>OX392484.1:13199130-14530271 GCA_947623365.1 Achlya flavicornis
TGCATTAAACAACATTCCAAGGCAGTTAAATCAGATTATTTCACATTTTACTCTAATTAAAGGGTAATGGCGGTAAGTTATAATAAGTGGAAGAAACAGGGATTAAAAGGGAAGATACGGAGGGGTGATAATTAGCTGAAATTACCCGCAACCAAAATGTATTTGTTGTGTAAGGCGAGATGGATATGTCGTGTTCGCGATGAAATAGAGAGATAGACAGTGTGACCTATTTGCTAAAAAGCTATACACAATTTAAGACATAAAACAGTGTGTGTCTCTTGTATAATAAATGCAAGTTTAATGTATCTTATTATAATAAATTCAAAAGTGAGTTTGTTTTGAATTTTAAATTTTGCTTTTAAGCGCTTGTGGTGTAGCATGATAATCCGTTCTTAATCGAACGGCAAGTTAAGCTACCAACGTCGTGGTCGGTACCTGGATGGGTGACCGCCAAGTGGTATTTCAAATCGAGCGTTTCCGTGCTTCGGAAGGCACGTAAAGCCGTTGGTCCCGGTTATCATTTAATTGTGATAGTCGTTAAGAATCAAACGTGATGAAATTTGTCACACAGATAGATCATAACCTGGAATAACATACCTATAGGATACTTTTTATCCCGGGTTTTTTTAATTCCTCGGAACGTGTGTGAAACCGCAGGGCAAAAAAAAGTGTTCACATAAATACGTGATTAGGAAAAAACCGTGTGTAATTCCAGTAATTATAAAAACATATCATACGTCATACACGAGTGCTCAAAATAATTCAATTTACTCTCTTCTTTTAACTAGGTACCAATTGAGAGGTAAGGCAATATGGTAGAAATTATAATGAATCTAAGCTTGTTTTGTAGTAATTGCTGAGTTTATTGCCAGCTCTTCTCAGCAAATTGAACCTTCGGAACCGGTATTAGAGTCAGACTATTCACAAGTACCGGCGAAGGTCTTTTTGAAATAAATGATTTTGATTTTTTGATTATCTTCGGTATAAGTAACAGTCAATATTTTTTTTCCAAAGTATTTCGAGCACGACTGTCCCTTGTTGGCCAAGAATAATTTTCTAGTAATTACCATTGGCCTTCTGTCCTATTTGAATTTATTTTACTTTAACAATTCTGCATGTTACTCGAATTTATGATTATTAAACTAATTATATTATTCTGATTTATGATTTCACTTTTTTGAAATATTTATTTATTTATTTATTTATATTAAGGAAAAATAACAGAAATAGATTACAACTAGAAATTAGAAAAACAGACATTGACAAATATTTAAATCTACTCCCTTAAACATTTTTCATATGTAGCAAAAACATGGTGACATAAAATAGCAAATAAAAAAAAAATACCTACTTTATATCTCTAATAATAACTTTATGTATAGCATTTACATACTAATTACTAAATTACTAACTAAAACTGTTAGGTATAGTGGGTATAGGTATCAACACAGAAATCAGAATAAATAGATAAGGTATAATTTTTAATAATTATTTTCAACACACTCCCTCGTGAAATCCATTGCACCGTTTTTAGGGTTCCGTAGCCAAATGGCAAAAAACGGAACCCTTATAGATTCGTCATGTCTGTCTGTCTGTCTGTCTGTCCGTGTATGTCACAGCCATTTATTTCCGAAACTATAAGAACTATAATGTTGAAACTTGGTAAGTAGATGTATTCTGTGAACCGCATTAAGATTTTTACACAAAAATAGAAAAAAAAACAATAAATTTTGGGGGTTCCCGATACTTAGAACTGAAACTCAAATTTTTTTTTTCATCAAACCCATAAGTGTGGGGTGTCTATGGATAGGTCTTCAAAAATGATATTGAGGTTTCTAATATCATTTTTTTCTAAACTGAATAGTTTGCGCGAGAGACACTTCCAAAGTGGTAAAATGTGTGTCCCCCCCCCTGTAACTTCTAAAATAAGAGAATGATAAATCTATAAAAAATATATGATGTACATTACGGTGCAAACTTCCACTGAAAATTGGTTTGAACGAGATCTAGTAAGTAGTTTTTTTTTAATAGGTCATAAATTGAAATTAATGTCAAATACTCAGGTCTATACTATCATTTACTTATATACCAACAGGTTTGTACGGAACCCTCGGTGCGCGAGTCTGACTCGCACTTGGCCGGTTTTTTTAGATCTTTGCAGCTTAGCACTAGTGTTTTTTACTTAACATTACCGCACATTTTTATGATAGGTATATTCACGATTATGATAAGTTTGTACCTACCTCACTTTTTTTTTTACAGCCGTGAGCTGTCAAACAATTTTACCCGTTTAAATTAAGAATTCTTGGTCTACATACCTACATATCTCTTGCAGTGAGGTACAAACTTATCATAATCGGGATTATACATAGCATAAAACTGTACGGTAATGTAAAGTAAAAAGCACTAGTGCGTAATAAGCTGCATTAAGATAACTAAAAACGGTGCAATAAATGTCACTTTACGAGCGATTGTGTTGATAAATAATATTATGGATACCTACAATAAAGTCTAGTTTTTTTAGGCTCAGTACCAGTCGCTAAGGAAATGAATTAAACGAGTCGTAAAGTTAATTGTATTACCCTAGGTCGAAAAACTGAGCGTTTAAAATGTTAACGATAAAATTATGAATTAAAATTCATGTAGACATTAAAAATATTTAAACTAAATACGAGTTCAAAGATCTTATTCCTAATTTGAAGCTGAAAAATAAAATTACGCGGTTATTTTTATTACCCAAAATAATTGTAACATTTTTATGATTTAAATTTGACAACCTAAAATATGGTTTTATTATTTTTATGAATTAATAATAATTAATTTAACTTGCTTTTATTATAGTTATCAACACGATGAAATGTTTTTTTTTTGAGTTCCTAAAAGCATTTACAGATTAAATAAATATATACTATGAGAAATTCAAATATTTTTTTGAGAATTCAGTGTTGGTCCCATACTAAAAGTTGTTCAGCATGACTAATCCAACATAGGTTCCGAAAATATGCTATCTCGAAATCTCCACCAAGTATAGAAATAAACTCACTAGATCAGATTAATCAATCAATGCACTCATTGGCAGCTCAAACGAACTACGCCTTTATATAAAAAGATCGAATAATAAATATCACACTCGCGCGCAATTCAATTTTATTGCGTCTATGGATGCGCGTGAGTTTATTTCATAAGTGGGGTCGACGGCCTCGCCACTCGGTCAAGGTTTATCCATATATATTTTTTTTTATTTGTTCCTTGTTTATACTTTTTTTTTCAATAACGAGGAAGCGAGGTTTTATTTTTGTACCTATAAGCGGGATATCGAAAAAGTGTTGGTGGTATGGATAATCTCCCGGTGTCTTGTATTTCCATGGAGAAAAGGGGATGGAGGAATGATATTGAACCGTTTCATGGTGCACACTCCTAAATATATCGTATAGAAGACCGATGATATTGATCAATCCAGCATTGCTTATTTTCAGAGCTTGAGAACACTTGGTCAAAACCACGGAAGAGTGGTAAACCCCATCCAAAGGGACTGTGAATTCAAACAAAATTATACCATTTAGAAATTGAGTGTTTTTTTTTACTCTCTTGTCCTAGATCTTTGTCTTATCCAAGATCACGTTTTTGCGCATGAAATTCAGATTTTCAATTATTTTGTTCCACTCAAACTGCAGTTTGAGTCAGTCCAATAGAGTACAGCATGGGGTTCTTCAAAAAGGGTGTGAAGCGGTTTCTTCAGAGTCGGCAACGCGCGAGTGATACCCCTGGTTTTGCAAGCGTCCGTAGGCTACGGTAACTGCTTACCACGAAACTAATACTTGCGACGAAAAAAATATATTACAGGTCAAATTGTCATACTGTCGGGAACCTACATCGATATAATAACGCTGTCTGGAGATATAGTGATATAGGGTGTTAGTGGTACATGGTGTTAAGGGATACTGGATCAGGACATGAAATAGTTAAAATTGCCAATTTTGTAACTGAAAATGTGGGTAACTTTTATGTTTACAATATTTTTTTTAAATGAAAATTAATTTTCCTACAAAATTACAAAAATTGAAATAGTGTAACACATAAAAATACAATAGCTAAAAAAAAATTAATATCAAATGATGAATTATTTGATGCAAAAAACATAAAAAAGCAACAGTTCATTTTCTGCCCTTCCTACAATTTGGACATCTTCCTTCAATGCTAGAGTGAATAGGCATATTTTGAGCAAACGTGTAGATCCCGGGTTTCGACATCGCTCCTCCCAAAGCGAGTCTGGTGCCAAACGCAAACTTATTTGTATATAGAATGACTATATAATTAAACAACCTAGATTACATTTTTACAGCAATTATTTCAAAATAAATCAATTAAAAATATTTAATACCCACTTACAACAGCTTTATTCAACACGTTACGATAGATACAGATAGATACACTCACTGATTTGTCGGTCATAAAATAAATCACGTGAACTTTACACAATAGCCAAGACCGGACTTTGTCTATAAAACTTGAATAAGTAGGCAGTAACATCAAGTAACATGACATGTGAACTACATAAAACAACTTGCCTTCAATTCGAAGATGCCATTTGTGTTGATTTTGAATAATACTTCTTTAATAGTACATTATGATACATGTGTGCAAAGTTGGTAATTACCGACGAGCAGGCGAACGCGATTAGCGAGTCGTGAGTGTGACGATCAATGCACACGCGTGTCATACGACGTTTTTCAACACACTTGCGAGGAAAAAACAGAATTTTATTTCTTGGACTAGATTTTTTGATAATAATCAACCACACAAAAAAAAGTTAACAAATATGGCGCACTGGTTTTTTTTTGACAGTCAAAATGTTTACCCGTTTAAATTAAGAATGCTTCGTCTACACAGATATCAATTGCTTTGATGTACAAACTTAACATAATCGGAATTATCCTTATCATAAAACTGTGCGGTAATGTAAAGTAAAAAGCACTAGTGCGTAATAAGCTGCATTAAGATGCTAAAAACGGTGCAATAAATGTCACTTAACGAGAGATTTTGTTGAAAAAGCTTTTATTTAGTTTCACCCATCCAGTGTCTGTAATCGAATCTTGCAAGTTACATTTGACCCACTTCCCAGTGTCCGATTGAGCTGAAATTTGGTATACATTAGTATATTGGATGACAATGCAAGTACAGATAAAAGGTACAGTCATCATAATAAGCTTGTATTAAAATTTTTTTATGATAGTACTTGTTTTCAAATAATCCTCCTATTTAGGAATAGCCTGGCTCTAATACCGTATCGGAAGTTAGTTCTTAGCTGAGAAGAGTCGGCAGCTCCAATACTCAGGATTTACTTTTTATTTAACGAAAGATTTTGATCGATAAGCTGAACTAAGGAAGACTAGTCAACGCAAAACATCGAGGAACAATCCCTTAGAGTAGTGATACCGAGCAATCCGATTCCGAAACTAGTCAGTGATTTGTCACTGATTTTGAACAATAAGGACCAATCACTGCATCGTGTGTTCTTGACTTGTCCAATCAGAGCGCATGAGTCCGTGTCTTAGCCAATCAGAGCGCATTGTCGATGGTGGCAAATTGTCGGAATAGATTGCAAGCAAAATCGACGTCATTACGCTTCTTTGGGTTAATTGTTCGATGACGCAAAATGACCAAGGTCTAGTCTAGAGTCTAGGGTAAAGTACTTTACGATGAAGGCCCTAAATGCTAAAAAGTGCTTTTATTAAGTATTCATTTGTATCTCTATATCATATCTCTTATTTTTGTAAGGTGAAAAGATGCGAAACGATCGGTGTTGGGATCTGATAATTTCACTCTAATAGACAACTTCAAGTGTTTGTCCTAGCTGGGAATCGAACCCACAACTGGGTATCTACACTCCAGGCCAAGCAGCCCGACAATAAAGTCGCATCACCTAAAACTTCCTTTTATAAAAATGTTATGACGCCACAAAAAGCAACAAATCAAATAAACATAAACGGAACAAAAACAAGTTATGAAAAAAAAAACAATTCACTCTACACTCAGCAACAACAGTTGTTACGTCAAAACATTGAACTTAATAGAGGAAAAAAACATTAACAAATCTGCGTTGCCATGTGTACAACAATCACATCTGTATATATTTTTTCATTTGACATTACCTAAATAGAAAAGCGTGAAGTTGGCCGCGTACCAAAACGCACAAGAATCTACGGACTAATGACCAACTTCCGGTCGGGTAGCTAGTCAGACAGACGTTTTCAGGTTTGCTGGAACGGATAAATGTGCTGTCATTTTTTTTTTGTCGAGTGTGTGCGTTAGTAAATTATGATACTGAGAACATGTAGCCATCAGATAATTGAGTTTGAGGAAAACCGTATGGTAATATTTTAAGCGTTTCACATGGGTTTTTTTTTTTTTTTTTTTTTACTGTGTATAGGCCTGTGTTGACCACAATCTCACTATGGTAAGTGATGATGTGGTCGAAGGTGGTAAGCACACAAAGCCTAGAAGGAACTGGCTCTCATGTGCAGCTGACGGAACACACCGATAGGTGCTTGGCGACAGATTTTCAACTTGAGGGTGGTAGCCAGCCAGACGGGTACTAAAAAGTACCCTACCACCGTGCTATGGTTTCCTCACGATGTTTTCCTTCACCGAAAGCTCAAGCTCATTGTAGGATTCGAACCCGGGACCTTCGTCTCGGTATCCGACGTCACTACCACTGAGCGTGGTAATCATCGCCTTAAACGACGATGATTACGCTTTTTTTTTTTTATTAAATGGCCTTGCGTTTGGCCACTGACCGCCCATAAGGGACGAAGACGAAGCCTAAGATGGAACACGCTTACCCAGAAGGAACCTATTCACTCTGACCTTGAAAGTCCCTAGGTTGTATGAGTCAGGAAACACAGACGCCGGGAGCAAGTTCCACTCCCTTGCTGTCCGCATTATAAATGAGGATGCAAAACGCTGTGTCCGTATTTTCGGTGAAAGTTTTCCCGGCGTCTTATGGTTCGGTGTAAGAATGGGGATGGTGGAATTCGGTTGAACAATTCCTGCGCACTCTCCAAAACATCCTGTAGAAACCCGATTTTTATCAAAAGGAGTTTCATTGTAAAGAATATTTTTTTCGAACTGGTTGACCTGAAATTAGGCACTGACAAAAGTCGTGGGCTACATTCCCACCCATGACAACATTTCTGTATGAACTTGTCGTTTGGTTCCGTCTGGGTATAAATAGCTCCATATAGTAATTTATCAGATGGCATTGCGTGATATCTGATCCAGGATTATTTCAGAACCAAAAAATCTTTTTTTTATTCTACTGATGATGTAAAAAAAAAATAGGATCATGCTGCTGTAACGTACTATACTGGGACATTCCTCACACACGGTCATCTGATCCCAAACTAAGCAGAGCTTGTACTATGGAAACCAGATAACTGATATAATTCATATCCTACTTTTTGTTTGTAAATACATACTTAATATACATAATTAAACCCAAAGTCAGGACATACAGACAAATTCATGCACACAAATGCATGTCCTGTGCGGTAATCGAACCCACGACCTGCGGCGCAATAGGTGGAATCTTTACCAGAGTCTTAACCAACTGCGCCAACTGGCCTGTTACTGCACGAACTTCAAAAAACACACAGAATTTAACACGATTACGTGAGTCTGGTGCATGGCTATCTTTTAGTAAGTGATTAAAGATCTAGTAATCTAGGTATAGGAATTCCCGTTCTGTATTTATTCTTGATTCCTTGGGATTCCCAAACTGATAATTTTAAAGGTATTTGGCACAGACGCAAAATCAATATTAAACTGTGTCATACTATACATACTCATTCAAGCCAAACACCGTCAAAATCCATTATTTTTACGCTGATCAATAATAATGAAAAAGATTTCACTGCAAATACTCGTAAAGTAATAAAATATCTATTTTCTGGTAACACTCATGCGCACGTCGGCTCTCGACCCGAACGTCCTTTAAATAATAATAAACAAGGTGTTTTATTGAAAATTGAGGCTGAAAATAAGTTTATATCTGTATGCGTTGAACGATAATCAATTGGTCGTAACAGAGTTTTTAACCCCACATCCAAAGTAAATATGAATTTAATCGGTCTAAAGCTTCCGGGAAATTCGTTTGGCAATAATTTTGTTTTCTCACAAAATAATATGCGAGGCATTACTGAAACTTTATCAGGATTGCAAATATTTTATCAGCCACTGGTTTAATATTTATAATTATTGTTCCAATTTATTCATATACAACAAATATGTACAAAATACAATCTATATTTACAAAATATAATCTATATATAGAAAATTTCCTCAAGCCTGCCGCTGTTCCAATTAAATTGATTTTCATAATATGAGATATTATCTTTAAGCATATTTATGGGCCAAAATTGTTCACACTCGGCTCTTTAAAACACTTTACCACAATCACAGACTATACTTGTAGCTTCACAATCCATTTCCTATCCTCTCAGACTGCTGCCCTCCTGGTCCACCCATACATGCTCTTGTACTGCTGTAGTTTGGTTACTGAGTACTGTTGACCAAAGTTTTCATCAGCGCTACGATATGAGGTAAACCGGCAAACATCGACAATCCTCATAAGCGACGATAACCATACATGATCAGGTGGACCGTCTGCTGCTTTACTTGCTGACAGAGATGACTCAAAAATGGCCATCAACAGTCCGTCCAGTTAGCGTGAAGAAATCCTCATAAGATACCCGATCGCCCTGGGGAAAGCAGCCAGGTCATGCCGGACTTCACCGGCTAAAACCCCGCGATGGTCGCCGCGAGAGGTATCGCACTTGCCCCGGGACGGCCTATCTTAGCACTGTGTGCCAACTACACGAGGACTGGGGGGGGCAAGTACAGCACCCTCGCAGTCGTGACCACAACGACCCATCGTCCTCCTCGGGGCATCTACCTACCTGGCCTAAGTTACCAAAATACGGTTGCGGTATTGTAATGTTTCACTGTGGATGGACACATGGTTCCAAATTGTTTACAGCAACAAATTGTGCACATCTGAGTACATTCGCGTTGCACCCAAGGTGATTTTGAAATCACATGCAACGTAATGTAAACCATCGCTAAGAAAAATAAACAGACGTATGTTTACGAGAATCTGCGCTCGAATTATTATTCGTAAATTTTGCGCTTTGACGGGTTTTTATATTGAAGTATTTTCATTCGAAACTAGATTTCATTTATGAATAAAATTTCTAGTGTTATTTATCTGTTTGTTTAAACATTTATAAAATTTAGGTAAGTCGCCACAGGTTGTGGGTTCGATTCCCATCCAGGATAAACTTTTGTTTGCATAAACATGTATGTTTGTGAGTCTGGGTGTACTTGTCTTGTTGTATGAAAAAGTAATCTTTTCTTATCTTCAACTTGGCTTGACAGTAATATATCAAGACACGATCCTAACTAATATTATAAATGCGAATGTGCGTTTGTTTGTTTGTTACGCCTCAACTACTCAATGGATCATCATGAAATTTGGCATGCAGATTTTGCAGATAGCCATAGTATGGAGAAAGACATAGGCTTTTATCCCGGGATAGCGGGTGAAACCGCAGGGGACAGCTAGTATTGTTTATTTGGTTTACAGAGCCCAAGCTCTGTTCAGTTTGGGATCAAATGGCTGTTTGTGATCATCATCATCAGCCCATAATGTCCCACTGCTGAGCACGGGCCTCCTTTCACAAATGAGGGTGGAAGGGAATGGTCAGATACCTCCACGACGCATGCCAACTGCGGATCGGTGGAGGTAGGCACTAGCCTACCTACTGTTACTGTTACTACAACCTACTGTTGCCGACCCTGCAGGAATCTCTTCACACCTTTTTTGAACAACCCCATGCTGTTCTCTATTGGGAAAACCACGGCGGGGAGCTCATTCCACTATCTGAGCGTCCGCGGAAGGAAGTTCCTTTGAGAGCGCACAGTTCGAAACAATTCTGGTTTCAATGTGTGAGGATGGACTCCCCGTCGATGGCGAGAGTTGCGATGGTGGAAGGTAGCCGCGAGCATCATCTTAAACAATTCTACAGAACCGTTGTACAAGCGGTAGAACACACATAAGGAGGCAAAGTCTCTCCTCAGACTGACGGTCTTCCGAAGCTCAAAAATTAAAACCAGTAAAATCCATATACCCATATTCCTACTCATTAAGTCTGAACCCATAACTAAATGCTATCATAATAATAAAATGGAAAAATAATTGGATCATCAAGGATGTCCACAATTATATAATAATCATTACACCTTATCAACCTTTTATAAAATTGTTATCTCAATTCAATCTCTTATTAATCCAAGTAACATTATATTTTCATCCTTATTTTTACGTACAGACACCGTCTTTTATTACTCACTACAGATAATCTTGAACATTAAACACACATATATTTATTATAACCATAAATCAGTCTGAGTTCCGTGGTGCATCTCTGAACCACAAAGTGCACTGCACTTCTATAGAGCAATCGCATTGGAAAAACAACCGTATAATTTTCAAACTAAAGTCTAGATTTCACTAGTATCCCTCCGAATCATAAGCCTTTTGTATACAAAGAGGATTTTAGTAATCAACACGTTCTAAAATAAACTTTATGACCTTTTGATTTAATGTTCAATTTGAGTCGTTGCACCTATGCAGACTTCAATTTTACGACTTAGCGGTACATAATTGAATTTAAATCCTATTAAAGAACAGTCCAGTTGATTTTGCTCTGTGTTTGATGTGGATTTAAGGCGTTTTGTAAACGAGCGAGTACAAAATTGACCTCAGCTGGAGCGTCCCTGTAAATATTTGCAGATCGGACGCGGTTCGCGCGAACTAGTAAAAGATTAGCGTGCCAACTTTTGAATTTTAAAAACTTGTAATTTGATCACACATTAACCGTGTATTTTACACCTTAAGGGCAAAGAAATAAAGTTTCTCGAGTAGTTAGATTCACTTGTCTCAGATTAAACTTAATATGGCAGATGCACAGATTACAGAATACTTCAGATCGAGCGCGCGGAACACGGGCGTGAGGCCAACACACCAAATACAGATTCAAAAGTAAATACAAACTTGAGTCAGTACGAAACAAGGCTTCGTATTGTAAGTACGTCACTAGTAGCAAAATTGTTCTTAAAAATTATGCCGTCCTGCATTTTGAAATATTGTAATTTTTTTCCCAAAAACAAAAAAAGGAACACGGAATGTCGTTTCATAGGTAATTATAGATATTTTCACTTATTTGTATTATTTTTTCGTGTATTTGTCACTGATCACTAGGAACACAAAACCTCAACAAAAATCAGTTGGTGTTGCTAGGTTACATCGAAAGAATTTTCCTTGAAGTCGTGGTAGGTATTATGGGGCCTTATAAGATCGATCGATTTAACAAAAATAAATAGGCAAGAGAAATTTATTGGTACCATATGAAAAAATTAATGGCGCTTATAGTTTATGTGAACGGGCTGAATATTAGAATTTATAGGTAATTGATGATGACCCTGATTCCAAACGCCATTTTTTGAATGCTTCCGAATAGAACCGAAAAAATAAAAAGGAATCCTTATGTTGTGACTCCGTCCGTCTGTCCGTCTATCACAGCGTTACATTTCAGCAACCACTAATGATTTTGGTTTTGAAGATAAGTTTTAAATATTGCTTACTCAAACATATTGAATATGAAACATGTTTTTTTGTATAAGGTGCCGAAATTATGTATTCGAATTATGATGAAAAATATTAAAAAAAAAATACCGTAATAGTGGAGTAGAGTAGGTTAGGGTATAGAGTAGGGCACCACGCAAACGAAGTCGAGCCGATATGGCAGAAAAACGTTTGTCAGTTCAGCTAGTAAAATATAAAATATCATTTTATTAAACATACATACATTTTATTGAGCTTAATAAAAATAGGAATAGAAAAATATATACTAATGTAAGATTTAATTATATAGCAAAATTAGAAACGAATGCTAGAGTTATAGGTGACAAAAGGCAATATTTTAAGAAGTTAGTGCAGAATAAAGGCTGTTAAACTCAATTTCACATATGATGAGTCGTCAAGGTCAAGGGCTTTTTACCAATATCTTGTGAAATTCCATTTGATTACTCTGATATAGTACTCTCAATATTTCATGAAACGTCGCTCTATCATAGTATAGTATTCCTTTATTATATCGAAATGAACATTAACCATTGAGAAATCTAATAAAATACCATGTGTCACCGAAGTCATGCTATTTGAAATCCACTATAATGTATGTTACCTATTTCTATTTTAATAAATGATGACATCTCTGTATTCATTTCTTTTTTTTCTTAATTGAACTTGGCAAATTCTTTATTTTTTTACATGGATTATTAGTATAATGCTGGTAATTTGGTCATATTTTTATTGACTTAATCCATTCTCAAATCACAAGCCTTTTCAGAATTTATTTATGTGAAAGTATAGTTTTAAGTTGATAATAACTATCCAATAAAAAACGTGGGAGTTTTTTCTTCATTATCCTGGCAGCCCTACACGCAGCCTGGCAGCCCTAAATGCAGCCTGGCATCCCTAAACGCACACTGTCACACGTGTTCCTACAGTGCTCTCACGCACACATAGCTAAATACGAGCCTCACAGTAATTGTCCCGTACATTACATCTGAGTATTCTGTAATCTGTGGGCAGATGCAGGTATGCATTCTCTCTCACATTTAGTTATGTAACAAAGTTTATTTTAAGTTTTTGTCTCTTGGGACATCAAGAGAAGTATCATTGCTTGATAACTTGCGGTTTCTATTTCAGAACCTTGTTCATAGAAGTATATAGTGGTAAAACGAAGAGGTATATAAATTGTCTAAACTAGACTTATATTATAAAGCTAATGAGTTTTTATGTTTGAACGCGCTAATCAAATGGTGCGTCCATGCTACGCGAATCGAGCACGAGTCGAGCCACAAACAAACCTGCAACGAGCCTACAACGAGCACGATTCGAATCCCTTTGTTCGTAAAAAAACTGTCAATCGCACTCGTTCGAGGCTCGTGCTCGGTTCGCCAAGCTTGGAGGCACCAAAAGAAAATACCAGTCGCTTTTGAAAAAAAAAATGCATTAGATAGCGTTTACTGAAGTTATATGTTATAACATTTCATGTGAAAGTGCGGAGCACAGCTAGTATTGTACAAGTGGTACAACCATAGATATATAATATTTGTAGAGTGATTGTACTAGAGTCAACGCAGCCGCGGTACAAACTCTGTCGGCTTTAACAAATCATCATCATTATCATTTCAGCCTATGGATGTCCACTGCTGATGCTGAGCATAGGCCTCCGCCATTGACTTCCACTTCGAATGGTTTTGGGCCGCTTGCATCCAACGCGCCCAGCGACTCTGACCAGCTCGTCAGTCTACCAGGTGGGAGGTCGTCCCGCTCGGCGCTTTCCAGTACGTGGTCGCCACTCGAAAACCTTTCTTCCCCAGCGGTTATCGGATTTTCGAGCGATGTGGCCCTCCCATGCCACTTCAGCTTACTAACTCTACTAACTTATTAGCTTTAACAAATGTACTTTACGAACCTGAGGCAGGGGAACAGTATGTAAGTCACTAGCGTACGATATGTCTATGAATGCATCTATATGAAAACTTTTCACGCTTCACACAAGGTAATATTGTTTACACTCTCTCTCTCTCTCTACTAATATTCTATCTCTATGGGTACGTACAATATAAAATACATAATATACAGGGTTGTCACCAGCAGTGCAGTAGTGAATAACATTTATGAAGGGACAAATAATGTAATCGCGAAAAGAATTCAAAGTTTCATACAAAAATCAGACTTGTTCAAAAAATTATACCTACTTATATATTACTTTTAATATAATAATATGACTAATACATCTGTTAAAAGAAAGCCGTGCCTGACTGATCTATCAACGCATAGCCCAAACCACTGAAATTGGGCTGAAATTTGGAACACATATAGTTGTAATGACGTAGGCATCCGCTAAGAACGGATTTACGAAAATTCAACCTCTAAAGGGGTGTCGGAGGTCCAAAATTTGTATGGGGAAATCATATTGGCGCGAGTGAAGCCGCGGGCAAAAGCTAGTCGTATATAACAGGTGGAGATTTCGAGATAGCATAATTTCGAAACCTATGTTGGGTTAGTCATTCTGAACAACATTTACTATGGGACCAACACTGAATTCTCAATTTTTTTTTTGAGAATTCAATGTCAATTATTTTTATTCCTCGTAATTTTTCTACCTATTCTCGGAAGAATGATGCAATAATAAACCAATAAAGTAATATCAATTTACGCACAATCAATTACCTATATAAAATTACAATAGCACCATCAAAATCTTCATTTAAGCATCAAAATACGATTTCCAAGGCTCTCAACTCTTCGCGCCCACATCAGCGTATCATTGCGGCTGTTGACCCCTGACCTTCAACCGTTAGGTACGTACACTGGGGATGCATCTCATTTGTGAGGAAAGATACGAATATCCGCAGATTCAATCTGAATTAAATAAAAAAAAAAACATTTTAGAGTAGGCTTACAAAGTATGAAATGATTGATCGATATGCGGCTAGCCATATACAATACTAGCTGTCCCCCGCGGTTTCACCTGCGTTACCGGGATAAAAATCTATCTGCATGCCAAATTTCATGATGATCCGTTGAGTAGTTGAGGCGTGAAGGCGTAACAAACAAACAAACAAATAAACAAACAAACTCACTTTCGCATTTATAATATTAGTTAGGATTAGTTAGTTAGGATTAGGATTAGGATGTGAAACACATGAAACCTGGATTGGATGAATTTTAATAGCTATAAAAATACTTTTAAAAAAAATCGTATCTGAAAATGCATCACGTCCAATATAATTAGATGTATGTTTATATCCCATTAATCTCTCTTGTCCACATAATGTTTTTACAAAACAAATTGCAGTAAAATTTAGGCTTGTTTATACATAATATAATATTGGGTGTGAAGCGGTTTCTTCAAGGTCGGCAACGCGCGAGTTACCCCTGGTGTTGCTAGCGTCCATAGGCTATGGTAACTGCTTACCAACACGCGGGCCGTAAGCTTGTTGGCCACCTTAATGGTATAAAAAAAAATAGAACAAGATATAAGATTAACACGTGTATTCGAGATATTGCTCTTTTAATTATTATTTTTTATACCACTAAGGTGGCAAACAAGCATACGGCCCACCTGATGGTAAGCGGATGCTTGCAACACCAGGGGTATCACTCGCGCGTTGCCGACCCTGAAGAAACCTCTTCACGCCCTTTTTTAGGAACCCTGCTGTACTCTATTGGGAAAACCATTCATGACTCACTAATCAAAATCTTGAATCTCAATCAAATATCCGAAACTATTTGATAGTATTACCAACAACACTATTACATCTACTCGTAAACAGACCGACAGATACACCAATCTTCACGCAAATCAAACAAACACCCGCGCGAAAAATAAAATACATAATGCATTTACAATGCGGCTTTTTTATTTGCAGATTTGTTTTTACCATTGAAAATTTAAGAATGTTAAGATTAGCGTAGTTTTTTGATAAAAGAAGAAAAGAGACTGCGAAGCATCACTATACAGAATTCATCAGTAAAGTAGAAGTACTTGCAGAAGTATTGCTAGCATATAGCATGAATTTAGTTAAAATGCGGGAGAAGGTAATGATAATCAAAATTCATTATCCAAAATGAAGATAACTTCATCAAGATCGAAATCCAAGCAATATTAGAGAAGTTAGACTAATGCAGTTTCAGAATGATGACCAAAACATGGCACTAAAAGACAAGAAAACTAAGAAAAGATTATAATGGAGAGAAACCCGAAACAGTAAGCATTTATCCAATAGTCAATGGATGACTGTTGAATAGATACACCCATTTAATACTGTAGGAAAACTTATCGAATATTTTCCGGAATAATCTTGATGATGTCATGAACCAAACTGGTTTCCAGCAAAAAGTCGACATAAGTGTTACAGCTTAAAAAATCGTGACATTTAATGATTGCCAAGATTTCAGGAAATAAAAGGTTAAAAGCGAGTTCATTAAAAAGTCAGTTCGACAAGTTTATCGTTTCTTCGTTCTGAAGTGAAACAGTTAAATATACCAATTTATAACGTTGTTATAGACAGAACACATTTTGCTTAAATGTTAACTATTTAAGGTTAAATAAATTAGCTTAGTGATAGGTTGATTCGGCATCTATTGAAGATTTAACATGTAACCTGATAATATTAACGATAATAACAATAATAATAGAATTGAAATTGTACTCATAAATTAAACGCAAAGAAAGTATAGTTTCATTAATAAAATTGGCAGACACTTCGTTGGAAATTCCTGCACTTGTAACTTTGTACAAAAGCCTAAAGGCTTGATTACCTACATCATTAATTTGAGCATATTGAATAGAAGACCTTTCTTATTTATTGGCGTTATCACCACGCCCAATTCTTCACCTTTTACTAACAACCGCTCCTCGCAACCATTCAAAGGTCATCAGTACATCTGGCATTATCTACCCTTACTGAGCCTGTGTTTGCTATTATATTGCGCCTTGCAGTACTATATATCATCGACATATCACCGAGGAATTTAGTGAATGGCAAATCTTCTTCATCATTATCTGATGATGGACAGCATTCTTAGATAAAGAAATATCAAACATGGAATGCATTATCTACTCAGTAAAGGCCCTGGATAAGCTACTTGCATCCAAACATTATAAAACTGATTTCTTGTTCTATGTTTAAATTGATATTATAACAAGTGAAATGGAAGGTAATGTTCATCGGCATCGACAGCTCTCAGAGCGGGATGATCTTGAGCTGCCAGTAACCCCGACCAGGTTGCTGACAGACAAAATCAATCGAATGTTCTATGCTAGGATGCAGTTTCTGTCGTATTTTATAGATAGGCATATTCAGCAGTAGGCATTTTTAGGATATGTGACAAAATAATGAATTATAACAACTAAAAATCAGTGTTAAAGGAGACATACAAAACTCTTGTGTCAATTAAAATCTAGTTCGTATTGATTGTAGGACTAAGGCCTGTTATTAAATTGACATAAACGTATTGGATTAAGTATTCAACTGTTATAACACGTCAATCAAAGTAGTATTTTGTTTTATGACCGTGAGCAATAGCTTCACTACATCATCGTCTAAAATAAACTAGTTAGGTGATAAAAAAATAGTGGATCAGATTCGTTACACAATTTTTTCCTCTATTGTTTTAGAATTAGTATCATGCCAATTTTTGGCACGAACATCGAGAATTGGTAAAAAATCTAGGTAGTAAATTTTGTGAATTACGTTTCGTAGAGCTTCGTACGCGGAAATAAAATGAATAAACTGAGGTTATATTCGAGACTTAATATTAAATATTTACTAAATTACGCTTCTGGGACGTAATGTGTCTCAATTTTCACTTGAAACGTTTTTTCTGATCTCGCTCGCTAACAGAAAAACCTTATCAGAAACCAAAGACTAACATAAAAAAAAAACACCAAAGAGTCTGCTTATTATACACATAGCATTACAAAATTAGTATTTGGAAATCATCCGTGAAATGTCCCTGAAGAAACCCAACTCCCAGGCACCTAATTGATTTTCGGAAAAAATTACCTAATTACATCAAAGCTGAATTTTCAAAGAAACGAATTTGTCACCATCGTTTCAGCTAGAATCGTACAAAAGACGTTACTGTGTTTTTTCTGAGAATATTGTGTTTTAAGGTGAGTGGCCATTTTGTATCAGAAATAGCGGATAACAAAATTTTAAATTAAAACGATAGACTGTATCATTTCGTCGATAGGGCTATACAACTTTAAGTGGGGTTGAAA
The DNA here is from genome assembly GCA_947623365.1 of Achlya flavicornis. Lineage (NCBI taxonomy): Eukaryota > Metazoa > Arthropoda > Insecta > Lepidoptera > Drepanidae > Achlya > Achlya flavicornis. The sequence goes on from OX392484.1 coordinate 13,217,055, forward strand.
GGGCTTCATTTGCACATTCTAAACAATAATAAAAAACCGGCCAAGTGCGAGTCAGTCGCGCACCGAGGGTTCCGTACAAACCTGTAGGTATATAAGTAAATGGTAGTGTAGACCTGAGTATTTGATATTAATTTCAATTTATGACGTATTATTAAAAAAAAACTACTTACTAGATCTCGTTCAAACCAATTTTCGGTGGAAGTTTGCACCGTAATGTACATCATATATTTTTTATAGATTTATCATTCTCTTATTTTAGAAGTTACAGGGGGGGGGACACACATTTTACCACTTTGGAAGTGCCTCCCGCGCAAACTATTCAGTTTAGAAAAAAATGATATTAGATACCTCAATATCATTTTTGAAGACTTATCCATAGATATCATAGATATCATAGACCACACATAAGGGTTTGATGAAAAAAAAATTTTGAGTTTCAGTTCTATGTATGGGGAACCCCCAAAATTTATTGTTTTTTTTTCTATTTTTGTGTGAAAATCTTAATGCGGTTCACAGAATACATCTACTTACCAAGTTTCAACATTATAGCTCTTATAGTTTCGGAAATAAATGGCTGTGACATACGAACGGACAGACAGACATGACGAATCTATAAGGGTTCCGTTTTTTGCCATTTGGCTACGGAACCCTAAAAATGACGAAAGATCCGAAGTTTGCAAAGCAAAAAATCGGAATTAATTACTGTTGATAAACATTGATGTAAATATTACAAGAACCAAACAACGACGACAGTTTTTTCGAATTCGTTTACAAAGAAACATAGTTACGCGGTCCGGTTTTGTACAACAGTTATGGTCCAAACCAAGAAATAGATATACGTTCTTGGAAGGTTGGAACTCTCGTTGAACGAGTCAGACTCAGACTCTCACTTGGTAGATTTTTTATCCATCTTCGCAATCATATATTTATGGTTATAAATCGAAACATTACTTGTCTTCCATTATGTTGACCATCCATTAATGTAAATGACATGCCTGCACTTATTCCCCACTTGTAAATTTCCTGGCCACACTGCCAACTCGTCGTCAAGCGACACTGACCTTGGCAGGCCAGGTCAAGGTGACAACCCGGTGGTCTTCAATAGGCCCTACCCAAGGTCACACGCCACCGCAACTGCCAACTGTTGCCAAATGCCAGGTAAGGTTTGTGTCAGTTCCATTCTTTTGTAAGTGATTAAAGGTGTTGACTAATTTGACGGTGTTACTTTTTTTTGTAAATTCTTTTGCTGTGCCCGTAATGTTTGAAATAGAGTGGAAGAAATTAAAAACATATTGTAAGTCTTCGTTTTCTTAGGAGTTGAACAACCATGTTCTATAGATATGGTCTCAGCCCCCCTAGACAAGATGGTAATCGACAAACGTCATCGTTAGAAAACGATCAACCTTTGTATGGGATTGATATAAGAGATTGTTAAAAATCACGTGATATTTCGACTTGAAATGGCAAACCCATACAAAGGTTGATCGTTTACTAACGATGACGATTGTCGATAACGATCTTGTCCACTAGCCCAGGCCTGTTAGAACAAGATCAAGTTATAAGAATAGATCGTGTTAGTCGAAAATAAATCTAATATCATTAGGTTCTAAATTCAATTGTTTTAATCTTGACTAGAACTCGACACTTCTTCATTTAAAATCATCATCATCTGGGGAAATTATTTGGAGTCGGCGTATGTACGCTTCTGACAATGAGCCCTTTTATCAGTTGTTATCAGAAAACAGTTTTTTTGTAGACATAAAATAGGTTAATTTTTGTTAGGTACCTATTAACACTTAAGACAGATTCGTTTTGATCATAGTTTCATAATTTGGGCATAAAATAATTACACAATATTTTCAAATATCGTTAATTAAAGTATCATAATTTATTTGTCATTAATACTACTAATTTGTCAATTCGTTAGTATGTTAGGTTACCTCTTGATGTCTCAACGGCAACCAATCAAGATGAAATTCGCCAGCTAGCAGACTTTGCTTTGGAGATTATGGAAAGGGACATAAACTACATTTCATCTCGGGAATGTTACCAAAGCAGATCAAATCATAGCCCAAAATATTTAGATTGGAATAAGGCTTATTGACCAACATTATCTAATAAAAACTAAACCACTTTCTATTATGCGAGAAAATTAAAAGTGTCATTTACTAGGCAGACGTCGTGCCAAATGATTAATCATCATACGCCGTATTCGAGGAAGCTGGTGGGACCGGGCCAACACCCAAGACCTTGGAGTCACGACTCGGGTGAAGGTTAACTTAGTGCGACGCCCGGCCGACGAACCGTGTGCTCCTAAATAAATATATATTGCCGCTGAAAATGGCGGATTGCACGACGCTAGATGCGCTGGATGTGGTTAGTGTAGTCGAGTGTAATTTTTGCAAATGACTCAGAAATGTTAATAGGAACAAATATAACGAGTTACAAGTATTTTGTATAAACTATGTATTATTACAGAACAAAACAGTAAATGGGCGACAACGCGACAAGACAAACACATGAATCAGGTCAATTAGTTACTAAGGTAAATGTATGACTACTGTTAAAACATTATTATCCTCAGTTATTGGTTTTCTGTGATTAACATGGCCAAATCTATGTCTCTTCTAGAACAGCTAAATCAGCACAGAACAAAATGGCGATTCTCGCAGAGCATTTACGATCTAATTATGACGATGCACCGGAGTGACGAATGCTGACTACCGTTTATACAGAAATCAACAGGGTTTATTATAATATGGTATTTTGAACGTTACCCAGATTTAATGGCCGTCGAGTGGTAACTAATTTTAATGGATATTTGTTGACGTTAATGCATGATCCCGAGTTAACAGTTCTATAATAAAGACAAAGAAGATGCGCAGTTACCAGAGATTCCAAGGCCTCCAAGTTCAATTTAAACTGACATTAATTTGAGAGCGCTGGACAATAACATAGATATCGTGTTTGCCAAATTTTGAAATGAAATGAACAGGAGACTTCTCTTACCTTCAATTATTTTCACAGAATGTTAACAGACCATCATATGAATTTTTCAATTAAAATCTTATACATAAGATATCACATACATGAGACAAGGGCGAATTATGAAATTGAAACTTAAAAATTCACGGTAGTAGCTCGTAATACCTTCTTACCTTGAAAATCTGTATAAATCACATCATGTCAGTGAGTTCCTTTTTAGGCTTTCTGTAGTGTTCACCTTCGGCCACATCACCACCTTACCGTGGTAAGATAGTCAAACAAATTTATAACTGCATAGAACAATCTATTGTACCATAATCAATACCATATTTAGAAGAAATCTTACCAACTCAGTTATAGAGGAGTTGCTGCTGAAACATCTGCCTGGATGGATGAATTTACAAAGTAAAGCAACCTACATACTTGGAGCGGTGACCATTTACACTGGTTTAACTTCTTGGAAACTGAAAAGCATGTGTGCTCTGCTTTAGCAAGAGAACATGTTCCTTATTTAGATAGTAGGTCAATTACTATTCTTAGTTAAGTATTCTTAAGTAGTTAAGTTAGTTCTTATTTGAGATGTCATCTTATTAGGATCTATGATGGGCTTATCGTTAAGGAATGAAAGCTGTACGACAATTTACTACTAAGGGAATAGAAAGACACAGATTGATCGCGTGAAGAAAAGAAGAAAATGCCGAGATCAATGATAAATGAGATTGTTGAACCAAACAAGCTCTAAGTTCACCTGAAACTGATAAGATCATAGTTTACCTAAAACCTACCACGCAAAGCTTGGGAAGAGAACTGGTTCTCAGCCGGAACTCATCAATAAATTAATAATTTTAATCGACTCTTGGACATGTCTGCCGTGAACAGTTATTACCATCTTTATGTACTGTAAATGAAATAATAAAATAAGAGGTAAAGACAGACAGGGCTACTGATTTTATATATATGCTAATACATTTAACTTTATTAGCTAGATCATAAATCTCTATGAATAATAATGGTACATAATACGGTTGATGATAATCATCATTTTATTATACAAAATCATCACGGTCATGTAAATCACGTCTTATTGTATGACAATGATAGAAAAGTGGTCATTAAATATGTGATTCATTTAGGTCAAATAGTTTCCATTTACTTTCTTGTTACAAACGATATAATCCGCTCTTATTTATGATTGAATTCTCTCAAAATGTCACTAAATTGGACTGGATGGGTGACCGCCTAGTGGTATTTCAAATCGAGCGTTTCCGTGCTTCGGAAGGCACGTAAAACCGTTGGTCCCGGTTATCACTTAATTGTGATAGTCGTTAAGCTAGTTGGATGCCTCCTAGGCGGCTTGAAAAATTTCAACAGTAGGTTGACCACTAGCTTACCTCCACCGATCCGCAGTGGGCACGCGTGGTGGAGTATCGCCCAGTCCCTCCCTCATTTGTGAAAGGAGGCCTGTGCTCAACAGTGGGACATTATAGTCTGATGATGATGATGATTATAATAGTTATACGCGATATGGGTTATTATTGCACATTCAATAAAACTTCACGTAAAACAGACAAACAGAAGGTGTTGATTGATATAAGCAAATAAAATTTACTACAAATTAGCAATCACCATTTGAAACGAATAAATATTAATCAAGATCAGAAGTGTCGACTATTAACGACACAATAAAGTAAGCCCAACCTACATACGTCTTCTATATCATAATATTCATAATTGAGCCATGAAACTAACACAATAGGGCCATTTAATTGGTTGTCTTAAACCGACTGAGCAAACATAATAGTTCAATATAACATGCCATTAGATTTTATAACCCACCTTGATTTCACAACTGAATGATTTAGACCGTAGAGACGGTACATTGAGATGACCGTAATATTCAATTCAAACACTACGTTTTCAAAGTCACTGAAATAGTACATTGTGATACATGAGTGCAAAGTTGGTAATTACAGACGAGGCGGTATTAAGAGGAAATGCTGGTGGCGTTTGTTATATACAAACGTAATCCTCAGTTTCCTCTTTGGATAATGACACTAGAGCAATGATTATTTTACCATGCAATCTCTCTCTCTCCACCACGCGTGCCCACTGCGATGGTGGAAGGTGGAAGGTGATAGGTGGAAGTAGGCTAGTGGTGGTGGTACTGTTGGAGTTTTCAAGCCGCCTCGGAGGCCTTCAACTAGCTTAACGACTATCACAATTAAGTGATAACCTTGACCAATGGCTTTGCGTGCCTTCCGAAACAAGGAAACGCTCGATCTGAAATACCACTAGGCGGTCACCTATCCACCGACCACGAGCGCTTCATTATTATTATTATGTTAGTAAAATCAAAATCAAAAAGTGAATGTTAAATTGTTAGTAAAATTACACAATCATCAATTGAAGGCATACAATATATTATTGCTAATACCAAATAACCCCGAATTTAATACAGCTATAAAACGAATATTCAGCACTAAAGTACGCATAGTAAACACAATTCTTGAATTATGTATTATGATAGAAAATTTCCTATGAGCAGTGTCCTAAGCATATCATCTAAATAAATCAATGCAGCTAGGTACAGTTATAGACAATAACAACGTAACATTTACATAGGCTTCGATTAACATTTACGTGTCAAGGACATGGCAGATGTTAGGTACTCTTAATAATAACACAGAGGAACATTATATAGTAGCGTAACTTGGATAGGGTTGGCGATTTCGGAAAAATCTTTACGTAGTTAATTATAAGAAATGAGTTTTAGCCCAAAATAATTTGAGAGCAAGACAAAAATATTAAAGATGACGATGAGATTGTAGTCTTAAAGATGTAAAATGGTAATTACGTTTATTTTTCTCAATGAAACCTTATTGTGTGTCGCCTCACAATCATAAGGCAGTTAACACACTGCCAAGCACCACGCAGCGTAGCGCATGCATGCGTGTTTTAAGGTTGCTTGTATCTCCGTTTGTATATATAACACGCACAGTCCAATCCAACACACAGAAATGCATCCACGCGCGTTCATTCAGATCACACGCCTACTAGCGGAGAAACACACACGCGCGTGGGTGCGGGGCGAGACGCAAGGTATGGCACACCAAGTCCGCAGTGCCGTGCGTGTTTTTGGATGGGCTCTGCTCTGCACTATTACCACAGCAATCCACCGCCGTGAATCGTCGTGAATCCACCAAACGCAACTACGCACGTGAGTGCGTAAAAAACCCGCACGGTGATGCAAATCTGCACTCCCGCGCGTAGGTGCGTAGGTGCGTTGACACGCAACATGCAGCGTGATGCGTGGCAGTGTGATAACCGCCTTACCTATATTAATACCTGCAGTAAAAAACCAATAAAATACAATTCTAAAAATATCCTGATAATCCGTTGTCCAGAACTTCCCCGCATTAAATTTCAATTAACCTTACACGAAATTCAAAACATGAAATGATCATAATCATGCCCTGAGCAGCCACTCCGTAAATCAGTAGCACAACCCTAAAGTTGGTACATTACGCCGCGCCTAACGATGATTACTGACTGACAATTGGAATGGACGTTCGTTACTCCATTATCTGAGCGGATTTATTTTGATACTACTATTGTACTTAAATTACTGAGTTTGAATTTTAGAGTTTTAATTTCATTATCATCAGCCTATAATGTCCTACTGCTGAGCACAGGCCTCCTTTAACAAATGAGGGTGAAAGGGAATGGGCAGATACTCCACCACGCGTGCTCACTGCGGACCGGTGGAGGTAGGCTAGTGGTCAACCTACTGTTGGAATTTTTCAAGCCGACTAGGAGGCATCATACTAGCTTAACGATTATCACAATTAAGTGATAACCGGGACCAACGGCTTAACGTTCCTTCCGAAGCACGGAAACGCTCGATTTGAAATACCACTAGACGGTCACCCATCCAGGTACCGACCACGACAGACGTAGGTTAACTTTGCCGATCGATTAAGAACGGCTAATCATGGTACACCACGAGCACTTCTAGAGTTTTAGTTTAGATGAAGTTTTTTACGATTGATAGGTTTCTGCTGTCCACAATCTCACCATGGTAAGTGATGATTTGGTCAAAGATGGTAAACACATAAAGCCTCAAAAAGAATAGAAGAAAGTTGAAAAGGAAGATGGAGCAATGACACTGGGAGCACTCACTACTATTTTTGAAATCTCAAAGACCCACGCTCTGCATTTAATGCAGATTTTTGAGCTAAATAACATTATGTTTTAGTAGTAGGTAGATGAGATTGACTGATATTCGTGAAATGGTCGATGACGATGAAATCGAAGCAATAGCATGATTGTTGAAGCCTATTTACTTAGACCTTGAAAGATCTAAGGTTGAAGTTGTCAGGAAATAGACAGGAAACAAGTTCCACTTCTTTGCTGTCCGCATTATAAATGAGGATGAAAAACAACATACGGGTAGAGATTATCCCGACATTTAGTAGTTTGATATAAAAATCAGTAGATAGAATTATTGGTGCTAATTAGGTAATTAAATCTCTCGATTGAAAACAACATTTCAATAAGCTAAAATAAATCTTAATCTAAGCGCAGTGTAATATAAATTATTAAAGGCCCTGATTCTGTCGTTTACAACTAAACAAATTTTAATCTCGCTATGTCTCTTTCTAACAAAGAACATAAGAAAAGGATGTAAGAAATTTAGTCCTGTCACATGAGTCCAATGCTTGTTTTTCAAATAAATTTAGTCGCCATCTATCGCGGTTACGCCTAAATACACGCAAAATAAGACGGCAAAGATTAATTTGACAGCTTTAAATATATTCTATCCTTTTTCAATAATGTTCGTAAGAAAGAGATGTCATGTGACTAAAATTAGTTTAGTGCGATTAACAATCGCGGGTTTTACTTCAAACACATTGGCCTACGTGACATTATAAATGGATACCACTCGTTTCTGATTGATAATGTACGAAGATCCGTTTCATATTTCGCGAAATTATCTCAACATTTCTCAGATACGAGGAAAATAAATCGCAAATGCAACCAGTAACAGACTACGAGACGCCTGTCACGTAGATATCCCTAAAGAAACGTATTTACTAAATAATATAGATGAATCATTAATTGTTTATATGACCTTTGTACATACATTTATCTATGTACGCAATAATTATGTAAAACTGTATCGCTGTTCGAACACCAATGATAATCCAATCACAATGAATATTGTAATAAAGTAACATTTTATTATTAATTATAATAATTTTAATGACAATAACTGTTGTGGCAAGTGTAAAACAATTAGAATATTACGAGTATTATAATGAATGTATTTAATTAAACTCAATAAACGATACTGAAACGAGAGAGAGGTAGAGCATAGCGTTTATTCGCTCAAAGAGCAGCTCGACTGGGGAAGTACCTCCACTTTAAAGAATACCGCAGCCAAATAACTATATGTTGTGTAAAGTTGTGTTCCTGCGCGTGAGTAAGGTCGCCAGAGCTCATAGGGGAGGGGGGAAAGGTCGCTAACGCGTGAGCGATACTTCTTGTGTTGCAAGCGTCCATATCGCTACGGTAAACGCTTACCATCAGGCGGGCCGTATGCTTGTTTACCGACTTAGTTGTATAAAAAAAAAACGATTTTGGTCATGAAACATAATCCCTAAAGTTAAAAAATAAAGGATTACTGATAAAGATAAGGATTACTATAAAGATTTCTACAATTTGGTTCAAAAAAAATTCAAAATTCAAAATCATTTATTCAAATAGACCTTCGCAGGCACTTATGAAAAGTCTGACTCTAATACTCTAATACCGGTTCGGAAGGTTGCATTTGCTGAGAAGAGCCGGCAATAAACTCAGCAATTACTCTTTTCAAAACAGGCTTAGATTAATTACATAATATTTACATTCTAATCGCACTGAAAACAATTGCGTGCCCCGGCGCGGCGGCTAAATTACAAAGTAGACTGAAAAAATATTTAATAAGTAAATAAATAGCAAACTTAAGCAGACCAGCCCCCACAAGCAGCACCTGTTCACAAGTATGACGCGTCGCACAGTTGGTTACGCTTATCATGAACTATACTTTGGTGTAGCGGCCGTCAGCAACTCCGAACATTGTCGGTACAACTGATGGGACTCATAGCGCTCAGTGCCACTCGAGAGTCTCTCATACTCATCAGTTAGCTCTTCAGCTCTCTAAAAACGTGTTTGAAATTTTTTATCTTCAACAAATATCCTCATTTCGGACTCTTCAGGAAATCTGACCTAGAATGACTTTTTTTTTTATACGACTTAGTCGGTAAACAAGCATACGGCCCGCCTGATGGTAAGCGGTTTCCGTAGCCATATGGACGCTTGCAACACACGAAGCATCGCTCACACGTTACCGAACTTTCCCCCCACCCCAATGAGCTCTGGCGACCTTACTCACGCGCAGGAACACAAGTTTACACAACATAAAGTTATTTGGCTGCGATATTTTGTAAGGTGGAGGTACTTCCCCAGTCGAGCTGCTCTTTGAGCGAATAAACGCTATGTTCTACCTCTCTTAAAACGATTTGTTTTAATTAAGAATTGAGTTCCTGATAGCGATATGTGCTACGTGTTTAGATAGCTTGAACTATTACTGTCAATCATCCAATGATATTTCTTCCTTCATTTATTATTACATTCGAAAAAAATTGAGACTGTATCCACTACATGATCGAGTTGGCACTTATATCATCACCTGTCCCTACGCACAAGCATGCAAATAATCTTGTAGCACCAAGTAACATAAATCAGTAATGAAAACAGCTTCCGTATTTTATCAATGATTTGTAAACATTTATCAGTTTATCGTACAAGGCTGCCCGCATTGTCGATCAATTAGTCAACACGCTCCGAGCACATTTCTTTGCAATGACATTGGCATTATCTATAAATAAATAAATATCCTGGGACATTCCTCACACACGGTCATCTGATCCCAAACTAAGCAGAGCTTGTACTATGGAAACCAGATAACTGATATAATACATATACTACTTTTTGTTAGTAAATACATACATAATTACAACCAGACTCAGGACATACAGACATGTTCATGCACACAAATGCATGTCCTGTGTGGGAATCGAACCCACGACCTGCGGTGCTATAGGTTATGACTCCACGTCTTAACCAACTGCGCCAACTGGCCCTATAAGCGTGAAATATTACAGTTATTGATGCAAATAATATGTGTCCCTGCATTATTAATATTTATTGTTAGTTTCACTTATTTTTTCAGTGTATGATTTGAAGTCATGTATCCCTTAAAGCGCTCGTGGTGTAGCATGATTAGCCGTTCTTAATCGATCGGCAAAGTTAAGCTACGTCTGTCTTGGTCGGTACCTGGATGGGTGACCGCCTAGTGGTATTTCAAATCGAGCGTTTCCGTGCTTCGGAAGGCACGTAAAGCCGTTGGTCCCGGTTATCACTTAATTGTGATAGTCGTTAAGCTAGTTGGATGCCTCCTAGGCGGCCAAATTCCAACAGTAGGTTGACCACTAGCCTACCTCCACCGATCCGCAGTGGGCACGCGTGGTGGAGTATCTGCCCATTCCCTTTCACCCTGATTTGTGAAAGGAGGCCTGTGCTCAGCAGTGGGACATTATAGGCTGATGATGATGATGATGATCCCTTTTTTAGCCTTTTTTGGCCTCACTCCCGTGTTTCGCGCGCTCTATCTGCCTTTTGTTCTGTAATCTGAGCAAATTTTTATGATTTGATGAAATTTGGCAGGGAAGATTGGATCACGGGGATGAATATAAGACACTTCGGCTCGCAAGGTGGAATCGCAGGGGACAACTATAATCTCTTGAAATGATTATAATATTTAAAATTTACACCCAAATATACCGTTATTAACTATTTTAGTAATTGTTAACATCACATGTTATATCTTTATCAACCGATGCGATTTTAATAGTAATTACTTTCGCAAACCCATGTTCAAACGTAATCACATTATGTAGATCTTGACCAGTGTTACTGAACCCGTATCAGCGTAGGCGTCAACCACTTTCGATAATGAGTGTTTATTACGAATCCTTTCAATTGGACCTAATGAAGATTGCTCTTCGGGTCCAACCAGAGACCCAACATCATCATTTAAAATTACAGTTATAACTAAAACATAATCCTAAATTGGCGTGATTTTCGTCGAATCCTTGTGAGCACCTAACGGTAGGTATGTTGTAAAATTTAGTTTTCAACTTTCCTGTATAGTGTTTAAGGTGCAAATTAACGTAACGATTAACAAGATTGGTTTTTGTGGATTTAATTAATTCTTACTCATCGGTAACGGTTGGCGGTGAGTCAGTTCCGAACGATGACTTTGAAGGCGGTGTGGTGTTAAAATTAACAGTGTGAAAAATGGGTTCGTGGAAACAATAGGTATTCGATAAGGATTCTTTGACACAGATATTATGGTTATTACTCTGCAAACCAACACCGAAAGAATTGCAAATGAATGCATGCTTTATAAATATGGATAAATTCAACATTTTTCGAAACTCCTCCTCAATCCTACCACCTAAATTCAGATTGATCGAAAATTTTAAGCAATTTATTTTACCTTCTACAAACTCACTTTTTACTTATTTCAGATTGCACCAAATCATGAAATTTTACTAACATTGGTAATCAAAAGTTAATGAGTAATATAGTATTCATGTGAGCAAACGTAGCCACCGCTAAAAGTGAATCTAATGTCATTGGACATGCGTGAGCTGTCACCCGATCACAACAAGTCGGAACAGGTATCATCGCCTTCTACCAGGCTTCCTATACCAACAATTATCTTAACACAATTAAAATTCATTGACCATTTCTGCATACGGTTCTTAGGCTGTAAAGAAAGGCGTAAAGCAATGTACGCCAATTTTTTTTTCGTGGTTGAGTGCTGATATGAATTTTAATAGGTACCTATCGCAAGTGTATTAGAAATTATTGTGAAATAGATTTTGTTTCATAATGTTTATGAACATTTCCAGGTCACATCGCACAATTCGCTGATAAGGGATATGGAAGAATGGAGACCTCATAATATGGGTACCTATGTAATGTATGTGAGACTATCAAACGTAATTTATAATTTTTCTTTCTAATCGGAAAAAGCCAAAAAAAGGTTTGTAGTTACTTGATTACTTGAGATAGGTACAATGACTGTAATATTTACTTATTGAATTATATTTTGTATTAATTTAATGAAATTATATTAGGCCAGTTAAACCTACCATAATGACTCCAAAACTGAAATATACCTATGACTCGAAATTTCATATTTTTAGAAGCTAAAAATAGTATGGAATCTAACTGCATATAAATTTAAAAAAATACATTCAACAGAGATGTTCGATCGTTGTTTGATATGCTAACTAAATTAAGAGAGGTAGGGCATAACGGGCTGTCCCGTTCGAGGAGTAGCCCGACTGGGGAAGTACCTCCACCTTACAGAAGATCGCAGCCAAATAACGCTGCTTTAATGTGGTGTTGTGTTCCTGCGGTGAGTAAGGTCGCCAGAGCTCCATGAGGAGGCGCTGTGCTGGCAGTGTGGGGACCAGCGGTGTCGCACCACCGTTGTGTTGTGCAGGCGCGGCATGTTGTTGCGGCGGTCAGGGAGACCCGGTGAAACAGCTGCCCGCTGGCTGCCCGCAGGTTGTAGGGGTCCTGAGCCCAGGGATTACTTAATCTCCGCCCTGGGAGGCTGACCCGCCGCCTCGCGCATAATCCATGGTATAGTTGGTCGTGCCGGAGGAGGAGACCGGAGTGGACCCGGCCGACTGTATCATGGGGGGACCGGGGGCCCTTCCGGCTGCCGCACCAACAAACCGCATCACCTGTCCACCACTCTCGGCGAATAACACTGCACTTTGTCTCTTTCGCTGCTGGCACAGCGATTCCTCTTAATCTCTCATCATTCTCTTTTTAATGCCACGGAAAAAGAAAAAAAGAAATAGTTCTTCAGCGGCCTCCCCGTCCACAATTTCTGTGGACTTTTGCAACATCAGGGGTCTTCACGCTAATATCAATGCAGTCCACCAACATCTTGAGACTGCACAGCCGACCCTGCTATTTCTAACGGAGACGCAAATATCCTGCCCTGATGATACATCGTATTTACACTACCCCGGGTACAAGCTGGAGCACAATTTTGTGCGCCGTGCCGGGGTATGTATGTACGTCAGGGAGGATATTTGCTGTCGCCGTCTCCGTGGCCTAGAAGACCGGGACCTGTCGATTTTGTGGGCGCGCGTAGATCACGGTGGCCACACCAAAGCTTACGCGTGCCTTTACAGGTCCCACAGCGGTGACGCGGACACAATCCGGTTATTTGAGCACCTGCAATTGACGACTGACAAAGTACTAGAGCAGTACCCCTCCGCGGAGTTAGTGATTTTAGGAGATTTCAACGCTCACCACGTTGAGTGGCTTGGTTCTCGGTCCACTGACTTCGCGGGGAGGACTGCTCACGACTTTGCCCTGGCCTATGGCTTCTCACAACTGGTTGTTTCTCCTACGAGAATCCCAGATATTGAGAGCCATACTAGTTCCTTACTGGACCTTCTGCTGACTACGCGACCGGAAAACTATGCAGTGACAGTGGATGCGCCACTTGGGTCATCGGACCACTGTCTCGTCCGGACGCAAGTGCCATGCGTCCGACATGATCCGCCCCGGCCTCCCGGAAGGCGACGTGTATGGCACTACAAGTCAGCAGATTGGGATGGATTGCGAGATTTCTACGCATCGTACCCGTGGAGACAGCTTTGCTTCGCATCAGATGATCCTGACACCTGTGCAGCTGCCGTCGCTGAGGCGATACTGGCGGGAATGGAATGTTATATCCCAAACCTGCTAGTGGCTGCAGGGGTGAAGAAGAGACCGTGGTTTAATCGGCCCTGCAAAGATGCTAGACATAATAAGCAAACTTTGTATGAGGCTTGGACCACGGCCCGAACTGATCAGGACCCTAACATCTCTGATGCGAAACGCAAATTTAACGCTGCCTCGAGGTTCAGTAAGCGAATGATCGCCAAGGCGAAGTTTGATTTCGTCGGCAGGTTTGGTGAGAGGCTGACTAGCCTTCCCTCTGGAAGTCGCGCTTTCTGGTCTCTTGCCAAAGCTGCTGAAGGAAACTTTTGCCAGTCGTCCTTGCCACCCCTCCGTAAGCCGGACGGAAACTTGGCCCATAGTGCAAAGGAGAAAGCTGATCTTTTGGGCTATCTCTTTGCCTCGAACTCGACTTTGGATGACGGGGGCGCCACACCGCCTACCATCCCGCAGTGTGTTAGCTCCATGCCGGAGATAAGCATTACCCAACGGGAGGTCCGGCGGGAACTGCTTTCTCTGGACATCCATAAGTCGAGTGGGCCAGACGGCATACCGGCAGTGGTGCTGAAGCGGTGTGCTCCTGAATTGTGTCCAGTATTGACGCGTCTTTTTGCACTTTCCTACACCAAAAAGGAAGTCCCGTCTTCGTGGAAGACTGCCCACGTGCACCCAGTGCCCAAAAAGGGCGACAGATCAGATCCGACGAATTACAGGCCTATCGCCATCACCTCCCTTCTCTCCAAAGTCATGGAGCGTGTGATCAACACGCAGCTTTTGAGATACCTGGAGGATCACGAGTTGTTGAGCGACCGACAATATGGCTTCCGCCACAGTCGCTCAGCTGGTGACCTCCTTGTATATCTCACGCACCGTTGGTCACTCGCCATCGAGAGTCAAGGTGAGGCATTGGCAGTGAGCCTAGATGTGGCGAAGGCGTTCGATCGGGTCTGGCACAGGGGTCTTCTAACGAAGTTACCATCATACGGGCTTCCCGAGGGATTATGCAAATGGATTGCCAGCTTTCTGTCCAGCAGATGCATAAGAGCCGTCGTCGACGGTAGCTGCTCCGATAGCATGGACATAAATGCTGGCGTTCCGCAAGGCTCTGTGCTGTCCCCAACACTGTTCCTACTGCATATCAATGATATGCTGTCTATTGACGGCATTCATTGCTATGCAGACGACAGTACAGGGGACACCCATTACACGGGCCGTGCAAATATCCCTCGTTCCGAGGTTGAGGAAAGCCGCGAACGGCTGGTGTCTGAAATCGAGAGTACACTGACTAGTGTCTCCGATTGGGGTCGACTAAACCTAGTCCATTTTAACCCCACTAAGACCCAAGCCTGCGCGTTCACCGCTAAGAAAACCCCATGGTCTGTGGCTCCACAATTCCAGAACACTTCCTTGAACTTCAGTCAAAGCATCGGGATCCTTGGCGTCGACATTTCCAGCGACGTGCTGTTCCGAAGTCACTTGGAAGACAAGGTGAAGCTGGCATCCAAAAAGCTTGGAGTGCTCAACAGAGCGAGGCAGTACTTCACATCAGGGCAAAGACTGCAACTTTACAAGTCGCAGGTCCGGCCCCATATGGAGTACTGTTGTCATCTATGGGCGGGAGCACCTGGATACCAGCTTGGGCCTTTAGACTCGGTTCAGCGACGTGCCATCAGAATTGTTGACGATCCCGAGCTCACAAGCGGTTTAGAGCCCCTCAGTCTGAGGAGAGACTTTGCCTCCTTATGTGTGTTCTACCGCTTGTACAACGGAGAGTGTTCTAAGGAATTGTTCGAGTTGTTGCCCACGGCTACCTTCCACCATCGCAACTCACGCCATCGACGGGGAATCCATCCTCACACATTGAAACCAGAATTGTTTCGAACTGTGCGGGCTCAAAGGAGCTTTCTTCCGCGGACGCTCAGGTTGTGGAATGAGCTCCCCGCCGTGGTTTTCCCAATGGAGTACAGCATGGGGTTCTTCAAAAAGGGCGTGAAGAGATTTCTTCAGGGTCGGCAGCGCGCGAGTGATACCCCTGGTGTTGCAAGCGTCCATAGGCTACGGTAACTGCTTACCATCAGGCGGGCCGTATGCTTGTTTGCCGCCTTAGTGGTATAAAAAAAAAAAAAAAAAAAAAAAAAAAAAAAACCTTTACATATATCTTGGAGAAAAAACATAGCTATTTCATAGTATTTTAAAATGTTATATACCTACAACTTTTCCTTTCAGTGAGATTCCTCTTTATTAATTTGTGATATCTTTGAAGAAACCATAATTTCAACATCAATTATAAAGTTCATACCTGCAAGACAATATCAAAGGATTTGGTGTAACCGTAAACTTTTGTCGTCAAAATATTGGGTTTTTGTAAACTTTAAAATAAAGTACTACAAAGCCCAGTTTAAAATGGACCGTTTGCTAGAAAACCTTGGATCTGCTAAAAATGAGTTGCTCGAGATTGTATACAAAATTATTAAGATAATAAGCGGATACGTATATTTTGGTCACGAACCAATTGACAATGATCGGTACCGCGCGATCTAAGTGATGAGATTTTGTCGATAGAGCCTGTATCGATATGACGGGAGTGAATGCTGATAGAACTAGATATGAAGTATAAAATAGCTGTATGGAAGAAGCGCACATTATTACGCCGGCCCCAAATAATTGAAAATATGACAGACTAATGATAATGAGTCTAAGAGTAACTGTAAAAATGTTTATAGTATTACAGTTTAATCATGAAAGGTGCAAAAAGTTTAAAAAACGAAACCAAAAATAACAAAAAGTCTGTATTATATAAAAAATATTGCACATTAAAAAATGTTGAATGTACTCATTTGCAAATATAACGAGTACCTACCTGACCTTTATATTTTTATTGTAGTTAACTCTATTAAAAATCATGAACAAATATTTCTGACCATTATTATGGCGTATATTTTAAGATTTTTGAGTTTTGCAACCATTTTTAATAACATTTAATAATAAAACATCGATAATATTTAATTCACCGCAATAATGTAACATCACTACCTGCCGACTAACCTTTACTCGACTGTATTTTGCTTTTGCAAGTTTAATCATGCTTCGTGGCCCGTTCGTGACGCAACGTTTCGCAAGCTTAATCATTATTTTATCTTACAAATTGTATTCATGTTGGGGCTTTGGACTGTCGATATGTTGGCCGGGTGGTATGGCTTATCGATATGCAAGAGTATATCGACGTGTGTGTCAACACTATTTTACGAAAGAGTTTAGTATCCCAGTTACCAGAAAATATTATATAAAATAAAATTTGAATGAAGGTAAAAAGTTACAACGTCATTTAGATAATTACAAATGATGTTCCAAAAAAAAACTGAAGACTTTTGGAAGTCAGTGGACCTAGGAAAAAGTTTAAAGAGTTCCTAACCAAGGCCAATGCTAGAGTCCCTGAAGACACTGAAAAAGTATACAGTATGCTCGAACTGATCTATTATTCTTTTTCACAATATTCTTGGAGAGGAATAACATATCAAAGAACCTGCAAACAGCTGCATACGGAATCGTGATGGAGAAGAAATAGTCCACCATTGGAAACAAGTTCAATAAAACTTGGGTTCATTTCAAACAAAAATATTCAAAATATTACATCTAAATAAGCAGGTGAGGAGTATTCAATTCATCGCCTTCCATCGCTTATAACGGGCACGTTACTTGATAACACGTGCTTCAAAATAGGATGTTGTCTCCGTTTAGGGGCAAAAAGTATTGTCCCTCATCGCTGTCTTTGTGGAGACAATTGAGCGTCTCGGCCATGTCGGGCTTCCGAATTGCAGTAGTGCTGGGTGGATGTCGTGGTATATCAACTGCCTCATCCGCTGATGTACCAGCCATTTTAGAACCGAACCGTTTGGTGCAGAAATTATGGCAAGAAGCCTCTTGCCATATTTCCGGACGGGACGATCTTTGGTTTTGGATGCTACATGCGTCGACACCCTGGCTCTGTCTCACCTTCCAGCTTCTTCAATCACGGCTGATGACGCTGCCGCCCAGCAAGAAGGTCTCAAGCGACGCAAATATGCTACCCTTAGTGATGGATAAGTACGAGTATTTGCGGCGTTCGGGGTTGAAATGCTGGACCGTAGGGGCAGGATGCTCACCATTTATTTAACGAGGTCTTACAATGTCTCATTAAAACCTCACGTGATAAGAAAGCATTGCCTGGAGGCTGGAGGCATTGCCATCAAACCTGGCAATGCCGCCAGCCTTCTGAGAACGTTTGCACAGGACAGCGTGCAGCGATTCCATTTGAAATACAAAAAATATATAAATTAATAATTTATATAATTTTTGTAAACAGTTCATATTAGTTTATTTTTATTATTCTTGTACCGTTTCAATAAAAAAATATAAAAAATTTTGAAAATATAAATAAATACTGAAAGCTACTTCTAATGAATCTGTTTTTCTGTTATCAGCGAAAACAACATGCTTTAAGTCTTAAATAAGAAAAAAAAAATATTTTTTGTTCTTTTAAAAAAAAAAACTTCAGCTTACAGATCTTTAACCTTACTTACCCAGGCATAACGGAAAACATTTTTTTATAACTATATACTTACAACAAACTAAATATTTACATAACTATTTCATTACAAACATTGCCGCGTATTCAAAGCGCATAATCAAATAGAAAACAATGGAGTCATTATGGTAGGTTTTTTTTCTATTATATCGTAAAGTTCAACAGCCAGGCTGTCTGACTGTCACTAACCTCTGCCAGGTGCCGAACGCCGTTTTATTATCGTTTATATCTGTAGTTTATAGGTTTCCTAAATATACCGTTAATATATTTGATTGTTTCCTACTAAAACAACAGGTGAATTGAGCAAGGAAATGAATTAAGTGTGCGTATAAAGCAAGATGACATATCTTAGAATTAAAATTTGGCCAAGTAAATCATATTTAAATTAAATAAATCCTAACTAATATTATAAATGCGAAAGTGAGTTTGTTTGTTACGCCTTCACGCCTCAACTACTCAACGGACCATCGTGAAAGTTGGCATGCAGATAGCCTATGGTATGGAAAAGGAAATAGGCTACTTTTTATCCCGGGAACGCGGGTGAAACCGCGGGGGACAGCTAGTATTATTATATGGGTATTTTCATTATAATATACGCAAGGTTTCGGTCAGAGCAAAAACATAATGGAATGAAAATTCCTCGATAGAAAAAAATAACCAGATACCTCTAATATTAATTAATTTTCGGTTTTATTCGTTCATGGCGTATCTAATTAAGACGAAAAATCGATAAATAATATCACTGTATGACCTAGGGCTGATACTAACGATTTCTATACTTTACGAGTTATTTAGATTAGAAGCGCTTAGTTCATTTTTGTCCCGCGAAACACGCTATCGCCGTCTCATGCCACGCGAGTATTAGATATAAGTTTGTTTCATCTGCCAGTCGCTATCTTTTCTGGCTTTATGCCCGCTCTTAACTAAGTTTTTCTACCATTTTTTAAATTTGTTAATTTTTCTTTGGCATTGGCATTGGCATACAAATGATATGGAGGATAGGTTTTTTATTCTGTGAAAGCGGGTGAAACCGCGCGGGACAGTTAGTGGACTATAAAGAGAGAGCGAGATTATTATTGCAATCAAAAATATGCATGTAGTCCTTTGACACAGTGTTCTATTTTGTTATTTAATTTATAATCTAGTCTTTTAATTTCTTATATTAACTAATTTATATATATAAAAAACCGGCCAAGTGCGAGTCAGACTCGCGCACCGAGGGTTCCGTACAAACCTGTAGGTATATAAGTAAATGGTAGTATAGACCTGAGTATTTGATATTAATTTCAATTTATGACCTATTAAAAAAAAACTACTTACTAGATCTCGTTCAAACCAATTTTCAGTGGAAGTTTGCACCGTAATGTACATCATATATTTTTTATAGATTTATCATTCTCTTATTTTAGAAGTTACAGGGGGGGGGACACACATTTTACCACTTTGGAAGTGTCTCTCGCGCAAACTATTCAGTTTAGAAAAAAATGATATTAGAAACCTCAATATCATTTTTGAAGACCTATCCATAGACACCCCACACATATGGGTTTGATGAAAAAAAAAAATTTGAGTTTCAGTTCTAAGTATGGGGAACCCCCAAAATTTATTGCTTTTTTTCTATTTTTGTGTAAAAATCTTAATGCGGTTCACAGAATACATCTACTTACCAAGTTTCAACATTATAGTTCTTATAGTTTCGGAAATAAATGGCTGTGACATACACGGACAGACAGACAGACAGACAGACAGACAGACAGACAGACAGACAGACAGACAGACAGACAGACATGACGAATCTATAAGGGTTCCGTTTTTTGCCATTTGGCTACGGAACCCTAAAAATGAATCTCTATTTCCCTTGGTCACGTCATCACGCGTGAACGGCTGGACCGATTTCGCTAATTCTTTTTTTGTTGTGTTTGTTATTGTCAGGAAAAGGTTCTTATGAAAGAAAAAAATAAGAAAGTTGCGAGGGAAGGGTAGGGTAGGGTAAGGGTAGGGGTAGTGGTAGAGTAGGGGTAGTGGTAGGGTAGAGTCGGTTAGGGTATAGGTTAGTAGGACACCACGCGAACGAAGTCGTGCCGGCAGCTAGTCTAAAATATAACTTAAAAGATACTAATATGATATCAATAAATCATACGACTTCTAATACATTTTTGAAAGCAATGCACCGTAGAGGAAAGCTGGATCCCACGGGATATTGGTCTCATAAATCGTGGAGTGGTGTGTTTTTTACCCGCATATAGTGGGCAGACTGTCCGATTATTTGTCCAAGTAAAATCTTTCAAAACTGCTTCGTAAGACGCTATTCGAGTACTATTTTTGAAAACGTAAGCTTTCTAATTTGGTTTCGTAGAAGTCTCTTTTCTGAAATCTTGCTCTATGTAGTTTATTAAACTTACAAAATCAAAGGAATGGAAAAGGGTATGAAAATTTTGCATACGTTTCGAGTGCCATATTTATATCTTTTTAAATGGTGGCATCTTATGTGTATGTCAGGCGTTGAACAAAAATCTTCAAATACCTCTAAACGCAGTATAAATTGTTTAGTTTGACAAATGAACATTTGAATAAAACTTCTTTCTTCTTCCTATTTCTTAGTTCAATCAATTCGCTACGAAAATTGATAAAGTAATGGCACAGTGTATTACATAATACTTTAATCTACAGGATATTTTTCAATCTATTACTTGCAATATTGGCGAAAGAATCATTGCAAAACCCAATTATTTTTTACAATTTATAAATAAACGCTGTAATGCCTCTATGCGTCGCTGATTCCAACGACTGTGTGTATTATTACAGTATATAATATTGCTCGATTATAAATTATACCTTTTACACTGCCATAGATGTATAATTATTATATTTACCATATCGGACGTGATTTTATCGCTGCACAAGGCGTTGCTTGAGGCTTCTTTACATATTTAGCATGAACAGTTTCGCTGATGGACTTAATGCATTTTATTTGCACTAGATGTCTTTTACGGTTGAATCCGCGTCTCTGGGATGAAAACAGATGAAAAGTAGCCTGCCTATATATCTCGGAATGTACAATGTAGCATGAAGAATTTTCAGAATCGGATCTTGAAACCCGGTGACTACTTATTACACACTAACTAACCCGCTCACAAACTAGAGTCATTTACACATTTATAATTTTAGTGTGAAAGTAATTTATAAATTATATTAAACAAAATACACATACCATAGAGATAGAATATAAATAGAGTGATAGCGTTAACAACATTCCCTCGTACGAAGCGTGAGCAGTTTTCATATAGATATATCATATATATTCATAGATATATCGTGCTATAATGATCAACTATCAGAAAAAATTAACATTAAGGTAATACGAATCTAAAATAGTAAAACAAATGGGAAAATGGGATTAATAATAGGTACCTACCTACTACCTAGCCTATGTATTTAGTCATCCAAAGTAAAATACGACTTCGTGTTACGACTGCGTTGATCATATCCGTGTTACAGTTCATACTCTATTACAATCGCTCTATTCATAATTCTATCTCTATGACACATACAAAGAATTTAAAACGTCCAGAAGGATAGTCGCCTCTATGGGAACATGAAATAAACAAGCCAGAATTGACAGTATTTGACAGCCGTGCGCAGTACGAACTGAGAGCGATTTGCTCAGGGAGCCCCTCAAGCGGAGTTAAAGCGGATTATCCATCTGGGTAGAGGCACGATGCCCTATGAAAATCTTTGGACACATACAAATTCAGCCCAAACAAAGACTAAAATATTTCTTTAGATTCTTTTGTATCTACATCGTTCATAAGATCTTCTCCATAATAAGAACCAAATCGTCCATCTATCAATAACGTAACAGTAATAAGCCAAGTTAAAACACGTACAATAATCCTCTGAGACGTGCAGTTTGTAAGTCACTATAGTTCATCGTCACAACAAGTCGTGACTGGTCTGCAGGCGACCGATCGTGTTAGGGATGGGATATCTATACTTTATACTGGTTTTAAGTTAACTTGAGTAAAAAAGATTGTAATGTTGATATTGTGCTTTATCAGTGCCTGAACTGTTTTGAGCATTAACTCTTTTTAAAGGCTTTTATTCAGTATCACCTGTCTGGTGTCAGTAATCGAATCTTACAAGTTAAATTTGACCCACTTCCCAGTGTCAAATTGAGCTGAAATTTTGTACACATTAGTATATTGGATGACAATGCAAGTACAGACAACAAAAAATATTGTCACCATAAAAAGCTTGTATTAAATTGTTTTTTTTTTTAACAAAAACTTCTTTAACTTAGAACGTTACTGGCTGCTTGTGCAAATTTTGAAGTAATATAAAATGTTTACTCAATTGCAATATCCTTTACTATAACGCTTCAACTATTTATGAAGAAAACAGCTGATTTAGCATAATTATGACTGTCATATTGTAATTTACTCATTTGCTTTTGCCAATTGTCAAAGGGAAAATTTGGTTGGTAAAAAAAATTGCTGTATCACGTGGTTCCACCCGCGTTCCCATGATAAAAAGCAGTCTATAATACTCGGGGATAATGCAGCTTCCTATTAATGAAAGAATTTTTCGAGTCCGACTAGTATATCCAGATATTAGCCTGTTTAAACAAACAAAAAAAACACTCTTCCGCTTTATTATAAAATATTAGTATAGATAAACCCGTTGAAAGATTTAAATTTTAGTTACACGATATTTTTTAATTCAAACTCATGTCATCAAAGCTATATAAAATATATAAATTACATCGTAATTTATTTAAGATATTTTTCTTTAATTTACATGATACTAAATATACCTAAAAATACTCAAGTAGTAAGTGACATCACTAGTAGTGGCTGCTCGGAGCCGTCCAACTGCTCACTCACTTCATGCCCTACTGATTATTTTATCTGTGTACCCTTGGGTCATATTGTAACTACAAGTTTATTTTCTTAACTATTATTATCCATAAAACTGAATTATTAAATTATTGTGGTGAAAAATTAGGAATTGAAGAAGTGTTAACAAAAAAAAAATCTAGGTAATCTATATTTAATAAAAGTTCTATGTATTACAGTATAATATACTTATATAAATTTAACATTCAATATCAGGTAAATAAATATATTATATTAAGTGTCATAGTGAAATACACACTGAGGACTAAACGAATACCAAAACTTATGTAATTCTAATACAGTCCAAAATCAAGTAATCAACCTCAGAACATACCCCTATTTAAGAACACTTTATTTATTTAAAAGATTCTACATTATTAAATTAAAAGAAGTTTGCTACCAAATAATATTCAACTTCAGATTTAAGGTTTTAAAATTCAAAAACAGGGGTCAACAACATCGCAAATTAGAGATCAACAACATTTAAGTGAACATTAAAAAATCCAAGCAGATACATTGACTCACAGAAAATCGTTCAAGGATCAAAAGGTAATTGTAAAGAGCGCGTCCATGTTAGTCACGGGAACCCTTTTAACAGATGTCTTGGTACAAAAAGAGTATTGGAAGGTACGGTGGTACGCCAATTAACATTTCGCCCGATGTATCGGCGAGGATTGCAGGCAACGAGGACTAGATGTACGGAGAATGGATATGTCTCTAGTACTCTACTGTACTTACAAAAAAAACTTTATAATGACGGAGAGAGCGGAGAGGCTTATCTCCGTTTGAGCTTGGACAAAAATGCTTTAGTATGTCTTTTTTTTTTATTAAATGTGCTTGTGTTTGGCCACTGACCCGCCCATAAGGGGCGATGACGAAGCCTAAGATGAAACACGCTTACCGAGAAGAAACCTATTCAATCTGGCCTTGAAAGTTCCTAGATTGTAAGCGTCAGGAAACACAGACGCCGGAAGCAAGTTCCATTCTCTTGCTGTCCGCATTATAACTGAGGATGCAAAACGCTGTGTCCGTATTTTCGGTATGTCAACAACGTACCGGTGAAAATTTTCCCGGCGTCTTGTGGTTCGGTGTAAAAAAGGGGATAGTGGAATAAAGGTCTAATAATTCCAGTATGTCCAGATGTCCGGCTGTTCTCCTCTACAGGTCCAATTTCTAAACCGGTTATTGTGAAATTTTGTGAGCAGGTCTCTCCAGGACTCGCGAAGTCTCCTGGACTCGCGAGGTCTACGGCTCACAGAGCCACTTCTAGTAATTTGAATGATGTATCACTAGTTGCGCCCCGTGGTTTCACCTGCGTACCCGAGGGATATCCTACCGTAACCAACTGTAAAGTTTTCTTAAGTTTTATAATTTTCTATGCAACTTTCTTAATATTTTTTTTCCGTTAGAACCTTCTCCGGAGTATTATTATAATTAGTATAAAAAAATATGAATGAAATCGGTAAAGTACCTACATAAGTGGCCTTCTAGGCCCTAAATTGAATACATGGCTTTCACTTTGAGATGATGATGATGTTTTAGAACATTTATCTATAGATATCTAAAACAACTAACTCAAATAATAAAGTAAACTTTTAAAAAACAAGAATAAAAAGTTTATTAACAAAAAAATTGCATAATTGTATCCTGTTTAAAAAGAACAAAACCTCATCCTTAAAATTAAATGAGAATCAACGAAAGTTATCTCCCGTTACAAGATTTTTTCCTACAAAGATGGCATAGAAGCATACGGCCCGCATAACTATAAAGTCATAATTTAAAACAGAGCATCATAAATAACGCATCTAATATTTACTAAGTGCATGGACAGAGTGTGCCGACCACGTAGGCTCAGATGGCAAAGACCTGAGGCCAAGGACACCGGTTCGATGTTCGAGTGAATAACATTATGTGCACTGCCCTACGATGAGTGATGTATTGAAACTCGCTTTTATGTTATTTATTGTTATTTTATGTTTTCGATACTAAATGAGAGAGGGATCGGCAAGTTTTTTGTGCATAGGTTATTTTGGATTTATGCCCAATCTCAATATAGGTACATAATTAACTTGGCCTGTGATAGTGGGGTATACCTACTCCGGTTGAGAGCTTGCTCGCCGACTTGTAAGTGCTAGGTGATACTAATCTTTATATCGTTGTTGTTCATAGTTGAGCTTTAATATTATGGTGCGTCCATGCTTAGCGAACCGAGCACGAGCCGAGCCTCGAACGAGCACGATTCGCGTAGCGTGGACGGGCTCGCGAACCTCGAACGAGCGCGATTGTCAGTTTTTTCACGTACAAAGGGATTCGCATCGTGCTCGTTGTAGGCTCGTTGTAAGCTCGTTAATGGATCGGCTCGTGCTCGATTCGCGTAGCATGGACGCACCATTACGTAACATCTATTCTGTAGCTATGATCTATCCTAACTAATATTATAAATGCGAAAGTGAGTTTGTTTGTTACGCTCCAACTGCTCAACGGATCCATCATGTTTGGCATGCAGATAGCCCATGGTATGGAGAAGGACATCTTTTCATCCCAGAAAGGCGGGTAAAACCGCGGGGGACAGCTAGTAATAATATACTTTGACTTTTTGGGCCGTCACCATCTACTCAAAAATATGGGACGATATTAGGGTCAGCTCACACCGAAGCGAGACGCGACGCGACGATGCTTGAAGAGGTCAATTGTTTTACAAAGACGCGTCGACGAAAGAAGGGCGCGACGCGACTTTGTGAAACTATTTGTGATGCTGATGCTTCATCGCGTCGCGTCTCGTCGCGTCGCATCGCATCGCTTCTCGTCACGTCGCATCTCGTCGCGTCGCGTCGCATCGCTTCTCGTCACGTCGCGTCTCGTCACGTTGCGTCTCGTCAAGTCTCGCCACGTCTCGTCACGTCACGTGTCTCTTCTCGATGTGAACCTACCCTTAGGTACACTATTGTACTTCTTTAACTACCACTATCTAAATATAATATAATTCAAATAAATTCAAGTTTTATAATGGACTACCTGTCCCACGCGGTTTCATTCCATTCCCGGGATAAAAAATAGCCTATGGTATTTAGAAGGAAATAGGCTATCTGCATGCTAAATTTAATCGTGGTCTGTCTATTAGTTTTTGAGTGATGTCTAAACAAACAAACATAGTACTAATTAATTTTTAAAAGAAAATATTTAACTATAGGAAATTGGGAATCCATGTTTAATTAAAGTTTACGATAGTGAGTCTGGTCTCACTCTGGTACAGTACAGTACTTTTTAGGTTAACAATTTGATCAATCGAAAAATGATGAAAACTCATCATAAGTATTTTTCAGTCCCTAACCAAGTAACCTGTAAGTGAAAATTCAATATAAAAACCTTTAACATTTAATCTCAAAAGAATGTTGTTAAAATTACTTGGACCTCCCCTCTCCCTTCCCCGCCGGTAGTTGGAGAAAACTGACTTTTGTTTGTTTTTCTACTTTCGACTCCATTGTCGCAGGTGGCGACGATTCTCTCCTCTACATCGTGATACTAAATTGTGTTTGTCCAAAATAAATGGATAAAATTGCTTTGTTGAAATATTGAGTCTGTATAGCGGAAATGGGATCAAAATTATTGATACAGTGACTGGACTATTTCGTATTGTCTTAAAAGTTCACTTAGGAAGAGTACAAAGTAAATAATATTTTTGTATTTATAATTAATTTCATGTATTCATTGCTTTTATTGGTAGATTCGAATTTAAACAATTAAAAGAAAAAAAATATGTAAGCCAAGTTTAAAGTGTTTTATTGAAAACGTCATTCAAAATTCAAAAATTCAAAATCATTTATTCAAATAGAAGGTCTATTTGAATAGGCCCTTATGAAAAGTCAGACTCTAATACTCTAATACCGGTTCGGAAGGTTGCATTTGCCGAGAAGAGCCGGCAATAAACTCAGCAATTACTCTTTTCAAAACAAGCTTAGATTCATTACATAATATTTACATTCTAATCGCACTGAAAACAATTGCGTGCCCGTACATTGAAGAATTTGACGCAAAATTATAGCAATCAGACCAAAACATATCGTCAGAGCTCCATGAGGAAGCACAGTGCTGGTAGGGTGCGTGGACCAGCAGTATCCGTCTAATGTGGTAGTCGCTGCCGGCAAATCAACTCTTCATAACATAATTCTTGAAGGAGATAGCGAAGAGAAAGTTGGTAACGCGCGAGTGATAAAAAGGTACGTTGTCTATCCAAAACAAAAGAAACAAGAATAATTAAATAGTAGAGTCATCGAATGTCTACATTTCTAATTGAAACACCCTGTAGCACAAATAAACGTTTAGAGTATTGGAGTGAACACCAAAACCAGCTCTCGGATGCAATTAGTTTGTACACTGAAATCGCATTATTGAACTCTGTGGAAAAAGGGATCAACCTGTATTTTAAAAAGAAAAATAAGGCCGCACTCGAAAGAGCCGCAGTGGTGTTGTTACCAGCTTCTTTTTGTTTAGTTCAGTTTTTGAGGAGTACTTTTCTATGAACTTACATTAAAATTTTTGTAATAATTAATTTAATGAAAATAAATTCAAATTCAAATTCAAATTCAAAAATCATTTATTCAAATAGACCTTCGCAGGCACTTATGAAAAGTCTGACTCTAATACTCTAATACCGGTTCGGAAGGTTGCATTTGCTGAGAAGAGCCGGCAATAAACTCAGCAATTACTCTTTTCAAAACAGGCTTAGATTAATTACATAATAATATTTACATTCTAATCGCACTGAAAACAATTGCGTGCCCCGGCGCGGCGGCAAAATTACAAAGTAGACTGAAAAAATATTTAATAAGTAAATAAATAGCAAACTTAAGCAGACCAGCCCCCACAAGCAGCACCTGTTCACAAGTATGACGCGTGTGGCAGCCATCGCCCTCCTCGCCATATTGGAGGGAAGTGAGCGACCCGTCACACGACGCCGCCGCAAGCAAAGGCCTTAAAGTGAGCATGACTTACTTAAGTCTGCCTTAGAAATAAAAAATAACTAAAGGGAAACACTAAACACACAATTTGTTATCACTGTGACTATTGACAAGCTTAGACTAAATATCACAAAATAAAAAAAATATAACAATTAGACAGACATAATAAATCGATGCATTTATATCAAACTAAATAAATGAAGAACATTGAATTGAATTAATTTAATTACAATAGGTAAGAAAGATTCCAAGAGGGTTATAATGAAACATAATTGGACTGTTTTATAAAAAACTTAAACCGACTTCAAAGTACACTTAGAAGTAATCAATCCTATTCTGTTGACAATATGGGACCAAATGGGAAGTGTACCCTTCTA
Source organism: Achlya flavicornis (assembly GCA_947623365.1). Taxonomy (NCBI): domain Eukaryota; kingdom Metazoa; phylum Arthropoda; class Insecta; order Lepidoptera; family Drepanidae; genus Achlya; species Achlya flavicornis. The sequence goes on from OX392484.1 coordinate 13,245,694, forward strand.
GACAAAAAAAAGTATTTTCCAAATCGGTTAATAAATGTCGGAGTTTTGAGGTAACAAACATTAAAAAAAAAACAAAACGAAAAAAATACAGCCGAATTGAGAAGCTCCTCCTTTTTTTTGAAGTCGGTTAAAAATTGGTAGTCAATAAATCCGTTTGACACTCCATCCGACCTTCTTAGGCTTTTTAAACTGTTTAACGAAGTAAGATAGACACAACAAAAACCTAATTATAATTCAAAATAAAGTTTTGAAGGGGGCTTCCATATATTATTGTAGATAAATATGTTTCAGTTTAATAAGCAAAATGGTGATTTTTTTCCTTTGCGGGCTAGAGTTACCTCACGATGTTATCCTTCGTCGAAAACTCATGCTAATTGAATTGAATTGAAGGATTCGACTACAAGAAAAACAAACCAAATGAAAATTTAATTTCAATTCGAATGGATTGTTGATTTATGAATACGTAGAAACATTTCATAAAGTACGAACATATTATATACTCCTCTACAAATATAAGAGCCCTAAACGTAAACCTTTTCCATTTCCAAGGCTTTATTAGACGCCTAAAAAAACCTAAAAAAATCGCACACATAGTCTCAAAACTTACTAACTGAGCTTAAAAAGCTCAAAGCTTTTTCACTCGCCCAAAGTTCAATTAGCTTATACTGAAATTTGATTGCAAAGTTTCATTGAGTAAAACTTTTAAGGGGCTTAAGTCGTTGCTCCACCAAGTTTTATTCATTGAAGTCGCGTTTAAATATCGATTTGGATACTAAAAGGTGCTTGGCCTTATTAAAAATTGTATATTGGATACGCAAGTTAATTTAAATGGAGATTAGAATTTAGAAAATTCGAAATTTGAAGTTGAAAATATTTTTTATTTAAAGTGAGGCATTTCATTGGATGACTCTTATGACCAAATAAAATACATATTTTACGTCACTGTAGAGACATGTCTCATCTATACATATAAAATGCTTTGTCCTGAATGACTGACTGACAATCAACGCACAGCCTTAACCGCTGATCGTAGAGACCTGATACTTGGAGGGTGTGTTCTTTGTATGACGTAGACATCCGATAAGAAAGGATCACGGAGGAAAGGATGTTCCGAAATTCTACCCCTAAGGGGGTGAAAACGGGGGCAATGTTTGTATGTGACAACGTGATTCCTTGGTCCGATCTACTTCAAATTTTGCATAAACATTCTTTAACAGAATTGATGGAAGACGTGTTTCGTATTTAATTGAAACTAATCGTCTAACGGGGTGAAAACCAAGCGTGTCACTTTTTTATACCTACCATAATGTCACAAGATTGATTTAGTTAGATTTTCATTAGATTTTTAACGTGAAATTGAAGCGATCCTATTTTTCAGCTACATCCCTCGCTACACATGTCTGGTGGACATGCAGCCTTCTGCGAGTTCCTTATCCGCGCAAAACAGTTTCAAAAGGAGATCATTGCTCTCCCTTTTTGCACAGATTTTGACACGCGAAATACATACACTCGCGTCATCGATTTAGATGTATATTTGCATTGCATTGGACCAAGCTTTTATGTGAGTTCAACTTTTATTGAATAAAATCGGATTGAGTTTTTAAACATTTTTGTCTGTCTGTTCCGGTTCATAGCTGATGTTAGAATCTTATTTTTGAAAAATAATTAGTGTTCCGCGCAAAAAAATTCAAACCTTACGCGAGTGAAATCGCGGGGGTCTGCTAGTTGGTTATAATATGTAAAAGGTCAGTGATGACGTTTAGCTTCCATTAGTGCCTCGTTCATCAAATATTGACACTAAAATCAAAAAGGTTATCATTACAAGAAATCAATACAGGAAGCAAAACATTGATTTAACTTCGGACAATCCGACACGCCCATTTGCACTACAGAAGTTTAAACTAAATATTCAATCCGCCATCTTATCTGGTCCACTAAAGAGGGGCATCGACACCACGCCACCGAGTACACTAACCGATCGTTTAGCAATCCGCGATTACTAAACCGATATTATCTCTGCACGATTAATGGCTGGCCCTTTATCCAATGTCGGTGGCGACTTGGAATGTACAACGACTTAACTGAAAATATCATCCAATGGAAAACCAACTGTAGATCTTATATGTTAGTGATTAAATTGGGTTATCAAAACAGATGCTACCGTTTCAAAACTGTCACATTTGATTTTAAGACATGTAGCGTCAGTAATAGAGTCGGTTTTAATGTAACAATTATAGATTTCTAAATAATAGGCTATGTGCAGAGTCAGTTGTAAGTCCTCAGGGGACAATAGGTAGGTTTGCAACAGATATATCTTCAGAACGAGACAATTTAAGGAATAACTGGAATATTAGTGATGCAGGCTCTTTATGAGGACATGATGTGTATCGCAATATATTTTGTTGTATCGGTCCCAGGTGATGTCAGACCCATATGTTACTTGTAAGTTATCGGTAGATGTAATCTTTTTAATGTTTGAGCGTGATGGAATACCCAAGAATTGTCATGAAAGTATGTATTTATACCAACAATTTGCCGTTTTTAATGGTTCAATAGAATTATAATATTCGTACATTTGATGAATCATTAAGACCATGATTGTTTAGGAAATTTTGCTATTGAGTGTTCTATATGGCTTAATTCATTACAAATATATGACTTTGATAGTCGATATCTCAGTTTTCAGAAAAATTTACAGAAAAAACTTGAGAAGTTAATAATATAAAAAATACCGAATAAAAGCCCTTTCAAAAAACAAGATTAGGTACTTCAAAAATTCAAAGAATCAAATAAAAATTAACGTCTTCCACAAAAAGTGAGGTATAAATCCTCGATAATATATATAAAATCAACTCTTCTCGTGCGTCCATGCTTGGCGAACCGAGCACGAGCCGAGCCACTAACGAGCACACTGCGAGCACGATTCGCGTAGCGTGGACGGGCTTGCGAGCCTCGAACGAGCACCTCGTAGCGTGCTCGACTGCGCTCCGCCCGATTGTCAGTTTTTTCACGAACACAGGGATTCGCATCGCGCTCGTTCATCGAAGGCTCGTTAAGTACGTCCACGCTTCAAATCGCGAGCAACGAGCGAATCCTGTTCGTTCGTTGCTCGGCTCGTGCTCGCTTCGCGTAGCATGGACGCACCATTCCACATTATGCAACATCAAAACGCCATCACGACAAAAAATACTCAGTTCGTTCCTCGAACTAATAATAATATAAAAGCTTAAAACATCCGCACGAATGACAACTCTTGATACAGGATTCAGACACTAAAGTTCTAGGAAATAACGGTGAAAATAGAAGTGTCACAACGGATGTTTGGATCAGTCACTTATGTAATCCATTTTCAAATTAATGTAGTGCTGTTCAATTCATAATTTAAGATCATCGATATAACAAAAAAATAATTTTAAATAACGGTCAAAAGCTAGTAAAAAAGCAGTCAGAGATCCTTAAATTTTTCATTTTTTTTTTTTTTTTTTATAATTGATATTATTTGCGCGTTCGTCAAGAAATATCACTGCCAAATTTCAAGTTTCTACGTTACTTGGTCTACGAGTAAAACCTTTGTGACAGACGGACGGACACCAGAATGATCTTTAGGGTTCCGTTTTTTTCTTTTTAAGGTCCAGAACCTTAAAAAAGGCACAATTTCGTGAGTTTTGGTATAATTACGCCAGAAAAAGAAACCGTGCAGCGATCGTTTAGTTTAACAGGTCCAGAACCTTAAAAATGGCACAATTTCGTAAGTTTTGTTATTATTACGCCAGAGAAAAAAACCGTGCAACGATCGTTTAGTGTAACAGGTCAATCAAGAAAAAATATTTGCTGGTGGAGCCGCCCGCCGTCATAATCTCAAGCATTTAATAAGAAATTATAAGCTATCGACATTGTATTAGAAACCTCTAACATCTTATTTGAAACTCATCCTTAAGATTATGATTTCAAAGAAAAACAGTTTATTTGGAATTTGTGCTAGCGTTATTCCCAGTTAAGAAGCGCGTATTTCGTGAAAGGGGAAATTACCCAATTTGAAAAAACTAAAAGAGTTGTTGGATCTTATTAAATGACAATTTAGTGCATACACAAATATTTATAATGATATAATAACAATTTGCGTTACATTAATACTGAAACTGTTGTGCCAAAATTACATCAGAATATAGTGTCACTAGCGACTAATCTTGTGTAATAGTTACACACAAGGTACAGTGGCCGGCAAACAACTTGAGCCATGACCTTGAGTGCGCAGTAGACGATTTTAAGGTGTCGTTGGTGGAAAGAGAGGTGCGCGGGGGCATTCTGTCGGCACGCGTCCACGCTATTGGCCGAGCATGAGTGTACATGCGCGAACTTACCCCCACTACGTCGACTTTGGCTCAAGTTGTTTGCCGGCCTCTGTAATGACGTCGTCCGTATGCTCATACGCATTAAGACGCCATAATACTTTACGCATGTAGTTATGAATAAGACCATGACTACCTACGTCACCCATGAAGTATTACGACGTCATGACATGATATGACTAAAAGCCATGACCAATAAAAATGTTCTGATCAATCTGCAATGAGGTCAACCGACAATGAACCAATGTAACAAACATAGCTCAAAGAATTGCACTTCTCATAAGTGCTTGCGAAGGTCTATTTGAAAAAAATATTTTGAAATTTGTATTTTTTTTTTTTTGAATAATCGATATGAAGTTGCTATGGGCCGGTCTTGTCTACCGAAGAATCGACAGTCGATGAAGCAGACCAGTCTTAAAGTGGCAAATATAATGTTGGACGCTTCCCAGTCCGATGGACCTCAAAAAGGTGGCCGAAGGTGGCTGGACTGGGCTGGATGCGGGTGGCAAGAACTTGGAAGGAGTGGCACGATCTGGGAGAGGCCAATGTCCAGTAGTGGAATTGCTGATGATATATACGAGTACAAACAATGGGACCAAACGGAATGTGTACCTTACCAAAAAAAAAAATAATTTCAGATCGGTTAATAAATGACGGAGTTACGAAGACGGAGAAACATACAATCAAAAACATACAACAGAATTGAGAACCTCATCCTTTTATCAATTAGGTTGAAAATGAATCCGTACTTCCCTTGGTCAGGCCATAACTTGACAACGGTTTTACCAATTTCATCCATATTTTTTTAAGCTTTCTAATAATCTGGAGGTTCTTACGGAAAAAAAATTAAGAGAGTTGCGTAGAAAATTAGAGCATTTAAGAAAACTTAACGGTAGGGTAGGATATCCCTGGGGTACGCGGGTGAAACCGCGGGGCGCAACTAGTATTTATATAAAATAAATACATTAATTATTATCCAAACCCAATGACACAGCAACTGGATATTGCCATTAGACATCAGAACATAAGACCATGACTGTACGTCATCCACGGATGACGACGATGGATACGTCATGATGTATATCTACGTCATGACATGATATGACCAATAAGAACGTTCAAACAAATTGACTTGAGGCAAATTGGTAATAGTGACCAAAAAATGCTTCATGAAGATAAATAGATTATTATCGGGCTGTCGATTCCATACATTGTGAATAAAGTCAATCAGAGAGTCTTGGCGAAAGATTGTGATAGTTCTCTACCAAGCAACCATATTTTATTGTCTGCTTCTCTTTACAAACCAGCAAAAAATGTAAAAGAAATCAATTTACTATTATTTACTTTGTTTATTTATACTTGATACACAGGACATAGGTACATTTGTGTTCATGAACATGTCTGCATGGCCCGAGTCTGGGTGTAACTATTTATTTACAAACGAAAGGTAGTATATGTAGTAGACCGTGTGTGAGGAATGTCCCACTATATTTATTTATTACACTCAAATATTGCAGATAATCAAATCCATTCATCATTTATTTCATTCAAACGAAATATCGCCATTCCAAAATTGCATCAAAGCATTTCATTATATTGAGCCAAAATATTTTCAATTCATCGAAAGTACATTACTATTAATATCCTCCATGAATGCTCGACTCAAATAATGGTACAGTATGTTGTAACGACTGCAAACATTAAAACAAAGGTCAAAGACCTCGTGAAATGTACTGATGAATGTCAAACAATCAATTTGGTAATGTCTAGACAGATAGTAATTATGAAAATAGATAGATATTGTCCGATTAGATAATGGACTTGCTAATGTCGAAAATTGGTCGTGTGCTTTTAATGGAGATTATTTCGTATGGGATGTATAGGACTAGTAACTATTCGTATTAAGGATCAAGACAACAAAAAAGACATACAAACTATAAGCTGTGCTAATAGTTCAAAAATGTGAAGAACGCATATCTCAAATAACAGATTTTATTTCGGACGCTGAGAGAGCCTTGTATTGGTCTATAAAATCCTTTTTGAATGTCAATCAGATTGCCATACATAATGGTGCATCCATGCTTGGTGAACCGAGCACGAGCCGAGCCACGAACGAGCACACTGCGAGCACGATTAGCGTGGACGGGCTTGCGAGCCTCGAACGAGCATTCGTAGCGTGCTCGACTGCGCTCCGCCCGATTGTCAGTGTTTTCACAAATACAGGGATTCGCATCGCGCTCGTTCTCGCTTGTAGGCTCGTTAAGTACGTCCACGCTTGAAATCGCGAGTAACGAACGAATCCTGTTCGTTCGAGGCTCGGCTCGTGCTCGCTTCGCGTAGCATGGACGCACCATTAGAACGCTAGAATAGCAATTTCAGACATCTCTACAGCCTCTGCTGACTAATGTTGATGTCTGAAAACGCAGAATGCTAAATAGAGATATCTCAAGACGCTTATCGAGATATCGCTTTGTGTGTGTGTGGGGGGGGGGGGGGTGTGTGAAAGCTGTTGACGGGCCAGTTGGCGCAGTTGGTTAAGATTCACCTTACCCGCCGCAGGTCGTGGGTTCAATTCCCACACAGGACATGCATTTGTGTGCATGAACATGTCTGTATGTCCTGAGGCTGGGTGTAATTATATATGTTAAGTATGTATTTACAATCAAAAAGTAGTATATGTATTATATCAGTTATCTGGTTTGTACTATACAAGCTCTGCTTAGTTTGGGATCAGATGACCGTGTGTGAGGAATGTCCCAGGATATTTATTTATTAAGTTACAACTGAGTGTTTAAAAGAACAAAACGAAGAAACACAAAAGAGTATAAATAAAATAGTGCCAACTAAGGCGAGACAGTGGACCAAAAGACGCATGGAATCACAGAATTAACAAACTTCTATCATTTCATAAGGAATACTATATCGTATCTAATAAAGCGAGACAATAGTAAGTATTGGCCGTTTATTTTATAGAAATGTATGATAGGATAGAGTTACCATCAATTCTCTAGGCAATCAATAGGCAAGCGGTTCGTTCACCAAAGCCTATGGAATACCAGGGTGATGCTGGGTTGCTGCACTTAGCCTTACTGAACTAAGCCTAGAAGGCCTGGGTTACCGACTGGCAATCAGTCTGACGAGTATAAGAAAGTACGATTCCGCCGTAGTGTGTATGGTTTCTTTCATCGAAAGTTCAATCGCATTATAGGATTCGACTTCACTAAGCTTCAATGATTAAGTTGTAATCAACGATGATAAGGCTTCTTGTTCTTTGGTTAAAGTTCTTAGTAACTTAAGTCATGGCTTAGATGCATAGCTAGATCGCATCAGCTAAAACTATACAATCTAATGACAAATCAACAATGTACCGCACAAATACATTTTATATCTCGATTTTGTTTGGTGCAAGTCTTAAACTTATTGCTATTAAAGGATCTTAACTTGGAAGTATATTTTTTATACAAATTTAATAGTACACTTTCAGACTAGTTGTTGCAAAGTTTGCTTTAAATCAATTATTTATTCATATTCTAGACGATGTCACAAATAAACATCACATGGAAGAGATTCACTAAAACGGCAACTGGATACAGTCCATGAGTGCAATCAAATGGTCATTATTATTAGACAAAAAAGGAACTGAGCTTACCATCGAACGCCAATTTAGATAATTAACACGAACAATATTTTTTCTTGACTGTTTTTTCTTCTAAAGCTTCCTCTGTGAAACGTACTTTTAAACAAAAGACTCTTACACTCCTATGCAAAATCGCTTACAGCTCCTAGCTTGTCCATACAAGTTTAGTGGCAATAAATATTTATTACAGTCAGAGAGAGGGATTAAGATGAGAGACCACAAATATTGTTCCAAAGCGGAGTGCTTATAATGCGCATACTTTGTAGGCAATTGTTTAAGATTCGATTCTGAATGAGTAGATAGCATTTGAAACGTGGTATGTTTCTTTCATATGAACAAAAATAACAAGTTACGATCAATTGAAACGTATGTGATGAGAATAGGAAATAAGTAAGTTAAAGTACTTCATAAAAAGTTATATGATGGTAGTGAATTTTCAACATTAAGTACAGGGAAGAATGGCATAATTATTTCTCCTTATACTATTTAGATTCCATTTAATGATCTGGAATTGATTTTGTAAGCTGCCAAAGTCGCATACTAGCCTACCGTAGACGTTGCTGCTATGCTATTCTGTAAAAGGTAAATCATCTCGAAAGTCATCTCGCAACTCACCTCGCAACTCACACTCACTTCGATTGTCATATCGCTTATCATTGTATTGGTATTCTCAAGATAAAATCAAGGCCAAGTGAAGTGAAGTGAGTTTCGTGAACTCAAACGTATATTCGTAACGCCAAAATATTCACCTGTCGTAGTTCATCTCACTTCCGTCATCACTCAGCGGCGCTAGTGTCGAATTTTAAGAATATGAAACTCTAATCTCATCGCGGTTTCAGAAGTGAAACCCCATGCTGTACTGATAATGAATATTGATGTGATAACAGAGGATGTACAAAAATAGTTTCCTTTTCAATTTGATTTGAATAAACACGATAAAAATATTCATAGAATTCAAATCATTGTTTCAACCCTTGTATTTAAAGCAACTTACTTTTTTAATACAAACAACGTCAAGTCATTTACTATAAAAGCATTTTTATAAGAAAAAATAGCCTTTATTACTGAAACTCAAACAACACTTATCCAAGTCATAATTATATATATAAATGTAATCACCATAATATATCGGCTGTGTAAATATTATCGTGTAAGACTTTTAACAAATGTTGAGACTGAACCGGTTTTAATCGGTTTTGTTAACGTCAAAATCAGTTGAGGAATCAATTTAATTCACTTTGTAGATTTTATAACATTTATGTTAACAATTATAATGTACGTACTAGCTTAACGTTTTTATTTTTTTTCGCGGGACGCTAATGAATCTGAAATAAATAAATCGGCCATTCTCCGATTAGCAAGTTTTACGTGTCCGGGCTTGCATAGTCCATAATATTATCATATTCAATCACGCATTTTTTTTTATATGTTAGTTAGCATCCGTATCTAGCTGTAAACAAAAACATTGGCTTCTATTTTAAGTAGTTTAAGACTAAATTAATTTACTATGTTCAAAAAACGTCTGTTCTCTAATTACCGTGGCGTGTCCGCACACCAACTTAATGTTAAAACTTGCTTGTAATTTGTATTACGTACAGATTTACTTTGATTCATTCATATTTTTAAACTATATTAAGCAACGTGTATCGCATAACAAAATATCGACTCAATATAACCAGTCTATAAATAATTATCATAAAGTAACCGCATGTCCAATCGAAAGTTATAATTGCCGTGACATTTTCTTTTCTCGGGTGCACATCCCTAAATAACAGTATTTGGCACATCACTACCGTACGCGTCGCGTTTCCTCAGTGTGTGCCGCGGCCCATCAGCAGTTGCACGTCTCTAACGTTAGTGTACCGCCAATGAAGCACGCGAGTATATAATTACCGTAGCCTTGGTTAAAAACTTTTCTAATTACCGTTGTACTTATTTTAATACTTGATTTTTTAAGTTAGACCTAAGTTGATCATGTAAATGGAGACAATATTTTGGCCTCCGTACGTTGTAATAAGCTAGTATTTGTAAACTCTGTTGGTTTTAGAATTTTTTAAGAAAATCTATAGTTTTCTATTTATCGTATACTAATTACCATCTGTTTATAATTACCGTTGTATGAAAAATAGTATATAATAAATATGGTTTAACCAAATGGTAAAAATATTACCAATTAAGATAATGTTTGATTTATTTAGTTTGTTTTACCTGATTTTCATTAAATGTGTCTAATTTTTAATAAATTATAGCAAAGATAAAGTGTCTTTTTTACTATTGGTTATGGTTATGAGGGACATCGTTAATTCTATTGCTTTAATTATATGTATAAAAATAATAATGTGTGATATTATCATTACAGTATATATCATATTTTACATAGACTTGATGATATTTTCTAATTACCATACTCATAAAAAATGTAAGTCTCATTAACTAGAAAACCACCATTAATTGTTAAATGCCTCATTAATTATTGAATTCGTATCTTTGATGTGTTTCATATTTTAATATGTTTAAGTCAAATCAGTGAAAAATAAAAAAGGTTACGGTAATTAGGCAAAGAACGCCGAATTAGAGAATGACCGAAATAATAATAAATATCCTGGGACATTTTCCCCACACACGGTCATCTGATCCCAAACTAAGCAGAGCTTGAACTATGGAAACCAGATAACTGATATAATACATATACTACGTTTTGTTTGTAATTACATACTTAATATACATAATTACACTCAGACTCAGGACATATAGACATCTTCATTGCACACAAATGCATGTCCTGTGTGGGAATCGAACCCACGACCTGCGGCGCGATGGAATCTTAACCAACCGCGCCAGCTGGCCCGTCAAATAAAAGATAAGTTACTCCTTATAGCTCAGTTATCTTCTAGTGAAAGTTCCGTCAAAGCTCAGGCCAGCTATTTCGGATATTAGCCGAACATACAGCCTTTTTTTTCTAAGAACCATTTTGGTAGGGAATTGGCGGAATAGATTTCAAACAAAATAAATGTCATTGCGCTTCTTTGATTTAATTGTTCAATGGCTTGGAATCAGCAAAACTCAACTATCCGTACATCTTCAGCCTCTTCAGCATAGCAAAACAAACATAAAAATACTAATTTATCGCACAACCAGGAAGATCGACACAACCCTTAAACACAGAGGGCATTTACGATTCAACTTTGTTATTCCTATCAAGATTATGTTTTATGTCCGTCTTTTATTATTAAAGAAGTCCTTGTAATCTCGTGTTACTGATATGCGTAAAAAAGACAAACAAACAGTTTGTTATCGTTCGTTCGTCGTCGTCGAGTCTGCGAGCTCACACCTTGACAGTAGATCGCGATATCGCGCTATCTCTTGCACTATCTCTCTGTGTGTATCAAGTCATGAGCAGCAGGGGGTTCAGTATTATTAATTTGGGTCATCTTTGGCATAACCATCTTGAAGTAACCATAGCACGATGATAAGGTACCTACCTGCCTGGATACCTACCTGGATAAGAAACGGTGTGTGTTCCGGCAACTACTATAATCCAGGTTTCTCTGTAGGCTTTGTATGATTACTACATTTGACCACATAATCACTTGCAGTAGTACCCAACTGATATGGCTTACCGATGTACCTATGCAGAAGATACATTTTCAAAGTGCGGGAAATGCTATTGGTTGGCAGCTGCCGCCATGTGTGCGGAGGGGCGTCACTTGCGAGTGAGACGGAACTAACAGCTGCAGTATATTATGAACCTTATAGTAGTGACCTAAGGTTGATTGTAAGTTTTAAGCATTCTTTCGTTAATCTTCGGGCCATACTTTCTTTTCTGTGCGAACGAAGATTCACGACGCGCCTTATCAGTTGGGTATTACTGTACCATGGTGACGATAATGGTCTTTTTTTTACTGACAAAAGGTTCTGGGAACTTTGTCACCCCTACGCGGATAATTCGGCGAGCAAGGTCTCCACCGGAGGAGGTTATGGTCAAATAATAATCATTATAGTACCTTGGAAAGCTGGATTAATATCTTCCTCTGGTACTCTCGAAAAGTAGATTGGTGATTAGGGATAAAATATTTGAAATATTTTATTTGTAAACCTAATCTTAATTGTAAGGCTTTTGTGTGACAATATATATCATTGTAAGGGATGATATGGCTGAAGGCGGTAAAAATACAAAACTTCTGATATGCCATAATATATTTCACTACTTTTTACGCTCTACATTAGTATAAATAAACAAAACATTTGATAAATAAATCGTACTGAGCGTCATTGAAAGAAAGAAAAGACATTTGTTTAAAAAAAACGACGCACATAACATAAAAAATCACAATCATAAATTACAAACTTCCAATGAAAATTAATATATTCTAAAAGCTACTAAAACTAAATTCGAAGGGAAATAATTGTGTTTCTATATTCCATAAATTTTCGCCAATTACATTTTATGAAAAAAAAAATGTTGTCACCGCTCTCGCTACCTCTAAGCTGCCCACAGTCCGCTTATTACTTGAACCAACACGGTAGCACTCTCAGTATCGTACATCGAACCTAAATATGAAGGACAGTTGGGAAACTCGCTTTTTGTTGCACTCATGACTAACTGCAGGAAATCTTTATTAAAACGTTTTTCGATACAATCTTTATGACGAGATGAATAAGGTCTTTAATGGGTACTTAAAAATACATTGTAAGTGTATGTTGGTATTATTGTGTTTTTATTTTGAGCTACGTTTCACTCACGTTTTATGGGATCTTATGTTTTCCCTGGATAAAATCTTCTTGGATACATAGTCCCTGGATATATACTCCCTGGATAGAAAGTCCCGGGATAAAAAGTCGCCGGATAAAAAGTCCCTGGATAAAAAAAATACCTGGATAAAGAGAATCAGTCAGTCAGGACAGGTAATTTATATTACTATAATGTATATGACAACTTTATGCACACATTTCACGCTCAGTAAAAGCTTTAGTGAAGCTGGCCGTTGGTCCCGGTTATCACTTAATTGTGATAGTCGTTAAGCTAGTTGGATGCCTCCTAGGCGGCTTGAAAAATTCCAACAGTAGGTTGACCACTATCCTACCTCCACCGATCCGCAGTGGGCACGCGTGGTGGAGTATCTGCCCATTCCCTTTCACCCTGATTTGTGAAAGGAGGCCTGTGCTCAGCAGTGGGACATTATAGGCTGATGATGATGATGATGAAAAGCTTTAGTAAAAATTATTAATAACTATAGGTACATTCAGTCATTGCTTCAATATTTAACTTATTAACTGCATCGTATACAGATTTATTATTATTCACTTAGCATACATGGAATTATGTTCAAAAGGATGAATTTCCTTGAATGTTAAAATGTGCGACGTTAAAATGCGACGTTCTTTCAAGGTTCTCAAAAATATATCCCTTCAACTGCGATTACACCTTATTTCCTAGTTAGAACGACTAAGTGCTTATTAAATTACTTAACCGTTCTAACTGCTATTACACTTTCCTATTTCCTAGTTTGGAACTTAAAAATAGAATAGTGTAATAACTGCTTTACTGATATAGATTCGCCTCATCGACCATACAAACATATAAAACGCAATCGATATATCTGTATATACAAATTAAGAAACTGATTGACTTGATGCAAGCACAGCAGAGACCGCAATGTTCAGACATTTAAAATTCTGCACACTAGTTCCTTATGAGTCGGGAATTTGAGATGGGTCAATAAGGGTTGATGCCACGCAAATATTATGGTCTAAGGAGACTAGACCCTTACTTTTCGAGTAATTGCTATCGACATTACGACCTTACTCCCCCGGCTCTACCGCGTGTCCTTGTTGGTTATCGTAACGAACACCACTTATTAATTTCACCCAATCAGGGCTCACCACAATGGTCTTCGTCGTACTGTCATTGGATGAAATCATTAATGTCTCAAATTGCTTCCAGCGTCTGTGTTTCCTGACTCATACAACCTAGGGACTTTCAAGGCCAGATAATAGGTCCCTTAAGCGTCTCCCATCTTAGGCTTCGTCTTCGTCCCTTATGGCCGGGTCATGTATCGTAATTCATGAATAGAACGTTAAGAATCAACTAAGAAAGGGTTTTTTTATCCCTTAAGATACTTTTTTTTAGTGCCCGTGAAACACCAATACGGAAAGTTAATAACCATATGCCAGATCTAAAGTCCACCAAGTCGGATCTAATCTGGTTTCCATAGTATAAATACTGCCTTTTTTGGGATCAGAAATCCGTGTGTGAAGAGTGGCACAGGATATATTCAGGATATTTATATAGGTATTGACTCCGCTTAAGACAAGATTTTCAAAGTTAAAAAGCACAGAATATTACAAAATATGGTGCTTCTCCTCTTACGCCATGTATGTTACTTCGCTACTCTATAAGATGGATTTTCGCAAACGGGGCGTTAAATTCGCAGCGAGATTACGCCAAATGACGTCATAAAGCAAAATTACCTACCAAAGAGCCTCTCAAATAGGCCTTGTTTTGGAGCCGGCGACGGTACGGGCCTTCCTTAATTTGGTTGACGTTGGATATTTTGAGATGAAATTTAAAAATAAAGAAGGTAGTAATGGTTTATAAGATATGCTGGTTATCTTGTAGTTATACATACCAACATAAATATAGATATATAGAAATAAAAAAAACTCTCTAGTACAATAAAGTTAATTCTTTAATGATATAATATATGGCTATTAAAGTTTTTTTTTTTTTTACTCGTATAATTGATTTTTGTTACCATCTTTTGTTATAATTTATTAAATATTTAAATTTCAAGACCAACACCCGTATGCGGTCAATCTTACCCTTACGATATTACCTAAAATATTCATCATCATCATCATCATCATCAGCCTATAATGTCTCACTGCTGAGCACAGGCCTCCTTTCACAAATGAGGGTGAAAGGGACTGTGCGATACTCCACCACGAGTGCCCACTGTGGATCGGTGGAGGTGTCAATCTACTGTTGGAATTTTTCAAGCCGCCTAGGAGGCAGCCAACTAGCTTAACGACTTGATAGTCGTTTAGTGATAACCGGGACCAACGGCTTTAAGTGCCTTCCGAAGCACGGAAACGCTCGATTTGAAATACCACTAGGCGGTCACCCATCCAGGTACCGACCACGACAGACCTAACTTAACTTTGCCGATCGATTAAGAATGGCTAATCATGCTACCACGAGCGCTAAAATATTCATGAGAACCAATTAAATGTGTCACTTTTCACCTTTTTATATGAAGATAACTCCAAAAATTACAATACGAAAAATGATTCGAATAGTTTAGCTAAAATTATCGGGAAAAATCCGCCGGTTCGCTGTGAAGCCAGAGCCGTTATTTTAGGCATTTTCAATTATGCAGCGGACGGATTTTTTGCCTCGTGTCTGCTTCAACTGTGGGACAACTATGCGAAATTCGACGGTGGAGTATACCACTATTTTAAAGTCGAAATAGTTATAAAATATTGGTTGATGTTGAACAAAATTGTATTGCCAATAAAAATACCTACATAAAAAGATAATGCAGAATTACTATTGCTCGCCGTTTTGCTTGCATTTTGTCATCAAATTTAATCGAGGCCTCCGGAGACCAGCGGGCGGGGAGCTTTTTCCGCCAACGCTTCAGCTTGGCTATCCAAAGAGGAAACGCTGCCAGCCAGCTGGGAACAGTTAATCGGAAGCGGCGGCATACTCGGTGACATTTTCTATATATGTATAGATTGTACATTAATCGTTGTAAATAAATGAATTATACATACAATTACAAATATACATACTTAGTATCCTGAAGACTTTACCGAGTAAATTTGACACACCTTTGTTAAAGCAAACACAACATTACAAATTGTAAATAGGAAGAAATTTAAATTTGTCGTTTTATTTTTTATTTGTTACTAACATTTATATAAAAAAAAAATGTAATACAAGTGGGCCTCGTTGTCTCAATAAACAAGATTATTATTATATATTATTATATTATTATTATACAGAAAAAAGTTTTATATTTTATCTTGAATCCAAAAAAGTGTTTCAACATAATTTATCTCTCAATATAGCTCTTAAACCATTAAGTATTCACCATTTTATTTTCTATTATTATATTTTGTCTGCCAACAAACTGCCTTAATTCATGAAAGCCTTCATGAAATCTTAGCTATTTTCTGGCCGCAAAAGCATTAGCTACCAAATCACCCCAAAGAAGGTCAAATCTGTTCGCCAGCCTCGATAAAAATCCAACAAAAATATCCAGACCAAAATTTTAGCAAAACTGCGGACTTTAAAATTACAACGGCAGCCTCCAATAACAAGTTTTAGCTAGTTTGAATTTTAATAAAGTCGTTTCAAAGTTGAGAGCCGGACGGATCGCAAACTTGCTCTTAGCCTCTCCACTTGAGCCTAGGGGTTTTTGTAAGCTACGCTAGATTGGAGCTATGATATTGATCACCTTAATTTTGTTTATACGACTATAGGTCTTCACTAGATAAAACAGTTGATGCTTGCCGCGAGCCGTCAACTGTTTCATCTTGTCATTATAAAATTTATTTTAACGCACCTGATTTAAAGACGTCAGTTGGATGCCAATTTCTTGCCGAGGCTCAGCAGTGCTATTATACTGAGTCGGTAAACAAGCGTACGGCCCGCCTGATGGTAAGAGGTTACCGTAGACAGACATATGGACGCTTCCAACCATACTTACAATACCAGACCAATCACAAATGGCACAAATTTCCTGGTAATTTCTATTAGTATGGCGACACTACAGGGGTCGAATAAAAGACGTGATACGTTCGACGTGATCTTACAACCGCTTTTTTGGTGACGTTAATTATAAAAAGTTCATATCTCGCTTTTACAGTTAGATTTTAGGGTCGGCAACATGTGAGTGATACCCACGGGCTGCGGTAACTGCTCACCATCAGGGCCGTTTGCTTGTACCTTAGTAGTATAAAAAGGTTAAGAGCAGTCAATCCGCCATAGTTTTCATACAAAAGCTCTGTACTGATGATGGCGTTGTTAAACATTTTTCGTTAGATGTAAAACCCTTGACTTGCGGTTAAAAAATGACAAGCCCGCCCGGGCGCACGCCCATGGGGGGCTAATAGAAGTATTCGAAGTCGAAGCCAAAGTCAATTTATTCAATTTAGGCTCCAGGAGGGTACTTAAGGTCAAATTTAATGTACGGTTGAAGTTAGTCAATATAACACACAATTAGTATTTACAAAGTAGGTACACAGTAGTACCCAACTAATATGGCTTACCGATGTACCTGCGCAGAAGATACATTTTCAAACCGCGGGAAATGATTATTGGTCAGCAGCTGTCGTCATGTGTGCGGAGGGGCGTGACTTGCGAGTGCGACGGAACTAACAGTTGCAGTGTATTATGAACCTTATAGTAGTGATCTAAGGTTGATTGTAAGTTCAAGCATTCTTTCGTTAATCTCCGGGGCATACTTTCTTTTCTGTGCGAACGAAGATTCACGACGCGCCTTATCAGTTGGTTAATACTCATGCTAGTAAAAGCAATCGCAATCAGTAAACGAATGATAATATATCAGCTGATGAGCAAATTATGATGAAATGGCACACACTACTGTTTTACGATTCAAAGTCCAAATATGGGTCTTTAACCATACATGGACATTATGAAACGATTTTGAGTCCAATATTAATCAATTAATGCCATCTATATGCAAATTAATATGTATTTTTTTTTGCCCACATGAGTAGTAAGATAATTGATTGCTTGTCGTTGGGTTTCAATCCTATTGAGTTATCGTTAGATTGAAGTAGCACGGGAATAGGAAATTAAAACTATTGTTTAGTTAGACGATTTCTAAACTCAAGCGACATTTGGATCGTTTCGTATAAAGAGAGTCGGCTTGCATCAAGAACTATCTCACGTAGGTACTAAAAAGTTTACAAACTTGGAAATTTATAGGTAGGTTTATATAGGGTCCGGTAAGAAAGATTTTTCGAAAAGATGTGGAAAGTGTAAAGTAAAAGCGTATTTTATTGCGTTATGCTGTAAAAGGGATAAAAGCTAAAAAGGGATAAACTAATTTAAAAAAAGGGGAAGAAACGATGCTAAAACTAAGCGCCATATTCTTGGCAACAGATTAGGGGGGAATTAAAAGTACTATACTACTGAGCTAAAAAAAATATAATATTTTATTAAATTACACACAATATTGCGTAATAATTTGACATTAACTCAAACTGGCTTTACATTGCGAAATCAAATGCAATAAGTATAAAATAATATTAAATATAATTTTTTTGAATACGTAGTGCAGGTATGAAGCAAGGGATTCTAAATGAAGACTATCTACATATAAGTCTTACTATACTAGCAATTTAAGATTGTATCCGGCCAAGTGCGAGTTTAGTCTCACTCTAGATAGGGTTCTGTTCACAGCGTACACTAAATTAGGTACTCGATTTGCTTAGAAGCTCATACTTTTTACAAATGAAAAAAATTACGTCATGACTTTTTTTTACCCTCCAATATGGCGAGGAGGGCGATGGCTGCCACACGCGTCATACTTGTGAACAGGTGCTGCTTGTGGGGGTTGGTCTGCTTAAGTTTGCTATTTATTTACTTATTAAATATTTATTCAGTCTTCTTTGTAATTTTGCCGCCGCGCCGGGGCACGCAATTGTTTTCAGTGCGATTAGAATGTATATATTATGTAATGAATCTAAGCTTGTTTTGAAAAGAGTAATTGCTGAGTTTATTGCCGGCTCTTCTCAGCAAATGCAACCTTCCGAACCGGTATTAGAGTATTAGAGTCAGACTTTTCATAAGTGCCTGCGAAGGTCTATTTGAATAAATGATTTTGAATTTTGAATTTTTTGAAAATCTTCTGTTTTGTGTTTTTTATCAAAAACCAATGATTTTTTTTTATTTGATGTTATAGAATGTTAATAGACCATGGTCTGAACAACGTTTGTTCTAGCGTTAAAACGATTTAAAAGTCACCGTGGGTACCTATGACATATACCGATCCACAGACAAGACAGACAGCAGAGTGACAGCAATAGGACTCCGTTTGGCCTTTCGGGTCAACGGAACCCGAAAAATATTAATAATTTTGAATTATCTACTAAACGCTATTGAATTTGTAGCGACATCTATCAGCCATCTATCAGTAACACTGAGATAGTTCACACACGGAAAGATAGATGGCGCGGCGTCACATTATCCTGCATCGCGCGCCTACATCCTGCATCGCGCTTGCGAAGTTTTCCCGAGAATCTGCATATATACAACTGTCCGACATGTACAGTTGGACCGCGGTCCCCAGGCACGATGACGGAAGCTCTTCCCTTTTAAATGGAGGTGACATCCACCTTGCACCTCCATAAATTATTTAGTCACATTTACCAAATAAGGCAGAAAACCACTCTATATAATCAACATACCTAAAGGCTATCAAAGGCTATCGAGAGATATAAAACATTATCATGATTCACCAATTTGATTTGCTTAAATAAATAAAATTTAAATTTCAAATAACTAATCATTTGTCGTGTTAATTAATACCAAATATGGCGGCTCGTTATTTTGTTTGTCCGTGTCCAAATAATTAGGTTTCTCCGTAATTAACGTGCGCTTTGAAAGTTTTATAATATATTGATTGGACTCAAATTGATTTGAAATAGGCATATATCTGTCTTGATATAATTAATCGTTTCAACATAATATTTGATTAAGAAAATTGTGAACTTTCGTTTTTTTTTATCATAATTATTTTATCACGATTTTATTTAATTATTCTCGCTTTAACTAACTTTCCGATGAGCTAGAGACATGAACCTTTAAATATAGCTCAGCACTTTCTAGTCTGTTTGTCTTTTCGATACATTTTTGTAGTTTAAAATACCAAAGGACGTGCATACTACTTAATTAGGTTTGAAATTTAACTGCGGTTTCACCCGCTTTCCTAGGATAAAAAGTATTTCAAGTCAATTTTCAGTCTCTGCTTTTCGATGGCCAATATTAGTCACAATTGATTTGATAGTTTAGTCGTGAATTCGTAACAAACAGACTCACTTTCGCTTTTTTTATTTTTACCAGTTATTTTAACTTTAAATTTAAAAGCTAGTTAAATGTGCCCGAGTTTTGTAAGATGTTTGTATCTAACTGAATAATCTTTTTACTCTTTAACAACAGTTATCCCCCACGGTTTTACCCGCGTTCCCGGGATTATGACTTTTGGAATCCAAAAAATCTTTCAATAGGATGCTACCTTATCCCTGAGTGTTATAGACTACTTTTATTCCGAGAACTCGGTATAAGAATCTAGGTACAGATACATCAGCACATAAAATAATCATTGGAATAACCTATTTTATTGCATTATTATTAAGGTTGACTTTACTAATTAACTGTCTAGAAAATATTTTTGTTTGTACATCATCATCAACCATGATATACTGACCATATAATGTCCCACAGCTGAGCACAGGCCTCCTTTCACAAATCAGGGTGAAAGGGAATCGGCAGATACTCCACCACGCGTGCACACTGCGGATCGAGGAGGTAGGCTAGTGGTCAACCTACTGTTGGAGTTTTCAAGCCGCCTAGAAGGCCTACTAGCTTAACGATTATCACAATTAAGTGATAACCGGGACCAACGGCATTACGTGCCTTCCGAAGCACGGAAACGCTCGATTTGAATTACCACTAGGCGGTGACGTATCCAGGTACCGACCACGACAGTGGTAGCTTAACTTACCGATCGATTAAGAACGGCTTATCATGCTACACCAAGAGCGCTTCAACAACGCAAAAAAAAACTGAAGCATTCTCTTTGTCAATTCAACAATAATGCACACGAGAACAACAGCAAGAAGCATAAAGGACAAAAAGGTTTAATAACTCCTCTTCTCTGTGATTCCTCTCTATTTTAGATGGTCAAAGTCATAACTAAGCCGTGAAATAAGGAGCCCAGGCGTACTGCGAAACAATAATAAAAATAATAAATCCCCTTCAAAGCCGTCTGACAGACGCGAAACTATTCGCAGACGATTGTGCTGCGGCCACCGTTCGGTGGTAATGTAGGATAATTCCAGGTTTTTAATATAAAAGTTAAGTAAGGTTGCCAGAGTTCATTGGTAAAAGTGGAAGGGTCGGTAACGAGTGATGTCTCGTATGTTACAAGCGTACAGGAACCGCTTACCATCAAGCGGGTCGTACCTACGCTTGTTAAGCGACTTCTCTGAATAAAAAAAATATATTTAGCTTATCTATTACTTTGTCAAGTTGTTGATATTTTGATACCGAAATCAATATAAACTTTATGCACATCCGAGATAAAAAAAAGAATAAGAATTTCTGTCAATTTTATATTTACGTTGATTTGTGAAAATTTCTTAGCTTTTAAAAAGTCTTTGATTCCAAAGTTTGATCTTAAACAGTTTCAAATCTAATATAACCTCACGAAGAGTTCAGGTTTAACAGTTTAGATAGCAGAACCGATTTAAAAAACTAAAACCTATGCTAAAAACGTTCTCGAGAAAGGCAAAAACAAGTTTAGCCATTTCAGCGTTGCCGCGCCGTTACCACTAGTAGGCAACCATTACAACAGGCGACTAAATCACCATCTTTTTTTACTTTTTTTCCCTTGTTTAAACGAAGTTTGGGTTCCTTTTTATGCAGAAATAGTTGCATATTCTCTACTCTTATTTATATCTTTGCTAATTTTGAACGTAGATTTGGATAAGTTAAAATTTAAGGTAGTAAATAGGTGGCCATTAATTTTAGAATTATAATTGTGATTAGAAAAAGAACAAAGTAGACAAAGAACATACAATGTATACTAAAAATATTTCATTTGTCTTGTGAAATAAACGAAAAAAAAAATATTATTTAGATGTGTCAAAATATAATATAAACATGGCCAACCTAAACAAATCCCGTCACCGCCAGCGACTCACAGCGAATCCAAACGAAAATGTGAGAAAATTTTGTTTTACATGCAAAAATGGAAAATTTTCCTTTCAAGAATCTAACACAGCGCGAGAAAAACTCAGGAACAATTGAACGAAAGCATTTCACTTTACGCTTGGGCCGTGACAGCTTTTCAATCGACTGGAATAGGTTTGATTCTTTGGTAATGTCAGTAAAGCTCCCCTAAATTCCATTAAGATTATATACACAAAAAAAGTATATTTGTTATTATACACTTTTTAAATAGATTAGAATGAAATTGGCGCGCATATAGGAAATCCTTGTTGTATTTTTCAAGAATTTCTGCATGCCATGCCGAGCCTAACTTAGGTACTGAAATTATAACACCTGGAAATTCTGCCAATACAAGCAAGGCATGCCTTGGATTGTGTATATTCATTCCAAATGATTCTATTTCGCTAAAACCAAACATTTTAAAAACGCAACGAAAGATCTTTTTGTTACTGCCAGTAACTTTAAAATCAATGAAACGTAAAAAAAAATACGCATAGAAATAAATATACCTAGAAAGAACGTCGCCATACTACATGAATATTATAAAACAGGCCAACTTTTATAGGCTGCTGCACGTAACAGCTACGTTTTACGCTCCCTCTGCGTCATTATGTTTGTCATAGTGACGTTCATAATGATAGCAGTTGTTGAAATATTCCAATTAAAATCGGGAGATATTTAAATGTCAAACATTATTTTGCAATTTTATTTATTTTTGTTTGATTTAGCCCCTAACATTTAGGCGCTATTTTTGCGCGTGCACAGCTTCGACCCTCAATCTGGATGTATCCTTAATCAAAGACAATACGTAATTTCATAATCAATTTAAAAGTGGAACGAAAAACTTTTGACTGCCGACTTTTAAATCAATTCGAAAATATTACGTGTCAATTGGGTCGAATAGGAACGGAGACGTGTAGAATCTCGCTGCACGAGTATTTGGGTGTCCTCAAAGCAGCTCAAGCCGCAAGAGCACAATCAGCGCCGGTCTTAAGCCGGTCTCAGTCGAGGCTCATGGCCCAACGCGGGGCCGACCGGGAAGCATTTGTCGATCGTATTTCAGCTTCAAATGGAACGCGAAAAATTCTCGGTAATTTTATAGTTTTTTATAAATTGTTGAAAACTGGCGAAGAGGATTTTTTTGTGAATTCTCGAATTTCGAATAGAGAAATGATAAAACAAGCAGTATAAATAAAAGCTATACGAAGGTAACATAAAATTTAAAAGAAATAAAAGGCTCAATAGAGCGCGTAAATGATAAAGAGCGACAGATAAGACATACATACAGCCTACGTAGGTATCTATACTAGATACATACCAAAGTAGACATTGAAATTAAACGATATTAGCCGAGAGAAAACGATTGATTGATGTATACGAATTAGAAAAAAAACATATTTGATTTAATTACAGAAGTACGGACCAAGCTTTTTCGTTTTTATAACCCCTCTCACAATGTATTTTAATTCAGTATTGAACCCAATACGCAAAAAGAGAAGTGTATTTCCAACAATACAATTGCAGATTGCAATGCAACATTCGCTCGAAACATTTAAACAATACTGTCACATTCTAACTTCAAGATTTAAATAAAACGGTTTTATGCAATTGGAAAAAAGGAATCCTTAAGATCTTTCCCTTTAAATCGGACAGACATTCTAATATCGTACCACTAGACGTTACATGTTCAGTTAAATACCAGATCGCCAGGGTTGCTCGGTTCAAGCATTCCGGAACATTCGAAAAGCGTATTCCATTAGAAAGGAACCACTTCACTCGCGATTTATTATTGCTCTAATTTTGTTATTCACTTTTACTTCGCTTGAATTTTTATGCTGCATAAGTTTATTTTTGTTCTCATCTTGTAAAAGAATATTGAGCTCCAGATTTTGGTGAAGGAGAAAATCTTCAGCAAACTATAGCAAGGTGGTACGTCCGTCTGTATGTCAGTGGGTTGGATCTCATGAACCGTAATAGACAATAGGTTGACCGTTGAAATTTTCACAGAATGTTCTATTGCCACTATTACAACTAATAATAAAAATGATATAACAATTAAATTAATAGACCAATTAATACACAAGAAACGTCGACGAAACCCTTGCGAGTCCGACTCGCACGTGGCCGGTTTTTACTTTTTAAGCCTACGGCCCGCCTTTTTGTAAGTGATAACTGTAGCCATTGTCACAGTGCTAGTTTGTGAGGATTTTATAATAGTAGTAAGATTAACTTTTTTGTTTGAAAAGCCAAAATAATTTGACTTTTCTTTCGGCTCGATGAATCACAGATAAATGAGCCATCCACACTTGCAACAATTAATAGCGTCAACGACTGTCAAGCGATACGAACACCATGTTTAAAGTTCTGTGGTACCAGGATTCAGTGGGCGTAGTGCAGGCAATGAAACAACGTAATACTATAGCTTCGGAACAGTCCCGTATGAGGAGAAGAAGCGACGCAACAAACTCCTCATGGGCCCCGATAGGTTTACTGTTATAATATTACAATTAATTACATAGTCACTTCACTTCACAATCTTAGAATTAAATTATTATATGTTACATTACCGGGTAAAACAACGATCGCACTGAGCTTGTGGTATATCTCGAGAACTTGTCATAAAAAAAACTCTTACAAATACAAATACCCACCCTTTTATAAGCTGCTATGGTCAGTGTTGCCACATCACTCAATCCTTCTACCATAATAATTATGATCCAGCCAATATGAATAAATGTCTAATAAATATCTAACACATTAAAAAAAAAGATCGATCGCATCTGTCATTTTGGTCCACGGAATAATAAATCGGACTATAGCTACACCCACCCCTAGCTCAAAACATCGGAAGCTTCGAAAATTGAACTGTTGTTTTCAAAATGTATTAGTGCATTTATTTACGCTAGACGTATCTCCGCTTCGATCCCCTACGATAATATTTTAACTTTATCTCGGATACTGTAACGAGAATACCTCTTTTCCGTTGTACAGACGGTGGAATTTTAACAAAGGCAGTGTACAAAGAGGGATTTGAAATGTTTTTGTCTATGTCTACTATAACAGGTGGAGATTTTGAGATGGCATATTTTCGAAACCTATGTTGGGTTAGTCATGCTGAACAACTTTTACTATGGGACCAATAGTGTATTCTCACATTTTTTTTTTACTTTTCTTAGAAAATGTCAACCTTGCTCGACCATAATGTATGAAAAGTTAAACAAAAATGAGATTTCAGTGTTTTTCCTATAGTAAAAGTTGTTCAGCATGACTAACCCAAAATAGGTTTCGAAAATATGCCATCTCAAAATCTCCACCCAGTATTCTCAATAACAGAGAAAGAATCTGTCGTGAGTAAGCTTCTGGAAATTTTTAACTTTAAATTATGATAGCAAAAGACTATATCGAATAACTAATCTTACATGAGATAAACATAGATTTAATAAAACAGTAGTGCTTTATGTTGTTTTATTTTTATCGTTTTTGCTAATTGATAAAATAAGCAGCGCAAAATTTAAAAAAGTTCAAAACGGAAAAGATAAAATTATATCACTGATTCAAATACAAAGCAGCTACCCTTGAATAAGAAAAGCCAATAAAAATATGTAAAAGAACCAAATGTTCAAGCCTTCAAAATAGAACCTTTGCATTTCAGCAATAAGGCTTGATTCAAATAAAACTGAAAATTTTTTGCAAATACTCGAGTATATTTTCACGTTTAAATATACGTCTTTACACCATTCAAATAGAGTTGACTCCACTTTTTTGTTTTTTATTATTAATTCCACACTATTTGCAACTCAATAAAGACGATTATTACTTATTATAAAAAACCAACAGTTTTCCGTCTAAACAGAAAAGATCCTTAGCTGATTGAAATAATATCAAAATACGTTGATCGACAAAACAGATATTAGGAAAATAGGAGTACCTATATTACGAGATGGAAATTTCATTTTTTTTAAAATCCCTAAGATGTCATCCCATTGTAAATGATTTTAGGCAAGACAAGCCTTTTGTATTGTTATTAATTTTTTTTAAAAGCCATTTTCGATCCAGACGAATCTTGAGCCTCTGGTAATCCTCTACCTGTGGAATATGGAGAGCGATGCAAAGCGACATTCGGCATGTTTATAACCAGTACCAGGGTAGAACACAAAAACTGCAACGTTCCCAGCTGACTCTTTAACATAATAATAGATTTGGCTCCCAACAATTTATTTCTAACTATCTCTGGTAGGGGACTCGTGAATTTTAAAGACTGATATAGACTAGCGATGGGCGATTGTTCCAGAAAAAGTAATCGAAAGAATCGACCATTGTAAAACTGTACATTCGATTGTCGATTTGTTCGTTCTAACGAATAAACAATCGAATAACAATCGACCTTTCGAATGAAAATTGATGCACGCAACGCAGGTTGCAATAGTATGCACAATCGACGGGTGAGCGTGGGGGCGAATAGATTCATTAATTCGGCGGACGGACAGCCAGCGCACGTCAAACGCCACGCGCGGTGCCGCATGAAGCGTATTATGAACAATCGAAAGAAGTCAATTGTTATTCAAATGATTCAAATAAATTGGACAATCGAATAATTCGATTGTTTTAAGTAACAATCGCCCATCGCTAATATAGACTTGTTTCGTGTGATAAGTTTCCCTCCAAATTAATTGAAGAAGTACATCTTGGTGATGTAACAACATTTTTCGTATTTGTCATTAGATAAGTTACTTAATTTTTGCACCCAGCTTACAGAAGTGTTTAACTGAGAGCTGGGCACAAATACTCCATTAAGAAGAAACATTTTCTTGAAGAAATTTCAAGTAAAAACCTAAATTCTTCAAAAGAGATATGATCATTACTATGAAAAGAACTAAAATAATCTTCAAACACCAATTGACCAAAATAACAAAAGATAAAGAAAATTCGACGCAGTCCTGATAGCTTACTTTTGTTCATCATTGATATTGCAATCTAGATTTTAAGACTTCTGATAGCCCACATTTTTAAAAACCGAAACCTGATCTAAATCAACGCAGCAAGTACGCAGCAAGCATAGACTGATAAAAAAACTAAGACGGACTGTCGCCTAATAAACTAGGAAACCAAAAGGAAGCCGACCTTCTTGTAAATACATGGCTTCACCCACATATATACAGCATAGGAAGCCGATCGGTTGACATTCCGCATTGAGACGTTGACAGTGACAATGATGGTCACAGCTCACTATAAAATCACGGCTACGCCTCTGCATTTGCCTTGCCTTGCAAGTGAGGCCTTTGAATCGTATGCGTTAAAGTACATTTTACAGTGACTAGATAAAATAGTTGATGCCTCGCAGCAAACGCGCTTGCCGCTACAAGCCACAAGTCCTGCTGACCACATGCTTCCAGCGAGCGGTCCGCTCCCTTGCTGCATGACGCCAGCAAGCTGTATCTCGCCAAAGCCGTGCCACTAATTTCACCTGCGCCCCGACGCCCGCGAGCTGCCACCTCGCAGGCGGCGCGTTGGCAGCAGCTATTGAGTAGAAGCAGTGCCAGACCGTTGCTGCGATGGAGCGGTGCTGATATAGTTAGCGATGACCTTTAGGCTCAGTATTACTTCTACTTGGGCCAGTACTGATTTTACTCACGCATACTTAGGAAACTTTCGGCTTCACTTTCTTATTAGGTGACACTCCGTCTTGATTTTTTTAATAGGTACGTCTATGGCAGCAACACACAAAATCATCTTAATCAAGAATTACCTCACCGTAGTAATTCTACTCACACGCAAGCCTGACAAATGGAGGAATATAATAACACAATATGAGGAATTTAAGAGAGGTAGAGCATAGCGTTTATTCGCTCAAAGAGCAGCTCGACTGGGGAAGTACCTCCACCTTACAGAATACCGCAGCCAAATAACTTTATGTTGTGTAAAGTTGTGTTCCTGCGCGTGAGTAAGGTTGCCAGAGCTCATAGGGGAGGGGGGATAGGTCGATAACGCGTGAGCGATGCTTCGTGTGTTGCAAGCGTCTATATGGCTACGGTAACCGCTTACCATCAGGCGGGCCGTATGCTTGTTTATCGACTAAGTTGTATAAAAAAAAAAAAAAAACACATTTTTCTCCAAGGGAAAGGCATCACTTGCTGAACAATGTAAAATAATCAACAATTACTTACCAAACTAATTGCGTAGTTCTGAAAAGTGATGTTTCTGTGATGGCAACGAAATGTCAAAGATTGAAGAAACTTTAAAAAAGATTATCTTTCTTCGAAAGATTTTTGATGGCCAGTATTGTAGCGACGTAAGTTTTTTTATGTTTCAAGTAAACCTTGGCAAAATACTTGCATAGTATCATAGTATCTAGAAAAAAATACACGAGTTCATGGAAAAAGAAACGTCGCTATTCCTTTACATGCATAGATTTAAAAAGAAAATGCACTTAATTTTTTGATATGAAAACGTAAGTGCAATACAAATTTAATATGGTGGATGTCTAAATGGTGGATGGGCAAAAACTTATTTCAACAAAGTCAAATAAAAATCTCACCTTTTACAGTAACAATTTTGTTCACGTCGCGCCACAGTCCATGTGAAAATATACTTCATCAAGAAATCTAGACATAAAAAACATTTCACCATTATTTCAAGTAAGTACTAAACTTATTACTTTGCAACCTCTTTGCAGCATTATTCCTTTAACAATGCGTACGAATTTTATCCTTCAGACAACGTGATAAGTACCATTTTGTATGCACGTATATAATTTGCAATTTCATTCTTACGACTTTGAGGTCAGTAGAAAAAGTTTGCCAATCATGAACAACACTATAACCAAGGTAATAAAGCGCAAAGTCCTTTGTGAGCTAATTTTTGACCGCGGTTACCTCTTGAGGAATATTTGTCCAAAAATGTTGAAAAAAATAGGTGACGGTACATTTTAGAGTGAAGAGCTACGTTCTTCATTTAAAATGGTCATAAAACGTCGTCGGAAAATTGTTTTGACACCGCTTCTAATATTATATTAGGGAGAATTCACACTTTGCTAAGGTATCAGACCAATTTTTATATCGAGAAAATGTCCTATTGCTGCAAATCAATCAAAATGAACTTCTTTTTTTGTTTGATTTTAATAATAGCCATATTGTATAAGTTCCTTTACCTCACAGCTAATGTTTATAACAGTCCATTGAAATACCCCCAGGGTTCAAATGAATATTTAAATATGAGCTTCGAATGTTTGGAAATTCGCTGCAATTCGTCATAATGACAACATGTGAATACACGGTAAAATGAAAGAGCAATTGAAATAGTTTAAAGTCATACTGAATGTACTGCCACTGAAACATACATGCATATTAAAATCATGAAGGAATTCCAAATACAGTTGGACGCTTGTTAGTTTTAAACTATTTTGTGAAAACTCGAAATTGAAA
The DNA here is from genome assembly GCA_947623365.1 of Achlya flavicornis. Classification (NCBI taxonomy): domain Eukaryota; kingdom Metazoa; phylum Arthropoda; class Insecta; order Lepidoptera; family Drepanidae; genus Achlya; species Achlya flavicornis. The sequence continues at coordinate 13,275,088 of OX392484.1, forward strand.
TATTTTCAACAGTATCAGATTTTCAGAAAAGTTTGTCTCTAAAATCTTACATATTTTATAACAAATCTAAATATTTTCCCAAATTAGTCAAGATACGTATTTTGTGCTATGAATACTATAATGTGAATTACATTTTGACAGCTTATTTGAATTTGGTTCTTTATACCTTGCTGTTTCCCAATCTGTTGAACCGTTGAAATGTTGCACACAATATGATTCAAAGTCAAAAAGTCAAAGCCATTTATTCAATTTAGGCCCCAGAAGGGCACATTTACTGATGTTACCGGTTCGGAACTCGGGCTTCAACTGAGAAGAATCCGGCAAGAAACTCAGTAGTTCCGACAAAAGATTATGCATTTTTTTTTATATATTTATTTTATAAAAGTTACACCATTTTACAATCTATACTAATAATATAATAAAGCGGAAGAGTTTTTTTGTTTGTTTGATTGTTTGTTTAAACGGGCTAATCACTGGAACTACCAGTCGGATTCAAAAAATTCTTTGACTTTTTATCATGGGAACGGATGAAACCGCGCGAGACAGCTAGTAATATCATATCTGCCAAACTGCATAGCAGTTTTTCGAATCAATTCAATCCCTAAGTGGGTAATAAAGGGGGCGAAAAGTAAGTTTTTCCCAAATACCGTCAGTGTACTGGCATTCTAATGGCCCGGGAGGTGCGTTCGTCCCGTTTGTCATTTCGCCCGAGTTTTTTACGAGGCAAGCTTGAGAGCACCGAAACGTCAAGTTAATCAAGTGAACCACCGCCATACAACTGGAAACGGTTTTAATTAAACTTGATTACGCAATTCTTTCGTCTGTTAAGAGTTTTATTACGGCTATAGGGATTTCTCAGCGATTCCATCGGTTTATGTTCACCTTATGAGTGACACAAAATGGATATAAAAATAAAGGTGTTGAAAAAAAATACACATAACTGCCGTGCAACATCGGAGTCAGGCATTTACTTTATATATTACTGGTGTAAGGACCAGAAAAACCGCGCGAGAAAATGGCACCAACGCGCTGGCCCTAAAATGTCAGTTTAGGGCCAACGCGACTCGGCCGTCTGCGGTCTGCGGAAGAGTTTGTTTGTTTATTGTTTATTTTTTTCTTGTGTATGTGTCCATTTTATTTACGCACAAACGCACATACAAGGTTACATCGTACGCTTATGCAACGCGGCACTTGGTAATTCGATCGATTTTAAACAAATGGAAAATCTTCTCATGTAAGTAAACAGTATTACTTGTATGAGAAGAACAAAACTAAGGATAGACCTTCTCCTTAGTTTTCAAATCATTGGAGGCAGGTCATTGTTTCTGATAAAATAACGATGTAGGTATGTTAAAACTTTTTTACAGATAACAAAGAACCCTTATAATTACCCTTTCGAAGCTCATTCTTTCATCGATTTGTGAAGATTTCGCTTAGAAAGTTTCTTCTGTACATATCTATTTAGTGATATTATTAAGACAATAAACGTTTCGCTTTCGCCTTACGCGTGGGTTGTAAAAATTCATAACTTTTTTTAGGTTACGTACGTTTTCGTTCATAAAGAGTTCAGCAAAATCCTTTTACATGGGTTCGTTGGTACTATCAGGGTGTTTCATTACGTATATGAAAACATAATGTTTTATTACTTTTGTTCGTGACTTGGTAACACCAGATTCAGTAAAAAGGATATACGAGTACACTCGGTGGAGATTTTGAGATGGCATAGTTTCGAAACCTATGTTGTGTTAGACATGCTGAGGAACTGTTTCTATGAGACAAACACTTAAATCCCGATTTATTTTCATACAAGGTTGACCTAAAGTATGAAAAGATTTTTTTTTCATTGAAAATTCTGGGTTTATCAAATTTTGTGAATATGTCCCTTTCACCCTGACTTGTGAAAGGAGGCCTGTGCTCAGCAGTGGGACATTATAGGCTGATGATGATGATGATGATGATTCAAACACAGTTATTACTTTTAAAAGTTTTAATATTAGTAAAATTACGCTGAGTAGGAGGCTTAAGCAGTTATAGTTAGTGCTAGTTATTAATATTTAGTTGCGCTTTTCTATCATAAATTTACTATTATTAATTAATTAATTAATTTATTATCACTAACAGTTACGAGTAAACAACACTAAACTATTACCTATTTCTTATTGTATGCTATTAATATGTGTCATAATGGTTTTGAAATAAAACCTCAATTAGAATGAACCATTTGTAAATTAGATCAAATAAAATAGTAGTAGGTAATGTGAGCGTGGACGGAGTTTCGGACCAACGTGTCCATACTCCAGGAGCTAGACATCACGCAGCGTTTATCGGCCGTAGTACAGTCGCGCATACTGCAGTACTTTGGGCATGTTTCTAGGCGGGATAATGACTCCATTGAACGGCTGGTCATACAGGGAAAAGTGGAGGGAACCAGATCGCGCGGCAGGTCACCTATGCGCTGGTCTGACCAAATAAAATCTGCAGTGGGAAACCGCGTGTCTGACTGCACCAGACAGTCTGCTAACAGAGAAAGATGGCGGGAGATCGTGCGGAGAGCCGTGTCCGCCTCTATCACCGATGTGGACGCCTCAACGTGACCACGACCGCTCTGCCAAGAGCGAAACGACAGAGAAGAAGAATGTGAGCGTAAAAGTAGGTAAAATGGCTGCTTCTGTTAATTTCCCTACCTCTTAGTCATAATTCTAGGAAAATGGTGTAAAATGGTACGACACGTCAAAAACCGCAGAACTGAATTGGAATAAGGAGCTGCCCCCTATTGTGTTCGCGTGTGAGACTTCACCACAAGGAGGTAGGTATCTCGAAGGTACAGTGAAGGAATGAAAAGGTTCGTCAGTTTTCAACTTGATTCATTCAACGTATCACGAGCACATATTACCTTTTGAAACTGAATAGACACAATATACTGAATTAGAGAAAATAATGATTTAACTGTTCGTTATCAAAGATCAACATTATTCAGATCAAAGTTGTTCGACTGTTTCTTCTTCTTCTTATTTTTAATTTTGGCAACCAAGCCCAAATTAGGGCTCATTTCTGCCAGTGTCGAGTTATATTATAGTTTCCAGTCACAATAAATCACTTCACATTATAGTCCTCAGACAGTCACCGTCCATAAAAGTCATGTTTTACTACAATGGTGGTCATTGTACTAAAACTCTTCACGGACATTTTGAGACAACTTGAAAAGTCACGATACACATAATTCATTTCATTTCACTTCACTGGTGCACATGGATGATCTTTATTGGATAAGATACCACCAAAAATACACAATAAAACTCAAAATACACAAATTTATGAAAATAAAAATGAAAATGCTACGTCACTCTGCAAGTTCCCGCCAAAAAGTCCGTTCGACTGTTTATCTTGTCAAAAACATTGATTTTATTTTATGTTCTGATAAACTAAAACCTTCTTGTTGGTTTAACCTGTTTTTGTTATTTATGTCAAATTAAAATTGAAAATAGGACAACGTCATCATAAAAAAAAATATTTATATTTTATTCCGCCAAATATTCCGTAAAAGCCATAAATTGTGTTTGACGCAAGTTTGACGTGATGTAAAAACAAGCAAACATCATAATTTATGTAAATGTTAGCAACACTGTTTCTTCCTGTTAGGAACCTCACTGGTAATTTATTGGTACATATAATAAAATTGATTCTTGCAATCAGGTGCAAGCGAAAACCAACTCTAAGGTGACGAACCTTTTCATTCCGCGACTGTACATACAATAAACAGTAATTTAAATAAAGGGAAAACTTAAAAGAAAACATAATTTTCCTTATGACACTTTCGTGTGATGAATAATAACAAAATATTTTTTTTACAAGCTTTTATTAATTTTCACCTGTCTGTCTGTAATCGAATCTTGCTAGTTACATTTGACCCACTTCCCAGTGTCCGATTGAGCTGAAATTTGGTATACATCAGTATATTGGATGACAATGCAAGTATAGACTACAAAAAGTACAAGTACCATAAAAAGCTTGTATTAAAACACTTTTTTTTAACAAAAACTTGTGCTTTCATATATGCTTGCCGTAAACTAAAGTTTATACTAATCAGAACCTTATGCACCTTATTACAAAACATGGTTTAAATGTAAACCAGGTTTTAAAATAGCCTCGTCCCTTTTTATTATATGACGTTAGAAAGTGACCAAATGACAGTAAAACCTGGCTTTGCTTTAAACAATGTTTTGTAATAAGGGGGTAGGTATTCAGATTAGGCCCTGTCTGTATCTTTTACGGTTATGTAGATACAGCCCAATGACAGACTGACAGACGGACGGATAGCGGAGGCTAACTAACCCTAAAAACTAATCTATGTATATTTTATTCGAATAAGTTATTAATAGTATCGGACTATCCTTTGATTGTTTAGATTTTTTTTTGAAAGATCGTTTTTTGTGGTTTGATCAAGCATAAACTAAACAGCATAAGAGGAAAGGACGGCTGCAAGAAATTTGAAAAATAGGTTTTTAACATAACTATTTCTGTTGCGCTGTACCCGAGCTATCCTAGAGATAGAGATAACTACAGCTTGGACCGATTATACCTATTTCGTAATCCCCGGTTTTCTCCTCCAAAACTAGATCGATAAAAAAAAACAACAATCATGATAAGGAGTGCTTTGGCTATGTCTGTCGGTTTTCCTCTGTTGCTTTATATTCGTCAAATTTGTTAGCTGGACGGGATAAGGGCGTTAAATTTTTATTGTGGTTTTAGAAGGCTCTTAATTCTAATAATAATTAATTTATGGAGAAAAACACAACCGAGGGACATACAGTGGTACCTACAGATTGCATGGTAGAATAATTATTGCTCTAGTGTCATTATCCAGAGAGGAAACAGGATTACGTTTGTATGGAACAAACGCCACCGGCGCATTTTCTCTTAACAAATTTAGATAAAAGTTGACATAGAGATAGAAGATAGAATTTTAAGGGAGGTAGGGCATAGCGTTTATTCGCTCAAAGAGCAGCTCGACTGGGGAAGTACCTCCACCTTACAGAATAGCGCAGCCAAATAACTTTATGTTGTGTAAAGTTGTGTTCCTGCGCGTGAGTAAGGTTGCCAGAGCTCATAGGGAGGGGGGATAGGTCGCGTGAGCGATGCTTCGTGTGTTGCAAACGTCTATATGGCTACGGTAACCGCTTACCATCAGGCGGAACGTATGCTTGTTTATCCAATAAGTTGTATAAAAAAAGACAGATCATAATCATAGCGTACTTTTTATTCCAAATAAACATAAGACCAGCGGGTGGGGAGCTTTTTCCGCCAACGCGTCAGCTTGGCTATCCAAAGAGGAAACGCTGCCAGCCTTCTGGGAACCTTGCCGTTAATCGGAAGCAGCGGCAGGCTTGAGGAAATTTTCTATATTATATAGATTATATTTTGTAAATATAGATTGTATTTTGTACATATTTGTTGTTAATAAAGATTCCACGGGAAAGTGATAAGCCATAGGGCGGAAGCTAGTTACCTAGGTATATTTTGTATTTGCTATGCACCATTTAGTAAACCAATAATGGTAATAGTATTTTTTATTAAATTGGAAATGCAAAATTGTAAAGTCGTTGACTTTTGTTCTTCCCTCCCAAAAATCTATTTTACAAATGAATAAACAAAATACTATAATAACCATAGCTTCCCTTTCAAGAAAATTACTCCGAAATATGACTTGATTACATGGTGTTCCTTTTTTGATGTACTGATTAATGTTCCTTATAAGTAGTTATTCATAATTGCTCCTCTTCAAACTCTTCCCCTGGAAGGGTGTGAAGAAAGGATCGTCAACGCGTGAGTGACCCCTGGTAATGCAAGCGTTTAGCCACGGCAACCGCTTACCATCATAAAAATATTATGGAATACATATTAGAATGATTGGCATTCTTATAGGAACACAATTAATTTTTTAAATAGGTTTAAATGTGACAGTGATTTCTTTACATCCAAAATAATATGTTACCGGATACTCAGATTGGGGACTACCCAACTTTTATTATGCAATATCTTTGAATAAGCTTCATACATTGATGATTAATTGAAGTGGGGAATCCCAAATAATCACACCCTAACGGAAACTACAAAACCACACATTGTGATACAAAAGTTAAGGATTTCCCTGAATTTTGAATGAATGTCACATCTGATAAAATTTTCTTTCTTCTACGATAAGGTTCTTGTGGCGCTTGTGGTGATAATTCCTGGATTACGAAATGGGAAATTTCATGACTGAATAAATTGGAATGAACCTAACTATGCAACTAAAAGTATGTTTCAGCAGCTGCACTTAAGAACCAGTTCCTATCTTCCTATTTTTTGTGCTTAGCACCTGTAGCCATATCATAACTTACGATGGTAAAAAATCCATACGTAAAGAAAACCTATATTTTCTATATAAATTCAAAATATGCTGTTTTTGATTTCAGACTCACACTGGAGCGATGACGATGCAGATAATATAAAACGTTTTCCTAAAAGATGCTCATTCACTATCATATATCTATTCGCTTTTTTAGTTTGCAACTCCTGCATCCAGGTAAATAAATAAGAAAAGTATCATATTTTAAAATTTAATTTTGCATTTTTATCTGAAATGTATTGCCTCAGACATCAGATAATGGACCCCATATTACACTTATAAAACTATGTAAAAAAAAACCTATAAACCTATGCCCCTATTTAAATTTTAACTTAAATGATTAAAATAACAAACAACAGTCAACACCCTATAGCTAAGTAAAGTGGGGGCCATAAAAAGGGCGCCGTACGCACCGATCGGTAACACCACGCACCATCGACCATCGCCATGATGTAATGTAAGTGAATTCTACTGTACAAGGGCCCGGCCATTGTTCTTGCTCGTTTGTCTATGGTAATATAATTGTGAACTGTTTTGAAGAAGTTAGAAATAAGTAGTCTGCTGGTTTGGCCGTATAAATAAGCTCAGAGTCACTCAGCGAGCTACGGAACGAGCTATGCTCGGAATTTCTCTACGTGATAGGGTCCGAAATGAGGACATTCGTAGGAGAACGAAAACGAAGGACATAGCTCGTAGAGTTAGTAAGTGGCAATGGGCAGGCCACATCGCTCGAAGAGCCGATAACCGCAGGGGAAGAAAGGTTCCCGAGTGGCGACCAAGTACTGGAAAGCGCTGAGCGGGACACCCTCCCACCAGGTGGACCGACGACCTGGTCAGAGTTGCTGGGCGCCGCAGGATACAAGCGGCCCAAAACCGTTCGAAGTGGAAGTCAATGGGGGAGGCCTATGTTCAGCAGTGAACATCCATATGATGATGATGATGATGATGATGATGATGATGATGAGTTTTTGGCCTTGTGAGACTGTTGCGTTGAGCGTCACTGGATTACGAGTAAAAGTCGTTCTCTAAGTAGACTATGCTGTGTTTGTGTGTCTGCTGTTTAACCCTGTGGTTGGACTGGGCCGGAAGGGTGGGTCCCCACAAACGTTTCAAATATATCAATTATTCGATATTTTCTGTTTCATTTCTCTCTTAGTATGTATGAACTTACTTTATAATGTAGATCTCAAGGGCTCTAGCCTGCGGGCTTGCGGGGGTCCAGCTGGCACACGCTGCCTCGACTATATGGCCAGTCCGACCCTGATAAGTAGTAAGATTACATTACTCACACTTTTGTTTAGCAGTGGGAATCCCCAGCTAGACTGATTATGATTATAATGACTATACTAACGTATCTAAGTGTAGTCGGATGATTGAGTTCGCTAACATTCGGACCAACAATTCCCTATTCTAAAACCCTGAAATGACAACGATTCTCACGATAAATTCACCGAAAAACACAGTTCTTGATGTCCTAGATATAAAAAACAAAATTGCATATAAAATAAATAGGTTTAGTGATACGAACTTTTCATTTTATAGTTTGGACGTGATGGGCGAGTATCGTCGTTGTGGGTCGCAATCATTTGACTACTAAAACTTTTATCTACAACCGATCTGTTTTAGGGATACATACTTTAGTTAAATAAAGCTAAAAATTGTTGGAACTCAAATACAGGGATCTCAAAATTTATATCTTTTTATTCACGTACTTTTTTAAAGGAATTCGATCTGATCCATTAATATTACGATCCAAAATAAAAGCTACATAATAAACAGTATACAGTTATACAAGTATACATAATTAAGTCGGGTTTTGCGAAATATAAAAAAAAAAACATTTATTCGAATAGACCTTCGCAGGCAGTTATGAAAAGTCTAACTCTAATACTCTAATACAGCATCGGAAGGTTGCATTGTCTTAGAAGAGCCGGCAATAAACTCACCAATTACTCTTTTCAAAACGAGCTTAGACTCATTACATAATATTTACATTGTAATCGTACATCTATAATTTGTACCGTCGCACGTAGAAAAAATAAATTAAAAAATATATCTTTTCTACCATGGAACATAACAAGATAAGTAAGCTTACTCCTCAATATAATAATAATATGAACACGTCCCCTAATTTTTACACCACCCCTAATTACTAACAAGCAGAACCCTAATGCACCAAACACCGATACTCACTTAACTTCAAGTTATCTTTCAATCGGTAAAGTTGTTATCACTGACCAGTACCCAACGCTCGAAGGCAACGTGCTCGCAATACAAACACACAAACACACAACCGAGTTATTGCTTCCGTACACGAAAGGACACCGGGATCGTGGCAGCTTGATTGACAATCATTATTTATTCAAACATGTGCCTTTTGGAAGGGTTGGTCTTATCCCTGAAGTCCTACTGTTGGTTCTCGAATGAACTCACTAACATACTCTATGTTAGTGAGTTAAGCTATCAAGATGATAATACGCGTTAAATTGTTGTAGTTGACGGGCCAGCTGGCGCAGTTGGTTAAGGTTCACCTTACGCGCCGCAGGTCGTGGGTTCGATTCCCATACAGGACATGCATTTGTGTGCATGAACATGTCTGTATGTCCTGAGTCTGGGTGTAATTATGTATATTAAGTATGTATTTACAAACAAAAAGTAGTATATGTATTATATCAGTTATCTGGTTTCCATAGTACAAGCTCTGCTTAGTTTGGGATCAGATGACCGTGTGTGAGGAATGTCCCAGGATATAAAAAAAAAAAAAAAAAAAATTAAATTCTGTACTTTTTAGGGTTCCATAGCCAAATGGCAAAAAACGGAACCCTTATAGATTCGTCATGTCTGTCCGTCTGTCTGTCTGTTTGTCTGTCCGCTGTATGTCACAGCCACTTTTTTCCGAATCTATAAGAACTATAATGTTGAAACTTGGTAAGTAGATGTATTCTGTGAACCGCATTAAGATTTTCACACAAAAATAGAAAAAAAACAATAAATTTTGGGGGTTCCCCATACTTAGAACTGAAACTCATTTTTTTTTTAATAAAACCTATAAGTGGGGTGACTTCGAAAATGGTATTGAGCTTTTTTTTTTTTTTTTTTCTAAACTGAATAGTTTGCGCGAGAGACACTTCCAAAGTGGTAAAATGTGTAACTTCTAAAATAAGAGAATGATAAATCTATAAAGAATATATGATGTACATTACGATGCAAACTTCCACCGAAAATTGGTTTGAACGAGATCTAGTAAGTAGTTTTTTTGAATACGTCATAAATTGAAATTTATATCAAATACTCAGGTCTATACTACCATTTACTTATATACCTACAGGTTTGTACGGTCTGACTCGCACTTGGCCGGTTTTTTTATAGTACAAATTCAGTAATCAAGCGTATAGTAAGCTGTTCCTGCAGCCATATGGACGCTTGCAACATACGAGGCATCATTCAAGTGTTCCCGACCCTTACTCCGCCCTCTATCAGCACTGGTGACCTTAGTCACGCGCAAGAATCTTCTATCTTCTATATATATAAAAATGAATTGCTGTTCGTTAGTCTCGCTAAAACTCGAGAATGGCTGGACTGATTTGGCTAATTTTGGGTTTGAACTATTCGTGGAAGTCCGGGGAAGGTTTAAATGAAGGGTAGGGTAGGGTATTACGCGAACGAAGTCGCGCCGGGCAGCTAGTACTAAATAAAATTATTTAGCTACAGAACTCTTTAAAGTACGCAGATATACATCTAAATAGATGCCGCGAGTGTATGTACGTCGCGTGTCAAAATCTGTGCAAAAATGGGGCACAATACTTCTATTTTAAAACTGTTTCGCGCGGACAGGGAACTCGCATATCCACCAGAGATGTGTAGCCAGGGATAAGTTTCGCTGACAAATAAAATAGCTCACGACCAGCCTAATTAAATCAATCTTGTAACATTATGGTAGGTACAAAAAAAGTTACACGCTTGGTTTTCATACGGATGGAGGGACTTGCGTTATCTATTTAGATTTATGTCTGTGGTAAGGTACCTACTTTCCAGGTCTAGCTGCACTTTGAGTGAATAAACGCTACGCTCTACCTATCTTGAAGACTATTTTTGATTTATCAAAAAACATTTAAAAGTGCATGCAAATAAAATTAAACCTAAATTGAAATTTATATCAAATACTCAGGTCTATACTACCATTTACTTATATACCTACAGGTTTGTACGGTCTGACTCGCACTTGGCCGGTTTTTTTATAGTACAAATTCAGTAATCAAGCGTATAGTAAGCTGTTCCTGCAGCCATATGGACGCTTGCAACATACGAGGCATCATTCAAGTGTTCCCGACCCTTACTCCGCCCTCTATCAGCACTGGTGACCTTAGTCACGCGCAAGAATCTTCTATCTTCTATATATATAAAAATGAATTGCTGTTCGTTAGTCTCGCTAAAACTCGAGAATGGCTGGACTGATTTGGCTAATTTTGGGTTTGAACTATTCGTGGAAGTCCGGGGAAGGTTTAAATGAAGGGTAGGGTAGGGTATTACGCGAACGAAGTCGCGCCGGGCAGCTAGTACTAAATAAAATTATTTAGCTACAGAACTCTTTAAAGTACGCAGATATACATCTAAATAGATGCCGCGAGTGTATGTACGTCGCGTGTCAAAATCTGTGCAAAAATGGGGCACAATACTTCTATTTTAAAACTGTTTCGCGCGGACAGGGAACTCGCATATCCACCAGAGATGTGTAGCCAGGGATAAGTTTCGCTGACAAATAAAATAGCTCACGACCAGCCTAATTAAATCAATCTTGTAACATTATGGTAGGTACAAAAAAAGTTACACGCTTGGTTTTCATACGGATGGAGGGACTTGCGTTATCTATTTAGATTTATGTCTGTGGTAAGGTACCTACTTTCCAGGTCTAGCTGCACTTTGAGTGAATAAACGCTACGCTCTACCTATCTTGAAGACTATTTTTGATTTATCAAAAAACATTTAAAAGTGCATGCAAATAAAATTAAACCTAAATTGAAATTTATATCAAATACTCAGGTCTATACTACCATTTACTTATATACCTACAGGTTTGTACGGTCTGACTCGCACTTGGCCGGTTTTTTTATAGTACAAATTCAGTAATCAAGCGTATAGTAAGCTGTTCCTGCAGCCATATGGACGCTTGCAACATACGAGGCATCATTCAAGTGTTCCCGACCCTTACTCCGCCCTCTATCAGCACTGGTGACCTTAGTCACGCGCAAGAATCTTCTATCTTCTATATATATAAAAATGAATTGCTGTTCGTTAGTCTCGCTAAAACTCGAGAATGGCTGGACTGATTTGGCTAATTTTGGGTTTGAACTATTCGTGGAAGTCCGGGGAAGGTTTAAATGAAGGGTAGGGTAGGGTATTACGCGAACGAAGTCGCGCCGGGCAGCTAGTACTAAATAAAATTATTTAGCTACAGAACTCTTTAAAGTACGCAGATATACATCTAAATAGATGCCGCGAGTGTATGTACGTCGCGTGTCAAAATCTGTGCAAAAATGGGGCACAATACTTCTATTTTAAAACTGTTTCGCGCGGACAGGGAACTCGCATATCCACCAGAGATGTGTAGCCAGGGATAAGTTTCGCTGACAAATAAAATAGCTCACGACCAGCCTAATTAAATCAATCTTGTAACATTATGGTAGGTACAAAAAAAGTTACACGCTTGGTTTTCATACGGATGGAGGGACTTGCGTTATCTATTTAGATTTATGTCTGTGGTAAGGTACCTACTTTCCAGGTCTAGCTGCACTTTGAGTGAATAAACGCTACGCTCTACCTATCTTGAAGACTATTTTTGATTTATCAAAAAACATTTAAAAGTGCATGCAAATAAAATTAAACCTAAATTCTAACAGCCTTACTAATAAAAAGTTACACGCGTTGTACACATCTGTTATAGGATAATTGCTACTAATAAAAACATTTTTGACACAAAGCCTGTATACACGTGTTTTAGTTACCTAGGAAATTTACACAGGGCTTACACGGGCCAGGACCCTTGTTTAGTGTTTGTATAAGAACATTATGGCGGATTTCAATAGATCAGCTGTGTCTGACAATCAAGTGTTGTGTCCATTTACTACGGACCAGACCAACCGCGCAACAAAATGACACCAACGCGCTGGCCCTAAAAAGTCATTTTAGGGCCAACGCGACTCAGTCGACTGCGGTCATACTGCGGTCCACGGAACAGTTCATTCGTTCATTGTTTGCTTATAATTGCCATAAAAATGCCTAGTTGCGTAGTGAAAGGCTTGTGTTTTATACTGGAGTTATGGATAAAATAAAACAAAAATTTACAATTACTGTATTATTCATCTTTTATTTACAACAAATATGTACAAAATACAATCTATATTTACAAAATACAATCTATATATAGAAAATTTCCTCAAGCCTGCCGCTGCTTCCGATTAACGGCAAGGTTCCCAGAAGGCTGGCAGCGTTTCCTCTTTGGATAGCCAAGCTGACGCGTTGGCGGAAAAAGCTCCCCGCCCGCTGGTCTCCGGAGGTCTCGATCAATTTTGAAGACTTACAACAATTATTTACAATTTATTTGATTTTGATAACTTTATGCAAAATGTTCCGGTAGGTGTATCCTTAGTTTTGAAGTCATTGGCACAGCCATTTGCTTCGTTTGTTGACGTAACATTTGTAATTTGACAATGACGTTCTTCTTTCTTCTTCTTCTTTGGTTAAATGGCTACTGTAGCCATAAGCACAAGACAGTTTCGTTCAAAACCACCATTAGCTATTTGAAGCTTTTTAAAAGTAATTTTATTGTTTAATTATTAAAATAAAAATAGTCTTAAGAAAAAGAAACCTGATTTTTATGATATGATTAATATTTTATATAATTATTTTTCAGTATCTTTTGGTGTTTTCACATATTTCCCCATATTTTCTCCCGTATTTTAAAGTTAGATAGTTTTAGTTTCAAAACGTTCCTAAAAAGTTGCCAGTCGTTTTTGTTTTAACAAATAGATAACTATACAACGCTTACACACTGATTATTAGTAAAGGGAGTGTATAGCAACTGTGTAAGGCTTACACACTGCATAACTATACAGCTGTTAAACAACCGTGTTCCATATTTTTATTAGTAAGACGGTAAAAGACCAAAGCAAATGGTGAATAAAGTCGCTTACCGTGCAATGGCTCGTAGATTCTACGTCTATACCTTTAATACTGGACGTTTAATTAAGTCAAAGGATAAGTAGCGAGTTGCAATGTGTCAGACGAGGGGGAAGAGGAAAGAAAGAAGAAAAAGACGAGAAAGTGCGAAGACGAGAAAACGATAGAAAAAATAGTTGGTGGTCGCCTGAATCAACAATAGTCAAACAATATAGAGCAGATGTTGGACGAGTTTTGAATAATACTAATGCAGGACTGGAAAGTATAGACGCAGTTTTGCCTTAACATAGCGTGTAGCTTCAGAAAAAGGAATGGTTTATCCAGCGGAGGATGTGAGGAGTACAGAATTTAAATATGAAGATATTATTCCATCAGACTTAAAATCACTTGTTCAATTTTATTTAGTAATATCAATCCGATGACCCTGCGGTTACGCTGTGCGTTGACACATCACATGGTCAGTTTCTCTTTTTATAGGTATATAAATAGATTTGATGTCAATATTGAAACTATATAGGTATACAGCTAATACAAAAATATTTTGTTTACTATATAATAAAATTATCTGTTCATAATAAGACTGGCTAATTATAATATTTACAAATTAAATTGTACCTACTCTGATAACTCCAAGGTTTACAATAATTACCTACTTATTTGTCATAAATATTTTCATGAATTTTATTACTTTTATTTTTATTGCAGTTTATAAAAATACTGTTGTTCTTGTTAAGACTTGTTAAGGATGTATAACGTGCTCAAGGTTAATATACGAGCCTGTTTCAACTTGTGAGGGCCTCGGAAAAGCTTGTGTGTGATTCAATTTATATTAGGTCATATGTCAATATACTTTAAACGATATTCTTTTATTATACCAATTATCATCAGCTTTATCCTTATTTGGGTGAGCTGTTTTATGCGTAGTAGGTATGTCAGTAGAAGGCGTGACTACTGCGCCGCATGTTTAAACCTACCTATTATAACATCATCAACTGTTTGTTTCCCAATTCTAACCGCAGAAAAGATTATCATTGCTTTAACTGGAATAGCATATATTTTATGGATAGCACAACCTATTTATAGTCAAGAATTGTTGGCGCAAAAAATATCAAAATTACACAGATTCAGAATTTTCGCGAAATATTAGCAAAGATCCCATTTTTAACCACCTTTAAAATATGCTCCAGAATACCGAAGTTTTTAAAGACTCGAATGACAATCATCCGACTTCCAACAGTACGGAAAGTTTTGTTTCCATTGGACCCTTTAAATACAAATAACGCGACCTTCTGGGAGCAATGTTTATGAGTGTTTCATTGAACGGAAGGTCGGAAGGGACTCCGTTTAAAAAAGTAAAGGTAGTGTCTTTTGGGTCACATGTTTTTTATGTTGTCAGGCTATTAAGTGTATCTGTGAAATATTGTTGATTTTGGTCCCAGTGGTATGGTGAAGACTTGGCAAATTGCACGCTTAAAACATCTGTTTATTTTTTTGAAAATATAATCCATACAGAGTACCTATATAAATACTACGTCTCATACTAAATGCGAAAGTAACTTTGTCTATTTGTTCCTCTTTCGCGTCTAAACCTCTGAATTGATTTTGGCAAATTGGCACGCAGTGTTATGGAGAGAGTTCTAGTTGTTTTTTTATACCGGGAAGGCGAGCAAATACCCGCGGTACAGCTAGCTTTGATATAAGTCCGTTTAGGCTACAACATGGCTAAATCCTCCATTTATAATAATTTACCGGTATGGAATTCGGGCTAACTAATCATCATGTGAATTATGCAGCAGATTTATTTAATAAATTCGACCACGAATATGTTTCCGTTTCATTCAATTCATTAAGGCTTTATTAATGTGTGTTTGATTGAATTACGTATTTTGATCATGTCATTAAGTATATAGATTGAAATAAATAATGTATTTAGTTCAATATACCTACCTTCTTTAAATATGCCTACTTATGTTTGAACTTCAAATGGTAAATTCAACTGTATGTACCAATTTAAAGTTCATAAGTGCCTTACCAGGGCCTAAATTGAATAAAAAACTTTTTGATTTTGATTTGAACTCACCACGGAAGGAGTAACGAGGAGACCTGATACCGAAGATGTAACACTCTTGACTAGACCGTACCTCGTGGTATCTATGAGGCTTCAGTAGCTTCTCTCACCATGGTACGTGAAAATGGGACCGATGACCTGGTCAGTGTCGCTGGGCTCTGCTGGATGCAAGCGGCTTAAAACCGTTATGGAAATCAATGGAGGACTATGTTCAGCAGTGGACATCCAAATTGGCTGAATATGATGATGATGATGTAACCAGGCAAACGAGGACTATAAAGAAACCTACCACCAACTATGGTTTCCTCCTCTCCTTGATCGGATGGTCCTCATTGTAGGTTTTATAATGCAAAAGGGTTAACACCTCCATTTGAAAGAGATGTTCTGCCAGACTGGGTCATCATCATCATCGTGCCTGCGGACCGCGGTCAATTTGTAGGTACCTATATATTATGAAGATTGTGGAATGAACTTCGTCAGCGCGATGCAGGATGTCGTGGCGCCATCTATATTTCTGTGTGTGAACTATCTTAGTGTTACTGATAGATGATAGATGCCGCTATAGATTTAAACAGCTGGACCAGTACCAGAGCTATCATCGCCCTAGCTTATACCTAAATACTATTATTTATTCTATATCACTGTAATGATGAAATAAATAAACACATTTAATCAATAATTTCACATTTACGTAAACAAATAATTCTAACAATCGGACATCGTTAAGGTCATTGATAATAGTACATTGATCGCGGTCTAGGCTTTTATCATGTTTTATCTATATTAAAAAGTGTATAGATGTAATGTAAAAATGTACGATTGTCGGTTAAGGACAATGACCTTGTTGCATGACATGCACTGATTGTATTGAGTACCTAGTGTTTGAAATTTCACGAAAACTAGCACGCTAAGAGGTTCGTTTTGATTTGAGGTGTATGAGCTGAAACGGCCATGATATCGCGTAATAATTATTACCCCTTTCCGAGAAGTTGCAATCAAAAGCGGGGAAAACCTAACTCGAAGCCATTTATTCGTCAGCCTTAGATGAACTTCATCAGTGTATAGGGCTTCAACAGACTGGTGGAGAAAGGGAGGTAAGTATCGTGATACCCAAGTAACGAGGTCCTAATTCCTAGATATGTTCTATTCTAAGAACACTCATAAGGCAATAAGGTCGAAAGCTGAATATTAGGGTGGCATATCTGAGAGCAGTTGCCCCTGGTAATGTCAGTTCACAACGCGTACTCAATAGCTCTTAAGGTTATACTTTTGCTGTAAGATATTCAACTTTAAATGGATTTATGGACCATACAATCGTGGTAATTTTCTTAATGGCCTAAAACTGAATGCTGTGGCTTTTTTTTATTATGTATAGGCATGTGTTTGACCACAATCTCACCATGGTAAGTGATGATGTGGCCGAAGGTGGTAAGCACACAAAGCCTAGAAGAAACTGGCTCTCAAGTGTAGCTGTCGGAACACACCGATAGGTGATTGGCGGCAGATTTTCAACTTGAGGGTGGTAGCCGGCCAGATGGGTACTAGAAAGTACCCTACCACCGTGCTATGGTTTCCTCACGATGTTTTCCTTCACCGAAAGCTCAAGCTCATTGTAGAAAATCTTTCATTCTTTAATTCTTTAACTGCCATGCTGCCGAAGCTTATTAGCTGTTTTACCCAAGATCTTCAGAAATAGGACAGGTTATATGCTTATTACAACTTGTCTTATTTTAGACGCTATCAATTCCCTTGGTAGCAAGAAAGACCGTTTATCTTTCTCACTTGTTAAACCAACTTTCAGAAAATAAACGTGTGTACGTGAAATATTTTTACAGCTCGAAACATAAAACTGTTGGGATGTCATGTCACTATCGAAATGGGTTCCAAGGAGGCTGTCACTCAACCTTTTAGAAACCTCCTTAAGAATGCACGAGGGTGTGACATTAACAGACGTTTTTGTAGCACGAACACATCCTGGACTTATGTAAAATGGAAAAATAGAACAATAATATTAAAATAAGTTACATGATACCGTGTTTATTCGTCAATGGAATAGTTTGGAAAGGATAAATATTTCGATAACTTAAATACAGGTGATCCCAACGAATGCCTCCTGAAGGCCAACCTTAGCCTCCAACCTTAAATATTGAAGATAGGAATTTTACTTTAAAGAAACTATTTTTTTTAGTATAGTAAAATAAAGTCTATGAACCCTTGAGTATTAAAAGTGCTTCGTCTTAACCTACTGAGTTTACATGGTCTACCATTAATTAAAGATATTGTGCTACATAGAAGAATTTCGGTTTCATAATAAGGTTTTGTTAAAAATTTAATTTTTAATACAAGCTTTTTTTGATGTCTGGATTTTTTGTTGACTGTACTTGCAACCACATAGAGACGCTATGCTAGCGGAGCCCGCGCGCCACACATGACATCAAATGGGCATATATCAACCAAAACACGCGTCAACGCTTCGTAGTATCCGCCATACTTAGCAGAGGTGCGTAGCGAATCTAGTTAGTTTGTAGATTACAAAACGACGTAAATACTTTGTACGCTATTGAAAAATAAATTTTATGTTAACGTAAAAAGGTATATTTTCATATGTATGACCTGTGTGATTAAAGCTATTTTTGAGTAAAATAGAAACGACCAATCAAAAGGATTGTTTATTTGTAGTACAATATATGATTTAACATTTATTTGAGTGAGTTTGGCGACGCTGGTTCCGATACAAATTCTAACGCATCGCCCTTCCAGTGTATTCTCTTTTCCGTGCTTGCAACAGGTTAATATGACCACTGGAAATGGGTGAAATTCGACTTGCAAGATTTGACCCGAACAAACATATTTACATACAGTCATCGCATGTTAAATAAAAGCTTATAAAATCAATGAGGAACATAGCCTATTACTATTATTATAAGTACAGTAATAATAGCTCAATGATAAAAATACAGGATGTTTTTCCAGAGTCTATTAATGGCTAAACGCACTAAGCCCATCTATATCCTATCTATCTACCTATATTATTATTATTATTTTTTTTTTTTTTATCCTAAGTTACACCTTCTTTAGTGTTCCCTATTCATACTATACTAATAAGTAATTTATATTTAACATAAACTTCTATATTGACTATATCTAAGAATGTGTTCATTAACACTTTTCTTATTGTCTCTATTAAGGGGAAGACACTTAGTTCTTGTGTTCTTTATATGTAGCACTTGGACTATGTTACTCTATTTTCACTATCACTCCACTAACTCAAACGGTTTAGTTCTTTTGAGTCAAAATTCAAAATTCAAAATCATTTATTCAAATAGACCTTCGCAGGCACTTATGAAAAGTCTGACTCTAATACTCTAATACCGGTTCGGAAGGTTCGTCACCTATCCATGCCTATCTACCTACCTATCTATGATAAATAAAAATCAATTGCCACATGTATGAGGGAGCATCACTTGGGAACGGCTCGACTGATTTGGCTGTTTCTTTTGTTGTGTTCGCAATTTGTCAGGACAAGGTTTGTATGCATTTTTAGGGTTCCGTAGCCAAATGGCAAAAAACGGAACCCTTATAGATTCGTCATGTCTGTCTGTCTGTCTGTCTGTCTGTCTGTCTGTCTGTCTGTCTGTCTGTCCGTATGTCACAGCCATTTATTTCCGAAACTATAAGAACTATAATGTTGAAACTTGGTAAGTAGATGTATTATGTAAACCGCATTAAGATTTTCACACAAAAATAGAAAAAAAACAATAAATTTTGGGGGTTCCCCATAATTAGAACTGAAACTCAAAATTTTTTTTTTCATCAAACCCATAAGTGTGGGGTGTCTATGGATAGGTCTTCAAAAATGATATTGAGGTTTCTAATATCATTTTGAATACTAATAATTTAATACCACCGAAAATTGGTTTGAACGAGATCTAGTAAGTAGTTTTTTTTTAATACGTCATAAATTGAAATTAATATCAAATACTCAGGTCTATACTACCATTTACTTATATACCTACAGGTTTGTACGGAACCCTCGGTGCGCGAGTCTGACTCGCACTTGGCCGGTTTTTGGAAATTCCGCAGTTAATGTCGGAAATTTCACCCAGGCATAAACAGCTAGTTTTACATTAATAACACCATGTACTTAGGTAATCACTTATCATCAAGTTATTATAATGCCTATAAGAACAGCTGATGAGGATTTACGTCCTGAATTTTCCTCATCAGAGACGGTTCTCGATGAAGGCGCAGTTAGACAACATGACGTAAATCAAGTCATTCTCGAACTTAAGTTATTATGTTTAAGTTCATTTTTAATCCAACAACCTATCGCCTTACTAGAATGAACTGACATTTATTTGCACAATTTTCCTCGAGATTGTTTGGAGCGGTCAGTTATTGACCTCTGTGTCATTGTAGGTACTCAAACTCATAATTATCTCTTTGCTAACGGTTTTCTTACATGAATTTAATATGGAAGGATTTTGAGACGTGAAAACATACATACATAACGGATATTCGGAAACTTCATTGGTAGTCGTCGACGAATTTTAGTCGATTATTTACGAAATGTCTACACCTATTTAGGTTTTACACAGGTTTTAAGCAACTTCGAGATAGAAGAATTCGATTTCATACGATGGTACTAAACTTTCAATACTCACTTCGTACCGTCCAATCATCGTCATCATCATCTTCATCAGTCCCTAATGTCCCACTGCTGCACGGGCCTCCTTTCACAAATGAGGATAAAAGTGATGGGCAGATACTCCACCACGCATGCCTACTGACTGCGTATTGGTGGAGGTAAGCTAATGGTCAACCTACTGTTTCAAGCTACCTAGGAAGCCTCTAACTAGCTTAACGAATATTACAATTAAAGCCGGGACAAACGTCTTTTCGTGCCTTCCGAAGCACGGATAACGCTCGAGTCGAAATATCACTATCACTAGGCGGTCAGCCATTCGGATACTGTAAGCAGGCATTCCCCGGAACACACCACTGAGTGCTTGGTGACGGTTAGTAGGTCCTACCATGCTATGGTTTCCTCACGATGTTTTCCTTCACTGAAGGTTCAAACTCATGGGATTCTACCCACGATCTACGTCAATAGTCATTTGTCATTTACTGAGAAACAAAGCAGATAATTAATCTAAGAAAGTCAATTGATTTTATTGTCAAAGAGCAACCTGAGAAGATGGTCAATCACTCATGACGTCATCAGTTTCGTCACACTTGGTCACATCAGTAACCACGTGAGCCACATGTTCATATCTTCGGAAACAATCACCATTTATTAGATAATAAACAACACAAGGTGACACTAAATGATAAAAAACATAATCTCAGTTCATCGGCCGGTTATCATTTTGACCTCAGTATCACCGATAGTACTATCATGAAGGGATTTTGATGCAACGCTTAGAGAAAAAATACTTTTCTGGAAATTCCAAGGAATTGTGTCTGAGGATATTACTAGATAAAATGGGAACAACACAAGGCTGAGAAAATTTATATTAACGACCCCAGTAGACCTGAGATACTGGCACAAATTTCCTGGTCATTTGTACCAGTATGGCGATCCTTCAGGGGTCTAATTACGTAATGATGAAAAGGAAAATGATGGTCATAGCGCTGGTACCGGCGGCCCAATCGCGTGGGCGTTAATCGCACCTTTGTGGTGGTATGGCGGCCATTTGGAATCGTCGGAAAAGTATGGCATTGTGATTTTCATGAATGATACTCGACGATGATAAGCTATCCAAAAATTTATCTGGTACAAATAATGTAATAATAATAGTTTATTCAAATCAACTTAATAACTAGCATAAGTCTAGAACATTTCATTTTAATACGCGCAACCGCCTATTTCTTCTTCATCGGTATCGGAAAATACAAAAATGTTGTGGAACAAATCGTTCGATACTCGTAATTTCGCCCACGCGTCCGATTAACGCCCACGAGAATCCGCTACCTGCTTGGGGCCTTTACTGGGCACTTTGGAACCAACGACATGCTCATGAAGATGGTTCTAACCGCGACACCCATGTGCAGGTTGTGTGGGGCGCATACGGAACGCATGGAGCACCTTCTGTGCATATGCGATGCACTGGCTGGTAAGCGAATGAGTCTCCTAGGGATCGGATATCCAAAATCAGAAGACTACAAACTCATATCTCCTAGCCTCGTTGTAAAACTCATGAAAAGAGTTTTAAGTCTCTTCTCGTCTCTTCTTTTAAGTCTTTAAGTTTTAAGTCTAGTAAGTTATCTAGGGGACCACAATAGATCCCAATGGGTCGAAGTGTCCGAGTTATTCCTCGGCCCCTGCACAAGATAAGATAAGATAACGCCCACGCGATTGGGCCGCCGGTACCAGCGCTATGACCATCATTTTCCTTTTCGTCATTACGTACTTAGACCCCTGAAGGGTCGCCATACTGGTACAAATGACCAGGAAATTTGTTCCAGTATCTCCCGGTCTATAGTGGATATCACACAATATACTCGTATATCAATTTATTTATCTGCTATTATACATATATCCAATAGTAAGACACAAAGGTGTTGATGCTTAACATTTTCGTCCTCTATATCAGAATATACTTATACTATTTCTAAATAAAATGCAGCAGCAGTATACTTCCCAAGTAGCATAACAAGCTGTTTAAAGGCTGTATTAAAGTTCGTTCTTATACTAAAAGCTGAATATAAGGCTGTACAAAGGCTGCATAAGCGCTTATACAGACCTTATAAGTGTAAAAAGGGCCCACATTACACAGCTTATTTCGTTATTGGAGCTGTATAGAGGCTGTATAAACAAAAGACAAGTATAAAAGCTGTATTAGAGCTGTTATTAGGTGTATAGAGCAGCCTATACTCTACGGATATCCTCTTTTAAGTATCTTGTAAGAATAAGAGTTCTAAATAGGTTGTTGAAGAGAATTATGTGAGAATAAAATAAATAAAACTATTTACGACGCCATACTGAATGGCGACATAATATTTAATAAATGGAAAGGCTAAAATCTTGAAAATGGATATCTGATGCTGTTAATTGATGAATTCAATGTGCAAATTTTAATTTATTGTGAACCTGTGTATGTTTTCCGTCAAAATATTCACGCGCCAACAAAATAATCAAGCCAAAGTAAAGAAATTATACTAAATACAGTAAATAAGTGTTTGTTTTTGAGGTTAGAATAAAAATATATTTATAAATAATAGACATGAGTACACATGATCATTACTCAAGCTGATAACCATGATACGGCTATAGTTATTATCAAATATTCCTTTAATTGTAATTTAAATGTTGTTATTGTAAATGTCAAAATGTCGACAATTTGCTATACAGCCTAGACGATATTTGGAGTGTGTTATAAGTCTTAGTAGCTGTACTAAGTAAGTTATGAACGTTTATTGCTGTATTAAGTAAGTGAACACATGCTTAATACAGCCTGTATACAGCTTTAATGATAAAACCAGCTTGAAGTGTCAGAAAATACTTAAGGCTGTATGGTAGAGTTATAATATCTGTTTAAGAACCCTAAGCTGACGCGGATCCCTTTATACAGCCTGTATACAGCTTTAACGATAAAACCAGTTTGAAGTGTCAGAAAACACTTAACGCTGTATTATAGAGTTATAATATCTGTTTCAGAACTCTAAGCTGACGCGGATCCCTTTATACAGCCTATATACAGCTTTAACGATAAAACCAGCTTGAAGTGTTATAAAATTCTTAACGGTGTATAGTAGAGTTTTGATATTCTGTTTAAGAACCCTAAGCTGACGCGGATCCCTTATTAAGAATTTTATACAGCGAGAGCTGTATAATATCTCATAAATCACTCTTATAAGTATTAACACTGTTCTTTACACTCTTGTAAGTGTCTAAAAGAACTCTAAGTTCTAAATGGGCTGGTTTATTGATGTAGAATACGCTTGCGTGCTGCTTGGGTTATGCTTGTATATTTCAGTGCACTTTTCTTAAGGTAATTGTCAAGTCTTATTATTGAAACTGTTCACTGATGGAGCACTAATCACTGTCTCTGTCAGTTAATTTCATGAACACTATACTTTTTGGTATACGAAGTGGTGTTTTGTATTGTTTTTACTAGTATTCTTTATTAATTTTAATGAGAGCTCTTTTAGTTTCTTATTTAGCTCGTACAGTACATTAGCAAAATTTGGTACATTATAATATTTCCTGCTAGTACTGCGTTATGGTTCTATTTGAAAAAAAAATGTATAAAATTTCTATGCGTATGCAAGAGAGTGAATCCTAACTCCTAACTAATATTATAAATGCGAAAGTGAGTTTGTTTGTTTTTTGTTAGGCCTCAAATGTCCTTCTCCATACCATAGGCTATCTACATGCCAAATTTCATGATGATCCGTTGAGTAGTTGAGGCGTGAAGGCGTAACAAACAAACAAACAAATAAAAAAACAAACTCACTTTCGCATTTATAATATTAGTAAGGATAAATAATATAATATTATATATAGTTGGGATAAGTAAGGATAAGTATAGAAAAGGAGTAAAGAAGTATGGATTATATTCTAGCCTTTCAAAGATTCCCTGAAAATATGGATCGAAAAGATCTTGATTTTGGAAATCTCTGCTTAAAAGAAATAATTGAAATATAGTTCGGGCTGTATACATATACTTATAAGCTAATACATCAATTCGAGATTTCTTTGACCATTTTTCGCTATTCTATCCCTGTAGTATTTTTTCATTTGCGCATAAGTTTAAAAATCTTCTTCCATTTGTTTTTATAAATAGCTTGCTAAACAAACAGACAGATTGAGCGTCGAAGCTGTGCACGCGTCGAAAAAAACAGCCCCTAACTGTTAGGGGCTAAATCAAACAAATATAAATAAAATTGCAAAATAATGATTAATATTTAAATTTCTCCCGATTTTAATTGGAATATTTCAACAACTGTTATCATTATGAACGTCACTATGACAAGCAGAATGACGCAGATGGAGCGTAAAACGTAGCTGTTACGCGCACCAGCCGAGGCCAACTTTTATAAAGTTGGCCTCTTTTATATATTCAGACAGTTATATCCCGGCTTTCTATTTCACTGTAACATAACCACATAGTCATTAGAAGATATAGATACATAAATTCATCCAGCAGTATGTATGTCTTACCTAATTGGGTGTCAATAAATATTATATTAACCTAATTACAAAATATTGCGCAAATGTGACGCAAAATGACACCATACAAGATTAGGGGGCGAAATTTTGGTGAAAGTTGATATCGCGTACAGCTGGTACCTATTATGTTTTGATAACAGTTCATTGACTTATTTTTGATAATAATATTATAAGTATCATGTTGGTAAATTACCTTACTTTAATAACTTTGTAACCGTTACAGGTACGCGAAAAAATATAGTTTTGATTTTGGAAAAAGTGCACAAACCTATTATTTTGATTTAATAATGTATTTTAAATACTCATCAATGTGAAAAACTACATACACTACCATCTTCTTCTTCATAGTTTTGTAGTATGACAACCAAATTCTTTTTCGGACTTATTTTTGCCAGTGTCAAGTTACATTATTAGTTCATTTGTGATGATAAAGTCGACTCATGGGCGACCTCTAGTAATATCAAACATATCAATTTAATTTGTTTTTTTACATTGCATTATCAGTTTATAACACAATAATTATTGGGATTATATGATAGCCCTAGAATTTACCTAGATATATTTTAATAATAATTAGGTAGAAAACATCCACACAGCTCACCTGGGGCCAGGTCTACTATTTTAACTAAAAATGACACATTCCCATTTCATTTGCCATTTCATCTCAATTGAGTCTATTCAATTCATGATGGTTTTTGACGCTATTGAATTCATCATCATCATATCAGCCCATGGATGTCCACTGCTGAACATAGGCCACCCCATTGATTCCCACTTCGAACGGTTCTGGGCCACTTGCATCCAGCGGCACCCAGCGACTCTGACCAGGTCGTCGGTTCACCTGGTGGGAGGTCGTCCCGCTCGGCGCTTTCCAGTAAGTGGTCGCCACTCGAGACCCTTTCTTCCCCATCGGTTATCGGCTCTTCGAGCGATGTGGCCTGCCCATTGCTGCTTCAGCTTACTAACTCTACGAGCTATGTATGACGTTTTTAGGGTTCCGTAGCCAAATGGCAAAAAACGGAACCCTTATAGATTCGTCATGTCTGTCTGTCCGTGTATGTCACAGCCATTTATTTCCGAAACTATAAGAACTATAATGTTGAAACTTGGTAAGTAGATGTATTCTGTGAACCGCATTAAGATTTTTACACAAAAATAGAAAAAAAACAATAAATTTTGGGGGTTCCCCATACTTAGAACTGAAACTCAATTTTTTTTTTTTCATCAAACCCATAAGTGTGGGGTGTCTATGGATAGGTCTTCAAAAATGATATTGAGGTTTCTAATATCATTTTTTTCTAAACTGAATAGTTTGCGCGAGAGACACTTCCAAAGTGGTAAAATGTGTGTCCCCCCCCCTGTAACTTCTAAAATAAGAGAATGATAAATCTATAAAAAATATATGATGTACATTACGGTGCAAACTTCCACTGAAAATTGGTTTGAACGAGATCTAGTAAGTAGTTTTTTTTTAATAGGTCATAAATTGAAATTAATATCAAATACTCAGGTCTATACTACCATTTACTTATATACCTACAGGTTTGTACGGAACCCTCGGTGCGCGAGTCTGACTCGCACTTGGCCGGTTTTTGTTCTCCTACGAATGTCCTCATTTTGGACTCTATTGAATTAGTAGACCAAAATTTACAAATCTTTTAATTCCGCCTCCACTGATTGGAACACAACAGACTTGAGCCCCAGATGTGAGAGCACGAGCTCCCCGTCGATGGCGACAGGAAGAAGAAGGAGAAGTAGCCGTGTATCATATTAAACATTTCCTAAGAACACTTTTCGTTATACAAGTGATAGATCTCACATAAATAGCAAAAGTCTCTTTTCAGACTACGAGAGTATAAATCTCTAGAAAATAATTGGACTGTTTTACAAAGTAAGAAGTAATCAAATCCTGATCTGACGACAATGGGACCAAACGGGAAGTGTACCCGTTCCAGATAAAAAAAGAATTTTCCAAATCGGTTGATAAATTACGGAGTTATAAGGTAACAAACATTAAAAAAAAAAAAAAAAAAAATACAACCGAATTGAGAACCTCTTCCTTTTTTTGAAGTCGGTTAAAAACTTGAAAAATTTACATTAGTCCATGCGAGTAACATATCATTAAGAAAATACAAGGAGATAAAAAACCAATATGGCGTCGAACGTCGGCCATGAATCATAGAAACAATTAACCCAAATGCGTTAATATCGAGGCATAAGCTCCATGAAATTATAAATTATGTAGGAAGTACAGCTGTGTGATTCAACGCGTCGCGTGCTGTACCGAGTGTGAGGAGTGGCGGGGTAACTGTGGACTTGAGCTCATGTTTACCCAAAGCCATTGATTTTATTTAGGCACTTATAGAAGCCTGATCAAGGTAACTACCGTTCCCGCCTAGTGGTAACCATAAGGACGTTTTTGAATGGCGAAATACATCAAAAAATAATAACAAGAACACTGACCTACTATAAGACAATACACAGCCTAAGCTGGTGGAAGAAAGAACGTAGTTACAGTAAGAACGTGGAATGGCTAAAATGGGGATCACTAACTGGAGTCTTATGCGATGCTCGTAATACAATCGTAATATAATACGCAAGATCTACAGAACGGCGGTGAGGTTACTGAGTGGAATGAAAAACTTCACAATGTCGAGATGAAGATGCTGAGGTGACCTGGAGGTGAGACGAGACTAGACAAATTACGAAACGAGCATATACGTTAGTTTCAAAGTCCCCCTATATCAGAGAAACTTACCGAAAGCCGTATCAGGTGGTATGGTCACGTGATGCGAAGAGGCAAGGAACATTAGTGAACAAAGCATTGCAACTACCTGAACATAAGAGAGGAAGAGGACGACATCCGGCTACGTGGTGGACTATCATGACGAAACTCCTATGGAAGGAAGAACTGCCCGATCCGAAAACCCAGGACCGATTGTACTGACGGTGGAAAATTAGAAGAGCCGACCCCACTTAAAGTGGGATAGAGATAGGAAGAAAAAGACAGCCTAAGCCGGTGGGTCTACAAAGCATGAAATTGTGCACAATTTAGGTGGGCACTAAGAAAGGATTTCCTGAAATAGGGGTTCGTGGATGAAACTGCGGTGCGTAAAGTTAGTCTTAAATAAGGAATAAGTAAATTTCTAAGCACTTACTTTAGAGGAAAGATAAATAGTTTGATGCAAAAAAAAAGCTATGAAGATTACAAAAAAGAAATAATTTAAGTAGCAGAATCCGTTTTCCTTATCATTTTATTATAGTTCCAGTAAAGTCCACAGTTTTTGTAACATATTATAATGTAGCCTTGCAGTTTATCTGAATATGAGTCAGTCTATACACAACACGTTGTACTGCAACTGATTTCTGGTTAATTCCAAGTGCGCTTCGTGTTTCGTGTTGATTTCAATGTTAAAACTAAACACATAATTGCTGTTAAAATAAGGTTGATTAGTTGTAGGTCAGTGCTATGCATAATTCTTTATTATCTATGTATCATTCTAGTTTTTTTTGTAATCGTGTTCTAGTTTTTTTAATTGTATCTACTTTGTACTTTAGAAAAATTACCATGTTTTGTTTTGAAATACTTTATTTTTTATTTTTTTATACAACTTAGTCGTTAAACAAGCATACGGCCCACCAGATGGTAAGCGGTCACCGTAGCCATATGGACGCTTGCAACACAAGAAGCATCGCTCACGCGTTACCGACCTTTCCCCCCTCTCCTTTGAGCTCTGGTGACCTTACTCACGCCAGGCCTGTCCCACTCCCATGTTTAGGTACGATCGCGCGCACGCGGACTTCCGGAACAACGCTAGTCGGTTGCAACGCGCACGCAACGCAAGACGCGTGTGGGTATGAATACCTACGTACTACCTATATAAAGTGTTTACTGTTCTTTTTTTAACACTATCGTGTGTAGATATCGTTGTTTTTATAGTTCTAGATATTTTGTTGTTGTTTCATTGTATTGTCCTAAAGTCCTTATTATAATAATAGGCCCGTTTTGATAACATACCAGTGTGTTAAAAAGAGACAAAGATAGAGCGACCAGAAGAGACCCTCTTGTATAAACGGGCCTCTTAGACCTCGAAAACTCATGTGAATGATTTTTAACCCACTTAAAAAAAGGAGGAGGTTTCTCAATTCGACCGTATATTTTTTAACCGACTTCAAAAAAAGGAGGAGGTTCTCAATTCGGTTGTATGTTTTTTTTTTTTTTATGTTTGTTACCTCATAACTCCGTCGTTTATAAACCGATTTGGAAATATTTTTTTTGTCTGGAAGGGTACACTTCCCGTTTGGTCCCATTGTCATCAGATCAGCCGGGCTAACATGGCTGCCATGACATACCGTATCTCACGGTATCTCCACTCGATATTACGTCATAAATTGGAGTTATTTCATTTGTCTACTGACCGCAACATGGTTGCACGTAAAACTCGATTCTAGACGTCAAAAGTGGAAGAAATGTCTACGTCTATCCGTCAGTTGTGTTTTGTCGATGAACCGTAACATGCCAGTCTAATTTTATCCAATTTTGACAGTTAAATATGAAATATATATCGTCTAACATTTTGGTAGACGAGAAGGCACGAGCAATTTTGGTATCGTCTTATTCGGCGCGTTTTCCTATAGTTAGCTTCGAACACGATACCGGTCCCGTATTAGGATATAACTAAGATGTCCCCCGGTTGTTGCAACGCTCGTGGTGTAACATGATAAGCCGTTCTTAATCGATCGATCGTAAGTTAAGCTACCACCGTCGTGGTCGGTACCTGGATGGGTGACCGCCTAGTGGTATTTCAAATCGAGCGTTTCCGTGTTTCGGAAGGCACGTAAAGCCGTTGGTCCCGGTTATCACTTAATTGTGATAGTCGTTAAGCTAGTTGGAGGCCTTCTAGGCGGCTTGAAAACTCCAACAGTAGGTTGACCACTAGCCTACCTCCACCGATCCGCAGTGGGCACGCGTTGTGGAGTATCTGCCCATTCCCTTCCACCCTGATTTGTGAAAGGAGGGCTGTGCTCAGCAGCTGGACATTATAGGCTGACGATGATGATGAAGATGTTCCTTGCGGTTTCACCCGCGTTCTCAGAATAAAAGTAGCCTATGCCCTTCTCCATTGGCGTGCTAAATTACGTCGCAATCATTTCAGCGGTTTAAGCGTGAAAGCGTAACAAACAAACAAACTCATATTCACATTTATAACATTAGTTAGGATTATTACCATACTTGCTTTCCCTCCCATTTCTATCTGTTGGATATTCTTATTACAACGTAATTATTGCAGATCCCTTATGCCTTGAGGTTAACGGAGGCGAATTGAGAATATACCTACTCATATTTTGCTAACTAAGGTCGCGTTGGTGGTGAACATTTGGACTAAAGCATCTTTACCCATCCGTCCTTTAGAGGAAAAGAATACAAGACCTCAGTGTCCCCTTTAATTTGGTACTTAGTTGCGGAGTTTCAGGTACTATCTATTCTGTGGTACAAGTCTCTTCCTCATAGGTATGTCAACATAAAAATGGTCAACATGATAAATGTGCATTTGATAATCAAATAATATACTTTCAGATTGAAATAACAATTTAATACGAATGCAAAAGTAACACTTTGTGCCACAAATTTTATGTGGCGTCACACTTGAAAAACAAACACATTATTATAATTCTGTCAGAGCTCCACAAACTTTTTGATGTTGCAGGTGATTTTGGCTACCCGCTAGAACCATGGCTCATGACCATCTGACGACTGTAAGACCACAGTTTAACCACATAAGACTTTCCATTGGTTCAACGAACGTTATGGACCAAGCTCATCTAATGAGGCCTTTATATTGGCCCACTCCCGGTTTCATAGGCGAGCGATAGTCGCCGGCCGCAAACTCTTGCTTGATGCTCGTGCATGTTTGGCTGGTATTGGCATAGAAAGTTGATCTGTGTCTTATATCTGCGTATCCTGAAACAATGTTTTGCAGTTATGATTGATTCTATAATAAACTTAAATTAAGTGTTTCGCAACGTATAATCAAATCTATATTTACTTACGATTTTTTGTAGGAATTTCTATGATTATTATGAAGGCCTCCAATAATTATAATATTCCGGTATTCCGATATAAAAGCGTCAAACAAACAATATGTCATCGATCATATATTTTTTTAATCTTAAATGGCAGGCTTGGGTTATTAACTATACAACCTATTTTTTTTATTATCTCTTTAAATATTAATTTTGCTTGTATGTCTTGTTCGTGTATGTGTTATTCTTCGCGTTTGTTCCAATCAGAGGTAATATTTTTGTTACTCAAACTAGAAATTGGGTGATATTTTACCCAATTTCTGAGTGTTGCTATTAAAAAATATGTATGTGTACTAAAACTGTGTAATCAAAGGGCAACATCGGTTTGTCTACATGAAACTGTCATGAAATACTGAAGTCTACGATGAAAAGATTGTCGTCGTGGCGCTCATGTTAGGGTCAATGACAAAAAACACGACAATGACAATCCTTGTCACTCTCGCGTGAATTATTTCGTGGTTGCGCATGTTAGGCCTACAGGATTTGATTACTTCTTAGTGTACTTTGAAGTCGGTTTAAGTTTTTTGTAAAACAGTCTAATTATTTTTATGTGTGTTCGCGGATAACTTCGTCGTTTATGAACCGATTTTGACGTTTTTTTTTTTAGAAACTGTTAGTAGTTCCAGAATAGAGAGAGTTCCCTCTTTAAATATACAGTAATTCTACCTTACAACTCTTAGAATAACTAAGATTTAACATACCACTATTTCAAAAATCAGTAGAACAATATTCAGAAAAAACTAACAATTCTTATTGTTATGTAGGTAAGTAACTCAATATATCCTTTTTTTGGTTAATTCTTTATTAATTTTTATATAACAAACTTCTTTAATCAACATGAAGATTATTAAGAACAAATATTGTGAATTTCGGCTGACGGCTACTGGACTAGGTAATCGTGCCGTTTCTTGTCGCGTCGTCAGTCATTCCAGATTTGATAAGCATGTATGTTACTAAAACCCTTCTCCAAAATAGTTGTATTCAGTTTCGTAGACAGAATACACATTCAGTATACAAAGTACGTATAGGTCTAACAACTTAGATTAAAGTATGTAGACATTTTAAAATAACTTTCTGATCTAATACTAGTTAGCTAGGATATTTTAAATGTCATTGTTCACGAAAGGAGAATAGCATAGAAATAAAATAAACACAGAGAATAGTAATAGGACATACATATACGATAAGGAAATATTGAAGATTCATAATACGTCATTAGACAACCCTACCGTAACACGTGGCGCGTCATACAGGATAGAGTTATACGATAGAAAGAGAGGGAAGTTGTAGGTGAATATAATTTTAGGCGCGCAGCGCTGCGCGAACTGGATTGCGCTTTATTCTGTCGTTACAAGAGTCGATTTTTGTTTAAATGTCGTTTTCGAAGTGGGTTTTCTGTACGTAGTACTATTAAATATTCTGTGCTCACGCGCAGGAACACAACTTTACACAACATAAAGTTATTTGGCTGCGGTATTCTGTAAGGTGGAGGTACTTCCCCAGTCGAGCTGCTCTTTGAGTGAATAAACGCTATGCTCTACCTCTCTCTTTTAAGGGCTACTAGTTACTTGAGGAATTTTGGCTCCAACATAAACCCATCTTTGTTAACTAGTAATGTCGCCAAAGCTCATTGGGGAGGGGGAAGGGTCGGTAACGCACGAGTAATGCCTCGTGTGTTGTAAGTGTCCACATGGCTACGGTAACCGCTTACCATTAGGCGGGCCGTATGCTTATTTACCTACTCCGTCGTAAACTAATAATAATCAATAGAATTATAAAATACCATTGTACAAATATAAATTCAAATTCAAATTCAAATTCAAATTCAAATAGCCTTTATTTCTGATATTCATTTATACAATTATTACATTTTATATTGTAGTTTTAATTTATTACATGCATTTATTTATATTAAGCAAATCAATTATTATTATTTAAATTTCATATGTAATAATTCTTTATTTTATATTATATTTGTGTGACATCAGCAGCATTTGTATCCTCAGCAACGTTTGTATCAGATTGCCCTTTGGCAAAGGCCCAGAATTTCCCATTCTTTTCTGTTTTTGGCTGTTCTTCTCCATAGTGGTCCGGCAATTTTTTTAATGTCTTCTTCCCATCTTTTTTTCTGTCGCCCCTTCTTTCTCTTCCCTTCACGAGGGTACCACATGGTGACGTTCCTGGACCATTTTTCTGTCTTGTTTCTGATCATATGACCTGTCCAGTTCCATTTGAGTTTGTTTACTGTATATGTGACATCAGTAACTCTGGTCTTTTTTCTAATAATGTTTAGATTAACCTTATCTTGTAATCTGATATTCAAAATGCTCCTCTCCATTTTATTCTGGCAGACTTTGAGTGCTCTTTTGCATTTATCAGTGAGGTTCCAGGTTTGGGATCCGTACGTCAGACATGGTAGTATGCATGAGTTGAATATTTTGGTTTTTTCCTTCATTTTCATGAGTGGATTTTTCATAATCTCTTTGAGGGACCAAAACCTTTTCCATGAGTTACTTATTCTAATGTTTATTTCTTTTTGCATTTGGTCCTCTGGTGATATAATTTGACCCAAGTATATGTATTGATCGACGTATTCTATATTATTTTTGTTAAGTGAGATAGGCGTTTTTATGTGATTTGTCATCAATTTTGTTTTATCCGTGTTCATAGACAAACCTACAATTTTGCTTTCTCTTTCTAGTTGTTGTAGCATTTCTTGTAATTCGTTTGGTGTTTCACAAATCAAAATTAAGTCGTCTGCGAACCTTAAATGATTTAGTTTTTCGCCGTTTATATTTATCACAAATATAAATTACCATACGAATAAATGTACGGACGAATAAGATAAAACCCCTAATATAGCGGTCTGGTCTAGCAACACGTAAAAAAAAGATTATTAGAATTGCTTGAAAAATAACGAATTCAAACTTTTTTAGGTGAAATAAATACTTGTTTGACAAATGAGTATTTATTAGGTAATAAAAATACATGCATAAAATCTTCTAATGCATTTACTTTTTTTTATTCTGTTTTTATTTGGCACATGATTTGTTTTAAAATGTAATAAATGAAAAAAAAAGTGATTTATATCGTTGGTTGCTGGGTCTTTATTAGCATCGAATTAATATTTTTAAATTAACACATAAATCTTTATCTACATTTTCTTGTAGCTTACGTAAACTTGAGTAAGTCAGGCTTTTGCTTGCGGCAGAATCGGGTCGCTCACTTCCCTCCAAAAAGGCGAGGATGGCAATGGCTACCACAAGCATCATAGTTGTGAACAGGTGCTAAATATAAGCTTGCTTTCAAAAGAGTACTAAATTGCTGGGACTTTTGTCGGCTCTTGCAACTTGCAGCAAATGCAACGGTCCGAACTGGTATTAGAGTATTGAGTCAGACTTTGAATAAATGATTTTGAATTTGAAAAGGAGAAACTTACTGAGTAACAGACGGACGCAAAGCTTCAGCGTGAAATTCACAGAATACATCTACTTACCAAGTTTCAACAGTTCTTATAGTTTGGGAAAAAAGTGGCTGTGACATACGGACGGACAGACAGACAGACAGACGTGACGAATCCATAAGGGTTCCGTTTTTTGCCATTTGGCTACGGAACCCTAAAAAGACTGTCATAAAACCTGGCTTTTATTAGACTTAGCTGTTATAAGACATTAAAAGATATTTCATATACCGCTAGACTATGCTTACGAGAAAGTTAGATAGAAAAGTATACTCCGTAACTTAGTTGGTAAGTTAGAAAAGTTAAGTTTTCACTTTGTAACAAAACTGGCTGATATCGCGCGACTGTTCGCGGGACTCTATGATGATTCCCGGGGGAAATCTGTTACGGATCGCGGTAAAAAGTACTTTATAACACACTAACTTATGATATAAACTCCTGTAAACTATATTTTTATTTTTAATTCAAGTTAGAATATCTAGACTTAGAGGTAAGTGAGTAATAGTTGTACGTAGTATTTATATACTCTGAGGTAATAGCGTGCTTAGATATCTAGGGACTCCGATTGAAGTACAATATTGTACCTCAGAGTATATAAATACTACGTACATAGTACATTGAATTTTTCTCCAATGATCATGCTGTTATAGGATTAATAAATGTACTGTACACGTATGTGTATTTCTTTGCCACAATGTGTTCGTCTCGTTTTGGCATATGTATGTTAATAAACTGTCAAAAGTGGATGATGTGGTGGATGGAAGATGGCTCTAGTTTAGATCTATTTTCTTTCCTGCATCATCCATCAGTTTTAGTGTCCGACTGAAGGTAGATTTCTGGCCAAAGCCGATTACCCGCTTATCACCACAGCAGCCAAAACCAGAAGCCAAAGGTAATTAATTAATCCTAATAATTTCAGGTTAAGCCAAGTTGAGAGTCAGATCCTTCTAGGCTTTGCTTGTGTGCTTACCACCTACGGTAAAAAAAACTGTTCAACATTGGCTAAAAGTGAACAAAATATGATTATGTATAGGTTTTAAATACTGTAATAATCGAGATGATTAAAATAAACTTGCAACATGTCAAAAATAATAATATTCTCTCATGCATTCGTAAAGGTCGCTTCTCACGGTGCGTGATATCACGAGTCACGCCGCGCCCGCTCTCGCCTCGCGCCGTGTGAAGGCAGCTCGGTGCGACTCGAGGTGGCGCGTCTGAAGCGCGGGCTTGCGCGTTTTACATTGCTCCATGGCTGCAGGTGCTACACTTCAGGTGCATTGCGCATCTCGATATGCGGCGCGGAGGGTTCCAATCCAACGAGCGCTGCGCCGCGCCCGCGCTCTTGAGAACGAGTGACGCGGGTTCGCCTATGGCGCGTGCTTGCTCATACAAATCGACTCGGCGGCGCGACTCGTGATATCACACGCCTTGAGAAGCCACCTTAAGAGTCTGTTAAATTTCGACGCTTGGTAGAGAAACCTTCGGCTCCGGCCGAAAATTCGGTCCATATTAGCCGAAGGTGGCCGAAGCCGAAGCTTCAATTGGACATTGTGATCCAAAATGCAATATCTACATAATGTTTCGAGGTATAATGGTAAAATGACACTTTCAGGTGATCATTGTAAACAATCGTGTCCTAGGTCGTTGACACTGTCTGACGTACCCAAGATCACGAGGATGTCAGAACTGATTGAACGTGATGTCCGAATGACCCTCCAGTTATCGTCAGTGTATTTCATAATCATAATTAACACCTTATGAATGTGCTACGATTATTCTGTAAATTATATTTAGTGAGTGCAACCGTGCAATATACTATATATACTTGCGGTTCCCTTCGGTTTCAATCCCATTCCCAGGTTTAAAAGTAGCTTCAAATTTGGCAAGCATATTCCAGGCAGTTGCCTTTTGTATGCTTAGCTTTGAACTTTTTACCTTATCCTCACTTACTATGGTAAGATTATAATAAAATCTCTTGTCTGTCGTTTCGCTCTTGGCAGAGCGGTTTATGACAACGTTCAATACATGCAATAAGATTGCGTTCATGTTTATATTTTATCCAGGACTGGCTTTTCTAGGTTAATAACAATTTTACCTAAACTCAGTTTCCTGTTCAAAGGTTATCGTAGTCGGGTCAACAACTCGCTAATAAGTAACAATTATAATTAATAACTAGTGTGAAATAATAGATTTCCCGTTTGTATATTGTGGACTGTATGCCTAGAATGCAGTCAACTGCAGCCACCTTCACACATCGTCACTCAAGTCTATCAGTGAAAAAGGGAGTCTATGTTGGATGCATAAACCTTTTACTATACGGAAAGATACGGAACATGAATTGTGTAGAAAGAGTTTGGAATAGTTCTTAGAAACTTTTTTAAATTCAAAGGCGAAAGATTCAAATAGCAGTGATATGAGCTAAACGTCGTTTTTTCCCAAGGTTTTCCCCCTGGTACTGCAAGCGTCTATAGGCTCTGGTAACCGCCCTTATGCTTGATTTCCACCTTAGAGGCATATAAAATAGCTCTAATTAGGAGCTTATTTTGGATATTTGCTTTAACTCAGTTGGATTTTGCCCATCATTTTACTTCGACACTTTATTGCAATAAAAATGACGTGATATGATTCGTCCTCATTTATAATGTCGCTAAAAATAACAATGACAAAGTTTTTATTATATCTTATCACACCGACAGATTGTCTGCCATTCGTGATTAGCAAACGAATGGAATATATGACTGAGAGCATATACGCAAATGGAAATATGGGGAAAATGACCTCTTTTCCGTTGGATAGTGCCATTTTTTTTTCAGCCATCATACGATTAAAACTTTTTAGTATACTTTGAAGTACGTAAGTTATTTTATTACGATCGTTTCAACAATTTGCGTAAATATCAATGTTTGACAATGAGTGGACATGAAGGTGCGGACCCAAAATTTGGTCTTAGCACCCTTACGCCGACAAGGAATGAAATGTTTGTACGCATTTTTATTAGGACATAGATACCCTCTATTTTTTGTGTGTATGAGTGTCCCCGATCGATCTGTATAGGTTTTATGGTGCGCCGCCATTAGCAAAAAAAAACAAAAAACAAAATGGTGGGCGAAAAGTATGTTTCAATATTCGAACTCCTTTCTTATTACCTACCACAACGACTTAGTAGTTAACTTTACAAAACAATATAAATGATGATATAACAGGTGGAGAATTCGAGATGGCATATATTCGAAACTTATTGTTGGGGCTGTCCAACCTCTATGGCCGTGACACGACTGACTGACTGGTTGATTAGACGGAAACCAGACCCTGGAGTGTAACGACGACGATACAAGTACACTTGACCACTTGAACGGTCTTGGACGTCTTCCAAAGGTCTGTGTTCTTGTCTCGTCGTCGTTACAATCCAGGGTCTGGTTTCCGTCTGTCAAGTCACCTCATGTAAATTGTTTTTTCTGCCTTCGATTTACTTCTTGTAATCATAGGTGCTAGTACATCCGGCTCGAAGGACCACTTGAATGGTCTTGGACGTCTTCCAAAGGTCTGTGCCATAGAGGTTGGACAGCCCCAACACTTATGTTGGGTTAGTCATGTGGTTCAGCGTGACTAACCCAACATAGGTTTCGAAAATATGCCATCTCGATATCTTCACCCAGTATAGGTACTTATACTATACATTATTATTATGTTATATCTTTTTCATTGACAATTCCTTGACTTATGGAAATTATATGTGAAATCTCTGTTTATAGTAAATGTATACTTTTTCAGTGTTCTTAGTAATGTAGTTCTATGGAATTCATTATGTTTATTATTATTGGAAATCTTACAAGGGCACCGATATACTTACGATGTTCCTGAATAACAAAAGAAAAACCGTATAATCGGTTTAATTTTGCGGTTATGCGGTCCTATAGGTACGTGTACAGGAAACCGATTTACAAACAAACAGGCATATTAAAAGTACCTAATGAAATCCTTGAAAATTGCATTTGTGATAACCGTAAAATAATTGTTAACATAATGATCGGCTTGTTGTTAATGTTAATATACCTAAAGACTTGTCATGACATACTGACTGACCTATCAACACACAGCCCAAACATCTGGAGTTAGACCACTTGAAATTTTGCACACACATCCGTTTTTAACGTATGCATCTAAATAAGAAAGGATTTTTGGAAATTCCATCCCGAAGGAGGTAATATAGGAGAAAGTGGATAGTCAGCCACAATATAAAGTTTGTAAAATTATGGATTCTAATGATTCTGGAACCATCATATCAGTGATAGAATTCTGAGTCGATATTTATAGTGCTATGCATAGGCGTGTGCCATTAAAGGAACTAATTCTCAATTACACACACTTCAAGATCTGTAGGGGTGTGTACCGGGGTGTTCTGACAGGTGCAATTGAGAATCTCGCATTGTATAGGATTTCCGTGCAATGGGCGGTCAGCTTATACTAGAAATGTATACCTTGTTCTGTACACAACACTTTGTCCTACAGAAGGTGTTAGGTTACGTAGACAACCTGATTCAGAAGATACTAATTCAGTATTCTTTTATATTGGATAAAAAAAAATTATCTACTACAACGACATTATTAATATACCTAGTAAATAAGTAAATTAAGAGGAAAGGATGGCTTCAAGAAATTTGAGAAATAGGTTTTTAACATATCTACTTATTGCTGTCGCGCTGTGCCCGAGCTGTCCCGCCCAGATAGAGACAACTACAGCTTGGACCTATTATACCTATTTAAATTAGACGGTATCGCTATTTCGTACACACATTACATTTAAAACTGCAATATATTAAATACACAGTGCTGTTATCGCTTTATTTGCGTGATAATTAAAATTAGAAAGAGAGGTAGAGCATAGCGTTTATTCGCTCAAAGAGCAGCTCGACTGGGGAAGTATACAGAATACCGCAGCAAAATAACTTTGTGTTGTGGTCCTGATCATGAGTAAGATCGCCAGTGCTCGTTGGAGAGGGGGAAAGAGACTGTAGCGCATGAGTGAGAGAGAACATTCTAGAAATACCTATTTCATGGTACCAGTTTAAGAACCTATGTAACATACAGACTATCAGTCCAAGGAAAGAATTTCATATAATCAAAATGACATACACTAGTAAAATTTTAAGCATTTTATGGAAACTTGCGTATCGTTTTCCCCATTCGATGTCCCCTAGGCACCTCTACTACAGAGGATTGCCTCTACAAGCGAAGGAATTTCAATATCTACCTACCTTCGTTTTGTTTGAATCATACAACCAGCAAGCAGTGTGGCCATTGGTCGATGGGCAGAGCAGTACTATCAGAAGTACTATCAAGCTGCGGGCGGTCAAAGAGATGTATCCATTTTAATATCACAGAATTATTTATCCTTTTGAATGCAACAATTAAACTATTAACTAACTATTGTATGTAACAAATATTATATACACGGAACCTGATATTCATCTTTTCGTATTACACCATATTTCAATTGAAATGTGTGTATACTGTTAAGATTAAATTAATATTTGAATCGAAAATTCAGCCTGGCCTATAGTATAATGTCCCACTGCTGAACACAGGCCTCCTTTCACAAATGAGGGTGAAAGGGAATGGCCAATACTCCATCACGCGTGCCAACTGCGGATCGGTGGAGGCAGGCTAGAGGTAGGTGGTATACATAATAGTTTCACTTAATCCTTTGACTGTTTGGTGATCCGCGCGGGCGAGGAAAACAATAGAAATCAATTGTTATTTTTGAACCGCAAGTCAAGGGAAAAAAACAAGTGTCAGGTTCCACAATACCATATTTTTCCAATACAACGGCTAGGTAACTATTACGTCCAAGAGTATACATAATTTAGTAACTTTGATACAAATCGATACATCTCTTTGTAGTCAAATGTACAAGCATCCGGACAAAACCTCGAAATAGCTTCCCAAAAATGTCCCATTGTCACAAGACGAATCTGCATTCAGGACATTGCATATCGAACAACGCTGTGTATGTTTATTCATGAGGCTTAGAAACTATGTCCCGCTTAATACGCCCCTACAAGAACTGCGCAAATTAATTTGGACCAATGTTGGACCCAGCTATTTAGAATTCATTTGGGACGAGTCGATTCCATGTAGCTGCAAATACAACTGAATTAATCAGCAGTTTGTGTCTGATAAAGACTTTATTTTGATATTGAGAAAAGATGGACATGTTGAATGAGGGACAATACGAATGGGGTGTATAGATATTTTTGCAAGCGTCTAAAGGCTAGGGATTACCCTACGGACTATTTAGACCGTAATTTCAGTATAAAAAAATATTAGACACATATTTTATATTTTGTCAATTAAACAAAATAATTGGACTATTTTACAAAAAACTTTAACCGACTTCAAAGTATACTATGAAGTAATCAAATCCTGACCTGATGACAATGGCACTAAACGGGAAGTGTACCCTTCCAGACGATTTTTTTTTCCAAATCTGTTAATAAATGTCGGAGTTATGAGGTAACAAACATAAAAATACAACCGAATTGAGAACCTCCACCTTTTTTTGAAGTCGGTTAAAAATACGAAGATATTGTGTGTTGAAGTTCCGCGTGATGTCACGTTAGAGGACACTTATTCTAAAGTGACGTCACAAGCCCCCACTCCCGAACTTTGACTCGCTTTTTCTATTACATTTTTGATGATTTGGTAAAGCAATAAATACGTGTCCAATATTTTTGGACAATCTAACTGATGGACTAATTAGAATTATTATTTTTTCACCCAGAAATCATCCCTATTGCTTACCATCACACAGATCGTATGCTTATTTGCTACCTTCATTTATATTTTGTCATATGATATCGATCCTAAGAGCCTTGAGCTTTCGGCGAAGGAAAACGTCGTGAGGAAACCAGTATATGTTGGTAGGGTACTTGTTAGAACCCGCCTGGCTTCCAACCTCAAGTTGTACAACATTCGCCAAGCACCTATCAATGTGTTTAAACAGTTACATAAAACTATTATTATGTTTTTTATCTCAATGTCATTTATTTACAACAAATATGTACAGTAATAATATTAAAAATTAACTAGTATAAGTATTGGAATTTGTGGTCATACATTTACAGGATTTTGTTGATTAATTTCAATATACCGACAACATTTTATTTATAAATAGGTATTATTTAAAAATGACAACTACATTTGCCAACCAAAGTTTGTAACTACAACTTCTACTACACAACCTACAACATCTATATACACCCATCATTTGCACCCCAACTTAATTTAATAAACCATCAATCGACCCAATTAATATGTGGGCAGAGGGAAAATATTTAACTCTGGTAATGTTACAGATAAGAACAGAACAGACGTAGAATAACAAGCGCGTACGATTAGCATTCACAGTGGTATGCCTCAGATATGGACGTGATGAAAAAGTTGGACCCAAGATGTGTACTGGCAACTGCGCAATCAAAAATGACCCATACAGCTTCAAAAATAGGAGCTATAAGGCTGTAAGGATTTTCAATTTGGTACGTCCGACTGCAGTTCTAAATGAGTGTGGACTCCTTTACACAGTCTAGGGCTTCATCAAAAATCGTGAACCGTCTTTTAATCTTGGGCGAGGTAATGAAAGAATTGTCTTGTTAGCTGTTTGCTTTTAATCTGTATGGTAATATTATTATTAGCTGCAGCTTTCTTGTATTAAATATGTACTAGCTTTTGTTCTGCTGATTCACTCGCATTTCATAGGTTTTTACAAGAACTTTTATACTTACTTTTGGTACATAGATTATTTACGCTTGGAAAGTAGACAAGTTGATACACAAAATTA
The DNA here is from genome assembly GCA_947623365.1 of Achlya flavicornis. NCBI lineage: Eukaryota > Metazoa > Arthropoda > Insecta > Lepidoptera > Drepanidae > Achlya > Achlya flavicornis. The sequence continues at coordinate 13,317,276 of OX392484.1, forward strand.
CCTGTCCTGGATGGGAATCGAACCCACTACCCGTGTGATTTTACCAACCACGCCAAACTACCGTGCAGGGATAACATAAAATTATCTTCATTATTTATTGCAGTATGTATAAACAAAACAGATAATTTTGATGTGATCAAAATCTCTCTAAAAATCTTTTCTAAGGTTTTAACTAGTCATATATAACGGACCAACTAAATACAACTAAATAAGTTTTGCTTATCCCTCCAAAGAAATTTAAGGCAACAGCTTGAGACATTCGATTCAATCATATGACTTAATGCTACATTGATCAATCTAATTGTATAAATTGCCATAGAATCGTCCACTAAGGCAGCATACCTACTACTTAACTGGAAATTGCATGCATGCTGTACATTGACTACTCTATTTAATCGTACTTTAATCGTCGAATCATTAGAATGGCAATGTATTTAAAATTGCACGTGGAATTGTATAAGCTCTTTCTGTTTACTCTTAATGCAATTCTTTTTTTGAATCTTTATTTGTTCAAAACCATAAAGTCCGTCTATATAAAGAATTAAAAAAGAATGTAGGTAATTTTTCGAAGAAATTTAATTTAATTTTGGAATACGTAAAAAAAACTAAAATGATCTTACCTGCCTAACATACTCGTAGATTTGTTGTGTTTTAAAAGAAGTTTTTATGTTTAAATCTTTTTATCTCAGTTGGATATAACTTGAGATTTTCTAGGCTACGGCTTAGGTATTTACATCCTCTCTTTTGCATTTAGAATAAATAATAAGAAAAGGGTTCTCCACGATAAAGAATAAAATATCTTCTGCATATGAATTTGTTCAACCAGCAACGATGCAGTTTCCTCCCAAGACCAATTTAATTAAGGGTCACAAATAAGATGTCATATTCTGCGACCCCTGGCCTATTATTCAAATTTATTACTTTAATTTTATATGCCATTGCGTATATTAGATGACTCATTACACATTTTTGATGACACCATCACGGTGGCAGTAATTTTGTTCAGTAATGGTGTTCAAATTCTATAGGTACTTGTTTTATATGTGGGCTTTAAAACTTTTGTATTTACTTATAATATACTGGGTGGAGATTTCGAGATGGCATATTTTTAAAACCTATGTTGGGTTAGTCATACTGAACAACTTTTACTATGGGACCAAAACTGAATTCTCAAAAAAAAAAAATTTTACTTTTCATACATTATGATCGAGCAAGGTTGACATTTACTATGGAAAGTTAAAAAAAAAATTTAGATATCTCTATCGGTTCCATAGTAAAAGTTGTTCAGCATGACTACCCCAACATAGGTTTCGAAAATATGTCATCAAGAAATCTTCACCTGTTATAGAAATAGAAGATTTAGAATGTTATTCCTTACAGATTTTTTCATGATGTTTTCCTTCATCAAAACGCTGATGATGAATCGGTAAGTTTCTAATTCAAAACTAAAGGGCCAGGATACGAACCTGTAACCTCATGTTGTGCATCTGCATACCTACTAGGTTTGGTTTTCTTTTATACAGTAGTAACCATTCATGAAATGTTTATATCTATACTTAACCAAATAAAATTCTTCTCGGTCCAAGAGCAGTCTCAATTTTTTCGAAAATGATGGCTCCTTCATCCCCCTGCTCGCCTGGTAGTTCACTTATATAGCTGTGTTTTTATGTCAATAGTTTGACAAACAGGCAGACGGCCCACCTGATGGTAAGTGGTCACCGCCGCCTATGGACATTCACAAAACCATTTTTTTTAATTGTTTTTTTCTTTCATGTTTTTCTATGTCGTTAAGATCAAAAATAGCTTAAATTTCTGAATATGAATAAATGTCGTGTACATTCTCTTTTTTAATTAATTAATTTTATGTCATTATTTTACTATTATTAGAGTTTCATGTTGCTACGAAGGTGAAGTGTAAGGGAATTTTTTCAATAAAAATCTGATATATTTTTTTAAAAACTGGATGATTTATTTTTACCATATAATAATATATATTCATTATTGAAACAAAGTACAATACAAAATGTACACGTTTGCCTTAAATCCATAACTACAATATTGTTAATTCATACTTAACAATTTAAAAGACTACTATATATGTATTTTAGTATAGGTACCTTAAGAAATACACGTAAATAATTTATACAACGGACGAGGGACAAAAATAATATACGGCTAAGAACCATATAATCCTCGTAACACAATAACTTATTAATAAAATATATATTATTACAAAGAAAATGTGCGTCGGCGAAAGTACAAGCCGAACGTATAGTTTTCTTAAACAAACCCATTAAAGGGTAAATCTTTGATTCGTTCAAGAGAAACGTGCGACACTTAAAATCATATCCGAATCTAATATGTACAACACTTTAGAACCGATTACACAAATACAAAAAAAATATGTTGAAAACAATGAAAACTGTTTCCATTTATTTGGTTCGCCGAATTCTTGAAACGGTATGCTACTTATAAAAGAGATCCATCGGTAACGGTGTCTAAGAGCGTCATATTTTTTTTGGTATAAATTGAATAAAAAAACATACAAATTAAAAATCAGGTATCAATTCAAAGGCCACCACAACATTAAACGACAGTGACGACACACCAAGAGAACGTGAAGCTATCAACGAGACCGTCAGGAAAAGACGAAAGTTGTCCGAAAATTTTCAAAAGACTAGAATGGTTCGGTTTACACAAATGTGTGGCTATTACCGACAAACCTATAAACAATGTGGCCTTAATATTGGATAAGATATTTACAAGTCCAATGGCAGATCGAAACGAAGAAAAGTTACAAGAGAATTGTCATCAGTCCAAATCTTACTGTATTCGTTAAAGCCGAAAGTAGGTATTAGTTTGGCATTGTCACTTTATTCATGCCATATTACAAGCACACAATTTAAGTATACAATATGCAGTACTAAATACAATTACCTTAACGATTATTTGATAACCTTAATGGACCATATATTTTTCAATAACGTCTGTTCCTAAAGAAATTGATCAACGAATTTTATTTACAAAAGCATGTGGAATAAGTTCATAATTCAACAATTTGTGGGATCTTACGTAAAGTAGAAATACATAAACTTACAAATATCTTTACATAATGTAGTTGCTGCAATTGACTCTACCTTCAAAGTCGATAGATGTTTTAGCACTCAAAGTATGACCCCACAACAGACTCATCGCAGGAAGATATAATAAAGAAACACTCATTTACCAAACAAACCAAAGCATATTTTGGAACGTAAAATAACGATTATCACACCTAATGCATCTTCATTTGTTACTTAATTATCATTATTAATACCTATTATTGTTACTCCTATGTTAGTTCCTTGACTCAGATTGTGCGAAGTTTTCGTTTGTTTATCATTATCATTTACTTTATTTATTTACTTTATATTACCAATATTAATTAATGACACATCTACGTCAACAACGAATCGGATAATATCATTATTTTATAATGCATCTACTACGCAGTTTGATTGTGACGTATAATATATGGGTTATTTATTTCTTTATCATCTTATAGACACCAATTATATAGTAAATATCATACTTATAGGTTATATATAATGTGCTGGAGAGACAAAATATATAAATTAAGAATTCGTTGTGTCTCAATGTGAAATAGATGAAATTAAAGAGATACCTTAAGATAGAAGACGCTTACCGATTAAATCAACAATGGTGATAGATACATATGATACAGAGATATACGATCAATTTTTTTTTTCAAACAACATAACGAGAATATTTTCAACTTTTCAGTTCTGTGAATAAATCACTAACATTTTTATCGATTGAATCGCATTTACAATACTAACATTACGAATTATAGCTTGATTATTAATTAGCGTGTATGTTGCTAAATTTGTTTGTTTAGGTACATCTACTCGTTCGTCAAGCGAGATCGTAAGCTTAGTTTCATGCGATGTCAATAGAATGAATTACACAACAATATTTTTATTATTATTTTTCATATACATATTAATACATACATAACCTACAACAACTAACTACGCCGTCCATGATATTTATTTTCTTTGAGACGTTTGTATATACCTTCTAATTTTTTCTCACAGTATCGCTTTATTTTGACTTCATTATTATAAACAATTTTTTTTTTCAATACTTATTTACATTACATTAAAAATACCCATGGAAAAGAATTCTTTCGAAGGCTACAAAGGAGGGAAGCCTCTACGCAAAGGATTATTTAAATTTGAGGGATAATGTTTACTGAGTAAAGGCATAACAACTTCAATGAGACCTTTTATACCTAAAATTTAAACGAAACAGTAAACCCTGATAATTCCAAATATTATTGAAGAGCCACAACAAGAAGCGCTACTTTTACAACACTTTAAATTCGATGTTGCATTATTAAAAATACTTTCGGGGTTATTTTTATACTCTCCACTAATAAGAATACATTTTATTTAAATTACGTGGCAGTTTCTGAAAGAGTTTAAATTAAGAAACATTTTTTTTTACGAAACTAGTTATTAACTATTTTATTACGTTTCATAAATCGATGTTGGTTTAGAATGTAGTTTATTAGTAGAGGAGACGATTAGACTAAGTTGAGCGATGATGTTACTATTATTAATTTTCAATATTGCTTTTAATCGTTGATTTTCATATTTCATAGTAGAAAAGCCAATGAACTCATATTTACAGTATCAGCAAATATAATACAAAAATAAATACATAAAATGTAATGTATTCAAATAAAACGCGATACGGAAGTTTCAGAACGATGCTTACTCACATAGAAGCTAGAAAAAATGACATTTTATTGTCGAAGTTTGAAAATATGGAGGGATGTGCAAAAGTGTACGATTAAATCTATTGGAATCGCATTTCTTTCACGTGAAATATATCTACTATTGCATTTTAAGTTACACGATTGGACAAACAAGTGAATATTTTAGAAATGAAATGCAATTTTAGAAATATTTTCTGAATTTTTTTGAACAGTTTCTGAAACAATAAATTCTATTACTTTTTCAGAAACCGTGCTCTATGATTTCATTTAAGATACGATTACATTAGATGTTTTGTTCTAAATGTCAAGCAAAATGAACAAAAAATGCATATCTGGCGTCGAAGGAAATCTTAAGTGTAATTTTTACAATGTTTTTGTCAACAGCATCTAGACACTACGCGCTTAAAAGTACATCTTGAGCATTACTAAAATATACACAAGTATGAAGATTTATCAAGTTTTTTATTAGGCACGAATTTTTTCTTCTTCCATAATATATACCGTCAATATAATATCGTCCTACACACAGTTCAATTATAATAGAACGTATCCTAAGTCTAACGATTACCTCCAAGTTTAAGTTTACGTTTAGGCGTGGTTTTCATTTCTATTCGATTGACTGAGTTACTTAAACGTGGGTGTAATCAATAGAGTCTCGCACAGATTGCAGATACAGTATAATAGATAACATGTATTTATTAAATAATCGGATTTAGTAGACACTTACTAAGTTATACACAAACTCGTTTTTTTACATATATATTTATAAGAATATAATAATATAGGTAAAGCATTTTTCTTTCTTATCATATAGAGCACAACGGACCCCTTACAACTAAATAGGGACACAGAATTTCTACAAATATTTGTTTTTTCACAATCTGAAACAGGTATATTTTAGAAGGTTTATCTATCTTAATAATGAGGTAACATTTGTTCAAATATTACCCCCTAACTAACTGACACCATTTCCACAGAATTGACAGATTTTAGCTTTTTATACGATTTGTTTAGTTTATGCGTTATTGTGGAAATTGGGACCGATATTATTGTGTTTATCTACTTTTTTTACCAAATTTTGAATTTAGATTAACTTTTCAGGAAAATTTTAAAGAGGTCTGCTATCCTTTTTAAAAAACCATCTCAAACTATTATTACAGTGCGTAATAATATTTCGTATAAAGAACTCGTCAATCGCGACGACCCAATTCCACAGTAACACAAAATATCAAAAATATGTATGTATCGTTCTTTTCGTATGTATGCCCAGTATTAAAAATTAAAAAGATAGAGAAGCTAGCGTTGCTAAAACTAATCTATGCGTTATCAGTCTCCACTAGAACCTTACAATTTAGAAAATCCATAAAGTAAATCACAGAGTTTGAAATAGCAAAACATTTTGAGTGAAACCTAACCACTGTTGACCATCCAATATAATATTCCCACCGTCCCGCGATACAAAGCATTCCCTTTATTGATATGTATCTTTCTATAGACGTTTTATGTTGACAATACAGCATGAAGATAAAGAGAGATTAATGAGAAACGTGAAAAGTGTCCCTTCGCATCGATCCATAGGTGCCATCGTTATTACAATTTAAAATATTCATACCTTACCATTGAACAGAGATTAACTTTACCTTACAAATCCTAACATTATAGCAAGACCGACTCGAAACATTTACAAACCGAACCCGTGAACCCGTATCATGAGCCGTTCCAAGAACTGAACGAAGACTAAAGTCACGCGCAACGCGGAAGAAATTATAAGGACAGTAGTAGAAGCGTGTGATACATACGCGTAACTCAATCCTATCAACCACATAGTAGGGGTTCACCCACAATCAACAGCAACTCGAAAATCCGCACTCCGAAATTCATCCAAATGACATACCGATCAGCTTCCAATAGTAAAATTATAAAGTCGAACTATTATCTACGTGTGTATCAAAGTAGGTATAAAATGAACTTACGCACAGTAACTAGCACAGAAACCGAGATGAGTATGACTATAACCTAGTCTTATTTTTCTATTTCTCGAATGATACATATTTCATCTAAGAAGTTTCAACATAAAAATGTGACAATTGTCCCTAAGGTTAATAAAAACTTAAAAAAAGTGTGACGTAGAAATTGCAAAGGTAATTGTTTAAAACGCACTAGAAGCCAAGTCGAGTAATGTACACATACGAGAATACGGACGCGACAACGCGGAGCGAGCAGCGGCAATGCGACGAGTGACCTGAACTGACAGATCCGTGGCTTTACTACCAGGCGACGGAGAGTAGACGGATTATTTACTGAGATGCGTCTGAGACGTGCCGTTTGGAAATTACTCCATTATGTATCAAAATTAAAATTTAAACGAAAGCAACACGAATAAACGAGAACCAACTCACAGCCTATGTTTAAAACCCGATGCACTTCCGAGCGATGACATTGAAGCGTCGCCTATTATAACAGAACGTTCTACGTAAACTAAATCATTATAAAGAAATCGAACGAACCGAAAAAGAATGCGACCGTGACGGTCGGTTGTTAAAACAATTTTCACCCACGATCCTTATTAAATAACTTTGTACATTGAATCCAAATGTCGACACGTCATTTTGGATAGGCACTCTCTAGGCGGGGCGGCGAGCGGTCGCCGCGTCGTCGGCCTCCGTGGGGCGGCCCTTTGGCCGACCGCATGAGATCAGTGGAACCGGCCGGCAGCGGCCGTGGCGACCTGAACACCGCTCTAAGACGACGTCAGATACGACGAGAACGTGTGGTCGACCCAGTCGTCCGTCACACCGATCTCACTCAGCATGGACGACACGTCTGGCGTGCACGAAAACTCGAAGTGTGACCCTGACGATGACGACGCTGTCTCAAATGAGTCTATGTCCGTCGTGAGGGCGTCGAGGTCGACTTCGCAGTCCGCGGGGAGTGGGAGCAAGTCTGTGATGGAGTATAGATCTGACAAGTCCGCTTGCTCACGACGGCTGTTGTCCTCATAGAAGCAGGCCGATTCAGGAGAGTCCGGTGAACCGGCGGGAGAAGCCGGCAGTGGAGGAGGGGCAGGAGTCTCGATAGGGACGCTGGGTACGCATGGCGCAGGTCGCGTTCGCCGCCTGGATACACCCCTGTTATTATTGGAGTCAGCTCGCTGCTTGCGCTTCTGTTTTGTGACTGCTCCAGACCTCTGTGTCGGCTTTGCCGTCTTCTTGCGAGGCCTATACTTATAATCGGGGTACTCCCTCATATGTAGCTGCCTAAGCCTCTCCGCCTCGTCGATGAAGGGTTGGCGCTCTTCGTCATTTAACGTCTTCCAGACGCGGCCTAAGTTCTTTGAGATCTCAGCGTTGTGCATGTCGGGCGTTTGCTCGCATATTTTTCTGCGCTCAATCTGCGACCATACCATGAACGCGTTCATTGGCCTCTTGATGTGGTTCGGGTTGTTCTTCTTCGTCTGCAACAAAAGAAACGGTTTCAGTTAGATAGAGTCACGACTGAACGTCTATTTTACAGACAATTTGCGCCCAACTATAAAGTAAATTTACGTTCGAAGTAGAAAATCAGTGTTATCTATTTAATTGTGGAGAGCGCAATTATTATTTCAGGCATGTTCAATTCGCCGCGAGCACTCGCAAAGAGCTGGCTATATTGAATTAGTATGCATGGCGTTGCAACATTAAGTCTGTGTCCTTACTATTAATGATATTGTTATCATAGGAATTATTATTATTGCAAACAAGTCGAATTATAATCTATTGTAATAGTTCAATAACGGAAAAATTTATAAAGCCCACGTCTTTAGAATACTTAATGAGGTAGATAAATATATGATCAATTCGGTCGGTGCACATTATGCGTGACCTAATTTTAATTCTATTTTAACTGATTCAGTTGCAACTAGTGTCGCAAACCACTTTGATCGAGTGTTCTATTCAACTGCAATAAACACTTCCGCGTCGATTGAATGTTATAAAACATTGACTAACGAGGATGTTTAAGGACAGAGGAAGTCATTATCAAATCATGTCGGAAGCGTTGTGAGGACAATACGTTACTAGATGCCGGTGTTCACCCTTGTGAGATAAAACTCGGCAGCGACGAAGATAAGTTCATATCACACGAAATAGAAAGCATATTTGGCTCAGTCACTGGGAAAGTTTACGGATATCTCTGGAGCTTACTGGCAAACATAAAAACACGCCGCGTAGTAAGAACATAAGCGAATATTCGCCTTTATTATTCAAATCTTACTTTCGCTAAACTCAACTCCGATGGTCCCAGTGGTAGCGAGGGGAAAAAACCAAGCGCGACTTTATATTTTTTGTTAGTCTTATTTATATTCAGGACAAAAAAAGGGTTTGTCAGATGGCGACTAAATCAAGTTTGGAACGCCCACTCCGGCTCTCAAGGTGAACTGAATAGAGGTAGGCAGTTTTTTTTGCTCGGAACGTATCCAGGTTACCAATGTTGTTATTATTATTAACTTGATGCATTTTTTGTTGGAGCAATTGGTTTTGGGCTACAGTTTAGACTAGACTAATCACGTGTCTATGTGCAATTTTTTATAAGGCAACTAATTGTGTGTTTTGTTGCTAGGTGCCTTTTTTGTCCGAGTTTGGATTTTTTGTTGGTACCGAGATAGAATTTTAATGAGTCATTGAAACAAAGTTACCTTTGATATAGCTGTCGATTTATGTTTTAAATTCTGGCGACGTAAATTGAAATCGAAAATAAAATATCAAAGTCTTAAAGCAATAAAAGAAATGGCAATCGACGAAGTGGTAGGTAAGACTGCAATTTTCAATCCTTACGATTAGACAGTTGCTCGTAAAACTTTGTAAAGGGCTTGGTAAACTACTGTAAAGATAGATGTCTGCATCTACTCTGTAATAAAACTCATTACAAAACTGAAACAGAACAGGTGAACTATCAAATAGTTACACAATGAATGCTAAATTTACAAGAATTGATAAGTACCGAGTTACATGGAATTACTTAATTTGAATCGATGAGTTGTTTGCATTAAAGACAAATAGAATTCTTATATATATTATAGCTTGTTAGTAGTTTTATTAGTGTCTTAGCTTGGAATTTCCGCGCAATTCTTTAATGAGAAGGTAAATCACATTAATAACACAGGACCAAGGAAAAGAAAGTTGAGTAGTGATTACTACAATTATCATTTTATCATTGTTCATGGATTGTATTTTTTAATGCAGACTACAACTGTTTCCATTGTTCTCATAGAATTTAAGTTTGAATGTACATACTTAAATTGCATAATGTTACATACATTTTGATTGTCGAGATCAAGAAATAGAGTGAATTCGAAAGGGAACAAGAAATTCTGCGAATAATGGCATAAAATCAAATTTTATTATAATCGTAAGACTGCAATTCAATGAGCTGATCATTTCGAAAATATCACGAATACTATTAAGGTCACCGGTTCATTGAATCACTGGATCTCACGTCCCTTCTAAAATAAACCATGCTTTATTATCATTGGCCAAATCTATGGATATCTTCACATAATCGTAAATATTCCATAATTTCACTAAAAGTAGCACTCAACTCCAAAAATTAAGTTTCTTATACCTAATGGTTTCGACTTATTACCATTAAAATCTTAACGACTTTAAGTTTTGCAAGATTAAAGGATGTATGGACACAAACGGGTTTTTTACGGCTCTGAAATTGGCACACAGAATTGTTTTTTATTTAATTTTAGGAAACGTCGAATGTAAAAATAAACTTTAGTTGCATTTTTAGTGGCTTCATTATGATCATCGTTTTTTATTTATAGATAGCTACAATCTTACCATAGTAATTATATGGCCAAGAGTAAGTAAAATCTTGATTCAAACAGTATACCTTATACAACCTTACCTACCATAAAAAGAGTAAACAAGTCATGGTAAAATCGCCTTGAAAACTAAAGGCGTTTGCCGAATTCGCAAACGAACTAGATAAACCGAATGGAGCGATCTGAAGTTATCCAGGAAACGAACCGGTTGCCCTTGCAAGACCGGCAAACGGAGCATTCGCGTCGCGTGAGCAATTTTAAAGCATATTTATACATTCAGACGTTAAAAGGAAGGTTAATAAAACACCATATTCCGTGGGTATGGATGACTGAAGGTTTTTGGTACCAGTTAGGTCAAGATAAAACTTGGTTTTGGAATATTTGTAAACACAGCAGCGGCACGAACACTTTCAATTTTAACAAATGTACTTTACGAATCTGAGGCTGAGGGATTACTAGTAAGTGAAAATTTTATTATGTATCTATGAATGCATCTATATGCAAACTCCTTACGCTCCGTATAAGGTAATCTTATTAACGCTATCGCTCTCCTCATATTCAATATCTATGGTCAGGACCAATTGTACAGACAGCTACAGATCAAGCTATACATTTCCAATATAAGCTGACCTCTCATTGTACGGAAATCCTATACAATGCGAGATCAGCTTATACTGATGAGTACCAACTTTTTTTATTGTTAAGATGAGGCTAAGGATACCATAAAACAAGTATTAAAAGGGTACTGGCTCGGTCACCTCGCGATGCTTTCCTTCACTGAAGCCTAAGTTCATACTATTGGTAACCATGATCAGCTACAGTCGACGTTGGGCTATCCTGGCATCATGACTATAATTTCGAGTACCTCGCTTAATAAACATCCTTTACATACATTTATACCTATATATTTACATCAGCCACATATCAACATAACAAAATATTAAATACCGTATTTAAATATAAAAAGGTTTCATCGATAAACAATGTTAGGTACCATTTTTATTTATACCATAAATAAACTCACAAAAATAACATAGCTACAGCATACACCGATTTGCATAAAAAAATATTTTGTCTCACAGAATTTTTATCGAACTTTGATACATGCATATTTATGTGCATTTAAATGGCTGCATGCACTAATTCGGGGTGTAAGTATCAATTAAGTATGTATTTACAAACAAAAAGCAGTATAATGTAATATATCATTTTTCTGGTTTCCGTGGTACATGCTCGCTTAGCATAGTGTGGGGAATGTCCCAGGATCTAAGACTAATTTTCAAAGATTATGTTTAAGGAGCAGTTCTCAAAAAGATTTTCGATTATCCTTCACTACCTAACCTACATTAAATACTCAACTTGACCGTGTACTTGTTGCTTTAACTTAGAATTATACTGTATCGAACGAAGGTCACTTTGTCGGTTTCCGCATTTGTTTAACTCACGTATACCAAACTTGATTCCGGAATTTTGGCAAGTAAAATGGAGGTCACATTAAGATAAGATGGTTTTTTTAAAAGATGATTTATAATGACTTCCTCTGAGGAAACGGTGTTTTTATTAATAGTATTTGCATGTGGATGTCGCGACGATTTGTTTTAGTTTTGGGTAAAATGATACATAGGATAGATCGCATCAAAATCCATGCAGTTCTATATTTATGAGTAAAAAAATGGACAGACAGACGACTTTTACAACATAAACATTAAAGAAAAAAAACTGGCTTTTTAACGGAATCAGTTCGTTTCCCAATGCAATAAAAGTTGTAAACAAATTACATCCACAACGGGTTATTTATAGAGCAAACGAAGAATAGGAATATGAACTTTACTATGTGTCATGTAATGACTATTATTCTTTGACCATCTTTGATTAGTTTAATTGACGAACAGCCTATGATAGTTAATCAAAGTTAATTCGATGTCTGCAATATAAGTGAACCGTAAGTCTAAATGTTCGTCATACTGTCATACAGAGAGTGGAGTAGAATACAATTTTTAAAAGTATTAAAAATCACAAAACGTATCTTTGTGCGGAAGCTACACAAATAACTTTTACATTTAAAAAAAAAGCTATATAAAATTTTTTAAACACTACTTCTAAAATGGAAAATATTACCCAAACAAACAAGACAATGACCACAGTTCAATATCCAATCTGACATTTAGAATATGGTGTAAAATTCGGTTTGGCATTTTCTGTGCCAGCACAGCTTTCAGAATGCCAAAATTAATGTTCGAGTATTCCACGCCGTAAACGCCAGATTTGGTAAATGAAGTCGGCGTTTTGTAATGGAATAAACAGGAGTTCTATTATTATTGATATGTTGTTAAGTGCAGATGTACTTAATGTGTTATTGAAATGGCCATAATAAGTTTGTCATGCATTTCAACAATGTTTTCAGTTAAGGCTTAGTCTATGTAAGTTTATTTTTATATAATTATTACTGAAGTAAAATAACAAAATATTGGTTAACCAAATTGCGCGTTGGGGTATTTATTAAGCAATAAATAAAAGTAAGTATTATTTATTATGTAGTATTAGTTATAAAATATCTAAATTTCCAAATTAGCAAATAAGTATACGCCTTTAAAGGTGATTTTCTGACATGCTTTAAGAACTCGGGAAATATTAATGAAGATGTTAGACATTCCAAGTATTAAGGGAACAAAAGAGGAGTTTCAGAACGATTATGCCTCCCTTTGTTGGGCCCTGTAATCCTCCAGATGAGGTCTTTATAGTCTTCAACCTTTTGTGTTCACAGTTAATGACTTACAATAGTGGGAAACTTTTCATTATTGAAATCTCCTATTACAGTAGCACTCATTGAAGTCTTTAATATATTTATTGAGAAATAATTTATGGAATAAATTTTTGTAATAAATTAAAATCGACCTACCTCATGCCCTCGACTACTTTAAAGAAAGAAAGAATGAAAACTATTTTATTTCTACCAAAACACAAAGCACAAAATACAAATAGGTACATAAAAAGGAACAGAATAATACAATAAAGAAATAAGTAATGAAATTACTTTAAACACTAAAACAAAATAAGGTTGACTCATTTATTTGAAAAAAAAAATGATAGTTTATAATTTAAAAACCTCCTTCAGTGTTGTGACTATGTAAAACTACGAGCCTGGAGAAAAGGTTGGAACACCGGCACAAGGAAGTGAATATAAATTGCGCATAAGTCAAGGATTGTCGATGTAGGGATGCGCTTCACTGTTTTATTAACCAGCTGAGGCGTGGTTGTGACTTGACGTTTTCTGAGACAACTCGTGCAAAATGCTGATTTCAGTTATGTGAATGAGTCGGTTTTATGTTTACTCGCACGGTTTGAAGGTTTTATTGTAAATTTTTCGCGCAAATAACATTTTAGTTTTTTTTTTTTTTTTTTATGATTGTAGAGCATGTTTTTTTGGGTTTCATACATCCAAACTAATATTATCAATGCGAAAGTGAGATTGTTTGTTAAGCCTTCACGCTTCGACTACTCAACGGAACATCATGAAATTTGGCATGCAGATAGCCTATGGCATGGAGATGTACGGGTGAAACCGCGGGGGACAGCTAGTACTAAATACTCCAGAGTGAAACCAAAAGTTTAATACAAAATTATTATTGGTGAGCTTCCCTAATGTTATAGTGCCAACCCTACAACAAAGCCCATAGATTGACACATTATTAATCACTAGACACGGCACTCAATCCTCATTATTCACTAACGGAGTCAACAAATTAATTCACTAGGCAATAACGACATTTTATTTTATTTACTGTAAATCAACACGTGGCAACACTATCGCGAAGAAACAACACCAACATCTTTTTATGTGGTCATAATATTAATGTAATTTATTTAATGTACAGTCATATTGAAATAAATGGCCAACATAAAGAGAAGTATCGTAGTACGAATTTATTCAAATAGCGTCGAGTACGATATTGATCGCTGATTTTAGTGACGATTATAATTCTTGTTCGTTAAGCTTATATTATTTGTAAACAGAATATATTAATAACATTATTTTGAAAAAAACATTATACTTCTACAACGACATAAGTTAGATGTGACTTTTCTCAATGAAAATTGCACCAACACGACACCACTATCTGTCAAAAGCATAATATGACATTTATATGACAAGCAGAACTCCTACCATCAACACGTGGCAGGGTTATAGCGAAAGTCACGATTATGTGCGAACAAAAACCACACTAATATGCACACAGTGGGACATTTTCTAAAGATACGTCTATTTTGACCCCTTTTCGCTGTAACCGTCTATTCATAAACTTACACGACGTGAATTTTAAGTAAGTCCAACCTATATCGTGTGGGTTTTCTGTATGTGGTCGTTATATTCGTCAAAGACTAGATAATGTAAAGGTGACACAATATCCTTTGAATCCCTTTAGCATTGTACTTTAAATAAAAATGTGTAAGCTACTTGCACATTTATTTTTAAATGGCCATATTATGATGCCGGAATACCACCACAAAGTTTTGAGTGCCCACTTATTACGAAAGTAGGTTCATACAAAAATCAACACAAAGTGTCACATCTACGATTGTTATTATAACTCAATGACATACACAGTTTTATGTACACACATACACAAATAGGCCGTCGTCCATTCGTGTGTTTGTATACTAATTTGGGATAACCAAATACGGCATCGGATTATTATTGTTTCGATGTACAATTGTGTTGCTAACTCAATGATATAAGAACGATAAATTATTTTAATAACGTCATAACGTTCGACTCGTCTGCGGTTACCGCCTTCTATGTAAAATTGTTTTTTTTTTCCTTCATGATACCTAAGCTGATAAAAATGTTGCTATTTCCTGAGGCATCTAATGGTGCGTCCATACTTGGCGAAACGAGCACGAGCCGAGCCACGAACGAGCCTACAACGAGCCTACAACGAGCCTACAACGAGCACGATGCGAATCCATTTGTACGTGAAAACACTGACAATCGCGCTCGTTCGAGGGTCGCGAGCCCGTCTACGCTACGCGAATCGTGCTCGCAGTGTGCTCGTTCGAAGCTCGGCTCGTGCTCGTTTACGATTCGCGTAGCATGGACGCACCATAATATCGTGATATTATTTTGACGAGTTTTAAAAACGTCCTATATAAATGTCCTTTACCATAATTTTTTACTTGAAACAATTTTTTGTTTATTTTTTAGACAATGACGGGCCAGCTGGCGCGGTTGGTTAAGACTTTGGATAAGATTCCACCTATCGCGCCGCAGGTCGTGGGTTCGATTCCCACACAGAATGTTTGCATGAACATGTCTGTATGTCCTGAGTCTGGGTGTAATTATGTATTGAGTAGGTATGTATTTACAAAAAAAATGTATTATAACAGTTATCTGGTTTCCATAGTACAAGCTCTGCTAAGTTTGGGATCAGATGACCGTGTGTGAGGAATGTCCCAGGATATTTATATTTATAATCACTAGTTAGTGATTCGATAGCAAGCAACGAACAGAAGATCAATTGATAATTTAATAGAATTTGAAAACTCTAAACTTGAACAAAACACGTAGGAAACAAAACTAACAATTCGAACCGCATACGATACAGTAACTCGATACCGATGTTGAATTCCAAATGTAGAAGAACCTGAGATTTATTGTTAAACATTAGAAAAAAACTCGCTTAGAAGCGCTTGCGTACGTAATATTACATGCTGCATGAGAATCCTTGGCCCAATTGTCTCGCTGAGTGATTTCAAAGGCGAACTTATTTTGATTATACGAAAGAACAATATAAAAAAATAAATCAGTTGTGTGGCGTATTGTTGTTAAAAAATGGCGGTCCGAGTCACGTATTGCCGAATATACATCTGTTACGAGAGTAACCATTAAGGTTTAATTTTCTTGTTACTGATATTTTGATAAACAACACATATTGAAAATGCCGAGGTCATTCGACAAAAGATGTCACAATATATCAGCTACCGGATATCCTTAAAATACCAATGATATTTCTTTCAGAATAACAAAATATTAAGTCTTAAATGATAACTTTAATAAATCACAAGGTTTCATTATGATTTATGACCTTTTTCATCATATAATCTTATACGTAAAAGTCAAAGTTAATATAACAATACGCTGAGATTGGCTTAAATGCGAACATTATGTGGTGTAAGTGTAACCCTGAAGGCGTTTGCGAAACCTGACAGATGGGTGGTATGCGTCAATAAGATCTGTAATAGTGTAACAACGACACAGCTGGAAGGTATGTCGTTATGTACTGTATAAAATCATAGGGAACATGTTTTTTATAAGATAAGCTTCACGATTTTTATTACTGAATTAAATCGTACTAAACATTTACCCCCTTACTTAGTTATAAAACGTCATTTTACTAATATACTGTTTAAAGAGTCACGTAAATAACGTCACTCTATTGTCATTGTCAAATAATGTGACATTATTTACGTGACAATTTAAACAGTGTATTAATTAAATATCGCTTTATGAGTAAAGGGGTTACTTACTAGGTTAAAAAAAACTTATATGAATACCTCAGTAAATTTTCATGAAAATAGGTTCAGTAGTTCAGTTACAAAAAACTCAAGAAAAGACTAATATCCTACTGCTTTTCAATATATAATATTTGAAGACTTAATTTTATATCCCTAATTTAAATAACCTGATTTTGACCTATACAACTAAACATAAAAAAGGAAAAAAAAACTGCAGTATCACTCCGTACACTAACGCATAAAAAATAAAATATCGCAAGCAGTCAAAATAAAAACACACAAAACTAACACAATTGATCTAAATGAATCAAAGTCACGTCAAAGAGGTCATAAGTATAGTCATCAGCTCACTTATAAAGTGTGGCCATACGATTTTGAACTTTATTTTTGAGGTATGAAAAGCTAAAAGGGTGAAAGAAGCTGTGTTGCCATTTGTATCAAATCACCTTTAACATAACAATAAATCGACTGGAAATTTGAATAACCGACTTTGGTTCTGGTATTGCGGAATACATACATCAACCGCGGACTCGCCGCATTTAATCATTGAGATATTATTGCTACGTATGGAGAAGCTACCATAAGAAAAGGTTATGTCCCATTTTCTTTAGAGTCATCTAAACTCTCGAGTTTTCTTCAGCGCTGACAATAAATTTGTTGTCTAAGCAGACAGTAGAAACACGTAGCGCTATCAGAACGCTTTTAGGAGTGTTTTTCTCGCTAACACCGTGATTTTCACGGCGCTTACGCGTTTCGTTCATCGTTCTACAACAAGTGTGGCGTCTTCTCTATACGTAGTAATAGTAATAGTAGCTCAATGCTTTTAATTATTTTTTATTGCATTCTTATAGAAAGCCCTGTCCACAATCTCACCATGCTTACTCATGATATGCCCGAAGGAGGTTTCATCCCGAAAGAATCTATAGATTTATGGTATAATTTCTTGATACTTTTTTCCTCAAATATTACTTACTCGTAAATATTTACTTAAAAAAACAAATATTATCCGATCATGCATCTGGAGACCTTCTCTTCACCTTCCACGGTGCTTGTGTTACAATATAAATAAGACTTTATTTTAAATTACAAAAAAAGCATAATCCTTATTTGCTTTTTCGGAACATTTTGTTTAATACAAGCTTTTAACCGTGGCTTTGTTCCTGTCACTTTCCTTCGCAAAACACAATATGTCCCTATGCAAAAAATCACTTTCGCATTAATATTTAGAGATTCTTTGGCATTTATAAATTGAACTTTTGTATAGACTCAGCAATTGAAGTCGTAAAATAATTCAATACTTCTATACACTAATCTATCTAGTGAAATAAAAACTATAAGGCGTTATATGGAATTTATTTTACCATAAAAAGTATTATACATTGAAGCACGTATCGAAAACCGGTCGAAATTATTATAACTATGATAGTTATAAATTTTATACGACCATTAGACGGTGCCGGAGGCTTATTCTTGACCTTGTCGTTTTGTCTGTGAACGATCTTAGCTACGAAACTTGCCTACGGGCGCCATTGTAATTTATGTATCTTCTACCAGCTTATTACTTGGTATCGTTATTTTGGTGCAAGTTATAAGATTTGACATAAAATATCATAAAAATGAGTTTGTATGTTTGATTGCACTAATGTCAGGAACTAGCAATCCGATTAGTTTATCTTTAAAGTTAGATAGCCAGTTCATTGAGGAAGGAATAAAAGATACACTATCTATCATGAAGAACATACGTACTTTCGGAAACGGATTAATCCACAGATATACATCTAAATAGATGACGCGAGTGTATGTACTTCGCGTGTCAAAATCTGTGTAAAAAGGGAGACCGGTTTCGCGCGGACAGGGAACTCGCAGAAGGCTGCATGTCCACCAGTGATGTGAAGCGAGGGATGTGTTTAGCTGACTAATAGGATCGCTTCATTTTCACGTGCCAACGTAACTAAATCAATCTTGTGATATTAAGGTAGATACAAAAAAAGTGACACGCTTGGTTTTCATACAAGGATTATGGAGGGACTTGCGTTATCTATTTAGATTATGTCTGTGCGGAAGCTAGTTTAAAATAACATCCACCTTTTTCGAAGCCTTAGCTAAAACAGCTCTAATTATTGTAAAGTCTATCACAAAAAAAAAGAAATTTCGCTACATCACTTCAATTAAACCACGTCCGAATCAATACGGAAGGACGCAGTAATTTCGTGTTAAATGATTTTTTTAATCAAGCCCTCGCGTTCGTGTGGCATTAATAACATGACAGCTTTATTGTAGTGCTGAGTAAGGCATAGGGCCTTCAGGCGATAAATATTATGTTACTATGGTCATTATCGGTCGGTAGGAACTTATTTTTGTTATTCATGTTTTATTTTTTTAAGAACGTTTATTTTATTCACTAAGGGCCAGCTCGCACCGACAGTAATTGAAAAACGTGCGCGCCGCGTCGCGTCTCGGTGTGAACTGACCTTAAAGAAACAGTTTTATGTTTGTCAATTACATTTAGTTTCAAGGTGTTATTTGGTTTTTTAACTAAATTAGAAAACGACATTATATAACTACTGCAATATTCAATTACTGAGCTAAATTATACCTAAAACATAGTTTTATGCTTTGATAGTCGTTTTAGAACTAAGAATTGCACATAATATAGGTTTTCATGACTAAATTAATGACAACTTAAAAATAATTTAGTAATAAAAAGGAGAATGGAAAAGTTCCTCGATCAAGTTTAGCCCATATCATAAAGTTTCACCTCGACTCTAAGTGTTTAATAATCGATAATTGTCATGTACGAGTTCGATTCCTGTTTTGTGCACGTTTCTAACTTGACCTAGTGGTAGGAAACTGGATTGTTAACTTATTAAACGTTTTAAGTTAATTGCCACGCAATTTGTCAGTTGACTTATAAATAATAAGTAAAAGGGATTCATGTTTTTGACTTCAGAAACCTGACGTGGGTTAAAGGTTCTACTGTGTGGTTCTACTAATGTTAGGTTCAAAGATAAATATTATAAACTTGTTGTTCCGGTTTCACCCGCATTCCCGAGGGATCCTATGATTTCCCGGGATAAAAAGTATCCTATGTGTTAATCCAGAACATATTCTATCTGTGTGCCAAATTTCATCCAAATCCGTTCAGTAGTTTTTGCGTGAAAGAGATCAAACATATATACAAACAGTAGTCAAGGGATCATCATGAAATTTGGCATGCAGATAGCCTATCGTATGGAAAAGGACATAGTCAACTTTTTAGCCCGGGAACGCGAGTGAAACTGCGGAGGACAGCTACTTTATAATAAATAACACCAACTTATTTAAATATCAATGTCAAAATACCGTCAAATAAAAAGTAACATTAAACCCCTTACTGCAAAATATATCAAGCAAACATGGCGGATGTGAAATATCATTACAAGTAAAATTTATGATTTTGGAAGATAAATTGGATACTGGACTGGCTCGTGATTTCCTGAATATAATGTATTCCAATGCGACCGACTCCGCTGGCTGGCTTCGAAGGCTGTCATAGAGTATTAAATCTACGTAGAGGCAACACGATGGAATGTGAATAAACATTGACTCACTTCTGTTTTGAGGTTTCACTCGCGTTCTCGGATTCGATTAACGCCTCATAAAATCCCTCTGGTAAGGATTTTACTAGCATCGAAGTCCAAACAGACAAAATAGACAAATATACACCTATAGAATAATTGGACTGTTCTACAAAAAACTTAAAGCGACTTCAAAGTACACTACGAAGTAATCAAATCCTGATTTGATGACAATTGGACCAAACGGGAAGTGTACCCTTCCAGACAAAAAAATAATTTACCAAATCGGTAATGTAACAAACATAAAAAAAATACAACCGAATTGAGATCCTCGCCCTTTTTTTTTCAGTATATTTCAATGTCGATTTTTTTCGTATTGTATTAAATCTGCTGATCCTATAACTAGCATTCAAAGATTTTGGATTCGAAATTTAAATCAGTAAAAGTTTGAATTAAATTGAATCATAATACCACGTCTTTTTACAACTCAAAGAGACAACACACGTATAGGCATAAAATCACCGCATAATTACCATCCCATCTGTGTAACGCAGATTAATATACGAATCACGTGCTAACATGTAGATGCGAGCCGACTGCCAATCGGCAGTTTTTTATGCCCCGCCACACAATGTTTATTGAATCTTGTATCGGTTTGCGTAGATCAAACCTTTGCGACCCGACTTGTAAGAGTGATGAACTTGTAACCAACGTTTATAATATTTTATTCCTTACCAATAATAAATATCTTGGGAAATTTTATCTTCGAAAGAGGGGATTCTTCCTTTTGACTCTTGAATTTGTTAATATTAAAAATATTTTAATAGTACAAAAAGCTCATAAACATTTGCAAAAACAAGACACATAAATCGATAAGCACACAGAAGGTACAGTGCATCGCACTCATAAAACCTTACGTACGGCTACGGGCGGAATTGTGCGATATTTTTGCAAGAATTTAAATGCAAATAAAGGCATTGTTATAACACATGGTTCAGCTAAATTCAATTTAGTTACAGCGCGGATTTTTGTTAAATTTGCTACTGTAGCTAAGTTACTTTCTGAATGATTTTAGCAAAAAGGTTCGTAACTTACATAAATTTAAACGTCTCACACAATATTAACTTCATCCCTATGAACAAATAAAACAAAAACATAAGCAGAACAACGCTAAATAGCAGCTTGAACAACAACACAGAAACATAGGTTGTAACATAAAAACTTACGAATGTTAAGAACAGTCATAATGCAATTTGCAATATCATTATAGCAGACACGCTCCTGTAAGATTAACGTCAGTTGCCAACAAACATCTTCGGAGTGCTCCGGTGTTTTGCTTACTCTGAAAGTTCGCGACGAAGCGAGCCCCTACAAGAGTACAAGCAAAGTTTTATTGTGTTACTTTTTTAACATTCGCTTTGGTTACTTTATGAGTACGGTTTGTAATTTTTTATTTACTTACACGTGGAGCTTTCCAGTGTTTGCTTTATAACATGGCAATAGTGGTATTGCAAATTAAGTTGGTGGTGTTAGTTTCGTGGGCGGGCTACTTGGGCTTTGCATTAAGCAAACGTAATTGCGTACTACATGTTGTGCTTGGGTTTACGTAATCTGTTAATAAAATTGATTCTTAGGTCTATTCTCGCAAATTCTTTGATTTGATTCGATAAAGCTACGAAACGTAATCTTAAAAAAATATTTGATGACACCAAAAATCAAATAAGAGAAGCAAAATTCACGACGATAAACTAACCCATTCGATTCAAATCCCTATCTCCAAAGCCAAACCGTATAAAGTCTACATCCAAGAATCACAATTTCGAAACTCAACATTTACTTTAATGTATGCGAACTTAAAACTTTTAGAATAATACTTCGACTCTAACGCGAACTCTCGCGCTATGAAAATTGTTGAACACCCAAGAGTCAACGTGCGTTATAAATGGCTTTATTATCATAGAGCAAAGTATGGGATAGAGTAAGAACATAGTTTCATACTCTACATTTAACGGGATCATAAACAGCCAAAACAAAACTTGCGCTTGCGTTTATTATGTCAGGTCCTTAAAATATATTTTTGGAGTCTCTGACGTAATTATTAAAACAGTAGACCCTAATGAGTTTATTAACTAAGAAATGAGTAGAGTCATCGGATATCTGTACGGGAGGTAAGCAATTTACTTTTTAGAAAGTGTCAAAAAATTCTAAGGACTAATTCAGGGCTTCCCAAACTGTGCGTAGCGACGCCCTGGGGCGCTGCGGTATTATCCCAGGGGCGTCGTGAGGCGATCTAAATACCTAGGTTGGCTCTTTGTGTCGATGCGACCGAGTCGAGTGAGCGCCATGCGCATTGTGATGCGGCCGGGAGCGGGCGGCCAGTGCATTTTCTTTTTCTAAAATGTTGATGATATTTCGAGTTTTTCTGACAAAATTTTATTAGGATAGGTAAATGTATGGCAAGAAGGCCAGGGTGTCGCAAAAATATGGCAACTTCCCAAGGGCGTCACGGTTAAAATAAGTTTGGGAAGCCCTGAACTAAATTATAGGTATCCTGCTTTTTAATACCAAACACTAAATAAGAGCAAAAGTAAGGTAGAATAAACTATTGGACTATCAGCTAATAAAATATACAGGTGGAATATATTCCACTTGATCTCTACATCCATGATGTTATATTAGTAGAGGAAAGTTTATCAAAACTCTCCTTGATAAATAAATTGTTAATTAACGTTTTGACGTTCCTGAAGTCCCATTTATGTTATTAATGAGGAGAACTTTGAATTTCCTGAAGACGTTAATGAGAGGCACTTAGGAATATCTTTGGGTCTTTGATGATTAGCAGGGTCATTAGCGAACTTCCGGATTTTATATTTTTTTTGCTTGTAATTGAAACGGGAGTTTTTGACCAATTTCGATTATCCTTATTGCATTAAGGCTTAGGGTATGAAGGAAAATAATAAGAATGATTATTGTAAAGACAAATACACAAAAAATATTTAGCCCTTTTCCAAATCACTTAAACTACTGTAAAAACGAGAAAAAATCATTGTCAACAGCACCACGGAAGCAGAACAAAAGAAGCCACTGCAGTACAATGATCTCATTTATCCAACAACAATCGATTCGAACCGAAGGAAAACTAAGTGAACGCCATAAAAGCACGTAGACCAAGAATGGCGTAAAGTGATCCAGATAAAACGTGACGAATTGAGATCATCGTCTCAAATTATCATCGGAAATGATACGGACTCCATAGAGCACAGTAGCCGAAGATAAAAAGCTGAGATTCCGACACAACAACATAAAAATACAAATGTCAAAAAGTTGACGTAGAAAAACTATGCATAGCAAATATAAATAAATAAATAAATAATAAATAAATAATTGACTAACACGCTTGCGCTTCGCAATATTTTGGAATTCTAATAGGAAATGACATTTATGTAATAAAAATAGCACTTGGCAACCAAGATTATACTAATGAAATAACAACATAAATATAAATAATAATGCCTATGAAATATGGCTCTTAAAATATTAAAATTAGTGGTTCAGGAATGTCGATTTTGAATTTTCAACTGGACAAAAAATTCGTTCGTTAAAATAACTTCATGGTCGACGATCCCCAATATACGATGCTGTAGACGCTAGGTGACGCAGTACATTATATATTTGTACTCTTGAGGCAATTTAACTCGAATACAGCCGACACCTCTAAATCAAGGTGGTGGCAAATATTTGCGGCATTTACGAAATTCTCAGGCTCATCCACACCATCTAACTAGCAACTGTCGTAAATTTACTCGCTGTCAATATTTCAAAGTTGCTGAGTAAAAACTTTGAGGAAATTCTGCAAACCTCGTCTACATGCTAAAGTCTTAATACGGAATTTTATTAAAAGATTCCGAGAGATTGAGTAGTTAGACTGAACATTATTGGGGGAGTTGATGTTTCATACTTTAACTTTAGTTTTGAGGGTCTGTGTATTGAAAATGAACGTGATAGTGATATATTTGTTGGAGAAATATCTATTATTTGAACAAGAATCATTGAAACGATAAGCGACAAGTGTAGATATAATGTAAAAGATCTTATCATAGTATTTGCCATCAATAGTAAACAACAAATCCAATTACATACAAAATGGATTATGAGAGTATTTCAATAACAATATTCCAACCAACGATGCTGGTTAGGTAACATTGCAGAAACTGGATCCATTCAAAAACGTTCACAAAGCAAACAGAGTGGAAATTCGAAATACCTGCATTTTCGTCTGACATCTGAATAAATAACAAAACGCAAGCGTAGTATAATAACAGTAGTAGTAACCATATATCCTGCATACGATCCTATGCACCGGATGAACTTTGAACACATATCTGGAAACAAAGTGAGGAATCGAGATCTGCTGTGCATTTATTTGTTTAATTTTATTCAGGACTTGTTACTTCACAACAGAAAATACTTGCTTGAAAATAAAACTATCCAAAAGTGTAGCCATCCTTTGTTAATTTTTTGAAAGTCAGAACTATTGCTCAAAGAAATTGAATTTATCAAACAAACTATAAATAAAACCTTTCTAAAGATGCCATTAAAAATTGGATCGAAGACAAGAATCAGCTGAACAGCGCACCAAAGCAAAAAAAAAAACATGCCATATTCTTAAAATCCATTAAAAGCAAACATAAATTTTTCTCAATCAAGGTTATTTAAAGTGTTTAAACGAGGTGAAATAAGTTAAAAACAACAAATGATTTACATAAGAGAGCACGCCACCTAAAGATGGAATCTTCTAATAATTGGGTATGCTGACATTGGCGTAAAAAATATACTTACCTACAAACTGAGCGATACAATCAGCATGCATAAGAATCTGCACGTTAGCCGTTTTAATTGTGCAGTTTTTTAACGCACCTTGAAATTATTATAAACATTGTACTCACTTGAAATGGTAATTTAAGGAACGGAATAATTGTTACCTGAATATAAATATATATATATTATTTCATTTCATTTTTAGGCCGTTGTAGACTGCAGAATAAAGCTCTTGAGTATAACATAAGCTGATAATTGTGTTAAGTATTAGTAGTAGTAGGTACCACTGTATGTCCCTCGGTTGTGCTTATCTCCATAAATTAATTATTATAAAAATTAGGAGCCTTCTAAAATAAGAAAGAAAGAAAGAAAGAAAAAGGAAAACTGACAGATATAGCCAAAGCCCTTCTTATTATGATTCTTGAACAGTTTTTTTAAATCGGTCCAGTTTTGGAGGAGAAAACCGAGGATTACGAAATAGCGATTTCGTCTAATTTAAATAGGTATAATTGGTCTAAGTTTTAGTTGTCTCTATCGCCCTAGGGCGGGAGAGCTCGGGCACAGCAGGACAGCAATAGATATGTTAAAAACCAATTTTCAAATTTCTGGCAGCCATGCTTTCCTCTTAAATAAGGCCAACAATATCCGAGATATGGACCCGCTAATAGAGCGAAAGAACAACTTACAGAGACATCTTAAGAAGTTATAATCATACTTAAGTCAAGACTAATTCAACTCTTAATTAAGTTAACTGTAACTCCTTCGAATGTTCCAATTTCAGACTCAGCTGACGCAAGGCAAGTTACCGGGGAGAGGGTTTCAATGAAAATTTATTAGTCCACCAACTATTTGTCAAAATTGTCCCTAAAGGGTCGGAGACCGTTTGGAATTTTAGCAAATATCAAGTTGAATGGCCAATTTATTTAGAGGACCTTCTGGCCGCGATTCACTCAAATATGTAAGGACTTTGTCGACCATATCAAAACTTTCAAATTGAAATCAAGTTTCGAAATATATTGAACAATCAAAATTCTAATTAACTTGAGTGATTTTTGGTCAACCCTCCATCCAATTGAAACCAAACTTAAATTTTCATAACAATTCATGATACCAATAGCTTTACCCCCGGCTCTTACCGCATTCCTGGGGGGAAAAGTACAATATTTAAGCAACTAAATTACACATTAACTTTAGTATTTATAATAATTAGTAGAATAACTTAAATAAAAAGTTCTACTATAGAAATAAAATTAATAATAAATATCCTGGGACATTCCTCAAACACGGTCATATAATCCCAAACTAAGCATAGCTTATAACTATGGAAACCAGATAACTGATATAATACATATACTACTTTTTGTTTGTAAATACATACTTAATATACATAATTACACCCAGACTCAGAACAGTGCGGGAATCGAACCCACGACCTGCGGCGCAATAGGTGGAATTTTTACCAGAGTAACCAACTGCGCCAACTGGCCCGTCAAAAAGAAAGACTGTCAGTAAATGCTAAAGTGAACATTTCAAGACATACACAATGAACAAATTCACAATAATTCTTTTTAGTGGCACGAGTATGTGCAAGTTGACAACAAACTGTTGCCTGCATTTTATTTTTCCGATAGGCGCCCCTTGCCAAGTGCACCGAGTTGCGGCTGTTTCGCGGCCGACCAACTCGCTCCTACCGGCATCGAGAGCCTGACTTTAAAAATTCAACCTTGATACATTTAATATAGTGTCTACTGCAAGCAAAACTTAAATAATGTCCATAGAATACTTGTTTCGTACAACTTAAAGAACTACCGCTCACGGCCAACTTTCTTGTTTGCTTCTAGTTTCTCCCGTTTTATTCTTTCCTCCTCTTTTAAATGCAATGCTTTGCATGTCAGTTAGTATTGAAACGGACCGTGTTTTAAGAGCAAACCTTTTGGAACGTTTTCAAATAGAAGCTTATTGCATCTGTACGACGAATTGGCCTTTTAGTTCACTCCCGCAGCGACAGTCCTGGGCCTTGCGGGACCATTGTTTACTTGTGAATATTGTAATGGTTGTAAAGTCTCTTCTTGAAAAATAGCCTTCCTAAAAGGCAATAAGCATAAACACAACTTGGTGAAGTTCGTTCGGAAAGAGGTTCACAGTATTCAAAACAGGGGGAGGCTTAATGATATTCATGAATGTTAAAGCGAAGCGCTGTTGTGAAATGTCGCTTAGACTTGTAACTTACAAAACAATGACACTAACTTAAAGTCGGGATGTAAAGCCGGTGTTATCTTCATTTGATGGCGCACATAAACAACAGATACGGTTTATTGCCGTGCCGCAATTTGATATTAAATTTCAAACTTTTGAAGTGTTGACTTTAATTAAAACAGACGTGGAATTATAACAAAATATATCACCTCACTCCGACTTGATACAATCTTAACTAGCGCTCAGAATTTCACTTAAATTCGGCGCTAACGAGATAACTCCCTGTGATATCTCCGCTATAGCGAACCTGACCGAAACTTTTAGCAAACAACTAACTGCTAAAGAAACCGAACAGGATGGATCAACTTATCCGGGCTGCGGAAACGAGACACTCTAAATGCTTAAAAGTGAAAATATCTTTAGTGTCCCAAGTCCCAACGGAGGAATAAAAGCATAAACGTGTTGTTTTAACACAAAATAAAATGACGTCCAGTCCGCAAACGGAAAGAGAATAAATTAAAAGTAAGGATTCGGTCCATTGTTGTTTTTGCACAGAGCTGCCACTTTGACGAGTATTTATTTTCGTATGATACTTTACACGTTCGATATAATGGTGAGGTATTATTTTAATTTTAATATAACGTCCCAGTGTTCAATAAATCGGAAGCTTAGAGTTGAATAACGTTGGGGTTTGAAAGGAGCGCCCTCAAACATAGCAAATGTTTTAGGAAGACCCAATTCGCTTCAAAAGGCACCGCTATACACTATCCGACTTAGATTATTCAACTTGTCCGTTTCCACATATAAAAACGTGATAAATTCTCGGTGCGACCAAGAGAATGACACTGTGATCCCCGTCTCATATTTCACAATTTCCAGTCGACGCTCTCTTGTTTTAGCTTGGATAACGCTATGTACACACCCTGTTATCTGTAAGCTTGCAAACACTCCCATCCCGACCTCTAAAAGGTAACGCATTAATAACAAGTCTAGACCGGTCGTTTCCTATTTCATTCCCCGTGTCTTATGCTAACATGTCTGGAAGTTCGATCGAACTACGAACATCACCCGATACAGTTATTGGTAACAAACAGAATATTATAATAGTGTACGCAGCTACTGTATTCTCTTTATAGAATGCACTAGCAGGATACAATTTTCTATTTCGAAATGCCTTACTTGGGCTACTATAATTTAATATTACACGAGCGCGGCTGCTGTTCGGTAGGAGCTTTACTAGGATTGCGAGAGTGAATAATTTGACTATGGAGAGCTGAGCACCGAGCGGACGCCTCGCCTGCAATTTATTCGCAACTAACGAATGATAGACCAAAATACCGAATGATGCATTACTCGAATTTAATTCGTATACCGTCTGCGGGTGTCGGGGTCCCATTATTCTTGCGGTCGCTACCAGATTGTTTACAATTTACTCGATCTGTGTGTACCCTTACCTCTCAATTTTGACGTAATAAGGTAATTCAATTGCATTGCTGTGGTTTCATCAAACGCTGAATTGAGTGTTTGATTTTAATGAGAATTTTCGACGTTACAATTTAGGTTGCGTTTACGCGCCGCTTTGGAGTTGTTTCCGTGAATTATCTGCTGCAAATTAATAAGACCCAGTTATATTATTGCTGAAAAGTGAATTCCTTTAATACTTTGTAGTAATCTGATTTATCATTAAATCTGAACAAGCTGTTAAACAAAGATTTCCATTTTCATCAAGTATGTAAATATACCAAGGACACGACAATATATGGATAGGTACATCGTACCTACTCATGATACATAAAACTGATAAATCATCCAAGCAACATGACACCAGCGATGGGTAATGCCCTATAAACTTATCGCTGCCAGCGTATCGTGTAGCAATGGCTCTGTCGTACACATAGAATTCTAAATAAATATATAGAACTGCTTTTTGGTGGTATTTTTGACATGTCAAGTGCACATGCAAATTACAGTCTCAAAATGATTTCGACAAGAGATTTGAACAGACACACGAATACTAAAACACATCAATAAAACTCATCTTTTAAGTTCTTTAAAACTAAGTAAGTGAAGATTGTAATCGTATAAAGTATTGTAAGACTTTTTTATCTATCTCTATATATCTAATTAAAAGTCCTGACTGACTGACTGACTGATATATCAACGCACAGCCTAAACCGCTGGTCATAGAGACATGAGATTTAGAGGGTCTATTCTTCTTTAAGAGTAGGTATCCATTAAGAAAGGGTTTTTCGAAATTCCACCCCCAAGGGGGGAAAGTTTGTATGAAAGTCCGTCAGTTTCGAAGTTAGGATCTTGAAATTTTGTGTTTAGGCTGAAAATTGAAAATTAATTTATACGTGTCTCGGCATTTATAATAATTCCACCCTCAAAGCGGGATGAAGTTGTTTGGTTTTATTGTTGTAGAAAAATATGTCATTTGTTTCCTGTAGGCCACGCGGGCGAAGCTTCGAGTAGAAGCTAGTGTTGCAATAGAATCTCAGACGAAGAGCAAAAACGAGTATACCACTTCTAAATTTTTGATTCAGATTTCTACAGTGCTAGATATGGCAGACACTTTATGATCTACTGGATGTGTAATGAGTTTTAGTTTTGACGGACGGACGATGGTAATGATGCAAATAAAATTTGTTATTAGTTTTCATTTCAGTGGTGGTTTTTTTATCTTTTACTAGCTATGATAGCTAATATTTAATTTAACTATGGGTGGTTTTAAGAAAGAAACATAACTATTTAATTTAATAACATATTGTTGAACAGAATCAGTGAAAAAAACATCAATAAGTTTATTGTTAAAAATGAAATTTTTAATACATGCTTTTTTTGGTGACTGTACTTGTATTGTCTTCCAATAAACTAATGTGTACCAAATATCAAGTCGATTCGACCACTGGAAGTGGGTGAAATTCGAAATGCAAGATTCCACCCGAACGAACAAACATACATAACATACATTGCAAGTTAAATAAAAGCTTGTAAAAATAGACACAAAATATGAAAATATAGTTTTTTATGGAATAACAATTACCCTTATTAATCATAAATAGGCTAATCAGCTTTAAGTCTTATCCAGCTAAACACAGTTCTCTGAACTTATAACATACATAAAAATATACGTTATAATTTAAAATATACGTTATAATTTAAAATATATGCGTGTATAGGGAAGGCACGAAATATTACGTTGTGTTACGTATGAAGGTAAGGAATGTAAAATATTAATTAAATTACTATTATTATTAAAATTATGTGTAGGTTGGAACTGTTGAATAATAACAAATGGGTGATTTTCCGTAATTGAGTTTACTACTGTGTTTTAAAGAAAATATTATTTTGCCAAAAATAATTTTAGTAGTTGACACAACCCTATCAGTGACCGTAGTAATTCCAATACAAAGGTCTTTCAACCGTCAACCTTGTCGTTATCACTTGTTTCTTTGCATTAATCTTAATAATTTAAGACTTCTTATTTTTACAACAACAAAACAAACAAGACTGAATGCATATTGATTGATCGAAAATAGATATTGATCGATGAGAGCTGTTTTAACACCGATAGTTTTAATTTTACCACCTTATCAGAAGGTAAAACTAATAAGCACAGAAAAGTGCATAAGCAGAAGGTATCTGAATTTTTCTATCTTTAATATACGTATTTATTGCAATTGAAATTAATAAAATAAGTAAAGCCCGGCAAAATCACGAAAACAATCTCGTTATAATTCAATAATAGCGTAGTAGGAGTGTACGCAACTCGCTAACATTATAGAGCACGGCAGACGTACCGACGGAGCGTCTTTTACAAAGTTACTTTGTAAAATGAAATCGCCCTAACGGCATCACGTCAAAAAGGTTTCCAATCATATGATGCGGTCTCGAAAATATTACAGCTTTTGTGTTCAATTTTACTTTAGTAAAAGTAGCTCTGATGTAAAAATTGAATAGAACTAGTGTGGTAAGGGCTTTGTACGTATTCTGAAAGTAATTTAGAAATAATAAACCATTTTGTTAGTGCACTTAGTAAATTAAAGTGCATGAAAACAATCACCATGAAAGCATTTTTTATAAAAGTTTACAAAACGAGAGAGCTTCAAAAAGAATCTCAACAAGTTCTATTAATTCAAATCACAACACACGTTGCCGCTACGAAGCGAAACATCCAAAAAATTTAACACGCCAAACACGGCACAGCATTAATAAATAAAATAAGTGAAATACAGAGCGGGGTCCACGTTTTGGATTGCAGTAATAACAGGCCAATAAAAGCTTGGTACGCTGCAACAGATGTTGCATTCAATTCCACAGAAATAATACAAAACACACACATACACACCGATGTAAAAACTTCTCTCGCCGCGCTTTACCTGCAAACGTAAATAGGGGTTTCGGAGATCGAGACGCGAATGCTTGTACGAAATATTGCGAGCCCATTTCTGCGACTACCGCCGATGTATCGGGGGAAACTGAATTTTCAAACGGCGCCGTATATGATGATATCTTCCAGGAAATGGAATACGTAGAACATGTTCCTTCTAATTTAGAAAGTCCTTTAAATATCTTTTTGCGTTGAGGTATTTCTGTTAAGGGATTCTCCAAAAATAGGAATGGATGCTAGGGGGCATTGGTAACAACCGATATCTGTCTCATAAGCAATTAATATTATGCTGAATAGCTTATCTTCTAACATACATTTTAGGTGTCAATTGGGAAAGTTAATGTATTATTTAAAGAAGTCAAAGGCTATCTATGAGAAGAGCGAAGATAAATTTTGACATCTTAATTTATTTCAATTTAAACGAAATAATAAAAGCTCATAGCACTTTATGTAGACAAGCATAATGAAGAAACCTATAATTAAACTGTCAAGATGAATAATACAGGTGACATAGCTTATCATAAATTTAGATTATAACACGAATGCAAAATAAATTATAATAACTGAGCCCTGAATAGAAATTCTATAAGTATTGAAAGTGAGACTAATAAAAATACAAAAGCATCATTAGAAGTTATGATACTCCCGTCAAATGTGAGAGACAAAGAAATAAACGAGGACCGCATAGCTAAATCGTATAGCATCAATCATAACCGTCCTTCAACAATACAGAACAAATTCTGAGATGTTACAATCGAACGGCTAATCCCTAACTATAAGTTGTCGAAAGCAAAACTTTAAGCATTAATTTAATGACTCAAGCCGATGGTAAAGTTATAGCAGAATTATAATTTCGCTTTCACGCTACCGTATCCTTCGTTTCTCGCGTCTAATGTCAATAATTTTAAGTGCTCTCTTGAAATATTGCCAGGGATTTATTCGGAAGATTTAGTTTTGGTACTCGATGTTAAATCGGTTGAGATCTTGACATTCCGAACCGTAGTTGTTCCGATGCTTTCCACGATTATTTACGCTTCATTAGCAATAACTTGTTTTTTATTTAGCGAGAGCTTTCCTCCAAATGGATTGTCAGTGTTGTCTTTAAAACAATTTACTCAAGCATCACTACGGAAGATTAATGTTCCCATCCTTTGGCTGTTTAAGTTATAATAAATCTCCCGCTAAAACATTTATAATAATATTATATAGGTAATACTTTTATCGATTGTTGAAATAAAATTTCGCTTCGTGACGGACCGGTCACGATTATTATAATGACAGATTTCGCCATATTCAATATTTAAGTGATGTCAGAACACTTTTTATCAAGAGACTCGGAAATGATGCTATTAAAATAATATATGTGATAGCAAAATAATACTAGATCCAACAAAGAGTATAATAAGTATTTATCAGAAAAACAGAGATCAAAACGTCAATCCATTTCATCCCACATAATGAGGGGCAATTTTTTATTTACCTTTACATTATATATTGAACTCAATGTCAATAGATATATGGATAACGTTTGAACGGTTATCGGATAGCTTATCATTGTCAGGGTATAGGACATTTATTGAGCGAATGTGTCTAACGATAACGAAGGATTAAACATCGTCCATGTAATCTAGAACGAAATTGGGGAGCAGTCAGTTCTAGTTTTGATGGGGTAGGTAATTTCTTCTGTTGACTTATGATTATTGGAAGCTCGACCATTAAGTGCTGATGGGTAATTTGCTTCGTAAGCTATCAAAGATGTACTTAAGGTTAATGACTTTGCTATATTTGTTAAAGGACGTACATAGTTATAAATATGAAAGAAAGATTTCGTTATTTTGGCAGCAGCAAGGGACATCTCAACAAAGTTTTCAAAAGGAAAAAAACTTATACAAATAATTTTTCGAAAAATTTTCACAACTCCGTCTTATGGATCTGAAATGTGTTTTGGCAAAGACAAGAGGAGTTGAAATAAAGTTGGACGAGGCTCGAAAAACTTGAAATTTTCAACAACTTTTTTTCTCTTTAGCTTCTGTAGTTTATGAAATATTTTTATTTAAGAGGAGATTTAAAAAAATAGACTGGATGCGTTATTCTGAGAATACTGGTGTTTTAAACGTCCGATATGATACCCAGAATCTAGGAATTTTGTTATTGAGCAAAATCTCGGGCGTAGGGGATTAAAATGTCCATCGGTGTTGGTATTGACCGTTCCCGACTGGTGCGCGACGATAAACGTAGATTAAACTCGGATCAGCGTCAAACCGATCCTCGGGCGGACTTGCACGGATATTTTTAATAAATCCATGTATTTTGATTCTCAATTCTATTGGACGATATGCAAATTATTGTTTGTTGTTAATATTGAAAAAAAAATTCGAGCTAGCATTTAATCATAAAAGATATTACAAAAATAATTTACTGAATTCTCGCAATATTAACAATAAATCTGTCAGACAGTTAATAAAATAGTCAGACGATACAAATGGCTGCGTATTGGAAAGTGATAGACATGTCCTATCAAGATAAGCCACGGGACCACTATAGGTTATCTGTATCGTTATAATAGCAATATAGTTCAAAGTAGGTCGACTAATAGTAAAACATTAAGTATTTAATAATTTAAACTTATTAAATACAAATTTGGAAGTTACTAGTTAAAACTAGATATGATAAAGAGAACACATTTATAGTATTGTAATTCTCGCAAAATCGTAAGAATTTGAATCGGTAAGTACGGTAAGTACTAAAACTAGAGCATTAATGTGGTATGTTTTAGACACTAATTTAAAGTACTAGCTGCAAAATTACAAAATAATAATACTAAAATGATTTCTAAAATCCTTGATTTCCAATAACGTGACTCAGAACACGAACATCTTAACCAAATTCCTAGCTAACAAAACTATTCTGTTAATTTCAATTAGGCCAACAAAAACAACAATACTGATTCAAAAAATCTGTAAAAAATTACTTTTGTAGTCAAAATGTTTATAGCTAAATCATCAGTGATCATTCGCTTCACTAATTCCTCTGACTTCGCTTGAATCACTGCTGTAATCAATTCCCAAGCATTTAGGTGTATCACCGGAGCGTCTACTATCTAACGAGTCTTACAAATCAAGTTCGTCGACCCCATTATCATTGTGACGGTTTAAATGTATCTTTGCGAATGTTTTTGCAGCTGTTATGCGTTTAGGTTCGTCTCGATATTTCGTATAGACATTAACGTGTACGTAATTTGTCTAATGGACTACGCAGTTGACAAAAAGATAGACTTCTTTTTGCTCTACTTTCGTTTTTAGTTTTATTATTGCACAGACTTTATTTTTGATGAGTATTATGAGTCGTAATTGTGACTCATGATAGATTTAGGACTTTTGAATTGGAATTAAGAAGATTAACTTCACATGTGTTTACTTGCCTGTTGATAAAAACATAGTCAGTACCAATAAATTTATGTAGTACCTGCCCAATATTTAATTTTATGAATCACTTCCGTAGCTATAAAACTCTGTTTTTACGGACTTGAAGATATTTCTCATAGGTATTTTTTTAAGATGGCATAAATTGGATTCATTTCCTTTTTCAATTAATTTATTACTATTATATATTCGTGAGTTTAGAATTATGAGAACTGTATTATTTATGTTATAGAAATAATAATCAATATTAAATCCTGTCGGCTAAGAATCATTAAACACATTACTGTTATCGCTTTCTTATCGCCAGATAATTTAATAACTTTAAAATGTGATTAAGTTAAGCTTCTTTCGACATCTCTGACGTATGGTGACTACATAAAAAACATAATTACGTTTTAAACATAATAAAAGTAACAAATGTTTTGATAAGCGGAGAAAATAAATTAAATAAATAAATAGGGTTGCTGCAGTGAGGATTTGAAATGTGTAGTTGGGTTTTATATTAATGACAAGTAATAATAAATTAATTCTCAAAAGTTTTAACTACCTGGCTATATATCAAGATAAATTACAAAATAATAAGCTCTTTCTATTTTATAAATATTTTTTAATACCAATATTTGATAATAAAAAATATCAAGATCCTATAATGAACCTGCAAACTTCTAAAATGTTGGTAGGTAATATTACTATAATTAAAACGGTGCACATAATTTAAACTGCAGATAAACGCCGTAAGGCAGGACGCCGATTACCTAAATCAAAATCTGAAACCATATTAAGATTTGCAGCGAAAAAAAACGGCTAAAGTCATTGAACGTTATTCACAAGTTAAAACAAGTCTTACCGAGGTTGTTCACCTTTAACCTCACATTGCAATTGACAATACAATAAAAACAACTCACAACTTAGAGATGAATTTCAATTAACCTCAGAAACGGTGTCGTGAAAATCATTTGTAAATCCAAAACTGATGGATTTTTAATCATTTGAAAGTCGACAATCGTCCTTCCGCTCAGGTTATCAACCTTTAACCTTACAACGATACCACAATGCGTGAAGTTGTCGATGTGACGATAAATGAAAATATGGAACCGAATATCAATCGAATGACGCAACTGTGTGACGAAAATCGCTCGAGGAAACACGCGAAAATCGTCCCACATATTATACACGACAGAACGATAATGAGGACATTCAACTCAATATTTTAGATACAATCGAATACGATAAAACGAAACGATTATTAGACGTGCCAAAAAAAATATTGCAGCCCATTTGTCGTGTATCACACATACGCCCCGTGAATAGGAAAAGTTGTGTTTTTCAAACATTATACTTACGCAAATCCGTTGCCATGTATCATCTGTGACAGTACTGACCTGGAACAAAAAATCATCGTTAGTGTCATTTGCATTAACTGTACACTCTTCCGTTTGTAATTTTACAGTAACATCAGAATTCTAAATTTTAAAATTACCACCATTGTTGTTAACGTGGATTCGTCGTGCAGTTGAACGACCGGCCAAATTTTTAAATCTCCACCCAGATTTCAAAGACAGAGATATAAAAAAAAATGATAATACCATGTATCCATATTGAATTATTCAAAGTTTACCGTCCATACGTGTGGTTTACGACTATTTTTCACGTGTGCATCATTCATATATTCCGATATTTCCGATCTAGATATTTAAATTTCGATTATCCCTAGCACCTACTGTATAACGAATGGGTTTTATTAAGTTTGTGATGTTAAAATGTACGCATACGTAACGCGTCTCCTTACGTGCTTCCGTGTTGATACTCCCGTATCCATTCCATGCTTGGTTGAGCTCCCCCTGCCACCCTGGCTGGAGTGGTTCCTGCCTCCTTGGCCACTTGCGTCGTATTCCCCTGTTACTCTAAATTACTACGACGCTCTCCCAAAACAGAATGTACGAGGCTAATATAAAATTTCGCTTCGCTTAGCTCACCTTTATGAGCTTGAATGTATATTGAAAAAAACCTCGTTGCTGCTCGGCGAAAAGAGGGTGGGCCCAACTTTTCAATAATCATAACCTTTTTTTGGGTTCTCCAAAAGCTGTACTATATAACGGTTAATGATTACGATGGGATATAAAATTAAAAAGCATCGGTAGTAAAACGTGACTAGAGAGAATGTTGCGATGGTTTTTAGGTTAAAATTTTACTGGAGCGAGGGTGCTCCGTATTGCTAACCGGCTCTAACATTACATGCCAAAGGAGAAAACATTCGTTCTGATCTATCTATTGCGTTAAAATTGAACTATTAGGAGATACATCTTTTTTATCTTCGAATTCGTTTGATCTTTGAAACAATGTTGCTTTAACTAACAAATGATCAGCATTGTGCCCCTAATCAGCTCGTTTGTTTCATTGTCCCCTCAGAGACTCAGAAGTTTTGATTACTTTCGCGAACTCATCACTCATTTTTATGTTACTGCAATTTGTTTCAGTCTAAATATTTTCTGGTATTATAGACTCTGTTACACGGAAATAAGATGATAAGTTACTATCTTTTTTGATTAATTAAGTATATTTTTTTTAATGCACTAACAATATCCAAATCATTATGATGTAAGATTTACGATATATTTCATAAAAATGACTTTAATATTTAACAAACGAGAAATAGAGACTCTTAATAATTCTGAAATGGATGCTAATATTAATAATAAACATTCGAGTGAAAAAAGCAAAAGTTAACGCACCGAAACAGCTACATAGCTGCGTAAGGAAACATTTAAGGAATTTACGACAATGTCAGTTATCCCGAATGAGTCCCTTTTCTGTATAAAAGTTTTAACATTGTTTGTTTGTTTTTCTTATTAAAATATTTTAACTAAATCTTCTAAATTATAAAATGAATTTACTATTTATAGATTATCGTTAAAGTCATCTATGTCACATATTAGTATTCCTTATTTACCTTTTAATAGTATATATTCATTAAAATTTCACACCATTATCAATGGTGTAATCAAAGAGTCTATAAAATTTATAATTTCATTTGAACATCTCATTATAGATTGACTCATGTTCGTAAAATTTAATTTCCTATAAGAGAGCATTAAAAGCTACCGTTTCCGATCTTCGTCGTCGAGTAGATCAATCATGCTTTGGGGAACTTTAAGGTTATTAGTTTCTGATTCTATAACCACCTTAATCATTTATGTAACATGAACTTTGATAAGCTTTGACATTTTTGATAAGTCAAAAAACGTACATTTAATTTTTAAACATGAAACTTTAGATCCAAATTCAATTCAAATTTTGTCCAGCTTAGTTCTACCAAAGTAAGTCCTTTAAAGGGCCAAGTAATTCCGAATGTAAAACCAAGTGAAAAATACATTTGCAAGTTTCAAGAGACTGCGGCAAGGGACAGGGAACCATAAAAGTACACTGCCTCAGAATATTTTATACTAAGGTTGTTTTTTGGTTTTATTACGTACTTTTTTCGGTTGTGATTTTGAAGAATGTGTTTAATATACCAGTTGCGAATGTTTTTTGCTGCCAAATTGCGTATTTAAGGGGCTAATGCTTGAATTAATTAAATGGCTCGCTGCACAAGACTTAAACAAGTGTAAAAAAAACAAATTGTAGTAATGATAAAAAAAAATGTAAAAAAAGTATGTGGTCTTATTTAGGGAATATTGTTTGCTGAGAGATCAGTGGCTTATTAAATATTTATTCTACAACTTTTTCACAGAAAAAACTATAGACATAAAATTTATTACGTGAATATTTAACATTAACCGTAAATGGTATTAATGTGGAACCAGTTAATAAAGATAAAATATAATACTTTACTTTAATGGGCCAAGAGATTAAATACTAAAAATAAACATACAAATTTGACTTTATCCGATTATAGATCGACGTGAAACTATATATGGTAAGCAATATGTTATCTGTCCGTGGGTGTTGCATACAATTAATAAGATATTTTTTTAAATGAAACTAGTATCTTCTTGCGAATTTGTTGGGTTGATCAAGATATTATATCAGCTCAATAGGTAAAATAATATGAAATAAAATGAGAATATAAAAAATAACCATTATTTCTCATACTCTTAAATACTACGTCACTCCATTATAAGTTAGGCAAAATAAAAATAAAATAAAAAAATAAACACGATCATGTATTTAATATAATTATACAGACGATATTTTTTATTAGATGTTAAGATTGTTAAGAAAATTCAGCGGGTATCAAACGTTAAGATGGTGTCAAAGCAAGTGACCTTAATAGGAAACCTCTTAATTATGATTTATGTTTGAACAGTTTATTGCTAAGGTCAGCTTTTGTTTTAGATTTTTTTTATAAAAATAGACTTAAATTCATGATTTCAAAAGTAATCATTTACTGCTTCCGAAGTGTGTATTATTTTGTATAACATTTATAAGAAATATACGATACAATAATGTACATAGAAAATTCACTAGTGGTGGCCATTGCTGCCGGCAAGGCGGCCGGGTGGCAGCGTTTCCTCTTTGGATGGCCAAGCTAATGCGTTAGCGGGAAAAGCTTCTTAATATTATTGTTTATTGCTTCCTTAATTCATTTAATAGGATATGATTTAGATTAATTTTGGTGTAAACTGGATTGATAAAAAACTATGAATTAAAATAAAATAAATTTTAATGCTTTAAATGTAGTTCTAGAATGAAATCATTTAAATGATGCTAATGACCCAGAAAATGACCATTAACAATTCAATAAGTCAGCAAAAGTAACAGAAGCGACTATAAATATCATAAATGTTGAACTGAAACCACCCAAATCGCCAATAAATTGTAAAATCTATATATTACGTAGCATCCATCGATTGCTAAGTGATACGTGAAACTCGATTCATCGGTGTGGAAGAAACGATTAGTCTACGGTCCAGAGATCATATTTCGAAGACCTTGGCTCAGCTTGTTACTCGTAGATCGTTCTATCGATACGTTCCCAATACAATAGCGATGGACTTTCACGGAAAACATTAATCGTGATAGTTTTGTGTTGTAGTTTTTTCTCCCTCTTCTGTTGTGTGGTTTCTGATTTTAAATTAAATTCGTTTTTATTGGCCCATGGGTATGTTACTTCTGAATGTAATCTAAATGTGGTTCTAGAAGTGTTAAATGTAATAGCGTGAAATTAGTATTACAAATCATTGTTGTAGATAAAAGCTACATCTATTTGTGACATAAAATTTTAAGTACTGTTTTATTACGATTACTTTATTTTCATTCGTCTGTGCCTCTTTCCGTTTCTAGTTTTTTTTTCAGTGTTTAACACTAAGTGCATTACCTAGTTTAGTTTTTGTAACCTTCAAAATTACCTTCCGCGTTGTTTTTTTTTAATTGTATGCTAATCTGTTTATCTAGGTTATATCGTTTTATGTCATCGGGTAATTTAGCTGTCAAATCCATTTCATTCATCATTAATTTTAGCATTATTAACTACCCAATAATGTATCGACTAACCGTTCTATCTAAAGTTCATCCATTATTTCAACAATTGAAAGAATATTATCGTTACCACGATCAATGATAACCAACTTAATGACACGCTTTATTATTTCTACCTTCATCATAAAAACCATGGCTTAAAGGTTAGCACTTTCACTTAATTGTACTCGTACGGAGGCCCGAAGGTCGATCGGATCATTAATATCGGGTTTAAACTAGGTAGTTGCATAGAATGTTCTTCCTTGTACGTCACCTTGGTTACCTTCTATATCATGCTCACATATAATTAGAACATGATTTATATATGTTTGACGGTTTCCTCATGAAGTGCCGGGAAGTGACCAAGAGGTGGTTTCAATTCGTATTGAATAGGTCATGTCTTTGCAAGGATATTTTGATTGCTTGTCTCGACGGCTAGACTACAGGTCAACGGAGTCTTTAAATATATTGTCATACCCGTACTTATTTCTGGCATCACGATTATCATGAATTTCCTTAAAAGAGATGATCAAATTCGGTTGTTTAATGGGTTCAAATGACCGGTTGCCAAGTACGCATTAAACTGATAAAATTTAATTGCTCTAATTTCCATATTTATGTCTTTATCTACTGCGATTCCATTTTGTTTCCATAATCAAATAGTGCCAGTTACTCTGGTATTAAAAGAAAAAATTGTATACGATTGTACACTTGTTAGTCGTAATTTTACTAAATACAACGTTTTTCGAGCGATCTTCATTAACAAAATCACGCACTGCAAGGCGAATAAAGGTATTACTACGGTTATTAGAATTAAGCGATTTCAAAAGCGGCAGCGATCAATATTAAAGTTATTGAACTTTCAGGTAAATAAATAAATTCAGTGCTTCGAATTGTCATGTTGGTCCACAAGTAATTAGCTATTTAATTATTAGTCTCATAAAGATTAAGATATAATTTTTTATAACGTTTCAAATTGTAGCTTTCTAGGAAATACTTTTGTAATGTATAAAATAATAAATGGCCATTAAAAATGGCTTATCTACAAGCATATGCTCGGTTACAATTTTAAAGCAATATCAATTTCATTGGCTTACTCTATTACATTAACATAATATTCATGTTTTTAAATCAGCCTATTACCTGCATCAGCAGCTGTTCTCTGCCATGTTGCTTTACCGCTTCCTTCTCCACCGTATCCTTCGCCTTACAACCCAACCTTCACTATTATCGTATTTTTAAACTCATTTCGTAACTATACACCCATCCATTGAACAGATACGAATCTTGAAGAGAATTACTTTGCGTGCCTACATCCATATACTTTTGGTAATGTAAC
Source organism: Achlya flavicornis (assembly GCA_947623365.1). NCBI lineage: Eukaryota > Metazoa > Arthropoda > Insecta > Lepidoptera > Drepanidae > Achlya > Achlya flavicornis. Next base: position 13,359,560 of record OX392484.1, read on the forward strand.
ACGAGCGAGTAAAATATCCATTCCCCTTTGAGAATTCGTTAGAGTCGGTATTGTTTTTAATTTATCCGTATTGTAATATCGTTATAGAACAATGGGTGCGTAAATGGAAATTACAGCCAGTTATTTAGTCGTCAAGATAGAATTATGATATACTTAAATTGAGTTAAAATATGTATGAACTTGTAAAACGTCCCGTTTTGTACGTGATAATGATATAGTTGCTAGTTTTTTGTTCGGGAAGGATGTATATGTTGATTATATCTAATAAGTGGGTGTGATGTTAATTTTTGACCAGTTACATGTTTTTGTTGGGGTGGTTTTTGATTTTTAGTTTGATTATAATTGTATAATTTCCTGATTCGTAATATCAAAGTGTTGTATAGAGAGCATTTATATACCTATTTGTATAATAGTTAAATAATAATATACCACGTACTAAAGATACTGAATCTAAAGAGCGGAAAATAGTACCTATGTTAGTATTACTGATGTGTTGATGACAAAGATCAAAGTGATTCAGAACAAGAAACAATTCCATATTTAAATGATAACAAATGAAGCCAAGTTCCCGAGATCAAAATCCATTCCAACTTAATTAAAATCAGAGTACCTGTATTTTATCTGAGAGACACACACGCCAACGCATTTCGTTCTCTAAAAATCCAATTTGTTTTAACCAGTTACTTACTCACGTACGTACAATTTGTGTGGCGGTCGTACTCGACTTTTATTGGTCGTTACTCTGATAATATTGGGAGAGGAAACCGTGAGAAGCGAGGCTGCTTGCCTCTAGTTCCGTTACCATGCCAAACCTTCTATTGTGCCATTACAGTGAACCTATAATGATGAATCACTGCTGTTACACTTGATCCTATAAGTTGTAATTTATCTGTTTGTTTGCAAGATACCTTAAGTTCGTTCTAAGTGATATTACTTTTTGTCGGAAGGTTCGTAGAGTTTTGAGTTTTATGAACGGCCTTTATTTACATTTCGAAGAAAATTTCGGTTGAGATTTATTGGTTTGGATTATGATAAATGGTACAACAAATATTATCCATTACCTTGTAAAGATGGCCCCACTGCCACTAAATATTCATATACGGTAGACCTACAAACATAGTATACTGCAGAGCACATTTTCGTAGATCTGCTTAAAAACATCGTAAAACTAGATAGCCCGATGTCCACATTTCGTAAGAAGAATAAAAATATACTAAAAGTCTGCTAGTTCACAAAATTATTGGTCTTATAATTTGACGTTTATAAACCCGACAAACCTCAAAAATTTAGTTCTGAATTATAATTTGCTATAAAATGTAATCCTATGTAAGAGAACTGGATCTCAAATACCACGATAAAAAGTTACGATACTAAAAAATGAAATAAAAAATATAAATACGCAGTAAGTTTTATTGGCAAACTAAATAAATGGATGACTTATAAAAATAGTATGCAATTGAGAATGACGTTTTGAGAAACATTAATAATAGAAATATTATAAATAATATTTTTATTATTAATGAGATGCATTTGTTTATCAACGGCATAATAAATAAAATAAGGAAAGAAAAGGTTGTCGTGTTCGTTATGGATCGCTGTGACAGTTGATATCTTGAAGATGCCATAAAAAACGTGTTTAAAGTTGTCACGTGGGAGGCAACAATAAAAATAACGCGTGGATTACGTAAATTTGATCAAAGCCGATAGCTTTGACAAATTAAATTGCTATTTGGTGATCGTGAATTGAACTCTTTTCTTTGCCGCTTTAAAGACGTTTAGTTAATAATGAGTGCAAGATTGGGACCACTTCTTGATAAAGTAATTTAAGTAACATAACTAAAATAAGTACAACAATTTTGATAAGGTTAAAACAGTTTTTAATCCACAAAGACAGCCTAAAGCATATGTATATTCTACGATGTAGTTAAATGCAAAAAGCATGCTTAGCTAAGCTACATTAACCAGCGAATATGGGCTAATGATGATAATATATGCAAGACTTCACATTTTATAATCTTGATCCATAATTTAATGCACAATCTTGTCACGGAGACCCTTGATCTTCTTACGTTTCTCCGCCTACTTATCTCATAATGCCCACAAGTATTTCATGTCTAACATTGTCTACTGCAATATAATTTAACTTAACAGAGTCATCGGGCGTTTAGATTATTGTTAAGATTAGTTTGTTGAGCGTTAAAATTGCATGCGCTTTATAACCGTGAAACTGTGTAATTTTAGGGGTTTCACAATCTCTTGTGTTTACTGTTTTATTAGTTACTGTGTGATCTTTATTTGATTTAGAATTACCATTATTATTTGAAAGATTTTTCTCATGTCTTCATAGCCAAAATGTTCTTCTATTTGTATCTATATGTTTAAAAACATACGTTGGCTTTTTTAACTAGTATAGATTATTCCATAGCAGATCAAGACGACTGTTCATAATATAATTCTGACAAACGAGTTTGATTGCACTTGGTGAGCCTTTTTTATCGCGAGCACTACTAGCCTCGTGCTAAAATTACGAAACCGATATACACCGTTCGCGTGTTTCAAATTACGTGATCATTATACGTTCTAACGCCTCATTATCAGGGTCGAAGGAATCGCCAAACTTACTTGACCTTCTCATGTCGGTTCTGTTTTTACCTCGACAAACTAAGTAAAGGGAGCACTAAATTGAATTATGTACGAGATTGTTATCTGTAATGTAGTTGCTATTTGATTACGCATTCTAGGAGTTACATAAATATTAAGGTTTTCTATATTGTTAATTTGAGATGATGTGGCAATTGAAATTTGAAGAGTTATTGATGCAACTGAGTTATGAAATAAAAATATGTTTTAACTAGGAAATGCAATACCAAAAAAATATTGGACCCAATAGGACAACATTTAGGTAATATTTCTTAAAACATTTGACGAGCCAGCTGACGCGGTTGGTTAAGACTCTGGTTAAGATTCCACCTATCGCGCCGCAGATTCCACCTCTCGACATGCATTTCTGTGCATGAACATGTCTGTATGTCCTGAGTCTGGGTGTAATTATGTATATTAAGTATGTATTTACAAACAAAAATTAGTATATGTATTATATCAGTTATCTAGTTTCCAAAGTACAAGCTCTGCTTAGTTTGGGATCAGATAACCGTGTGTAAAGAAATAATAATTTAGAAAGCATTAATAATCTAGAGGTAAAAGCAAAAGAGGCATCACAAATTAACCCCATAACAGCAAAAATTATAAACGCAAACAAAAAAGTGTGTTACTGTGTCACAACTCGGAAAATTAATATTAAAGAGTATTGCAAATGGCCTTGGTTTGCTGCGTCACATTAAACATCAAACTAATTTGTCTATAAATGTCACATTTATGTATTAATACGCATAAAATTAAGTGTTTGTAACATCTGCCTACGCTATCAGCGGCGAGCCTAAAAATCTCTCGGCGCCGCATTTACGAAACGTAAACAAACTTTTTCTCGCGTTAATTTTAGATAATTTTCAAATCAAACTTCGAGCTTTCTAATTAGTAACTCTTTGGCTATAATAAAAAAAAAATGGATGGTTTTACGGATTTGTATGAACTATGCAGGTACATATTCTGCTTGCAGATATATAATAGGACTTCAAGTCTAAAAAGGATCCGGATCTCAAATGAAGGTACCGGAATACATCGATAGGTGGTTCGAGATTTTTCTTTACTAGAAGCCAGTTAGGAAGGAACTATAGAGTACCCACTAGGGTAAGTCTAGCACCAAGCTATGGATACAAATCCACGATCTTCTGAATTTGTGACATTCCTTACTAATTAACAGCACAGACAACATTAACAGCAAGGGAGTGGAACTTGCTTCCGGCGTCTGTATTTCCTGACTCATACAACCTAGGGACTTTCAAGGACAGAGTGAATAGGTTCCTTCTGGATAAGCGTGTTCCATCTTAGGCTCCGTTTTCGTCCCTTACGGGCGGGTCAGGGGCCAAACGCAAGCCCATTTAATTTAAAAAAAACACTACAACAGATTAATAATCAAATTATTTTACAATGTAAAGATGTCACAATACATATAAAGTACCTAATCATCATATCGCTACTAAGTGCTGGGGATATGACATAGCTACCTAACCTAAATAATAATATAACAGCACAATTATTCGTTTAAATGCATTATATTGTTACAGATGACGTCATATACTTTCGGCCATTATCTCATACAATCGCTGTTAAAGGTGGTTTAAGAGTCCAATTAGTAACAAAGCAAACTATAACCATTGCCATAATCATAAAATTAGTGTTCATAAATGAACATTAAATTATGTACAATTGTTTACTTAGCTAATGATTTTTATTGTTACAGTAATAAAGTTGAGATTCGAATGGAACATGGTTGCTAAGCTAAGCTAGCCTTGGTTGTACCTTCACGAAGACCCGCGTGGGTGCAAACAGAGCCTTTGAGCGAACAGCGACATATCGCAACGTTTTGCGCAATTTTTGGTTCAAATAATGACAATATTACCTTCTTAGCTTCAATAATAATAAACTTCTAAATTATGCCTATAAATGATTTCATTCTCAGTTCTCTAAAAACCTCAGTACTAGCACGTGAAATGAAGCAAAATGTAATAAAAACACAAATAATAAAATACAAGATATAATTAATGCAGATGATAGAAGACTTTTTCCATCCCTAGGAATATTTTATTAGCCACTAGCTGTTCCCCGCGGTTTCACCCGCGTTTCCGGGATAAAAGGGGTAATGTAGCTTCCTATTAGTGAAAGAATTTTTCTAATCCGACTGGTATTTCCAGAGATGAGCCCGTTTAAACAAACAAACAAAAAACTCTTCCGCTTTATTATATTAGTATAGATTTAGCCATATTCTTGAACTACAGTATCTTTTTAAACATAACTTGTCCCGTCTTAAAACCTTACAATATTGGAAGAACATAAAATCTTTGCGAAATACGTATTTAAAACGCGTCCATCCTTAAACATCAAATCAATAGTCACTTTAATAAGCGATAAAGTCAAGTGCACGCCGTAAAACGGGGGTACGTAAAAGTTAAACGAAAAAGGCGCAATACGTAAAAGTTTCCTTCTACCGAGCCTTGAAAGTTAATAAAAATCGTTCCCAAATGACTCCGGCAAACTTTGCCGTAAACAAACCGATACCGCTGCGATACTGGGGAAAAAATTGGCAAAGGGCGAGCGGAACTCCCGTGCCTATAATTTTGAGCGCAACTTTAAACGTTTTTTATGCTATCGTTATAATTAAAGCGCTCGTGGTGTAGCATGATAAGCTGTTCTTAATCGATTGGCAAGTTAACCACCGCCACCAACCACCCACAGTGGATGGGTGACCACCTAGTGGTATTTCAAATCGAACGTTTCCGTGCTTTGGAAGGCACGCAAAGCCGTTGGTCCCGGTTATCACTTAATTGTGATAGTTGTTAAGCTAGTTGGAGACCTACTAGGCGGCTTGGAAACTCCAACAGTAGGTTGACCACTAGCCTACCTCCGCCGATCCGCAGTGGGCACGCGTGGTGAAGTATCTGCCCATTACCTTTCACCCTGATTTGTGAAAAGAGGCCTGTGCTCAGCAGTGGGACATTATAGGCTGATGATGATGATGATGTTATTATTTACGTGGTACTGTAATAAATACTTGGAACTCATCTCAGAAGATTGGTTGACGAAACTCTTTAGCTATAAAATACACCGCGGCTGCTGAGAGAATGCGTTTTGACACCTGTTCATATTGGCCAAATCATCAAAATGGCTAATCTGATTATGATAGGAAAGATGTTCATACCTAGCAAGACATATTCAGACATAATATTACTGGTAAGTAACAGATTAAAATTATTACTAGAAATAAAAAAACAACTCATCCAACCAAAGTATAATACAATTTTGATCTGTATGGTCGCTAAATACGTTGTGTCATCCAAAGTAACCCAACCCACCAGATAAACACTCAACTTGGGTGTTTATTCAAAACAACTGAATTGATGGAAACCTTTTTACTGAATCATTAGATAGACAGCACTACTTACCGAGATACCGTTTACCAACGTGGCAAAGAACCCAAAAGAATACATCCCCCTTCCCCTATAAACAAGAAAAGCGAAAAAGTAATTTGTCAAGTAAATCCTTACAGTCCTCCATTTAGCTCGGGAATGAAGACGTGGGTAAGAGGGAGACAGCTATAGCTGTAGGGTTGTCTGTCCTGATTTATGATTAATGACCTATTAATGATTAATAGGCTTTTATAAGAGATTAAGAGTGACAGATCGTGATTACGACCTATGAAGTTTTATGGAAGATCATATTGCTACTGTGTACCTATATCTATAATGAATTTTATAAGCGATATTTTTTCTTCAGTTCAATTTGCATTACGAATAGGGATGTTTCCTGGGTAAAAAAAAAAAATTCGAATTAGTCCGCCAGTTAGATTCTCAAAAAATATTGGACACGATTTTTTTGCCTTATCAAATCATTAACAATTGACGAAGATAAAGCGCGACTAAGTTCGGGGTGGCGGCTCGTGACGTCACTTGTTACTAAAAAGTGTACCGCACCGTGACGTCATGCGAACTTCAACAAACCATATCCTCGTATTTTTTTTTTATTGACAAAAGAAAAAATACGTGTCTAATATTTTTTGATAATGTTTATAACTGACTAAATAGTCTTTTTCAGGAAAGTAGCATATTGTTTCACAATAGTTAATTAGGTCAAGGACAGTGCTCTTAATTATCTTTAATGTATTTATTAATCTATCTAAACAGCTTTCTGAACTATGTCTAAGTTTTATTGTATAGCCCATCATTTTAGTTACAATTCATAATTTATCTCACCCCAAGCTGTAGATCTTACTTAATGCAATAAAATTAATTCACAAAGCAACATTACACAACCCTATTCTTAATAACAAAATATTTCCGTATTCATCCCCAAATTGCTATCTGCTCTTCGATAATAATGGTCTGGATAAGCATAACCGATCAAATAGGAAAGTTTATATCATTAGTAGGTCTAACTTTTCGTTTTGGCAACATCAGTAGGGTGCTGAGAGGTTTCGTATACAGAGTGGCAGACCTTTTCTATGAGGCGTATGTAGGTACTTCATAAATTTTTGTAAGTTTTTGAAGAAAACTTATATAATATAAGGATTGCAAATGTATGATAAAGTAATGCATAGTACGTTAATAAAAAAAAATGGCTGTTGAACTAAATGATTTCAAAGAAATTTTATCGTCTTTTTGTAGTAGATAAAAATTGGAAACGAAGTTTTACGAAAAACTTATAAAAGTAAAAAAAAACTCGTTAAAAAATCAATCACATTTTAACATCACCCCTGCCAACCAACCGCAAATTACGTCATAAAGTTTTTTAACCGTTATCACGGAATATAAAAACAAAAACACAATCACACTGTACAAAGGGGGGTAGACACCGGCCAAGTCTCCCCATTCCTGTCAATTACTGTGATTAATGAAGCCCCCGAATATTGAAACGTTTATTCGTCCGACGCAAAAGTATTATATTACTTTGTGAAGTGGCGTAACGGTTGCCGCCTTCACTGTATCAACTTTTAATAAAGTCGGCCCGAAAATCGCCCCCTGGGTAAAACTTACGATTATATTGTTTTATGAACAATTTTACGTAACTCATAACTAGTTTATGCCTTTAGCTTTACAAAACATTAATCAATTTTCAATAATATTTGGAGAATTTGTTTAAAATGTTCTTTACTTTCTTTATTATAATAAATATGTTGTAATCGATTGTATAAAAACCAAAGGTTCAACAAAAACCAAATTGGTTTAAATAATGAAATGCTAGGCTCAAAAATGTTCGCTACATGTTTTAAAAGTTTGCTCATAAATGTGAAACACTGCGTCAGTCTCTCGTGTATTGCACGAATTAAACATTTTCAATGCTACACCGCTACTAAATTAAATTATGAATTCAAAATTGATTTTGGATCTCGCCTGCTGTGATCTATAGAAATGGGAATCAAATTTATAATACTATCTTACGGTGGCAATGCTTGGCATCGGATGGATGATTCCATTTTATATAATGGTTATAGATAAACCATTCAAGATGGTTTCCAATTGATTGTAAAGTTTAACCGAAACGGAACATCAAGATACGTGTTAGATTAATTTCTTAGTTCACTCGACAAAACAAATAAAAGCTATCGTTAACAATAAAACAGGATATGTGGTGATTGTTCATGTACAGTTGGAAGATTTAAAAAATCAAGACATATTTTTTACATTGACTAGAGTAACTGCAATTTATGGCTTCTTAACCGTTATCAAGATGTGAGGTATACAGATTTTCTAGCTAATATATTTATGGATAAATATAACACTAGGAAGTATTGCTTACATTAGATAAGTGAAAGAACTCTTTCCACACCTTTGAATACAATTCTACACGGTGAACTTACCGAAGTTTGTAAAAGCAAGGAAGGAAAACATCAATTGTCGTCCACTTAAAGTGTTCCTTGAGGCAATTGTCCCATGATATCGGGTGGCTGCCAGGAAAAATAGTCACTTTAGAGAGGCAACTGTTTTTTTCCTAGTTGGCAACATTCAGACATTTTATAGCGACACTTAACCGCAATCAAGTGGATCATTAGCCTGTAAAGGCCTGCCAAATATCTTTACTTCGCCTCCGCTGTGTTCTCACCCTTTTGCGTGAAAGACGTTGTAACACACACCTTTTTTGGACGAATTCTGTTCGGCTACTGCCAAGTTTTGTCGTTTTTGTCGAGTATTACAGTAGCACGAATTCTTTTTGAGGTTCTACCGTCTACAGTTTCGTTTTTCCGTAGTTACACGCTCGCAAATTATTTTTTTATGCCGTTTGATATTTTTGGTAGCGTATATAAATCGCCGGATCATTTTCCAAGTATAACAAATTGAATTATGTAAACTCTGAAGGTAGGCCTCGAACCTACAAAAACAAAAACTAAAGAAATTACTCTTGAATGGAGTCGGCGGACGTTAAAAATACAAAACATCAATTTTAATGAGTGGAAAACCGAAAATTTTCTCTTCCATTTAGAGAGCAATATTTTTTCTACAACATTTAATCAGAGTAAGAAGTGAAATGGTAATTTGTATGGACCGCTCGATGTAAATTTTATGCAAGAATTCGCCCGCTGCTCCCCTCTCCCTAAAAGGGGAAGATTTTTGCAGCGGACAGAAAATTTTGCTTAGCCAAGTGAAATTTTAACTGCCTCGACAGAGACAGCTCTGGAAATGCGAATACTTAATGCTAACTTACTTCCCACTGGCTCATTATACTTCATAATTTTTTTGAGAGAAAAAATCTAAAGGATTGGCGTTTGGCGTACTGTATTTTTTGTGTTATTTTGAATATTGAACAGGCTAGATAGAGTTATATCCACGTTATGTATCTCTTGGGGATTCCGTATTGATTCTGCTAACAAAACTAGTCTAGCCTAGGAATTATTCTCGCAGCAACATATTGCCAATGCTGTTTTATTTTTCCAAACTTCCCTTGTTTTTTTAATGTTTGTTGATTTGAGACCACCCAAATTCACGCTCCTGTATTTATCAGGCTCAGCTGATTTTAGGAGTAAAATTAAAGCAGTTTTAGTACTTGCCAAATTATGCAAACAAAGCCGCTGACAACCGCGCATTAACATATAAAATATTTCGTGAGACTAGATTTAAATTTCACCCACGATAATTATAAAAAATCCTATATTTTTGTTTCAATTAAAAATATTAATAACTCAACAATTCATTTAGTCACAGCTAAGCAACATCCCAATTTCCAACGAGCTAAAGGTTCAAGTGATTTAATTCGAGTTCTTACAGTGAATTAATGGATCCTGCCCCCATTTGAAGGCAGTTACCGGCCAACTTTGAAACTCAACTTTCCAGTTTGTTTCAATTTGTCAAGACTTTGATGGAAATTCAATGGGTACAATAGGGCGTCCATATTAATAAACAAAAGATGTCCAATTTCATTTCGTAAGTTTTGCTACTTGTTTCTCGTTATAACTTTCTATTGATACCAGCATGTTTATTTTGCATTGTATTATATTTAGAGTTAATTTGTTTGTTTTGACACTTTTGAAATTTGTTTGATCAAGAATTTGTTATTTGTATAGATGTTAATTTGACATTTATCAAAGCGGTAATATCCTTGGATTTTAAATTACTGAAAAGTAATAACTGGTACATTTATATTTTATTAGAAAATGAAGAATATGTGGAAAATGTCTGTTGCATATGACTAATATCTTAAAATATATAATAATAGCCATAAAGCTTTACTATGAATACAGGAAGTGAAGCAAGATTAAATAATAATTAAGATTCATGACACGCTTCCGTCTAGATCATAAAAGTTTACGGTACCTAACACTCTCCAGCTAAATTGCTATACCTAGGAGCTCCCAAACCAGTAGATATTGTGTCATACTTAAAATTAGTAAAATATTAATTGCGCTTAAAAAAAGATAATTACAATTACAATGCTCGTCACATGCGAACCGTGATACGAGTGTATCGTCTATATAAATAGCGTACCTAATAGAGATAAACTGGCCTATTAAAATATTGAGGTGACTTCTGAAGCGAAGTTAAGTGGTCGGATAAATAATAACAAAACGGTTAATGAGGAAGTCACTACTTAGAGTCGACGAACGAATTAATATGTCACTTAAAAAGACATAGAACAGGAAACAAATGATATTTTAACGCTGGACCTAGATTAGAACTTGTTAGTGCTGGTTATAATCTGACTGTATCTAATCAACTTATGATCTTTGAATTTGGTGACATCAAAATTGCAAATGATAACGTCACGGGATTTCTTTCAAATGAACTAAATTAGATAATTTTGTTTACAAGTGCCTACATAAAAGCTAAATGAATCATAAAAACTGCTTGTATACTAAAGGGGTTAAAGCAAGTCAGTTCGCAAGTCACAGGTTTCAAAGAAATGAACGAAATATCGAGACCGTCTAAAACTAAACTGCATGCAATTACTTTGCCACTAATATATTGCTATTGGGTAGACCCAAAACAAACAATATAAAAGTAGCAAATTGTGCACGCGAATCACTATTTTTAGGACATGACCATGCATTTTTAATGCTAAATTTCAACTTCGTAGCTATAAATAAGCTTAACATAGAATATTATATGGAACACGCGATAGTCATATTAATCTAGCACCTTAACGTCGAGTAGGTTCTGTTTTTGTAGAAACTTCAACAGAAATATAACAGTGAACTTTTTAATTACTTTGTTCCCTCGGCGTCTGGAGGAGGTCTTGAAAAAAAAACGAGAGACTAAAATGCTAAGTGTTTCCACGGAATTTTTCAAGACATATCGTCGGAAATAACGCTATGGTTCTTAAAAAGTATGCAAATGTATTTAAAAAAAAAAACGAACACTATATTTTGTAGAAGCTTTGAAGCAGAAGTCTTTATGCTGATAACTATCATCATCTATCTAGTAAAGCAAGCGTAAACTCCTTAAGTGGAAGACTAGACGTATAATTAGACAAAGTTGTATTAATAGTAGAACATAACTTACCAATTAAAACTGATGCTATAAATATTATTAATGAAAAACATTTTACAGTATACACTTAATTTGAGCTCATAAAGGATAAGTTAAACGTTAATTTGAGAACGAACAAAGTTCTTGCAAAATTAATAGATATACTTAAAACTATAGCTATCTCAGGTACCGTCTAGGTAGTAAAGGACTCGATATAAAATACGGGCAAGTACGGACGTAATATACGATTCCTTACCCGAATGCTCGCAGTTCTGCACTTAATATTGTTATTTACCTGCAAATAGAAAATTTATTGTTAGCCTTTTAATGTTCTTTGCAATACAACATGTTAATTAAAGCTGTAAACGTAAATCAATGGCTTATATCGTCGGTTTTGCATCTTGGGTTATTTGTTTTCTTAACGAAAGTAGTAGAATAATAGTTGCAATGCCATGTTAGTAATCTCATCGTAGTTTATACCGAGGCCGAAAAAGTAATAAACACACCTTTCTTGTTAACTATTTATTTTATTTTATCGGACTTTGCATTATAAACGTGAATTCTAAAGGACTTATCTTTAGTTAAACCAGTAGGTTAGGTATGAACTTTGAAAAGGAAATTTTAAAATAAAGAACACACTACTGCGTTGAAGAGCTTAAAGAATATTCATGCATTTCGAAATACGATAAATAATAGGAAGAGCATCAATTGCATAAGACAAAAGTTCGGATATAGGTTTACAGAATTTAAATGCTTTGCTACTTGAATAGAGTTCAAAATAGCATGGCGTTTGAGAGATGTGGGTTGAACGGAGTAGTGTGGTAGCATAAAATAATAAAAAAAAAATTAGAGAACATTTTTTTAAACGAAAACATAATGTAAGAGATAAGAACACGTTTTATTGTTCCACAACATGGGGGCATCGACAATACGTTCGAAGAAAAATGCTAGATACAGGACGTTCTCTAACCTACATTAATATACTTAAACATAGTAACAAAAGTGACTGACGTATAACAAAAAATAAACTAATAACATTTTGACAGTGAATAAATAAGATAATTCACTGTATGTTAGTTTGAGTTACAAGGTAATTGCACACATAGCCTTACTTTTTGTCACTTGCGAAACTTTGTTACTTACAAAATAGGTTAGTTTAATACATGTGTTTATAACAATCACACTAAATTATACTCTACAGTATTTTTAAGTCATACGAATAAAAAGTACATTTTTATATTGTTTCTGATAGTGACTAATCTTTTCAAAAATGATAGCCTTTAAATATTATTATTACCGTGAATACACAGTATATCTGAGTATTCGCTATAAAAGGACATACAGTATTCAGAAGGTAGGTCTACTGAATAAAGTATATGATTGTATATTTACTTGTTAGCTCTGAGATTACAGTAGAATAAAAAAATTACCAAATGTAATTCAACAACTAGAGGAAAAAAGAAACAAAACATACACAACAGCTAGCGATCCGTAACTAAAGACATACGTAAGAGAAAAGGCAATTTATCGCCATAAACTAAGCGCAAAGTTGCTCTAAGCACCCGCCTCGCAAGAGCAATAAATATACAAACATTACTATTATTCCAACCGTGTTCCGTGACATATGAGGAACGCACGATATGTATCTGATAGAACAATACATCACTAAGCAGTACGCCCTGTATACGTATCAGATGTAGGGCCATAGAGACCCCACTACCTGTCTTCATCAATTACTTTTTTTATCAGTCAAGTTTCTTTCTAACATCTGCGTCAGTTTTGATAGATGTGATTTAAATACTCCCAAGGTTGGTGGATTCGACTGGTTTGTGTGATGGAGCCCGTAATAGAGACTGACACTTAAGTTAAGACTTGACTTAATATCTTTTTTTTCCGATTAGGGGTTTTATTTATGGTGCTTTCTGTGATTCCATGGATGGATATTTGCGAAAAAATAAACGAAACTTTTAGGGTATCAGTGATATTTCACGTAAACTAAAAATAATGCAAGCTGTAAAAACGTTCGTATTTCCCATTGTTTCAATTCGCAGCGACACTGAACGAACATTCGTTGTAAAAACAAAAAAGCATCATAAACTGACATTGGAAAAATTCTGAACGAGTGTTGTGCTACAGACGGAGACGAGAAAAAAGGCGTTGCTTGCTACCGTCCTGTCCGGGCAATCTCGATAAAATTGTTTAAGAGGATTAAAAGATTTATTATATAAGCCTCTTCAAAGGAAATTTTCGGGTGTCCTCGTTTTATTTTGTCCTTTCATTTCTTCGGTTGTGGGACGTGACGACGCATAACTTAGCAAATCGCTTAAACACAACCGTTTTGGCATCGACCATGTAAATGTGTACTATATTAAATCGCTTTATTATTATCATCTATGCAGCCTTTTTTCGAGAAGGTTGGATAAAGGTTGGCTTTCAAGGTTCTGTTTGAATTTTATTATTTACAATTGGTGCAAGTTGTAAAGTGGTTCTAAATTCACCAGTTCTGTTGTTTGACTATATTTTTGTATATTTTGTTGTCGATTTTAAAAAGCCGTTTCATATTCTGTACCAGGCTTCAAATGAAAAGATGGATTAAAATTTTCAATATGCTTCATAAATCCAAACCGAAGTACAATTTACTGGAGTTTTATTGCTGCGACACTTAAACATTGTTCCAAATAACACGGAGCGCTTCCTTAAAATTTAAAGGAATAAAAACCTTGCACAAAAACTGTGGCTATTTAAACAAGTGTTGCAAAAACAAACGTATAATTTGACAACTGTTCTGAAATTTCCAAGTGTGCAAATTTAACAGATGTTCCGAAACGGTACCTACAGTCAAATGCAAAAAAACTGTCAACTTCGAGTTGAAATATGCTGATGATTCTGTACGATAATAAATTCTGTTTCTAGTTAATCATTACACTTAAATTTCTATTTTATTAATATTATATTTTAAGTTATACATTTCCGATCATACTTGCCAAGAAATATGTTTTTTATATTTCTATTTTATTTGAATATTTTTAAAGCGAAATATACATACGTGCACCGTTTTGAAAATGGTTTTGCGGAACTCTAAAATGTGGTGAAACCAAGACAGGTGTTTTCGTTTGCGACCTACAATTTTGAGTCCCCTATGCGGTACCGAATAATACGGAAGATATTTTAAATTTCAAAAGGCAAGTGATACAATTATCTTGTCCGTTGCAATTGCATAAATGAAATGATAAAGTAATGAACGATGATTCCATTTACTTCCTCATATTTGTAGCACTAAATATGGAGTAACAAATTAAACTAAATTAGAGTTGATCATAAAAAAGATCTTCAAATAGATAAACAAAATAGATATCAAGAAAACCCGTCCATAAATAGTTTTTAAGCTTCTGATGATAATATAAATTTTACTACTCATAATAAAACCAAGGATTTACTCCACAAAACACACAAAGTTACAGATTGAAATTCACACTAGCTGTAATACCAACTTATGTTTCGTGCAGAGTTAGCTAGTTAACAAAAAGTTTCTGTACACGATACTACATACAGGTAGCTATAATGTACATATTTTGAAAGCTAGTGAATAGGCTGCCAGCCAAGTTTTGTTTTCGTTCTTTACGTTTTGTTAAATGTTCATTTATTATTAAGAAATAAGCAAAGTTATACAATTTAGGAGATGATAATATTCTCGAAACAAAAGCAAATAATTATAACGCAGATAATACGGATATAAAGAAGTATAAAAAAGGAAATTTCACAATAGACGTTGTGAAACACGTGAGTATAATAGAATAATGCTAAAGCAAACCAAACGATAGAGATTTGAAAGCGGCACAAAAACCTATTACTTAACGTTATCAAAGGTAGCGCCTTGTATCCTAGTAATTTTATTATAACAGTCGTAAACTTCATCTGGATTATACTGAAAGCGGTTTCTTGTGTTTAAAACTTGTTTAATTTGATGTCGACATGAAGTGGGGGCTCACAAGAAAATATTGTTAGAGTCAACATTTGTTTTTGTGACTTTCAGCCTTGCTTCAACTTATCTGTGTGCAAATACTCAATGTTGTAACTTGGTGCAAATATTTAGATGTAGCGATAAGTGAACTCAAAGAAACTATAGAATGACCTACATAAATATAATGATAATACAGGAAATTGAAATTAATCAAACGCTGCCTCTTGTCAGATTGATGATTTTTAAGAAGTTATAGAAGTACAATCGCTTGAAGCTCATGTGTTACGACAATTGAGACTGTTGTTAGTTACCACCGATCAATATCGTCCACTCGATATAATCTCCTCACATAAAGCTAATGTCAAGATAGCACCAGTCAATAATCCCTCAAGGGTAAGCCTATTTATTACGAATGTGCATTCGGATTGAGTTGACTTTGATTGAAACCAAATTGTTGGAAATTAATATTGGCATGTTGGTTTCTTCAATCATTGATCTATGCATTTGTACTTGTCAGATCAGAATCAATGTTTGGTTCATCTTCTTAAGAAGCATCTATTTTGGAATCATTATTGCATAATGTCTGATTTTGAGGCCTTTAAATCTTCGGCTAGATCCTACTGGACTTTCCAATGCATGGATGTAGGACAAATCCTTGGCAATTCTAATGGCAAGTGGAGCCAAAAACCTGAACTAACTATACTTAGTTGCTGCAGTATATCGAAATTCGTAAGGTGTTAAAATTAACTAGAATTTTAAGCTTTCAGGTAAGGTAGCAGTCACGAAAACATTTTCAATTTTATATTTCCTATAAAGTATGGGAACTTTGTACAAAATTAAGAAACTTAAAAAGTCTTCGGGAACTTTTTAATCTTTCCGAGTCGCGAGACAAGATATTTTACTCTCAGCGAATAATGTCAAAGTAAAAATTAAGTCGAAAAAGTTTTTTGCGAACTATTCTGCGGCCAAGTGCCTCTTGGCTGAGCTGATGGGGCACGTCTGCACATTTATCCGCGTATTTTAATCCAGTGAACTTAAATTTCATTAAGCTAGACTAACCATACTATTTTTTCCTTTAGTCTTAGTTTTAGGATTTGTAGCCGAAATAAGTTTCTAAGCAGGCTTATGATAACAGTGAGTTTCTGTCTAAAACATATCGCTATTTCCCTTTCTTAATTTATGACTCAACTCCGAGTGCATTTCAAATCCCAACAACTACTTCAATATATTATTAAATGTATTTCCCGTCTTATTTATAATGGTAATGACCACTAACACCTTAATAATACCCATTCCCTCGACCCATGGGTAGTTAGTTATTACACAATTAAAAAAGGAAAATTATGGTTCATAAAACTTTCTCCTTTCGTGTCATTTGTGCATACATTGTAACTTTTATAATATGTCGCACTAGTGTTGGTAATAATTTCGATAAGATAGGTGCGGTATGCTATGCATTGGGGAATTAACTTTATTAGTTCGACCAACTTAGGTGCAACTCGATCAGTAAATAACTTTTAGTTAGATAACATTATGAAGAAATATTTTAAGAGAAGTAGCGTTTATTCGCTCAAAGAGCCGCTCGAAATTAGGTACCTCTATCATGTAGAATTCCGCAGCCAAATAATGTTATTTTGTATTCCTGCGCGTGAGTGATGACACGTGTACAGTGTTGCAAGCGTCTATATGACTATGGACTTTGAAGAAAATGTAGAGAGTAAAATTTATTGAAATGTCTTCATTTCATCAAAAAATCTATCAAAATATAATACTGAAATAATAAACCAATCAACATGTTTATTTACAACAAATATGTACAAAATACAATCTATATTTTCAAAATATAATCTATATATAGAAAATTTCCTCAAGCCTGCCGCTGCTTCCGATTAACGGCAAGGTTCCCAGAAGGCTGGCACTAATAAACCTATAATGACTATCTAAAACTAAACAATAATTCACAAGAACCAAAACAATAATAAACGTATAAAATCTGCTACCATCGAAAAAAAAAATTACGTCCCTTGGCCCATAATCACAAGTAGCGACATTAAAAATGGTGTAGCTTAATTTATGCATCGTGAACACGAATACTGCTATACTTATACTAGAGGTGCAGTTGACACATCACATAACTTTATGTGGTAAAAAAAACGCAGTAGAAACCACCTCGTCCGCTGTTTACTTCGTTTTTATGTAGCAAATTAAACTCGTTTTTCAACGTTAGAAACATATTTAGTGAATATGCAGATCGCTATCGCCGTAAAATATACGGGCATATAGTTTAAAACTGTTAAAATATGAAATAATGTGGGTTTTACAGGTAGTAGTGGACATGATAATGATGGGCTTAAAATTATTGGTGGAGATAAAGATGTTGCGAAATTGTAAGATGATTTCAAAGTGGAATGTTTAGGAATAGATGAAAATGGATTGAAAAAAAGGATTGACGTATCAAATGTTTTTAAGCAAGGAAGAAATGAGCAAGACAATCTAAGACTGACCAACAATTCAATAAAAGACCAGATTTTTTGTACTCTAACTATGGTTTATATGGTCTAATTAATTATGTGACAGTCGGAAATAAATTACATTGAATTAAAATTGGCATATAAAATATAAAGAATCAAAACATTGAAGCGTAATATCTAGAAAACACTGCGTTTATTCATAACTAAAGATATAAAAGTCTTACACGTGTATTTACCACTAGGAAATTCAGAATCAACAAAGTTATAATGCCATTTCTCACCGTCGGTTATCGTGCCACGAGCAAACGATATCTCCACTAATAATAACTCTATATTTATGTCTGTCAGTACATTGGGTGCGTCGATCTGTGAAAAACATATTAAAATCTATTTATATGAAGTGAAGTATTTATTACTTAAATAGAAAATGTTAGAAACTCTGGAATTTCGAAATAGATTTTCAGATATAAAACGAATATGACTCATAATTATGAATAGATGAAGTAAATTCCCTAAAATGAAGTTTAATTTTTGAATATCTGCCGTCTCATAACATCTCGATAGATTAAATAGGTTTATAATGAAATATATTAGAAATTCACCAGTTGAAGCATTTGATACGGCGAAAATAAGACCTGTAAAGCGATTTTCAAACAGTGAATCATTGCGAGAAACATTACAAAAACAAACCTAATATTATGATTCAACCGGCTATGAGTTGTAAATCATCCAATAAAACTTAACCACAATTTTATGATAGTAAACATAAATTAGCTAACGAACGGTCAATGTTGGCGTGCAATAAATAATTTAACTAAATAAATAGGAACTATGTCACATAGAGAAGCGTGTCAGTAAATGGATGTTGGACTATCCTTCCACAATTTTAATATTGAATCAACTAAATATGTATAATAATATTGTATTATAATGTTACTGCCCATATGTTACTATCTAACATATGCAGACAAGATATGGACGCAAGTGCATGGTTGGGAGGTGCGCATGCTAGAAACAATGTAGCGTTAGTTTATAGATACTGTCAATACCACAGAGATAGATAGAGAGGTTGTCTAACGCGGAACGCGAGACAGTTATATGCGCGTTCAGCGCATACACCGCCAAAATCGCGTCAGTCGTAACCTATTCGAGGTAAGTGCGCGAGCGGACGATATTTTTTTAAATACCGTATTGTTTAGTGATCCACCACGCGTGCCAACTGCATATCAGTGGAGGTAGGCTAGTAGTCAACCTACTGTTGGAGTTTTCAAGCCGCCTAGAAGGCCTTCAAATAGCTTAACGACTATCACAATTTAGTGATAACCGGGACCAACGGCTTTACGTGCCTTTCGAAGCACGGAAACGCTCGATTTGAAATACCACTAGGCGGTCACCCATCTAGGTATCGACCACGACAGTGGGAGCTTAACTTGCCGATCGATTAAGAACGGCTTATCATGCTACACCACGAGCGCTTCATATCTATATTATTGCTCTACAAAACAAGAAAAAAATCAGCATTAAAGGCAGCTTCAGGGATAAATAATGAATTACCTTTATAGGTTCGTATCGCTCATTACTATACCCGTAGTCTTACAAGCTCACATATATCGCACACGTGGTTGTTTATTAATACACCCTGCGCAAGAGTCGGCGCGTGTAGTGATGTAACTGCGTAGCGCAGCGATATGCATGTTGTGATGTTTTGTACTATTCATCTATTAGCTTATAAACGTGCGCTTGAGTTCCTCTCATCCTTAAACTGAAGTACCTATAATTGGTAAGTTATCTTAATTTGGCGAGACCTCTTATACTGCCCCAGTAGGAAACTGCAGTCTTCTGTCGTATGCGTCTAGCACCTCCAGTTTAAATAATGCATTCATTTTACAATTGAAGGAGACTTGCATTACCGAAGTGAGACATGAAATGCCAATATTTTTTATCGGAATTTGAATTGAATAGTCCAAATTTGAACTAATTGAATATTTTGTTACGTATGGTAACAAATTTAGTAATGCTGATTTCACATTATCATATCTATTTTCAAATTAGGTGTCAGACTATTATTCGTCAAATATTACAATTAGGTATTGGGTGGCGACAAAATCGGTGGCAGACTAGGTCATCTTTGACTTCCCAGCCTAGCCTAGCAATTATGGACAATGCGTCTCCATTAAGTTTGACCCTGGCACTGATTGGAAAATGCTTATTGTCCAGCTGATGCCGACAGTCTTATGAAAGTAAAGGTTATATAATCCATGTCGGCGGGATTAAGGGATTGATGTTCCCAACGAAAAATGATCTTAATTCCGAATTACAATTTTATCTGATTTTGAATAGAGTACAGGCTTAACGATCTAATTTAGCAAAACAAATGCAATCAGATAAATATATACTCAAAAATTAAGACGTCATCGTAATTGAGTATCACTCAAGGAACATGCGTCCATTTATTACTTTCGTGTAATATCAACTAAATGATACATTGAACAACACCAGACGGCAACATAAGTTTTCCTGTCTATAGACAATTGGCTTGTAAGAATTTATATGTCCAGTACTGAAATATTTGCTGAACATTAAAATAGTGTGCAACCAGTGAACCGAAACCAAAAAAGGTTTGTCTTAATGCCAAACGTTCACCACGCTTCGGCTGTTGACATTCAGGGGCACCTCTATATAACCCCTTGTAAATACGTGAAATATCACTTGTATTTCTAAATCTATTCAATGCGCAAAAATGTATTGACGTCGACTTATTTGCTTATAGTATTTTCACGGTTTATAGAGATGTATGAAAATTCTTGGAAATGCGAGAGAGTGCTAAATTTTATATTGATATTAATGACATTTCAATTAGTTACAAACTATTGTACGTATTTTGGAGAGAAGTTACTCCTGGATAACTAAAAGCAAAGCTTAAGTATGCTATTTTTATAAAAAATATTAATAGAGACAATGATTTATCAAGATACGACTAAGAATAAGACTTACCAAATAGAAAAATACAACAATTAACATACCCGTGACGAAATTAGTAAATTTAAATCATTCACGAAATTTATACACTGCTTTATAGCAAGGAAAGTTTTTCTCAATAAATTCCAGTTTTGGCACGAACCACCAACACGTAGTATCGACAGTATGGGATCGTGCTATTTCGTTCCAACATTCACCAATCCTTTACCGAGATAACGAGAAATTGGACTTAGGAAGAATAATGTCGACTTTCAAGGATTTAACGGCTGTATGGTCTTGGTTTGTGGATTATGATAGAAATTTTGCTATTATGGATAAGAAAATTAAGTCTTTATGCAATATTTATTTTAAAGCACCTAAAGAATTCACAGAGTGATAACATAAACGAAGTGAATAAAGCAATACTGACAGTCTTGCGATGGTAAAAAGGTGAAGGAAGACAGACCCCGGTTCCTATAAATATAAAATAATACTGCGGAGTATCTTTGGGCCGAATAATAAATGAATGATTTGCATACTAAATAAAGATAAAACAAATAAGCAAGAAATATGAAGTAAACAGAAAATCGCGGATTATGAACCATTCCTTTCATATGAATGATATTATGCAATCGAAAGACATTCATGAAATAACTCCAATATCTATAGATTATACAATGGGACTCAACAAGTTATTAGTCATCGGCGATAGTGGTTCTGGAAGTATTCCCTCATTTATACGTTAAGTTAATCATTTAATTAAGTAATTCAATGCAAATTTATTGAAAGTAAGCAGCACTGTTATTTGGGCCACTGGGTTACTACGACGGTATTGAAAATAGATTGACATGTATAATTTCCTTTTTGTTTTATATTACGCGATAATTGGAACGAAATTTACCTTATTTACTAGAAAAGTATACCTATACATTTGCTTTATAAAGAAGAAGATAACGTAGACTGAGATAAAATCAAAATAGGAGCATATGGTTTGGATTCTCGAACGTGGACTGCTTAAATTTTATGCATTGTATTCAATTTAATATTGTTACAATCTGTCTACATTCTACTATTACTTACAAAAATTTACACAAGTCACACGCCTCAGGGGGAAACCAAATAAACAATTTTCCCAAAGCATTTAGAATCTAGAAAGCAAACAGACCGACCAGTTAGTGCGTACGTAATTGTAGTGATTCCACGTGTACTTTCAGTGTAATAAGTGACTTGAGTTAAGTAGGTACGTAGGTATATACATAAAATATAGGTTGTAATAATAGAGTTAGTGAAAGTAATCATCAATACAATATAACTATAGTAATAGTTGGTCACATACACAGCAAACACAGAAAAAGATCTGTTTTTTGAATAGAAAACTCAATGACTGTTCAAATAAAACTCAGTAACAGCAGATATTTATTTATTTATTTATTTTATTTATTTATTTATATTTCTTATTAGTAAAAGATAATGATGAGTTATTCTAATTTCATCCCTTAAAATGTTTCTACACCAATGTATAGCACTCTGTATAAACAACGTTGGTTCGAACACGTGTATGCTTTCCACGCCTTGGGATGTTCTATTTATGCCAAGACTGCAATTCACATGACTGAGATTGAACTGGCCATGTAAGGGGCCGCTAATGCACTTTCACTGCGTTTTATGTAAGTATTTTTTGTTATTTCACCGATTACCTGTGGAATATTACTGGTTTTAATTTTCTTCTGCGTTTCCAAGAAGAATCTACGACAGAATAACATAGAGGTTATCCTCGAAAAAGTGAGATTTGTAGCCATTAACTTTTAAATATGATTTAAACCAAGGATCATGATAAATAGGTTGTAGGTAAAATTAAAATGACTAATCATCACTGTGCTGCCTCTCCTTGAGGATAAAGGGTAACATAAATCAGACTGAAACCTCAACAATTAGATCACTAATATTGTTTATAATAATATTCTTATTGGCCGTTTTTGCTCTAGCCGTTTCCTCTTCTATACTTGATGATATCATAGGTCATGTATGAGTTCATGCAGGTGCTTACGGATAAATAATCTAAACAATTTTATGGTTTTGTTGGAGAAACCCCTGTAATCAACATTATTCTTGAAATTTAATCTAATTCACCGAAGTAAATGAGATGAAATTTGTTAGAATTTCCAATGTGGAAACTAGGGCTGTGACTTTGACGGTAATATTAACCTTTCAGATAAATGTTGGATTATCTCAAAGCTGCAGTAGCTTTTTAATCAAATTTAGTCATAGGTAAATAGGATTGGACTTTGATATACATTATATCTGCTCAATAATAATGACTAATACCATCGATTTACACTAAACCCGAGAAAAATACAGCATGTAAATAATGCAATCAATTTGTAACGGTACAACGTTCAATGATACTTAAATCGCGGATGACATCAGTATGGAAGGAACAATTTTATATAATAACTGGTATAGTCTATGGGAATAAAAAAACCTGGTAAGCTACAGTAATTTTCCGCGTATCAGCCGGATAATTCCACGGCGACGCACTATATTTGTCCTAACGGAGCTAAATGTGGCTCCATGCATCTCCCATGCGCATGGGAACACTATAACAAGCATACCCGACGGTTTATTACAACACGCCCTGCCAGTAGATGCTCGTTAAACACTCGTAAGGGATTTAATTACACAGATAATAGTCTGACATAATATCGTATAGCGGAGTTTTCATTACGCCCGCCCCAGTCAGCTGTTCCAAGTATGTATCGTCATTCGTTTCTCGTTTGAGGTTCACGGTGCACGTACTATTATTGTAATCACGACAAATGGATATACACGGGACGGAGCATGTTCTTTGTCACGAGCGGCGGAACCTACATAGAAACGTAATTATAAACACATTACAGTAAGTGCTTTACTGTTTACCACCAACCAAACTGGCACATGAATCTCTTGGCTTAATGCAGATTATAACCCTTGAAAAAATCTCGACGGAAAAGAAAATATCAATTCGCATAATAGACTCGGCCCGAATGTTTTTCTGTGTGTAAATACAGATGAGTCCCGAGTAAAGATAAAAAGGAAAACCTTATGTTTTTAAATTCAATATATTCTTATCTCGGAGGATACAGAAGGCATGAAAGAAAATTTTCCAAGAGAGAGCCGAGTGCCGAGACAAAAGGATAAAGGGCCGAAATAAAGAAATCATACACTTGTAAGTAAATTGTTTGAGGGCTGTGATCGATATTGCATGAAGAAATAGTCGCTGCCGGAGGCGGAGTAGCGCACTGCAAAGCAATTATACTAATGACAGTATTAGAGTACCTAAGGGGCATAAGATAGCATTGATGATTCATTATTTGCCCCAAACGCATAATAGCCTCGTCTCAACATAGCATCCCAACAGTACACACGACTACACAAAAGGAATTTAATTTAGACGGACATCAAAAAGGTAACCGGTGCAAATTGCCAAGAATGCTGTATTCAAAATCGAATTATTCCTCCTAAGAGGGTTTCTCATTAAACTTGGAATTAGTTACTAGGGGTCCTAAACTGATGGCCACCGCTGTCTTTGTTCGAGTTAATTCGAACTTTTGGATGTAAGATCAAAGGTATTAACTTTAGTGCGCTCGGCTCGAAAAGGCCTCTTTTCTTTCATTTCCTCGGTGAGGACGCCAGAACTTTTCTTATTCCAGAAGGCTGGTGTGTTCGGGAAATGGGAGACATTACAGAGTCAATAGATGCCGGTATAAACGGGACGGAACAGTCAATAAGATCCACGCTATTGAGCCGATCTCGTTTAGCCTAAGTTCTGGGTTACGATGTGATAGGAATCCGTAACTAGTTTCCACTTTACAAACTATTCGTATCGATTGCGTCAGTTTAATCAGTGCTTATCATTATTGCTGTTGTAAACCGATCTAAAGCTGGTCTATAATGTAAAGTCCCGAGACGAGATTTTACCATTCCATATTAAATTGTAGTCAAGATTTCACACCTATGTTAGTAATCTGAAATGTTTTTTTAATTGCATCATATAATTTTAATTTCTAAAAGTGATGAAATCGTAAAACCAAAAAAAACATAAAAATTACGTGCTGACACAAACGATTTGTCTCTGGATATCTAGCTTTAAAGAATCAACAGTATATGGACTAGCAACTTGTTATTCAAACAGAATCTGTCGAAACTTGAAATTGCTGGTAAAAGCAAGTTGGACAATTCTTTGCATTCAAACGGAAAGTTGGTTTCCCGAACGTCCCTCGGGTTACCACTTGTCTTGCGCCATGAAATTTGCGAATATTTTGACGTGCAGCGGTCGTTGCACGTACTGTACCATCGCCAGATGCAACCAATCAATATTGCCGGTCCGAAACGGATGCAGATGGGACTGCCGCAATACTTTGTTGTTGAAAATTGAACTTTTTATTTACACCCAAACCAACAAAGTGGTAGAGTTTTCGACGTAGTAAATGTTGAATTTATTGCTCACATGCGCTTAATAAAAACTACGTACGGACCGTAATATTGCCAAGCGGTTTCAAGTGGCCGATTCCCGGGCGCGTTTTTAGTTCGTTTGTAATAATAGTTTTACGATAGGTTTACCGAATCATTACTTTGGGTTTATATTAGATTATACTTTTAAGTACTTGTGCTCGAATGAAAAAAGTAGTCCATAAACGTTGAAATATACCTTTATAGAATGGAAAATACATTATTGTTTATGAGATTTTCTAAAACAATATTTATCGCCACCTCAGAAATTTTCGATTCGAAATTGTAATAGCAACACAAATGAAACTACATTAATCACAATCCTCACTCAAAGATTCGACCCAACTGTAACTTACAACAAAACCAGAACTTGGTTTTTTTCCTGCCAACAGCATATAAATAAACAATATCACATACGTTGTTCAACAATAACCTAACACTATTAGTCACTATACCCTCGAGACCGACCAGAATGCATCTAAAGAGTACGACATTGTTTGTGCACCGAAGCGCCCCAGCCAATCCCTGTGGAGTCGCTAGAACAAATATTGGCAGTGTATTAGTGAGTATGGCTGTAACGAGTCACTTCTCAACTAGTGCCCGGGCGACGTTTACTTATGTTTTTTTTACTCCTTGCATCGTATACCACTATCTTTCACCTTTCGTTTGTAATTGTTTACTCTGGCATTATTTGCATTCTGATCTTGTCTAATAGACAGACAATGTCGTGTATTTCATGAGTATACTTAATGTTGCAGAAAAACCAAATTTTTTGTATTGAATTTATAGCAATTTTTTAATTAAATATTATAAAGACGTTTTCAAAGGAATATTAAGTAGAAAACGTTAAATATTTAATTGTGAAGCTCGTTATTGGGATCGTAAAATAGGTGTCTGAGTCGCAATTAGTAGCAAAATTTGAACGATGTCAGTCCGTGAATGCGTAATTAAGTCTGAAAGAGGCTGGGGTGCTACACAGAATTCAGTTTTGAATCTAGCCTTCTTAGTTTTTAAGTCTTTCAATTCCTTTTCGAACAAGATATTTAAAGCTTTTAAGTTTAGCTCGATAAACTTCAAACAATCCAATTCAAAGAATTGAGATCACAGAAATTCTTTACTTTAAGTTGTTATTCAGTATTCTTGATATTACATTGAATTACTAAACCTATTTAAGTAAAAAAAAAACAATAAATGTTTAACAAAGTTGTTGTTTTCAAGTTTATATTTATAATATTGCTGCCAATCTTGATTTTAAATTCATCTCGAACTCATATACGGAAGCACCAAATTCGTCAAAACAAGTCTGGGACATGTTAAGAATAAACAATCCATACTTTGAGTAATAATGAAACAAGTCATCCATTGAAACTCCCCTTGCCATAAAAGGCAAGTCTTGTGGCAAGTCAAGTCTTGTCCACATTCGACCAGATCACCTCGAGAACTTGAAGTTCAAGGTCATTCAGTATTATTTATAAAATTCAGCTTCCTTATACTAGATTGCTATGAAGTCCTCTTCTTAATTGCATTTTGAAAATAGAATCTAATTGGCACTCTAAAAGGATTCATATTGTAGCTATCAATAGTATTATGCAATCTTAAGTAATATTTTTAAGTAGAAAGTAGTTGTTAAAAGATACTTGACTTTTTCTCGATCCAAAACACAGTTATTGCTGAAGTCAAACACGATTGTAGTAGATATAATTTCTTACTGTATAAAACTGTTGATCATTAATCATATTTTCTTACTATGAATAGATTTGACCATAATCTCACCATGGTACATGATGATTCCAAACATGGTAAGCGTACAAAGCCTACAAAAGTGCTAGCTCTCAAAAATCCTTCAACTAAAAGCTCAAGCTTATTTTAAGATTTGAATCTATAATTTTAAGGCATGATATTCAACGACAAAACCGCGTCACAATCGTCGCTTCAAAATCTTATACTTACATCACATTAAATCAGTGTTAGTTTAGAGAAATTAATTAAAATTCAGTCCACTTTAAAGATAAGAAATCAAAATGTAAAAGACAGCAGTAATTGCAGGAAGTCTATATCTAATAAAATCACGTCATGAATAAACAGATATAATTCTCACACTATATCGATATTCTCCACCATAATCATCATCACGTTGACATCATCAACGGTAAAGAGTTTAAATGTCAGTAAGAAACGTGTAGAGTGCATCGAACGATTTTTATCTGTAATCAAGTGACCAATCTGACCGGTTTGTGAGCGGGAACCATAATGTCGATTTAATACGTCAGTTGATAAAATGTACATTATAAAAACACTACCTTATAATAATATTGAATGCTGTAAAAAGCTTTGTAGGTATACACGTTAATCTGGTTGAAGACATGAGTAATATTAGTAGTTATAAAATTAAAGAGTAATTATAGATCTGATATGATGCTCTCGTAAAGGTTATGGAAACTGGAATAAGCATAGGTAACTATGTCAGTATTAAATAAATTACAGAAAAGATGACAAGGAGAAATAAAAGGAGATAGAAGGGTATAAAACTTGGCATAGATAAGATTTGGCTTTAGTTTGAGGAAATGATAGAAGCCAGGAAGTATTCTTTAAAGAAAGGAGTTTTGGCCGTGATGCCGACAAAAGAACTACTTCATTGTGATAATGTACAGAAAGTGGTAATGAGAGCCAAAATCATTCTTATTACCTAGTAGTGCCATAGTTGAAACAGAAAAACTAAAAAGAGGATTATAATATAAAATGCATCTTGATAAATTTGTTAACAAACTCCAAATGTCAAAGCAATTGCGATTTATTTAATTTAAAGCGATCCAACTAAGCACTTATCAGTGATTGATCAATTGTTAGACGAATTTAAATACGATCAGTAAAGTTCACGGTCGCGTTTGGCAATTTGCAACAATCGTCACATTCAACAACAATTACGCTGTTGACTGCAAAAGGTGAAAAAAATATGTGTCATGGATCCAGACCATAACATGTACTAAATTGAACGTAATGTATTCAATCTATGCAGCTGTATTGAAGCGCTCGTGGTGTAGCATGATTAGCCGTTCTTAATCGATCCGCAAAGTTAAGCTACGTCTGGCGTGGTCGGTATCTGGGTGGGTGACCGCCTAGTGGTATTTCAAATCGAGCGTGCTTCGGTAGGCACGTAAAGGCTTTGGTCCCGGTTATCACTAAATTGTGATAGTCATTAAGCTAGTTGGATGCCTCCTAGGCGGCTTGAAAAATTCTAACAGTAGGTTGACCACTAGCTTACCACCACCAATCCGCAGTGGGCACGTGTGGTGGAGTATCGCCCAGTCCCTTTCACCCTCATTTGTGAAAGGAGGCCTGTTCTCAGCAGCGGGACATTATAGGCTGATGATGATGATGATGATCCAGCTGTATTGACAATTCAATTAATTGGAACTTTTATCAAGAGTGCTTTTTACTAATATCGGAAATAAACCCTCTAAAATATATAAAGATGCATGAGCTCATGCTGATTAATTTATAGTGAAATCACTACTAGCTGCTTCAACATCCTTTAAACATAGTAGATAATTTTATTACAATTAACATGAATACACAAGTACAAAATAAAATAAATTCAAAATAAAACTCTCGACAATAAAATGAAGTCGAATTAAAAAAAATAGACATAATCGCAAACACAAACATCGTTAAAACAGTATTTGTTGTAACTAATGAAGATTAAATGACTTGTCCTAATTATATTACAACCGTGCAAGATAACAAAAGAGGTATTGAACTAATGGAAATGATAATTGTTTATATTGAAACGTTGGACCGTAATAATATAATATTAGAGGATTATGTTCTTGATATCTCGAGTGCGAGCGCTGTCGTTTGAAAGGTAGAAATTCCTATAATCGGCTTTCACAGAAGTGATTTCTCGGTGCGCGATAACCCAATTTTGTTTCAATAATGTAGTGATGTTTCCAAGTATTAGGTTCTTTGATAATATGGAAGCAGAAAATGAAGAAGACTACGAAATAAATAAATAAATATCCTGGGACATTCTTCACACACGGTCATCTGATCCCAAACTAAGCAGAGTTTGTACTATGGAAACCAGATAACTGATATAATACATATACTACTTTTTGTTTTGTAAAAACATACTTAATATACATAATTACACCCAGACTCAGGACATACAGACATGTTCATGCACACAAATGCATGTCCTGTGCGGGAATCGAACCCACGACCTGCGGCGCAATAGGTGGAATCTTTACCAGACTCTTAACCAACTGCGCCAACTGGCCCGTCAAATATGTGGGTTATGCGAACATATTGATAACGATCCAAAATTTGACAAAATTACAGTATCTTTTTTCCTCCAAATTCAATATACAGAAGCGTCAGGTTTTAATTTAGAATTAAAGTGAAATTGAGAAAAAAACACTTTCACTAATAAAATCGATGTTTGAACAACCAAAGCCCCATGTTTTTCTATTACGTAATTTCGTTTCGTACACCTAATCCAATGTTTATTTTGTTAAGGATTCGATTCCAATTAGGGATACGGTTGCACGCTTAGCGATTAATGGAAAGCGTTTGATTAGATCGCTTTAAAAAAAAACACATTAATCTTTTAAGACCTAGTGTCCTTCAGTATCGTCAATATTTACTATTGAATTATAGGTTGTTATCAATAACCAAGACGTAATATTTATAAATAAATAAAAGTACTTCGATTAGGTCTTATCAGTTGAAAATAGTCTGAATGTTTGCTTTTCTCAGATTATTTTCATATACACTGACTACGCAAATGCATACGTCTTGGTTACCAATGATCTACTGGAATCAATGGAAACATACATTTTCCGATTTGTGAATAAAACGAGAGCTTATGTACAGAATTTAAATCTTTACACGATACTAAAAAAAACATCCAAATACTGTAGCATACCTTTTTATCCTCGGAACGCGGATGAAACCGCGGGGGGCAGCTAGTTATTTATAATAGTAGGTAATACACAAACAGAAGGATGGCTTATCATATTAATAAAGCAATACTGACAATTTCATATATTTAAATTAATTTAGTTAAATTAGGTATGCTAAAATAAGTTAAGATGAGTGTCTGAATAAAGACTCATACAAAAATTTACATTTTGTTTAAAATATCACATGACAAAATAAAATTTTATACAAACTTACTAGTAGGTACAGGTCAGTAAATTTTAGTTCCAACAAAGGAATTCTGCTAAACATTCACGCGGAGGGTAAAATTCGAAGCAGAGTGATTAATTTAGCTGGCATTCAAAGGATTTACTGTTCATTCCTGTAGTCACGCTACAAGCTACGTAAATCATCTGAATGCCGTGGTCTTCGTCGGTTCAGCTCCTTTTTTTACCCTTTCTCGAGCTATGTAAATTTGAAGTTAAACCTAGAACGCTAGGCTTTCAGCACGCCAAGCTTGGAGTGCAAAGAATTCTGTATTTACTTTCTTATAAAATATCACGAATATTGTTTCGCTGAAGATAGCTTTATAAAGAGTCTTGAGTTTGAAATTTATATTTTTTATCTCTTGAAAAATCTATTTATATGTCATTCTGAATGTCTTTATAACCTACTTGCTGTCCCCCGTGGATTCATCTACGTTCTCGGTATAAAAAGTAGCTTTTAATACTCGAGGATACTGTATAGCTTCCTATATTTTTCGAAAGCAGTTCCAGAGAAACCGGCAAAAAAACTCTTCAGCTTTTTTATATTAGTAGAGATATACTTGAAGAGTCAAAACAGGCTTCAAAAGTAAGCCTAATATGGAAAAGCTTGGATTCATGAAATTAAATGTTCCCCGTTGTTAAACGAGGTAAATTTCCAATAATAAATAAAAAATGCACGGTTTTCCTCAGCGTTCAAAACAAAACCTAAAGTTTAATAGAAAACCCAATTATCCGGTAAAAGGGGAGAGGAAGGGATTTTTTTTCTATCCAAGTCAATAAGTGGCTAATTGTATAAAGGAAACCTGTCCATTGGTTAATTGAGTAATACGATTACCGCAGTCACTAGTGAATATCGAAGGAGGAACTTCCTGGAACAAGAAAAGTTAGAAGGCAAGGCCACTTACCGCTTGCGGTACGATCACGATCCTTCCTATAAAATAATACGAGCTCACGACTCCAATTCTGCTAGAATACATAATGTTGGTGCTACGTAGATGTGACACTTGATATAAGTACGTCTACGTAAAGGAATAATATATCTGCGATGTGAATTCACAAAGTTCTAAAAATAATAAAA
The DNA here is from genome assembly GCA_947623365.1 of Achlya flavicornis. NCBI lineage: Eukaryota > Metazoa > Arthropoda > Insecta > Lepidoptera > Drepanidae > Achlya > Achlya flavicornis. The sequence goes on from OX392484.1 coordinate 13,391,269, forward strand.
TGACAGTAAACACAGAAAGCTAAATTGAAATCCACTACTTTGCCGAGCTCTATAAATATTCTAATGTTAAAAGCACAGTAAAAGCTATTAAAATGTATGTAAAAGAAGCATTATTTATGAGACTGCAATATATAAAAAAAATGCTAAAAGTGACTTAAAGTAAATCTAGTGTTTTTGTTGCTTAATAAATAAAAAAAGGTGTTACAATTGATTGGATAAATAAAATAGTATAGGCACTAATTATTTTTACTTACTTAGTCAACGTATCAAAAGTATTTACCCAAAAGTAATTTATCAGTGACATATTAAAACGAGCAGGCAATGTAGATAGCGTAGAAACTTCTGCGCAATTCAAATTTATTAATCTTAGGCCTATAGAACGAAAGCGTACTGGCTTATGCTTCAATAGAAACCGGTTTTAGTGTATGAAATAAAAGTAATCTTTAAAGGTCATTGTCGATAGAGTACGCTGGTTAAGTTTACGTTTCAAAACTGGTTTTAATACCTTTTTATTCGTAGATAAAGATAGGTGGTTTTGCTACTTGGATGAATAATAAGGAATTATTCGTAAGATGTGATTCAATAATTATTTTTACTCATTCAATTATTTTTGTGAGAAAAAATATGAAGTCATCAGTACTCAAAGCAGACCCAAATTAATTTCCACTAGTCTGGGAGCCAATCTTTCGACCTTAGGACCACTGGACCATATAAGCCCGTTAACTTTTTCACTTCTTTTTTGGCAATTAATAAAAACCCAAGGTAGACTTTAAGTCAAGTAACTTGTAATTAAGGTTTCCTCAAATTGTTGGCTAGCTCAAGTCTAGAACAATAAATCAAAACCGAAAGTTAGCGGAGCTCACTGAATCCTCGAGCCAACTTTGATTAATTATAACAACATTTCAGAATCTTTAATCAATCGAAACAATGTTTTTGAGAGTTAATAATTTTATGCCTTGGGCCTGTTTTTAGTAATGTTGATTTTTTTACAACTTGGTTAAAACAGCTTCAATGATATGAGGTGCAGAAATAAGACATACACTAAAGATCATTGACTTGGGACGTTAAAAAATGGGATGTGTACATTACGGCTCCATTTTTTATAATATCGTGTAACACATTAAGTTCTGCAAATATATCTTCGGGTATCGCGTCATAAATTCTAAAGAACCTAGAAAGTGACGTAATGAGTACTCTAGTATATGTTGGTTCGTATATAAAAAGTCCAGAAGAATTTCAACATCCTCAAGTTAATTTAACGGTAACGGTGCAACATCAAGGAGCTGATTTTTAAGACAAACGAAGCTTTGCCAAAAGAGAAATTTCTTTTTCGAAAGTGTCTGGGATCGAGTGTCGTCCTTTTTAAAAGCCAGTCGTAAAGTTTATCGTTTTTAGTGTTCCGTGCGTGAAATGAGAAAACGGAACGTCTGACGACACGGTTTCTGTCTGCTTGCCATACGTCCGTTAACTTTTGTCCTTTTTTCGTGGAAACGAAGGGCATTGGTAATAAAATTGTAGTGAACTTTAACCGTGGTGAATTATATGATTGCGTTTTTAATTGTTATATTACGCTCTGTACTTTATTGTAAAACCAAATACCTTCAGTGTTCACAAAACAAATGAATAAAACACTCCAAAAAGAATCTTATAAAACTATAATCAATTACATTGCAAGTATAAGAGAAAACTCTGATAATCCGAAAACCTCCCAAACAATTTAGCAAACAAAAGTACAAGAAAGAGGAGCGATAATGTGAGTTGTATACTTCCGTAGTCCTCCATTACAATCCAATCAAACTTGAACAGTAAAGTTCCGAAAAACACCTAATCAAACGTGAGCCTTAAGCAACGAGGTGGGATACTCGAAAAAGTTTTCCGGTTTCCAATCAGCATACATAAATCGCTAAATGGGGTAAGGCTGGGAGTGGATTCACCGAATGGGTTATTTGTGATACATGAGTAAATATCATAGATAAAAGTTTCTTGTATTCTCTTTCGTGTATTGAATGAGTTGTTTTCGTTTTAGTGTCTCTCTCGGTTTTATGTTATGAAGCATAGTGTAAGTGACATACTTGATGAAAACAATGTTGTTGAATATTATAATGGAATAGCAGTTTTTATAGCGGTTATTAACTTTTATTGAAAGTCTGAAGACTATGTTTGTTAATATTTTAGATGATCATTAAACTAGAAAAGCTAAATAACTAGCGCGGGTATAGCACAATTATTAAATGGCAAAAATATACACCAATTTTTAGATAGTCAAAAAAAATATTAAAACATTATATATGGACAGAATGACGAGATTAATTAAATAGAGATAATAATATGTGATAATTTGCAAGTAATCGATCGATGTCATGATTTCTGATAAAAAGACACTGCAAAAAATCAACATTTAAGTAGCGCGCATAATTCTAGATTTAATGATACATAATAAAACTAACCAAATGATACACTTAAAAGGAAATTGTACAAAAACATTAAGAGCTCTACAAATCGATATGGAAGTAACCTCAATTTTAAAAGTAGAAAATAAAATGGACAAACAAAACCTTATGCGGAAAATTCGAGTGAAAGATATATGGTGTATTTTTGTTGTTTCATGGAACATGGAAGTTGGTCGTTGCGATTTCAGCTCGCGTCAACGTAGCGACTGAATTTATAGCTATTTGCAGTCCAGACTTTCTGTTTTCACATGTCATGGTTTCAGTTTCGTAAGTTCGAGAACACGATTCGATTCTCAAATCCGCTGTAGAATATTGGATTCGTTCATCTAAGTCACTGATGGATTATAGCGATTAAGCTCTAAGATTTATTAAATGGAATATGAATTTATTCAGTGTTAGTATAGCGAGACTTAAATACTAAAATATTCATGTTATAAGTTGGATGAATTAACAATACGTGATTTATTATGAAAACGACTTTAAAATTTAGTATTGATAGAATTCAATTATTTTACTCTATAAAACAATACAATTTAAACCCAACTCGGTTTTGAATATTAATTACAGAGATCACAAGAGGCAAAAAAATAATTTCGTTCAGTAGACTTCTAGCCAAGAGCAATTCTCAGTGGAATTAAAACACTACTGAATGAAATATAAATAATTGTCGATGTGCTTATATACAAAGTCGCAGCCTCGAGGACAGAATTAGTAGATTTACTGATATTTGTTGTCGATACGGTAGGCAAATGTTTGTCTACACACAGAAGTAATTTCCTTGAGCAACACTCGCCGTTCTCTACTATAATGGTGCTATTAAAACACCACCCACAAGTGTAAAGCAAATTGCATTTGCCGACATGAGTCCGTATTTTACAATCAAACGTTGATTTGCTTCGAGCTGCCAACGCTGCATTAGGGTACATAAATTTGCTTACTTAAACGATAAACTTATGCGAGGAAAGGTTTTAACACGAAATTGTTTACGAAAGGTAACCGGCTGAGTCTTAAATGTTAATTTATTGCTCAGAAATTGTTTCGTTCCTAAAGTACTGAGCGCGTTATCCATTCATTCGACTTTTCATCCCAAAATTTCACGTGGTGTTTCATCACGAAATTAAGGAATTACGTACGCTTTGAGATCACTATCTTATTGGCGGACGAAAGAAAAGTTGTAGACTCAGTATAAAATAGTGACGCCTTTCTAGGAAATAAATGGTGGTAAAAAACTGTGTTTTTCAAATGTTACAAATTTGTTCGTTTAGCGAATGGACAATCACAATCGCGGTATAAAAGCACAAGGAGGCGCAAAGTAACCTTGGTCGAAATGAATAGTGCCACAGACGGTAACAACTTTGCTACATGTTTGAACGAAGCAAAAAATCTAACAAAAAATAAGTCAGAACCAACGTTACAGATCGCTCCACGTTCGGATTATAATGATCGCGAGCTCCGCCCTTAGTTCATTTTGTAATTTTTTGTACGAGAACCAACATTATTTCAACATAGCATTTTTTTTGTTAGACGTATCGATTTCTCAATCGTTCGTTATAGCCAATTATAGGTTTTCAATATTCAATATTCATCTCGTGATGATAGATAGACGTTAATTACATCAACAATAAACTATTGCAAGTCTAAGTGATACAATTGTAATTGTTTCCTCATATTACGAACACGATACATACATTTTCGAAGTAGCCGTATACAAGGATAAATTGAAGGAAAAATTGCAACATCCTAGCTCTAATTATAAAGTGAATGATGAAGCGTTTTCCTGAAAATTCATTTTGTATGAAATCTGTGGCGCGAACGACCTAAGATTATTATTTCCTAGTGAGTGAGTGCACACATGCACACGACGGAGGCTCACCGACGGAGCTCATGAGAAAGGCCACTCACACAATCGCAGAGGATGACTAAAAATACGTTATTACAAGTTGACATTGAAATGTTAATGCACTCTGCGGACTCTTCGACGCATTTCATGGATATTTCGCTCGAGAGTCGAGAGGCAGCAATAAAATAATAAGTATTTTTATTTTATCGATTGTTTTGACTGCTATAGCTTCATTTCAGACGATATCGCATGAGGTAGTGTGCTTTAATGCGATAATGTGAAAAATCATATCGAATGTCATTGCTCCCGCGGTGTTTTGCGTAGACGTGCCCACGTCATTTGCACGGCTTGAATCGCTAGCATGCAGTCTAAATTTATCTCAGTCATGGTAGAAATTCACCAATTTATATTATTCATTACCTTTCGCCTCAATATTTTATGGAACGTTAACTGCTTAAGATCTGATCCTTCTTGTTTTACGATCACTAAACTTATCACGGGCAAGAATTTTATTTCGGGATTTTTCTTGTGTTATTTCCGCGTTTTTTGCTGCGAGAAATCTGGAGTATGTGTTTTGAAGCACATAAATAGGTTTCTTATTATTGAATAAGATATTAACTTCATTACCTACGTTTTTCAATACACGATATGGGAAGTCCTTTACATTTTTTATCAAAAGTTAGTAATTTATATGTTTAAATTAGATTTGTAATAATAGCTTATTTAACCATAATGAGTAAAAATCTTATATTTTTCTGATTTATATATTCACTGTAATTTACAAGGTTTTAATATTGCTTCATAATATAAGGCAATTTTTCGTGTTCTTTTTCAAGGATTTTAGCAATATTAATTCAGAATTAATAATAGTCTTGTGTCGTAAAATATTACTGTAATATCGTACATAATTTAAATAATTGTATTCTCAATCCATTTGTTAGTTTATTTTTAAAGCTTATTCGTGATTTGTTTTGATATTTGTGTTTCTTTTTACTGCAGATCTATCATGATTAATTAAATGTGCCTCTGATATTCTCGACAAATATTTATGAACTTCTTTAAAAAAACCCTTCGAGAGATTTAAGTTCATACCTCCAGATTGGATCAGATCGCATGTTTGTTCATCATTACTCCTAGTTAGTAACCCGTTTAGTGAGTGAATTGAATTTCTCTGTCTTATTTAATGGCGGCGTTGGCCAATGGATGTTTGCTTCGATAATCTACATGATAATGGGTCCCAAGTCCCAACCCTTTTTTAAGATCGATACGCCTTGAGATAATAGCAACAAATTTGCTGATGTAAATTAAATGAGGATTTTATTAAGGAAAAACTCCACGTTCTAAAATAAAATTGGTGTAGTTATTTTTCTTTTCGCTCAAGGATTCTCAGTCAGGGTTATTTTGAAATTATTTACATTTTGAAGATTGAATAGTTAAGTTTTAATAGACTCTATTTTACTGGACTAGGTATTTTTATCACTGCTAAAATTAACTGTTCTAAAATTAATATTTTCTAAAATTTGTAGTTTTTTTTTTTTAAACGTTATTGGGAGTGGTTTTTCTTTTACTTTTCAGGAATGTTCTTCATTTGTCAGTTTTTTTTTCTTGTTATTTATTTGCTATAAATAAGTTCAGTGAAATTATCTTTACGTCACTTATAGAAAACATGTTTACAAAATGTAATACTTACATGTTCTTAGCCATGTGTTGATCGTTTTTAAAGCGATAAAATTGTATTGCGCATTATTCTTTAATTTTGCAATAATATTTACGTGCATGCTATAAGTATTTTGCACTTCCGATTGTTTTGATTTGATATATCTTAAATGATCTTAATTGTTTGATATGATTAATTATTTTTAAAACTCTTTTTTTTGATTTGTTTAAAATATATTTTGCGGTAATTTGCGATGTTTTATGATAATATTTTTAATTTTAATTCTATTTTGTCTTTTTAACGTATTTTTTTTATATCACAGTTTTTTTTATATTAGAAATTTTTTCTAATTTATTTTGACTTTTCTGTTTTTTTTTACATAGTCGCACTTTTTTTTAAATTCCCTAAACTATTATTTTCTAGTTTGCTAATATTGAGACATACCTGTGTGGCATCCGTGTATGGGGTCGATGAATTTTTGTCGACCAGCTGTGAGCCAAACACGGGCACTCCGCTGGAGGTCGGAGACGGAGACCTCACATCAGACACTTGTTGGGGCACCATTTTTGTTTATCCAAAATAAAAAAACGTAAAACACAAAACACAGTTCACGTATTGCACTTAATAAACACTTAACGACTAATTTGTTCAATTTCAAAAAAGTTTTTTTGTTTGTTTTTCGATTTTCAACTTATAGCAGTCCGAATGGGGCGACAAGAAGCCTCGTTCTGTTCCCGTACCGCAGCCTCCCGGCGGACGATGCACCGGAGACCTCCCAGTACCTGGACACTATCCTCAACTTCTCTTCTAGAACGATATATCTGCCGCTTACTTCTTCGCTGGCAAACGATCCAAAAGTCATAATTTTAACGGGGTCCCGACCGCAGCTCAGTTAGCACTGCGGGGCGATCGTGGCATAATCAATCGGAGGAATCGGATATTGAAGTTGATGCGGCTACGTTCGCACTCCGCGCTGACAGCGAACCTACTGACTGAGCGGCAACGTGCTGTCAATATACCCGCGCGCTCAGCTGTTCGCCCCTGCCCCGCGCCGCGCAAGCGCCCCGCACTCCCCCCGCAGGGCACTCGTGCTCGAGCCGTCGATGCGAGTGCACGCTGCCGCCACTGCTGCCAGCCCTACGGTCTCGCTTCCCTACGGACCGGTTACACCAGTTTCCGTCTAATGACCGTCATAATGCCCGATCTCGCCGTGGCCGGCTAACCGTAACCCACAACAGTGGCCGTTTTAAATGCAAATTTCACGATGTATGCTCCTAACTCGAAATATATTTTTTTTCAACTTAGGAATTATGTCGAATCGCCATGCAACACATGAGCATGACCGTCGCTTACTGAACAAGGAAATGTGTTTATAGCGACAACGTTTACATACAAATACGGGCGTAAATACCTACGCAACGTAGCCGCACATAAATATGACAAGCTACCAAGTTTGGTGCGCTATTGTTTACATTGACCTTTTTATGTATTTATCTCCTCGCTGTTTCCCTGAATGTTCATTTTTATATTATTCAAGATGCTACGACTTATCCAGTATTTACTATCTTATTTTATCTTTTAGTTTATTATGTTTGGGCCGTTTCGCTTATTGGTGATAAATTAGTAAAACTTTTACATTGTTTTCATTATTGGCATTCATATTAGCATAAATATATATTTAGTATGCTTTTTAAACACTTTTAATGACCCACTGAGAACAATACGTGGTTTGTTTGACACACTTAAAATTCTTACAAAAATGTTTCTGAATTTTCACCGTTTGACTAATCATAATAATTCGACCGGTCTTCAACCTTTACTAGTCGTTTAGATTATGAATTTGGATGCCCTATAGATAAGGGACGATTATTCCAAAGCAGTTTAATAAAACATGAAACACCCGAATTCTATTTCCCGCATAATGCGATAGTTGGATCGAGCCCATATCCAACGTACAAATTACTCTTAAGATCGTTCGCAATTTGAAATACAAAACCAAGAAACACCTGACGGAATTTGTTAATTCGCAACAGGTAATAAATATTGAAAGGTCCCAGGATGCGGGTGAACGGTTAGCGACCACACGGCAGATGGCAGACGATATTTGTACTCAATAAAGACGTATTCACAAGTACGGTGGTACTGATGATGAAGTAAATGACTCGAGGGTGTCAGGAAAACGTGAAAGGTCAGGGTACCTCTAAGATTGATTGCTTTGGGTTGTTTGGGGTGGCTACAAATTGGGTGGCTCAGTTTTGCAAGTTGTAGTTGTAGCAATCTAGAGAAATTTTGTGGAAATTAAACACATATGCCATTTAAGTTATGATGAACTAAATTATCATAAATTATTTGACGTTAGATATTACATTACTAAATAAAAGAATTGAAACTATATTAGTATTTTTTTTGGTTAATTAGGTTATTATCTTTATTCAATTCTAAAACGTTACGATTTATTCCTTTTGATGGATCTAAAGAATCAATTTAGAACGAACCGTAGAAAATTCTACCAAGATTTCAACATTAATTTTGACTACTGTAAACATGTATGTGGACGCAGCTCACGTTTTGGTATTGAGTGAAATTTCATTTAGAGTATAATACTTTGAATGGAGTTGAAAGAAAAGTAATTATTGTGATGAAAAACCCTTTGGGCTCGGCTTGCGTGTACCGCAGTCGTGCGGTTGCAATTTTGGCAACAATGCCACAATAATCAGCAGTGGGTAAGATTACATGAATGATTTCTAAAAAATCAATTTCTATTAATTTGCCAGTTAAATTCAACGTCCATTCAATAGTTTCGTGGCTAACATATTATATGGCTTAAAAAGTTATTTTCTAATAAATTTAATATTGTATTTTATATTTAAAATGTTCCCAACAGGCTCTGGAGATTTCCTGGAAGATCCTTACAATAATTTCTCATTAGCGAACCAGAGTGCGGGCGCAAATTTCCTTTTTTAATATAAAAACACAATTAATTCAAATTAAATCAAACTCTAATTTGGGGATAAATTAAAAACCATTGAACCTGACGAAGTAATTGTGGAAAAATTAAATAATAATTTTCACAATATTTTTCTTGTTGGCTTAGATTTTGAAAAGCAATTTGGGGGAGAGTCCTTGAATATTGTGGTTTGAGATTTACATCTTAATAGATGCTGAGTGAGTGTTTGAACTTTTTCAATAGAACTTGGATTTTTAATCAAATTAATAAGCTATTACTGCCAATTTGCTTTGTCAGTATAATTTGTATAAGTTCATAAGCTGTAATTAAATCAGAATAAATTTGACTTCATCCATATAAAATCTTCATAAAAACACATATATATCGATGAAACTTTCGAAACACCGTATTTCTTTTCATGTCAGAAGGATGAAGAGCATGCAGGCAGAGGTTTCGTGGTGACATTGGTAATACCAAGAGGATTGACAATGTACAATGGCTTGGCCTTCACATTGCAGAGAGGAATGATTTAAATGTTCCTTAAGAATAATCTGGAATATACTCATTCATGTCATTTTGTGTCGAAATCGGTGCAATGGAATTATTATTAGTGAATTCAAAATAGACATGAAAAATTATATTATTTCGCTCATTGATAAAGAAACTTTTATTTACAACAAATATGTACATAATTGGACTGTTTTACAAAAAACTTAAACCGTCTTCAAAGTACACTAAGAAGTAATCAAATCCTGATGACATGACAATGGGACCAAACGGGAAGTGTACCCTTCCAGTCAAAAAAAGAATTTTCCAAATCGGTTAATAAATAACGGAGTTAAGAGGTAACAAACATAAAAAAAAAAAAAAAAAAAATATACAGTCGAATTGAGAACCTCCTCCTTTTTTTGAAGTCGGTTAAAAATACAATCTATTTATAGAAAATTTCCTCAAGCCTGCCGCTGCTTCCGATTAACGGCAAGTTTCACAGAAGGCTGGCAGCGTTTCCTCCCCGCCCGCTGGTCTCCGGAGGTCTCGATCAATTTTGATGACAAAATGCGAGCAAAACGGCGAGCTTCGGACCCCCACGGTCCCAAGGTCTCGACCGCAAAAGGCATATAAATAAAGAAACTTAAAATATGATTTTACATCTTGTCCCTAACACCGTATCATCACATCATTACAATGTACCTACTAAGTCTCAAGTATCAATTATTTCTCTGATGTCGTGTCGGATGTCCTTATTTGGTGTATCTAGTTATTTATCATTATCATTTCCTCTTCCCTTATTTTGCTTCGTATAGATAAGTTTATGTGCTAGAAGATCATCTACATATAACCTTGTTTTACTAACGAAGACTATCGCATCGGATATCCGCAAATGGTAATCTGTGTTTTCTTGGTAATTATTTTGAAACTGAACAACTATTAGGTTGATTTAAATTCAAGTTATCACTTTTATGTAGGTATAATTAACAGCAGATGGAGTAGTATCTTGACCACAAACTTATGGTAAGTTATGTGACTGAAAGTGGTAAGCACATACATTCTAGAAGGGAAGTGGAGCTCAAGTGCAGCTGCTGGAACTCATCAGTAGCTAATGATGAGTTCCTTGCAAGGAAGCAAGGAGCTCCTTGGTGCAGATTTTAAAGTTGTGGTAGGCAGCTGAGTGGGTACTGCTAACCTACCACTGTGGTACCAAGCTCAGCTCATCGTCGATTCGAATTCATGACTTGCGCCACGGCTTTGATTGTTACTAGTAGTAAGCTATAGAATAGAATAGAAGCAACTAGCATAGCCATAGAACTTACTACTCAGAATTAAACTTTAGCACATAAAATTAGCGAGTTAAATTAAAAAAAGAAACCATACGGTAGCTCATGCTAAATCTAGTAAATATCGGGTAAATTCTAGAGAAATTTTTCGAAACTTCTTTAATAAGCACATTTAAGAAATTTCGATAGTACTAATTAAAGAAGTTTAAACAATGTTATAAAAATCACCCATCGACAAATCATGACCTATACACATCACGCGTCAAAGTCAACACGAATCATCGGAAGTGATTGAATCATTATGTTTCGATAGCTCAGCAAACAGACAAACGCTTGGTCGACACATAGGGTAAGGTATCCGATGACAATGATGTCATGGACCTTGACCTGATGATAGATGGTGACTCATATTGACTGACTGAAATGTGATTTAATTTGATATTTAATTATGTTTCACACTTATTATGTAATTAGTTTTCTTTCTTATGGGTCATTTTTCTAAAATATGGACGAACTTGATCATGTTTTTAAATATTTATCAGATCATAATCCCACCATTGAAGGGCTCTCAAGTGCAGCTGCTAATTTTGATCTTGAGAATCGTAGCTAGAAAGGCGGATTCTACAAAAGATCAATTTATTAAATAAACAAAAAGTAAGCATTATTGCTTATCTAACAAATTGGTATTAATTTTACAAATAATGGAAGGAGATCTTATGTGATGAATCATTTGGAAGATTCGTAGGTTCTTATCACATTGACCTCATTATTGGTAAAAGCCCAAGAGTAAGTAGATGATTAATCAGAAATGATGATTTATCGAAATACTATGGTTGGGTTATGGTTATGAGGAGGTCTTAAAACCATGTGAATATAAGAGTAGATGAATATATGGGAAGAGGAAGACCGAAGAAGAGATGTATGGTTTTTGTAAAAGATGCTATGAGTAAGAAAGGATTGAATTCTAATATGACGGATAGAAGCCAGAAACAATAGTTGTGTTGGACAGTATAAATAAAATAATAATTTCACTTATAGTACTCATCGTTTTGGTTTAGTATTCATATTATCTAATCCAGATAGCCCTTGTGTCCTCCCAAAAATATTTTAAACGTCGAATGACTTGTCTTGATAAAAATCTTAATATGTAGATATGGCCTAGCTTCTTATACCCACGCTATGTCCCGACAATAACATCAAGAGATAAGACCAAAAACAAACGGAAAGAAAATGGATGCACGTCCAAACATTCACGTCAGCAACAGAAGTTGAATGTTTTTTTTTAGTTAGCATGAAAATCCTAAATAATTCACATTTTATAGGCTGAGGAGTGCAGAAGAGGCACGTAAAGCCGTTTGTCCCGGTTATCACTTAATTGTGATAGTCGTTAAGCTAGTTGGAGGCCTTCTAGGCGGCTTGAAAACTCCAACAGTAGGTTGACCACTAGCCTACCTCCACTGATCCGCAGTGGGCAGGCGTGGTGGAGTATCTGCCCATTCCCTTTCACCCTGATTTGTGAAAGGAGGCTTGTGCTCAGCAGTGGGACATTATAGGCTGATGATGATGATGAGTGCAGATGACCAAGGAAGACTAAATGTGATAGTTTATTCTGGTGGCGTACCTTCTCATGTGGTGAACATCGGCTGCCTGATAATGATGAAGTTACTATTTTCTCCTACTTACATTTAATACTCAGGCCTGAGATGAAGGAGACCATGGCACAGTGGTAGGGTACTTTGTAGTACCCATCAAGATGAAAATCTGTCGCCAAGCACCTATCGGTGTGTTCCGACAGCTGCACTTGAGAGCCAGTTCCTTCTAGGCTTTGTGTGTGCACCACCTTCGGCCACATCATCACTTATGATGATGAGATTGTGGCCAAACACAATTTAAAAAACCTGAAAGTTGATCACAATACAGTACAACTCCACAAGTTTATACGCATGGCTACAAGACGCGCTGCATAAAACCATAATAAACAAACCTCTGGTACGTTGAACCAGGCTTGGTTTTGCGAGGCCAGCTTATAGTGGTTCTTCACTTATAGATTGACTTGTAGCCGTATTTTTGTTTTCATAATACTACGATAACAAGCGTACGGCACACCTTATGGTAAGCGGTTACCGTAACCATCAGCGGCGCGTTGCTGACCCTGCAAAAAACTATTTTCAAGCTTAAGCTGTAAGAACCCCATTCTGTATTCGTTAAACACAATTTAACTATGGTATATGTTGCTTAGTGCAAAAGCAGTATAAAGCCTAAAATGGACTCGCTCTAAAGTTTAGTTGGAACAAACTGGTAGTTGATTGGCAACCGATTTTACTTGAGGATCGTAGCCATAGGCGGGTTCTACCAAGTACCCAACCACTAGAAAAAGGACCTCTGAGCTTCTGAAGCCTGGAAGTAGAAGAAAACAGTCACCCATCCATTCTACGTCGCAAACGTTGCTTTACATTAAAGTTGATTAGGTTACTTCTGGTGCTTGCTGTACGTAGCCCTAGGTCTGATGGAATCGAATCGACCATTTCATGTCAACACACTCAAAATCGAGACATCTCATGGAAAATCATATACACCAGCGTCTGTTAGGCAAATATCAACCCTAACCTTTAATGTTAAAGCAGTTAATGCAATGAATGGAAAGCTCGCAGAAAACCCTGCGAGTTTCCTATGCTATATCAGTATCTCGTATGTTTGTGTTATGGTACTAGTCGTGCATCGATTAGCCGTCTCTTTCTTTCTTTAGGTAGAATATATCCTTTTCACTTATACACAAACTAACCGGTTCATTCGGACACGATCGTAGTGCAAGTGGTCGGAAAGAATAATAGAGATACGACCTTTTTATCGGGTTTTGTAATAAAATATTATTAATAAAAAGCACGTACGTATAATGATAATAATTTGTAGTAATTAGTCACTTTGTCGAGAATTAAAATAATAATGTTATTGTAGTTTTTGGTAGATAATTTTCAATGAAATTTACTGTTTTTTTTTTCTATGCCAGTATAAAAGTAAAATAGTTCATCTCTCAACTCTTCATCTTGAGCCAGTCGGCGTGGATGGCTGAGATTCCACCTATCGCGCCGCAGGTCGTGAGATCGATTCCCACCTTTAATAGGACATTGTGTGGATAAACATTTTAAGAGAAGTAGAGCATAGTGTTTATTCGCTCAAAGAGCAGCTCGACTGGGGAAGTACCTCCACCTTACAGACTACCGCAGCCAAATAACTTTATGTTGTGTAAAGTTGTGTTCCTGCGCGTGAGTAAGGTCGCCAGAACTCATTGGGGAGGGGGGAAAGTTGGGTAACGCGTGAGCGATGCTTCGTGTGTTGCAAGCGTCCATATGGCTACGGTAACCACTTACCATCAGGCGGGCCGTATGCTTGTTTACCGACTTGGTCGTATAAAGAAAAAAAAAAAAAAGAAAAAAAAAACATGTCTGCATGTCCTGAGTCTGGGGTACCTACGTATTTATAAACAAAAAAGTATTATATGTCTTATGTAGAATATCAGTTATCTGGTTTTCATAATAAAAGCTCTGCTTAGTGTGGGATCAGAGCCGTGTGTGAGGAATTTCCCAGGATATTTATTATTATTATTAATAAAGTCGTTTTGATTCAAGTAATTAAATCAAACGTCCATACAATTCTTTAGTATTTATTTCGCTGTTGCTCCAAGCTACGATGCATTTTGTACTTGGGCATGTACACCCGGCGAAAAAGCTCGCTCCGTTAGCTTAATCAACAGTAACTTTAACATTAACAAACTTATCGATACACTGTACTTGATTTGGTAATCATCGTATAACTTGCAAAGTGCTATGTTATGATTAAACTTATAGGTAGTTTACGTTCAATATCCACCGAATAGGCTATATTATAATCTATACTATAATATAATAAAGCGAAAGAGTTTTTTTGTTTGTTTGTTTAAACGGGCTAATCTCTGGAACTACCAGTCGGATTCGAAAAAATCTTTCACTAATAGGAAGCTACATTACCCCCGAGTATTATAGGCTTTTTATCCCGGGAACGCGGGTGAAACCGCGCGATACAGCTAGTACAATTATAGTTAGGAGGTTCTCGCGTGAGACGTCCTGTATGTAAGACTAATTTGATAGCTTTAAATATGTTTTCTTTTATACCACTTAGGTGGCAAACAAGCATACCGCCGGCCTGATGGTAAGCGGTTACCGTAGCCTATGGACGCTTGCAACACCAGGGGTAGCACGCGCGGTTTGCCGACAAAATGATGGATGGATGTTTTATCCTTTTCAATCATGCTTGTAAGAAAGAGATGCCATGTGAATATAATTAGTTTAGTGCGATTTACTACAAAATCGGCAGCATTATCTTTCCTCCAGCTGAAATCCCAATTAAGCTCGCAATATTTTATTCACATGAGAACGATATTATTTTTTCCAGAATTAATTAAACATTCATTCGAACATAATTTAAATGTTCGTAATATTCCGTAAACACGCCAGAACTCTGAGTAATTGCAAATATTTAACTCTTCAATGTTAAAATTTTACAAATACTAAAGGCAAACACTTGTGGCCGTTCGAAATGATCATTTAACACTGTGCAAATAAGGTTCAAAATGTTTGGTCTGTTTGAAATTTAAGGTTAAATGGAAAGCTCCGGGGTTGTAAGTTTATATCTACACGGTCAAGGATGGAGCCTTGCTTATTTGAATTATTTGTATATTATTAAAAAGGACTTAATAATTATATCTAACGACGAATGAAAAGTCATAAGAGAGTCGCCGATGCCACAGCGAGCGGTCTAGCTAGAGTTCTGCAGTCATAGTTCTACGTGCGTTCTACATGATCGCCGCGGTCGCTGTGTGCAATGATCAAAAACTTCTTTTGATTTAATATTTATAATAAATAATTACACAGCGAACACGGAACGTAGAACTCTGACCGCAGAACTATAGGTCAATCGCTGTGGGATCGGCGCCTAAAAACTAAGCAATACAATAAAAAAAAAGTGAGACAGTGAAGATTATAAATGAACTAACATTATTATATCCTTTTTTAGGGTTCCGTACCCGAAGGGTGCCAAATGAGACCCTATTACTAAGACTCCGTTGTTCGTCCGCCCGTCCGTCCGTCTGTCTGCCAGTGGGCTGTATCTCATCAACCGTAATAGGTAGACAGCTGAAATTTACAGAGAATGTGTATTGCTATTGCAGTTATAGCAAAAAAATAATAAAAATGAAATAAAATTAGAAATGAAATGGGGCGCCCATACCTGAAAAGTTGTTTTATTGCGTTTTTTTTCATAGCAAATTTGAGTTAGTTAATATTGTACGGATCCCTCTGTATGCGAGTCCGACTCGCAAATGGCCAGTTTTATTATTTATGTTTTACTTATGTAAGAAAGATTAAGACTAAATTACTTTCGTTTGTAAACAACAGGACCACCTAACCAAACAAAAAGCTTATTGTATAAGTATGTGTATAATAATGCAATCGAACTTATGGCAATTCTTTAGCACCTAAAGCTACCGCATTAAACCTTCATTAACCTTTAAATCTAACTTGTGGTTATACAATAGATTTTCACAGATAACGCACTGAGTAATAACCGTTTGAGTAAAGTTAATGTAGCGGACTCACGGCGCTCGATCTTGGGAGATAAACGAGTCTCATATTAGTACAGTTGTGGAAATAATTACAGGGTCGCTGTTTAATAGTTCCCCATTAGGGGCTGAATTTAAATTAATGTAATCCAGCGGCGAAGGACCTGAGTATCCTTAGATTTGAGTACATGCAGCTTATAAACTATAGGTACGTTTAATATTAATGAAGTTATTATTACATTAAATTTGCTTTCATCGATCACATAATCTTTTGGTGAACAATACAAAAACAGTATAGAGAACAAATAAAAAAGAACGGTGTTCTATGAGACTAGAAATGGACAGTAACTCAGTTGAAAACTGTAAGCCCAGTATAAGTACTGATACAAGGAATTGCACAGAATTTGACAACTCTTACTGCAATCTCGGCATGGAAACCATTTACCCATAATGCGCGCCGTATGGTTATTTGCTACCCTACCGTAACCTATAAAAAAAATACTGTGTATATGTCTGTGTTTGACCACAATATCACCATTGGTAAGTGATGATGTGGCTAAAGGTGGTAAGTATACTAAGCCTAGAAGGAACTGGCTCTCAAGTGCAGCTGTCGGAACACACCGATAGGTGCTTGGCGACAGATTTTCAACTTGAATGTGGTAGCCAGCCAGATGGGTGCAAAGTACCTTACAACCGGGCTATGGTTTCCTCACTATGTTTTCCTTTACCGAAAGTTCAAGCTCATTGTAGGATTCGAACCCGGTACTTCGTATCGGTATCCGACGTCAATACCACTGAGCTACCAGAGCCTCTCCCCTTCATCGTGATAAATTCAAGAAAAGAATCTAGCATATTGCGCGCACGGAGACGTGTGAGGTTTAGCTTAGATAATTTTTTATAGAACTAGCTGTCCCCCACGGTTTCACCCGCGTTCCTGGGATAAAAAGTAGCCTATGTCCTTCTACATACCATAAGCTATCTGCATGCCAAATTTCATGATGATCCGTTGAGTAGTTGAGGCGTGAAGGCGTAACAAACAAACAAACTCACTTTCGCATTTATAAATTAGTAAAGTATAGTAATAGTTAGTATTAGGATTTCATGAATTACGGTATTTCGACCACTTTTTAGAGCAATATCAATAAAACAATGTAGAATATAAGTGAGAATTCCTTGAGCGTACAGCCAACCTACGCGCCTCAGTTGGAAAGGTGTATGGGCTCCGGACCTTGGCCTATTGGTTCGAGATGTTTGTTTACACCTAGAAACCACTAAACCATGCTTTAACTTCGCGATGGTTTCAATTATGCATTATACTAACTAAATGTTACTCCAAGGGCTTTTATAATTTTCAATTTAACACACTCGCTCGTAAAGTGACATTTATTGCACCATTTTTAGTATCTTAATGCAACTTATTACGCACTAGTGTTTTTCTTTACATTGCCGCACAGTTTTATGAAAGGTATAATCCCGGAGATAAGTTTGTAACTCACGTGCATGTGATATGTGTGTAGACCAGCTTTATAGTTTGAACTTGCGCTCCAAATTTATTAACGTTCTCATTGTGTGGTTGATTATTATCAAAAAATATACTTAAAAAAATACAAGTCTGTTTTTTTCCTCGCAAGTGTGTTGAAAAACGTCGTGTGACACGCGTGTGCATTGATTAATTACACTCTCGGCTCACGCACTTAATACCGCCTCGAATGTTAATAACCAACTTTGCACACATGTATTATAATGTACTATTGTCTATATATCTATATAAATGGAGAATCTGTCTGACTGACATATCAACGCACAGCTTTTTTAACCGACGAAAAAACGGAGGAGTTTTACAAGTCGACGCGTATATTTGTTTTTTTTTTTAATTTATAATAACGCATAACTTTTTATAGAGTAGTCCGATTTTGCTTATTCTTTTTTTATTGGATAGGGTATACCTCAAAGTTGGTCCCATATAAATAAAGCCACAAAATTTTTTTAAATAAAAACTTTTTAACAAAAAAAACACCGCAAAAACTGAAAAGCAAAAAATACTTTTGAATATAACTTGAATTTTATAAGGTTTTGCAGTCGGCGATAAACAAATATTACAAAAAAAATACATATCTACATAGGTTATTGGTTTGTCCCCGACTACAAAACCTTATAAAATTCTCGTTATATTCAAAATTATTTTTTGATTTTCAGTTTTTTCGGTGGTTTAATTGTTTAATTAAAAAGTATTTTATACTACTAATGCAGCAAAGAAGCATGCGGGCCGCGTGTCGGTAGGTCGGCAACGCGCGAGTAACACCCCTGGTGTTGCAAGCGTCCACAGGCTACGGTAACTGCTTACCATCAGGCGGGCCGTAAGCTTGATTGCCACCATAGTGGCATACAAAAAAAAAACTAGGGGTATCTCTCACGCATTGCCGACACTGACATAACCCCTTGCCATCAGGCGGGCCGGGCGGCATCATTCACGCGTTACTGACCCTTCCCCCCTCCCCAATGAGCATTGGCGATCACAACATGACTGTGAGGTAGAGGCACTTCCACAGTCGAGCTGCTCTTTGAGCGAATAAACGCTCTACCCATAGAGTTAGAATATTATAGACGGATAGCGTTAAAAAGGTTACCTTATGCAAAGCGTGAGCAGTTTCGTTTTTTTTTTTTATTTATTTAAATCAATATATATAAAAGAAAGACGTGTTAGCTACACTATTTATAACTCAAGAAAGGCTGAACCAATTTGGCTGAACATTGGTGGGGAGGTAACTTAGAACCAGGAGATACTTTTTATAGCACTAGCCTGTATGTAGGGAAGGGGGTTAAGAAGGAGGTGCAGGTGAAACCACGGGCGGAAAGCTAGTTTTATATATACACATATATTATCGTACACTAGTTGATTTACAGACAGACAAAATGTCGATATGGATTCATTGGCATTTTTGTTCCCGCTAAAAGTATATCGATAAAAAACGAGAAATTGGCATTCATTATTATGTATTTTAGTCATTCAAACTATATTTTGACCGTACCAAAGCTCACGGCACGTACTCTAGTACGCTCTATGAATATTCTAAGTCTATGGCTCTACCTCTCAAAAAATATATATTGTTTATCTCTCGAGTACTTTTTGGGTGGCGCATAGAAAATTAGATAAACCTACAAAAATAACCGCTTCTAATAAACAAATCAATTATAGCGACCTATTTTTAAGTGTTAATTTAAGTATTATCATATCAGTGACCGACGGACGGAGTACACAATCGTAAGCATATATTAACAAAACCTAGTTAGCTGTTATCTATAGCAAATAATTGATATTTGAATGTACTGTGGGAACTTGTGTGGCCAAGTTAACTGATCGGGTCAGGGGTGGGATGATGTTGGAAAGGAGATATGTGGTTGAGCTGTCTATTGGAATACTGGTGGTGTCATGCATTTTAGGTTTGTTTCACAATGTGAATGCAGAAATAAGGTTATGATAATTTTCTCTGTTAAATCAATAATTGGCTTAATTCCAACGTGTGTTGTGATGAAAATTCATGTGAATTCAATCGAAACTAAACATATCAAATAACCTGCCTACCTATCATTAATTTAATTCTGCTGCATAGGTATTCCGAAAGAAGTTTTATTTAGTAGTGCAAGAGAAACTTGCAGAGAAGCGTGATACCCGTGATGGTGTTCCAAGCGTCCATAGGCTACGGTACGGTAACCGCTTACCATCAGGCGGGCCGTATGCTTGTTTGCCACAATAAAAATATTTATTGCATTTTTGTTTATAAAGAAATATGACATCACTCGTCTGTAAATTAATGTTTCCTTATTCTTTCAGGAAAACCTAAAAGCAAGTTCACGTTTTATTTTTAAATCATCAAATAAATTCAAACAAACCTTCATTAAAAGTCGAATAAACGATAAGCCTTTAAAACAATGAATTGATTATTAAAATAAAACGTGTCAAACACCACATGACTTACTGAGTCAGTGCAGAGTTCACATGTCCATTATCATCAATTCACGCAACTGACTTACTTAGTGCACTGATAACAATAATAAGTGTACCTCTAAACATGTTGTAACAAGTTTCTCTTGCACTACTAATTGTTATTTAATTTTAAATAAAATTCAGTAATTAAAATTATTAAGAGAGGTAGAGCATAGCGTTTATTCGCTCAAAGAGCAGCTCGACTGAGGAACTACCTCCACCTTACAGAATAGCCGAATAACTGTATGTTGTGTAAAGTTGTGTTCCTGCGCGTGAGTAAGGTTGCTAGAGCTCATAGGGGAGGGGGGATAGGTCGGTAACGCGTGAGCGATGCTTCTTGTGTTGCAAGCGTCCATATGGCTACGGTAACCGCTTACCATCAGGCGGGCCGTATGCTTGTTTGCCGACTTAGTCGTATAAAAAAAAAAAAAAAATGAAATTCAGAATTAAATAACCTCTGAATCGGTAGAAATATTAAAAAATCGGAAATGGTTCCATTTCTAATGAACCACTGTTTGTATTTGCAATTATCAGAACGTCAAAAAGTTATCAGAAAACCGCTACATTGAACCGATTTCAATTCGAAAATGATTGAAAAGTTAAGTAATCGCCCCGCTGGATATTAAAACAAATCATTATATTTATCTCAGTCTTTTTTTTTTTTTTTTTACTGTGTATAGGCCTGTGTTTGACCACAATCTCACTATGGTAAGTGATGATGTGGTCGAAGGTGGTAAGCACACAAAGCCTAGAAGGAACTGGCTCTCAAGTGCAGCTGACGGAACACACCGATAGGTGCTTGGCGACAGATTTTCAACTTGAGGGTGGTAGCCAACCAGACGGGTACTACAAAGTACCCTACCACCGTGCTATGGTTTCCTCACGATGTTTTCCTTCACCGAAAGCTCAAGCTCATTGTAGGATTCGAACCCGGGACCTTCGTCTCGGTATCCGACGTCACTACCACTGAGCTATCATCGCCTTAAAAGGTCTCCTAAGAGGGATACAAAATAAACTCCTCTCACTAATTAACTAAGCAGGATTAATTCCCGTGTGAACTCAAACCACGTCTATTTGATTTTCTACTTATACCCTCGTTACTACCAGACCAGTAATAGACCACATGGTCTATGGTTAGTGTTAGAGTAAACTTTGAGTAATTATGAAGGTTTCTATGTCAGGGAACTTTCTCTATGAATTATGAGGTGTGATTTTCGTATAGATTTCTGGTATTTTTATTATTCATTTTGAACTGGATTTTGTTAATCTAATTCTTTGTTGGGGGAAACTCAAATCCCTAATGTAGACTCCTGTTTATGACGTGTAGTTAGATATTTTTATACACGGAGCTTTTTAGGGTTCCATATTAGGGACTATATTACTAAGCCTCCGCTGTCCGTCCGTTCGTCTGTCCATCTGTCTATCATCGGGGTGTATCTCATGAACCGTTATAGGTAGTCAGATTAAATTTTCACAGAATGTGTATTTCTATTGCCGCTATAACAAAATATAATAAAAATGAAATAAAATTTATATATTCAAGCCCAAAAAAGCCTCTACGGTGTCCCGTATATAAAAAACCGGGAAGTGTACCCTTCTAGACAAAAAAAGAATTTTCCAAATCGGTTCATAAATGACGGAGTTATGAGGTAACAAACATAAAAAAAAAAAAACACAATCGAATTGAGAACCTCCTCCTTTCTTTGAAGTCGGTTAAAAAATATGGTCAACCTTGCCTTGGTCAAAATTTACGAAATTTCGGACGTACCACTGACTTCCTAACCTATTGGATCGCAAAATGATTTTAAGATAAATAAATTAGAGTTAAATAATAATAGTGTCCAATATATAATACATACATAGAAACATGAGACGGGCCTTGTTATACGACCTACTTGTGATGAAGATTATGAATATAATACAATTAACGATTAAAAAGTCACAGCGTCCGTTTGTACGTTAGAAGAAATAATTTGAAACATTCTAAAAACCCGTGCTTGTGTTGAAGTAATAAATATGATCACCAAATTAGAAATAGAGATGCTCTTATTGGGTTTAAGAAATGGTAAATCTTCTTTTATATAAATAAGTCGGCAAATAATCCCTATAAGCAGACCCTTGCAACATACCATGCATCATACACGTGCTACAGTATGAGGCACGAATGGTGAGCACAGATAGGCAGCAGTGGGGGCAAGCTCGCGCATGTACACTTTTGGCCAAATCACAGTAGCCAAATGACACGCAAGAATCCAATAGACGACGAGCATCGACTGACGAACCAATCGTGTGTAGCTCGGCGCTCCCCCTGCTTCATTCCGCCAAACAGACCGAAAATTTACTACTGCGCGAGTGTCAATCTGTGCTCACGACACGTGCCCCTTACTATACCGACCCCCCCCCCTCCCCAATGAGCTCTGGCGACCTTACTACTATGCTCTAGCTCTCTAATTCCTTTTTTTTATACCACTAAGGTGCCAATCAAGCATACCATCTTTTGCATCGTTAATTATCCGACATAATCTTTATTAATGTCCATTTAAAAATAATACTTAGACAAACCTGTAAAATTTCCTAGTGCTAAAATTAATCGTGCCAGAGGAATAAATCACGTCAACTTTGTTTTAAGTTTCATGTTACTGTTTAAGCTGTATGAATTCTTGTTTATATTTAAATAGGGCACATTATTTAGGCTACTGGTCCGCTGACATTGTATTTAATCAGCGTATTAACAGTGTTATTATCAGTATCGTCATCATTAGTAAATTATATTCAATGACTGCTGACTTTCATGACTGACTTCATTAGGGGGCGTCCGTTAATTACGTGAGGCGATATTGCTGATTTTTCGACCCTTATAGAGATCGGTCGAACCAAGTCTCACCTCCCCACTAATATCACGTGAGATTTTTATACCTAGTATTTTTTGCGTATATACGTTAATTGCTTGTTTGCGTTGGATTTATTTAAAGACAACAATACCTACTATATTTAATTATTAATATTGTTTAGAACATAGTCTTGAATCACAGAGTCGAACAAAAATTCGAAAATTTACACCGTCTCTTGTGGAAAAAAATACGTGATATTTGCCGACACCCCCCTCTTCCCCACTTGAAATTAGTTGAGATTCGGTTCGACCCCTTCCCCCTTTAATGCCAAACATAATTTATGGACGCCCCGTTATCAATTCATTTCATTATTTTTGACCAATAAATACAACACAGTTTTATCTGAAGTACATTTATAGATTTTCAGACAAACCATTTTTGATATCCCACAGCGATAGCACAGGAAAAGGGCAGAGAATAGATTTAAAATTCTACTATCCTACATGCTAAAGTGAGATTTTTGTTTGATACCTTTTGACGCTTCAACGGCATAATCAATCTTGCAGAAATTGGGCAGGCAGGTAGCTTAAGGCACACCAATTTTTAATCGGGGTGAAACTGGAGCAAAAACTACCACAAAATAAGAAGAGAAGAGGCGCACACGAAAATATTGGTGTGAAAGAACCAAAGTCTGTCACTGCGTCTAATTAATAATAATTGAACTGTTTTACAAAAAACTTAAACTGACTTCAAAGTACAATTCGCCAATTCGGCTTTCGTCCTGATCGATCTACAGGAGATCTCCTAGTGCTAGCCACCCACCTCTGGGGCGAGGCCATTGAGAAACATGGTGAAGCGCTAGCCGTTTCACTGGACATCTCGAAGGCTTTCGACAGGGTCTGGCATGATAGTCTGCTCAGCAAGCTTCCCTCATACGGACTGCCCTCTAGTTTCTGCGCCTGGATCTCTGATTTCCTGAGTGGACGGTCTATTCGAGTGGTCATCGATGGGTGCTCGTCTGAACCAAAGGCGATCAACGCTGGTGTCCCTCAGGGATCTGTTCTCTCTGCTACGCTGTTTTTGCTGCATATTAATGACTTGCTGAGACCCGGAATCTATGGGTACGCAGATGACAGCACCGTCACAGAGAGTTATGTATCCGATCCGCGGGCTAGTAGGGCCACAACAGAGTCTCTCAGAGAGGGTATGGTTACGAGGTTGAACTCGGCTCTGCAAATTGTATCCGAGTGGGGTACCGCCAATAGGGTCGAGTTCAATGCCTCTAAAACACAGGCCTGTCTCTTTTCTGCAAAGAGGAGTCTCTTTAACCTGACTCCCGCATTTCGTGATGTATCTGTACCGTTATCCAAACACCTAGACCTTTTGGGTCTCAATTTATCCTCTGACCTTAATTTCGGACGGTCCATCGAGGCCAAGGCCAAGACTGTTGCCAAAAAACTTGGAATCCTGAACAAGGTGAGACGGTACTTCACAAAGGAACAGCTTCTAAATTTATACAAAGCTCAAGTTCGACCTTGCATGGAGTACTGTTCTCATCTGTGGGATGGCTCAGCCAAATATCAACTGGCAACTTTGGACTCGTTAGATAGGCGCGCTCGAAGGATAATTGACGATAACGACCTAACGAGCAAGAAACTGCAAAACCTGGATCATCGGCGTCAGGTTGCAAGTTTGACGGTATTTTACAGATTGTTCCACGGAGAATGCGATAAAGAACTCCATAATCTTGTCCCTCCATCCCCGTTCTTCTATCGGACCACTAGGCGTCGGGGGGGTCTCCATCGCTTCGTCGTCGATATTCCATCTTGCCGTACCAAGCGTTTCGCTTCCTCTTACCTTATACGCACGGCCAAGTTGTGGAATGCTCTCCCGGACAACGTGTTTCCAGACACTTATAACATGGGTTTATTCAAGGCCAGAGTGAACAGGCATCTTATGGGTACGCGCGGTCCACCCTAGACTACATCTTCGCTTACCATCAGGCGGGATTGCGGTCAAGCGCAAACCTATATAATATAAAAAAAAAAAAAAAAAAAAACACTAAGAAGTAATCAAATACAATGGGACCAAACGGAAAGTGTACCCTTTCAAAAAAAAAAGAATTTTCCAAATCGGTTAATAAATGAGGGAGTTATGAGGTAACAAACATAAAAAAATACAACCGAATTGAGAACCTACTCTTTTTTTAAAGTCGGTTAAAAATCTATTACCAAGGAATTACGTAGTGGTGTGTTCTTGTGCAATTACAAGAACATATCACTAGGTAATTCCATGAACGAACTTGAAAGTTAGTTCCTTTTCAGGCTTCATGTACTACCTTCGGCCGCATTTTAAATTGCTACTATGTAATAGGTCAAGGATTCTAGGCTTTGAGAAGTCGGTAAACAAGCGTACGACTCACGTGATGGTAAACGGTTACCGTAGTATGGACGCATCACTCACTCACCGTAGTATGGACATGGAGGTATCACTCACGCGTTACCGACCCTTCCGCCCTCCCCAATGAGCTCTGGGTACCTTACTAACGCGCAGAAACACAATATAAAGTAATTTGGCTACGGTATTCTGTAAGGTGGAGGTACTTCCCTAGTCGAGCTGCTCTTTGAGCGAATAAACGTTATGCTCTACCTGTCTTAAAACCCTTTTTCTTCTTTTTTATCTTACCCTCTTCCCAATCTTTTGAGATGTATTTCCAAATCTAATCCCTTCTTTCAAAGCAGTTTATATGAATTATTACTTAACAACCTAAGTCAGGATCTAATTCTAAGACCCCAGAGCTGTCCAAAGCAGTCTTAGCAAGTTTCGTTTCTTTTGACATAATATTGTCATTATCTATGCGTAACAACGCATTAGGAAAGACCTATTTCTCATTCAATTTGTAATCATTATCTCTAATCATCATTAAGGGTAATGGTTTCAAATTGCGGCCTGGCCGAGCTACTCGACTCTATTCAGTGGTGGCGTATCATTCGATTGTAGTAGTCTTGACCGATAATAATCGAAAATTTAACAATTCTATTACAAATAATACCGAAGCGTAAGTGATTGGTTACTACCAATCGTTTGAATAGAATTTTAGTTAATTTTGATTAGTGATGATGTGCTGTAGATAAAGTGTATCTCTCTGTTGCTGAAGTTTTTAGACTACAGTTACTATTTAACATCAGATGGCCCGAATATGACAACTTTTTTTATACGATCATCATCATCTGCCTTTATTGAAGCTCTGCTGGACATATGCCTAATTCCTCTAATAATTCTATAATTCCTCTCCATCCTAAGGCTGTCTGGAAGAGATCGCTCTTTAGCGATAAGACCGCCCAGTGTACAGTTATTAATATTATGTTCTTTTCTTTCTGTTTTGTTAACTGTTTTTCTGGTGTACAATAAAGAGTTATCTATCTATCTATGCCGCTCCCAGAGCGCGCCACTCCTTCCGGTTTCTTGCCACCCGCATCCAGCCCAGTCCGGCCACTTTTTTGACGTCGTCAGTCCAACGGGCTGGGGGCGCCCCACACTACGTTTGCCAAGATACGGTCTCTAAGACTCGTCTGCTACATTGACGTCGGTTCTGCGGCAGATGTGACCAGCCCATTGCCACTTCAGCTTGCTAATTCGTTGAACTATGTCGGTTACTTTGGTTTTTTCTCGAATGACTTCGTTGCGGATGTTATCCTTCAAAGAAAACCCGAGTATAGTTCTTTCCATAGCTCGTTGAGTGACTTAAAATTTTTGGACCAGTGTATGCGTAAACTTTTTTTTTCATCTAAGGTTTTATAAATACTTTCATAAAAAGTGGCCAATTCTAGGTTCTTCTTCCTTTGTAAGAGTCGGGAGAACATACGACATCCATCATCATAATGCCCAAAATACGCCGGTGTTCATATACTATTACATAAAATATCTGTCTACTTTTGATCCTTCTGTCATTTAAACCAAATCATAAAGAAAAGGTATTTTTGCAAATACTTAGCGCTTTTCTATTACAAGCTTTTATTTATCTTGCTTTATTAGTATGGGTCCAATCTTGCAACTGAATTTTAAAACAGTTATCCCCAACCGATTGAGCTGATGTAGGTATACACGTTTAGTTTGATGACATTGCAATCAAAGTTTTTTTAAATTAATATTTTGTTTGGTGTTGCCAAACTCAACGGCAAACACCCTTACTCATAAAGCGCTATTTAACTAATATACTCTTTAAAGGGTAAATAATGTCACATTATTTGACACTTACAATAGAGTGACATTATTAACGTGACCCTTTAAACAGTATATTAGTTAAATAACGTTTTATGAGTAAGGGGGTAAGTATTTAAAAACTATAGAAAATTTGTACGGTTCGGAGAGCTGTCTTATTAACGTTTTTTTTTATACGAATAAGTCGGTAAACAAGCATACGGCCCGCCTGATGGTAAGCGGTTACCGTAGCTATATGGACGCTTGCAACACACGAAGCATCGTTCACGCGTTACCGACCTTTCCTCCCTCCCCTATGAGCTCTGGCGACCTTACTCACGCGCAGGAACACAACTTTACACGACATAAAGTTATTTGGCTGCGGTATTCTGTAAGGTGGAGGTACTTCCCCAGTCGAACTGCTCTTTGAGCGAATAAACGCTATGCTCTACCTCTCTCAAAAATTTGATATCATTAGAGTACTACGCCCAATGCATTTTTCTAGAAAATGATGCGATTGGAGGTCATAATTTCCAGTTATTAGTATATTTTGAATTTGTAGTTGCAATTTGATATAAGTAAGCCTGACGTTAACAACAATAAAATTTATGGAAATCGTTTCAAAAATAAAGGTTTAATATTCTTTAATGCAACACCTAGTTCGCTATAACAGTCATAAAAAATAATTCGCCCATTACACGCACTTCCACGGAATCAAAACAATGGTGCTATCAACTGGGGAATGATTACAGCGCATCTGATTAAACAGTGTAAATTACCATTTATGGTCATACATGGTATAGTAATGATCTCATAATTATGTTACGTTTCGATTTGTAAAAACGGGCAGGTGGAATAACGTCAAGAAATTGAAAAAAAAAATACACACTATATTAAATATTATTTTATAAAAATAATGATTCTTCATCATCATCAGCATATAATATCCCACTGCTGAGCACAGGCCTCCTTTCACAAATGAGGGTGAAAGGGAATGGGCAGATACTCCACGCGTGCCCACTGCGGATCGGTGGAGGTAGGCTAGGTCAACCTACTGTTGGAGTTTTCAAGCCGCCTAGTAGACCTCCAACAAGCTTAACGACTATCACAATTAAGTGATAACCGGGACCAACGGCTGCTAGGCGGTCAGCCATTCAGGTACCAACCCCGACGGTGGTAGCTTCACTTCGATCGATTCGAAACGATCGATAAAGAACGGATAATAATTCCACACCACGAATGCTTCGAAAAATAATGATTAACACCATTCAAATATTGGTTAAAAATATAACGATTTCCAAATATGAATGGAATAAAAAAAGTAAAAAATATTAAAAATACTTATATCCATAATTTTAATGCCAGTTATATGTATTAATAAGCAAAAGAACTAGTCCCGCAGCTATATCTAAGAGATATATTGTTTTAAAAATCTTGTGTAAATAAAGCGTCATAATTACATTTATCACAAAAAATCTGGAAATAAACCTTGAAATATGTACCTACCTACAAAATAAATAAAGAACGCTCAAGACACCGTAAAGAATTGATATTACAATTTAAAAACGAATCAAAGCTTAGACTATAATTGTCTATCCTTTTTAAATTTATCATAAAATTAGTTAAAAAAAAATGACCTATCATAAAAATCCGATTTTGATATCATAACCGCGACATTCCCTAACCTTAATAAAACATAAAGTTTCACATTTACTATGACTTGTTATTTGCAATAAAAAT
This sequence comes from Achlya flavicornis, assembly GCA_947623365.1. Lineage (NCBI taxonomy): Eukaryota > Metazoa > Arthropoda > Insecta > Lepidoptera > Drepanidae > Achlya > Achlya flavicornis. The sequence goes on from OX392484.1 coordinate 13,420,287, forward strand.
ATTCGAGATACGGTTTTCTAGTTAAATGTTTATCATTGCATTCTTGAGATGCCATTATGCGAACTAATAGTGTAAGAACGATCTTGATCGTGTGTTTTGTTATCAGTGATGTGCCGACCATTTTTAGGGTTCCGTAGCCAAATGGCAAAAAACGGAACCCTTATAGATTCGTCATGTCTGTCTGTCCGTGTATGTCACAGCCATTTATTTCCGAAACTATAAGAACTATAATGTTGAAACTTGGTAAGTAGATGTATTCTGTGAACCGCATTAAGATTTTTACACAAAAATAGAAAAAAAACAATAAATTTTGGGGGTTCCCCATACTTAGAACTGAAACTCAAATTTTTTTTTTTCATCAAACCCATAAGTGTGGGGTGTCTATGGATAGGTCTTCAAAAATGATATTGAGGTTTCTAATATCATTTTTTTCTAAACTGAATAGTTTGCGCGAGAGACACTTCCAAAGTGGTAAAATGTGTGTCCCCCCCCCTGTAACTTCTAAAATAAGAGAATGATAAATCTATAAAAAATATATGATGTACATTACGGTGCAAACTTCCACTGAAAATTGGTTTGAACGAGATCTAGTAAGTAGTTTTTTTTTAATAGGTCATAAATTGAAATTAATATCAAATACTCAGGTCTATACTACCATTTACTTATATACCTACAGGTTTGTACGGAACCCTCGGTGCGCGAGTCTGACTCGCACTTGGCCGGTTTTTTTATTTAATCTAAAGTGTGCTGTTCACGCGCGATTGAGTCGCAAAGCGTAATCGATGTTTGCATGATTAATTGGTCATTAATTAAATTGCAATAAATCTTTTATTCATTAAACGTATTTAGTGATTAAATATTACAGCAGCACTCTGCTGAGATGTAAGAACCTAATAAGTTTTTAGTTAAATTGTTCTCGTGGTAAATGAGACGTACACAAAAAGATTTTACCTATTTTATATAGATTAAATAAAATAAATAAATAAATATCCTGGGACATTCCTCACACACGGTCATCTGATCCCAAACTAAGCAGAGCTTGTACTATGGAAACCAGATAACTGATATGATTTATAATATACTACTTTTTGTTTGTAAATACTTACTTAATATACATAATTACACCCAGACTTAGGACATACAGACATGTATTTTTCATGCACACAAATGCATGTCCTTTGTGGGAATCGAACCCACGACCTGCGGCGCTATCGTCTTAACCAACTGCGCCAACTGGCCCGTGATTATGCGGAGAGTCAATTTTTACATTTACTAATTGACTTAATAGAAGATAGATTGGTCAGTTTTGATTTGAAGCAAGGGCTTGACGACTTAACAATTCAAAAATTATTAGATTTTTTTAAATTTGTATATTTATTACGCACTTAAAAAAAATTGTTTGCTACATTATTGCTTAGAGTTTTATTATCAATCTAACATTATTATTATTCTTAAAGCATTTTTTACATGACATAATGTTAATGTGTAGCCAACCTTTCACAAAGGCGCAATATTCTCAACTTAATGGTGGAAGCCAGCCAGGCCCCCAAACATTTGTTAAACGTATGAATAGGTATAAGGCATACGTCGTAAAAATCTAAAATCGCAAATGTCTACCTTGAACAGCACTCCAGCATCACGCCACTACGGCGTGCTACGTCCCGATGATTCAAATTATGATTTTGCTGAGTTTCATCACGTAGCATATTTTCCAAGAAATTAGATCGCCGAAAAAAATATAAGGCTGTTCGAGTTTCTGCCTCGCGTTTGCGTGCGTCCTTACATAAATGTGCATCCTTTAACATAAACCCCACTCTTAAAAACATCCTTATTTGTATGTATATAAGAATGTTTAGGTTAGTAGATGTAGTTTTAGAAGTGAATAATCAACTTTGTTTCTAAGAACTGGCGTTCATTTTTCATGTAGCATTCTGATGGTAAACGCAGTCACTATGTGTTATGGGAAATGTAGGTTTTACACTGTTTTGTACCATGATCGCTGTGGGGTAAGCCGAATTATGTATTAGAATTCAAAATTATATTATAGAAGTTTAGTAACTAACAAAAACCTTCCGAACCTGAGTCAGACTATTCATAGGTGCCTGCGAAGATCTATTCGAATAAAAAAATTAAAATATTGAATTTTCTCATTGCAATACTTAAAAATGGCGAAAACAATGGCAATAAATGAAGTTTGAATAACCTGAATACAAACAATTGTTGAGCCTAGAAAATAAACCAAAAAGAAACAAACTCTAATCTGCTATTACAATGGTTTTAATAGATGGCGTAGTGTTGGGAACATGGGAAATCATAAAAGGCGAAATTTTCAAAATTCGAAATCATTAATCAAATAGACCTTCAATAATAATAATAATTTATTTATTCAGATTTCACAGATCCATGGGTTAGTAAAATGCCTTATTTCTAGGGTTAGTACTATATTAATTACATTTATTATACTTATGAAAAGTCTGACTCTAATACCGGTTCGGAAGGTTGCATTTGCTGAGAAGAACCGGCAATTAACTCAGCAAGAGTTTGCGTCTGACTCGCGCACCGAGGTTTTAAACCTTCCTTGGTTTGGTAAATAACAGCTAGTTGTTATAAAACCGGACCGCATAACTAAGTTTGTAAATGAATTTTCATGATTTCGAAATAACTGTGCTAGTTAGTTACATCAATGCTTATGAACTGAAGTTGTTTCAGATTTTCCTCATAGCGAACTTCGGAGCTTACCTCTCATCCATACTGACTTACCTCACCACTTTAAAATAGTATAGTATAGGTTGTAGCATATATTTTAATAATTCAGTCAGTAGAAGGATTTTTCATTTAAGTAAATGAGGTCATTTATAAAAAAAAAAACACCATGAGAGAAAAAATATATATTACATTTGCTCACAAGACAAGATTGATATACATAATTTTCCGCAATATTATAATAATAGACCCAAGTTCACAAAACGATGCAAAAGACAAACAACTCAATTTCTATCCACTGATACGTTTCGCACCCCTATTCGCCCCCTATTTCGCCCCCTGCAAAACTTTGCACGTAAATAACAGTAAGAAAAATCTTCGCGAGAGGCAATTTATGATGATCATTCCACCTTTTGTTTTAAATCATGCCGCAACTAAACTCGCTTAAGTAAAGCAAATAAATAAGTTTTTTTTCTCACAAACTTGATTTATTTATATTGGTATAATTTTTGTATTTGTGATTTATTAATTCACTTTCTTTCACTCTGTGGTTCTACTTGCTTTATAATTATTTAATATAATATATGCTTTAGACTATTAGGCAGACAGCCTAGGAACTTTCTAGAATATAGACAATAAGTTTAAAAATCAATAAAAAAACTCTTCAGTTTGATAGTACCAAGGTGGCAAAGTTAATCGTAACGTTTATAGGTACACTAGCTGCCCGACGCGACTTCGTTCGCGTGGTGCTACCCTACCCTGTGGTGATACCCCACCCTACCCTACCCTATATGAATAATTTTCCCCGTTTATGCAACATTTTTCACTGATGCTTCGCTCCTATTAGTCGCAGCGTGATGTTATATAGCCTAAAGCCTTCCTCGATAAATGGACTATCTAACACAAAAATAATGTTTCAATTCGAACCAGTAGTTCCTGAGATTAGCGCGTTCAAACAAACAAACTCTTCAGCTTTATAATATTAGTATAGATTACCAGGGCCTTAACGAAATTGAGTATTTTAAGTTTTCTGACCAAGCGTGGCTCATCCTTGGCCACCAACTTTTATGACTGGATCTTTAAGTGAAATATTATACAGCCCAAATGAGACTCTGAAATATAAGCATAAGGCTTAGTTTCCAAATTAAACTTAATTCATGAAATAAGTATATTTTACTGTTAGGTATACTTCAGGTTTGTTTGATAAATTCTCAAGTAGTTATTTAATAAAGGATTCCTTTCTCTTAGGAAGATTTATGTCTGAGATATTTTACCTAGGGACTGATTTACATCAACGATTTATATAAGATTTCTAAAACTATTTAATTTTCTATCTGCCTAGCTATACGATAATTTTATCTCAATAAAATGTATTAAATACCTATCTATTTAAGGATCCTTTCCTCTTTTTAGTATGTAAAGACCCTCCATGTTTAGGGTCCCGTACCCAAAGAGTGCCAAAACGGGACCCTATTCATAAGACTCCGCTGTCCGGCCGTCCGTCCGTCCATCCGTCTGACTGTCAGTGGGCTGTATCTCATGAAGTAGAAGTAAAGTAATATTATTATTATTTTACGGAACCCTCTGTGTGCGAGACCGCCTCGTACTTGGCCGGTTTTTTATTTGACTTTATAGAATAATATAAATACAGTAAAGCGCTCGTGGTGTAGCATGATTATCCATTCTTAATCGATCAGCAAAGTTATGTTACGTCTGTCGTGGTCGGTAACTGGATGGGTGACCGCCTAGTGGACCGCCGAGCGTCTCCGTGCTTCGGAAGACACGTAAAGCCGTTGGTCCTGGTTATCACTTAATTGTAATATTGTCGTTAAGCTAGTCGGATGCCTCCTAGGCGGCTTGAAAAATTCCAACAGTAGGTTGACCACTAGCCTACCTCCACCGATCCGCAGTGGGCACGCGTGGTGGAGTATCTGCCCAGTCCCTTTCACCCTCATTTGTGACAGGAGGCCTGTGCTCAGCAGTGGGACATTATAGGCTGATGATGATGATGATGATAAAAACAACAAATAATTTATAAAAGAGAAATCATTATAATATCAGGCGTGTATAAAACTGAAACTCCGGATTTTTGGATCGAATAAAAAATACCCAAAGAAACGTCTAGTGAGCAATTATCGCAAAAACTGTGACGAAATTAGCGGATGTTTCATTATATAGCTCACCAGGATACAATATCGGGTATGGTTACACCACTCACAATGTAGACTTGACACAAAAAGTAATGTCACTGAACTTGACAGTAGATAGGTGAAGCAATTGGTTAAAGTTTGTAGCTTACATCTTCCAGTTTCCTTTCAATTATCAGACCATCATTTATTAAAAAAAAATTACCTATACTGGGTGGAGATTCCGAGATGGCATATTTTCGAAACCTATGTTGGATTAGTCATGCTGAACAACTTTAATATTGGGAATTGGGACCAAACCTTGTTGATAATTCTCAAAAAAAAAAATATTTTTCATACATTATGATCGAGCAACGTTGACATTTTAAGCGATTTAAAAACGGAGGAGGTTTACAAGTCGACGTGTATATATAATTATATTTTTTTTTTTTTTTTTGACAATTCACTAATTAGGTCCCATAGTAAAAGTTGTTCAGAATGACTAACCCAACATAGGTTTCGAAAATATGCCATCTCGAAATCTCCACCTGTTATATAAAATATAAGAGATATTTATTTTTATCTTGGTGTATTTAAATATAATGCGGGGCATATGAAATGTTGTGAAAAACATCTATTTATTTTAATAAAAACTCTTCATTGAAATAAACACATCAGATTTATTTTTCATTTCAAGTATGGCAGCTTTTAAAACCATCTCTACCACATCGTAAATTTATTTATTTATTTTTAACCATGCACCTACGGAAAATCATTAAGAATTGTGATCTTTTAATTTTCAAGGTTTCAAAAAGTTCTCAGTATTTTTAGAACATTAACAAATGAAAAGATCACACAATAAAGACCATATTGAATGCTAGATCCAAAACAATGAGTCCCAAACTTATCCCCTAACTGAAGCTTAATCGATATTGGCACAAGCTTAGTTCTCAAAGACAAAAGCTTCGGGGATACATCGACAAATCAAATGTCCAAACTTTAACGAGTGCCGTATCTGGTAGTCGTTGCGCACACACCTTTTCGGCGTAATATCAGAGCAGATGTCCTAATTAAGGGGACGCGACATGGGCGGGGGCAGGCTATATTGCGACCTTTCAATAATGAACACTGGGGGAAAAGCTTAAGGGTGTGGTGGGAGTGATAAGCGATGAGCCAGTACAGTGCGCGCTAGATAAGTCTGCGCGACAGATAAGCACGCGGCAACTGCGAGGCTACCGCGTCAGTCAATGGCATTGAAACCCAATTATCTGGAGTTTTATAACAATAAGACCTCAAGCGGGCCACCGGTCTAAATTATTATGCCGGGCGTTATTCCGCTCGGGAAATAATGTCAATGGGAATAAAGGACATAAATTTTGAACTCTAAACACATTCATAATAATTACTTTATGGCAACTATCAAGCAAAAGCCAGGGTTTGACCCGGGCTATTCTCTTCTTCTCAGTTGGGCACTCTTGCCAGAGTGGTCGTGGTTGCAAAAGATGGTGTACATGGAGGGTCTTCAACGCCAATGTTCTCCTTGACTAGGGTTACTGCTTTTGCAATGCTTCACCACTTTTGGCGGTCCGTAGCGCTTATTATTTTACTATTACCCGGACTATTACTTTGCCGTAACCAATTTTTTTATAAACTAGAAGGTAAATATCGCGAAGAAATACATATTTATTCATTTATTTCATAGATAATACATAAAATATATGTGAAGGTTCTAAAATATGTGCTCTCTTAAACTATGTGTTTAATTACCCTCTTTTGTAAAGGCGTCACACCTCTCTGCCTCATACCAAAATGTTGCAGTTATTATTATTCTTATTAGGATTCCATAACCAACGGCACCCTATTACTATAACTACAAGAAACGTCTTTACAGAACCTTACGCGCGCGAGTCCGAGTATTTGATAAATAAACCGCCGTCACTAGTAATCTGCACCACATCCTTTCGGATAAAGGAAAATATTTGGCAATGAAATCCTCAGCTCCCTTGTAATTGCGGCTCGGCAGAGATCCGTTCAGTTCGGAAAAGAATTCTCTCTCTCAGATATCCTCGAACAATCCCATCGATAAAAATAAATAACACGTTACACGTGTAAAGGACAAAGGTTACTGTAAATAATTGAATCATTGTTGGATGATGCCATCAACTTACTAGTTGCGTGTTTTTTTGAGTATTTGTTTATAGTCAAGAGAAAGCGTTTGATAAATAGTAAAGTTTTGATATAATTTGAGTCTCAAATTGGATCTAAAATCTCAAACTAATAATTGGACTGTTTTATAAAAAACTTTAACCGACTTCTAAGTACACTAAGAAGTAACTTAATGCTGATCTGATCAAACGGGGAGTCCTTCCTTGTCCTTCCAGACAAAAAAAAGAATTTTCCAAATCGGTTAATATATAACGGAGTTATGAGGTAACAAACATAAAAAATAATACAACCGAATTGAGACAACACTTTAGTATTCAAGACGTTCGATGATTAAATATAGTGATACAGCTGGTGATGTCGGTTGGTGTTTTTTTTTTTTTTTTTTACTTTGTATAGGCCTGTGTTTGACCACAATCTCACTAGGGTAAGTGATTATGTGGTCGTATGTGTAGGCTCTCAAGTGCAGCTGACGGAACACGCCGATAGGTGCTTGGCGACAGATTTTCAACTTGAGGGTGGTAGCCAGCCAGACGGGTACTACAAAGTACCCTACCACCGTGCTATGGTTTCCTCACGATGTTTTCCTTCACCGAAAGCTCAAGCTCATTGTAGGATTCGAACCCGGGACCTTCGTCTCGGTATCCGACGTCACTACCACTGAGCTATCATCGCCTTAAAATGTAATAGTATCCTGGCTTTTTCTACCACGGAGGAGGCCAAGATGCTTTACAAGTTAGTTAATTCAGTTCTTATTGCTTTAGTGTTTGTATGTTATTTTGAAGCATTAAGGAGGTATCATTTTCAGGAGGATATATACCTACAACATCAAGTTATTTGGCTGCGGTATTGTGTAAGTTGGAGGTACCTACCCAGTCGAGCTACTCTTTGAGTGAATAAACACAACGCTCTACCTCTCGTAGAGCCCCCAAACATTATGGCCACCAGTCGCCGCCACTATACGCGACCACCAGTGGTTCAGTCAGATCACTACACGTTGCTACCAGTGGCAGCCACTGGTGACTGAATGCGGCCACCAGTAGCTGTACAAAATGTACGGAGAAACGCGTCCGCAACTTATGGCGTCCATTAGACGTTCTAATGTGGTCGCCACTATAGGCTTACCGTTCCGCCACTATAGGTTATTGTGTAAGCGTTGTATAGTTATCTATTTGTTAAAACAAAAACGACTGGCAACTTTTTAGGAACGTTTTGAAACTAAAACTATCTAACTTCAAAATACGGGAGAAAATATGGGGAAAAATGTGAAAACACCAAAAGATACTGAAAAATAATTATATAAAATATTAATCATATCATAAAAATCAGGTTTCTTTTTCTTAAGACTATTTTTATTTTAATAATTAAACAATAAAATTACTTTTAAAAAGATTCAAATAGCTAATGGTGGTTTTGAACGAAACTGTCTTGTGCTTATGGCTACAGTAGCCATTTAACCAAAGAAGAAGAAGAAAGAAGAACGTCATTGTCAAATTACAAATGTTACGTCAACAAACGAAGCAAATGGCTGTGCCAATGACTTCAAAACGAAGGATACACCTACCGGAACATTTTGCATAAAGTTATCAAAATCAAATAAATTGTAAATTTTTGTTTTATTTTATCCATAACTCCAGTATAAAACACAAGCCTTTCACTACGCAACTAGGCATTTTTATGGCAATTATAAGCAAACAATGAACGAATGAACTGTTCCGTGGACCGCAGTATGACCGCAGTCGACTGAGTCGCGTTGGCCCTATAATGACTTTTTAGGGCCAGCGCGTTGGTGTCATTTTGTTGCGCGGTTGGCCTGGTCCGTAGTAAATGGACACAACACTTGATTGTCAGACACAGCTGATCTATTGAAATCCGCCATAATGTTCTTATACAAACACTAAACAAGGGTCCTGGCCCGTGTAAGCCCTGTGTAAATTTCCTAGGTAACTAAAACACGTGTATACAGGCTTTGTGTCAAAAATTATTTTATTAGTAGCAATTATCCTATAACAGATGTGTACACCGCGTGTAACTTTTTATTAGTAAGGCTGTTAGTATTTAAAACTCTTTCCAAAGTCAAAAAACTCTGTTTTGACGGGCCCGTTGGCGCAGTTGGTTAAGACGTGGAGTCTTAACCTATAGCGCCGCAGGTCGTGGGTTCGATTCCCACACAGGACATACATTTATGTGCATGAACATGTCTGTATGTCCTGAGTCTGGGTGTAATTATGTATATTATGTATGTATTTACAAACAAAAAGTAGTATATGTATTATATCAGTTATCTGGTTTCCATAGTACAAGCTCTGCTTAGTTTGGGATCAGATGACCGTGTGTGAGGAATGTCCCAGGATATTTATTTATTATTTATTCTGTGTTAATTCTTCACTCAAAAGTATTTTGGTCTAGAAGGACTTTTGACATATGTCATACTTAAACGTATTCTTTTAGTACAATTTAAATGATGTTTGGTTGAGTATCCAACTATGGCATTCCCTTTAGACTGCGTCCAAGCATCTCAAGTCCCCGATGACATTACCTCACATCTTATAGCGGCCTCTATTGCTCCACAAATAAACATCGACACCTCACTGTGTTTGGACACATTTCTCTGTGTCGTCTCCTCTAAGTCTAACGTCAATATTTGCTGAGCCCACCTCATTCCTTGTACTTCCATTCAACACCCCGCCACACAATTTTAAACCTTATCCTTTACATATTGAGTTGAGTGATGTTGTACACGTAATATGGTTCATGCATGCTAAGATACATAAGCGATACAAATTGTGTTTGCACTTACGAAGAATTTGGACTTTATTTGCTAAGGGATACGGGTGATTTGATGGTATAACTTTTGAATTACTCGGATTTGTTTGCTTTCGTCGGTTATGTGGTTCAAAATTGAGTTTTGGATGGATATGTACATATATTGTTACAAATAAAAAAAAAATCTTTAAGTGCTAGTAAATTTTTGGGACAGATCATCACGAAGCTTATTATGATCCTGGATGAAGCAGTGACAAATCCACAGTTAGCGTTATTTCTCCGAATTCATTCTTGCTGCGGCTTTTTCATTGGTGATTCTGGAAAACTGACACACCGGTTATGTTGCAGGCATTTCATAAATCACAGCATTTTGCGTTGAATTATGACGCAGAATCTCCTTTTGTAGTTATTTTTTTAATATTAATATGAACATCATAAACACAATAATAAGATTCTTGCCGATTAGTTGAACTACTACCTATTATTTAAGGTCCTAATAAATTAGTGAGTCGGTAAACAAGCATACGGCCCGCCTGATGGTAAGCGGCATACACTTTTTTTATATAGGTCATTAGTAATCAAATAATAATATTAGAAACATAATCCGTGGGTTTTTTTTTTAGATAATTAATACTTTGTACTGTATTAAGTTCAATTTCGCTTTTTTTTTCCCACGGATTATTTTTCTTATATTATTTTTTAATTACTAATGACCTCATTTCATTTCACTGATTTATTAGGAACTTATATTAATAGGTTGAATCCCGATTTCCAAATCAATGGTAACTTCAATAGCTTTGACTTCACAAAGTGCTCCTAGAGCTTGAATTTAATAAATAGCGTTGACTTTGCCTTTCAGCTTAATATTCTTGAAACATTTGAATCATAAAACATGGAAAATTAATTCCCATCCAAAACTGATTCATCTCAGTAAGCCTATTCATTTTGCATGTTCTGTGATTGTACTTCAAAATGTGTATAATTTATTCAGCGGCAATGTTGCTTAATGGGGTAAATGATTGCGTAGGCCGAAACCGAGGCTAAGAACGAGCCGTAGTACAATAAGAACAGTAGATCAATTCCAAACCGCAGAACACATAACCGTTATTTACCACACACACATTGAAACCAGAATTGTTTCGAACTGCTCGGACTGTGTGCTTGGAAGGAGCTCCCCGCCGAAGTTTTTCCAAGGGAGTACAGCATGTGGTTCGACAAAAAGGGTGTGAAGAGATTTTGGCAGGGTTGGCAACGCGCCAGTGGTACCCCAAGTGTTGCAAGCGTCAATAAGCTACGCTGTCCGCTTATCATCAGGTGGGCAGTATCGGTGTTCCTTCCTTAGTAGTATAAAAAATAAGGGTCACGTAATTTTTTTCAACATTATTTTTATCTTCATACAGATGATAATATAATTTTAAGTTATTTATGTTTTAGCAATGCACTATCTATCATAATAAATTCTCATATCCATCTCAAACGATATTCGGTGAAAGGTTGCGGTGACCATCATCAAATTTACCCGAATATTCTACGTATTCTAAATATGAAACAAGCATGTCTTTGATACTGACGAATCCACAGATGTAGCACACACATTTCCCAGAAAAAACCGAGTCAAAAAACAAACAGTCCAAGAGATTTTCTCATATCACGTCGTGTAAGATCAGCCCCAATATAAGTTGACTTACTAATCTTATTTTACTATGGTCAGGTTGACGCTGAAGACGACTTCAAAGTGAATGGGTAATACGAGCTAAAGTGTAAGTCGGGACACTCGCGGGTTTTAATTATATGTAAAAGATTTGGGACTTTTATTTTCTGGTAGCTGGAAATGTATTTAAATAAATAAAAAAGTATTTCTTTGGTATCCGGTATTATATTCTAGTAATAGAGATCTGTGTATAGTTCTGTCTTGTCAATTCTTATTATTATTTGTCTTTGAATGTAAAAAAAAACAAATTCACAATTTCTAATAATAATAATTTTCAATTTCAAATTCAAGTTTTCAATTTAGTCTATGACTAAATGTAATAAAATTACTAATAGGTCATTAAAATAAAGCTAAACTAGGTAAATAAAAAAAAACTAATTAGTACCAATCTGGCTTAACATAATATGGCGTTCACACCTCTAAAACACACCAACTGTGAATGTATTATTATAATATTATCATTATTACCCGTACAAAGATAGTAGGCATGTTTTACTATTTAATCTTAATTGCTTAAAGCTGACCGTACGTGGGCGACTGTTGCTGGAGCAACATTAGTTGATTTACTCAGCGGAACTCCTTTTTAGGGTTCCGTAGCCAAATGGCAAAAAACGGAACCCTTATAGATTCGTCATGTCTGTCTGTCTGTCTGTCTGTCTGTCCGTCCGTATGTCACAGCCATTTATTTCCGAAACTATAAGAACTATAATGTTGAAACTTGGTAAGTAGATGTATTCTATGAACCGCATTAAGATTTTCACACAAATATAGAAAAAAAAACAATAAATTTTGGGGGTTCCGCATACTTAGAACTGAAACTCAAAATTTTTTTTTTCATCAAACCCATATGTTTGGGTTGTCTATGGATAGGTCTTCAAAAATGATATTGAGGTTTCTAATATAATTTTTTTCTAAACTGAATAGTTTGCGCGAGAGACACTTCCAAAGTGGTAAAATGTGTGTCCCCCCCCCTGTAACTTCTAAAATAAGAGAATGATAAATCTATAAAAAAATATATGATGTACATTACGGTGCAAACTTCCACCGAAAATTGGTTTGAACGAGATCTAGTAAGTAGTTTTTTTTTAATACGTCATAAATTGAAATTAATATCAAATACTCAGGTCTATACTACCATTTGGCACGCAATTGTTTTCAGTGCGATTAGAATGTAAATATTATGTAATTAATCTAAGCCTGTTTTGAAAAGAGTAATTGCTGAGTTTATTGCCGGCTCTTCTCAGCAAATGCAACCTTCCGAACCGGTATTAGAGTATTAGAGTCAGACTTTTCATAAGTGCCTGCGAAGGTCTATTTGAATAAATGATTTTTTGAATTTGAATTTACTTATATACCTACAGGTTTGTACGGAACCCTCGGTGCGTGAGTCTGACTCGCACTTGGCCGGTTTTTATATTTCTGAGGATCAGACAGAACATAGACATATAAAAAAGAAAGTGAAGCAAAAAATTTCCTACGTGTGCTTGAGTAAAATCAGTACTGGCCCCAAGCAGGCACAAATGATACTGAGCCTCATTGTCACTGTCAACGTCTCAATACGGAATGACAACCGATCGGCTTCCTATGGTCTATATGTGTGCGTGAGACCATGTATTTACAAGAACCGGCTTCCTATTGCTTGCGTCACTTAAGAACCGTTCCGTCTTTCATTGTTTCTTGGTCTGAGGATCAGAACTCCATTATTATTTCAAATATCCTTCGACTAATATTATTATCCTGATTACAAGGTTTTTAATACTATTATCGGTTTGGGTATTTCTATACGAGTGGGCTGTTAGCAGCTGATGATGATAAATATAGTGATGAAAACAAAAACATATAGATAGGTACATACATTGGAAAAAAATAGCTAATACAGTCAGATTGACCAAAAAATATTAAAAAAATGTAACCTTGCTGAGTTTCCTGCCTGTTCTTCTCAGTTGAAGGCCGACTACGGACTTACTAGGGCCTACTAATTGACTAAATTTATCTTTGACTTTTATGATAATCAGCAAGTTTGGCCACATGTTCAAAATAATTTCAGTGACTAACAGAATTTTCTCGAAAAAGTTATTATGCTTCAAAATTATTTGTTCAATGAACTGACAAGCTGCTCAACAGGGACATCTGTTTTTGAGCAACTATCTAGTCGCCCGTGTGTATGACATAAGTATATCTCGTTGAAAAGACATTTAAAATTATCCGCGTTACATATTCACAGCTCTTTATCCCATTGTAACAATAAAGATGGCGGCAGATAATAATGTTAAATACTTGATGTGAGTTCATTCACACATAATTTATGATTACACAAATTATATTATGGTATTTAGTCTAGGCTTGTTTTGGTCATTTTATCATAACATTCTTACTTTTTAAATTTATTGTTGGATTGAAAATTTTTATTAACGCACCTAATTATTTTATTCTAAATTAAGTGGAAGAATTAAAATGTTGTAACTACAAAGGTAATAAAAGATCTTGCAATTAGTAAATGGTAAATAATTTTAAAAAGTTTTTTTATTTTTTGTTTAGGCTTTTATGCGTTTTAGGTTGGTTTTATGAGAGGCTTCAATTCTTAGTTGCGCTTGAGATCTTGACGTGCGACATAAATCAGTTTTTTTGTGAAAGTCAATATATACCAATTAAAATTATGAAAAATATATCTTACGATGTATCAACCCATAGAGATAGAATATTATAGTGCGACTGTACGAGAGTACGGTCTGTGATCACGGGTACTGTCTAAATGTCTTTGAAGTGCGCGTACATAGTTTGAACAACTAAAATATCTAAGTATAATGACAGCTCACTGACAATAAATGCCAATTTATCTTTTTTTTCGATACTTTTACCAAGAACAAATGACAAGGAATCCATATCGACATTTTGTCTGACTGTTAAGCAACTAGTGTACAGTAGTACCCAACTGATAAGGCGCGTCGTGAATCTTCGTTCGCACAGAAAAGAAAGTATCGTCCGAAGATTAACGAAAGAATGCTTATAACTTACAGCCAACCTTAGATCACTACTATAAGGTTCATAATACACTGCAGCTGTTAGTTCCGTCTCACTCGCAAGTCACGCCCCTTCGCACACATGGCGGCAGCTGCCGACCAATAGCATTTCCCGCGCTTTGAAAATATATCTTCTGCGCAGGTACATCGGTAAGCCATATTAGTTGGGTACTACTGTAACGTTGTTAACACCTATGATATTCCAACTCTATTTTTCAACCCTTCTTACACCATAGTCTAGAAATGTGGTAGGAGCTAAGATAAGCTCCTTTACATTTAACGAATCGAATCAAATAAAAAGCGAAGAATACCCTCGAGCTGTAACGTTATACGCTCAACACACATCGAAACTAACATAGTAAATCGAATAATGTAATTATTCGGCTATTATCCGAGTTTTCGAGATCGGATCTCACTTCCGCAACGCCGGCGCAGGAGGGCGAGTAAAAATGTCATCGAGCGCGTCGCTCGCTTAATTAGTAAGCGACATGGAAACTACCGCCTTATGTAGACTTAGCGATGTTCGGACAGGACGCTGAAAAGTTAGTAAAAAGACAAGCAGGTTTTTTAAAATTCAAATTAGATCTCTCACTTCACAGGAAACACCCAAGAAAAAAATTGATGTGCGTGAACATATCTCTAATCGGTTTTCCAAACAGAGTGTGTGCCAGAGATATATACATCTAAATAGATGCCGCGAGTGTATATACTTCGCGTGTCAAAATCTGTGTAAAAATGGGGCACAATGTTCTTCTTTTGAAACGGTTTCGCGCGGACAGGGAACTCGCATAAGGCTGCATGTCCACCAGAAATGTGTAGCGAGGGATGTGTTTAGATGACAAATAGGATAGCTTCATTTTCACGTTGAAAGTCTGATGCCAGCCTAATTAAATCAATCTAGTGACATTATGGTAGGTACAAAAAAAGTTACACGCTTAGTTTTCATACGGATGGAGACTTGCGGTATCTATTTAGATTTATGTCTTTGGTGTGTGTCTTGTACACCGTTTGGGAGAAGCGTGTGTCCTAAGATATTATTCATCATCATCATCATCAGCCTATAATGTCCCACTGCTGAGCACAGGCCTCCTTTCAGGATAAAAGGGAATGGGCAAATACTCCACCACGCGTGCCCACTGCGGATTGGTGGAGGTAGGCTAGTGGTCAACCTACTGTCGGAATTTTTCAAGCCGCCTAGGAGGCATCCAACTAGCTTAACGACTATCACAATTAAGTGATAACCGGGACCAACGGCTTTCCGTGCCTTCCGAAGCACGGAAACGCTCGATATGAAATACCACTAGACGGTCACCCATCCAGGTACCGACCACGACAGACGTAGCTTAACTTTGCCGATCGATTAAGAACGGCTAATCATGCTACACCACGAGCGCTTCTTGCTACACCACGAGCGCTTCTAGATATTATTACACTCGTATAAATAATTCATAGAATTTATAACTTCGAAACAACTATAATCCCACTAGAATTATTGGTAATTTAATTGTAGAGAATAAGGCAGGTGTATCCATACAGTGACATATTCGATTCTGCCTTCAGATAATAAAGCATAAGTTAGATTAACATTCCTATATTTAAATATCACATATTTATCCGCGGAATACGATACGTATCTCATATAGAAAAATGGCACGTTTGAAGTAATGAGACACATTTTGTCAAATATATTATAAATTTAATAGTATTTGCGGGCATCTGCTTTCTTAGTGAAGTATTACTGATCAGCTTTCGCAAAAGCTATTTTATGCAATTTTTATGAAGTGAAATAGAAAGCAAGATTATTTAAATTTGACTTAGTTAATATAGGAATATAATAATAAATAAATAAAATAATATAATAAAGCGCTCGTGGTGTAGCATGATTAGCCGTTCTTAATCGATCGGCAAAGTTAAGCTACGTCTGTCGTGGTCGGTACCTGAATGGGTGACCGTCTAGTGGTATTTCATATCGAGCGTTTCCGTGCTTCGGAAGGCACGTAAAGCCGTTGGTCCCAGTTATCCCTTAATCGTGGGTTCGATTCCCGCGCAGGACATGCATTTGTGTGCATGAACAAGTTTGTATGTGCTGATACTGGGTGTAATTATGTACATTAAGTATGTATTTACAAACAATATGTAGTATATCAGTGAACTGGTTTCTATAGTACAGTAGTATCCCAACTCATAAGGCAAGCTCTGCTTAGTTTGGGATCTGATGAACGTGTGTGAGAAATGTCGCAATATATTAATTTAAGTAACAAAAATCACTTTTTTTTTATTTATTTATATTTAAAAACACACATATTTTACAAGCTATATAAGATATATGCACACAAGAGAGTCATGCATGTATTTGTTGCACAAATATTGAACACTGACACCCAAGCTAGGCAAGAGCCTGTATTATGGGAGACAGGTTTCGGTCAATGTATTTAAAACATACAAAAAACACATCACTCATAAATTATTTGCTAATATAGACATGAATATAGAAAGAAAGAAAGAAAGAAACATTTATTGGACACAACAAAATAGCACAATACACAACAATACAATACATTATAATACAATAATACCTCATAATACACACAATATTATAAAAAAAAACATAGTAAAAAATTTGCGACATTGTAAATATGTACTATGATGTAATAAATAAAATATATAATAATAATATAATAATATATGATGTTGTAAATATGTAATATAGTTACACCCTGAAGAAACAGATATATGTTATTATGTCAATGTATAAAGGACGAATGTCGAAGTAAGTCATTCCATTTATTATAAACCTTTGTGGTTTTATTGTGAATACTAATCACAGACGTATGAGTAGTAGTACCTACAAATACTCATACGTCTGTGATACTACCCCATTTTTTTTTTTTTTTTTTTTTATTATGTATAGGCCTGTGTTTGACCACAATCTCACCATGGTAAGTGATGATGTGGCCGAAGGTGGTAAGCACACAAAGCCTAGAAGGAACTGGCTCTCAAGTGCAGCTGTCGGAACACACCGATAGGTGCTTGGCGACAGATTTTCAACTTGAGGGTGGTAGCCAGCCAGATGGGTACTACAAAGTACCCTACCACCGTGCTATGGTTTCCTCACGATGTTTTCCTTCACCGAAAGCTCAAGCTCATTGTAGGATTCGAACCCGGGACCTTCGTCTCGGTATCCGACGTCACTACCACTGAGCTATCATCATTACTCATAAAGCGCTATTTAACTAATATACTGTTTAAATGTTCACGAAAATAATGTCACATTATTTGACAATGACAATAGAGTGACTTTATTTACGTGACCCTTTAAACAGTATATTAGTTAAATAACGTTTTATGAGTAAGGGGGTTAATCCCTATGTATGATACTTTTTGTGTGACAATAAAAAAAAAATTACATGAATGTTTTTCTTGGGCGAGAATCAACCCACACACTATATATATCGTGGCAGGTATCTAACCTCTAAGCGTACACCTACATGTTTCGATAAAAACTCAAATAAAGCCAGTAAAAAACTTTGTTAAACTCTATGGTTGGAATCACGAGTGACCCCACAATGGCCGGTGTAACACGAACTACACAATGCGTTACGTCACATGCGTATACCGAACGTTAATTAATACGTTTTTATACTTTTAACCCGACCGCGCTTGAGGTACACCGATGCTCGGTTCTGAAAGTGCGGACCCGTCCCACTTGTGTACAATATTTATATATAAAAAAATATATTTTATGAAGTACCTAAGAAGATGAGTGCTTTCAGGTCTATTTTCAAATTATAAATAACTGTTATTTGTTAGTTATAAATAACAATTATCTGTCCCTTACCAGGTACGTTTTATATTGTATTTTGTAAAAAAACAACGTAAAAATACTTTAAGAGCACGCGAGATCTAACGTTTTCCCGGGTGTAAAAGTGTGTATTATGTTTCCGAGGTTTGATCTATTAATATACTCATCTCAAGTCTCACGTTTAAGGTGCTATTGTGAAATAAACATCCACTCAAGAATGCTCGCCTTTAAAAATAATATTAACTTCAAAACAACGCACCAAAATATTAGTTACTAGTTGTCTCGCGCGGTTTCACCCGCGTTCCCGTGGTAAAAAGTAGCCTATGTCACCCGGGGTGAAAGAATTTTTCAAATCGGTTCCGTAGTTTCGGAGCCTATTAAATGCAAACAAACAAACAAACAATCAAATCTCTCCTCTTTATTATATTAGTATAGATTAGTCAGTTAGGAAGTTTGGAAAATTTGGCACCCTGATAGAATATTTTCTGTATTATCAAAGGGTAGGATTTCATCCCGGGAAAGCAATATATTCCTCGGGTACGCAGGTGAAACCTCGAGGCGCAACTAGTCAAAAATAAAACAGCGCTTTCCATTCATAAAGTTAAATCGCGTCTGTGTACAACAAACGCAAACCTAACTAAAGTGCGTTTTGTTTTCGGTCGTATTCAGTTAGCGGTGACGTTGGGGGGCTGTTACGTGATTTACTTTTAATGACTTCATGGGTTATTCGAGTGTTTGAATAAAACTTTTTTAAGGGCCTGTGTGGGTATTGCCTTTATTATAACTTTGTTGAGTATTGAGCAAATGAAATAATTATAAGATGTTTTGGGTATTTTGTTAGAAAGGTTAATAAAGTTGTGTAATAATAATATCCCGGGACTGTCCTCACACACGGTCATATGATCCCAAACTAAGTAGAGCTTGTACTATGGAAACCAGATTACTGATATAATACATATACTACTTTTTGTTTGTAAATACATACTTAATATACATAATTACAACCAGACTCAGGACATACAGACATGTTCATGCACACAAATGCATGTCCTGTGTGGGAATCGAACCCACGACCTGCGGCGCGTAAGGTGAATCTTAACCAACTGCGCCAACTGGCCCGTCAACATGTAATGTGTAACATTTTGATTTTTATACGACGGAGTTGGTATCCATGCGTAGCGTCACCTGATGGTAAGCGGTTACCGTAGCTATATGGACGCTTGCTACACTTAGGGCACCACTCACGCGTTACCGACCCTTCCCCCTACGCAATGAGCTCTCGCGACCTTACTCACGCGCAGGAAGACAATGTAAAGTTATTTGGCTGCGGTATTCTGTAAGGTACTTCCCCAGTCGAGCTGCTCTATGTTTTGTAGGCTTACCACCTTCGGCCTCATTATCACCGAATAAAACCCATCATCATCATCATCATCATCAGCCTATAATGTCCCACTGCACAGGCCTCTTTTCACAAATGAGGGTGAAAGGGAATGGACAGATACTCCACGCGTGCTCACTACGGATCGGTGGAGGTAGGATAGTGGTCAACCTACTGTTGGAATTTTTCAAGCCGCCTAGGCGGCCTCCAACTAGCTTAACGACTATCACTATTAAGTGATAACCGGGACCCACGAATTTTCATGCCTTCCGAAGCACGGAAACGCTCGATTTGAAATACCACTAGGCGGTCACTCATCCAGGTACCGACCACGACAGAGGTAGCTTAACATTGCCGATCCATTAAGAACGGCTACACCACGAGCGCTTAATGAAACCCATAGCCAGTAAAAAAAAAACATAACCTATTGAATTTGCAATGCCACCTACCCCTATATATTTCCCGAGTTTTGTACATAAACCTAACCATTTTATCAACATTTATCTTAAACCACAAAATAAATTCTAACAAAAACAAATCAGCACAATCAGTTGCCATTATCCGTCGGTTTGATCGAAACAAAAACTCATTTTTTATCAAATCCTAAAACAAAAATAAAGGGTCCGTTGCACCCTTTCTATTTGGGCCCAGAGTTTAAATTAAACAAGGCAAGAGTTTAACGAACCGGAGTTGTTACAAACTCGCATTTTCGAAATTATAAATTGGGTAATATTGATAAGGAAAACAATAGGATGGTAATAAAGAAAGGGCATTTTTCAAACACGCATTTTGAATTTCAAAGCTAGATATTCTCTAATAAATTTTCCAATAGCTGGAATGGAAGTACGTGGGTTCGTATCCCACTTATGTGTCACCATTAAACAAACTGAGCTTTACATATACGCGCATATTTGTTAGTCAATCACGCCTTCACAGATTTGGATGAAACTTGTCACACAGATAGAGAATACCTAGAAATAGCATATTTTGTATTACTAAGTAAAAAAGCAACAGTTTAGGTAAGCATAAAGACACTTGAAGATCGCAAAACTCTCTTCAGACCCTTGTTGAAAAAGATTTTGAAGACGTGTCTAGAAGAAATGCTGTACGGGCAACTGAAATGAAAAAATGCAGGGCCATTCTGTACTACACTGCCACTGGTAGCACAGCGCCTTTAATGGAGCTCTGGTGACCTTCATCATCATCATCATCATCAGCCTATAATGTAATGTCCCACTGCTGAGCACAGGCCTCCTTTCACAAATTAGGGTGAAAGGGAATGGGCAGATACTCCACCACGCTTGCCCACTGCGGATCGGTGGAGGTAGGCTAGTGGTCAACCTACTTTTGGAGTTTTCAAGCCGCCTAGAAGGCCTCCAACTAGCTTAACAACTATCACAATTAAGTGATAACCGGGACCAACGGCTTTACATGCCTTCCGAAGCACGGAAACGCTCGATTTGAAATACCACTAGGCGGTCACCCATCCAGGTACCGACCACGATAGAGGTAGCTTAACATTGCCGATCGACTAATTATGCGTCACCAAGAGCGCTTCTACCACCTTACAGAATACCACAACCAAATAACTTTTATGTTATGTTCCTGCGCGTGAGTAAGTTCGCCAGAGCTCATTTGGGAGGCGGAAAGGGTCACTATGGCTACTGTAATCGCTTACCATCAGGCGGGCCTTAACGCTTGTTTACCGAAATCGTCGTTTAAAAAGTTATTTGGCTGCGGATTTCTGTAAGATGGTTTCTTTGCCAGCAAGGCTGCTTCGAACTTTTCCCTACTTATAAAATAATCACCTTATTAAATTATTAGATCCCTGAAAAAGCAGGCACAATCGCGGGGCAAGTATAAACGCATAGATTAATTCATGTATAAAATAAAACAATTAATAAACGGTTGGTGGCGCTGGAAGTCATTACATTAAAACCTTTATATTAAACGAAACAAAAGTGTTAATCGATCGCAGTATATTGTAACACTAAAAAAACTAGAGTGATGTGAACTCAACATAAAAGGGTTCTGTAGCTACCAACAATTTTCGATTTTTTGTTTTCGGAAGCACTGAACCTCCCAGTTTTATAGTTTTTGGTTACGAGTCAAAGTCATTGGTTTAGATAAGCGGGGTTTCTTTTATGAAGGTCAAATCTACTTAAGCTACACTATATCGTATAAAAGCGGTAGATTATTTGGAATAAATTAATGAATTTATAACTAGTTAACTTAAAATTAACCATAATGATTGTTGCTTACGACAACTTAAAATTTACCATAATGATTGTTGCTTACCACCACTTAAAATTAACTATAATGATTTTTGCTTACCACAACTTAAAATTAACCATGATTGTTGCTTACCACAACTTAACCATGATTGTTGCTTACCACAATCATTATGGTTAATTTTAAGTTACTAGCTTTAAATTCATTAATTTATTCCAAATAATTTTATACCAAAACTAAAAACACGTACAACTACACGGAAGCCTTAAAAAATCTGTTTTAAAAAAAAAAAAAACTACATGTCAAAAATTCCACAGTTAACCCTATAAAGCGAGAGGTGGCTCGCGTGACCCCACCAATTAATTTC
The DNA here is from genome assembly GCA_947623365.1 of Achlya flavicornis. Taxonomy (NCBI): domain Eukaryota; kingdom Metazoa; phylum Arthropoda; class Insecta; order Lepidoptera; family Drepanidae; genus Achlya; species Achlya flavicornis. The sequence goes on from OX392484.1 coordinate 13,442,555, forward strand.
GTATACACCAACCCGCCGGAGTGAGTTTTATCTAAATTGTAAATGCGGTAGAAAAACATCTAAATAACGTGTTAATATGTGTAGCTATAGCACGTGACTTCACTTGAATTATTATTATGGGGAAGTTTTTTGGAAAAAAAAAATATGTCTCTGTCTTACGAAAAAAAAAAGTTTTATTCAGTTTAGGCCCTTAAAGTGCACAGATAAAGGTCGAAGTTACTGTTAATACCTCTGATTTGAAAATCAGTCTTCTACTGAGACCTGCATCAATATTCAATTTTAAATTTAAAGTTCCATTTATATTCTATTATAAAATTAATTAGGTCGGTCGGTAGTTCATTCAGGTGTCTCGTAAATGTATTCCTAAGTATTAATTGAACATTATTTATAACACGATAATAACACGAAGAAATAATCAATTATGATGGTTATCACTTACATGTCTATCTACACATTATTTAAAGCTTAAACGCCGCACTTCTAAACATGAGACTCTTTTTAAATTTAAATATACTTGCATGCAGAATATCGAGAGATAAAAATAAATAATTTTATTTTGAGTTTTACGCTAACCAATTATAAAGCGTGCACGGAATAATTAATAGCGTGGTGTTTTAAAATAAACTACTTTTCATTTTTTTATTTTTATTATGTCATTATAGTAACGAGTATGCATTAACTGATGATAAAAATAGCTACCGGTTTCCAAGAAAACATTTGTGCTTGACTTAAATCTCTCATGGTACGTGTAATATGGCTAATAATATAGCTAAAAGAGGTAAATACTCTAACCCCTTTATTCATAATAAAGTTATCAAACGTTGATTAGCTAAAATTCTGAAAGCTTTATCTGACATGACAAAGACAGTGACATTTGGTGATCGAAAGAGTGAGACGGAGAACACATATTACACTGATTTAGTTAAAAAGCGATTATGATTAAGGGGCAAGACTAGGATGGAACGGACTCCCATGTGCTGCTATGCTACTATCAGAATACATCGTTAGTTGCTTGGACAATACATAATTTGCTTTGATTAGAGTCAACACAAAATTAAAATTAACAAATAGAAGACTATCATCTCGTAATTTTTTATGGACAGTTGAGTAATACAAAACACGCAAAAATACTATTTAAAACATTTTAATTAGAGAAATTACTTTTAGATTGTCTTACAAAACGTTCCATCCAAACTACGCGTGCTCATGCCCTTTTATTAATGAAGTTTATTAAAATTGTAAGCTTAAAGAATTTAAAATTTCTTAAAATTCTCATTAAAGGACCACACGCCGTGTAAACATCTTTATGCCGGCTAAGGCTTGATAGTGAAAGGTCTAATAAATTGGCTCTACCTTTACAGTAATGCTAACGAACCTGTAACATTTCGAATATAATTTTGTACCTCAAGTACAGATGTCCAGTAAATATTTACAGTTTAATTTGTAATATTTAACTTTTGAAAAAAATATTTTGGTATCCAATAAAAACGTTATTTTTGGTCGAATTTATTATTTTGATTATGCCAGGACAAACATGGTCTGTTACTTTTTTTCTGCGTCTGGATTTATGTATCTAACTAAGTATAATATTAATGGTATAATTCGTTATCTGGTTGCCACAGTATAAGTGCTGCTTAGTTTGGTATCGGTGCGAAGAATAAGCTTATATTAATTTACTAGCCGTCCCCCGCGGTTTCACCCGCGTGCCCGGGACAAAAAGTAGCCTATGTCCTTCTCCATACCATAGGCTATCGGCATGCCAAATTTCATGATGATCCGTTGAGTAGTTGAGGAGTGAAGGCGTAACAAACAAACAACTCACTTTCGCATTTATAATTTTAGTTAGGATGTTAAAAAATACTCCATGCTTATTTCTTATTATTTAGGTATTCAGTGGTATCTTTTATTTTTAAAATGCATATTATAATTGCAAACTAATTCGTGAAGGTACACAATTTAAATTTAAAACAACAGCATAATTATGTTAGTAAACAATAACATTAACGGTACATAAAATAACACAAAAGTAATTGTGAGATAAAATAACAAAAAATAGGGCTCATTGTATTAATTGTGGTTTGTGGTATTAAATGACCCGTTGCACAGAGTAGGGTTAACGCAAGAACACACATATTTTAGTTTGATTTTTTTTAACACGTAACGTGAACGTCGGCCTCGTTGATTGATGTTATGTTTTCGCTTTGTCGGCGAATAATTAAATAGTTCGCGATGGGAAGGTATTTTTGTGGTGTTAAGGGATAGCTAAACATAGATTTATTATTTTAACGAAGTATTAAAACAAAATTACGCGATAATGGACTAAACTAACGAAATACTTTTTAAGTTGCGCATTTATCCATATTTAAAAAGAATGAAAACCTGTCCTATGTGGGCCATATTTATGTTACCAACCCTTTAATTAAAGCGCTTTATTTTTTTAATGTCCAAAAATAGCAGTTTTCCTGTCATTTAGGTTTTTCCAACTATGTTCAAGATTAATAAAATACATTTTATAATTCATAAGTCATGTCACACATAATTATTTTAATGTTAGTTATTGTATGACTAATTAATAAAGTCGTATAATCCACCGGCTAATTTATAATTGCATATCTAGATGTATTCATATTAAAACAGATCAAATCAATAACTATGAATTATTCACAGCAATAAATACCACATTTTATACAATAATCAGTACTATTTGCAAAGATAAATGCTATTTATAAATAAACAAAGTGAGTAAAACGAGTTTATATTTAATTAATTTATATATACCTGTTGAGGACAAGATTCACTCCAGGGTTTCTCTTCGTTCCCGAGATAATAAGTATTCCATTGTAATTCCAGGTTATTATCTTCCCATGTACCCATCACGATCGGTTGTGTGTGCAAAAGTAGGAGGATTATAAAATTTTACAAAAAGTAAACTTTTTTTCTAATAATAATGCATAAATCGTTTTCTTTTAAGTATTCTTACCCTGGCTATACTCTCACCATCATGTTTAAAAAAATACCGCTAACCGATACCGGTATTCATAAAGATTTTCCCCAATGGGAAATGGACAAAATATTATTCAAGCCGTGTATAAAAAATCACAAAATTAATTTCGGCTCAGCAACAGCACCTTAATAAGTTATGTAAATTCGAAACCCTCGTACGAACGAACGCGACCCACCGGCTCTATTAATGAAGGAGGTAAAACCGGGAACGGCGTGATGTATCATTTTCACGTTTTAAATTTAATTAATTAAGACTATTCTAATGTTAAGTTTCCGGTTTATTTTGAGTGGATTATCTTTAGTAGGTGTTATTCGTATGTTCTTCTATTTTTAGAGACGGTTTAACCAATTTGGATGATTTTGAGTAAATCCTAAGGTTCTATATAAATTCTAAAGGTTCTATAAACATTTTATTTTAATCTGACCGATTTTTTTAAGAAAGGTATTGTTTAGTGTAGCGTTTATTCGCTCAAAGAGCAGCTTGAATGGGAGACTATACCTCAACGGAAAAGAAACAGATTTTTATGTCAATAGGCTGAATGAGGCAGGCAGTTCAACTGATGTCAAGTGGTTACCTTGGCCAATGGACACCAGAGGATTAACAATATGTTGCCAAACTTTTGCAAAGTGTAGAAAGACATACTCAGTACTTTTACGTAAGTGGTCACTTTTAGTAGGATTAGCCTATTAAGGTTATTTTTAGCCCTTTTTTATTAATTCAAGTGAGATATAATCCAATGAACATGAAACCTTATTTCATATGCAGGTTAGCCGAAATTGTAATAATAAAAAAATGCAAATGACCAACTTTTGACACAACGCTTGCAGGTGGGTTGAAATTGAAACTATACTAATGAGTTTTTTTTATACTGTAATTAATTTCTACTTTAATGGCTTTTTAACGGCGTTGTTATTAATTTAAAGAGTTATAATTTTATTGTTTGTTGCATATTATAATATTTTCTATTGTTAATTTAGTTATTAGTAGAGTATGTAGACAGTAATTGTTAAAGTTCATAAGTGCTTTATCAGGACTAAAATTGAATAAATACTTTTTGATTTTTAGTATCGCAATTCACTTTTTTTGCTCGCTCTTCTGCCCATTTTAAGTATGCTGCAAATACATTTTTTTATCGCTTCAGCACATTAGCTGTAAAGACGTTAAGAGTGCGTATAAGCAAAATAACATATTATCTTAGAATTGAAATTTACCCAAGTAAATAATATTTAAATGAAAAAATATTTTTATTTGGGTATTTTCATTATATACGCGAGGGGAGGGTTCTACCAGAGTAAAAACATAATCGAATGAAAATTCCTCTATAGAAAAAAATCACAAAGCTACCTCTAATAATAATAAATTTTCGTTTTCATTCGTTCAAGGTGTATCTAATTAATACAAAAATTCGATGAATAATATCGCTAACGTATGACCTAGGGCTGATACTAACGATCTTTTAAAATATTCTATTGACGGGCTCAAAGATTAGTATTATTTTATTTTAGTAGAACCAAAAAAAAAAAAAAAAAAAAAACGGTTGTCAAACTGTTAAGACGTTTTTGGTTTTCATCCATATAATTCAACATAAAGAAATAGTTACACCGTGCATATATCCAGGAATTTGGCTTGATTACGTCTAGGAAGTGATAAGACGCGACAAGAAGAGTGAGCTCAGTGAAATAGTGCGAGTCAGTGGAAATTAACAACAATTCCAGTGTTCATTTAAGGTTATGTCAGTAATCATAGTCAAAGATATAAATCTATGATCATGCTAATAATATTGGTGTTGCCACAGATAAGCTCCTAAATAGTTCCGATTCTATAAAAAGCAAGCTACACACTTACTCCATCTAAAGCGGGCTATTCAGTTCATTCTATCTAAAGCGAGATACACACTTACTTACTCCATATAAAGCGGGCTATTCAGTTCTCTTAAGTCTGAAGTAGGCTACTCACGAAAACTTCAAGACTACAGTAACCTAACATATAAAAATTAACATGGACGATCAATTTCAAATCTTTTTCGAGAAGATGCAAGCAGAAATGAAAAATCAAACCAATGAGATAATGTTTAAAATGGAAGAAAAATTAGAAGTATTAGTCAAAGAAACGGAAATTTTAAAGTTGGATAATCAAAAATTGAAAGGCAAAGTGGACGTGTTGGAGAGAGAAAGAAAAAGGAATAATATCGTAATGTTTGGATTAAAGGAAGGAGAAAAATCAACAAAAGAACTTCTGCAAAATACAATAGGAAAAATTAAAACGGATCTTAGTATTCCATTAGAAGAAACAAATATAAATACTATCTACCGCCTAGGGAAGAGAGTGGATGGAAGTGGGAAGATAAGGCCTGTTTTGATATCTTTCGTTAACGGATGGAAAAAGGAAGAAGTTATGGAAAATAAGAAAAAGTTTAAAGATGTGTATGTTGCAGAAGACTATTCAAAGGATGTTTTAAATAAACGAAAGATACTGCAGAAAGAGTTACAGGAAGAAAGAAATAAGGGAAATTTTGCAATTATAAAGTACGATAGGCTGGTAGTTAAACAAAATACTTCTAATGAAAAAAGAAAACGCAATCCATCTACTTCACCTGATAATATTCAATTCCATAAACAAGTTCTGCCTTCAGCAAAGGTCAACAGAACCAACGCTTTTGATTTAATGAGAGGAGGAAGTAATTTGTTCTCTTCCGGAGCAAAGCAAAGCAGAGGTAGTTCCGTATCCTCAACAAAATCAACATCATCTAATCAATAGGGCAAGGCCATCGACAACCGGATTACAACACAATATATTTATAAAACCAAACAATACAAACATAAGAATCCTCCCCCAAGCCGACTGGTCATCGAGGGGGAAAACGACCACTACCCTCCAGAAAACGAACTTAATACGAATACAAATTCCACAATAAATCATAAAAGCAAATCAAAACGAAGAGATCAAGTTTACATTATAACATTTAACGTAAGAACATTAAAAGATTCTGAAAGATTGATAGAATTAGAACATGCAATAGAAAAACTAAATTGGGATATAATTGGTATGAGTGAAATGAGAAGAATGGGAGAAAATATTGAAGAATACAAAGATTATATTCTATATTACAAAGGTGAAACACCTGGAGTCTATGGAGTTGGTTTTTTAGTTCAAAAGAAATTATCAAAACAAATACTAGAATTCAAGGGAGAGTCTGAGAGAATAGCTGTATTAAACATTAACCTACCAGCACAAAAAGACCCTTGGACGATAATACAGGCGTATGCACCAACTGAACAAGCAACAACAGAACAAAAAGAACTCTTTTATAATGAACTACAATCCACAATTCAAAAGGCACATAAAAACCTCATACTTATGGGAGATTTCAATGGAAAGATAGGATCGAGGAAAGTAGGAGAAGAAAATATCATAGGAAAGTACAGCTACGGTAATAGAAGTGAAAATGGAAATAATCTTGTGACTTTAGCTGTGGAAAATAAACTTGCAATAATGAACAGCTTTTTTAAGAAGAAAATCACGCGTAAATGGACATGGCAACACCCTAATGGAAAAACTTTCAACGAAGTAGACTTCATATTGACAAATAAACCAAAACTTATAAATAATGTGGATGTGATAAACTCACTAAATTTTTCATCAGACCACAGAATGGTACGAGCCAATATATCGGGCATAAGTCAGAAAAAATCCAGGAAACTGTACTCAAAAAATATACCTCAAATTCAATACAAGAACTCGGATGCATTTGAGACCAATCTTAAAGAAAACTTAAGTATTAAGAAGAAAAGTGCTTCAATGCAAGAGAATTATGATAAGTTTATTGTGTCGCTTACTGACTCAGTACGAAAAACTGTTGATGATTCAAATAAATTATCAATTGAAGCCCTACATTTATTACAAGAAAGGAAAAGATTATTACAAGATAGACATAAAAAAGAGACACAGAGAAAAATAGCAAGCATTAGTAAAGAAATAAATAAACAACTTAGAAAAGATAGAAAAGAGAAAAGACTTTATACACTTAGGAAACACATACAAAGAACAGGAGGCATTAAAAAAGCTAACAAGGAGTTACGGGAAGGCAAAAACTGGATCCCTTACTTAAAGAAAATAGATGAGACACTTACCGGAAAAAGACCTAAAATAATTGAAATTGCAACGGAATTTTATAGCAATTTGTACAGTAAAGATAAGACTAAATGCAAAACTTCTACAATAAACTTGGAAAAAACTGAAAATGAGGAGATACCAAAAATTTTATTAAGGGAAACGGAACATGCTATATTGAGTCAAAAGAATGATAAAGCTCCAGGAGAAGATAACATACCAAACGAATTACTCAAATGCTCTATATCAACTATAGCACCAGAATTAACAGAACTGTTCAATCAGGTCTTAGAAACTGAGATTATTCCTAAGCAATGGACCGAGTCTGTCATAACTTTACTTTATAAAAAAGGAGATAGGAAAAACATCAACAACTACAGACCCATCAGTCTCATGAGCAATATATATAAAGTATTCTCTAAAATAATTCTTAATCGGTTAAGTAGAGTACTGGACGAAAATCAGCCAAAGGAGCAAGCCGGGTTCCGTAGTAAATATAGCACTCTCGATCATATTTATGTTGTCAAACAAATAATAGAGAGGTATAATGAGTATCGTAAAACGATTTACCTATGTTTTGTAGATTTCGCCAAGGCCTTTGACTCTTTAGATCATGATATAATATGGGAAGCACTATTAAATCAAGGCATAGAAAAGAAATATATAAGAATATTAAGGAACATATATGTGCAATGCTCAGCTAAAATACGACTAGATAGAACAGGCCATATATTTCAGATACAACGAGGAGTTAGACAAGGTGATCCGATTTCACCCAAACTTTTCTCTGCGGTTTTAGAACATTTGTTCCGAAAAATGGACTGGCAGGATTATGGGTTGAACATTGATGGTGACAGACTTTCTAACCTGAGATTTGCAGATGACGTTGTTCTATTTTCTGAAAACATAGAAGATCTAGAAAAAATGTTACAACAATTATCAAATGAGAGTACAGAAGTAGGCCTCTCCATTAACGCCTCAAAAACAAAAGTTCTATCAAATGCAGAAAAATTTGATATATTGCTTGACGGTAAGCCCATTGAATGTGTTGAGGAATACATATATTTAGGTCAGATTATATCAGCCAGGGAAGACACCGATAAAGAAATTCAACGTAGAATTACAAACACATGGAACAGGTACTGGTCGTTTAAAGAAATCATGAAGAACAAGGATATACCCATGAAAGAAAAGAAAAAACTATTTGATGTATGCCTACTGCCTTGCTTAACATATGGCTGCCAGACATGGCCGTTGACTGGAAAAAACCTAAATAAACTAAGAGTATGCCAAAACAATATAGAGAGAAGTATAATGGGAATTCAGTTAAAGGAAAAGATAAGACTAGACTACATAAAAAGACAGACAAATTTGAAAAACGTCATTAAAACTATCAAACAACTAAAATGGACATGGACAGGACACATGATGCGGAGTAATGAAAGGAAATGGACAACAATGGTGACGAACTGGTATCCTAGAAATAATAAAAGGAAAAGAGGAAGACCACAAAAACGTTGGAAAGATGACATAACGGCGTTGGCAGGAACAATGTGGACTAGACTGACACAGAATAGAAAGGTGTGGAAAAATCTGGGGGAGGCCTTTGTCAACGGACAAGCTGAAATAGAAAAGAAACAACCGGTTGTTGATGCAATGGAACCATTATGAACTATTATTATTATTTTTATATTATTGTTTAAGGGAAATGTTTTCAGCAATAAAGGCTTATTTTATTTTTTTATTTTATTTTTATTTATTGACGGGCCAGTTAGCGCAGTACGTTAAGGTTCACCTTACGCGCCGCAGGTCGTGGGTTCGATTCCCACACAGGACATGCATTTGTGTGCATGAACATGTTTGTATGTCCTGAGTCTGGGTGTAATTATGTATATTAAGTATGTATTTACAAACAAAAAGTATGTATATGTATTATATCAGTTATCTGGTTTCCATAGTACAAGCTCTGCTTAGTTTGGGATCAGATGACCGTGTGTGAGGAATGTCCCAGGATATTTATTTTATATTTATTTACTTTACGAGTTATTTAGATTAGAAGCGCTTAGTTCATTTTTGTTCCGCGAAGCACGCTATCGCCGTCTCATGCCACGCGAATATTAGACATAAGTTTGTTTCATCTGACATTGCCTTATTTTTCTGGCTTTATACGCCCTCTTAATATGTTATTTGAACACTATTTTAACTACTGTTGCGCAACTTAAATATGTTAGTACATATTAAGTTCTGGAAACTAAAATACTTACAATAGAATCCACTTTGTATTCCATTATGCAACAATTCACATAAATATAGTCTTTATTGCCTTAGAAATAAGTTTACAAATCGAGTTCACCGGTTGTCAATTGACTTAACGCGAAGTAACTTTCAAATAAAATAGGTTAATAGGCTTTTTAACGCCGAAACTTAAGTTACAATCCGTTTTAAACATGCACCGTCAGGTCAAAGATTACAAAATTTATCTAGCAGACTGGTCTATAAATTACACTGTGCCTTTATCTGCCTAGTATTTGAAATGACCACAGTTTAGTAGTTTGCTCTTTGATACCGCCAGTTACGACATTGAGAATTAATTATTTCATAATTATGGTGTTACAAACGAAACTGATAGTTATTTAGGCGTGTTAAACATTACGATGGTTTAACTGAATGAAATTCTATGGGGCGAATAATAAATAATTATAACCTTAAATACAGTACGAATTGAATAAAGATATAATTACAGTCAACACATCTTGGTTTTGATAAACAGTCATAATTCCATTGCTCCATTATTTAATACTATCAAAATTGAAGCCTTTGTTTGTAATTATATGTGATTAGTTGCGCCCCGCAGTTTCCCCCACATACCCGAGGGATATAAAGCTTTCCTGGGATAAAAAGTACTCTATGTGTTAATCCAGAACATATTCTATCTGGCCCCAAATTTCATCCAAATCCGTTTAGTTGTTGAAGCGTGATTGAGTAAGGATATATACATTGCTATATCACCCAATCTTATAAAATACTACCAACTCAAAACAGAAGTCATTTTCAAGGCAGTCAAAATTAGCCACTATGAACATTGTATCATAAAAGACATATGTGTCTTCTTGTGACCTCTTGAACTAATATGACGAAATAAAGAAATACAATCTTATCAATTATGATGAGATTGTATTACTTTATTTTGTTGAAAATTTTATATAACTTTGGAACAGCTATCATAACCACAATTATTTTATGAAAATTTTACATGCTATGGCTTTTCCACAAGTTGCCCAAGAGTGCTTTGTCTTTCGATCTCTTTCGAAACTCATTTTCCGTCAAGCACTAAAACAGAAAACTAATTATAAGCAAATAAAGCAAGAATATGTAGTGGGGTATTACATAACCAACAGGAATGTATGCACGTATATCTCAAATGCTGATTAGCACCAAACTGCAATCATGACACCATCTCCGCTCCTTAGCTCCAGCTATAATAATAATAATAAAGTGGTTTGTTTTGGCATTTTGCACCTATAATGAGGTAAAATGAGGAAATATATGACGTTAGAAACTGTTAGAGCAAAAATTTAAGACAATATACGACCATTGAATTAACGCGTGGGGTATGTCACACCCCACCACAGCCTCGCCGGGTTAAATGAGATTCGATATTTAAGATTCGTCTACATGTGATAACTTTCCTTTCCTTGGTCTTAAAAAATCAGAGTATTGAGGTAAAATAAAATTATATTGTCGTGTCTACTCTGCAGTTTTATTTGTTTTTTATATTCTTTGATGAAAAATTAAGAAGCCAATAATGCACTGACAACGTTTTATAGTGTCTTACCTTATCTATACAGAAGCTTGTAGCTTTCTCATTTTAAGAGTTTTAATGTCAAAATTATTGATAGTAAATGAGTGAGTGAGTGAGATGATGTCACAAAAGAGTTAGGGCTTTTTACTTTTATTTATTGCTTTGGTTTGGTTGGAAACATGGTTCTATGTTACTCGATTTCTTAACACTTTTAAGGGTGCCAACTTATTGCCTACTAAGCTTCCGATGACTATACTTTCGTCTGTCTGTCAGTGGGCTACATCTCATGAACCGTAACAGATAGACAGTTGAAATATTCATGTGTGTTTCTGTTATCGAAAATTAAGGGGTTATTTTTATGGGGGCCATACAATAAACGTAATTACGTACGAAGTCCGACTCGCACTTGGCCGGATTTTTTATAACAGGTGGAGATTTCTAGAAACCTATGTTAGGTTAGTCATGCTGAACAACTTTTACTATGGGACATATCGACGCCCCCGGGGAATAAAATCGTAATAGACAAAAGTAAATTTTACAGGACGAGCAAAAAACTGTTATTCTGTTTTAGCTTATAAACTAACCGGCCTATATTAACATACAATACATCATTTTTTTCAGTATTTTTTTTTCTTAATAAGTAGCTATAATAAAAAAATATATAATGTATACTTTTAAAGTTATTACGAAAGATGTATAATACTGATTTTATATTTAAGTGTATCCTAAGTAACGGCATATAACGATTTTATTCTCGTGAAATTGTAATATCATGAAAACTATATCCCTACATTACGATGTTTTTCTACAGTATTTTCATGAATGAATGGTAATTGTAATAAACTAATACAATTTTGTTCTTGTAAAAGCTACCAGTGTCTTTTTTCGTATAGCTATATAACGACTTTGTTTTTGTATAAATGTGCTTAGAGAGTTCATCGTAATATGCAGTAATGTTTATGAATTTTGGTTATAAATTATTGTAACACTGTTACTGTAATACCACTAGGTACTGGGTACTTCGTGGGTGCTTTTCTACACTCAGTCAGTACCTACATATTGTAAAAACTAAAATAAAATAAACAATGAAGTAAGTATAATAATAATAATATTATAATAATATAGCCTTTTATTCAGATCGACTTACAATACAATGGTTAAATTAATATACTTTTTTTAAAACTTATTATATTCTAGAATTTGATTCTTTTAAATTTTTTGAAGATCTGTTTGCCAGTCGGCAAAGGCCTCCAACCTTTTCCATTCATGTCTTTCTTGAGCCACTCTATTCCACATCACTCCTGCCACTTGTCTGATGTCGTCGTCCCACCTTTTCTGTGGTCTACCTCTTTTCCTTTTACCTTCTCTAGGGTACCATCGTGTTAAAATTTTGCTCCATTTATCTTCTCCTCTTATCATGTGCCCTGCCCATCGCCATTTAAGCCTTCTGATTTTGTATGTTATATGACCTTTGTCTTGTTCCTGATGACACGGTTTCCTAATCTGTCTGACTTCTTCACATTCAGCATACTCCTTTCCATTGCATACTGGCAGGTTGCGAGTTTGCTTATCATATTCTGTGTTAGAGCCCAAGTGTGGCTGCCATACATAAAGACTGGTAGTATGCAGGTGTTAAATAATTTGGTTTTCACATTTATATGCATATTTTTATCTTTCATAGCCTCTCTCAATCCCCAGTATCTCCTCCAGCCATTGGTAATTCTTCTTTCAACTTCTTTGCGTATAGGATCGTTTTGTGTCATTAGCTGTCCCAGGTAGATGTATTCCTCTGTGTATCTTCTCAATTTGATTGTTTCCTAAATTTATGAAGTTTTTCTTTCCATTTGTAATTATACTTGTTTTCACCGGGTTCAGTTTTAACCCTACTTTCTCGCTTTCGGTTGCCAGTTCATTTATCATTCTGGCTATGTCTTCTGATGTTTCAGCAAATAGCACTATGTCATCTGCGAATCTCAAGTGCGTTAATGGAACACCGTCCACATTGATACCGACATTTCTGCAATCAAGACCCCTGAATATTGATTCCAGTACCGCCGAGAATAGTTTCGGAGATAGGGGATCTCCTTGTCTAACACCTTTTCCTACTCTGAACGGTTCGCCTTTCTTTTCTAGTTGAATTCTCGCAGTACTGTGACTATATACATTTTTTATTAAGCGAATGTATTTATGTTCAATGCCTTGTTCCTTTAGTGACTCCCATACCTTTTCGTGAAACAAAGAATCAAACGCTTTGCTGTAGTCTACGAATGCAATATAGTATGTACGCTGGTATTCTTTGTACTTCTCCAAAACTTGGCGTACTACGTGAATGTGGTCGATCACCGAGTAGTCTTTACGGAAACCTGCCTGCTCGATGGGCTGATGTTCGTCTAATGTTCCTTCAATTCGTTTTAATATTATCTTAGCGAATATCTTATACATGTTGGACATAAGACTAATAGGGCGGTAGTTTCCAATGTCATGTTTGTCCCCCTTATACAGAAGGATAGTGTTGGATTCTGTCCATTGTTAATATTGTAATAGGTGTTTACGTGAAATAGTATTGATAATTATGTCAATAATAAAGCAGTAATATACGTTTACCGTTCAAGATTTACCAAACTAATTTAGGTAAAGCATGTTATTGAAAAGAGTTATCAATTTATTTACGTGAATAAAATCGTATAATGCCTTACAGATTTCTCGCGGCATGCGTTCGTTCCATAATGAACGACTACGGTGTTTTTACGGGAAGAATTTGTTACATGATTTCCGTAGAATAAAAATAAAAATTGTTATAACTTTATGAATTTTCTGTCAAAAAATCTAAAAAAAATCAGTAGGTGTATATCGACACCATAGATGCCGAAAATGCAAAAACATTAAAAAAGTGGTAATAGCGCATAACCATTTTATTCCCCGGGGGCGTCGATATATATTTATTTATTTTATATGGGATAGTGAATTCACACAAAAAATTTAAACATTTCTTACAAAATGTCAACCTTGCTCGATCATAATGTATGAAAAGTAAAAAAAAAAAGAGAATTCAGTGTATGCTGTGTGGTCGCATTGTAAAAGTTGTTCAGCATGACTAATCCAACATAGGTTTCGAAAATATGCCATCTGATTTTTTTTTTTTTTTTTTTTTTTTTTTTTTACTGTGTTTGACCACAATCTCACTATGGTAAGTGATGATGTGGTCGAAGGTGGTAAGCACACAAAGCCTAGAAGGAACTGGCTCTCAAGTGCAGCTGACGGAATAATGTATGAAAAGTAAAAAAAAAAAAGAGAATTCAGTGTATGCTGTGTGGTCGCATTGTAAAAGTTGTTCAGCATGACTAATCCAACATAGGTTTCGAAAATATGCCATCTCGAAATCTTTTTTTTTTTTTTTTTTTTTTTTTACTGTGTTTGACCACAATCTCACTATGGTAAGTGATGATGTGGTCGAAGGTGGTAAGCACACAAAGCCTAGAAGGAACTGGCTCTCAAGTGCAGCTGACGGAACACACCGATAGGTGCTTGGCGACAGATTTTCAACTTGAGGGTGGTAGCCAGCCAGACGGGTACTACAAAGTACCCTACCACCGTGCTATGGTTTCCTCACGATGTTTTCCTTCACCGAAAGCTCAAGCTCATTGTAGGATTCGAACCCGGGACCTTCGTCTCGGTATCCGACGTCACTACCACTGAGCTATCATCGCCTTAATCTCCACCCAGTATATTTTAATCGATCTCTCGGGTCATTTATGAGGTTTGTTGATTGGCCATCGGTTACCGTAGCACGCGTCTCATTCGAAGGAGCAATGTAGTGTTGATCATCGATTGTTCAAAGAGATCTCATTTCGACCCATAGAGGACTCTCGTAACAAGAGGGTTGGCTGGCACATACTTTGCTCAAAGAATTGCCATTGCTATTCAGCGTGGCAATATTGCCAGTCTTCTTGGCAGTAATTTGGAAAAAAAAAACCGTTTGTAGTCAGTTTTTGATTGTTTTATTTTTAACCGACTTTAAAAAAAGGAGGAGGTTCTCAATTCGGTTGTATTTTTTTTTTTTTTTGATTCAAATTGTTAAAATATAATATCATGTTCTACAATTTTATGAGAATCAAATTTTTTAACACAATAATATTTGTATTCATACTTGCTTCACCAAATAGTCAAATAACGTCAAAGAAAACTATAAATGTGCGTCATCACACTTTCGAGTCGTCAGCGTTGATATGACATAATATCAGTATTGTTACGTTGAACTGGTTTTCGCCCGCGGTTTCACTTCACATTTTTTATCCCGGTGTTCCTGAGGAACCCGGTAGTCGGTAAACAAGCTTACGGCCCACCTGATGGTAAGCGGTTACCGTAGCCATATGGACGCTTGCAACACAAAAAGCATCGCTCACGCGTTACCGACCTTTCCCCCCTCCCCTATGAGCCCTGGCGACCTTACTCACGCGCAGGAACATAACTTTACACAACATAAAGTTATTTGGCTGCGGTATTCTGTAACGTGAAGGTACTTCCCCAGTCGAGCTGCTCTTTGAGCGAATAAATGCTATGCTCTACCTCTCTCAAAACTATCTAACTTAACTATCTTTCGCGTTTATGATGATCAAAATTATGTAAATACGTACGTATATATTTATTTGCAATCGACAAACACTTGTACACACAAGGATAAGCTGTACAAACCAATGGATCAAGATGCGTATCTTTGGTTAGATTAATCATACAAAAAAACCAATGCCTATTTTTTGCTGCGTTTATGTTTTCTTATGGTCATACTGCAATGCCTCTCACATATAAATTATGATTAAATAGCATTTGACAGTTAAATTATATGGGATAGGGGATTCCCAGGTTTTTAAGACGCTTCCATCGCAACTGGCGCTTCAGTATTAGGTGATTAGTATTTTGAGAGCATAAAAGTCTTTTTTAACCGACTTCAAAAAAAGGAGGCTGTTCTCAATTCGATTGTATGTATTTTTTTTTTTTTTTTTTTTATATTTGTTACCTCGTAACTCCGTCATTTATCAACCGATTTGGAAAATTCTTTTTTTGTCTCGAAGGGTAAACTTCCCGTTTAGTCCCATTGTCATCAGATCAGGATTTGATTACTTCTTAGTGTACTTTGAAGTCGGTTTAAGTTTTTAACCGACTTCAAAAAAAGGAGGAGGTTCTCAATTCGGTTGTGTTTTTTTTTTTTTTTTTTATGTTTGTTACCTCATAACTCCGTCATTTATTAACCGATTTGGAAAATTCTTTTTTTGTCTGGAAGGGTACACTTCCCGTTTGGTCCCATTGTCATCAGATCAGGATTTGATTACTTCTTAGTGTACTTTGAAGTCGGTTTAAGTTTTTTGTAAAACAGTCCAATTATTTGTAAAACAGTCCAATTATTTAATAGGCCGCATAAGGTTATTACGTAAATAAAAATTGGAAAAGTTGCCCTGAAATTTGGTAAATTTGGCGGAACTGAATGTGTTCCTTTCCATTGGATAGTCATATAATAATTTAATCCCTGACGGAAACGCAGGTGAAATCGCGGACAGCAGTACCAAAATAAATAGAAAACCTCAACAAAAACACCACACGGATTCCTAAAAATGATTAACGCCCCTCAACACACATTTCCGTGTTAATGAAGACACGATACCGATGTTCTGATTAGTTTCATAGCCGTATCTTTACTGCGGGCCACTCGGCGACTGAGTTCACTCGTAAAATTATTACTTCCCATTTTTATGGTGTCATGAATCACGGAGTATATGCTTTTAGCGATGTTCCGACGGATTTATCGATAGAGATAGAGGTTCTGTGTTCTTTTTAACCGACTTAAAAAAAAGAGGAGGTTCTCAATTCGGTTGTATTTTTTTTTTTTTTTTTTTTTTTTTATATTTGTTACCTCTTAACTCCGTCATTTATTAACCGATTTGGAAAATTCTTTTTTTATCTGGAAGGGTACACTTCCCGTTTGGTCCCATTGTCATCAGATCAAGATTTGATTACTTCTTAGTTTACTTTGAAGTCGGTTTAAGTTTTTTGTAAAACAGTCCAATTATTTAATGCCAGAAAGTTAAACAGGCAGATCTGATTGTAGTTCGTCACCACCGCTTATGAATATTTACATATTTTGCTGAGAAATGATGATGCTAAGAAAGGATGACAAGATAAACTTAAAGATACCAATGGGGCTAAAAAATCTCTCGAACTAACCAACTGCCAAGCAAACTGCCCGTATTAAAAATTACTACAATCATATAGAGCATATCAAATACAGTTCCCACAACACGGATGAGTGAATAGCAACCGATTACAAGCGTCTGAGGAGCAAGTTGAGTAACTTTACAAGTCCAAGTACAAGTCCGTCAGGACTACGGGCGCTCACTTGTTCCAACTTTCGACTTGCGATGCGAGTCGTCGTGTGAGTTCCTCACTTTTTGCGATCACTACTTAGTTGTTGCTTGTTCTTGGATATTTTCATGCCTTAGCGCACGGACGCGATATAGTGGATAGGCGGATCTGCTTGTAATACGAACACAGCGTTTTGAATCCTCATTTATAATGCGTACAGCAAGTGGAACTAGCTTCTGGCGTCTGTGTTTTTCGACTCTTACAATCTAGGGACTTTCAAGGCCAGAGTGAACAGGTTTCTTCTGGGTAAGCGTGTTCCATCTTAGGCTTTGTCATTTGACAATTATGGGCGGGTCAGTGGCCAAAGGCAAGCCACTTACGCAATGGGCTTAGCACTATATGAACAAAATTATACTTACCACTATCGATCACACCATCATGGACCATGGTGAGATGTTGTTGAAACACAGGTAGCAGCAGAGTGTTGGAGCCATAAGTGTTCCAGTATTCACCTAACCAATTCAAGAAGCTTATGATAATTGTAATAACAATTGATTTTGAATTTCAGCCTATATATTTTAATTATATTTTTGCCTTGCCACGATCGACTGGACTAATAGTCGCGATCGACCGGTCGGATCGGTTGGCCACCCCTACTATAGGTACTATTGCAATAATCGTCATAACAGTATTTGGTAATCAACGAATCAATCAAGTCGTTAGACTCCTTAAGATAAGAGCAGTTCCACTCACGAATTTCCGCGCACCGATGTCCAACAAGCATGATCAACTAATAGACAAAATATCCTTCATTAACGCTCGTGACAACATCAAACGGGATTTAAAACTCTCACAAAGCTGAAATTGAGATCCTTATGGCTTGTCAACTTTGAAATGGTCGTTAGTCCTTTGTGCTGAGTCCAGGGCGCCCGGGGCCGTGGTACTCGTATAATAAAGCATATTGGTTACACGTATGTAGCACCGTCAATAATTGGAAATGCATGTACTCAGTTTCGCCGACGGGTGTGATAGGTGTCCATCGTTGTCGCTGTAATAGTTTGAATTCAGTTTTTTTGGTAGTTTTATTTTACATTTGCAGCTGGAATAAAGTTCAAAAATTCTAAAAGCATTTATTCAATTGACTCTACGCCTGTTCCAAATACAACTTGAACTGAGAAGACTCCGGCAAGAAACTCAACAAGTCTTTTTTTTATTTTTTACAAACCTTTTTGTTTAGATTTATAAAAATGTTGAAATATAATTTTGCATACTATTTATATGTGGATTTAGTAAAATTGTTAGATTGAAGGTAAACAAGGTGATTTACAAAAATAAAGATAATTAAAATGAGAGAAAAAAAAACGCGTAAATCCTATTCATGCCTTATTTAACTTTGATTAATGTATTTATAACTAGCGCAATATAAAAAGTTGTATAATTACTTCATGAATATTTTGTATGTAATAAAAATGGTTTAAAATCGGACATTAACAATTTGAAGTAATTAAAGCAATAGATTCCAATTAATATGTAAAACACAACGTGAGTATTTTAGGCATTGACATTATAATAAATCAATTTAAAAATAAAATGGTTAACAAAATAATTGCTTCAATTAGAATGGAATTTGGCTGTTCTAATTTTGATGCAATAAATATGAACGTCGTAAGATTTTCTTGAAATCTCAATAACAAATTGGTCCATCCATAAACATCAATTGGTACTAAATTATATTAAAAATAAAAGAAACAATAACATACAATATCATTAATTTTCACTTATGAAATAAATTGCACAAAAACCAGACAATTCCAGCAGTTCCCGTTTATTTTACAAACCGCAGCACTATTACACTTCCTCCCCGCCGGATAATTAACATAGGATATAGACCGGACATTAGTAATGGAGTTTAACTACACTTTATTTTATATTCACTATTTAACCGACACTTTTATCATAAACAATTAGTAAAAAATTAACCAGATAAATGAAATAGTAGGCTAAGGGCCGGTTGTTTGGATCGGTTCGAGATTTAATCGAGACGAGTAAATGTTATGGTGCGTCCATGCTTGGCGAACCGAGCACGAGCCGAGCCTCGAACGAGCACACTGCGAGCACGATTCGCGTAGCGTGGACGGGCTTGCGAGCCTCGAACGAGCGCGATTTTCAGTTTTTAAACGAACAAAGGGATTCGCATCGTGCTCGTTCTAGGCTCGTTGTAGGCTCTTTCGTGGCTCGGCTCGTGCTCGATTCACGTAGCATGGACGCAACATAAGAGATAGCATTAACCATAGCTAACTCAAATATTGAGTTGTTTCACGAATCAGTTCTTTTCTATCTTTCGTACTTCTGTATTTGATGAATATTATCATTAACATACCTCATTATCAAAATTAAAAGAACTAATGTACCTAATGTTAACTTAAATTTCTTCTAAATAGTCCGCTCTAGTATTTAAATTCAATAGCTAAGCGCTCGTAGTGTAGCTTGATTAGCCGTTCTTAATCTATCTGAAAAGTTAAGCAATAACCGGTGAGGGCGATATCTGGATGGGTGACCACCTATTTGTATTTCATCTCAAGCGTTTTCCTTGCTTCGGAAGGCACGTAAAGCCATTGGTCCCGGCTATCACTACCTAAACAATAATACAAAGTAAATTAAAAAAATAGGTAGTCAAAGAGCTTATCATCTATTAGTTTCATTTGATCACCTTAACTAACTACCGATTAAACAATTCGCCCTAAATGTCGGTTAACTTCGGCGAAAATCGATTACAATCGAATGCCTCTAAATAGGCGGTAAATAGGTGCATACAATGGAATTGAATTCAATTTCGTTGGGTGCATAGTATATTTGAAGCTTTAACAAACAGCTGTCTAGCTATTCAATGCTTTAAAGCTCTGATCTTCTAGACAAACTGAAGAGCTGGTAATAAATAATAAATAAATAAATATCCTGGGACATTCCTCACACACGGTCATCTGATCCCAAACTAAGCAGAGCTTGTACTATGGAAACCAGGTAACTGATATGAAATGAAATGAAATGAAATAATTTATTCATTCAAATAGGCCTTCACAGGCACTTATGAATAGTCAAACTCTAATACTCTAATGCACGGTTCGGAAGGTTGCTTTTGCTAAGAAGAGCCGGCAATAAACTCAGCAATTACTCTTTTCAAAATCAAACTTAAATTTATTACATCAGATGTTTCCTGTAGAGCGAGCGCTACACCCAAGCATTTTTATCATTTAAATATTCAGTAATATTGTAGTAAGCCTTCTGTACTAAAGCGGCCTTAATACATTCCTTAAACTTATGTGACGGTAAATTCAAAATTTTATTAGGGATTTTATTATAAAATTGTATACTCAGTCCTAAAAATGAACCTTGCACTTTTTGGAGTCTATAAGCAGAGGTCACAAGTTTATGCTTATTTCTAGTATTAAAAGAGTGCACGTCACTTTTTTTTACAAAAATATTAATATTCTGATGTACAAATAATATATTTGCATAAATATACTGCGATGCTACTGTGAGGATACCTATATGTTTAAACTTATCTCTGAGGGAAGCTCGAGAACTCATATTATAAATAGCTCGCACTGCTTTTTTTTGCAAAATAAAAATGGTTTCTATATCAGCAGCTTTACCCCAAAGTAAAATGCCATAAGACATAACACTATGGAAATAACTAAAATAAACTAATCGAGCTGTGTCTACGTCTGTTAGCTGTCTAATTTTTCGAACTGCATAAGCAGCTGAACTGAGCTTTCCCGAAAGACATGATATTTGGTTGCCCCATTGAAGTTTCGAGTCTAAAGTAATCCCTAAGAATACTGATGATTCAACAAAACCTAAAGGTTCATTATTTATCATTAAATTACAGCCTACTTTTTTAACATTAGGTAGTGCAAATTTAATACATTTAGTTTTCTTTGCATTTAAAACTAGATTATTTACAGTAAACCAGTTTAATACCCGAGATAATGCACCGTTTACATCGTCAAAATTAGATTTCAGTCTATCAACACTAAAAATCAGTGAGGTATCGTCAGCAAACAGTACAATTCCACAGGTATTTTTGACATAAAAAGGAAGATCATTAATATAAATTAAAAATAGAAAAGGACCTAAAATAGAGCCCTGCGGCACCCCCATAAGCACAGGAGAACCAGATGATTTAATACGATTGACATCAACACTTTGAATTCTATCCCCGAGATACGACTTCATCAGATCAAGTGCTGCGCCCCTAACCCCATAATAATTTAGTTTACGTATGAGTGTCCGGTGATCAACACAATCAAAGGCTTTAGATAGATCACAGAATACTCCAATAACATTCTGTGATTTCTCCCAAGCGTTAAAAATATTTCTTAAAACTGCTACCCCGGCATCAATAGTTGAACGACCCTTTGTAAACCCATACTGCTCACTATGTAATAGTTTATTCAAATTAAAGTGAGCGAGCAATTGCGTTAAAATAATCTTTTCAAATACTTTGCTCAAGGCTGGCAAAATGGAAACTGGTCTATAATTGGAAGGATCACTGGGATCTCCCGCCTTGAACAAAGGTATAACTTTGCTATATTTCATTAAATCTGGAAATTGGCCGAAATCAACGCATTTGTTAAATACTAAAGCTAAATGCGGAGCAATGTCATCAATGATACCCTGCAAAACAGTTACGGATACATCCCATAAGTCCCCAGTGCGTTTAACTTTCAAGGTTTTAAATGTTTTGACTATGTCGTAAGGTGTAACGTGCCTAAACTTAAATAATTCACAGCACTCAGGCACATTGGATTTTAATAACAATTCAGCATCTATCGGTGACGAATTCAAGGAGCAAGTTGTGTCTACCGGTATATTAGTAAAAAATAAATTAAAAGCATGTGCAATTTGACTATCGTCAGAAATAATGTTATTATCAATATTTAACTCAATACGCTTATTACTGTTCTGGTATTTTCCCCTTTCAGAGTTGATAATGTTCCAAGTAGTTTTGACTTTATTGTTTGATTGACTAATTTTATTTTTTAAATATATGGACTTAGCAGAAGTACAGGCTTTCTTAAAAATTTTGGAATAATTTTTGACATACTCAAGAAAATCGATATTTTGATTGAATTTTTTCATGCCATACAGCTCATACAACTTAGCTCTACTTATGTAAATACCCGATGTTGCCCAGTCGTTAAACTTAATTTTATAATTTTCACTAAAGGTTCTGGGTTTAAAAGCCTTATCAAATTCTGTTTTTATAAATTTAAAGAGATTACTGTAAAGACTATCTGGTTCGTCCTGTGCCATGTCAACAGAGGCAATATTGTTACTAACCCTATCTTTAAAACGGACCATACGATTTAATGTTATGGGCCTACAAGTTATCTTATGCGGTTTAACATTAGTTTCATTAAAAAGTACTACTTTCTGACCACAATGATCCGAAGTCAACTCAGTGACAATAGATTTTTCGAGTACATCACAGCAGCAGAATACATTGTCCAGGCACGTTGCAGAAGTTTCTGTCACTCTAGTTGGTTCATAGAATAAATTATTAAGATTAAATGATTTGAATAAATTAATAAATCTAAGTGTTGTAGGTGAATCTACTAACAAATTAACATTAAAGTCGCCACATACTATTATACTTTTATTACATGTTTGAGCTTTCTTAAGAGCATCTTCTAAAACTAATTCAAACAAATTATAGTCACCTAAAGGGGGTATTTCAAATCGAGCGTTTCCGTGCTTCGGAAGGCACGTAAAGCCGTTGGTCCCGGTTATCACTTAATTGTGATAGCCGTTAAGCTAGTTGGATGCCTCCTAGGCGGCTTGAAAAATTACAACAGTAGGCTGACCACTAGCCTACCTCCACCAATCCGCAGTGGGCACGCGTGGTTGGGTATGGCCCAGTCCCTTTCACCCTCATATGTGAAAGGAGGCCTGTGCTCAGCAGTGGGACATTAAAGGATGATGATGATGATGATGATGATGATGATGATGATGATAATGATTTATCAGAACAAAATACAGACATAAAACATGTCACAAATACCTGGTTAGCTTCTTTCAATACAGCAATCAAACTTTTTGCCTGTCGTGCGTTCTCTTCGGTAAGAATAGTCAATGCGTCTGTGCCATGCACAGACTGTTGCCTAATCTCGGGGGACCGAGGGAGGAAGTTCGCCGCCTCTATGCGGGGGTCATACGATCCGTAGCCCTTTACGGGTCGCCCGTATGGGCGAAGAGGCTGGCCATCCGACGCTGTAGAACGAAAATCTACAGCGTCCAGCGTAGGATGGCACTACGGATCGTACGAGGATACCGTACCGTATCCTTTGAGGCGGCAACTATTCTGGCTCGCTTTCTGCCACTGGATATTCTGGCGGACATGGATGCGAGGGTCTATGACCGAATCCGCATCGTCCGCCAGAGTGGTGGTGGCGACCCAGAAGAGGCGATCAAACGGCAGGAGCGACTTATCGCATTCGCGACGTGGCGTGCAAGGCTTCGTGAGGAGCGGTTTGCACGCAAACGCGTCGTCGAAGCAGTCCTGCCGGTCTTCGAGGCCTGGATGCAGCGACAAGGTGGACGACTCACCTTCAGACTTACACAGATAATCACCGGGCATGGGTGCTTCGGTGATTATCTGTATAGGATCGGACGTGAGGCGACGGCGGCCTGCTTCCACTGCGGTGGAAATGACCAGGATTCCGCATCGCACACGCTCGCGGTGTGCCCTGCATGGGAACCTGAGCGGCGGATCCTGGTCCAAGAGATCGGGCGGAATCTCTCCCTGCCAGCAGTCGTGTCGGCGATGCTGAGCGGGGATACAGCGTGGAGGGCCGTAGCCTCCTTCTGCGAGACCGTAATGGTCCAGAAGGAGGCTGCTGAGCGGGATCGGGAGAGGGCCGATCCCACCCGGAGGCGAAGCCGCCGGGGCGCAAACGTGCCTCGTCGCGGCCCCCCTGCCCTGTAGCTCGGGCTTAGAATAACAGCTACGGTGTTCCCCTGCCTGTCGTAAAAGGCGACTAAACGGGGCCTTTGGGGTCGTGGGCAATCAGAGCGGGGGCTCTGTGCGCCCAGAAGCGACCCCAAGGAGGACGATGGGTCGCTGTGGTCACGACTCATCGTGCGATAGCACAGCGAGGGTGCTGGGGGGAGGTGTCAGACTTCCCCCGGGACGAGCTATTAAAGCGCCGCGCTTAGAGGGGTGAGCAGGTACGCGTTCAACACGAGAGCCCGCCCCCCTCTCTACAGCGCAGATGGCGACCACCGTGGGGTTTTAGCCGGTAAAAGTCCGGCATAACGCGGCCGCTACCCCCGGGGCGGTAGGGTATCCTATGAGGATTTCCCCACGAAAAAAAAAAAAAAAAAAAAAAAAAAGGTGAATCTACTAACAAATTAACATTAAAGTCGCCACATACTATTATACTTTTATTACATGTTTGAGCTTTCTTAAGAGCATCTTCTAAAACTAATTCAAACAAATTATAGTCACCTAAAGGGGGACGGTACACACAAATTATAATATAGCGCTCAAGCTCTACGCAGGACAACTCAACAGTGCGCTCGATAGATAAATCTACAATGTCTTTGCGATTTTTACATTTAATATTATTTGAAACTAAAATTAAACTACCTCCATGTATAGCTGATTTTCTAACGAACGTTATAATACATATACTACTTTTTGTTTGTAAATACATACTTAATATACATAATTACACCCAGACTCAGGACATACAGTCATGTTCATATGCACACAAATGCATGTCCTGTGCGGGAATCGAACCCACGACCTGCGGCGCAATAGGTGGAATCTTTACCAGACTCTTAACCAACTGCGCCAACTGGCCCGTAAGCGTCCCTTTGGAGCAATTGAATGCAAGCGAGGGATTTTTGGAAGACGAGAAAGACTGCTAATAGTTTAGAGATCTTTTGATGCCCTTTTTGAAGAACTCCTTGTAACTCAGAGGAATAACCTGAATGAAATGCTCTGCAATAGGAACATCTTAATGAATTGCTGTGTGGACAATAGAGACCGCTTGATAATATAAGGATGAGCTTAATTATCGGTGAGCGGATTTCGGTAATACATTTGAAGAATAGCCAAAACAGGCAAATCCTTAAATCTCCAATAGACTACAGCATGGGGTTCTTCAAAAAGGGCGTGAAGAGATTTCTTCAGGGTCGGCAACGCGCGAGTGATACCCCTGGTGTTGCAAGCTTCCATAGGCTACAGTAACTGCTTACCATCAGGCGGACCCTATGCTTGTTTGCCACCTTAGTGGTATAAAAAGAAATCCTTACTGACTTTCTTCTTAGTTGATTTTCAAACTGGTGGCAACTTTAGTAGCTTTGAACTTCATAAGTACCCAAAGCATATACTGATTAAATGGCTTTAATTTTGACTCAATTCGGTTCAGTCTGAGATGACTCACTGTAAGTGTTGGTTGAAAAGCCTCTGATGGCTATAAGTATAATTAAGTGAGAGATATTATCCTACATTTCCGGGTTACCAACAACGTTACAGAAAGGCCTTAACTGATCAATATCCGTTCAAATGATGATAATGACGTTATTAGAACTTACTAACAGTACAATTGAGATAATAAAGTGTTAAGATACGGGAAGTGATCTTTCATAGCCGATATACAACGGAAATTGGATGGCTGACAATAAATCGATGGCCTGCTTGTTTTACAAGCGATTTCCAATGGTTTTGTCCGCCTTTTTGTTCCACGCGGAAATTGGAGGAGCGGAAT
Organism: Achlya flavicornis; assembly: GCA_947623365.1. Taxonomy (NCBI): domain Eukaryota; kingdom Metazoa; phylum Arthropoda; class Insecta; order Lepidoptera; family Drepanidae; genus Achlya; species Achlya flavicornis. The sequence continues at coordinate 13,468,602 of OX392484.1, forward strand.
ACTTGTATAGTGTACGTAGTTTGTCGAATTACTTCCGCTGTATATTGAATAGAGAATAGGGAAGGTTTTTTGAGTAATAACACAAATTAAGAACTTCTTTGAAGAAATGTTACATCTCATTAAAGTTTTACTAATAATGTTCTTCAAAGTTTAAATGCCGTTCATGCTTCATCTTTATCTATTAATATATTATCAAAGCTAGCAAAATTAGTTTCATCAGTTAAAGTAATGAAAAATTGCTGATGCTCTATTTTTGAATTGCTAAAAACTAATGTTACTATTATTTTATCAGAGGCTACTATTGTACAATGTCAGATCAGATAAATGAACAACATTTAAAGCCATATCCAAGGATCTTCTTTTCAATTTACCTGCCATAATATGAGACGACTCTTTATCTTAGCTATCCATATGTTCTAGCTGTCATCTATAATTTATATTCTGACCGCTATATACGAGAAATTTCTTCTCAATTTCAAAACCCAACATCTAAATAAACCTACGAAACAGTTACCTTCGTCCTCTTGCCCTTTACGACGCTGCCGAGTCGATGGTGCTATCACAAACTTAACACCCGCTGGGTATTACAAAAAACACTCTTACTCTGCAAACTATAGAGACGAAACAAACTGCAGATTTCAGAGAGATGTTTGTAACTGGTTTTATAAGAGTGGCTGTCCTACTACTGAACTACGCAAACCGTCGTATTATATGTATATTAACATTTATTTACGATAAGTTAGCTTTGTTTGGGTATAAATTATTTATAGAAGCTTTAGACGTAGCACCAATATAGAAAGACATATTGTTAGCAGTATTTTTGACGTACAGAGAGATCTTAATGTTGTAGGCATAATAGATCATATGAAATAAGACGTTAAAGTGTTGTAATACGTACCAGAAGAAGTAAGTAGTAAAGATGATCATATGCATGTATAGTATTAAGTAAAAGCTATAGATGCAATGAATATCCGTAAATATAAGAAAGCTAGCTAGTAAAAACAAGCTCACAATCAAACATTTAGCTTTAAATCGTAATGACGTTAAAACTAATAATAAAAAAGCATAACTTAATTTAGAGCTTACATTACACAGAAGTATGATTACGGATACATACAACCAAGTAAATAGTTCGTGATTAATTAAATAATAATCCAGATCATTTATCATATTCACGTATTCAATTACATCAAATGGCATTGAAAACGGCAACACGGAAGCATTTGACGAGGTTGATGAATTGACGAAAGTATACATAGAAGTGAAGGTCTAACCCTTTGAATAGAACTTGATAGCTAGAACACCGAGAATAAGGTACAAGTAAAGGTTTTAATGAGACAGTCTCTGATGGATGTAACTACGGCCAGGTTCGGAATATACTTAAACTGAGAAGACTCCGGCAAGAAACTCATTATAATATAATGGACATTAAGAAGAGTTAAATAATAGACTTTATATGAATCAGGAAGAAGAATCACATTGAAATAGATGTGAAAGACACGAGGATAAATTTCCAGTGATCTCCAAGAATAGTCAAGCTTCAAATTAGTTTAACATGAAACAAGTACACGTAGAAAAGCAGGAATAGAATCGAAATCGTCGGTCACGACGCTTATCCAATAAACCATTGCGTTGCAGCCTGCCCTGCCAGTGCCATGTGCTAATAAAAACCAGTTTTGAGCCCCTTTACAACATACGATGATCGCTTGAATGCTTCAAAGTTAAGCTTAACTCATTGTTTTGACGTTACAGATTTTAGCTCTGGTTCGTAGCTTAAAAATAGAAGACTTGTGATAATTAATAGGAAGTATATTTAGTTCTAGTACTATATTCATGTGACAGAAAATATTAAAAGTGCAAGACAGTTCTATTAGGTGTTAGACGTCTTGTAATCGAACGGTGATGCAAGTTAAAGAATAGTAAAATTATAGGCGAATAATGTATTATTATAAAGAGATCAATAGAAAATATAGTGTAGTTAACTACATTACTGATGTTCAGACTCTTTTCTATACTGATTATCGAACATGGGAGGAAAGTGTGTAAACTAAATAGGAATAGTAATAAAATATCCTGCGTTGATAAATTCAAACTGATGGTCCACCTTATGGTAAGTGTCACGCCTGTGGACATTATACAAGGAATGCTAATGTATTGTCGACTGTATTTATGTAGGAAAACAGGAAAAATAATAAATCACGTATCGTTGTCGTATCGTCAGCTATAAACAATCGCGCCTCGATCACTACTGGGCTACGCAAAACGTGTTTCTAATACGTTCGGAACTAAAATTTATGCATATTGCTTTTTGTTTCCACTTGTACCATATAAATAAATAACAAGTAAATCTAAATTATGTGGTGCGAAAGCAATTGGTTGGTGGTTTACCATTGGACTTAGATAGCTTTTCACCGAAATATGATAACTTTTTAAACGACTTGCAAAAAATTAGATTTTATGTTTCGTTTGTTTTTTAGTGTTTCGTACCCAAAGGGTTTACTAAGCCTCCGCTGTCCGTCTATCCGTCTATCTATCAGTGGACTTCTCATGAACCGTAATACGGAGACCGTTGAAATTTTCTCAGCATTGTGTATTTTTGCCGCTACGACAACAAATATTAAAATTAAAGGTAACGTCATAACGTCTTCCCTTAGTGTTGTATTTTTTTAAATGTTTGTTCATATTATGATTTCTTGGAAGCCGCGTAACGATTTGGATGATTAAAGGTCATCGCTGACTATGTCAGCACCGCTCCATCGCAGCAACGGCCCGGCATACAGCACGGCCTCAAATCAATCCAACCACTAGCTGCCAGCGCGCCGCCTGCGAGGTGGCAGCTCGCGAGCGGCACAGCGCCGCTGAAATTGGTGGCGCGGCTTTGGCAAGAAGACCGCTTGCTGGCGTAACGCAGCAAGGGAGCGGACTGCTTGCTGGAAGCGTGTGGTCAGCAGGACTAGTGGCTTATAGCGGCAAGCGCGCTTGCCGCGAGGCGTCAACTATTCCATCTAGTAATTGTAAGATTTACTTTAACGCATACGATTTAAAGGCCTCACTTGCATGGCAAGATAAATGCCGAGGTGTAGCCGTGGTGTATAGTCAGCGGTGACCCTTAAACTGTATTGTATGGAGATAAGGTTGCGGAGTGGAAAAAAAACAGTACCTACCTATTTATACGGTCAGATTAAAGATTATTTTTAATCTATTTACAGAAAATCTGTCACCAAGCACCTATCGGTGGGTTCTAATAGCTGCACTTGAGAGCCAGTTCCTTCTAGGCCACATTATCACTTACCATGGTGAGATTGTGGTCAACACAGGCCTAAAAAAACAATCCTACAATAAAGAAATTACAAAGTTCAACAAAGTAAAAAAAAAACAATACCAAAGTGAAATCGATATTTTTTTTTAATTATAATTTTATGTACTTTATAGATATTTTATATTTAGCATATATGTAGATTGAAATTGATAAAATAGTTGTTATAACAAATAAATAATAATGTTACCTACATTGAGTCGGTTGGTGTAAAGGTTAGATCTTTGGTTAGATACCTACTCTAATCTTACATCAACGTGTGTGAAAAGTAACATAATTATATTTGTTCCAAGTCTGGATGCAAACATCGCTTCATTAGTTCAGGAGATTATCTCCTACATCCAAACAAACAAACTTTTACCTGTTTAACGAATATTCGCGGCATCAGATCCAAAATAATTCGGTCCCTTTTCATCCCTATAGCAAAGATAACATTCAGTATTCGATAACTAAGCAGAATAACCATAGATTGGTTTTAATCAACACCATAAGACGAGTTACAGCCAATAACTAGATTTAATTAAGTAGTAACCAGTTATCTCGACGTTATTAGGTGTTCATTGAACGTTCTTAATCTGTCGGCTTATCCGCAGTCGTTGGTGCTTTGGTTTGCTTATTAGATTTAAGCCTTATGGAGATTAGAATAAGTGCATTGTTTCTTTGGTACATATCTCGACAATTATGTTATGAAAATACGATTTTGAGGACTTCTTTAAAATCGACAAAAAAAAAGTTATATTATTGGAACTGCATTATATTCAAATATGATAATCTATTAGTAGTTTTTAAGATATGGACAAATATGTGTGATGGCCTGGCTTATTGATACGAGCTACGGATGTGGTGTCAAAGGAAAAACATCTCAAAACTTTGGTCATATACTAGTGCATTTAGGAAAAACTAAAAATTACGAAATAAAAAAGTTATTTTATCATTTTTAGTTTTACTTTTTAGTGTATTTTAAAGGCGTTTTTTTTTATTACTTTCTTATTTAGGTTTTAGAGAGGTAGAGCATATCGTTATTTCGCTCAAAGAGCAACTGGCGACTTACTCGACTGGCGAAGTACCTCCACCTTACAGAATACCGCAGCCAAATAACTTTATGTTGTGTTCCTGCGCGTGAGTAAGGTCACCAGAGCTTATTCGCGAGGGAAGAGTCGGTAACGTGTGGGTGATGCCCCGCGAGTTGCAAGGGTCCATATGGCTACGGGAACCGCTTACCATTAGGCGGGCCGTACGCTTATTGTTAACGGACTTTTTTATTATTATACGGGCTTTCGTTTGGCCACTGGCCCACCCATAAGGGACCAAGATGAAGCCTAAGATGGAACACGCTTACCCAGAAGGAACCTATTCACTCTGGCCTTGAAATTCCCTAGATTGTGTCCCATGAGTCAGGAAACACATACGCCGGGAGCAAGTTCCACTCCCTTGCTGTGCGCATACTTCAGAGTGTGTTTTTTTTTATACCACTAAGGTGCATACGGCCCTCCTGATAGTAAACGTTTACCGTAGCCTCAGGACGCTTGCAACACCAGGGGTATCACTCGCACATTGCCGACCCTGCAGAAATCTTTAAACACCATTTTTGAAGAACCCCATGCTGTACTCCATTGGGAAAACCACGGCGGGGAGCTCATTCCACAGTCTGAGCGTCCGCGGCAGGAAGCTCCTGTGTGATGATGCGGCTCAAAATGGTGACCAAATAAAGCCCAGTAGCTCAAGTGCAGCTGTTGAAATACACCTGAATGTTCTTGGCAACAGATTTTCACTTTACAGCTTGGCTCCTCCATTTAAACGATGTAATTTAGAAATCGGTTCATTATTACGAGATACAGGCTTCAATAATAACTTACTACAGGAGAAAGTGCTAGAATAAGTTATATGCTATAGTAAATTGATCATTAACTGGATCAAGTGTAGATAAATAATATTTATGCTTTTCCTTGATGTGCGAATCGTATCTGCGAGCTGTCGGTCGACATCCGACACTAATAGTCACTAAACTACATCAATTAAGCCATTGGTTAGACTTTATGATCATTTTATAGATAAACTAGCCGGGTCTCGCGGTTTCACTCTTGTTGTATATAGCCTATAACTGTCCTCATAAACGGGCCAAAATAAGTATTCAGATCGGATTACTATTTCCTGAGATCATCATCAGCCTATAATGTCCCACTGCTGAGCACAGGCCTCCTAATGAGGGTGAAAGGGAATGGGCAGATACTCCACCATGCGTGCCCACTGCGGATTGGTGGAGGCAGGCTAGTGGTCAACCTACTGCACTGAAAAAACAATTTACTTAACAGTAACACAAAATTTTACTACCAATAACCTAAACAGAGTGACTTGCGAACTAAAAATTACCAGTAACAAAACTAGTTTTGGTTTATTACTAAATTGTTTGATTAAATCTAAGAGATATAAGATTAAATGTAACTAAAGTTAGTTTCCAGACAACAAAACTTCAACATACATAACTAGTTTTGTAGAACCTTTTTTTCAGTGTGTTGGAATTTTTTCAAGGCGCCTAGGAGGCATCCAACTAGCTTAACGACTATCACAATTAAGTTATAACCGGGACCAACGGCTTTACGTGCTTTCCGAAGCACGGAAACGCTCGATTTGAAATACCACTAGGCGGTCACCCATCCAGGTACCGACCACGACAGACGTAGCTTAACTTTGCCGATCGATTAAGAACGGCTAATCATGCTACACCACGAGCGCTTCCTGAGATCAGCATGTTACAAACTCTTATACTATAACTGTTTATAATATATGTAAGCGTAAATGTGGCGGTGGTCATCGACTTAGTAGTCAGTATATTACTCGGTTTGAGACCGAGGGTTGTTGGTTCGATGTCCGGGTTGGGCAAGACGCAGAATCCCGCGATTTGTAATGCCTCACTGAACATCTGCTGGCTATCTTATCAGGGACCCCACAAATTCTAATTTGGGTTCAGAGTTCTTATGATTAATTTGGATACCATATAATAGTAACCTCAACTTATTTTATGTCCCAAGATATTTAGTATGGTAAGTAAGTACAATGAAAAAAAATTACCGTGACTTCCAATTATTTTTGTACAGTAATATTGTTTTTCAGTAAACGCAACGTATTTCAATGTAATAATAAGTTATTACACAATAAATTTAACTGATTTTCAATTGATTTAATTCAATTGACTCCATTTTTCCAAAAAAAAAACACCAACGTAGGTAGTATACCGTTTTTTTTTCAATATTTTTTTATCAGCTAGTTTTACCTACCGGTTTTTTAGTGTACAGAAAGTAGGATATTTAATCATGCATAAAATCTACCCGAAAGAGCATAATGTAAGGAAGATTGATGATGTACGACTGGTTAATAAGGCTGATATATCCATATTTTCTTTATATCTGAAATTCTGAATTGAATTCACAAATAGTACTATTGTATCACGACGGTATCACCATTAATAAGTCACAGACAATATGTCGGCATTCGTTGACACAAACTATAATAGGAGACATCTCTATTTATTAAGAAGTAAACTAATTATTTGTAACCTACACCAAACCAATTACAATGTAAAAATAAAACTTTTGGCATGTCTTATACTAAATTTTAATAGCGTACCCAACTATCCACTTAGGTAAAAAATACTTAACTTTTTTGTTATTTAAACTGGGCTAAATCTTAGTATACCAGGATGCGTACAAAAATGTCAAACCTCAAAGCCGTAGGTAAGCCTTAACCAGCAGAAATTCAACGATCTCAACCAATTTCCCTAACATTTCAACATTCGTACACTCGACGTCGACAAATGATGGTTTTTTGCATAATTTAATCTACTTGACAGAGTCAAACGTATGTGTTTACGGTGGCACATATAAATCATATAAATCGACACATTATTCGTTCCTTCTGTTTCGTTGAGGCCTTTACAGACGAGCGGTTCCGTACGCGATTATTCGACGTGAACAAGTCTATGAATAAAATACAATAAATAAACATAACAATGTCCCCGAAAAAATATATACAAAGAAGAACCGCTCAAGCGAGGATGATAAAAATATAAATAGGATTATTTTGATGGAAACAGTGATAATGCAATGTGAAAATAGATCAGGTTAACTTTTCAAAACTAGGATTATAAAACTCATAGAGAAACAACTTTTTCTTAGAACATAATCAAAAAATCTTCGCCGTCATCAAAATTGGAGCTTTTTCCGCCAACGCATCAGCTTGGCTATCCAAAGTGGAAACGCTGCCTGCCAGCTGGGAACCTTGCTGTTAATCGGAAGCATCGGTAGACTTGAGGAAATTTTCTATATATATAGATTGTAATTTGTATATAGTTGTTGTAAATAAAGTTTATCAAAAAGTATACAAATTAGGATTTTTATGATAAAATAGCGAAAACATCTAGAAATTCAAGATTATATATCTTCTATCTATCTAGATAGATTATATATATAGACTTCAATCTATTTGTTGCATATATCGTTAAAGAAACATCAGATGAATTCTGAATACAGATTATTTTTATTAGCTGACTACTTATTAAAAAACTTTTACCTTTTCTAATCGTTGCGACGATATTCCATCAATATGAAACCCCCTAACAGGCACAACGCAACACAGTACCGACCGACAACACCTCGCCGCTGCGGGCTAATTAAGACATGAGATAAAGATCCGTCGAACACTCGTTCCAATATTGCCTGTATTTGTCGCAACGATCTGTAAGTGTTAGTGTGGGAAGTGTCTGAGATGTTAAATAGCTGATTATTATTTGAGAAGTTCGCTATATCTTATCCAAACTAATTTAAACAGTAAACCTGTTGATTTACTGTATTATTCATTGACTGGGATAAAAAAAATCTCTTATATTCATTTTGGATTACGGTCATGGGTTTAACTTGGACTAAATAAAAGCTTTGCCTTACGTTCTGAGAATGTAATAATAATTCTAAGAAAACGTTCGTCAAAATAAATTCAGAAGTTTGGTCATGAAAATTTATGGACAAAATTTCACTATATTTATGGCTTCAGTGAGTTACCTTCAAAATCTTTTTTTTTTTATACCACCAAGGTGGCAAACAAGTATACGGCCTGCCTATGGACGCTTGCAACACCAGGGGTATCACTCGCGCGTTGCCGACCCTTGAAGAAATCTCTTCACACCCTTTTCGATGCTGTACTCCATTAGGAAAACCACGGCGGGGAGCTCATTCCACAGTCCGAGCGTCCGCGGAAGATAACTCCTTTTAGCCCGAAAAATAAAAATTAATATTCAAAAACGATAAATTACAAAAACGTATATTTAAATATTAAAACAACAGTGAAATTGTTGTGACTCATAAAATGCCATCAAGCAATTAAGCAGTTCTACAAAGTGTACAAACTTCTTAGGCCCACCTCAATTATCAGATCTGATTACCGATTTGACATCCAGTAGCCGCAATGACTCACTGATCCTATCGACAGTCTGGACTTTGACTATGTTTTGATGCAATACGATCTTTTACGCCGATTACGAACGAACCGTTTTGTGCGGTATAGAATGCTGGTTAAACAAAACTTGGGATAGCCTTAAGGGAGAGTCTCTAAGCCGTTTGGCCCTTCACTAGGCAGTAATTTTATCTTTTTGTGACACAAATGTATCGAATAGAACATTATTTTGAGAGAGGTAGAGCATAGCGTATATTCGCTAAAAGAGCAGCTCGACTGGGGAAGTACCTCCACCTTACAGAATACCGCAGCCAAATAACTTTATGTTGTGTAAAGTTGTGTTCCTGCGCGTGAGTAAGGTCGCCAGAGCTCATAGGGGAGGGGGGAAAGGTCGGTAACGCGTGAGCGATGCTTTTTGTGTTGCAAGCGTCCATATGGCTACGGTAACCGCTTACCATCAGGCGGGCCGTAAGCTTGTTTACCGACTTAGTTGTATAAAAAAAAAAAAATAGGTATAAGAAAACCGGCCAAGTGCGAGTCAGACTCGCGCACCGAGGGTTCCGTACAAACCTGTAGGTATATAAGTAAATGGTAGTATAGACCTGAGTATTTGATATTAATTTCAATTTATGACCTATTAAAAAAAACTACTTACTAGATCTCGTTCAAACCAATTTTCAGTGGAAGTTTGCACCGTAATGTACATCATATATTTTTTATAGATTTATCATTCTCTTATTTTAGAAGTTATAGGGGGGGGGACACACATTTTACCACTTTGGAAGTGTCTCTCGCGCAAACTATTCAGTTTAGAAAAAAATGATATTAGAAACCTCAATATCATTTTTGAAGACCTATCCATAGACACCCCACACTTATGGGTTTGATGAAAAAAAAAAATTTGAGTTTCAGTTCTAAGTATGGGGAACCCCCAAAATTTATTGTTTTTTTCTATTTTTGTGTAAAAATCTTAATGCGGTTCACAGAATACATCTACTTACCAAGTTTCAACATTATAGTTCTTATAGTTTCGGAAATAAATGGCTGTGACATACACGGACAGACAGACAGACATGACGAATCTATAAGGGTTCCGTTTTTTGCCATTTGGCTACGGAACCCTAATAAAAATGGTCCATAGTTAAAGATTATCGGGAAGATATCGATTTTGCGACAAGCTTACTTCACGTGTAATTTATTCCATGTTATATTTGAGATGGTAGGTATATTTTAAATTCGTTTTCCTAAGTTCCTACTGAGCTTAAGCTACTGAAGCGACCGTGGTTACTTAATAAACATCTTTAAGTATTTTATTTATAAGCGTGGAAGAAATACCAACTGGATCGCTCTTTTTTCTGCGGATGTTTGGGTTTTTGAACGATCCATAATTATGGTTTTTATGTTTGATTTTTATAAATGTTGCATGTATTTTTATTAGGACAAATTAATACTTCATTCCCTGTCGATAATGTTTTTTTTTCTTTATGATGGTTCACCAGAGAATACTGAGACAGAGTGGCCCCTTTCAGCGGAGACAATATTTTGGATTACCACTCTGTCACGTTATTCTATGAAGAGCAAAATTCTAAAAAATATACTGGCTAGAAAAAGTAACAGAGTTTTTAATATATTCGAAGACTAAAGACAATAATAAATACAATACTCTCATACGTATAATAAAATGAGGACAGGCGATTTTCGGTGGAAAGGAGGAACAACCAACTATCCTTTATTTTTTTGGACTAGCATTTTAACATTTAATTTTCTTTACAATACGGAAGATGCGTACACATTGTGATGATAACAAATAACTGGGAACAAGGCAGGTTTTTTTTTTTTTTATACTACTTAGTCGGTAAACAAGCATACGGCCCACCTGATGGTAAGCGGTTACCGTAGCCATATGGCCGCTTGCAACACAAAAAGCATCGCTCACGCGTTACCGACCTTTCCTCCCCTATGAGCTCTGGCGACCTTACTCACGCGCAGGAACACAACTTTACAAAACATAAAGTTATTTGGCTGCGGTATTCTGTAAGGTGGAGGTACTTCCCCAGTCGAGCTGCTCTTTGAGCGAATAAACGCTATGCTCTACCTCTCCAAAGTGAGATAGGCTGATGATAATGATGATGTACTTATAATTCAACGTTTAAAAGCCTAAGTTAAAAAAGTCGTCAATGTAAATCAACCAATATAATCCTAGCCCACAATCGCGATGAGTCACGAACCATGCTTCAGAGATGCGCGTACGCAGCTATAATGAAACACAGTTATAGCGTATAGGTATTACGTTACCGCCTCTGACTCATATTTTCCGTCGTTAGGCAAGTTTTTTATTTCACTTCATATTATTGTAGCACATTAGGTTTATCTTTATTGATGGATCATTATTTTTTATTATGCGCCTATTTTTGTCACTATTCTTATTGACATATTAGGGCGTTTTTGTTTAAAAGCTTTTTTGTAATGTTAATATTGCTTGATTGCTGAGATTAAAATAAAAGAGAGATAAGGTACCCAGCCCAGACCACAGAACGCGCAAACTACGTGCTGAATGCGCTACTCCGTTCATGATTATCTACCTGCCCTGTTCCAGACTGGACGCTTTTTCCAACTTTGCCTTTGTATCCATCATAGTGCAACATTCATTCCCTTCCCACTTATATCATCTTTTACAAAATTCTTCCTTCTCTTTTTCGGTTTTTAGCTTTAACAACTTTAAGTCAACCAAAAGGGGGAAATTATGGTACAGTCGTGGAATTAGATCGAAAATTAGGCCAGGGATGTCTACCGTTTATTTGAGTATAAAAGTGCGTCAGCTAGACGTAGTTTTGTTGTGACATGACACGCATTGTTCATGAATATTGTAGCTTTCTCGTTTAATTTTAATCAACGTTTGATGTTAGTTTGATATTTTAATCCCATTTTCTCAGACAGTAGTGTAAATTAATAAAGATTACTATTATACTATTATCATTAATTTATTTAAATCTTCACTAGACGGACTGCTAATTGGGATGGGCTGTTAGAAGACGCTGAATATTGTTACTCAGGATTTCCCATTCACATACAAAATTCAAAATCATTTATTCAAATAGACCTTCGCAGGCACTTATGAAACGTCTGACTATAATACTCTAATACCGGTTCGGAAGGTTGCATTTGCTGAGAAGAGCCGGCAATAAACTCAGCAATTACTCTTTTCAAAACAAGCTTAGATTCACTACATCATATTTATTTCGATTGGACCCAATTATATTTTTATGCCTTTTGCGGTCGAGACCTTGGGACCATGGGGGTCAGAAGCTCGCCGTTTTGCTCGCACCTTGTCTTCAAAATTGATCGAGACCTCCGGAGACCAGCGGGCGGGGAGCTTTTTCCGCCAACGCGTCAGCTTGGCTATCGAAAGAGGAAACGCTGCCAGCCTTCTGGGAACCTTGCCGTTAATCGGAAGCAGCGGCAGGCTTGAGGAATTTTTTTATATATAGATTATATTTTGTAAATATAGATTGTATTTTGTACATATTTGTTGTTAATAAATAATTGTTAGTTAACAGTAGACAATATTTACTTATAATCGCACTGACAACAATTGCGTGCACCGGCATTGCATAAAGATTCCTTCGCAAGTAATGTGTCTGTGTATAAACAAGTCGCTAGGTTTGGTGGAAGGTTTCCAAGGGTAACGATTCAGCACATACCTATTGCAGACCAGCTCCCCTAGACAAGAACCACTTTATATTATATACTGGGTGGAGATTTCGAGATGGCATATTTTCGATACCTATGTTGGATAAGTCATGCTGAACAACGGGACCAACACTGAATGCACAAAATTTTTTTTTTACTTTTCATACATTATGATCGAGCAAGTTTGACATTTTGTAAGAAAAGTTAAAAAAGTTTTTTATGATTTCGGTATTGTTCCCATGGTAAAAGTTGTTCAGCATGGCTAACCCAACATAGGTTTTGAAAATATGCCATTTCGAAATCTCCACCTGTTATAGCGTTTGGCATATGTCTAGATCTACAGTAGGATGTTGAATAAACTCCCCTTTACAGTATATCCCGTACTGACATGGAGTCTTCAAAAAAGGCGTGAAATCACCTCATCTAGGTATATTACTATACTGTGTATCAATACGTCCCATTGACATGACGATTGCTTTGTAATAAATGCTTCCCACAGTACATGGCGACCCTTCTAGGATTCAAACCTGAAAACTTCTGATAAAAAATAAAGACCACTAAAAATAACATAACCAGGGATGATACAGCAACAAAAGTCTACGTTATGAGAACTCTAATAGTGATATAGTTTGTTACAACGCGCACGTTGGTGCCTTGGGAAAATTACTAATGTCACCCTGTCCATTATGTCACGTCATGATTATTGTTATAAAATCGTTCACTTTTTTTTTATACGACTTAGTCTCGCTCACGCGTTACCGACCTTTCCCCCCTCCCCTAATGGGCTCTGGCTCTGGCGACCTTACTCCCACGCAGGAACACAACTTTACACAACATAAAGTTATTTGGCTGCGGTATTCTGTAAGGTGGAGGTCCCCAGTCGAGCTGCTCTTTGAGCGAATAAATGCTATTCTCTACCTCTCTGATTCCGGTTCATCCGGTTTGTTCATTAAATTTAATAGGATTGACGAATTCTCGAACTGAAAAGAGGTAAAATAAGTTAAGAAAGAAAAAAAAAACTTCAATGAAACGTGAATAATCGTTTAAGTTGATTTCAATTTTAAGATAAAAGTAAGAATTCGAACTTTTATCGAGCGAAAATCACGTTACGTTATTCTGGCAATTTCGAAGCCAGCATATTTACAAGGAATTAGGAAGGAAGAACCCCTCGAAATTTTACAGTCGAATAGGACTCGAAACGGAAGTTCCATTCGAAGGTTATTTCGAAGGACGCGAGAATTGGGTCCGAGCCTTATCTATCCGGGTATCTATAGACAGGGTCACACGTGTGCAATGGAAACACACAAAACCCACCCAGAAATTAAGTTCTCCCGTCCATTTCGGCAATTCGCCTTAAATCTGTTTAGCGACGTCTGCGGCCATATACTAACGCTATTAGTACTAACGGGGGTGAGCAGCTAATTCCTCTATGTGGTAATATCCTGTTTTGTTTATACGTAATAAATTCAGGTTATACTTCGTTAGATTATTGTAAGGACCGTTTCTGTGTTTGTAATTAATTTCTGTGTTTGATAATTTATTAAGTTTCTGCGCAAATTATTATAACAAGTAGGTATTTTATAATTCTAGCAATTTCTTGTTTGATGATATGATAGTTAGGCTAGTGCCAGTGAATCGCTTAAAAATATTAAACATTTGAAAAAAGAAATTAAAGAACAAAATAGAAAAAAAACACAAAAACTCGTTGAACCTAAGTTACCAGTGGTAGCTTTGAGCTTGACAAAAGTCTTACTAGACCTAGACTGAATACCCAAATGTCTCAAAAGTTACAAAATACAGCATCTTATTTTTTATTTAACAAGGATAGGGGTGACTTGAAGCAATAGTAAGAAATTTCTTCCCCTTGTGAAATACATCTTTTTATTAAGCTTAAGGCTAGGCTTCCCATTTAATAATTTACTACTTATAATAAAAAATAACACCTACAGTACTTTCAGCCCAAGAAAAGGTATATAAAGAAATGGTAAAGTTGGAATTATGAAGGTGCTCAAAAGGTTCTACTTATGATAATTTTGAAATAAACCCTTTGAAAACGATATCAAGTAAAACATAGGATGAAAATATCACAGCTTGTAAATTTTGTATGTATGTGACAAACACCCATATAAATCAAACTCAAAAGAAAGTAGGTACCAATAATAAAAAGGCTCTGATAAAGTAGAAACATATTTTTCTTACGAAAATTCACAAAATTTTCATTCATAATACTATAGGGGAGTAGGATGGGCATCCGTTATCGATGATAAAAGGTCATTAAAAAGAAAAAGCTAATAGGGCACTTATGAAGGTTATTAAGGGTTATAATCCCAGGATGGATGAAGGATAGAACTCGCTAACTTAGAAAATATCAATTTAGTATCAATTTTCATTCTTGACTGGCATACATTAATCCCCGCCCTTGTTTCGCCTAGAGTATGGTATGAGATTTATCGAGCGATCTTTAGTTTTCCAAGTCTCTATAGACTATGGTAACGCGCGCATGATAGCCCTAGGCTACGGAAACCGCTTACCATCAGGCGGGCCGTAAGCTTGATTGCCAACTTAGTGGTATAAAAAATAAGTTTAGCCCTTGGTTAGCAACTAGTTATAAGTTAATTAAATAACCCAAGTTTAAGAAAGTGTCCCTAAATAGTATAAAAAATTTGGCTTATAATTCCACAGCGGATCCCTAAAACAAGTCATCACAATCTAAAGTAACAAGAAGTATTTTTTTATCATCGCATAACCTTAGACCTCCCAATACGCCTTGGCTGCGATGTATGGAGTTGAGATTTTTAATTTAGATAAAAAAAGTAAAAGAGTAGATTCCATCACTTAGCATGCGTGCCGGAGGCGCGATGCTTGCGACCAAGGAACCGAGACGAAGTGGAACGGTCAGGTTTATTTCAATGTTGGAATGTTTAAAGTATTGTATTTTTTTAAGTCAGAAGGCTGACAAGAAAAGGTCATCTGACTGTAAGCGGTTTTTATCGTTCGTGGACCTTAGCAATAGCAGGCTATTGCCAATGTTTGGTCGACCTTCAGCCTAGAATGAAACTGTCTCAAAAATGCGACTGAAAAGAATATTCTAATGATTGATGGATTTCCGATTGTATTTTTCCTAAACCTAAGTTCAGTCCAGATTGAAAAATGATTATAAAAAAAAACGTAACTCATAATTCACTTTTTATCCCACAAACGCGGTTGACAGCTAGTCTAAGAATAATTTCAGAAAAAAAGTATTCAATAATCTGAACGATGTGAGAAAGAACTCCATAATCTCGTCCCTCCATCCCCGTTCTTCTATCGGATCACTACCGTCTTGCCGTACTTTCGCTTCCTCTTACCTTATTACGTTACCTTATTACGCACGGCCAAGTTGTGGAATGCTCTCCCGGACAACGTGTTTCCAGACACTTATATAACATGAGTCTATTCAAGGCCAGAGTGAACAGGCATCCTATGGGTACGCGCGGTCCGACCTAGACTACATCTTCGCTTACCATCAGGCGGGATTGCGGTCAAGCGCAAACCCACTAAATATTAAAAAAAAAAACGAAAACTAATAAAAATATTTTTTTTAGATTCATCATTATAGCATCAAAATATCGTAGTAAGCTGTTTCTTCTCCAAAAAATAAATGTATAGCAAATTAGCCAGGCAAAATTTTCATTGCCTATCCACCACCAGCCACAATCGCGACAATAGCTTGCATACATTCAGAACCTACATTATTTCCGTGTACTTCACATTATGCGAGAACGCCTTATAGCTAGCTATAATAGCTATATACGCGATGTGACCCAAGAACGAGCTAGTACCTACCCTCGCACGGTATAAAAAGGTAACTTTCGTGCGGGACTGTACAACTTTATTTGACTAATTATAAGCCTGTTTTTAACCGACTTCAAAAAAAGGAGGAGGTTCTCAATTCGGTAGTTTTTTTTTTTTTTTTTTTTATGTTTGTTACCTCATAACTCCGTCATTTATGAACCGATTTGGACAATTTTTTTTTGTCTGGAAGGGTACACTTCCCGTTTGGTCCCATTGTCATCAGATCAGGATTAAATTACTTCTTAGTGGACTTTGAAGTCGGTTTAAGTTTTTTGTAAAACAGTCCAATTATTATACTACTATTTCGGCAACCAAGCACAAAATGGCTACATAAAAGGAAATGCTGTTGGCGTTTTTTCCATACAAACGTAATCCTCAGTTTCCTTTCTGGATAATGACACGAGAGCAATGATTATTTTACCATGCAATCTGTAGGTACCACTGTATGTCCCTCGGTTGTGTTTTTCTCCATAAATTATTTATTATAATAATTAGGAGCCTTCTGAAAACACAAAAACTTACCATTTTTAACGCCCTTACCAGACGTCCTTCTTATTATGATTCTTGAATTATTTTTTTAAATCGATCTAGTTTTGGAGGAGATATCCGGGGATTACGAAATAGTGATTTCATCTAATTTAAATAGGTATAATCGGTCAAAGCTGTAGAATTGTCTCTATAGCCCTAGGGCGGGATAGCTCGGGCACAGCGCGACAGCAATAGTAATGTTAAAAACCTATTTTTCAAATTTCATGCAGCCATCCTTTCCTCTTGAAAAGGTCGAAGCAACTGTAGTTACCACCGGTTTGGAATTCAACTTAATGCTAGTGGTCACAGATAGTCTAAGGTACAGAGGTAGTGAAATAACTCTAGGGGTTGCTAATCCCGTAATAAAATTAATTCAAGTCATAAAATTCTTCAATAAATCCAAAGAGCTGTACTGTTAGAGAATGAAATAAAAAAATAAGTTTATTTGCCCAGATCAGTGAAAAAAGCCAGAGGCAGTTAATTTATTCAGTAGCAAAGTGTGTGACTGCCACCGTTTCTTATGCAAATAGCTGGGATATTTACGACCAAGGGGTTGGCTACAGACTAATAAAATAAATTAAACAGATGTGACGGTGCGCTATAAAATTTTTCCGAGGTAAATTTCTTTTGAATGAAATGATACATTTTTGATGTACATTTTGAAGGTAGAATTTGTGATCTCGTATATCTTTTGGGAATACCATTTTCAGTGTTACCAATATAATGATGACATTGATTACCTTTACGCTTTACTTTCCTTTATGTATTCTATTATTTTTCATTGTAAGTAAAATCTCCATTTTTTATATAACTGAGACGGTATAAAAGCATGCGGCCCGCCTGATGGTAAGCGGTTACCGTAGCCATATGGACGCTTGCAACACACGAAGCATCGCTCACGCGTTACCGACCTTTCCCCCCTCCACAATGAGCTTGTCTGCTAAACTAATAATAATTTGTGAGTTTTTTCATTATAACTATAAAGTGATCATACGAATTGAAAGACTGCAGTCTCATTCTCATCAATACTCAACACAAAATATCAAACAGAGGTCAATCGAAGAACCCAACTCGGCTGGGTAGCATTCGGGAAGCTCAGACGCATCTTCACGTCCAAAATACCTCAAGAGTCTGAAACAAGAGACAGAAGGTCTTCAATCAGTGCGTGTTACCAGTAATGACATACGGTAAAGAGACGTGGTCTTTTACTGGCCGAATAAATAAGCTCAGAGTTACTCCGCGAGCTATGGAAAGAGCTATGCTCGGAATCTCTCTACGTGACAGGGTCCGAAATGAGGACACTCGTAGGAAAACGAAAACTACCGAAACAGCTCGTAGAGTTACTAACCTGAAGTGGCAATGGGTAGCCCACATCGCTCGAAGAACCAATAGCCGATGGGGAAGGAAGGTTCTTGAATGGCGACAACGTATTGGAAGGCGCCGTGCGGAACGACCTCCCACCAGGTGGTCCGACGATCTAATCAAAATCGCTGGGCGCCACTGGATGCAAGCGACCCAAAACCCTTCGAAATGGAAGTTAATGGGGGAGGCCTATGTTCAGCAGTGGACATCCCTAATCTGATATGATGTGGTGAGCATTATCACCATCCCGTAAAATCCCGTCATATAGACCATATAAAAAATTAAACGTCACAAGCACGCAAGTATCTATCGGGGTATTCCGACAACTGCACTTGAGAGCCAATTCCTTCTAAGTTTTGTGTGCTTACCACCTTCGGCCACACCATCCCATGCCTTGGTGAGATTGTGGTAACTAAGTTAAAATTGAAGAAAAATATTTGTGTGTCGATAAGCTGCATTAATGTGAGTATCGCATCTGTTATATCGCTAATCACTAACATAGTAAGTGAATTTATGTGACCAACAATGTTGCCGTTTTTGACGCCAACTTGAATAATTGCAATGCGCTGTAGTTTTTGCACTAGTTCTTATTTATTGTAGTTACTATGTCCTTATTGCTAGAAATAGTGAAAATGTCTCTTAATTGTGATAATAGTTAAGCTAGTTGGAGGCCTTCTTGGCGGCTTGGAAACTCCAACAGTATGTTGAACACTAGCCTACCTCCACCGATCCGCAGTAGGCACGCGTCGTGGAGTATCTGCCCATATCCTTTCACCCTGATATGTGAAATGCGGCCAGTGCTCAGCAGTGGGACATTATAGGCTGATGGTGATGATGATGATGAATATTTGAGAATTTAATAAAAAAACACATTGAGCTGTCTTTTAATCAAGTAATGGTTACTTCAGCTCACTATTGCATGCATTTTCATAATTATCTTACGTCAATAATATTATTGTGAAAGTTGTGTTGAGATGTTTCGATGTTCGAGACTCAATCATGCATAAACGTCAGGACGGATTTGGATGAAATTTGGTACACAGATAGTTTAAAGACGACAAAAAACAAGTGTATTAAATAAATAACAGTACCTTATCTTCTGTCGACCGCTGAACAGTTCCGAACCGGTGGTAAATTCAACTGTAAGTACAACTTACCGTTTATACCAGGGCCTAAACTGAATAAATTACTTTTTGATTTTGATTTGATTTTGACTTTTATTTATAACTAGCTATCCCCCGCTGTTTCGCCCGCATTCCTACGACAAAAAGTAGCCTATAACACTCGTGGATAATGTACCTTTCTTTTCGTGAAAGAATATTTGGAGTTCGTTCCGGAGATTTCCTCCTACATGCAAACTTACAAACTTATCTATTATTCATTTATTATTTCAGAGTTACTACTTTGTAATTTTCGCTAGAAATCAACATGAAAACATTGAAATTCCCCTTAAATCTTTCTTTAAAAAAATACAAACATCATTCCTTACATACGTTATTCTAAATAAACATTCTCTAAACCAGATCTATTTAAATACTACGACATTATTTTTTTATTGTAGGCCCAGAAAAAGCACCACAATGGGCCCAACCAAGCATCGATTTATTCAATCTTAGTTTATTTCACGTCAAAACTTGAACATATTTTTTTGAGGTTCATTCGCGTGGAATGAATGGTAAATACTGCTCTGTTTAGGGTCCCTTGGGTAACATAAAAACACCTTTATACATATTATTTTTAATAAATGCAATTTTTTTTTCTCAGCCTTCTTCTAACTCTTTTCTATATAGACTTGAAGAAATATTTCCACTCGCGACTCCATTAAAATTTGTTCGCTAAAGTATCACCGGGATCTGGTTTTATTAAAAAATTATTGACATTGTGATTACATATTTTTATATGATTTTCTATTTTGTCTTTTCTATTTTGTTTTTTCTCCAAACAATAATAATAATATTATTGTTTGGAGATATTAATGTATTATTAAGATTATTTCCAGCCCAATTTGATTTTAGTTGATTTTAATTGTATTTTTTTTTATGATTTGTATGCTCATAATGCGGGACATAGAGGAAACCTAATTCTAACATTTTATATACCTATACAATATACTATAGAATAAAAATATTATATACAATACGAGCGTTTTCTATTAATATTGTCCACAAATAAAATCCATCCCCATGAAATGTATGCCATCTATTTTATGTCAAAACTGATCAAAAAACGTTTTATTAAAATAAATGGTAATATTAATAAAACTTCAAATCGCATTATCTAAAGTCAAACCAACATTGTAAGTATTTCGGACCATTAGAAGGACCTTGTATTGTTTTAATAAAAAACCAAACCTCCATTAAACGTTCCTAATAATGTCACGGAACCCTTGCACTACATAAAAAAATCTTGATCAAATATTTTTTCAAGCGGGAGATGCCATGTCACATTAGGTCATCATTTCCACTTACAACAATCAACCCTATCCAATTGAATTAAAGTAAAAAATCCTTTATCCGACTAACAGTTTGAGATTATAAAGACCAGTTTTAGAGATTTCGCTGTCTAGGAATCGTGACAATTGTCTCCCATATTACACAATACGTGCGAGCATTGCTAATGGCTGACCCCTTATCTATGTAGGTAAGGGCTCGATTTCTCACTAAACTTTCTCAGGCATTGAATTAATTCAATGCGGTGTTTTTAAGAGACTGCTTTTAACATTTCTTAGAAGGTATTATTTACGGAAGAGCGAATAATAAACCAACAAATTGGTGATTTATTATGATATCTATATCTACCGGAAAAGTTGGAAATTATGGTATTTTTGTATGAAAATGTAATTTTTTCTGTATATTTTAGTGTGTAATTTTTTTTACTGTATATTTTTTCTTCGAATGGCGCGCATGTTTTTTTATGTCAGTTTGACAGTTCTACTGTAACATATTATTATAATAATTGAACTGTTTTACAAAAAACATAAACCTACTTCAAAGTACACTAAGAAGTCAAATCCTAATCTGATGACAATGGGACCAAATGGGAAGTGTACCCTTCCAAACAAAAAAAAGAATTTTCCAAATCGGTTAATAAATGACGGAGTTATGAGGTAACAAACAAAAAAAAAAAAAAAAAAATATACAACCGAATTGAGAACCTCCTCCTTTTTTGAAGACGGTTAAAAAAAAACACTACAGAATTCGCCCGGGCGACGCCAGGCACGGACAGTTTTACATAAACTCTACTCTGCTCTTTGTAAGGATGAATATGACATTTCAAATTAAAAAAAAAGCTTTAGCAAAAAAACTGTTTTTAATAAAACTTTCAAACCTTCGTAACTTGCCTAAAATTACCCATAAATTTAATTGAATTCCCCTCGCTCCTTCCAAGACGGTACACAACTGATGGCTCCCATTCGAGACTCATTAATTACACCATACAAATGGCCGATACGATTCACAATAGAATAATAGGTTATTGGAAGCCCCATGCCCATGCCAGTTTATATAGATTGATTTCATTCTTGACCGATGGTTCAAAGTGATGGTGGGATTGAAGACAGTGACATTGCTTTTTGTAATTATATTATGTATTCGATTGAAAGTTTGATTACAAACGGTTTTTTGGGTGCCAATGATATAATAAAAAGAGGTAGATATCGCACTAACGCACGTTAATTGTTGCAAACAAATTCAGACAATTGTCGTAATTTTGCTTAGCGGCTACATATAGCTATCTCTTTCTGTACCTTACGTTCCGTATATTGTCGCATTCACCTAATTCAACAATAACTGAACGCCGCTTAGTATGAGGGTAGCTTATCTCTATTATAATATTATCATTGTGCCGTACCCAAAAACAAAACGGATGTCATGACATGGATGTCGTCATGTGATTCTGCGGTATATCTATTATGCGGTCCGTGAATATGTTATGGGTTTATAGCTCGAAATAAAATGAGTTAAAACCTGAAGAGACAATTCTACACGAATTATAACCTAAATAGAAATTATATTATTTTGCAAGGGAATGAAAATGGAACCAATTTAAAAAGAAAAAATATTCTGGCATCCGTGGCGTCTTGAACTCTTTAAGTAGTGCCTGCAATTTTTTTTTTATTTAAATTGATATGCATTTAGATGCCTATACACATAAAAACCGAGATATTACAATCTTTGAATAATTGAAGTTTTACAAAAAAAATTAATCGACTTCAAAGTACACTAAGAAGTAATCAAATCCTGATATGATGACAATGGGACCAAACGGGAAGTGTACCCTTCCAAACAAAAAAAAATCCAAATCGTTTATTAATTGACGTAGTTATGAGGTAACAAACATAAAAAAAACACAGCAGAATACCTCCTCCCTTTTTAGGGTTCCGTAGCCAAATGGCAAAAAACGGAACCCTTATAGATTCGTCATGTCTGTCTGTCTGTCTGTCTGTCCGTCCGTATGTCACAGCCATTTATTTCCGAAACTATAAGAACTATAATGTTGAAACTTGGTAAGTAGATGTATTCTGTGAACCGCATTAAGATTTTCACACAAAAATAGAAAAAAACAAGAAATTTTGGGGGTTTCCCATACTTAGAACTGAAACTCAAAATTTTTTTTTTCATCAAACCCATAAGTGTGGGGTGTCTATGGATAGGTCTTCAAAAATGATATTGAAGTTTCTAATATCATTTTTTTCTAAACTGAATAGTTTGCGCGAGAGACACTTCCAAAGTGGTAAAATGAGTGTCTCTTATTTTAGAAGTTACAGGGGGGGGCCCCTGTAACTTCTAAAATAAGAGAATGATAAATCTTTAAAAAATATATGATGTACATTACGGTGGAAACTTCCACCGAAAATTGGTTTGAACGAGATCTAGTAAGTAGTTTTTTTTTAATACGTCATAAATTGAAATTAATATCAAATACTCAGGTCTATACTAACATTTACTTATATACCTACAGGTTTGTACGGAACCCTCGGTGCAAGTCTGACTCGCACTTGGCCGGTTTTTGTTTGAAGTCTGTTAAAAAGAGTCACAATGTCTCGCACCTCAGAGGCAGCGCTTGCCAATATTGTTGTCAGATCGTCCTGAGGAAATGTGTCGAGTACCTACCTAGTATTAATTGTTTTCTACATTCAGATTATGAATTGACAGAATTAACATAATCCTATCTAATGAAGAAAAACCTGAAACCTCGTTTGAGGCTCTAATTTCTCGCGAGCAACAACATGCTAGAAATCTCCAACTCTTTTCAGCTTAATAATTTTATCACCGAGTTTTTGTGATTCTGTAACTTATCTGCAATTTGGCAGTGGACTATGGGCCGAAGAATACATATAAAAGCCATCTGCCCTAGTAACCGTGGAATGTATAAATTCTGAAGATAAAACTATTTAAATTAAAAACAAGATTAGCATAATAAATATTCATTTCTTAAATTGTGATAGTTACTAGAAAATAATCTTAATTTTAGTCGCAAGTGAAAATTATAGACCGGTGGTCAGACACATAATTTATGAAAAAACAAATGACACTGTTTTAATTAAATACACGGTATCTACACAGTAATCAAATTGTGAAAACGCAAAAACTCACGCATAATAACAAAAAATGTATTCAGCAAAAACAAATGTTGCCAACAAAAGTCTACCTACATTTGTAAAACAACAGAAAAAAAACGACTTGTAAAATTTTTCCTATTAGAGACAAATTATTAGTACTAATTTAATATTATTTCATACATTATTATAAATTGAATAACATTATGCCGATGGTTTCAAAAACGACTATTCAGAATTAGCCTTCCTATCAAAAGTAAGTAACATGCGATTCTCACCGTTATATCTACAGGGTAACGTTGCAAACAGGCTGTATCATTTCGACATCTGATAATATAGTGTTGCCACATGTAAAGTCAAGAATTTCACTTTAAATAAATTTAACTGCTCGCGTGACATCGGCAGCTGGCCGCTATCTCATCAAAAAAGAAAGTATACAAATAGCGCAAAATAGCTCTATATAGGTCAAGCAACATACGAGTACATGTGTAGGCTTTATTTATCGTTTTATTGTTGTGTACAATTTATTAAAATGCAAGCCAAATTTATCAGAATAATGTATGTAGATACTTTATTTGAATATGCGTTTATTTTGATGGCATAAGACTTGAAGAAAATAAAATTGCAGTTTTTGTTGAATAAAGGGTTGAAACACGACAAGCAATTAATAAATTGGTAATGTATTATGATCAAATAAAATATGGAAAACATCAGTCAAGTCTAAGCAGGCCTAACCCCCTTATTAATAAATAAGGTGTAAGTCAGTCTTGTATCATCCATGTATTAAGATAGCCTCATCCCTTTTTGTTTATATGACATTAGAAAGTCACGGATATATTTTAATTCTAGGTATTACTTTACTATACTTGACTTAAACCTAAGGGGAAGGTTTAGACAAGTAACGTGTCCCCCATCGACCGTGATACCCTGATCCAAACAGCTGGACCTGTAGTTCCGACTGCGACCACTAATTACTCCGTTTCCGTAGATGGTGTGATTAGGTTCAGAAGTTTAAATCATGGAGCCAATCCTTAAAATTCCCATGATGATGACCATATGGTCAAAAAATGGTCAAAAAGTCAAAAATCTTTCTTTATTTTCTTTATTTCAATATATTTTAAGTCCGTTTACCATTCTTACGAGTTCTATATAGATGTAGTTAAGATATAATCACAGACCATGTAATAGTAGTTAGTTGAACTCATATCTCCAATTACGTACATAAATTGACCCGTGGCGAGCAATCCGAGTCGAGTTAAAGCTAAGTCTAGTGAAATAAACCTGTACCACTTTGTCTACGTACTAGTATTAAACCCCGTTAAAGCACGTTTCAGGTCCAAGTTGCGAGCTTTTTATCTTCTTTAATTGTGAATGTTGATGGATAAGTTACAAACACTCTTAATAATGTTACTTTGTTGAACTCACTTTACTATCACTTTCTTATGTTTGAAAGAAAGAAAGAAAATTATTTTATTTCTACCAAAACACAACGCACAAAACACAAATAGGTACATAAAAAGGAACACAATAATACAATAAAGAAATAAGAAATGAAATTACATCAACAAAAAATAATAATAAAAAATAAATTAATAGAAGTAATAATTCGTAGTAGAAATAAGGCCCCGACTCAGTATAAAGTTGTGGGAGCTACCCACAACACTGATATTCTGCCGGCACCTTGTAACGTGTGAGTCACAAACATCGGCGAGCACGTAAAAAAATATAAGAATTTAAAAAAATCTAATGTATAATGTAAATAAGAGGATGTATATGTATATATGTATAATATGTTTCGTATGCTGCATGAGAACCGTTTCAACCGTTCTTTTCTAAGCATTGCATGCTTACCTCTATGGGCCCAATCTACATAGTCAAACGCAAGTATATCTAAAGAAAATAATTGGCGATCAATACATAGTTTCATAGGTACCATTGTTTTCTGAAACTTCTCATGTTACAGAAAATTCAAAAAACTGGCAGGCACTTATGAAAAAGCTGACTCTAATATTCTAATATCGGTTCGGAAGGTTGCATTTTCTGAGAAGAGCCGGCAAGATAAAAAAAAAAATAAATTCAGAAATTACTCGTTTCAAAACAAGCTTAGATTCATTACATAATACTTATTTACATTCTAATCGCACTGACAACACTTGCGTGCTTAGAAGAGCTTAATCTTTCAGACTCATATCCAACAGAAAATGTATGTTCAATTTTAAAGCCCTTATCAAGAAGATAGCTTTCCGCTGCCGCCCATTACTTACCCAGGTCTCAAAGAGCGGCAGAGCAGGTACGCACGTCGGCAGAGCCCCGGGCCAATTCGGACCCGTCTTGCATTGCACCTGTTATTATAATGAACTATTGTAATGATATAACATATACTATGATATATTTGCATACACTGTGAACCAACTTCGGTGGTTTAGCTACGTGTTCAATGCATTCTATGTAAATAGTTTGGTTTGTAGTTTGCTTAATTGAGACGTCTTTGTGCCTTTGAGTCTAGTATTGGTTTCACTTCATTCGTTGTTTTAGGACTTTAATAAGGCTTCCTTGTATGGTTCAAAATCAAGATTTACGTGACCAAGTCTGCTAAAATGTCATACTGACACGATACTTATTGTGGTTCTAGTATCATTGGGCCGATGTGCGCAGTTTCATCATCATATCAGCCTAAGGATGTCCACTGCTGAACATAGGCCTCTCCCATTAACTTCCACATGAAGCGGTTTTGGGCCGCTTGCATCCAACGGAGCCCAGCGACTCTGACCAAGTCATCGGTCCACCTGGTGGGTGGTCGTCCCACACGGCGCTTTCCAGTACATGGTCGCCACTCGAGAACCTTCCTACCCCATCGGTTATCGGTTCGCCGAGCGATGTGGCCTGCCCATTGCCACTTCAGCTTACTGACTCTACGAACTCTCGTTTCGGACAAAAGCTGTCAAAACTGACAACTAAAAGATCATTGTGGTACGATTGTAGCTTCAGTGTAAAATCATCGGAAAGCTATTTTGGCGCCATTATGACGCTATTGTGTTAGACTACCAAAACTGTAAAATGTGTCAATTTTGACCCCACTGATAGTTCATTGGAACACAATTTGACTTTCATTTGACGATTTGATTGACGGGCCAGTTGGCGCAGTTGGATAAGACGTGGAGTCTTAATCTATAGCGCCGCATTTCGTGGGTTCGATTCCCATGCATTCACATGCATTTGTGTGCATGTCTGTATGTCCTGAGTCTGGATGTAATTATGTAGCATTTCTTATGTATTTACAAACAAAAAGTAGTATATGTATTATATCAGTTATCTGGTTTCCATAGTACAAGCTCTGCTTAGTTTGGGATCAGATGGCCGTGTGTGAGGAATGTCCCAGGTTTTTTTTTTTTTTAAGTATGAAGAGCATTTCCAACGTTTTGCCGGGCAAGATGCATTTTTTAAGATAATTCAAAATGTTTCGAAAGCTTTTGAGATTTGCAATATGAATACTAATTAGTTAATTAAATTATTTGATTTACTATCTATGCTAAGTCTAGACCAGTCTGAAACTAAAATAGGTATATCACAATCAAAATTCCAAAGTATATGGCATATTTCCATTAACCAACCCAATAGTTTGGACTTGCGAAGATTAACGCACAGATAATAACTATACCTAAACTACTAATTGGCCAAGTCACTCTGTGTCCAATTAAAACTAAAATCCAAATCCTAATCTGAGCCAATAGTAGCTAACTACCATTGTAACCTAATGGCTTCAGACAGACCTATTTGGGTAGTCATAGACTAAGTAGATGATACAGACGTGGATGTTGTTTTTAACCGAATTCAAAAAAAGGAGGAGGTTCTCAATTCGGTTGCGTTTTTTTTCATATCGGTTAATAAATGACGGCGTTACGAGGTAACAAACATAAAAAAAAAAAAACACACTTCCCGTTTGGTCCCATCGTCATCAGATCAGCAGGGCTATTTTAAAACGCTCGGATTCGATATCGGAAACGGATTCAAAAACTACCGTGGCGATTTTCCGCAATAGCTATTTTAATTTCCAAATTCGAATATTTTTGATGTTTCTTTACGGAAATATCAATTCGATTCATCGAAAAGTTTTCGGAAATTAAAATAGCAATTGCTTTAATTCGCCTCGGAAATTTTTGAATCCGTTTCCGATATCGAATCCGACGTTTTAAAATAGCCCTGCTGGATTTGATTACTTCTTAGTGTACTTTGAAGTCGGTTTAAGTTTTTTGTAAAACAGTCCAATTATGATATTAATTTTTTGTGATTGGTAAAGTAATTCTGTAGTTCGTGTTTTTTTTTTTATAAAGTCCAGTAATTTCATCCCCTTTAGGGGTAAAATCTTGAAACACCCTTATTGGCCTACGTTACATAGAGAACCTTTCAATCAGACAGTTACAAAAGCCATACCGTAGCTCTTTTTAGCTAGTCCCATATCATTTAACTGGCCTCAGCGGAAAATCAGCGCTGTGGTACAGTCACGTGCTGCAGCATAATGCTGAGCTGTAGGCTCTATTTGTCCTCCACTCGTGTTTTATTTTTTTAATATGTTCAACTTTTTTCTTTTAATTTAATATTATTATTTTTCTCTGTATTATGTGTCTAGTTATAAGTTTGGTGGTGGATAAATAAAAACTATTTCTTTCTTCTTTCTTTCTTTCCATAGATATTACAACTGCAGCTGTAATATTAATCGCTGCTGGTATATTATTAGCTAATAATATACCAAATTATTTATCAAAAGTATCCTACTCTACATTTATGTACTCTATGGTATCAGGTACAGACTAACAATAAGAGGATTTCGCCTGACGTCTCTCCACTCACGACGTCACATGCATTGTATGGTGTATCTGATCCCCCTTGTTTGTGTATTCTATGGATCGGGTGGCTTCTATGGAAATTAATCACTATGTGCAGTCCCATTATGTAATATTCGCCTTAGCTAATTATTGTTGTTCGATTTTTACAAGCTTTGAGAATTATGCTGGTATGTATTACAGCCACAGTCGAAACGATCTCAGCGTTGAATTACAAAAAATGCGTTGTCCTTGACCACCGCGATCGCTGTGTGCAATGATCAAAAACGCCGCAAAGATTACAGTGGACGCAGAACTCTGACCGCAGTACTGTAAATCTCGCTGTGGGATCGACGTCTACGTGGACCCCATATACTTTCCGATATCAAACGTCCGATAAATCGGTAGCAGCAGACGTGAGCTTACTACCTTCGGCCACATCATCATCAAACAGAAGCCTACTCATAGTAAAAAACCGGCCAAGTGCGAGTCAGACTCGCGCACCGAGGATTCCGTAGTAAACCTGTAGGTATATAAGTAAATGGTAGTATAGTCAGGTCTATACTACCATTTACTTATTACTATACGTATTTGATATGAATTTCAATGTATGACGTATAAAAAAAAAACTACTTACTAGATCGCATTCAAACCAATTTTCGGTGGAAGTTTGCATCGTAATGTACATCATATATTTTTTTTAGTTTTATCATTCTCTTATTTTAGAAGTCACAGGCCCCCCCCACACACATTTTACCACTTTGGAAGTGTCACATTGGAATTTTGAGTTTCAGTTCTAAGTATGGGGAACCCCCAAAATTAATTGTTTTTTTTATTCTATTTTTGTGCGGTTCACAGAATACATCTACTTACCAAGTTTCAACATTATAGTTCTTATAGTTTCGGAAAAAAGTTGCTGTGACATACGGACGGACAGTCAGACATGACGAATCTATAAGGGTTCCGTTTTTTGCCATTTGGCTACGGAACCCTAAAAACACATTATCCGATTTTATCAGATCCTAATTATCACACATCCGACAATTGGAAGGGCGTGTCAACGCCTAACGACTTTTAATATTGATTGACACTTTTTTACATTTGATAGACTTATTTCTACAATCTTAGTGTGGTGCATGAAATAAATAACAGGTATACAAAAAATTTAAGCGCTCGTGGTGTAGCATGATAAGCCGTTCTTAATCGATCGGCAAAGTTAAGCTACGTCTGTCGTGGTCGGTACCTGGATGGGTGACTGCCTAGTGGTATTTCAAGTCGAGCGTTTCCTTGCTTCGGAAGGCACGTAAAGCTGTTGGTCCTGGTTATCACGGAGACCTTCTAGGCGGCTTGAAAACGGAAAAGGTTGACCACTAGCCTACCTCCACCAGTCCGCAGTGGGCATGCATGGTGGAGTATCGCCCAGTCCCTTTAACCCTCATTTGCGAAAGGAGGCCTGTGCTCTGCAGTGGGACATTATAGGCTGATGATGATACTAAAGATTGTGGGTAGGTTTGTGGTGCACTGCGGGGCGATTATTATAAAACAAAAGGATTTAACATTCCAATTCAGAGTTCTTCATATGTTTCTCTATCTTATCGGTGAAACTTCATGAGCTGTTGTGCGCAGACCGGGGAAGAACATAGAAAAAAAAGTGGCGTTCCAAAGTGCGCTGGCTATTAGTTATTTATAATAAAACTAACACTAACTGACTAACAAGCAACGCACAGATTAAGCCAGTGGACCTAGAAGCATGAACTGCAGAAGAGTTTCTTGTATATGGTAAACTAAAGTTGATTTCAAATAGCATGAGTTCGGTGACACATGGTATTTTATTAGATTTCATGTTCATTTCGATATAATAAAGAAATTGTATGATAGAGCGAGGTTTCATAAAAATTATGAGTACTATTTCAGATGGAATTTCACTAGATATTGGTAAAAAACCCTTGACCTTGACGACTCATCCTATGTGAAATAGAGTATAGCTGTCCCCCGGGTCTTTACCCGTTTCTCCGGAGTATCTGATTCTGAAAATTCCTTCACTAATTAGAAGCTACATTATCCCCAAATACTTTTTATTCCGTGAAAGCAGGTGAAACCGTTGGGATCAGCTAGTCTAGTCCCTATAATATAACAAGCTTGAATCGAAATACAGATCTGTATTCCAAATCTGGTTGCCGGATCAGAAATGGACTTAACTGTAGCATCTCTATATGAAGCTCTGCTTGGTAATATCATTGCATGGTTACGTACAAATATACTGCAATTTCTGAACGCCACGTTTTATCTGAATCATACCATATATGGGCGCGGTAACCAACGGGGAAGCTGTTGAAACTCGCTGTTGGATGTGATTGTGATGCTGTACTGTACGTATTCTACTTCCGACTCACGATTGTAAGATTTATTCAACGTGAAAGGAAAGAAAGAAAGTAACATGGATGGTAATTTAAACACAACAAGATTCAACACGTTATTAATAAATTAATAAAATGAGGTTAATAAATTGCAGGTAGTCGATTACAAAAACCTATGAAAGATATGGATGAAGCGCCCTCGATCGCTGGAGCCAAAGTGCCACTCGCTGAGAGACGACACCCGAGTTCGCCCGAAAGCCGGTGAGGTCAAGGCCCAGTTGTCGTGAGAACATGCATTGGCATACATGTCCTGAGCCTAGGTATAATTATGTATATCATGTATTACAAACAAAAAAATTGTACATGTAGTAGATCAGTTATCTGGTTTCCATAGTACAAGCTCTGCTTCGTTTGGATGTCCCAGGATATTTATTTATTCTGAGGTTTTTTTTTTCTTTTTTTTTATACTAGTAAGTCGGCATACAGGTCGGTTAACTAAAGCTGGCACGTTTCAACACATTTACACCGTCTCTCTCGCGCAAAGTCAAGCTTATGAGTATGAAGGAGACAGTTATTGTTTTTATTTTGCTACTGCTAATAAATATAGAGTGGTCTATTTTTGCATTCGTCCATTAGACTTGACTGATTGCAAATTTATGAGTACTGTGAACGTGCCAGCTTTCGTTAACCGACCTGTACAAGCATACTGCCCACCTGATGGTAAGCGGTTACCGTAACCATATGGACGCTTGCAACACAAGAAGCATCGCTCACGCGTTACCGACCTTTCCCCTCTCCCCAATGAGCTCTGGCGACCTTACTCACGCGCAGGAACACTACATAAAGTTATTTGGCTGCGGTATTTTGTAAGGTGGAGGTACTTCCCCAGTGGAGCTGCTCTTTGAGCGAATAAACGCTATGCTCTACCTCTCTTAATATGTTAGAATATGTTTCAAAATAAAAAATATGGCTCCAAACATAGATTTCGAAAATTAAAATCATATGAAATACAATAACCTAACATGCGAATTTATACGCGTTTGTGAAACATCAATTCAACCCACACGTCTACGCAGATTATAATATTTCCGAACAATTTTATATATTCAGAAATCCCTATTTAATATTCATAACCCATTCTAAGCGAAATACATACGAGTAACTTTAAACATAATATCGTATCGTAAATATTTTAAATATACGACACGAAAGTTCAGTCAATACCGTACAAGCTTAGATTGTGTTGGAGATGGATAAGCAGTGATGAAAGCAAAACTTGCTATGAAAAAAGGTACTATATATTTTATGAAAGTAAATCAAGATATGATGCTTAACCAAGATTGAAATTAGAAAATATTAAATGTGAAAACTTTTCTAATCGATGCGATAAATACAGTAAGATTATAGTTTAAAAGCAGTTGACGACATTTTATTTATTTAGCACTAAAGCAAGTGCTGTAAATGTTAATTTATTGCTCAGGTGAAATTCTATTGTATCAAAATCAAAAAGTCATTTATTCAGTTTAGGCCCTGTTAAGGCACTTATGAACGTTACATACAGTTGAATTTACCACCGGTTCGGCATGTACTTAAACTGAGATGACTCCGGCAAGAGACTGGGCAAGGCTTTTTTTTGTGGAAGATCTTTTCATATTACAGCTTTTTTCCAAATACTTATACAATATATATATATATATTATTATTATGCTTCATCATCATCAGCCTATAATATCCCACTGCTGAGCACAAGCCTCCTTTCACAAATCAGGGTGAAAGGGAATGGGCAGATACTCCACCACGCGTGCCCACTGCGGATCGGTGGAGGTAGGCTAGTGTCCAACCTACTGTTGGAATTGTTCAAGCCGCCTAGGTGGCATCCAAATAGCTTAACGACTATCACCGGGTCCAACGGCTTTAAGTGCCTTCCGAAGCACGGAAACGCTCGATTTGAAATACCACTAGGCGGTCACCCATCCAGGTACCGACCACAACAGACGTAGCTTAACTTTGCCGATCGATTAAGAACGGCTAATCATGCTACACCACGAGCGCTTCTTATTATGCTTATTCATACAATTTTTCACTTGTCAAACAGTTAAATAGAACATACACGTATTATGTCCGTTGAATTATTTGCCATCTCAGAAGCCATATCATATGTGATTAATATGGGACTTAAGAAAGTAGTAATTTTGAGTGACAGCAAAAGTGCTTTGCAACATATAGCTCGATGCGCCTCTGGAAAAAGAGGTGCATCGATAGCATATGTAATTTTAAGAAAAATTAGTAATCTTTTAGAAAATGATGTGGATCTGAGATTACAATGGATTCCTTCACATGTGGGTATTTGTGGCAATGAGGTGGCAGATAGGTTAGCTAAAGAAGCGATTGTGTCAGGTTCAGAAATTTTTATTAAACCAGAATATTTAGAAACATTAAGTAAATATAAAAATAAGATATGGGAAAAATGGAAACAAAACTATAATGAAAATTCATCGATAAAGGGTATCTGGTACAAAACTATACAAAATGAGCCTTTTCGAATACCTTGGTATACTATGACTAGATTAAGTAGATCGGCTATTGTCATGGCTCATAGACTCCGTTCCGGGCACATGCCTCTTAATAAATTCAAATATCTAATGAAATTGGCAGATTCACCTAACTGTTCTGTGTGTGGAGCTTTAGAAGACGTCCAACATTTTTTGACTGACTGTGCTCGGAGCGGGTCTGTGAGGGTGGCCTTGGCCGACCAATTCAAATTAAATATGTTAGATGTGGGTATGTATCAGAGCGTTCTGGCCACACCAAATTCTGAAGTGGCCAGAGCACTTTATAGCTTAAGTTTAGCTATATTAAGAAATTACATGTAATAAAGGAAATAGTGTAAATTAGGTTACGATGGAGCTGGCATAGTCTTTTAAAAGACTAAAAGTTCCCAAAAAATAAATGAAAAAAAAAAAAAAAAAAAAAAAAGAACATACACGCAACAGCATAATCAACGTGACAATGGTGCTGCAAGCGTCTATTATCGTCAGGCACGTTTATTACCTTTGTAATACAAAAATAAATGAGAACCAGTGCCTATTCTGTCAGCAACCAATCTAAGCGACAACTGGTAGCAATCAGGAGCAATATATCGGGCGACCTCATAACTTTGAAAGGGTATAAATTTTTACAAGTCGCTAAAAGCGTGCTGAATACTTCGCGTAAATTGTCATCGGACTTTTATGTAGTTACCGACAGTACGTCTGTTCGTAAACCATTAGGATAAGACTTTTCGAGGTTCTTCGAGGATTATTGCTTGTATTGGAAATGTGAAATGTGAAATGTTCTGAGAGGTGAATTAGGTAACAGATATTTGGAAAAAGAATAATTGCCTGATCCAAAATGAAACTTTAGGTTTTTTATTTCCAAAAAGTTTCGAAGTTGTACCTTTTTAACCGACTTCAAAAAAAAGAGGAGGTTCTCAATTCGGTTGTATGTTTTATTTTTTTATGTTTGTTACCTCGTAACTCCGTCATTTATTAACCGATTTGGAAAAATCTTTTTTGTTTGGAAGGGTATATATACTTCCCGTTAGGTCCCATTGTCATCAGATCAGGATTTGATTACTTCTTAATTTGAACTAAATGTTTAATTAACGTAATTTTGTGGTCAAAAAATCTATTTCTAAAATTTTCTTTTATAAAGTCTAGCAATTTCATCCCCTTTATTTCTAAAATCTTGAAACACCCTTATTGTTCGCAAATATTCTAATTTGCTACCTAATTCTATTCTGATCACCATAAAAATGTTTTTTCGTAATGGTCTAAAATGTAGTGATGTCGGATAGTTTTATCACTATTACGCGGACAAATCGGCGAGCGCTGATGGATCTTATACCGAAATTGTAAACGTCCTTAAATTACAAACTGATGCAAACTATTTCGAAAATTATCAAACGTGTGTGCCAAACGTGTTTCCATAAATATCACCTAAGCTTCCTTTACTAGCTTGAAGTATACGTCTGAAGCACTCCTAAAATAAAGGCTGATAAAATTATAATTTACCACTTAACTTAACAACTTACTAAAAAAATAATAGTAATTATAGTGTATCCTTATCAGAGGCTAATCAGAACTAGTTCGCGTAGAAAGTGGATAAATTACTGGCAAACTGAGTGGATAATGATCTGAGTTGACGCAGACTGGATACTTAAAGAAACATTGGTGATTCTGCGACTTTTAAATCGCATTTTGGCGTAAGATCATGCGTTTATGAAATCGCTATTTTTGTTTTTAAAATTGATAGAGTTAATACTAAGGCACCCAGAAAATTATGATAACCACGGGATGACGAAGCTGAGGATGTGTAACTCTTACTTAAAGCAAGCCTATAAAATATAAGTTGTCATTGAATGGCATACATGGTAGTGAGTAAATTTCGGTGAATGTCGGGAAAACCAAAAGTGTATGGTGTAAGTAGAAATAACTCATGACAAAATCATAATAAATAAAACAAAACCCTTGAGTAGAAAATTGGTATATTCCAGTAGTTAGACTTTGAAAGCCTATAAGTACATGGTAAAAGAAGATTCAACAGACTCAACAGAGCCAGGCAGTACTTCACATCGGGGCAAAGACTACAACTTTATAAGTCGCAGGTCCGGCCTCATATGGAGTACTGTTGTCATCTGTGGGCGGGAGCACCTGGATACCAGCTTGGGCCTTTAGACTCGGTTCAGCGACGTGCCATCAGAATTGTTGACGATCCCGAGCTCACAAACGGTTTAGAGCCCCTTAGTCTGAGGAGAGACTTTGCCTCCTTATGTGTGTTCTACCGCTTGTACAACGGAGAGTGTTCTAAGGAATTGTTCGACTTGTTGCCCACGGCTACCTTCCACCATCGCAACTCGCGCCATCGACGGGGAATCCATCCTCACACATTGAAACCAGAATTGTTTCGAACTGTGCGGGCTCAAAGGAGCTTTCTTCCGCGGACGCTCAGGTTGTGGAATGAGCTCCCCGCCGTGGTTTTCCCAATGGAGTACAGCATGGGGTTCTTCAAAAAGGGCGTGAAGAGATTTCTTCAGGGTCGGCAACGCGCGAGTGATACCCCTGGTGTTGCAAGCGTCCATAGGCTACGGTAACTGCTTACCATCAGGCGGGCCGTATGCTTGTTTGCCAACTTAGTGGTATAAAAAAAAAAAAAAAAAAAAAAAAAGATATAATTGAATCTGCCAAACGTGCTGAAGCAGTAGATAATTTATGGTCTATGTGATGTAGGATGGTGCGTGTGATGGTGTTTTATGAAATTTCTCACTGCTCAATGATTATTTCTTTATTATACAGGGATACCTTAATAAAACGAAGGAGAATGAAATATTTTGTGTCAAATATCAGAGTATTCGAGTAACAGCAAAGTCGTCATCATCCATAAAAAAGTTGCAAGTCTACAATGAGTTACTCGACAGCAGATACGTATATCGATGACAAACCGCTAGAAAACGTAATCGTATGAAAATATCTGATATCGCCTGGAAATTGTAGGTGTTTATTGGTCGGTGAGTTTCTTGGAAAATTATTTTAACGCTCGCTAAAATTATAGCGAAACAGTGTCAGACAGTCATTTGTTAGTGTTTGACCTCATATATAGTCGATTGAAAATCGGTACCGATTATTTTTGGCATTCGAATGAATAAATTATTTTCCTAAATTCAAATTTTCACTAACCCGCGTAATGCGTGTTTTGAGAGAGGTAGAGCGTAGCATTTATTCGCTCAAAGAGCAGGTCGACTGGGGAAGTACGTCCACCTTACAGAATACTGCACCCAAATAACTTTATGTTGTGTAAAGTTGTGTTCCTGCTCGTGAGTAAGGTCGCCAGAGCTCATAGGGGAGGGGGAAAGGTCGGTAACGCATGAGCGATGCTTCGTGTGTTGCAAGCGTCCATATGGCTACAGTAACCGCTTACCATCAGGCAGACCGTATGCTTGTTTACCGACATGGTCGTATAAAAAAAAACAAAAAAAAATGCGGGCAATGTTTTTTTTATCCATAAAATGGGCTTGCGTTTTGCCACTGACAAAGCCTAAGTTGAAACACGCTTACCCAGAAGGAACCTATTCACTCTGGTCTTGAAATTCTCTAGATTGTATGAGTCAGGAAACACAGACGCCGGAAGCAAGTTCCACTCCCTTGCCGTCCGCATTATAAATGAAGATGCAAAACGCTGTGGCCGTATTTTCGGAATTAATGAAGTATAATAAAATAGCTAATAATAACGTGTTATAACTAATTTATGACGTACAATGCATCGGGTATGAATGCTACAAACTTTCGGTGAACTTATCACGAAGACGATAGTATAGTGGAGGTCAGGATAATGAACACCTAAATGTGCTTATCACCTTAGGGCATATCTTCATTACTAAATATTAGATAACATTTTATTGTTAGACCACGATATTAGAAGTGATACACAACTTAAACAATGAAAGAACGACAATGGGCCTTATCATCAAAAACAAAAGTAGCATTTTGAATGTAGAAATAATTAACGATATCTGTTGTAAATTTCATTGAAGGTTTTCAATATAATAATATCACAATATCATCATCATCATCAGCCTATAATGTCCCACTGCTGAGCACAGGCCTCCTTTCACAAATCAGGGTGAAAGGGAATGTGCAGATAGTCCACCACGCGTGCCCACTGCGGATCGGTGGAGGTAGGCTAGTGGTCAACCTACTGTTGGAATTGTTCAAGCGCCTAGGAGGCATCCAACTAGCTTAACGACTATCACCGGGACCAACGGCTTTAAGTGCTTCCGAAGCACGGAAACGCTCGATTTGAAATACCACTAGGCGGTCACCCATCCAGGTACCGACAACGACAGACGTAGCTTAACTTTGCCGGTCGATTAAGAACGGCTAATCATGCTACACCAAGAGCGCTTCACAAATTATCAAATCACAATATATGTTATCATAAATTACATATAAATATGATTGATAACGGGGCAATAGGGATGGCCATCAGCGTAAGTGATGCCAAAACCGATTCTCGTACTAATAAAATAATAATCGATATGCAAAAAAACGTAATCGAATCACTCAATCGAACTAATGTACCGACGAATAGAAAAGTGATTTATTACTCTTCGAATAAGAAAAATGACTACAAAATACAATGAATCATTTACAGGGGACGACACGGACACGATAAGATAATTTTTGTGTAAATGTAAAAGTTTCTGGAAATCAAAAAACTAAAAAAAAACATATACGTGTTCTAGCAACTGCATAATGACAGTACCAAAAATCATCAAGAGACGTGAATATTTAATACAAGATAATAAAATCAAATATTGGACCAAAAAGCTACGAAAAATGTAAAAAATATAAATCGACCTTGGTTTCTATCAGAGCAT
This sequence comes from Achlya flavicornis, assembly GCA_947623365.1. Taxonomy (NCBI): domain Eukaryota; kingdom Metazoa; phylum Arthropoda; class Insecta; order Lepidoptera; family Drepanidae; genus Achlya; species Achlya flavicornis. The sequence continues at coordinate 13,506,922 of OX392484.1, forward strand.
ATAGTTCAAACTTAATTAAATTAAAAAATTCTAAAAGCATTTATTCAATTTAGGCCCTGATAAGCAAATGACTCTACACCGGTTCCAAATACAACTTCAACTGAGAAGACTCCGGCAAGAACATCAGCAAGTTTTTTTTTTAAAAATGTGTAGTTATAAGTATTACAATTTACAAAATATTAACAATAACCGGCGAAGCGAACAATTCATTCAAATGCATTCTTGTCATCTACAAAAGTAAAATCAGTAACTTTATAGTAGGGTACTATAAAGTTTCTGATTTTGCTTTCCTGCATAACTTCTGTTTCACTATCTTTTTGAATCTATGTATAGGTAGCTCTTGGATTTCTTTCCTTGGCCTGTAAGTCCTGTAATGTGTGGCAAAAACAGAAGAGCGCAGCGTATTCGCTGAAAGAACAGCTCGACTGTGGAAGCGTCATGATTTTGTTGGTTATCCGTAGATACTAAAATATACATCCATATCATTTTCAAATTATCTCAGAATCAGAGCATGTACCTACTTAGATTATAATTATACCTAGTGACACGCAGGCAATATTTCACACACCACTATCTAGATTGCGTACTTCTTATGTGCTTAGCAGCACACATGAGACGCCTACACTACTATTCAAAATTCATATCGTGGGCGTGTCGTAAGCAACAAATAAAGATAAATGCTAATACATCAATCGAACAGATCCCGCATCGTATAAATAATAATTTTCACAAAAACTCCAGCTTTTTAGCAGATTATGAGCGCGGCTTTCTGATTTAGATTTATGTAATGAACTATATTTAATGTATTTTTATATTACATTGAAGTAAGGGTGGTAGTGATGGATGGTCCTACATTAAAATTAAGGTCTGCTAAAGTAATAGCCCGTGTTTAGGTAACAATGGGTGTATCTAGAGATTTTTCCGTTCCGTTGTCATGCGGGCTTAGTAAAGAGCCTAGGCAGCTTTTAAGATAAAGACTTTCGAGGAGAGATTGCTTTGGCATGAATAAATTTATTCAGTTATCACTCAGCGAAGTATTCAGTCTTTCTTGTCATAAAAATAAAAATATGCTCGTCCAGACAAAAATGCCTACTGAGAATTTGTCCCGTGGTTCTTCCCGAAAAACTAGTATATTTTTAGGGATGAAAAATAGCCTGCTTTATTTTAAAGTATGATCTATAAAATTTCAGTCAAATTTGTTCGGCTAAATTGGCGTGAATGAGTAATAAACATACTGGATTCAAGATCGGAGACCAGCGGGCGGGGAGCTTTTTCCGCCAACGCATCAGCTTGGCTATCCAAAGAGGAAACGCTGCCAGCCTTCTGGGAACCTTGCCGTTAATCGGAAACAGTGGCAGACTTGAGGAAATTTTGTAAATAAAATATATTTTATAATCGTAACCAACTGGAAATAGTCAACCGAGGCGAAGGTCCCGGGCCCGAATCTTACAATGAGCTTGAGCGGTGGTATGGTACTTTGTAGTAGGTACCGACCTTGTCGGTTAGCTCTCTTCATGTTGAAAATCTGTTGCCGAGTACCTATCGGTGTGTTCTCAAAGCTGTACTTGAGAGCCAGTTCCTAATAGGCTTCATGACTATATACAGTAATAATTTGACTGTTTTACAAAAACTTAAACCGACTTCAAAGTACACTAAAAAGTATTCAAATCCTGATTTGATGACAATGGGACCAAACGGGAAGTGTACCCTTCCAGACAAAAAAAGAATTTTCCAAATCGTTTAGTAAATGACGGAGTTATGAGGTAACTAACATAAAAAAAACGTTCAACCGAATTGAGAACCTCCTCCTTTTTTTGAAGTCGGATAAAAAACAAAGTAAGTCAACTGTACGTGGCTCATCGATTTCAATTACTTACATAGAATATATGTACATACTTTCGTACATTTCTACATGATCTGAACTTATATCATATTTTTTTTATACCACTAAGGTGGCAATGATACGGCCCGCCTGATGGTAAGCAGTTACCCCCTATGGACGCTTGCAACTCCAGGGGTATCACTCGCGCGTTGCCGACCCTAAAATCTTTTACAAAAGCTGCGGCAGTTAAGTAGGTTTGTAAAGCACAAAGTGAAACTTACTCTTTCTATATGTATGTATTATCAGGACGAAACTCTCTGTTAATCTAAACAGATGGTATGTGAGATACAATGTGATAGATTAACTCACAGTGAGATTATGAGGACTGTGAACTTGGGAAAATTTTATTATTTTTGATTTAAAATGCACGCATGAAGAATTAAAATTATTGAGACAACTTTTGGCAGTAATGAGTGAGTTGCTTAACCCCCTTACTCATAAAACGTTATTTAACTAATATACTGTTTAAAGGGTCACATAAATAACGTCACTCTATTGTCATTGTCAAATAATGTGATATTATTTACGTGACCATTTAATCAGTATACTTATTAGTCAAAAAAAAGGAGGAGGTTCTCAATTCGGCTGTTTTTTTTTAATGTTTGTTACCTAATAACTCCGTCATTTATTAACCGATTTGGAAAATTACTTTTTTGTCTGGAAGGGTACACTTCCCGTCTGGTCCCATTGTCATCAGATTAGGATTTGATTACTTTTCAGTGTAGTTTGAAGTCGGTTTAAGTTTTTTGTAAAACAGTCCAATTATTTAGATTGTGACTTATTTAATTTATTTAGGTAGCTCAGCAAATTATTTGTTTTGGCAAATAAATGTAGTGTTCATTCATTCATTCATAGTATGAAACAAATCTTCTAAGTAATCCGTAAACACAATAATGTTTTATATCGACAAATAAATCTAAATTGTTAAATTTTTGCTTACCCATTAATATTTGCTACCTGACTGAACGCGTGTTATTATTTATCTATAATAAACAACATCAAATTAAAACAAAATTGCTGGCTTCCTTTAATGCGAATCAGTTGGCATGGCATACAAAAAAAAATACAGTATAAAATTTCCCAACACCATATTTTCCGTGGTCCAAACAATCCCGCGGTCCTAACCCTATCTATCTCGGTGGTCATTCATCATAAGCTGTGCGCCGGTTCCACCGGGGTGTTTGTTACCCCATGTTGACTGCGCACTTAACTTACACGTATTAACCTCACGGGTTAACTAAGATGAATAACTTGTGTTTTTAGGGTTGAGATTAGATTCGAAGTTTAGATAGGGCCGCGATTAAATTCTCTAATCAGTTTTGAACTGGGTCTCAAGGGCAGCTGGTGGAACCCGCTGGTTTTTTGCTTGAGGGTGGTAGTCAGGCAGGTGGGTACTACAAAGTACCCGTCCACCGTGCTTGTTTCCTTACCTGAAAGCTCAGGATTCGAAACCGCGACCTCCGACACGGTATCCGATGTCAGCTCACCGCTTTAAAACGATGCTAGTGTCATAACATTAATCAAGGCTGATGATAATGATGATCCCATCATCATCATCATCAGCCTATAATGTCGCACTGCTGAGCTCAGGCCTCTTTTCACAAATGAGGGTGAAAGGGAATGGGCAGATACTCCAACACGCGTGCCCACTGCGGATCGGTGGAGGTAGGCTAGTGGCCAACCTACTGTTGGGGTTTTCAAGCTGCCTAGAAGGCCTCCAACTAGCTTAACGACTATCACAATTAAGTGATTACCGGGACCAACTGATTACGTGCCTTCTGAAGCACGGAATTGTTCTTTTATCTACAAGCTTAAAAATCAACTCCAAGATAACTTTAAGGTTACAACAACCTCAACAATCGAGGAAAAATCCCTTAAGAGCAGTCATACCGGGCAATCCAACTCCGCCACTAATAAGTTCTATTGCACTGATAAATAAAAGTACCGACCAATCACTACATTTAAATGTATAGTGTGTCCTTGACTTAGCCAATCAGAGTGCGTGTATCGTTGTGGGATCCTCACCATTTTATGGTGGAATAGATTTCAAATAAAAATAATGGCATTCCGTTTCTTTGGGTTACTTGTTCGATGGGCTCAACCCATCAACCATTCCAAAATTTTCCAAGAAGCTATATCGTTTCCCCGCTCTACTACTTATGCGTCTGCGCAACATGACGATATACGAACGTACATCCGTATTGTACCTATATGAAACAATAGCCGAGCCCAATGTTAAGGTTACTACTCGATTGTTTTCGGGCACCACGTATTTGATCATCAGAGCTGATAACAAACAAGAATGGATTCTCTTGAATTGTACAAAAATAGTCAAGGACTGCTCGCTTTGATTGTTAAAACTTTTGTATTTAACTTTGTTGTTAGCGGTATATTAATAATCTATTTTTTTCATCGATAGAATCTTTAAGAAGAAACCTTACAAAGTAGGTATATCCTTCACGCACTAATTTAAACAAAACTAATTTAAACTTGTACTATGGAACTATATTTTACTACTATTCATGGATCTATTCAAGGCCAGAGTGAACAGGCATCTTATGGGTACGCGCGATCCACCCTAGACTACATATTCGCTTACCATCAGGCGGGATTGCGGACAAGCGGCAAACCCATTAAATATTAAAAAAAAAACATATGAATTGCAAAAATATCTATTTATATCCATCTATGGTGTGGCAGTCAGATACTCCACCATTTTTAGGGTTCCGTAGCCAAATGGCAAAAAACGGAACCCTTATAGATTCGTCATGTCTGTCTGTCTGTCTGTCTGTCCGTCCGTATGTCACAGCCACTTTTTTCCGAATCTATAAGAACTATAATGTTGAAACTTGGTAAGTAGATGTATTCTGTGAACCGCATTAAGATTTTCACACAAAAATAGAAAAATACAATAAATTTTGAGGGTTGCCCATACTTATAACTGAAATTCAAATATTTTTTTTAATAAAACCCATACTTGTGGGGTGTCTATTGATAGGTCTTCAAAAATGATTGATGTTTCTAATATTATTTTTTTCTAAACTGAATAGTTTGCGCGAGAGACACTTCCAAAGTGGTAAAATGTGTAACTAACCCCCCACCTGTAATTTCTAAAATAAGAGAATGATAAATCTAAAAAAATATATGATGTATATTAAAAATGCAAACCTTCCACGGAAAATTGGTTTGAACGAGATCTAGTAAGTAGTTTTTTTTAATACGTCAGTAATTGAAATTCATATCAAATACTCAGGTCTATACAACCATTTACTTATATACCTACAGGTTTGTACGGAACCCTCAGTGCGCGAGTCTGACTCGCACTTGGCCGGTTTTTTTTTATAAATCCACGAGAATAATCTAAATTGTACTTGTGCGAAGAAAGGGGTGTTCAAAAAAGGCTTGAAAAACTACTAGATCGGTAACACGTTATCATTTGATGATGCAACTTTCCATTGGCGGCCGTGACCACCAATCATCAGATGGACCGTCAGTCAGCTCTTCAACTAATTGACAAAACATTACTTAGATCTTCGTTATCTTAGTTGCCTTCGAAAATCGATTCCTTCAGTTATCAATAAAGAAGATTCTCAAATGCATTTTCAAAGCTATAACAGTATTTAAATGTAATGGACGAGGAAGTTGTTTCTATTTTACGTTTCCCAGCTTACTTAGATATTTTATTAGTCTATTAGATATTTATATAATGTCCTAATGTTATTAATATTATCTTTGTATTATATTGAAATTGAAAAATGAATGTACGAAGCACACAAAATAGCAAGAAATAATAAGATCCCTGTGTACAGCTAACCAGTCGTGACTTGAAGCTTTCGTTGCTTTAGTGATGTGATTTATTCGGTTTTATCGATGGATCGTTTTAGTTTTTAGTTCATTTAGAGAAATGTCTCGCCATAGCAGTTTCTTGTCAGTTTAAGTTTTCATACTATACAGTACGAGGCACGAATGGTGAGCACGGATAGGCAGTAGTGGGGGCAAGCTCGCGCATGTATACTTTTGGCCAAATCACAGTAGCCAAATGACACGCAAGAATCCAATAGACGACGAGCATTGACTGACGAACCATTCGTGTGCAACTCGGCGCTCCCCCTTCTTCATTCCGCCAAACAGACCGAAGAATTAACTACTGCGTTAATCTGTGCTCACCACTCATGCCCCTTACTATACCACAGTGTCTGAGTTGGCGAGAATAGTCATGCCACGCTTTCTATCATTGAAGAAAAGTGATAGGTAGTTACTATCTTTACTTTTATTTTTTAAGGCGATGATAGCTCAGTGGTAATGACGTCGGATACCGAGACGAAGGTCCCGGGTTCGAATCCTACAATGAGCTTGAGCTTTGAGTGAAGGAAAACATCGTGAGGAAACCATAGCACGGTGGTAGGGTACTTTGTAGTACCCGTCTGGCTGGCTACCACCCTCAAGTTGAAAATCTGTCGCCAAGCACCTATCGGTGTGTTCCGTCAGCTGCACTTGAGAGCCAGTTCCTTCTAGGCTTTGTGTGCTTACCACCTTCGACCACATCATCACTTACCATAGTGAGATTGTGGTCGAACACAGGCCTATACACAGTAAAAAAAAAAAAACTTTAGAGATGATAGCAAATAATGTTTTAAACGTTAAGACGTTACCTAGAATTGAAAATATCTTCGAAATTATTTTAGTAACAAAAAAGATCGAGCATTTTTGATATCGATGAACTGAAATCACAGTCAACCCCATCACTAAACGCCTGGAGCGATCAAATCGTATCCATACATTAAGAGCATTCATAGCTCGTAGAGGCCCTGTCGCTTAATGCAATTCATTGTACAAAGATCCTTGCATTGTCCACCATAACAGGGCCTCCCACACCTCCTCTATTACCTTCGAATTCATATCCGATAGCAGTTAAGGTTTCAGTATGAGAGCTCCATTTATAATGGGTCATAGGATCGCTTGCATATATTTTGTCCAGTATAAACTGATCCTACCTCAGCTTATGAAAACTGGTTTTTGGAGGTGAAATTGGTGATGTTGAGGATCTAAGGATATTGGGTGGTGTCAGTCAGATGAAGCCTGTATAGTGCTTCGATTTACAAACTTAAAAGGATTGGCGTCGAGATTTTGAAATGTTGAGACTTTCTTTTTAATGAGACGGGCTTGGAAAATTGTGAGCACACCGATTTTCTAGGGATTAGTGAAGTTAGATTGCTAAGTTTTATGAACTCTGTGGTTCTATTTGATAGAATTTTGACAAGAATAACAATAATTTCTGTAGATGAATAAATTTTTACGATATCACGCACTTCATAACTGATTCTAGCATTTAGAAGATTTAGATAGTAGGTGCTGTTGTAAACAATATTGGTGCATCTAGCTACATGAACCGATCACGAGCCGACCCACGAACGAACAGGATTCATTCCTTGTTCGCATAGCGTGGACGGACTTGCGACTTTGCGACGACTTGACGACGATTGTCAGATTTTTCACGAACACCATTCAGCTATTATTACTACGTATAGAGAAGCTATCATAAGCAAAGGTTATGCCCCTTTTTGAGTCAACTAAAGTTCTCTTTAGTGCTGAAACAATAATTAGTCGTCTAAGCAGACAGTAGAAACACGTAGCGCTATCAGAACGCTTTTAGGAGTATTTTTCTCGCAAACACCGTGATTTTCATGGCGCTTACGTGTTTCGTTCATCGTTCTACAACAAGTGAGGTTTGCCTCACTTGAACGGAACATAGTTGTGATGTGTGGCGTCTTCTTTATAACACACGGAAATTCGCATCGCGCTCGTTGTAGGCTTGTTGTAACGTCCACACTTGACATCGCACAACGAACGAATCCTGTTCATTCGTGGCTAGGCTCGTGCTCGGTTCGTTTAGCATGGACGCACCATTACGTGCAAACGCTAAAAACATGAAACTCTTTTTTCGACCAGTCGGTGTGAAAAGTAAGCTAAAGGATCATGTCTAACCATGAATAAAAATTAGAACATGTCATAAAAATCACACACTCACCAAGGTAACCGTCTCATAAACCGAAAAAGAGGAACGACCACTCACAACCAGGTATCAATAAAAATATCTTTCAGTCTCTCAATAAAAAAAGTAAAGACATAATTTGTTGTCTAACGTCACATAAATCTTTTTGACGGTGTCGGCTACAATTTACCAATCGTTTTTTACCCCTGGAAAATTCTAATCAAACTAAATTTGACTTTAACACAATAGACATAAAGTTGGTAGTAAAATTTAGGGGTGTGATAAAAGTTTGTTTGAAAATAGTTTTTATGAAAATAGGCTGGTTTATGACGTCGCATCGAATGCCTAGATTATGCCAGTAAATAGTTTTTGATGGCACACGATATTGAGCTTTATCCCATTGGATTAGAGTCAATTTTAGGGTTTTATTCTATTAGGATTGTCAATCAACGAGATGGATGAATGAAAGTATATGTGAGACAGTTTTATTCTATTTTGATTCCTTAGTTATAAAGCAAGTAATAAAACTTTATACGTCTTGAATAAGTCAACCAAAGGAGTACCTACAAATATTTATTCTTTTGAAACTTTCAATAAAAGCTCGTAGCTATGCAAACTTCTGAAAGCTAAAAGCCAGTTTAAATATTCAAAATTATGTTTTAGAGTTTTTAAACGATGGTGCGTTGAGCTCGTTATTTTGCTTAAAAATAAAGAAGGTCCAGTAAAGGTTAGGATTGGAACTTGGATCGTAGTAGTACTACTACTATACTATTGAATACCTAGAGGTGGAAAGTAAGTACCTATAATACACTTTTCAACAAAGTCGCTCGTAAAGTGACATTTATTGCACCGTTTTTAGTATCTTAATGCAGCTGATTACGCACTAGTGCTTTTAACTTTACATTATCGCACAGTTTTATGATAGGTATAATCCCGATTATGATAAGTTTGTACCTCACTGCAAGTGCTATGTGTGTAGACCAAGCATTCTTTATTTAAACGGGTAAAGTAGACAGCACACCGCTGTCAAAAAAAAGAACTTGCGCGCCATATTTGTTAACGTTCTCATTGTGTGGTTGAATATTATAAAAAAATCTACTTAAAAAAATACAAGTCTGTTTTTTTCCTCGCAAGTGTGTTGAAAAACGTCGTATGACACGCGTGTGCATTGATAATTACACTCTCTTGATACCGCCTCGAGTATTAATAACCAACTTTGCACACATGTATCATAATGTACTATTATCTATATAGAAATAGGTAACAAATTCAAGCTATATAGCAACTGATAAGCGCTTAATACAACGTCCAAGCTGAACTGGGGCCTGTATCTAAACTCCATACATAAATACAGGGCAGGGTGGGTCACGCGTAATCCGGGAGTGGGGCGGACGCGGGGGTTTCATATTCGGTGGATTTATGCGCGCCGGGCACAGGTCACCGTACATGTAGATATCTTATTTTGGAACGCACCCTCATCTGAACGACGGTCAGTGGGGACCTGCGCTGGCATACAAGGTATGGATGGCAAAAAAATTACATGCTATCTAACACGAATGATTTTCACAACCCCGCAACCACACAACCGTTAGCATTATGCTGAGTTTGCTACCATTTTAAAGAAAAATGTTTTTATTTTATAATTTTTGTATATGTATGTAATGGCTATACTCTGAGGTAATGGGTTTGACGATATATTTATTCTTATTCTTAAATAAAAATAATAATAATAATTTTACTCTCACTGTACGGAAGTTGTTTATGTTTTACTTTTTCTCTCATCTCAATATAAAGTTTGTATTTTTTATATTATTACAAAGCCTAACCTTTGTAATAAGCATATAGGGCCCGTCTGATGTTAAGCGGTTTCCGAAGCCTATAGACGCTTGCAACACTAAAATAATTTGGCTCTAGGAAAGATCAAAGCAAAAAATAAGCTAATTTTGCTGTCCCTACCACCAATGTTGACCGCACTTATCTATCGGTGAGGTATGCCTCTTATTATGTGAGTTTTTTGCCAACGCCCCCACCCCCCGTGTGGAAACATTGACTATTACTGAAAAGGGGAACACTCCCCCCACTGATGTGCCGAAAAGCGCTTACCTTAAGCTTTTTGATGGGAGATGATTTTTTATTTTAGCATAGTTTGTTGAATCAAATGCGAATACATTGAAATTGCTGAAGAAAAGTCTACTGTCATAAATATGCCACACCCTTACTCGCAGAGCCAAAAAGTCTTTGAATTTTAGTACTCTGATACTCAGGAAAACAAAAGAAACTATATGTACCTAGAATTCATAACTAATATTGGTAAACGTGCAAGGAAATGGCTAACACCAACACTCATTCATGAGTTGCCGAAAACTTAACAAATAATGTTATTACAAAGACGCAATTAAAAAAGGTCCTCAGGAAACACTACCTGTCACTATGTCTATAAATCAATGACAGTTGATATTATCTTTTTGGGCAGTCTCTCCACGATTTATATTATTATATTATGTACCTACTCAGATTATCTCTAACATACACTTATGTAGATAAATGTAACATGAGAACACACTTGCCGACAAACTGCAATGCATTTTGGCAGATATTTAAAATGTAAAAGTGTATTTTTTATTAAGTAAATAAATAATAAAAAAAAAAAAAAAGGTATTGAATTTTCTTACTCTGAAACTGCATTACCAACGTGCTCAGTAACTACCTACGTGCTACGCACAGACTTGGAAAAAGAACCTCAAATCCTCAAGATTATCGATGGATTTGCCTCTAAGATGTCGTTACATTTTGCTGCCTTACGTGGCTTTATTTTTATACACAACTTTCTTCCATATAGCTTAGTTTGAGTCTTTAGTGATGGTCACTGTGTGGCAGTCATAGCACGGTGAGTGGGTACCTGGTAGGGTATTTTGTAGTACCCGTCCTACTGGGTACAACCCGCATTTTAACCTGGCTTTAATGTAGTACTAGTGTGTTCTGTTCAAATTCAAATGATTTATTTCAAATATACCTTCGCAGACACTTATGAATAGTCTGACTCTAATACTCTAATTCAGTTACGGTACTCTGGTTCGAAAGGTTGCATTTGCTGAGATGAGCCAGCAATAAACTCAGCAATTACTCTTTTCAAAACAAACTTAGATTCATTACATAATATTTACATTCTAATCGCACTGACAATTGCGTGCCCCGGCGGAAAAACTACAAATTAGACTGAATCGATATTTAATAAGTAAATAGCAAACTTAAGCAGACCAGCCCCCCAACCAGCACCTGTTCACAAGTATGACGCATGTGGCAGCCATCGCCCGCTTCGCCCTCTTCGCCATATTGGAGGGAAGAAGACTTTTCAACTGGCAATACGTTGGTAATCCCTTTGGTGACTTAGTCCATCCATAGGCGACGGAGGCATACCATTACGTTAGTTTGGTTGATTTGGATTGATGGGTAAACCTTGGGTAAATCCTATCGAAGTCAAATCTAATCATAACCTCGTTTACGGACAATGAATGGATAATTATGATTTCAATTTTTCAATAGAAAAATAATCCACGTCTTTTTTCCCTCTAACGAAATATGTAATAATCTATTGAACCGTAGGTCAGAGTCGTGATCTCGAAAACTTATCGTATCATTACATCTCGAGCGATTGTATCGATTTCAAAGAATCGATTCGAAATTATTCGGCCTTGATACAGATGAGCATGGTTATAAAGATCCCGAATGAAGATTAAAAACTCGGATTTAGTTTTGAACGCATTAAAATTGTTGAGAGGTCTTGGAATATTTAGAGGTTTACAATGTTAATTGTATTGATGACAAGAATAGTTGGTAAGATAAGGCAAATCTTTTATATTTGATCTGAGGCATACGTTGTTTCATTGATACAAATCAAGACTATGTATATGAAATAATTTTATATATGTGTTTGAATGAATTACATTATTATTGTCCTGTACGTTTTCTTGAGTGGATGTGTTACTACCTTTTCAGGTTTACAAAACATTATTTTGATATCAAATATTCCTTTTTATTTAAGCAGTTTAAAAATTACAGTAAGGACTTTCATACACTTAAGACAATCGGTGGTTCCCTTTCATTACACATGTGGTCCAACTGTCCGCCCCGTTTCAGACCAGGACCAACTTTGTGCATTGGAAGTATGGGATTTGAGTATTAAATTCTTTCTGACAAGAAATATTTCAATCGATTGTCTGAGGTGTACGAGAGCCAAAAGCATTTTACTTCGTTCAGTGGCTCTTTCATGGGATTCCACTATGAACTGCTTTAGCTGCTTTAATATAGCAGCGGCACAGGGTACTAGGTTGCCGCACATATCAATTCTTCCTCTTTGGTCATGAGCTCTTCATCTATCTAATAGTGACATTATTTAACTACAATACTATGAGATACATTGACCCAATTTCAAACCACACATAATGTACGATCAACATTATCCCGTTATCTAAACAACCGGAGTGCAATTAAGCGCAACATTATAATTATCTTAACAAGATGACCATTATGAAGGCGGTCTCTGGTCGTGATGGTCCACGGTTCACGACTGAGCGACATGGCTCTTGTAATCACCAAGCGAAAGTTGTACAGTTCAATATACAAGTCATTTGGATTGCGGGCTTTTTGGATATGCTTTCAAAATATATTTAGTACTCACTGTCATATCAAGAATACCTTTTATTAGCGAGCGTGTATTATCCTCGGCTTTGTTACAGTCTTCTTTTGAGTGAGTATGAAATATATATTATATGCAAAACAGTCTATTTAATAATATTGTAAAGACTAACTGCCACTGGACCTGCTTACAATCGGATTTGATTAATTAGAACCCCGTATGTCTGGCAGGTGCAAACTTTTTAAGTTGTTCCCGTCTAGGTTCAAACCAATGGTCAAAAAACCATGGGGATGGTAGCTTATGGTATGGCGCAGGGTTGAACTATGGAGTCATCAGCATTATCATTTATCTGCCCTGTTTGCTATATTTTAGAGTCTTCCATTCGGCTCTTCTATCCGTCATAACAGCCTTCACTCTTTTCTTACACATATCATCTTTCACACAATCCATCTGTTTTTCAGTCTTCAAAGGAAAAAGACTGGAAACATTAAGATAGAAGCAATGATTTTACAAAATAAGACCTGCAGGGATATTTTAAAACGTCGGATTCGATATCGGAAACGGATTCAAAAATTCCGTGATAAATTCCAGCTATTGCTATTTTAATTACTGGAATTTTTTCGGTGAATCGAATTGATATTTCCGTAAAGAAACATCAAAAATATTCGAATTCGGAAATTAAAATAGCAATTGCGGAAAATCGCCTCAGTAGTTTTTGAATCCGTTTCCGATATCGAATATGAGCGTTTTAAAAAAGCCCTGCAGTAAAAGGTACGACGGAAATCGAATCAGTATTTATTTTCGAAACTAGACCCGTGTTATAAATTCTTAAACAATTTAACTAGGCTCGACTTTTAATATAAACTTAAAAGAAATTAATAAAGCTTGCATGATAAATGGTAATAAATAATGTGTGATTCCATTATAAGGAAACATAATTAACTGTTTGGTAGTTAATGCTCAGGCAAAATAATCGAAAGTGTTATTTCATACTCAAAACTATCATGTCTAATTAAAAAGCACTTAGGAATTCAGTGCGTAGCCCTGAATATATAAATATTGCCCAAGTATTAACTTGCTCTGCGATTTCACCTGAATTTTGCAAAGTAGTTATTGCCTCTTGTATTCAATGACATCCCTGAGTGGAGCCGGACTTCCTCCCGTCAGATGAAATGACATTCTGGTTAGAGTCTAGACTTAGGTTGGTTTGAAACCAATAGTCTCGCTGTGTATCTCAGAGATATCATATATTCACCAGAGAACTGTGAGGGTGACGCAAATCTGAGGCTGCTGATAATTGTGATATACCTTCACCAAATCTTTCCCAATTGCTATATGATGCCTACTTATGGCTACTTTCTACCATCGCAACTCTCGCCATCGGCGGGGAGTCCATCCTCACATATTGAAACCAGAATTGTTTCGAACTGTGCGGTCTCAAAGGAGCTTCCTTCCGCGGACGCTCAGATTGTGGAATGAGCTCCCCGCCGTGGTTTTCCTGTAGTACAGCATGGGGTTCTTCAAAAAGGGTGTGAAGAGATTTCTTCAGGGTCGGCAAAGCGCGAGTGATGCAAGCGTCCATAGGATGCGGTAACCGCTTACCATAAGTTGGTCCATATGCTTGTTTGCTACCAAAGTAGTATAAAAATAAACAAAAAAATATATATATTTACTTCGTAAGACTCAAAAGATACTTATAAAATGTTGTTAAGTAAAATTAGAAGGGATCTGAGGTACTTTGTTCCCATGAAGGAATGATTCTCAAAGATAGGTACTTGGTGCTTGGCTTGATTTTCAACATAGGCAAGTATCAAAAAAGTACCATACGGTTTCAAACACACAAACCAAACGACGCATTTTATAATTATAAAGATTTACATAGCAACAGTTTATTGTATAAGTCCGAACAGCGCCGTCCATTTAATAAGATAGTATCAAACACAAAATTATTAAGTCATTATGGAGTACGCAAAGGTCACTCGTATCGCCCAATACGATCAAACGTTATTTATAAGCATGTCCGACGATTCAATATTAATAAAATTAAGCGTTGGTCATGGTGAAATGTATAGTTAATTGTGACTCCAAATTATAATACTAATTTTAGTGTTTAACTGCCGCGTGTAAACATTTTAGCCCCCAATTCTCGCATCTTCGACATAAATATCGCATTCGGTCATAACATAATAGAGGACCGTCGACTTTTTGGCGGGAACTAGCAGATTGAATTCGTGTATTTTGAGTTTTTAACTGACTTCAAAAAAAGGAGGTGGTTCACAATTCGGTTGTATTTTTTTTTAATGTTTGATACCTCATAACTCCTTCATTTATTAACCGATTTGGAAAATTCTTTTTTTGTCTGGAAGGGTACACTTCCCGTTTGGTCCCATTGTCATCAGATTAGGATTTGATTACTTCTTGGTGTACTTTGAAGTCGGTTTAAGTTTTTTGTAAAACAGTCCAATTATTTTTGCATATTATCGGTGGTATTTTATCCAAAAGCAATCCATGTGCACCAGTGAAGTGAAATGAAAGAATGATGTGTCGTGACATTTCAAGTTGTCTCAAAAATTCCGTGAAGAGTTTTAGTACAATGACCACCATTGTAGCAAAACATGACTTTTATGGACTGTGACTAACTGAGGACTATGTGAAAGTGATTTATTAAGACTAGACATTATAATTTAAATCGACAATGGCAGAAATAAGTCCTAATTTGGAATTGGTTTTTTTTTCTTGTCTTGTCTACTACTTTCTTCAGATCAGCAGCTATTACGAGAAGATGAGCTACGCTACGCATTTCGTTTAAAAAATGCTATCAGATATGCCTGCCGACTTTATCAAAAGTCGGCATGTCAACATAGCACGTGTATATTTTACGAATAACATTCGTCCCACTTAACAAAAAAGGGTCAAAAACAAGAACAGATAAAAAGGCTCGTCTGAGGATTGTACTTAAGTGTCGTCATGTCGGAATCGTCGCGTCTCACGTCACACGGTCACGACTTGCGTATCGCACGTGTTCTCTTTATAGTAGAAGAGCCGATTGACGTTTGTTTATATGTGAACCTTATGTAAGCTCTGTTACGGTTATATTTATTATAACTAGTGGTCATAAGATTAATTTTATATAAGTACATGATGACAGGGAAATTCGACCTATTCCTTGAAGGGGTCAAAACCGGATGGTTACCTTACCGAGCTGTGACACGTTTTTTTAGAAAAATCAGATTTTTTAGAAAGTATATAAGTATTAGGCATTTTTTTATAATAATCACACATTTTTCAGCATTCATAAAAGTATCAATTAAATATTTTGAGTGAGGTAGTTCTTTCATAATTAATAGTTTTTGGTAACAGGTCAAAAATTTCATTAAAAAATCGAAGAAGCGACACAGCTCGGTAACCATCTAGTTTTGACCCCTAGTTAACAGAACTTAATTTGTTGCTAATGTCCTCTAGTATAAAGCCTTTCAAGGAATAGGTCGAATATCCCTGTCAGTCTGTATATAACACTTTAACTATGCCAGATCTCACACTCCTCCGAACACGCAATATTTTTAAAAAGAGCTACAATGTTTTCTCTCCCGTAACACCTATAGATGATCCTTTAATTTGTCTTATGTTCTAAGAGAGATATGACATAATGGGTTCTTCCATTTGAAATTCGTAGCAGCCTGACTGGGAAGTACCTACACTTTACAGATGCAGCCACATAAAATTATTTTAATATGTTCGTGTCGTGAATAGGATCGCTTGTGGAAGTGACAAATTACATGAATACTTTTTTATTATTTTTTTCATAATTTTGATTTCAATTTTAAAATTGAGTTTGTAAGACAAAAATATCAGTCATCTCTCCGACTACAGTATACCCGGGGCAATCACAATGGCCGCAGAAATTCTGTGTAACCATATTAAATAATGACATTTCATTTTATGAAGAAAACGCACGTGAGCATATTTTTGCCTTTGTTACATAAATTGCAGGATAACACAATGCCACATTAGGAGTGAAATTATTCAAATTCCAATTGTATTATGTAGATACTAGAACTTTAATTAAGGACTAACTATTTATTAATTATTAAGGTATTTTGTGTTTCTTATTTTAATCCCTTGAATTGTGGTTAAAAAAAAAAGATTTCTATTGTTTTCCTCGCGCGCGCGGATTGCCAAACAGACAAAGGATTAAACTAGTTGCCCCCCACGGTTTCACCCGTGTACCCGAGGTACCTAAGAACCGTAAGCGGTACTATTACATTTTCTAATTTTCTACGCAACTTTCTGAATATTTTTTTCCGTAAGAACCTTCTCCAGAGTATCAGAAAACTTGAAAAATAAAGATGGATGAAGTCTTTGTCATGCCGTGACTCGTGACAAAGGGAAATAATTTTTATACATAGAGACCACGGAACAATAAAAACAAAGAGACTAATATCCATAATTATATCCTTTCGGTACAAAATAAGCGAAAACACAAAGATCGATTTAAGTCTGAAATAGTTAATGAAAACCATATTATCTTAAGTAGGTACATAATTTTTTTAAGCACTTTATTTTTATTCCTACATAGAAAAAAAATTGTTAAGAAAATTGACTTACCATTGTTTTCCATTAGCTGCTGTATTTCTGAAACAAGTAAAAAATATTTTGTGAAACTATCTGGACATTACTTAATTTTGCAGATGTTACAAGCATGTAATTGAATATTTAGAAATTAAAACAATTAATTTTTACAGAAAATTCTACTCGTTACAAAATATTATTATTTGCCATTGCGTTTGATACAGATATGCGGAACCATGTGAATAATTTGCGGGCATTGTAACACGTGCTTAGAGTCACGCGTGATATTTTGTTTATAGGTACACCGTATTATGGCAAATGTTAAACTATGGCGCCAGTTATGAAATATGCCTGTATGAGTGTGAAGTTTGCTTTTTGTATGAGGAGTTGTACTTTACGTTGTAATCGATTGTTTTGGTGGTAATTATATTATGTAGGTTAAAAAGTCTTCATCTCATATTTAGCACTTTTGATAGAGTGGTCGTGGTCGTCATGAAGTGTGATTCGCCATTCATCCCTACTACTGCCCTTTTGGTGCATTCGTTGTTGAGATTAATTTGGTCAGTTCATCGCATGGGTGATCTCCCACGCGCTCTGGTGTCCTCCACTTTACCCTGCACCACCTATCGCTCTATACAAACATCTCCGGAGGATACAAAGTAAGGATGAGAGACTGCACCACAGATTACTTGATAGTTACTACACTGCACTAATTTGTACGTATTATGTAGGTATATAAAATAAATATTGCCGGCACTTCTCAGAAAATGCAACCTTCCGAACCGATATTAGAGTATTAGACAGACTATTCATAAGTAATTCCTGCGAAGGTCAATTTGAAATAAATGCTTTTGATTTTGAAATACATAAACGTACCTGCGACCTACCTAGTTATACAAATACTATTTTATTGCATAATAACCGATATCGTAATAAATTAATATGTAGAAAACATAAATTTGAATACGTTTATGGAGATAAAGAATTCTCAAAATTATTTTTAATAATAACCTTCAAGATTTTAACTTCGCAGTAACAATAGAGACATCGAATAGAATGAGTCAAATGAATAAACTCCCCGACGTCCTTTAAATAATTATGAATGCGTTTAACTACCGCCACCCCGGGGGCAAAAGGAAGTAACTTCAAAAATTCAAAAAAAATATTGACAAGAAAATTTCACCGAATATTTTCGCACAATACCTCAATTTGAGATTCCATTCATGAAAATAAACCGTGGGCCGTTTGTAATTTTTGTGGAATTTTTTAAATCGGTACGTTGTGCTTCGTTTTTCTGTATTCACAGGCAAAATGGTGGATTTGCATGAATCGAGTAATTTATACTTTTCACGTTCATTGTTATTCTGAAGATGGAGTTGTACAATTTTTTACAATCATAACGGTTTGTTAATGATACAATAAAAGGGATTTGTTTGTACTAAGAAATATCGTGTTTTGCTGATGGCTATAAAAGAAAACAACTTTTTGAACTGTTACAGGAACATTCTTCTTGTCTTCATATTTTAAGAAAGTTACTTACTACACTTATACTGCTTTAGCTTTTGTATAAATTTCAAGAACATTTTTTTTTTAATTTTTGTCATTGCGATTAGAATATAAATATTATGTAAAGAATCTAAGCTTGTTTTGAAGAGTTAATGCTGAGTTTATTGCCGGCTCTTCTCAGCAAATGCAACCTTCCGAACCGGTATTAGAGTATTAGAGTTAGACTTTTCATAAGTGCCTGCGAAGGTCTATTTGAATAAATGATTTTGAATTTTGATTTTTTTAGTATGTTAAGGGAGGTTGCATGCCTGGCTATATAATTGACTTGTAGCAGAGTTTTTTTTTTATGTCAACAGGTTGACAAGCAGGCAGACGGGCCACCTGATGGTAAGTGGTCACCGCTGCCTATGGACATTTGCAATACCAGGGGGATTGCCGATGTGTTGCCGACCTTGTAGAGCTCTTTTTACGCCTTTTTTGAGGAACCCCATATCGTAGCGCTGAGGGATAACCGTAATGGGGAGCTCATTCCACATCCTAATGGTCCGCAAAACAAGAGATAGCAAAACGTACCAGAAAATTATTAAATTGTTTTCAATGCACAAAATTTAAACCTGGAAGTTCGAAAATCCATACCATATCTTCCTATTTTGATTTAGTATAGGCCTAAAATAGTATTTGGCGAAATAGAAACTAAAAGGGTTAATCAATTTAGGAATCTATTTGCAGTATACAGTTTCCCACATTAGTCTTACTAAAAGCTTATTCATATTCACGCAAAATAAACACACAACTCACTCGATTGTATGGAAATGTATGAAGTCGTAAACGCCGCATTGAATATAAAGTTCGAGACGGTTCCATGTTTTAGATAACTATTAAAATGGAGCTTTTTATCGTTGCTTTAAATAAGATTGTTAGATAGGAACGTTTGAAAAGAAATGAGCTCTGTAACCCAATAATAAGAATTAATATTGATTGATATTATGATGTTATTTTTAATTGGAGTCGATCTAATCATTGTGCGAATAAAATATCAGAATCGGCCATCATTGCATTTATTATAGATTTAAATGTGATAGCAGAAAAATTTATTTAATTATTTAGATACATAAAATTTTACTTTACCTTATCCCTTTTTTAACTTTATTTTTGATAAATATAAAGATAAAGATAATTTATTGCAAGGAACATGGTACATTTGGATGTCAAGTATTCAAAAATAGCTACATGTTTCGCCCGAACACAATGTAGGCATGCAAATATATAAATGGAATTTAATCATAACAAGTAATAATTTTACTAAAAATAAAAAATATAACTAATTAAACCTTAGGATGTCAAAACTGATCTTAAATTAATTAATTCATAGTGACAAATTACATACCTATTAGAAATTATGAATTAATAATAAAAAAAGGACTGTTTCTTCCACGGCCAGTTTTATGTGGCATGCTTACGTGTACGTAATGGTGGGCAACAGCCATAAACAAAGCTCTATATTGTTACAATGATTAATATGTAGAAATACTCTTCGCGGACGAAGCCGCGGGCAAAAGCTAGTAATATATATATTTTTGAAATGTGCTCATTAAGCCCTTTCATTTGATACCCAACACGGCATCATTAAACAATTTTTTTTAGTTCATGACTTTTTGTCCTCTAGAGGGCGCTATATCCAATTTAATGTGATATCATATAGTCTATAACCAGCGGACAATCAAGACTCTTCCAACGATACCTCATTTGTCAATTTGTGATAAGTAATGTAGAAGTTATGAGGGAACAGATGAACATACATACCCACATACATACATACATACCGGTCAAAATCATAACCCTCCTTTTTGCTTCGCCGTAGCTTTTTGTCCTCTAGAGGGCGCTATATCCAATTTAATGTGATATCATATAGTCTATAACCAGCGGACAATCAAGACTCTTCCAACGATACCTCATTTGTCAATTTGTGATGTAGAAGTTATGAGGGAACAGATGAACATACATACCCACATACATACATACATACCGGTCAAAATCATAACCCTCCTTTTTGCTTCGCCGTAGTCTGGTAAAAATAAAACAATCTGCCCAAGATAAGTAATTTGGCCAAAGGTAAAAAGAGACACTGGCCCTCGAGTACTCTTGCTTGTTAATCTTGAGGGTGGAAGCCAGTCAGGTGGGTACTACAAAGTACCCCCCACCGTGCTATGGTTTCCTCACGATGTTTTCCTTCACCGAAAACTAGAATCATAGAATTATAGAATTCATCATTTTCAGAGAGTCTATTCGCTCAAAGAGCAGCTCGACTGGGGAAGTACCTCCAACTTACAGAATACCGCAGCCAAATAACTTTATGTTGTGTAAAGTTGTGTTCCTGCGCGTGAGTAAGGTTGCCAGAGCTCATACGGGACGGGGGAAAAGTCGGAACGCGTGAGCGATGCTTCGTGTGTTGCAAGCGTCCATATGGCTACGGTAACCGCTTACCGTCAGGTGGGCGTATGCTTGTTTAACCAAATAGTCGTATAAAAAAACAACATTCCAAATATAAAACGACAACATTTAAATGAAAATTCGAACGAAACAACGTCATTTATTTCTTGGGAAAAGAAAAACAAAACTCTAATTTTCCTTAACAATTGACTCAGTCACTTTCACAGTAAGTTGCGCAAGTATACAATTTTAATAAATATAAGAAGTTATTCCTTAGAACAGCTTAAGCACAGTCCTATAAAAGCCGGAGAGGACAGAAGTAGCTCGCTAATGCAAACTGTTCGCGGACGTGTTTCAGGCCTATTTGAAAGCTATGTAAAGTTTGAACTTGAGCTGTTCTACTAATATTATAAATGTAAGTGTGCATGTTTGTTACGGTATCATGCCGTAACGGCTGAACGGATTTGGATTAAACTTGCCACAAAGACAGACTATCCTACAATAAAACGAAATTGAAATTAAACTATCTCCAAGTCTAGAAATGGCCTTCGGTTCTTAAGAATGTCCAAGCTATCTTAAACATCCCATATAAGTTTTAGAAAACAGACTCAAGTCTTCTGTACAGAAACAGTAGATGTAGATCTACTTTTACTGTTACTGTTCCGTACATTAATATGTAATTATGTTTTTGTTTTTTTTTTGACGAGCCAATCTGCTCGATTGGTTAAGAGGCGCGTATGCAAATTTTTGCTGATTTTTCTGATTTACGTGATTTAATAATTTTACAGTTAAAATACTCTATTTATACAAGTTTTAATTCACAATCTAAAATATCATTTTAATTATGATCTAATAAATGAGCTACCTGTTTATTTTTATTATTTTATTTAATGCGAGATTTAGGTTATTTTAAAAGATTTTTTATTGCCAAACGATTGAACTTTAAAAAATAATAATAATCAGGGAATGGATTGTATATTAACTTAAGTTTATTTTGTTTGTTTATTAACTTAAGTTTATTTATTTCGAAGAAATTTAGCATTCGGCCTCTTAAGATTCCACCTATCGCGACGCAGGTCGTGGGTTCGATTCCCATACACATGCATTTGTGTGCATGAACTGATGATGTCTGCATGTCCATATAATTATATGTATAACAACAAGTAGTAGTAGCACAGTAGTAGTATTCAGAATTCTAGTTTCCATAGTACAAGCTCTGCTTAGTTTGTGATCAGATAGCGGTAGGTATGTAAAGAATTTCCCAGGATATTTATATTTATTTTCAAAAATAAAATCCTTTTCATGTGGTAAGTTTGTGTGGTCGCCCCCCAAGTATGAGGTAGGGCGGTAACTGCGGACAAGCTCTTGTTTTGTTTATTATTATTGTCTCTAGTGGGGGACTTCGGGTACCGTGCTCATAAACTTACTAATATTTAGACGTGGCGCTGTTATTTAAAAGGTTTTTTAATATAATATTGTTTGTATTTATAGTAAGGTTTCCCAAAGTATGTTCTTAATTATTTCCACCTAGCCTGAGAAAATCGGACCGATTTGATTTTCCGCAAAATTCTCGCTACAAATTGATTATGTACTAAAGTCATAGTTTTAACAGAAGACATAAATAAGAAACTATCAATAACTTATTATTAAAGAAAACTAGCTTAGGCGCCAATTCCACATAGATAGTTCTAGAGTTCTGCGTTCCGAGTTCAGAGTTCCGAGTTCACTGCTGTATATACAGCGAGCGAGCATTCTAGAGTTCTAAAGGTAAATGGGCAAATTTTTATGAAGCTTGTCCCATTGGCGGCCAGCAATAATTTCTATATTTTCTATTAGGCTATAATAAAATCGCAAAAAAAATTATACTGCTTTTCATACAAAAGGTACATGTCTCCTCGGCAATAATGTATGAAAAGCTGTATTTTTTTTTTGCGATTTCGAAGTTGGTCCCATAGTAAAAGTTTATCGTATACATGAGTACTTTACGTGGTTTCATTTAATGTCGTATTGTCGTATCCACTCCGTATAAAAAAAAAAAGAAAGCTTATTACTTTGTTGTATTTAGAAAAAAAGTTATAGAGTATTGAAGATTTAAGAAATAATTGGAGATATTATGAAATTGCAAGGTAGTTGAATAAAATGTAATTAGTATTCCGTACCAAACGGTGTAATTATATACATACAGCAAGCAAAAGTTTGTTTACATTCTTTATCTCGTCTCATTGGCCTTACTTTAGTTTCTTAGTGGCCACCCATGGGCCAGAATGGCCATTGTCCTTTCTGCCTTGTGTCACTCAGTAACTTAGACAATGATTGCTCAGACGAGTTACCTCAACTGCCAGCTTTAGAGAATAGTACTCCGACAGAACTCGCGTTCTCTTGAACGCAGAGTTCTCTATTTACAATGATCAAAGGCGCCGTATAGATTACAGTGAACGCGGAACTCAGAACTCTGAACGTTCCGAGTTCAGCGGGGTTATTTTAAAACGATCGAATTCGGATTCGGGAGCGGAATCGGAAACTTCCGAGATGAGTTTCCGACATGATAAAATAATAATGAAAATGTATATTGCACATTAAAATACAATCAAAACTGTAAGAACATCAATATTTATTTAACATAGTATGATAATAGTACAATTTAAGTGTTACAAAATAATACCTAAACTAAAATAAATATATTCTGCATGATAGGTTAAAGCGGCCATTGCTATTTTAATTTCCGAATCGAATAGTTTGACGTTTCTCGACGGACCCAAGGAACAAAAACGCCATAAAATTTGAAACCTATATGATTAGAGATCTTATAAAAGACGAATAACCGCAAATTATATGAATTATGATCGAATAGAAGTCGGATTACTGCAAATAATACTACACTATCATATTACCTAAACCTTAGATTATGTAAGAATCTTATAAAAATGATTTATACAACAACGGTTCATATAAAATCATTTTACCCAGCGTTTAAACGATGTTACTATTTAGGCTTGTAAAAGAGTCGAGTATTCGTTTACACAGCAATATTATATGGCAATCTAGTAATATAAAGTGACAGTTACTTAAGTGTGTATTATACAACTTTAAGTGCATTTTCCTTCAATATTTGTATATGGTTTAATTCAATGTATAAGTAATTACTGTTAAGGTAGCAAAAACACATATAGCGACTTATAGATATTTTCATAGGAAAGCAAATTAAATGACGATTATAGATTACTCATATACGAAACCCCTAAACAACATTAATATATCCTTGCGATCGTATAAAAGTTGCTGCATAACTTGTATACAGCAGGTCGGGTAATTGTGGCATGATTGCTCTTTAACCATAAATAATACATGTAAGTTCCAAATATACGACTGAAATTTTGGATAATAGTCACCATATTACTTTTAGTAGGCTTATTATTGGATCAGAACGTTTGGAAAGTCAGGTGCAAAACGATATATTGACTGATATGGGTTCCGTACATGATTTTTATAGCAAAAGCTGCAGTCATCGTTCGGATAATGATAGCAAAATGTGAACAGCGGATCAGATATTAAATTTTATTGTTTTAGGTTCAGACCAGAATCACCCATTTTTAATCATTTTCCTTTCTTTCAAGATATATTTCGGTAGGTAGGTACTTTAACTTAACTACATAAATGGTCTATGGCCTCTTATAAAGAACCCTAAAAAACTAACATGGACAAGTCAAGCCAGCAGAGTAATCAACTAGTATATGACAGAATAGACATATAACTGTAACATACAAATATAATGTGCTGAATAAGTATCAGTGGATCCTAATTACATATTATTTTAAATAAATAATACATTAAATAAAGAAAATTGAAGGGGGGCTTTAAAAATCAATTGTGAAACCAGTTACAATTAATCGAAAAACTGGCATTTGTTTATGAAAATGATGATACCATACTCCAATCGACACACATACACTCCATTCATAAATAAATAAATTACTAAAATACCAGTTGATAATATAAATGTAGTACCGGATAATATTTTCAACACTTATCCAAAAATCCTTGTGAATACGATACTACATTAGACGATTGATAGTTTATATAAAAGTCACCGTTTATTCTTTATATGATCAAGATGATAGTTATAAGATAATAACATAATGTTTTTATGAGCAATAGGCCGAGTAAAGTGCTCCCAAATCGCGTTGTGTAACCGTGTATATAACATTTATATGACAAAAGTGTTTCCTATATACCTGTATAAGAAACGTTGTTTCGATCGTTATATAAGTTAAATTGTTACTTGGGGAAATATCAATCCGAATCATCGAAAAGTTTCCGATAGCTTTTAGATGGCGGAATTCTTTCCGAATTTTATTTAATGTTCGTTTTTGACTATTATTTAATTTAAACGCATTATTTAAACTTATATAATGGTTAGTTGGTACTAAACTGAGTGTGTTTGCCCCTATTTTAAGTAAATAATGAATAAGAAAGGTCTGCGGTAAAAGTAATAGCTACATACTCAAACTTCGTAGGGACTAAAACATATTGGTCACTACTCAATACCGTTACTCATGTTGGATGCTAGATTCACTACCACTAAAAAATCTACGTAACCATAAAATCTATTGCAAATTATCTATTTGCAAATAAAAGTTAAAATATTTTATTAGACTCAAAAGAAAAAAAGAAAAACATAAAATATTTGTTTTATTATACTCTCCATATAATGAATGTACTGAAAAAAAAAACTACTTTGACACAGAGGGCTTTTTGGCGGGAACTTGCAAAGTGACGTTGCGTTTTCGTTTAATTTTCAAAAAATCATGTATTTTGAGTTTTATTGCGTATTATCTGTGATGTTTTATCCTATAAATATAAATCCACGCGCACCAATGAAGGGAAATTAAATGAATTATGTGTATCGTGACTTCAACTTGTCTCAAAAAGTCCGTGAGAAGTTTTAGTTTATTGACCACTATTTTACTAACACATGACGTTTATGGACTGTGACTGACAGTGCGTACAATATGAAAGTGATTTATTTTGTGCCTAGAACTTAGGTATAACTCAAATACGATTAGGCTGTATGGCTCAAACCTTTGCTGACTTTTGCTAATGTTATAAACAACAGTTACTTCGACCTATCAGTCAGTTTTCGAAGTTCGATAAAACTAGAAACCATTTTTATGTTTATTAACACAATGTAGACCTAAAATCCAAAATATAGAAAATAACAAGTATCTGTCTTTATGCATTTGATATGAGTGTTTAAATGAGGGCTTTCAACAATACAAATCCGTAAGCATTTCGATTTTAGTTTAAATTTTAGTTTAGGTATACCATTTCCTACCATTATTAAAAACAAACTTTGTAAACGCACTCCAACTTACCGCTATCGGATCTTTTCGATGAAGGTTTCCGATTCCGCTCCCGAATCCGAATTCGATCGTTTTAAAATAACCCCGCAGAACACTCTCTGTTGGATCGGCGAATGGCGCCTTACCAGTTTGTGTCTAATGACATATTATGTGAACCGTGTGGTAAATGATAGTGTGACGGAAGATCTTAAACACATATAGCCTAAAAACAAAATGGCTCTCAAATAGAGATGCCAAAACATATCTATAAGTGCTTTTCAAGGGTAACCCAGCTAAAAAAGGACCAACAGCAGAAAAAAAGTGACCAACTAGTAAAATTTATAAGAGTTCAATTCTATAAGTGTTCGTATAGCTACATTGTCGTCGCATTAACAGCTCGGGAGTCTGCATATAATGGTCATCTCACGCACATGTGCGCTCTATAACACTCGCACAAACTTTCATAACTACGATACACTGAACCGACGCTCCACGTCACGGGGCAACCTTATTACAATAGTATTACTTAAACAAATAAATATAATAATAATATTAGATGACTAATGTTATAATATTATACAACAAATAAATTGAATTGAATTATACAATGAGAAAAAGGAACTAATATTGACAGGCCACTTGGCGCGGTTGGTTAAGAGGAAATGCCGGTGGCGTTTGTTCCATACAAAGGTAATCCTCAGTTTCCTCTCTGGATGACACTAGAGCAATGATTATTTTACCATGCAATCAGTTGGCACCACTGTATGTCCCTCGGTTGTGTTTTTCTCCATAAATTAATTATTATAAGAATTAGGAGCCTTCTAACACAGGGTATTCGCTTTTGAATGTGTATTTGCTTTGTTTAACAAACTTTATGTTACAAAAAACACTCCTTTATTGAGAAACTGTGGTTAAACAATGCAAATACAAACTGGAAAACGAATACCAGGTATCAGATTTTCAATTTGTATTTGCTTTTTTGGCTTCACTTTCGTGTTCCACGCGCTCCATCTGAATTATTCTGTAATCTGTGCCTTCTAAAATCAAAAAAAAATTACCATTTTTAACGCCCTTATCAGACGTCCAGCGAACAAATTTGACGAATATAAAAAAAGGAAAACCGACAGACATAGCCATAGCCCTTCTTATTATGATACTTGAATATTTTTTTTTAAATCGATCCAGTTTTGGATTAGAAAACTGGGGATTACGAAATAGCGATTTCGTCAAATTTAATGCTGTAGTTGTCTCTATCGCTATCAGGCGGGATAGCTCGGGCACAGCGCGACAGCAATAGATATGTTAAAAACCTATTTTTCAAATTTCTTGCGATTCCACCTTTCGCGCCACAGGTTGTAGTCTCCTTTCCCACACAGGTCATCCATTTGTGTGCATGAGCATGTTTGTATGTCCTGAGTCTGAGTGTAATTGTGTATGTATTTCCAATTAATAGTAGGATGATGTATATCAGTTATCTGGTTTCCATAGTACAAGCTCTGATTAGTTTGGGATCAGATGACCGTGTGTGAGGAATGTCCAGGGACATATTTTTTACCGAGCGAGCGAAGCGTCTTTGTTTCAGCTTGGAAAATGCTTTCGTATGTCCTTATGTCCAAATGATGTCCCGCTGTTCTCCTCTACTTCTTTCTTCTGATTATCGTGGGCAGAAAGCTTGTATTATAGAGAGGTAAAGTTTGTAAGTTTGAAGCGCTCGTGGTGTAGCATAATTAGCCGTTCTTAATCGATCGGCAAAATTAAGCTACCAACGTCGTTGTCGGTACCAGAATGGGTGACCGCCTAGTGGCATTTCAGATCGAGCGTTTCCGTACTTCGGAAGGCACGTAAAGCCTTTGGTCCCGGTTATCACTAAATTTTGATTGTCGTTAGGCTAGTTGGAGGCCTCCGAACCGGCTTGAAAACTCCAACAGTAGGTTGACCACTAACCTGCCTCCACCGATCCGCAGTGGGCACGCGTGGTGGAGTATTTGCCCGTTCCCTTTCACCCTCATTTGTGGATGCCTGTACTCAGCAGTAGCATATTATAGGCTGATGATGATGATGTTGAAAGTTTGTAAGTTTGTATGTAGGAGGTAATCTCTGGAACTAGTGATACAATTCTGAAAATTCGCTCACTACGAACAAGGCCCGATTTTTAATTAGAGATCAACGCAGTTATTTATATAAAATACTACCTGTTCCCCGTGGTTTCACCCGCGTTCCCGGGATAAAAAGTACCCCATAATACTCGTGGATGTAGCTTCCTATTTATGAAAAAAAAAACGAACAAACAAAAATATTCTTCCGCTTTATTATATTAATAGATAATGCTGGAACCTAACGTAAGCTTCACCTTGAAAGTGGTAGCTAGGCAGGTGGGTACTATAAAATACCCTATCACATCACGTGTGTGATATATTCATTCCCACCAAGAACCGACATTAGATCCCAAACAGATCCTTTACAATGATAAATACAATCATATAGGAATTCCAAATTGTAAGCAACCATCAAAAATAATATCTAAACAGCGACCTGATAAATGTCACAGCTGTATATAACGCCCTGCTGAGCGAAATTGCAAAAAAGGCAACATTAAACGCATCTGCGATGTTATACTAATCTCTACATAAAACCGCATCGGTTATTATTTTATTGCCTTTATGGTCTCACGCGTTGACATTATTATATTTTATACTGAATTTATCGCAAACACTGTTATTTGTTATGAAATTAATAAAAGTTTAATTATTTTGTAAATTCGGTGCGAAATTATAATGTGTCATTGTTCAATACGCCGTTTTATATTGTCACATAGATTTTTAAATGGTGTGTAAAATATAGGTCGTTGTTTTGGTCGGCGACAAGCGACTCAGGGTTGATAATACAAATTAATCTGGGGCAAAACAAAAAACAAGGAAAAAATTTGATAATAGTAACAAAGAAATACATTAAAACCTAATTTATTTTCTAAACAAACGAATTCACACGACAAAGTCGCATATAATATCAAAGAGTATAAAAATGCAAATAGATGGTACAATCCGATAAATCCGCTCATAGCACTACAATAGAGGGATTACGTCGTAAACGTCTTTAGTGACGTGGATGCAATATAAATTGTAACTTTTTTGGGACACAACAGTGCTGTGCATCGTAAAATCATCCGATGCACCGTACAATGTAAAAGGTATCACGGACGCGTCGATTAATTTGATGCTTTGAAATATACTGACAAAGAATAAGTTTACAGTAGTAGTATAGAATCGACATTTCAAGTACCTACTAAAAATTACAATGAGTTTTGAACTGGCGAAAAAGAACCTTCAAGAATGTCTTACAACATATTATTTAGAGATTTAACACTATTTAGAGATTTTTAAAAGATTAATATTTTTTCTGAATAAAGTTACATATTTTTAAAGAAACGAATAACAATATAGAAAAAAACAATATAATTACACAAATAAAGAACATGATAATCTAAAAACAAATAAACAATAATTTTGAGTACTTATGTCAAATTGAATTAATTAAATATATCAATAAATTATGTATCAAATATTTATGATGATTTTTAATATGGGAAAAAGCATGTAGAACAAATAAGTCTTTTTATTTATTATAATGATTTTTGCAATTTGTTCTATATATGTGTACAGATTTGTTTAAGATTTATTTTGTATAGTCTATGCCACCATAATTTTAGTGTGGCAACTTTGTTTTTTTTTTGTAACTGACAACACTGTAATTATATTCTTTTTTTAATAAACGCAGCCCTATGGATACATACGGAAAATTCTATCTTGAGTTTTTTTTACAATCACAAATCATTAACATAATTATTTGGTCCTTCGAGCCGGATTTTAATAACTCCTGTCTACGGAAGTGTTATTAGTTTCAATTTAATCAAGTTATTTTTATTAAAAAGACGTGCGTTCCGCCAGCGAACCGCGTGCCACTTCTACAATTACAAAAGGCATCAGTTTTACAACAAAACTTGCCAGCAACAGCTACAATCAACAAAGGGCAACAGCCTCCAGACAATCCTTACAATATTTCAGGTTATTTCAGCAAGATTCAACCAACACTTAATAAGGCATGGCTACCAGTGCTAACATGGAAACTATTGACAAACTTATTTCAAGAAGAAGCAACATCAAGGGAAGGCTTACAAGAATCTACAATTTCTTAGATGATGATAAGAATCACGATAAAATCTACGAGCTACAAGTGCGCCAAACAAGCTTGGCTGACTTATTTAACAAATATAATGCCACACAAGACGACATTGAGATGATCGATGACAAAACCTCCTATGATCAGGAGAGAAAGTCGACTGAGGATAAATATTTTCAATACCAAGCTAAAATAACTGAGCTCGTCAAGGATTTCGAGCTAAATCAGACCTCGGGCACCATACAGTCCCAACATCATAACGACGGTTTAAAATCACATGTACTTAAAATACCTTATTTACAGATTCCAACATTTGAAGGCAACCTTAGTGACTGGAGTAACTTTAAGTCGCTATTCGAAGGCGTTATCGACTCCAATGAACAGTTAAGTCCGCTACAAAAACTGCAGTACTTGAAAAGTCTTCTACGAGGTGAACCTGCCGGACTTATCAGCTCGTTAAACATCACAGGAGATAACTATCAGCATGCAATAGCCATTCTTAAAAAAAGGTATGATAATAAGCTTATAACAGTTAATTACCATATAAAAAATATTATGTCAGTTCAGATTATTAACAAGAATAATCTCAAAGAATTTTTGGTAACTCTCCAACAAAGCTTAGACTCACTTAAGTCACTTGACATACCAGTTAACACTTGGGATATACTCTTGATATATATTATTGTGCAAAAACTAGATCAGTCTCTCAGATCTGCCTGGGAACTTAATAGGAAAAGTGAAAATTTACCTACTATCACAGAGCTAATTGATTTCCTCACTCATCGCGCTAGAGCCTATGATTTAATATATGATAAGCCACAAACTGTAACTAAATCTAATTTACCTAGGACAACTACTCGTACCTCCACTCATATTGGCACTGTGACGGACAGCTGCATACTCTGTAAAATGTCTCATGAACTATATAAATGCCCTTCCTTCTTGGAAATGACACCTGATCAGCGTAATATGATGGTTAAAACAAATAAACTGTGTTATAATTGCCTTAAACTATATAAGTTTCAACATGTTTGCTCAAAAAATGTTTGTTCTATCTGCGGAAAGAAACATCATACAACTATTCATAGAACATTTGACAACTCTACTTCTACTTTGACTACTGCACCTGGTGCACCTATTGCTACTTCATCAAACATGGTAAGTTCATCAGAATTGATTTCCAATAGTAAAACTACTGACTCTAATGTGAATCAACATATACAAACGCCAGTTAGCATGCACTTACATGTGTTAGATATTTATTAGATAATTATTCATATTGGCTGGATCATATTATTATGGTAGAAGGATTGAGTGATGTGGCAACACTGACCATAGTAGCTTATAAAAGTGTGGGTATTTGTATTTGTAAGAGTTAGTTTTTATCAAGCTCTCGATCTATACGACAGTGCAGTGCGATCGTGGTTTTACCCGGTTCTGTAATTTATTATAATTTAAGTCTAAGATTGTGAAGTGAAGTGAATATGTAATTAATTGTAATATTATAACAGTAAACCTATCGGGGCCCATGAGCGAGTTTGTTGCGTCGCTTCTTCTCCTCATACGGGACTTTCCGAAGCGATAGTATTACGTTGTTTCATTGCCTGCACTACGCCCACTGAATCCTGATACCACAGAACTTTAAACATGGTGTTCGTATCGCTTGGCAGTCGCTGACGCTATTATCAGAAATTGGGATAAAGAGAGGCAATGTAAACCGTACTTGGGTTGTTTCCACATAGTTTGAAAAGACCACGTTCTTGAGAACTTCGAACAAGTAAAGAACTAAAGAACAAAGTTTAATCAAGTTATTTGATTACCTAAAATAAGTGTATTTGTGCGAGTTTGTGACATGCGCGTGCTAGACGGAATAATAGACAAATGGCGGCGCGGGTGGCACGCTTGCAGTATAGTTCATGCTGGTAGCGGCCAGTGACACAAGTTGGCGCCGGGTGTGCCATGCGAGTGGCTATCTGATGTACATGTAGTGGTGCCTGAATTGTGGTGTATACAAATTGCTTTAACACTATCTGGTGAGTCGATTTCATATTGATTGCTAATATACTGCGAAAGTATCTGGGGAACGATTAAATAATTTAATTATTGTTGAAAATATAGTCAAGTTAGCTAGATTTTATGGGTTAAAAGTATAAGTGTAAAAATGTAAAATCAATCCTCAATTATTTATTGTAATATGTATAGGTAAGTTGGGTATTTATGCTATTCATATGACCGTATAATAAGGGTGTAACAATTCAATATAATATAAAATTATTAACATAGAAAGGAAGGAAGGAAGACAGACCGATACTTTGTAAAAATATAGTTTTAAATATGAAGTAAGTACTATTAACTAATTGTGCGATAAATTTATTATTACTAGCTATCTAAGTTGGTGATTCTCCTCATTTTGCCGGTTGCTTTATTAATAAATATATTTTGTTGAACGGGATTTCCTCAGAACTATTGACATAGTTATGGTACTTATGGTTATATACATATCTATAGGTCGTTCAAAAGACAATGTACTACAAACCGGATAACAAAAAAAAAAAATGTATTTAATTAATTAACTTTGAATAAGTGGTGTTCAGTTATGAGGGTCGTGCTGGGTTAATCTGAAGTTGCAAAAGTGGAATGAAGTTAATGGTAAATTGTATTTGAGTGTGATGGTATAATGACTACGGTAAATTTCTTCATTTCGCAAAAAAAAAAAAATGTTAAGTATTTTAATAATCCTTTTAAATTGAATACGTAACGGTTATGTAATGGGTTATGTATAGGTAGCACATTAGACAAACGTATAGGCTAAAGTTCCTGATCAACAGGTTTCTCCCGAGAATCAGATTTCGAGTTAACAAAAATAACACTGTTAATTTTTCAGTAAATATTATAGATTTTATTTTATTTTAAGATATTTAAGAGAAACTTACAGCTTATACAAAAATAATAGGACTGATAGTTAAACATAAGCCATTTAAAAGCTTTTTTCAGAATAGCATGATTCTTTTGAATTATTTTATTTAGAACTTGCTAGTAAAGGTTTGCCAAAAAGAATCTCAAAAACAACTAAAAATCTAAAGTGTGCTTAATTTATTTAGTGATATTATTTTTAAATTCACAAGAATTTACTTAATTTACTACAAAAAAAAATGATTTATAAGTTCTAATGTTAATAGTTCAGTAAAAAAAAAAACTGTTATTTGGGGTGAAAAACAACCTTCTTCTGTGTGTATGAAGCGGTCCTAGTATTACTATTCCTAATTTAATTCAAGGTTCTAAAGACTAGTATCATTTATAATGTAGATTTAGAAAATTAAGTTAATTCAATTTACAGTTCAATTTTGAAATCACTGGAGTTCAATTAAGGATACAACTTACAGTTCAATTTAGAGTACAATTAAGGGTTCAATTTAGAGATTCGTAGTTCAATTTAGAGAACAATTAAGGGTTCAATTTAGAGATTCGGAGTTCAATTTAGAGTTGAAATAAGGGTTCATTTTACAGTTAATTTAGAGTCAATTAAGGGTTCAACTTACAGTTCTATTAAGAGTTCAATTTACAGTTCATTTTAGAATTAACTTTAGAGTTCGAGTTCAATTTAGAGTTCAATTCAGAGTTAAAGTTGGTTCAGGTTAGAGTTCAAGTCAGAGTTCAAGTTAAGAGTTCAAGTCAGAGTTCAAGTCAGAGTTCGAGACGGAATTCAAGTCAGAGTTAATTTTAGAATTTCGCTTTTGCTTTCATGTGCAAATTAGAGTGCAATTAAGAGTTCAAGGAGTTCCAGTAAGAGTTCAAGTTAGAGTTCAAGTTAGAGATCAAGTACGAGTTCAAGTTAGAGTTCAATGTAGAGTTCAATGTAGAGTTCAATGTAGAGTTCAATGTAGAGTTCAATGTAGAGTTCAATGTAGAGTTCAATGTAGAGTTCAATGTAGAGTTCAATGTAGAGTTCAATGTAGAGTTCAATGAAGAGTTCAATGAAGAGTTCAATGTAGAGTTCAATGTAGAGTTCAATGTAGAGTTCAATTTAGAGTTCAATGTACAGTTCAATGTAGAGTTTAAATGTAGAGTTCAATGTAGAGTTCAGCTTCGTTTTTTTTGACGTTTACTGCGCAGAAGATTAGTAGACGTAGCACTTTAAAAATAAGCGTTGGCGCCCGAGTAGTATATTACTCTGTAAGCAAAAGCTTTGAGTGGTGTACTTTTGAAATGAAATTAATTTATTTGCGAGAATAAGAGTGACAAAAATATTGATGGCAAAAAATATGGAGTTCCAAGCTTACTCTACCGAGCTTCAGTGTGCAAATATTAAAATTAATTGTTACATTAAGACAGCTCAAATGGATAAGACTACATTTTAACAAATGTTACATATGATTAATTCAAATTAACAATAATAATTAAGCTAAATAATAACAATAATAAATCATTACAAATTCAATAAACCATTCAAGTTTCTGTCAAATTAATAATTATGTAAAAATAAAAAATAAAATAAAAAAAAAAGTTCATAAAATGTACATAAAATGTAAAAAAGCTACAATATTATAATATACTTAAATACCATGTCGGTATGAATTTTGTTTTGTAGAAGTTAAAACAATAATGCTGAGGCTTTCTCCCTTATAGGGTAGTGTGTGTGTAGCAAAGTGTGTTTGGTGGAGCTGTTATGATTCTTGATCTTAGTAATATCATATGGGTTTCACTAACTTTACTTCTTTCCTGGGTTTACTTTAGTTTGTTTGAATTGATGTGATTTTCCCTACATAAAGTTGATAAGTAGTTATTAACTCTAAATCTTTGGTTAATATGAGTAAGCGTTAGCAAATGTTCAAACTAAATCGATTAATAGCAAAATTGGCTCGCAAATGTAGGCAGAAATGGCCGAGTGAAATTATATATTACTGTGCTGAACTTCTTTGGTTTCAGGTAGAGATTTTCACACCAGAATGAGATTGGACTTGTGATTCACCGTGAGGCCGTATCGGAGAGTTGGATTGTTGGTCGAACTCGCTTGGATCACATTGTTATCGTGGTATTGAGACTAAAAGAGGTATGAATGTGAAAGTAGATAGCAGTAAATAGAAGTAGAAAAAGAGATGGATGAATTGCGTGAAAAATATGGCTAAGAAAATTAGATTTGGAAGTTGAGATGTTTTTTTTACGACGTAGGCTTTAGCTTTCCGCTTTAACAGCAGCAACATAACGAATAGTAGTTTAAAAAAAAAAACATGAAAAAAAATGTAGCTATAAAAATATATAAAACACTTGTAAGGAAACTGATAAGATGAAATAATATTGAGAGAGAGAGAGAGAAGGGGTAAAAGATGTAGTTACCAAAGTATAGAATTTATCCTAGTTAGGTTCGATAAGATGCAGGTTCAATTATGATAAAAAATAAGCAGATGTCCATTCATTTATGATAAGATGAAATAATATTGAGAGAGAGAGAGAAAAATTAAAATAAGTAAGTACCAAAGTACAGAATTTATCCTAGTTAGGTTCGATAAGATACAGGTTTAAATTATGATAAAAAAGCAGATGTCCATTCATTTATTTATAAACCCTTTAACAAAAATGCAAATAAGTTCTTCAATAAAATCTTGTGTTGAAAAGTCTTGATAACATACGTGCAGTCTTGTCGAAAAACGTTCAGTCTTGATGACAGACGAGCAGTCTTGATGTCAAACATGCAGTCTTGATGACTGGACTTTGATGATAGATATGCAGTTTAAAGTAATAGCGTAATAAAAAAATAAGCGTAGTTAATCAAGAGCGTAAATGAATATTTGAAGAGACACTTCTTATAAGAAAATAGTTAGTATGACTAGTAGCAATTAAAAAAAAATAAGAGAGGGTAGATGTTGATATAGCAATCTAGATACAATTAATAGATGTTGATTGAGCCATCTGAATAAAATTAATAGATGTTGATAGAGCCATCTGAATAAAATTAATAGGTGTTGATAGAGCCATCTGAATAAAATTAATAGGTGTTGATATAGCCATCTGAATAATATTAATAGATGTTGATATAGCCATCTGAATATAATGAATAGATGTTGATATAGCCATCTGAATAAAAAGAAAAGATTAGAAAAGATTAGAAAAGATTAGAAAAGATTAGAAAAGATTAGAAAAGATTAGAAAAGATTAGAAAAGATTAGAAAAGATTAGAAAAGATTAGAAAAGATTAGAAAAGATTAGAAAAGATTAGAAAAGATTAGAAAAGATTAGAAAAGATTAGAAAAGATTAGAAAAGATTAGAAAAGATTAGAAAAGATTAGAAAAGATTAGAAAAGATTAGAAAAGATAAGAAAAGATTGGAAAAGTTTGGAAAAGATTAGTATAAATATTAGAAAATATAGGGAAAGATTAGAAAATATTAGGAAAGATTAGAAATTATTAGGAAAGTTTAGGAAAGTTTAAAAAAAAAAAAACATTAGATAAGGATAGAGATAACGATAAATAGAAATTTGGATTTTAAACTGTATTATATATTTTAATTATAATCTTGTCTAATTCATATGGGAATGGAAGGGGATGAATGTTGTTGTGTATCTGTAGCGTAAGTCCCGCAATATAAGCTATAATAATAGTCAATATGTATAATTAACTCTCACCAGACACAAGCCTTTCAGGTTTTCGTCAGGCGGTAATGTAAAACCATGTACCTATCATGTAATTTTGGTCAATTATATAAATAATAATAATAATATGAAGATAAGAAAAGGAAAGGATATACAGAGTTATTTTAATATTTAATCGTGTCTAGTTCATATTTTAATGTAACTGTTAATCCAAAATGTTAAATAACAAATGTTTTTGCATGTCGTACGCAATCTGCTACTTACACCTCGTGGAATGTTAAATTACACTTTATGCCAAAAATAAAGGAATAGATATAGATAGATGGGATAGATATAGATAGATGGGATAGATAAGATAAGATTTGATTATTGATTTTGGTTGGAGTTGATAACTGCCTGTATACACTGTCGTATGTACATATACAATAAAAAGGTCTAGGGATAGGTGAACCGATGTTGATGGATCAATCTGAGAAAAAGAGTAGTAGATGTTGATGGGTCCATCTGAGTAAAGTGGTGTATGTTTATCTGTATTATTTTATGTAAGATATTGATAACTTTATTTGTTTACACGAAGTTTGAGGACAAACTTGAAGTCAGGAAAGGCCGAATGTTAGATATTTATTAGATAATTATTCATATTGGCTGGATCATATTATTATGGTAGAAGGATTGAGTGATGTGGCAACACTGACCATAGTAGCTTATAAAAGTGTGGGTATTTGTATTTGTAAGAGTTAGTTTTTATCAAGCTCTCGATCTATACGACAGTGCAGTGCGATCGTGGTTTTACCCGGTTCTGTAATTTATTATAATTTAAGTCTAAGATTGTGAAGTGAAGTGAATATGTAATTAATTGTAATATTATAACAGTAAACCTATCGGGGCCCATGAGCGAGTTTGTTGCGTCGCTTCTTCTCCTCATACGGGACTTTCCGAAGCGATAGTATTACGTTGTTTCATTGCCTGCACTACGCCCACTGAATCCTGATACCACAGAACTTTAAACATGGTGTTCGTATCGCTTGGCAGTCGCTGACGCTATTACATGCCAAGAAATCACAAGTTTATTTATCTACTGCACTGATTAAAGTACAACAAAATGATGATAAGTGGACTACATGCAGAGCATTATTAGACAGTGGAAGCCAAGTTTGCCTGATGACAAGCAGTTTAGCACAAAAACTACAGCTACCACTCTCTGAACAAACCAAATATATCATACAAGGTATAGGTACAACACCTACACAGTCATCTAAATCAGTAAAAGTCAAAATAGCATCATGTAGTGACAAATTTGAAACAACAATAAGTTGTGTTGTTACAGAACAGATTTCTACTAAATTACCTCAAAGATACATTCCATTGAACAACTTCAAATTGCCAAAAGGTTATACCTTAGCAGACCCATTATTTAATGTACCTAAACATATAGATTTATTAATAGGCAGTCAATTATTTTACTCTCTTTTGCTACAGGGCAGCAAACATTTAGGTAAAAACCAACCAACACTCGTAAACACAGTATTTGGATGGATAGTTACAGGTGATATTGAAATATCCATGCAATCTTTATATAATGATACAGTCCTCTCACAAAAAACACAAATATCGAATCTGACAGAACACTGTCAATCAGAGTCAAACTCTTACAAACAAACAATAATATCAGCTCATGTTAGCTGTGAGCAATCATGTGATCAGCTTTTACAACGC
This sequence comes from Achlya flavicornis, assembly GCA_947623365.1. NCBI lineage: Eukaryota > Metazoa > Arthropoda > Insecta > Lepidoptera > Drepanidae > Achlya > Achlya flavicornis. Next base: position 13,545,755 of record OX392484.1, read on the forward strand.
TTTTGGGAGCAAGAAGAAATCAAATCTTCCCCAATTTCTACACCAGAACACATATATTGCGAAGAGTTGTACAAAAGTACTACAACTAGGGATAAATTAACCGGTCGCTTTACAGTACACCTTCCAATTATACAAGACAAGATAGATCAGTTAGGAGATTCCTACAACATAGCAAAAAAGTGTTTCATTACATTAGAAAAGAGATTTCTTAACAATCCTACACTTCATAAACAATACTCTGAGTTTATTGATGAATATATACAACTAGGACATGCCTCATATGTACCTTATTCAACACATACACAAGAAAAAGGCAAACATTTCTTTCTGCCTCATCATGCAGTCATCAAACCACACAGTGTCTCAACCAAGCTCCGTGTTGTATTTAATGGAAGCAGCCAATCATCTACCTCGGTGTCTCTCAACCAGGTTTTATATGAAGTTGCAAATATTTACACTGATATTGTTGATATTATCATAAGACTTAGGACATTTAAGTTTGTATTGTCTTGTGACATAGTTAAGATGTTTAGAAACATAAATGTGATCAAAGAACATTGCAATCTACAATATATATTGTGGAGGAAAACACCAGATGATGAACTTTGTGTCATTAGATTAAACACAGTTACATACGGTACTAGATGTGCTCCTTATCTAGCATTTAGGACACTACTTGAACTTGCAAAACAAGATGGACATCTCTATCCACTCGCTGCAAAGTGCATTCAGTCTCAAACATTTATGGATGATGTTCATTGCGGTGCTAATACACTATCTGAAGCTAAAGAAACATGCGAACAATTAACCTCCTTGCTCCAAAGAGGTGACTTTCAATTACATAAGTGGTCCGCTAACAATACACAAATCTTACAAAGTGTTATTCATAGTAAAGATAAATTATCAATAAATAGCTTAATTATTGGTGATGAAACTAGTACATTGGGTCTCAAATGGGATCCAGTTACAGATGAATTCAAAGTTAATATTCCTGCTCAACAGCAAACAATACAATTTACTAAAAGAACCGTTCTTTCAATTATTGCTAAGATCTATGATCCCATCGGTTACCTAGCAGTAGTTACAATCAATTTAAAACTTTTCATGCAACGTCTCTGGAAGGAAAATATTTTGAATTGGGATACACCACTCCCTAATAATTTACTTGCAGAATGGTTACCAATATATAATACTCTACACTTACTTAATGATATTACCATACCTAGATACTGTTTCTCAGACATACCTAGTAAAGTTTACTTAGTAGGCTACAGTGATGCCTCACTTGTGGCATACGGATGTTGTATTTACATAGTAGCAGAATACCCTAATCAACAACCTACTTCTAACTTAATAATTAGTAAAAGCAGAGTAGCTCCTCTGAAAGTAGTTTCCATTCCTCGATTGGAACTTTGTGCAGCAGTATTACTTTCTAAATTAATGCAAAAGATTAAACCTGCACTAGAAATAGTAATTAAAATAGATTCTGTGCATTTTTATACTGATTCTACCATTGTTTTAAACTGGTTAAGGTCACCCTATAAGAAATGGGAAGTTTATGTAGCAAATAGGATCACACAGATACTACAAAACACAGATTCAACTTCTTGGAATCATACTAGAACTCATGACAATGCAGCTGACCTGCTAACACACGGTGTACAGCCTAAAGATCTGAAAAATCTTTCATTATGGTGGAATGGCCCCACTTACCTATTATCACCACCAAATGAATGGCCCCGTTGTAATGCTATAGAAACAAAAGATAATAAAGATATCCAATTAGAGTCCTTTCATACTAAAATAGTTAGCTCACATACAGCAAATGTTGTTTCAGAATTTTATAATGATGAAGATATAGATTATTTTATTAACATTTTTCAGCGCTTTTCAAGTTTTCAAAGATTACAAAACACTATTGCTCAGTGTTATAGATTTATTATCAACCTAAAATCTCACTCTAAATTGTCAGGATCTCTTACACCTGAAGAGTTAAAGTACAGTCATAATTTTATAATAAAAATTGTTCAAGCATTTCACTTTAAGAAAGAATTAATTGAATTAAACTCAAACAAAAGCAGTTACACCTATTCATCTAGTCCTATCAAGAGATTATCACCTTTCATAGATAGTGATGGTATTTTAAGAGTAGGAGGTAGAATTAAATATGCTAATATTCAATATAATCAGAAATTTCCTATAATACTACCTAACAAGAATTATATCACAACGCTTATTATTGAAAAGTTTCACATAGATCTGTTTCACTCAGGCATACAGAATACAGTTTCAAACTTAAGATTAGTTTATTGGCCTATACATGCAAGATCAGAAGTCAAGAAAGTAGTCTACAGGTGTATAGTGTGTACCAGATACCGTGGTCAAACTTGCAGGCAAAAAATGGCTAATTTACCTTATCATAGAGTAAACTTAGAACGCCCTTTCCTTCATGTGGGTGTAGATTTTTGTGGACCTATATATGTGAAATCATCCAAACTTAGAAATGCTAAATATACCAAATCCTTTATCTGTATATTTACCTGTTTATCTACTCGCAGTATACATATAGAATTATCAGAAGAAACTACCACACAATCTTTCATTGCTTGCTTAAAAAGATTTTGTGCTCGTAGAGGTGTTTGTAATACGATCTACTCTGACAATGCAAGTTATTTTCATTGTGCTAGCAACGAATTACATGATTTATATGAAATATTTAAGAATGAGACATCTTATAGCAAAATTATTGACTATACAAACCGTTTCAGCATAAACTGGAAATTCACAGTTCCGCTCGCTAGTCATATGGGTGGAGTTTATGAGATTTGTGTAAAACAAACTAAAAACTTACTGAAAAGAAAGGTAGGCAATTGTAGAATGACTTACTGCGAATTGTATACTTTATTATGTGAAATTGAATCTATTCTGAACTCCAGACCGCTATGCGCTATTTCAGATTTACCTGATGACTTGAATTATCTTAGTCCTGGTCACTTTATTATAGGGTCTACCTTATTAGATATTCCAGAACCTAGTCTAATTAAGATATCAGAAAATAAACTTAACATTTGGCAAAGAATAACATCAATCAAACAACAATTTTGGAAAGAGTTTTACAAGTCATATTTATCTGAAATTCAGAATAGACAAAAGTGGTTCAAAGAATCTCTTAATTTAGAGATAGGAAATTTAGTATTATTAAAAGATGAATGTACTCCTCCTTCAACTTGGCCTGTTGGCAGAATCATTCATGTAAACATATCTGACGACCACCTAACCCGGTCTGTCACAGTAAAAACAGCAAAGGGAAAGTATATGCGCCCTATTCACAAACTTGTTCTTTTACCAATTCCATTCCATTGTAAACAATACATAGTTTTCATATAGTTTTACATATTGATTTTTTCAGTCTTCAACTGCATCACATTATAGTAACTTATGTATATCACTGTCGCATTATTTCACTAAATTATTCACTGCTCGAATTTTTCATTAATTTGTAATTTAGAATAAAATTTATTCTTGTATTCAAATAACCTAAAAGCCTATTGTAGTACAACTTGACAGATGACTCGAACTCTGACAGTTGACAGATGAGTTAACCTCTGACAGTGACACTTGACACTGACATCTACGTTCAGACTTTGTCAGCGCGGGGGTGTATGTTTAAGATTTATTTTGTATAGTCTATGCCACCATAATTTTAGTGTGGCAACTTTGTTTTTTTTTTGTAACTGACAACACTGTAATTATATTCTTTTTTTAATAAACGCAGCCCTATGGATACATACGGAAAATTCTATCTTGAGTTTTTTTTACAATCACAAATCATTAACAAGATTTCAGGAAAATGCAAATACAGGCTCAAGTTGTATTTCACGATCATGAATGATTTTGTTTCGAGAATTTTGAGTACTCGCAATTTTTTTTAAATATTGTGTAGTTATAGGTACATTGCACGAAAAACATCGATGGATAATCTTTTCTTCACTTCAATTTCAAAAATAAATTTGACTGTTTTAAATGAAGAATTATAAGTAACAGACACTTAATTAATCACTGGTGTCGCTTCTGCACCTAATAATCTTTGCCCGTGGACATGATTCACAATGCTCTCGCGCACTCGTAAAAACGGATCGACTCACAGTTGACATAGAGCGATAAATGCCAAAAAACCGTAAATTATCCAAGTAATACTTTCTTACGAGCGACAGAAGAATATGCAATAATATGCACTTGCATGAAATATCGACTTTTTTTAACGTTACGACCCGTTAAAATATTTTCGGAACGTTTGTTGTATGAGGTACCTTCTTTTGTGTAACGCTTTCGTTTTTAAGGGATCGTTGGTATACCATGGCATGTTAATTAGGAAAATAATTCTTTATTCAGTAATATGCTAACAAAAGGAGAAAGCCATTTTATTTTGGCAAATTTTTAACCCGTAGACACGCTTCTTTTATCAACATTATATGAAAAAAAAAATGTGAGGAGCTGGCGAATTAAAGCGGACTTGTCCCATTATTACATATAGGAGAGGTTAAAACTAATTTGAAGCGGATAAAACATATGGAACTGTCCGTTTCTGTTTGAAATCTCATTTTTTGATAATTATTCTGTATAGGATAGGAACAGTTTTGATTGAAAATATTTTATGATTTGATTTCCTTATGTGTTCTACCGCTTGTACAACGGAGAGTGTTCTAAGGAATTGTTCGACTCGATGCCCACGGCTACCTTCCACCATCGCAACTCTCGCCATCGACGGGGAATCCATCCACACACATTGAAACCAGAATTGTTTCGAACTGTGCGGTGCGGGCTAAAAGGAGTTTTCTTCCGCGAACGCTCGGACTGTGGAATGAGCTCCCCGCCGTGGTTTTCCCAATGGAGTACAGCATGGGGTTCTTCAAAAAGGGTGTGAAGAGGTTTCTTCAGGGTCGGCAACGCGCGAGTGATACCCCCGGTGTTGCAAGCGTCCATAGGCTACGGTAACTGCTTACCATCAGGCGGGCCGTATGCTTGTTTGCGACCATAGGGGTATAAAAAAAAAATTGGTATTTATGGTAAAAATGCCTAAATATAAATAAATGTTTGTTTCATAACCACGTCCATAGGCTACGGTAACTGCTTACCATCAGGCGGGCCGTATGCTTGTTTGCGACCATAGGGGTATAAAAAAAAAAGTTGGTATTTATGGTAAAAATGCCTAAATATAAATAAATGTTTGTTTCATAACACAGTCATCTGTTTATCAAAGCTACATTGCTTATGGACGCTCCTTTCAGTGAGGATTTGGACATTCTTTGAAATGCGATTTAGCATTTAAATTTTAATGTTTGAGCTAAAATGATTTTTATTGTCGACGTACGTTGAAGTTTCCCTTCCTCATAATAAACAGCCCCTAATATCTGAACCTGAGTGAACTTTATCGTTTTAAACCAAAGATCATAAAAAAGAAGAAGTCACTTAATATTTGTATGAGTCCTACGCACTTTTGACACTCAAAATAATAATAATAATAATAGTTAGTATTATTAGTTATTATTAGTTTTATAGAAGTATTGTAAAAAAAAATAGTCGTATTTGTTTATGGGATTAGGTTTTTTTATAATATTTTTAATTGTAATGTTGTAAAAAATATATTTTTAAGATAAAAACTAAATAAAGAGATAATAATAATATCCTGGGACATTCCTCACACACGGTCATCTGATCCCAAACTAAGCAAAGCTTGTACTATGGAAACCAGATAACTAATATAATACATATACTACTTTTTGTTTGTAAAAACATACTTAATATTCATAATTACACCCAGACTCAGGACATACAGACATGTTCATGCACACAAATGCATGTCCTGTGTGGGAATCGAACCCACGACCTGCGGCGCTATAGGTTAAGACCCCACGTCTTAACCAACTGCGCCAACTGGCCCGTCAAATCAAGGATAGTATCGAATATTAATTTCCTACATAATATAAATAGTGTCCTAATATGTACCTTCTAGCGACTACCCTCAAATTGAAATCTGTTGCCAAGCTTATTCAGTGTAATACGGCAGCTGCACGTGAACACCCTTTCAGGTTATATTTTTAGGCATTTTCACCATGAATAACCTCAGTGTTTTCACCAATGGTGAGATTGTGGACAAGCCAACTCTTTTCTCACTATGATGTTTATTGATTAATCAATTATTGAAAACGTCCTCTAACCTGATTTTACTCACATAAAGACAACATGCGCTATCGCTGTAGACTCCATCTCCTTGTTTTTCATGCTCTGAGCAATAAACATGGTGTGAAAGTTATTCTCATATATAATGGTTTTATTGTATTGAGTATTCCTTCAAAAGTATGATTAATAGATTCATAGATTAATTATTTCCAGAAAATTGTCCTGAAGGTGTTAAGTGTGACGTTTACTGTGATCGACAGCTTTATTTGCATTTTCAATATTTATTTTATACTAGCTGCCCGGCGCGACTTCGTGCGCGTAATACCCTACCCTACCCTTCCACGAATAGCTCTAACCCAAAATTAGCCAAATCGGTCCAGCCATTCTCGAGTTTTAGCGAGACTAACGAACAGCAATTCATTTTATATGTATATAGATAGATAGATAGAATAATTAACATTTTTTTTTTTTAATTAAATGGGCTTGCGTTTGGCCACTGACCCGCCCATAAGGGGCGATGACGAAGCCTAAGATGAAACACGCTTACCCAGAAGAAACCTGTTCACTCTGGCCTTGAAAGTTCCAAGATTGTAGGCGTCAGGAAACACAGACGCCGGAAGCAAGTTCCACTCCCTTGCTGTCCGGATTATAAATGAGGATGCAAAACGCTGTGTCCGTATTTTCGGTATGTCAACAACGTACGGGTGAAAATTTTCCCGGCGTCTTGTGGTTCGGTGTAAAAATGGGGATGGTGGAATTAGGTTGAAAAATTCCTCATCATCAACATATTCAACATAACAACATCATCTTATTAATGTCCATGCTTAGCAGTATTGTGCATATCAAAGGGATCTGGGGCTCTACCGCGTAACTTCGGTGGTAATCGTAACGAACACCATTAATTATTTCAACCAATGACGCGCACGCGTTACGACGCGACGATGGCCATTCGTGGGCCCTGATTGGATGAAATTAATTAATGGTGTTCGTTACAATTACCACCAAAGTTATTCAAATTCAAATTCAAATTCAAAAATCATTTATTCAAATAGACCTTCGCAGGCACTTATGAAAAGTCTGACTCTAATACTCTAATACCGGTTCGGAAGGTTGCATTTGCTGAGAAGAGCCGGCAATAAACTCAGCAATTACTCTTTTCAAAACAGGCTTAGATTAATTACATAATATTTACATTCTAATCGCACTGAAAACAATTGCGTGCCCCGGCGCGGCGGCAAAATTACAAAGTAGACTGAAAAAATATTTAATAAGTAAATAAATAGCAAACTTAAGCAGACCAGCCCCCACAAGCAGCACCTGTTCACAAGTATGACGCGTGTGGCAGCCATCGCCCTCCTCGCCATATTGGAGGGAAGTGAGCGACCCGTCACACGACGCCGCCGCAAACGTTAAACGGTAGAGCCCCTGATGTTTTCTAGAGATAAAAGTATCTTGTTCTCAATTCAAATATATGATCTATCTATGTGATACGTTTCATCCAAATCCGTTTAGCCATTACAACTCGATTGAGTGACAAATAACTAAACTTTAGCATTTATAAATACTTGTTCTCCCCGCGGTTTCGCTCACGTTTTTTTGATAAAAAGTGGCCAATGTCCTTGTCTATATCATAGGTTATTTGTATGCCTTTCATCAACAGACAAACAGAATAACTTTCGCATTTTTTATTATTCGTATGGATTGGTAGAATATCAGTGTATTCGCCCACCTCTCGCATAATAATTAATTATAACTTTTGAATTTATGGATTTTATAGGTTGCTTACATACAGTCCTTCGCCTCAGGGTTACAAAGTACTAGCGAAGTCACCAACCAAGCCATTTGAATCTGAACTTTATAATGGTAAGTGTATAATGTTATTTCGTGTAACCAGCGAGGACACAATATAGTTTCGCCTTTCCAGATACAAAAATAAATAATTTTACTGTTCTGTTACATTCAATGGTGGAATTGTAATATTTATTTTGCTTTGAAATAATAAATAAATAAATATCCTGGGACATTCCTCACACACGGTCATCTGATCCAAAACTAAGCAGAGCTTGTACTATGGAAACCAGATAACTGATATAATACTACTTTTTGTTTGTAAATACATACTTAATATACATACTTACACAGTAAGTAGTAAGTAATACATACTCAGGACATACAGACATGTTCATGCACACAAATGCATGTCCTGTGTGGGAATCGAACCCACGACCTGCGGCGCGATAGGTGAAATCTTAACCAACCACGCCAGCTGGCCCGTCGAATAAGAATGAGTAACATCATTATGCAAAATAAAGCCTATTTCTATAACGGTTTGTCTATTTCTGCTTTTAAGCAACTAGGGTAAAATAATGTATATTTTAGCCTAGTTGCTTAAAAACAGACATTAATAACTTTAAGAGTTTCACTTTTACCATTTTGATAGATCCCTAAATTTTTTATATAAATACAGATACACGATTTATATATCTAAATGTTATTCAAACGGAAAACAAGAAAAAGCACATATAGTATTTTATAGGTACCTACATTTAATGTAAAAAGCTTGAAAAGCTTTCGCCCCGGAGGGATACGTGAGAGCTTTGGCAACCGGACATTTCCCTCAGGTATTAATGAGAACGTGATTTTTTTCCAGAGCTTGTAAACTATTTATGTACCCATTACAAGACTTGAAATGTAGTCTACCTGTGTAATAGGTATTTTTATAATACTAGGTGGCAAGTAATCATACTGCTCGCTGATGGTAAGTGGTTACCGTCATCATCATCATCATCATCAGCCTATAATAATGTCCCACAGCTGAGAACAGGCCTCCTTTCAAAAATGAGGGTGAAAGGGACTGCTACTTATATCTGTCGTTGCTTATATACCTCTTATAACAATTTTTGCACAGTCCACAGTTATTGTAGTTATACTAGATATGTTAATGTTCCTGACTTCACTCTTTATTCTCTAATCTTAACGTTTGAATCAATATAAAGAATCATTAATTTAAAAACAGAAAGGACAATTCAAAACAATCGCCGGCAATATTAACTAGACCAATCGGAAGCTTGAAATTGAATTGAAAATGTTTTTTTTTAATGGCAGCACATAGCAGTGAATGTATTTTACGAAATGGGATCCAATTTAAATATGGTACAGTAAAAATATATTTTATTGTTTTTTTTTTATAGTTTACATTATAAAATAACTAGATGTCCCCATTTTACCACGCTCCCGTGGATTTTATATTTTACCGGGATAAATAGTCTTTTAAGTTATTCCAGGTTAGGTTATAAAAAAAGGACATGCTGAGTTTCTTGCCGGAGTCTTCTCAGTTCAAGTTGTATTTGGAACCGGTGTAGAGCCATTTTGTTAACTTTCATATATGCCTTATCAGGGCCTAAATTGAATAAATAAATTTTGATTTTTATTTAATGATCTACCTGGGTGCTAAATGACAATAGTTTGGAACGTTGAGGCGTCATAGAAAGATCAATCAATCAATGAAAAATATTTATTTGTAGAATATAGGTATATACAATACAATGGTGTTATTCTAAGTCTCAAAGATAAACAAAATGAGAACAATAATTACAGTAATTTAAATACAACAAATAATAAAGTGTAAAATGCTTATGTCCGAAATCAATAAAGGCAAAACATAAGCTTACTTTTACATCTATCTATATATATAAAAATCAATGCCAGTTTTCGTTGTAATTTTATAATTCAAGAACGGGCTCACCTATCCAAACCAAATGTTTAGGCTTTGTTCGGACTATTTAGTAGATGGTTTATGTGAAGTTTGCACAAAATCGGTCGAGCGGTTTTTCATTTATCACATTTTTTGTAACAAATGAATTCAATAAGTGGCGGATCATTTTGTTAATGGGGATTTTTCTGTCAAAGTAGGGTAGTACCCTACCGGTAGGATAGGGTAGGGTAGGATAGGGTAGGGTAGGATAGGGTAGGGTAGGGTAGGGTATGGTAGGGTGGGGTAGGGTAGGGTAGGGTAGGGTGGGGTAGGGTAGGGTAGCACCATAGGGTAGGGTAGCACCACGCGAACGAAGTCGCGCCGGGCAGCTAGGTTGTTATAATATTAAAAAGATAGGAAGAATCTGTAGGCTTTGTGGTCTTACTACCTACGGCCACATCATCACTTACCATGGTGAGATTGTGGTCAAACAGTCTGAGGAGAGACTTTGCCTCCTTATGTGTGTTCTACCGCTTGTACAACGGACAGTGTTATGAAGAATTGTTTAAGACGATGCCTACGGCTACCTTCTACCATCGCAACTCTCGCCATCGACGGGGAGTCCATCCTCACATATTGAAACCAGAATTGTTTGAACTGTGCGGTCTGAGGAATGAGCTCCCCGCCGTGGTTTTCCCAATGGAGTACAACATGGGGTTCTTCAAAAAGGCTTTGAAGAGATTTCTGCAGGGTCGGCAACGCACGAGTAACACCCCTGGTGTTGCAAGCGTCCATAGGCTGCGGTAATCGCTTACCATCAGGCGGGCCGTATGCTTGTTTGCTACCTATGTAGTATAAAAAAAACATAGCCTATGTACAGTAAAAAAAAAACCTATCGATAAAAATATTTAAGTTATAATATTTTTTCTTTTTCAACAACGCTTTTATTAAATTTTTGACATTTAATTATTTTATCATAATTTTATTATAAAGGTGTACAAAATACGTGCCGATTGCTTCTCATTGGCTTCCAGCCAGGTGTTGTTTATAATGCTATCTGCGCGCGCGCATGAAACTGCGCGTGATTCGCTCCTCATTATGCGCTCAGTGTTAATTGATAAATTATTTTGACACGTGTAATTATACTACAATTGTATGGAGATAATGATTTATCGCTGACATTTCAATGTAGCCTTTTAACGATTTAATGAGAAAACTGTAATACAAGTATTATTTTTAGATTGATGTGTTAATTTACTGCATTTGTTTAATCACAATTAGCCAAGCGGATGCTAATTTAAATAAAAGGATTTATTTAATATAAAAGGCAAAAAAAACTTTATTTATTTATTCAGTGACTAGCTTTCTGCCTCGAAGTTTATGCACTCTCCCCCCCCTTTATCCCCTTTCCAAATATCCTTTCTTATAGGCAATAAAAGGAACCCAACCAACTTAAGAGTTAATCTAGTCACGCAGTCGAATCCATCCTTTAAAACACACTTACCCCTTTTTGCCCGTTAATGTTAGATTTTTGAGAAACTTTAAAAAAAACATCGTTCTTTTCTACTTTCTGTCTAAAGTATTAAAAACGAGATTCAAGTTATTCGGACCGTGCCTTTAACATCCCCTAAACCCCCTATTAGGGGTAATTTGAAAAACTAAAAAGAATCCTTATTATTTATTTACGAGAAACATCATCTCTGTCTGCTTGTATTTCTTATCTTAACTTTGACGTTTTCAGGGTAGTAGGGTGAAGTGTGCAACATCCTAAGCCTCGTCATAACCTCCTCATCTAGACGATCTATTAACTCAAAATATTTAGGTATTAGGTACTAAGTTTAAAAGTCGATTAAATTAATAATTATAGTTACCTACAATATAAACAAACTGGCCACTCTACAAACAGCGAAACACTTTGTTCTATGTCTTATAAACAGTATCGAAGCCAAGGGCGTACAGATTATTCATTGTAAATTATGCAGCAACTTTCTAAGTTAGACTTGAGTAAAGTTTCGTGTTTCCGCCACTCCAGCCACAGAGCTTTGCGGTAAATAATGATATTTGCTAAAATTTTGGAACTTACTGTCCCCAGCAATTACACTAGCGCTTTCGGGATGAAGGGTATCCTACAGCACTCTGGTATAATGGACTTTCCAATTATTGAAAGAATTTTCAGTGATGGATCTGTAGTTCCAGAGATTCATCCAAACTTACAAACGATACCTCATTATATTAGTGACTAGCTGCCCGGCGCGACTTCTTTCGCGTGGTGCTACCCTACCCTGTGATGATACCCCACCCTGTGGTGATACCCCACCCTACCCTACCCTATATGAATAATTTACCCCGTTTTTGCATAATTTTTCACTGATGCTTCGCTCCTATTAGTCGCAGCGTGATGTTATATAGCCTTAATAAGCCTTCCTCGATAAATGGACTATCCAACACAAAAAGAGTTTTTCAATTCGAACCAGTAGTTCCTGAGATTAGCGCGTTCAAACAAACAAACTCTTCAGTTTTATAATATTATTAGTATAGATTTGTTTACTGTGTGTGTATGATAACAATCTCACCAGGTCCACACACAGTCAGTGATGATGTGGACGAAGGTGGTGACTGTAAAAGGTTCTATATACAATTGAACTACTGGCAAGTGAGTGCAATGTATGGTAGGTACTTAATTCAAAATGTTAAAGAATATGTCTGTCTTATTTTTTACCGCATGACGTGTAACAAAATATTATTTATTATATCGTATATACCTGATTTAACTGCGTTTGCTTTGTATTGGGTAGAAATACCTTCTAGAGTAACCCCATTGCACAAAGCCTAGACAGAATTTCAACTTGAGGGTGGTAGCTAGCCAGGTGGGTACTACAAAGTACCCTTTCACCGTACTATGGTTTCCTCACGATGTTTTCCTTCACCGAAAACTCATTGTAGGAATCCAACTCGGGACCTTCGTTAACATAATCTGTTGAGTAACCTCGGAACTTTGAGATGAATAATTTTAGAGCTTAAGCAAAATAGGCACCATTTCTCAATTCTCAAACTTGGCTATATGGATTCTATACATGTTACAGAATAAAATGAGGAACGTTAAATTAACAGCAATATATAGTTGTCCGTGAATTGATGTCATTGATTATTCGTACAGGTGTACCTAAAAAATTAGTGTTCCGAAAAAAGAAAAACAAGTTGCTAGGGCATTTTTTTGCGTCGGATACAAGAAAGAGAGGCCGACCGATCGCCCGGTGGACAGACGATATAATTCAAGTGGTTGGCGAACAGTGGATGAACAGCAAACAATCGAGACAGCTATAAATCTCTAGAGGATGCCTTCATCTTCGACTAACGAGGGCTTCTTGTTAACTTGGAATAAAAAATAATTAGTAGACTATAAATAAGTAAATTATTTTGTATAGTAGGTAAATAGTGTTACTCTATCAATTTTGTTATTCTTAAAAAGAAATATAAGCCTACCCGCGCACTAGGCAACCGGGCTGCGGCAGCCACTCGAACATATGACGGCGTATGGGGGCCCGCGCACTAGGCAGCCACTTCCTATCAATATTTCGGCTGCCGCAGCCTGGCTGCCTAGGGCGCGGGTAGGCTAAAGCTTTTTATTTCATTTTATTTATTTATCTTTTTGCATAAATAAACTACATATTAACAGAATATTTTCACTGGTGCCACTATGAACGTTTAAACCGCACTAGAGCGATACAGTCGTAAGTTACAAATGACTGCTTATAACGAAATCATGATATTATTAAAAAAAAAAACAATCGAATATCTAATGGTGCGTCCATGCTTGGCGAACCGAGCACGAGCCGAGCCTCGAACGAGCACACTGCCAGCACGATTCACGTAGCGTGGACGGGCTCGCGAGCCTCGAACGAGCGCGATTGTCAGTTTTTTCATGAACAAAGGGATTCGCATCGTGCACGTTGTAGGCTCGTTCGTGGCTCGGCTCGTGCTCGATTCGCGTAGCATGGACGCACCATAACAGCTTGCTAGATTGCAGCTATAACTTTATTGTATATTAATTCGATTAACGATATTAATCCATATTTGCGTAAACGACTTCAACGTAAGTGATGTCCAATTATGCCGTGATAAGAATCATGCCCAGATTTGAAAAACAAATAAGAATTTCTAGACAGGTAGCTTTGACGGGCCAGCTGGCGACTCTGGTTAAGATTCCACCTATCGCGCCGTAGGTCGTGGGTTCGATTCCCACACAGGACATGCATTTGTGTGCATGAACATGTCTGTTGTCATGAGTCTGGGTGTAATTATGTATATTAAGTACTTATGTATTTACAAACAAAAAGTAGTATTATATCAGTTATCTGGTTTCCATAGTACAAGCTCTGCTTAGTTTGGGATCAGTTGACCGTGTGTGAGGAATTTCCCAGGATTTTATTTATTTGATAAAAAAAAAAAATAGTAACAATATATACGAGACCAAAAACAAATAAGTATGTCTAGTAAGTAAGTATATCGCCGTGTTTACTTCCACTAGTCTAAAGAAACTTAATAAATAAACTTGATACTAGCAAACACTCTCAGCGCGACAACGTATCGAATATCAATAACAACATGCAAAAAGTATCAATAATTAACACATGGAATTGAAATCGCTACCAGGGTTACTGAACAATTGACTGGTCAAAGATTGTGGTCCAAGTGAGGAGCGTCAGAACAGGAAATAACCAAAATAAAGAAAAGAATAGACCTAAGCAGGCATGTTGCGATCATCATCATCATCATCAGCCTATAATGTCCCACTGCTGAGAACAGGCCTCCTTTCACAAATGAGGGTGAAAGGGACTGGGCGATACTCCACCACGCGTGCCCACTGCGGATTGGTGGAGGTAGGCTAGTGGTCAACCTACTGTTGTAATTTTTCAAGCCGCCTAGGATCCAACTAGCTTAACGACTATCACAATTAAGTAATAACCGGGACCAACGGCTTTACGTGCCTTCCGAAGCACGGAAACGCTCGATTTGAAATACCACTAGGCGGTCACCCATCCAGGTACCGACCACGACAGACGTAGCTTAACTTTGCCGATCGATTATGAACGGCTGGCTAATGGCTAATCATGCTACGCCACGAGCGCTTCAGCGTTGCGATCAGTTTGTCATTAATACCAATTCGGAAACATCTGTGAAGAGCCCGCAATAAACTTATCAAAGTAAGAGTACTTGAGTGCTAAGTTCTAAAAAGAGTTTTAGAACTTAGCACCTATTCATTTTACGTTGACAATTAGGGTAGGTTTTCATGGCCCTTTACACTGATGCGTTGGAAACGTTTGTCAATATTCACCACTGGGTATTCCGAGTAAGAAAACATTTTGAGGTAACTTCCATGTCATTATGACTTGAACTCTGCGGCGAAGCACCTACGGTTGTTATTCCAGCATCTGCGTTTGATAACCATGGATTAATGGGATCGTATCAGAATTTCAGAAGCTTCGTGTGCTTACTACTTTTGGCCACTTTATCAGCAGAAAAAAGCCTCTCATAACATTTTTTTGTGTTGGCATCGGCTTATGTCTCACCGCAATGTCTATGGCAAGTGATGATATGTCCGAAGGTGCTAGGTAGTAGGTAGGCTTGGCGCTTGGCGACAGATTTTCAACTTGAGGGTGGTAGCCAGTCAGATGGGTACTACAAAGTACTCTACTACCGTGTTTCCTCACGATGTTTTCCTTCAAGGAAAGCTGAAGCTTATTCTAGGATTCGAACCCGGGACCTTCGTCTCGGTATCAGACGTCACTACCACTGAGCTATTATGATACACTTTTGGATATTTATTTATTTATAATATGTAGCTTCCTATTGGTGAAAGAATTTTTCGAATCCGACTGGCAGTTTCTGAGATTAGCCTGTTTAAACAACCAAACAAAAAACTATAAAAAAAAACTCTTCCACTTTATTATATTAGTATAAATTATTAGTTATGAAATCCTAACTATAATATAATATTATAAATGCGAAAGTGAGTTTGTTTGTTTGTTACCCCATCACGCCTCAACTACTCAACGGATCATCATGAAATTTGGCATGCAGATAGCCTATCGTATGGAAAAGGACATGGGCTTTTTATCCCGGGAACACGGATGAAACCGTGGGGGACACCTAGTTAAATATTAATGAGCTCCGTTAACTAAGTCTCCTATAATCATAATAGCTTTTGAATTTCCAAATTCTCATCAAAGCACAACGTGACTTTAAGCCCTATTATTCCAGCTTAAAGTCCATAACTTGAACCTTGAATTGTATTGTATTGACGGAGGTCCTTTGCCTTGCAACAATACACCGGCCATTGTAAACCCAGTCGGGTGGTAAAGCCCAAAGCTCATTGTTTTATTCCGTACTCCAATAGAGAGCTCCCATCAGAATGTATATTGACTTTGCTTGTGTATTCTGTACTTGCCATTAACTTAGAATACTTGATTCAGATATGTTATCAGGTCTTGATGTGAGGAATATTTTATTGGGAGGCTATGACAGATTTCATAATGGTGCGTCTATGCTACGCGAACCGAGCCTCCATTCGTTCCTTATCCGATGCTAATCCCTATATTCATTAGTCACATGACGGGCCAGTTGACACAGTTGGCCGCAGGTCGTGGGTTCGATTCCCGCACAGGACATGCATTTGTGTGCATGAACATGTCTATATGTCCTGAGTCTGGGCGTAATTATGTATATTAAGTATGTATTTACAAACAAAAAGCAGTATATGTATTAGTACAAGGTTTGCTTAGTTTGGGATCAGATGACCATGTGTGAGAAATGTCCCAGGATATATTCGTCAAAAACTGTCAACTAGCGTAGCGCAGTGGAGCGCGAACCGAACGCTCGTTCGAAGCGTACTCGCGCAGCGTGGACAGCTCCTGCATGTTGGTTCGCGTAGCATAGATGCACCATAAGGTTGATAGCCCCAATCTTGTTTGTTACATGACATTATAAAGTGACGAATGTATTTTTATACCTAGGTTTAACTAGACTTGCTTTAAACCATCCTTGTAATAAGAAACAAGTCGAGTCTTCTTCCAAAATGATCTTTAGAATTGCTTCGTAATATCGATATAATAGAAATAAGGTTTATATTAATGAGTTCCAAAATTAGAATTGCCACGTGTTTTCCTTTAATTACAAATAAAGATTTATACCAATTAAATTCAATTAAAGTCTTATAAACCTTCAACGACCAAATAAGCTGCGAAAAATAAACGGGGCGGCACATAAAAAAAGTTTTATTCATTAAATTTTATTGGCAATGAAAGTTCATACGGAATTTCAGCCATTATATCGCAAAGGGGCCGGTGTACATTGAAATTTGAAATACATATTTCTAGTGAAACGCCCGAAGGCTCCTGAAATGGGAGAACTATTCAAATATCCCCCGTGGGGAAGTTTTAAACGTTCGTTTTTTCATTGAAACAGTGTTGTGGTTAGTTGTGACGGCACGGATGCGATACGATTATCGGTGCTTAAATTTTTTGTAGTGAATGAATTGAGAAGAGGACAAACAAAGTCAAAGTCATAGCTATTAATTCAATTTAGGCGCTAAAACTGGTGGTAACTATTGAAGTGACCACCAGTTCGGAATTCGGCCTTCAACAGATGTGATATCATGTGATGTAATTGCAAAATATGTTGACCATCGCTCCAATTAAGTAAAGAAGGGCAAATAAAAGATGTAATTTGAAACATAAGAGCAAGATTGATTTAAGTCTAAATTAATAAAGTATTGGTAATGATCAATCACCATTCATCACATCAAAGTACGAACAAAACGATCATACGACGAGACGATCACGACACGACATGTAAGTAGTGTAAGTAACGACAGGTGTCTACAATTTTTCCAGTAGCTTATGCGAAGATAGCCCCGTGGGCAGGTCGGAGTGGTTAATGCTGGTGCTTTGGGCGTAAGGATGATCAAACCGACAAAAAATATTCTATTAATTTTTTTTAAGGTTATTTTTATTTACGTTTAGTTGCTTGTCTGTTGTTTATTCAAAATAGTTAATTATAGCTTTTTCAAAATAAATATAATTTTTACTGAATAATTACAAGAATTAAATAAATCTAATGTCTTCATTCTGGACTTCCAGCAACAAATAAATGCATGTCTGTTCGACAAAAAATTTAGTAGACTAAAAGCAAAATGATAAACATTTTGCTTTTTGTATACTAAATTCATCTTTAAATTATTCCCGGTATTAGATCTGAATGCTGCTGCATAAACCGTTAGTTCATGCCGAACTAAGATACTGATGAGCCATTCACAAAGTTTAAAATATATTTTCAGCGATGCGGCAACCCTAATGCTCTTAGTTCGTTCGGGCTTTACAGAGCTCGGGCCTTGTTCTACCGGAAAAAAATGTCGAAGCACGAAAAAAATATTCAAGCCAATGCCGAAAACAAAATCTGCTCTTTGTTGGCGAGTACACGGATTCGTGCATCCCTCTATCTATAATATATATATAAATGTATTGGGATTTTTTGCAGATTTTCATTCGGTATATTCGTAAAAGCGTACCTACGTAGTAATTTCATCTGCATTGAAAAACAGGGAATTTATTATTGTCTGTGGTAAATTTTGTAAATCCCTACTGATGTTTTCTAGTTCTTCTCATAAGTATGCATGATTGGTTAGTTATCCAAAGCGCATGATTGAATAGGCGGCCGAACTTTTAGAGGGGTCCCACGGCTATGCCACACGGGGGAAAGTTCGTATACACAATTTTGCAAAAAAAGTCTTAATTTCTTATTCAATAAGTACAAGTTTAGAACATTTGTGCAAACCGTCGAACGCCCTGTTACATAATACAGTAATTTAAATGATTCTGCAATAGTTGCTGATATGAAGAAATATCAGAATTAATTATAATATTATTTCTTCTTAATATTCAATTCACTTACATTATTTTTAAGCCGACTAAGTTATTAGACCCGGCAAATTTTATTAAAATTTAACTCATGCAAATATTAAGAACTTCTTTCAGTAAAACATTAGCGCACTCGATAACTTGACTCAAAGCAAAAAGTAAGCCCTTTCATAAGAGTTTAACCCTTAGCGACTAGCGTGTGTGAAGTACCCGAAGGCCTTTGATAAAAAATAAAGTTTCCCACTCACATTCGAGCGGTCATCTGGCTATACAAAATGGCCCGCCATTAGGCCACTTGTCGAGTTTGCTGCTATTTGTATGTATGAAGAAATTCTGGGATTGAAGGAAAATATGATTTGAGAAACTTACTGATGGACAAATTTGATAGATAGATAGATAGATAGATAGAAAGGGCAGAAGACTGCATCAGGTATAGACTCTCTACAACTCAACGTTTCAGCTCAGAATTACACTGAAAAAAAGGTTCTACAAAACTAGTTATGTATGTTGAAGTTTTGTTATCAGGAAACTAACTTTAGTTACATTTAATCTTATATCTCTTAGATTTAATCAAATAATTTAGTAATGAACCAAAACTAGTTTTGGTACTGGTAATTTTTAGTTCGCAAGTCACTCTGTTTAGGTTATTGGTAGTAAAATTTTGTGTTACTGTAAATTTTTTTTTTCAATGTTATTATCTGCAACTTGCGACGGCGACTTGTAAAGCTACAGGGGCAGCTGAGGCCAGTGCGGCAAATTCAAAATTCAAAAATACGCATCGATTGGACCCTTGGATATTTTTATGCCTTTTGCGGTGGAGACCTTGGGACCGTGGGGGTCCGAAGGTCGCCGTTTTGCTCGCAACTTGTCATCAAAATTTATCGAGACCTCCGGAGACCAGCGGGCGGGGAGATTTTTCCGCCAACGCGTCAGCTTGGCTATCCAAAGAGGAAACGCTGCCAGCCGCAGCGGCAGGCTTGAGCAAATTTTCTATATATAGATTGTATTTTGTACATATTTGTTGTAAATAAAAATTATATTATCTCAAATTCATACCAATTGTTTGTGTAATATTATGGATATGTTGTAAATACGATCCTCTTTATCCCATCCTTCAGTTAAAAAACAATGTCACTTCCACCTGCCTAATTATAAGAAGTGAACCCTCATTAGTTCGCAAAATAAATCATAAAAACCTCATCTCAAAAAAAGCCACTTCGCTCCGTTTTAAAAATTTCATGTTCACCTCAATGGCTCTTTATGTAGTCTGTAATTCAGAATTCTCTTTCCAACTGCGCTAATACTAATTGCGTTTATAAACTGTCCGTCTGTCCGTATTGATGTGTTTATATCGTTATAAAGATCGTGCATATTGTATTATTAGGACTAGTGTCAGCTTAATGTATCGATAAACTAAACATATCGATATTGGATTTAATCTTTATACAGTTGATTTTTCTAGCCAGTATGGGCAAGTTCTGAACTACAAGTCTTAGATAATAACGCTCAAAGGAACCATAAGCTGAACTTTGAAGATAATAAAAATGGCATTAAAATTTATAAAAAAAAACAAAAATATATACGCGTCGACTTGTAAACCTCCTCCGTTTTTTCGTCGGTAAAAATAAAAAAAGAAATTTTCAGAGATATGGTTTTTTTTTTCCAATACTTCTTCACAATACGAACAAAATTATGTATGATAATCTTGGTCACAAGTTACAAATAGAACGTGCTAAATATCATATCGTAAATAAGAAAAACAATGAAAAATTTATTATTGTCTTCAAATTTTCAAATTAGATTTGTTCTGTATCGTCAGAGTCAAAGGTTTTATTCTTCTTAATCACTGCACAAGTCAAGTTTTCACTCAAGTTTAAATGAATTGAATTTGAAACTTGCACCAATAAAATTTGGTTTATTTCGGCCTAAGGCATAAAAAGTCTAAAGAAAGTTAAATGATCACATTTCACCATGGCACCTTTTAATCGACATTCTCATCGATTTCCACAAAATATCGATAAATAAAATTAAAGGTCAACTCTTATTGTTCAACAATGGACATGTGGGCAGTATTATCCTCCATATAAGGTACTAGACCTCTTAAACACATTAGCGGCAAACTAAATATGGCTTTGTCTGTAAAACGTCTGTTTAACCGGACCTAATTATTATTAATCTATTAAAATGATTAAAAAAAAATTGATTGAATAATTAAACATGGCATGTCACAGGATGATTGTGACATATCGAGATATAAATCGATTCATTAACAAAATATTTATGTCAATTTAAAATAAAATAATTATACGTGTACTTATATATTTTTGCGTTGCATACCAAAAACGTAAAAATCCTTATGAATGTTCATCTGTCACAGCGACATATTTCAGCAACTACTAATGCTATTTATCTGAAATTTGGAATAGCAAAAGATAAATTTTCTATGTATTTGACTTCTTATGAAAATTAGAAAATAATCTTTTTTTGTTTATGCGTTTTTATGCTTGTGTATTATTATTTTTTTAAATTAAAATATATAAAAATAGTAAGATTATCCAAAAAAAATATGTTTGAATGTAACCTTGCTGAGTTTCTTGCCTGTTCTTCTCAGTTGAAGGCCGACTTAAGAGCTGGTGGTAACTTCAGTAGCTTTGACCTTCATAACTGCCCGACTAGGGTCGAAATTGAATAATGGCTTTGACTTTGACTTTGAATCCCCTCCTTTCTACCTACACCACAGTATTAATATCTCCATCTATTTCATAAAACTGTGTGAAAACCCAGCGGTGCGATTACGTTACAAAATTTCAATCATTTTCGAATTAAAATCGGTTCAATATAGCGGTTTTCTGATAACTTTTTTACGTTCTGATAACTGCAAATACAAACAGTGGTTCATTAGAAATGGAACCATTTCCGATTTTGTTATATTTCTACCGATTCAGAGGTTATTTGAATCTGAATTTAATTGCAATAAAGTTACTTAATCCACGTACAGATGTAATGTGGATTTATTCTGAAATAGGGAATATTCTAGATAAAAGAACTTTTGTATTCTTTAAAATGAGGCGCATCCGTGTGTCACTAATTAGTATTGAAATATAAAGGCGACATAGCAAAAACTCTGCTTTGACTTACTCGCCTGTTTGAAGAGACTGTTGATGCGTTCCCTTCTTGTGTGCTGTATGCATTGTTTTGAGTGCTTTCAAATTAAAACAATACTTTTATATGTATACCTAAAAAGAAAGGTTTTCTGAAGGTTTCTGGTAAGGCTAGGTGACCTTTACAATTTAACACGCACAATTTAAATAGCAGACTTGAGCCCCTGGTCTTGCCAGGTGTTCCAATGAACTTTCAGTAGTGTCAAAATTGTGACATTTTAGAGTTTTGGTAGTATAGTTACTAACAGAATAGTTTCATTAAGGCACAATTTTGACACCACTGAAAGATCATTGGAACACAATTGAAATAGCAGACTTGGGCCCCAGTAGTTTCGAAGGGCAACTGTCGGAAATCGCCGCTAAAAGCTTGGCAACAGATTTTCTAGAATATAATAGAATAATTGTTTATTTGTAGCATAATTTGAAATACATTTATTTAGACATTTGTTCTACTTGAAGGTGGTAGCCAACTATAAGGGCACCTATTACAAAGTAGCCATCAAACCACTGCATGAGCATACCAGCACTACTTTTCATCTTTTCCGAATTTTCATGATTGAATTAGTGTCCGACTAAACTAAATATTGTAACGCGAGGCCACTGTGTATTTGGCTCCTTACAATTTAAAAAAAAACCGGCATTGTGAAAATAAATTGATCGACATACCGTTATAGACATACGTACGTATATCTTTACAATATATATACATACAATAATGAAATCACTCCACTAACCTTGATATGATACTGAATTTGTTTTCCCATGCGCGTGCGCTGCCACGCTATCCCAGCACCTATTATATCACAAAAAACTATTTTTATGCTCAACACTTTCACAGCACAATGTATTAAACACAAATCTGCAAAAACCGTTTTATAAAGTTATTAACCGATTATGGAGCGATGAATGAATCCAGCCAGATAGACACTAAGTTGAACCGAAATAAAACTATAAGTACAGACTACCCTCTTCTTTCATTCTTTCTATATTCCAAGTCAGGGGGCGTCCATAAATTACGTGAGGTGTTTTTTAAATTTTCTGTCCCTCCCTCCCCCCTGGTGAGATGTCGTGAGTTTTTATTCAACCGAAGTATGAATGAAATTATTTTCTTTCGAACGAATTAAAACTGGAACCAACCAAAAAATGGACCAAAATAGTATATTTTTTTTTTGTTTCAATCAGAAAAAAAATTGCGTGATATTTGCTGAGACTCTCTCCAACGTAAGATTAGATGAGATTTGACTCGACCCCCTCCCCCCCTTAAACATCTCACGTAATTTGTGGACGCCCCCTCACAACATACCCACTTTTAAATAAACAAAAATTGTAATGCCTATTATAATAGACAAGCAAAGGTTCCTAATCCATACAGCCTTGTGTAATTGTTATTTTTTTTTCATTAATGAACACTGCACGTTTCTGCTATTTACTAAAAAAAATACAAAACAGTGATACCATTCACAAAAACAGAATGATAATGAAATATGAGAAGTGAAATAATATTGAAAGGAATTTTATTTCAATGAAATAGCGATTAAAATAAATATAAATCCCTGACGGTATCTTTTCATTTTTATGTTACAAGTTTAAGCTTCCCATTTGCATTTTTCATTGCAACATTTTTGCTTTTTTAACCAGTTTGAATGCTGGCAACATTTCCGTACGCAAACACATGTTTGTGTATTATTTGAACGGATCGCAATTAATGAAAATCCGTGGAAATAAAAAGTAATTTCCCTGAATATTGCTGTTGAAAGAGAGTATTTTATCATGGAATATCCTCTTTGTAAATATTATACCGATAAATAATCTACAGTTTTTGTTTTTATTCCTTTCGACTTGTTCGGAAACATTGGCTTTTTCATTAGTACCGAGGCGGGAAATTTGTTTTTTTTTTTTAAATATGAAAAAATTAAAATTTCCCGCTTCGGTACTGATTTTTAACCTTAAAATCACTAAGTTTTTGTAGTTTCTCATGAATTTTATTTTTGCTGATGGCATTATTTAACTAAAATAATATTAAAGCGCTCGTGCTATAGCTTGATTAGCCGTTCTTAATCGGTCGGAAAAGTTAACCATTCACCGGTGTGACATCCGGATGGGTGACCGCCTAGTGGTATTTCAACTCGTACTTTTTCCATGGGCACGTAAAGCCGCTGATCCCGGTTACTAGTTGGTATCTAGTCAGCTTGAAAACTCAAACAGTAGGTTGACTAGCCTACCTCCACCAATCCGCAGTGGGCACGCGTGGTGGAGTACCCATTCCCTTTCACTCTCATTTGTGAAAGAAGAACGTGTCCGAAAGTGGGACATCATGGGCTGATGATGATGATGATGATGAATACCTTAAGGATGTTAATGAAAAATCCGTGAAAGAGGCGTGATTGTTAGTTTATGTAGGTAAGTCGTTTTCCAATACAAGCCTACATAATCGATAATTTTAATACTGTAGCAAATTAACTTTCGGGTTTAAGAGCCTACATTATTTTTACTCAACTTCCTTCCCTACCATTTTTAAAGAAAAACCTTTCTCAAAAACCACAAACTTTACAAGGAAAATCACATCAAATCCGTGTTGTCGATCCAGAACCATAAACAAAGCTCGTGTCTATGCTACGTTTTAAAGCACACAGACAATATTACCCTTTTATTTCATTTGATAAAACTGCAACACGCCGAATACCTAAGCTTACATATTTGAAAGCCAATACACAAAACGTACTGTAAATATTTTTCACGATCGATTTAATATTGAAAAAAAGGGGTTTTTCAATTTTTCGCATATCCGCCGGCGAGTCCGGATAAAAATTGTTATCCGGGCGCACACAAACATATTTTTTTCGTGTTTTGCCTATGCGATGTACAAAGTATTGATTAACGCCCGCCTCTCATCGGTCGAGGTAATAAATAAAAAAAAATCAACGGACTGCATTGCCTCGGGGTATGCACTCACGATCGTTCAAACATATACGGAACATAATGTATACGTGAAGCGACCATTTTATCCTGACACCCCCACCCCCGAGCGGGTACAGCGAAACCGGGTGAAAATGGCGGTGTTCCTTTTAAATATGCAGTCCTTGTTAATCTTGATGCCTTTGCGTCCACTAGGCATCGTAAATGGATATTTTATTTCCATCGAATGTTTTATTATTGTTATTGTGTAATAAAATATTTTTTATACAAAATTCAGGTAGCTGCAAGCTTTTTACGAAACCGCATAATGTGTTTTTCAGATTTTCCATTTGGAGATTTAAGGTTAACGCACACTTATTCGAGCCGAACGCGTCGAACGAAACGAATTTTAGAATTCTGTATAATTATGAACTCTCATCCAGATTCGGACGATTCGATGCGGACAAGTGTACGAGCTTTCATAAGATTTCATATACAGAATTCTAAAATTCGTTTCGTTCGATGCGTTCGACGCGTTCGGCTCGGATAGATGTGTGTTCACCTTTATTTTGGCTTTTCGCTCTATGTTGATTCAAGTGTTTTTTTTACCACTATGTCGGTAAACAAGCATACTGCCCACCTGATGGTAAGCGGTTACCGTACTGAAATTTATCTTTAAACTATAAGTAAAATGTATATACAGAACGAGTCAATTCTAGGAATCTGAATATTGCTGCCTTGGCTGCTTCTGGTCATGCTGCGTTTACTGCAGTTTCGAAAAAAGCTGCCGAACTTAGGTGTAATAGGTTAAAAGAAAGTGTAACAAATGACTACAATACAATTTGATGGGAGTAAAGTTATACAATAATGTATTATTTATGTACTTATCTTGATTTCGGGTAAAGGAAATCCATTTTCACATCAATTCAGTCACGAATGACGATTTGAACCCAAAATTAACCGTTAAACTTTTTAATGCCTCTACTTGGTAGGAGCACTGCGATATGTAGGGACTTGGGGAAATTTATAAAACCTTTATTTTATAAAAAAGTTTTTATTTTTTTTATTGTTTTTTTTTTATTTCTGAAACCAACCTCAGTCTATGCTCAATAAATCCTCAACATAAATAAAAATACAAACATTAATTTTTATATATAAAGATAGGTATGTTTGTGTCTAACCACAATTTCATCGTAGCTTATTTTATGTAGCCAATGGCGATAAACACTCTAAGCCAATTTCTGAAACCATCTAAGATTTTCAGAGTTTTGTATCATTGAAGTCTTAGTACAACTTACACATGAGTCAACTTCGTGTCTGTACAATAACGCCATAACCAAATTTTCTACAACCTCACGTTTACAATGGGACCTAAATATTGTCAATGAAAAATGGATTTTATAGATCTTACTGGGCAGCTGTGGCCAGTGCGGAAAATTCAAAATTCAAAAAATACGCATCGATTAAACCCAATCATATTTTTATGCCTTTTGCGGTCGAGACCTTGGGACTGTGGGGGTCCGAAGCTCGCCGTTTTGCTCGCACCTTGTCATCAAAATTGATCGAGACCAGCGGGCAGGGAGCTTTTTCCGCCAACGCGTCAGCTTGGCTATCCAAAGAGGAAACGCTGCCAGCCTTCTGGGAACCTTGCCGTTAATCGGAAGCAACGGCAGGCTTGAGGAAATTTTCTATATTATAGATAGTACATATTTGTTGTAAATTAAAATGTTATGTGATCAAAATGTTCCAAGTCCCAAATATTCCATTTGTTCCGGGTATAGCGTGATATCATCCCATATCTGTCGTTATGTCACCGGCAGTGACGCCTAAACGTAAATTTGGTGTGTTACCAACTTGTTTATGGGGTTTAAATAAAACAATTCCCTTGAAAGTTTCCCTTCACGCCGGCCCGTTCCGTTCCGAACGACACAAGTTTAGTATTGCTTTTAACCAAATTGATACTTGTTACGCGCTATGTCAGAAATTGTTATGACTAAATGACGCGTTAATTGGCTATAAACATCGGTACCAGGAGCAGGTAACCAGTTTATGCTAGCTCCAAACACAATACTATCACCCAATAGCACCTTTGACCCATTAGCACCCAAGACTGTCTAGTCTTTGATTAAGGATACATCCAGATTGAGCGTCGAAGCTGTGCACGCGTCGAAAAAAAAAGCCCCTAACTGTTGGGGCTAAATCAAATAAAAATAAATACAATTGCATAATAATGTTAAATATATGTAAAATTGCAAAATAATGTCATCTATGGGCGGGGGCACCTGGATACCAGCTTGATCCTTTAGACTCGGTTCAACGACGTGCCATAAGAATTGTCGACGATCCCGAGCTCACAAGCGGTTTAGAGCCTCTCAGTCTGAGGAGAGACTTTGCCTCCTTATGAGTGTTCTACCGCTTGTACAACGGACGGTGTTCTGAAGAATTGTTTAAGATGATGCCCACGGCTACTTTCTACCATCGCAACTCTCGCCATCGACGGGGAGTCCATCCTCACATATTGAAACCTGACCACGCGTGCCCACTGCGGATTGGTGGAGGTAGGCTAGTAGTCAACCTACTGTTGGAATTTTTCAAGCCGCCTAGGAGGCATCCAACTAGTTTAACGACTATCACAATTAAGTGATAAGCGGGACCGTTGGACCAACGGCTTTACGTGCCTTCCGAAGCACGGAAACGCTAAGAACGGCTAATCATGCTACACCACGAGCGCTTCCTATATATCATTGATACATGTTTGAAAATCTAAACTAATGGAAGCCCGGGGCCACTTCCACAACCACTTTGGATCCGCTTTTGCTTTTGTTCCCGGTCTCCCCCCTACTGCGTGGAAGTCCAAGTTACATATAGCTGATCTAGAAGCAATTCTATACAAAAAAAGAAATGGTAAGCAAAAGGATAATGCCACACCAAAATCGCTCGAGGGATCAATGAATATCGTTGAATATGAGACTCCAGACTACTACTCACAGCAGCAATGAAAGTTTTCTCCTTGCTGATTAACAAGAATGGAAATATCAACCTTATTGTAGTTAAAATAAAACCTAAACTAGCACATAACTTTGCATCTCTACTTCTGTAGGTCTAATTGAACCCCCAACAATTCTAAAACAGAAGATTATAAAGCCAGAGCACCACAGGCGGAGCCATCGCAACGTTCACAATAAAAATATGTAAATTGAGTCAACACCAGCCAGGGAGGAAGCAATTCCGCTTAATTGCGAACCGCGGACGGCTTTATATATTAAAATCACGCGACGCCACTAATGAGAACGATAATTCGTGGTTAATAATATAGTGCGGTGGAAATGCCGCAAGAATATGTGCTGTACGTAGTTTGACCTGTAGTGTTAGAAGATGGGGGTTCCAAAGATTGCAGTCGGAGAGTGTATGTTCAAATCAGTCTATAACTCCTTAAGGTAAAATGTCCTTGACGTCTCTCGAGAAGTTAAGGGGTTGATGATGTGCAAGTTCCTTCAAGATATTTTCCAAGCAGCCAAGTACGAGTCAGTGAATCAAATCTGCAACTTCATAATCGTAGTCAAGTAGAATTGTACCTCTAAGCAGTTTTGGCATTATAATGATACAAGTTACAGCAAAATTGAGGAATGAAACCTTTTATTTGTACTAATCTGAAAAGAGCGGGACGACCAGGTGGACCGACGATCTGGTCAAAATCACTGGGCGCCCAAGCGGCCCAAAACCATTCGAAGTGGAAGATAATGGGGGAGGCCTATGTTCAGCAGTAGATATCCCTGGGCTGATATGATGATAATGAATCTGAAAAGGATGATTTCAAATCATTTATATCAAATAGACCGCAGGAATCGTAGGCACTTATGAATTTATATAAGTAACTATCTTAGGAATGGAAACCAGATAACTTATATACTACTAAATATTTTACGATTGTTCCTCGATGTATTTTACCTATTTACGTTTTGAGTGTTGCAAGTGCACAAACAGATGGAACTTGTCTATCGACAAAAAGTGGATTAAAATTGAAACAGATTACAGTAGTCTTATTTAGTTCATATACCATACTATTTTTATCAGTATGACAACACAAAACCAGTTCATATAGTTATGACGTATGTTATCGATCTTTCAAACTCCATAATCTGATGGCATTGTAACCGTGCCAAGCACATCCACTAAAGCTGTTAAATTAAACCTTTAACCTCTCATGGGAATGAACTTTAGGTGAATGCCATAGATCGTGCAAATTAATGAGATGTGACAATAGGTTATGGTTTAGAAAGGTATGTCAGAAATTATAGGAAAATCTACTTTATTGCGTTATATACAGATTATTATTATTAGTTCTTGGTGTTTATTTAAAATTGATTAACTGACTCGCTTGTATTTTCTAGTACACGCATACGCACCCGCACAGCACGGGGTTCTTCAAAAAGGGTGTGAAGAGATTTCTGCAGGGTTGGCAACGCGCGTTACACCCCTAGTGTTGCAAGCTTCCATAGGCTACGGTAACCGCTTACCACCAGGAGGCCAAATGCTTGATTGCCACATGATTAAAAAAAAAACGAGCGATAACCGATCGGCGTCTATCGCCGCGTTAATCCTCACTTGTAGGTGATAGAAGCATATTATTTTTTTATACCACAAGAAATCTTTATTATTAAATTCTACCACTTTTGCAGTCAATGAGCTTATGGCTAATGATACCTTTATGCTCAAAATACCTGACAAATTGATAAAAAAACTGTTGATTATTAAACCAATTTTAATTTGTTTAAGTTCACAATTTAATAGACAATTTCTTTCCGATTAATTCTAACGTATCTATACAATTAACTATTCTATGGATTTCAGGCACAGTTAGCAATTAACCTGTATTTAACTAACGGCTATAAAACGTGCAGCTAAGGGTTAACAAATTGAATTATTGTTAGGTCTAGCAGTGTAGGCAATATATTTGCATTTCGTTTTATTGTTTACCCCTTTCGACGTAGTTTGGATTAATTGTTTATTTTTGGGCTTGAAATGTTTGTGGGGTAATTTCTATGAACTCATCGTAATAGTGCGTCCATGCTTGGCGAACCGAGCACAAGCCGAGCCACGAACGAGCACACTGCGAGCACGATTCGCGTAGTGTGAACGGGCTTGCGAGCCTCGAACGAGCATTAGTAGCGTGCTCGACTGCGCTCCGCCCGATTGTAATTTTTTCACGAACAGAGGGATTCGCAACGCGCTCGTTGTAGGCTCGTTGAAGGCTCGTTAAGTACGAAGCATGGACGCACGCACCATAATGGTGCGTCCATGCTACGCGAAGCGAGCACGAGCTGAGCCTCGAACGAACAGGATTCATTCGTTGCTCGCGATTTCAAGCGTGGACGGTCTTGCGAGCCTCGAACGAGCATTTGTCTTGCGCTCGACTACGCTTTGCCCGATTGTCAGTTTTTTCACGAACACATGGATTCGCATCGCGCTCGATGTAGGCTCGTTGTAAGCTCGTTGTACGTAATGTACGTCCACACTTAACATCGCGAGCAACGAACGAATCCTGTTCGTTTGTTCGCGACGATGGACGCACCATCAAATCTACTAATGGTGCGGATTCTGTTGTTTACAACTAAACTAATTTAGTCTCACTATGTCTCTTTCTATCAAAGAACATAAGAAAAGGATGTAAGAAATTTATTCATGTCAAATTAGTCCAATGCTTGTTTTCAACGTAAATTTAGTCGCTATCTATCGCAGTTATGTCAATAGTAGTAAATACGCGAAAATTAAGACGGCAAAGATTAATTTGACAGATTTTAAATATTTTCTATCCTTTTTCAATAATATTTATTAGAGAGAGATGTGATAATGTGACTAAAATGAGTTTAGTGTGATTTACAACAGAAACGGCACCAATGAGAGGTAATTTTAGTGCTATCATCTATATTTTATATTATTACCTACTAACTTTTCACGTTATCCACGGGATATTTAGGGGATGCATTTTACAATAAGGAATTTGTGGAAAATTGAAAGTTTCTGGACCCTGTGTTCTTTTTTGTTTTTTAATTAAATGGGTTTGCGTTTGGCCACTGACCCGCCCATAAGGACGCTCTACGCTGAGCAAAATTACGACAATTGTCTGAATTTGTCTGCAACAATTACCGTGCGTTAGAGCGATATCTACCTCTTTTTATTAATATTAAATATCATTTTTTCGGATAGATATATCCTTTCCGATACAGATTGTATAGCTGATATTCGTTATAAATTTATTATTTTCAGTCTGACTATAAACTACACACATTAAATTAACCTTAAAATAGTAATAATGATGTATCAGTAAATGCTTCGGGAAAGTGCGGTGAATAATTAAGATCAGTCCTACAGATTATAATAAGTATATAAGAGCTCTATTAACTTGTCTGTCTTCAAGTCACTATCACGTGTCTATCACTACATAAGGTTGCGGGTTTATAGCATAAGCTGAGAGGGGAGCGGATGAAGGTTATAAAGGAGATGGGTACGTTGGTTCTAAAACCGTTTCTATTTTCCGAAATACAAGTAGCTTATGTATTTTTCATGAATGTTTCAAACAAACATTTAAAAAAAACATGTTGTTTGGAAGTATGTGACTCAATCACGGATAATACTTTGGATGAAAGGTACATTTCACATAGATCTTAACTAGGAGTAAACCAAAGGACACTTTTTATTCCAAAAACCTAGGGTAAAACCTCGTAGAATAATTATTACTACAATGCGCCCGCTGTTAATATTGGCCAAATCAAGGAAAAGGCTAATCTGATTAAGATGGGGCTTCCACTATAAACTATGCCTAAAAAAAAAAAACCCCTCCCATCAAAATCGGTTTAGCCGTTGCCGAGATTACCCCCAATTAGGTGTCAGAAACGCATTCTGTCGTCAGCCGCACTGTAAGAAAGGATAACTTACCATGTTAAGTCCTCAAAATAATATTTTCGAAGCAAATCAACAATATCACTGGCCATTCCACCACACAATTAGCGAAGTCAGCAAACAAAGTGACCCGACTAAATGGTAGGTAAGTGTGGCAGAATACCCCAATAATATCATACTGCAATGAAGTTGCACTTTCCGTTTATGAATTGCAAAACTTTGGGCGGTTCTATGGCGGACGGACCCTAGTTCCACGGCGGATTTCAAAGACAAAACGAAACTCTTAGTTTGACGTTTATTCGCTTTGTTAGACTAGTGGCTAATTCAAATTACATATTTAGGGTACATATTTTTATTGCTGTTTTGACGGTTTGATACAATGTTATGTCGATTTTAAATTAACTTCCCGAAGAGTACAAGACTTGAAACTTAATATATAGCTCAGAACTGGATGGTACTGCAATATACGATTGCTTTCTTATCTGTATGTTCATTTGTCTGTTCCACACAATACTAATAAGTTGATACAATTAATAATTTATAACAGGTGGAGATTTCGAGATGACATTTTCGAAACCTATGTTGGGTTAGTCATGCTGAACAACTTTTACTATGGGATCAATATATATATAATTCTCAAAATAAAATTGTTACTTGCCATAGTAAATTTCAACCTTGCAAAATTCTGAATTCTCAAAAATAAATTTTAAGTATTCAGTGTTGGTCCCATAGTAAAAGTTGTTCAGCATGACTAACCCAACAAAGGTCTCGAAATCTCCACCCAGTATACATAGAATAAAATAATAATACCTAGCTAAAAAGTGAGACGCATACTATATTGAACTCAAATTCCACGCGAGTAAGCTTGAGAGTTCCTTTAACAGGTTCCTTAAGAAATCGCTTTTCTTTCATCACTAAATTACATAATGATTTTGATGAATCTCTACCTGACCGTTTCAGTTTAGAATTTAACGCGATGTTGGTTTTCGGTACACGTTTGTAATTAAATATGGCTACCGTGTACACTCAGCCGCACTTGGTTATCGGAAAAGCATTAATTTTAACCGAACCGCAAAAAAAGTTTACAAAAAAAACTATCCAATTTTTTTTTATTATTTTAGTTACCATCGACGCTGTTGATTAAAACAACCCGCGTGTGTTCAGGGGATGGGGTGTTGGATGACCAAATAACTGTGAAATGAAATTCGCTATATATTTTACAATTTTAATAGTGTTTGGCTTATCAAAGCCGGAAGCTACCCGAAAAGTAATTAGGAAACTGCACTCTGCACAAGTACACACGGCTACAGATCAAGCTATACATTTCCAGTATAAGCTGATCTCGCATTGTATAGGATTTCGGTACAATGGGAGGTCAGCTTATACTAGAAATGTATAGCTTGATCTGTTGCCGTGTGTACACCTTGCTTATGAAGTACTCTCATTGTCACATTTTCATTTTTTTTCGGTTATAATTTTTTATTTATTTTCTCTCTTTTTGTCTTATTTATGCTTAGGTATATGTTTTTTTTATTTTTAATGATTTGCAAAATAAAAGGTCGGATTGTCCAAAAAATATTTTTTAAATGTAACCTTGCTGATTTTCTTGCCGGATTCTTCTCAGTTGAAGGTTGACTTCCGAACCGGTGGTAACTTCAGTAAACTTTACCTTCATAGCCTCCTTTCTGAATCGCTCGTGGTGGTAGCATGATTAGCAAAGTTAAGCTACGTCTGTCGTGGTCGGTACCTGGATGGGTGACCGCCTGGTGGTATTTCAAATCGAGCGTTTCCGTGCTTCGGAAGGACGTTAAGCCGTTGGTCCATGCAGGTTATCACTAAATTGTGAAATTCGCTAAGCTAGTTACATGCCTCCTAGGCGGCTTGAAAAAATCCAACAGTAGGCTGACCACTAGTCTACCTCCACCAATCCGCAGTGGGCACGAGTGGTGTTGTATCGCCCAGCCCCTTTCACCCTCATTTGTGAAAGGAGGCCTGTGTTCAGCAGTGGTACATTATAGGCTGATGATGATGTTGATGATGAAACTCCTTTCTGTGGCCTAAATTGAATAAATGGCTTTGACCTTGAAAGGAAATTAGCCTTGACACTTTTGTGATGCTTGATGATGTGGTCAACCTGTGCTGTATAAAAATGTTGCTACTGAGAAAACTGGTCGGTTCGCTAGTATGAAGAGCCAAAGGTATCATTCCGACAGCTGCCAAGCCAGTTCCATCCTAGTATTTAACCTTATCATTACATACCACGGTGTAATGATAAACTAAGTAAAAAAACAAGCCCAATAAGGTTCAATTTCACTAAATTATGTATGCTGACTGTACTATGATTGTTGCATTTGGCACATGAATTAATTAACCTGGTCTCTGATAACATGAGACCACACTGCACTTACAACACAATAATGTTGGTAGCTGGTAACACTACTTAATAGTATGCACCAGGCGCAGGATTAGGTAGCTCGCCCACGTACTACTTTTTTTGGCTCCGGAAATCGCAGGTACATTTTTAGGGTTCCGTAGCCAAATGGCAATAAACGGAACCCTTATAGATTCGTCATGTTTGTCTGTCTGTCCGTCCGTAGGTCACAGCTATTTTTTTCCGAAACTATAATTTTTTTCTAAACTGAAGTTTGCGCGAGATACACTTCCAAAGTGGTAAAATGTGTGTCCCCCCCCCTGTAACTTCTAAAATAAGAGAATGATAAAACTAAAAAAAAATATGATGTACATTACTTTAAATTGGTTTGAACGAGATCTAGTAAGTAGTTTTTTTTAATACGTTATAAATTGAAATTCATATCAAATACTCAGGTCTATACTACCATTTACTTATATACCTGCAGTTTTGTACGGAACCCTCGGTGCGCGAGTCTGACTCGCACTTGGCCGGTTTTATTTTATTTTGTAGCCCGTTTGTGTTTCAGTATTGAATTCTAAATGTTTTATATTCGGCTAAAAAAAAACGCACAGTAATTGTCGCTCGTGGGGCGAGCTTCCGTTATCTGGTTGAGTGAAAGATTTTCAGTATATTGATAAATAGGATTATAGAAATATTCAGGCAACGGAAAAACTACCTATTATCGAAATTCATAGCTCTTTTATAGACTAGCTTTTTCTATTTAAATTTTTTTTTTATTTACTGTATCCTGTGTTTGACTACAATCTCACCATGTGAAGTGATGATGTGGCCGAAGGTGGTGGCACACATGTGCAGAGCTGTCGGAACAGCCAGTCAGATGGGTACTACAAAGTACCCTACCACCGTGCTATGGTTTCCTCACGATGTTTTCCTTCACTGAAAGCACAAGTTCATCGTAGGATTCGAACCCGGGACCTTCGTCTCGGTATCCGACTTAAAATAGGTAATTTAACATTTAAGTAGAATTACATTTGCATTAATTTCAAAAAGATATCTAAGGAATTCAAAAGACGGAAATAGGTAAGTACTCTTGTATACTTCTAACGCAGCAAACGGCCCAATTGGTAAGATAAATGTTGGTTCTTATGTCACTTAACCTTTGATATAACACTTACATACGAATGCAGTGAAAAATGTAAACTTTTTTTCATAAAAATTATTGCCAGACTTAAAAAAGACCCGATTACTCAATATAAAATAAAATTTATTTCCACTAGAAGGCAGAAAAAGTAAAAAAAAAAACAAACTACCGATACCGATGAAAAGCAAGTCAATTAATAAAACCTATTCACCTTAACGATTGCAAACTCTGTAATTAGAAATGGGGGGTGGCCAAGCTGTTTGCCTGACTAACTACGTGTCACAGTACAAAAGATAATAGTAATTCAACTTAGTATAAATTCACCTCTTAAAAGATTGCTTAATGCTTATGTCAAAATGGCTTCAAAATCAAAAACGAAACTACACAAAAAACGGCATTTGGATTTGAAATGTGGTAATTGTGAAAATATCTCCACATACGGCAAACTCACTTAAAACTTATCGGAGCTAACTTATAGTAAGAAACAACTTAATAACGGTTTCTGTAGTCTTAGGCTCGCTCGCGGTTAAAAATAAAACAATGAAACCAATTGTTATAATAGGACGCGCGTCCCACGCGAGAACTAACCGGAAAATAATTATATTTCATGCACACAAATATTAACCTTGGTTAATTTTTGTTTATACCACTACTTCAAACAAGCATACGGGCCGCCTGATGGTAAGCGGTTACCGTAGCCTATGGACGGATTGTAACAGCAGGGGTAATACTTGCACGTTGCCGACCCTAAAATAAATAAAAACTTTACAAAAATCTGGGTATCCAAAAAAGTTAAATTCAAAGTCATCAATTCAATTTAAACCCCTATGTCCCTACATAAAGGTCGAAACTACAGAAGTTTCCTCCCGGTTTGGAATTCACCCATCAACTAAAAACAAACAGTATTTTAACCTACTGTTCTCTTTTTACTACGTCCAAATCGACCTTATTACCAGCTCAAATATTTATCCGGCCTTCCGAGCGGCTACCAGCTACCAGCTTACATAATGTGAATGTTCGGACGATGTTGACTCTGCCAATATGTAAGGGATATTAAAAAAGTTTTTGTTAGATTTTTACTAGTGATAGCAATAAAAAAATGTGTCTGGTTTTAATTTGCTCTTGAACTGTGTAACATCGTGGCTATCTAACGCATTTTTTTTTTCTAGTCGTACCGACAATTTTTAGATACGAACATCCTCCAGTTGACTTGGAAGTTTTGACAGCACATATACGTAAAGTGAAGATTCTCTGTCTACGGCACATATACATCAATGTGTCAAAAAGAGACGGGCTTCTTAGGTCTCGACAACTTTAAATACCTACCACGCCGCAGAAAAAGGGTTCGAAATTCGATTCTCACCCAGGACAAAGATTTGTGTGCATGAACATGTCTGCTTGATCTATGTCTGGTTGTAAGTGTCTATCTAACGGTGGGTTTTCACTATTCGTTTAACAATCTTATTTTAACAGAGTCTTATGACACATGTTAACATTTAAATCGCAGCTAGTCAATTGATGCTTAAAAAAAATACAACGAATTGTGTTTTCACCTGATAAGTCTAAAAATCGATTTGCTTGTTTGCGAGTCGCGAGCGGAACGACCTAAAACATTGTTAATTAATCTTGCGACGAATCGGATAAAAACTTAATTTGTGGTGAGAACACAACACTCAACAAAATGTTTATCAGATTAGTCGGGTTAACATGTCAATGCAATGGATACTCACCGCCCGACTAACATTGTTAGACTTGACCTGTACCCCTAGACAAAGTACATTTCGTTGCGTTTACGCGAATAGAAACGCTACAAAATGTATGAGTTTGACATTTAGTTACGCTAGGATCTATAGTATCCTTATGTAAATCTCATACATTTTGTAGCGTTTTTATTCGCACAAACGCAACGAAATGTACTTTGTCTAGGGGTACAGTACTGTAAGGTAACATCGTCTGTGTTTATTGTTGAGCGTTGGTGTTTATTGTTGAGCGTCGGTGTTTTATTGTTGAGCATCGGTGTTCATTTTTTAGCGTCGGTGTTTACTGTTGAGTGTAGTGGAAACGTAGGTTAAGAAATCTAAGTATATCAGTTATCTGGTTTCCATGGTACGAGTTCTGCACAATTTAGGAGTAAATGACCGTGTATAAAGAATGTCCCAGAATATTATTATTTTATTAATGTTGTTATTAGTACTCCCCTGATTAATTACGTCGTTGTTTTTACCTACGCCTATTTATTACTAAACAAACATTGATATCATATTCAAACAATACAAAAAGATATTTAATTACAGTAAAACTATCAATTTAATGAAATGATTCTTATTTAATTGACAGAACACAGAAGCGCATGTGTTGCGCACAGCGTCGATAAAATGATGAATCACGCGCATGCACCAACCATAGATCCTGATATCACGTACGGTACTTGCGTAATATAAAACCACGTGCATTTACTACGTCACGTTAGGTGTATTGTTATGATAACAGGGAATAATGCACACTTTAAATATGACCACGTCTCTCAATTTCGCAATCAACTCAAGTGGCTTCCTATCCACCTTCGCCGGAATGCACACATATTGTCACTCTTATACACTATCTAAAGCCCCTCGCTATCTCGAGGAACGCGTCGAGTCCTACAACTTTAATGGCTTCCTATCCACCTTCGCCGGAATGCACACATATTGTGATTCTTATACACTATCTAAAGCCCCTCGCTATCTCGAGGAACGCGTCGAGTCCTACAACTTTAATGGCTTCCTATCCATCTTCGCCGGAATGCACACATATTGTCCTTCTTATACACTGTTTTATTTAAATCTAAAGCCCTCCCTATCTCAAGGAACGCGTCCAGTCCTTCACCTTTCATGGCTTCCTATCCACCTTCGCCGGAATGCACACATATTGCCACTCTTATACACTGTTTTATTTAAATCTAAAGCCCCTCGCTATCACAAGGAACGCGTCGAGTACTACACCTCTCAACATCATCTTCTTCATAGATCCATGGAACTTAACCTCCAAACTCCCAGTCTCACTTCTCAGTCTTATTCCCAATCTTTTACTATCCAAGCTGTACGTCTCTGGAACTCTCCCCCGTAGACAATGAATGAATGAATGAAAATGGGCCCAGACGTTAGACTCTTTTAAATCTCTTGTTATTTCACACTATCACATGCTATAAACTTCCTCATGTTCTGCCTTTCTTTCTACTTTTCTAGAGCTGTTATTTTCATGTTATGACTACTTATTTTATTATATTAGATTATTATTTTGGTTATTTAAGTATCAAGATTTAGTAAGTATTAGGATTTAATATTTATTTATTTAAGTGTATTCTTGTGCTGCCATATTCTCAGTATCCGGTTGTCTGGAAGAAATTGCTTTAGGGATAAGACCGTCTGTTTTGTATCAATTCTTCTTGTATTGTTGTTTGGTCTTCTACTATATGGTGTAAAAGCATAATTTTATCTTATTTTACTTTTCAGGTATCTTAATTTCTGTTGCTATTCGTACCGATTCTGCTGTAAATCGCACTAATGCAAAGCAACCTATATTGGGTTCTTCATACTGAACAACTTATTATGGCGTAAACATTGAAATCTCGAAAAAAAAAGTTATTTTTTTGAGAATTCACTACTGGTCCCTTTGTAGATTTTATTCAGAATGACTAAATCAACATAGGTTTCGAAAATATGCCATCTCCACCAGGTACCTATACCTATTTCACAAAATTTCCAAGAACCGTTCTACTTATTGCAAATATCTAAACACATCTTCATTTGCCAATATTTAGTTTCAATGATAAGGACTAAGTGACCACAATACATAAAAGTTAAGTGTGTCCTGACCCATATTTAAACTGATAAAGTTTCCGCCAAATGTAACGATAAACCTGTATGACTAACTCTTTTAAAACTATTTACAAATGTAGACTTTGTATTATTGATATAAAGTGCAATATTACTTGTAAGTAGATGCGGTGAGTTGAAATGACCAATCAGAAGCTACGTGAGTCATTTGATAACAGTTTTATGTTCGGAAATGTGTTTTTAGACTAAATTAAAAGTCCCCAAGAAAAGGAAATTATGTTTTAATCCAGGTATTTTAAGGATCAAATATAATTGAAATGTTTTTAAGGCGCAGTAGGTACATATAAGGTTGACCACCGAATAGGTAATTTTCAAAAATGTACAATGGATTAAAAAAACTAGAATTAATTACTCATTTGTTATTTGAACTGTTTCCAATACACACCTTAAAACAAAAAGAAAAACCACTTTACGTGCAATACCATTTGCGTCAGGTGAGAGGAAAAAAAACAATGCGGTCAAAACCGGTTATAATCCGCCGCGATCCGGTTTTCACGCGTCACGCAAAGGGTCGGTGTTTTGAGGGTAGCTCTCATTTTTACTTTTTAGAGTTCCGTAGCCAAATGGCAAAAAACGGAACCCTTATAGATTCGTCATGTCTGTCTGTCTGTCTGTCTGTCTGTCTGTCCGTGTATGTCACAGCCATTTATTTCCGAAACTATAAGAACTATAATGTTGAAACTTGGTAAGTAGATGTATTCTGTGAACCGCATTAAGATTTTCACACAAAAATAGAAAAAAAACAATAAATTTTGGGGGCTCCCCATACTTAGAACTGAAACTCAAAATTTTTTTTTTCATCAAACCCATAAGTGTGGGGTGTCTATGGATAGGTCTTCAAAAATGATATTGAGGTTTCTAATATCATTTTTTTCTAAACTGAATAGTTTGCGCGAGAGACACTTCCAAAGTGGTAAAATGGGGGACACACATTGGGGGACCCTGTAACTTCTAAAATAAGAGAATGATAAATCTATAAAAAATATATGATGTACATTACGGTGCAAACTTCCACTGAAAATTGGTTTGAACGAGATCTAGTAAGTAGTTTTTTTTTAATAGGTCATAAATTGAAATTAATATCAAATACTCTGGTCTATACTACCATTTACTTATTTTCCCAAAAGTTTTTTACGGAACCCTCGGTGCGCGAGTCTGACTCGCACTTGGCCGGTTTTTTTATTATTTTTTTTTTGTGTTGGGTAGCACCTTTGTATTTATAAAAAACAGACGAAATGGGCTGTGCAAAATAAAAGCATTTTCTATTTTTACTTTTTTAAGGCGATGTTGATTTATGATTCTTTATTTAAGAATAAAAAAAACAATCATTTTTGTAGTTGTCAAAGAAAGTAAACACAGTAGCCCCCTTATTAATAAATTAGGTGTAAGTCAGTCTTGTAACAACCAGGTATTAAGATAGCTCCAGCCCTTTTTGTTTATATGGCATTAGAAAGTGACGAATATATTTAAATCCTAGGTATTATTATACTTGACTTACACCTTATTTATTAACTAGCTGCCCGGCGCGACTTCGTTCGCGTGGTGCTATCGTACCCTGTAGTGATACCCCACCCTACCCTACCCTACCCTACCCTATATGAATATTTTTCCCCGTTTTTGCAACATTTTTCACTGATGCTTCGCTCCTATTAGTCGCAGCGTGATGTTATGTAACCTAAAGCCTTACCCGATAATTGTACTATCCAACACAAAAAGAATTTTTCAATTCGAACCAGTAGTTCCTGAGATTAGCGCGTTCAAACAAACAAACTCTTCAGCTTTATAATATTATAGTATAGATAAGGGGGTTAGCGTTTAAAGGAATTGACTCTCTTAGTGCAAAAAGCAATAAATCTATATTCTCATAAAAAGAAAAAAGAAAAACAACAAACAATTATTTGAATAAAGAATTCCTCGGCAATTTGTAGCAATTCATATTTTACAAAGATTACATTTACCGGTAAACAACCGATTATTAGAAACGGTTTGGTAATACAATGTTCTATCGAATCCGTAACCCTCTAACTTGATGAATAATTTAATGCGCTGGTATTTTACAGGCAAGTTTTCACGCCACTACTGACACTAATTATACAGTATTCACAAATGTTAGGGTTCGTTTTGACGTCTGCTAAAACCTTTGCATGACTGATTGTATCATAAGATTTATTCTGTTATGTACCTATACTGGATGAAGATTTCGAGACGGCATATTTTCGAAACCTGTGTTGGGTTAGTCATGTTGAACAACTTTTACTATGGGACCAACACTGAATTCTCAACAACTTTTTTTACTTTTCATGCATTCTGTTAGAGAAAGGTTGACATTTACTCCGGAAAGTAAAATTTTTTTTTGAGTACCTATGCACTTTCGGTCCCA
The DNA here is from genome assembly GCA_947623365.1 of Achlya flavicornis. Lineage (NCBI taxonomy): Eukaryota > Metazoa > Arthropoda > Insecta > Lepidoptera > Drepanidae > Achlya > Achlya flavicornis. The sequence goes on from OX392484.1 coordinate 13,587,270, forward strand.
TAGTAAAAGTTGTTCAGAATGACTAACCCAACATAGGTTTCGAAAATATGCCATCTCGAAATCTCCACCTATTATACACGCTCCGCTTCACTGGTTTATCCGGAGATGTATTGTATTCCTTTTATTTCAGGTTATGTTAAATTTATATTCCACTTCTTTATTGTGTATATTGCACCATAATATGATTCCAAATATAAAACAAACTTTAACATAATATACATATTAATACAGTTCCACCAACTTATCTTTACTTGCCTGCATTTTTGACAGCTTTAGTTCCAATTTTGCCCACCTGATAAGTTGGTGGCACTGTAAGAGGTGTACAAGAATTTATAATACAAGCGTACAGACGTGGTACAGATTACAAATAGGGTATACTCGCATAGATTATTATCAAAACATTATTATTATTTTGACTGACTTGAAGTTGTATCGATTGTACGAATGGACTGATTTAATTCACCACGAATGTTTAAATAATATTTGTAAGATATATACGGTCTATTATATCGAGTTTTTTTGTCTTTTGTCCCTTAGAAAATGTATAAGGAGTAAAGATCGTGGTTTTGAATCCAACACCGAGCTTGATCTTTCGGTGAAGGAAAACATCTTGTCAAAACCGTATCACCATTATGGTAGGTTGCTTTGAAGTACCGGGTACATGGTACCCATCAGTGTGTACATATAAAAATACGAAAATATCGTATGTTGGAAGTTCCGCGTGACGTCATATTAGAGTATACTTTTTACTCTAAAGTGACGTCACAAGCCCCCACATCCGAACTTTGACTCGCATTATCTTTGTAAATTTTTTATGATTTAGCAAAGCAAAAAATATACGTCTCTACGTCATACGAAGGACTAATTCGAATTTTTTTTTTTTTACCTAGGGATCATCCCTATTGAAGATGAACAAATACACTGAAGCGCTCGTGGTGTAGCATGATAAGCCGTTCTTAATCGATCGGCAAGTTAAGCTACCACCGTCGTGGTCGGTACCTGGATGGGTTACCGCCTCGTGGTATTTCAAATCGAGCGTTTCCGTGCTTCGGAAGGCACGTTAAGCCGTTGGTCCCAGTTATCACTTAATTGTGATAATCGTTAAACTAGTTGGAGGCCTTCTAGGCGGCTTGAAAATTCCAACAGTAGGTTGACCACTAGCCTACCTCCACCGATCCACAGTGGGCACGCATGGTGAAGTATCTGCCTATTCCCTTTCACCCTGATTTGTGAAAGGAGGCTTGTGCTCAGCAGTGGGACATTATAGGCTGATGATGATGATGAAATAGACACTGAAATGACTCCGACAAGAAATTAAGCAAGGCATGTTTTGTGGTACAGAAACCTATTGATTGTAAAATAAGTTTGATACCTCCTACAGTATTGACACCTCAAGCAGAACCAGCCTGAAATATCATCTAAAAAACTTTATCAAAGGCAAAAACATCCCCCGGAAACGTTAAAAAATAAAGAAAAACTTATACAGAACCGTAATAACGACCCCGTTATCATTTCAAATGACAATAAAACGTACAAATGACACCTATTTTAAGTGAAGCGACACGTTACGCTCCTGAATGTTTTACGACCTATAGGTGTCCAATCGATGGCGTAACACGTCATGGCAGGGATTGAACATACTACATTATTCACAAATTGATACTCTATTATCATTACAATAAAAATTGGTTTCGTAATTACGACTATTAAATCATAAGCAGGAATTCATTTATGCGTTTTTTGTTTGTTATTTGAAGTTATGCTATTTTTCGTTTATTAGGACATGATCTGGCTGGTCGGATTTGAGCGTCATCTGTCAAGTGAATTCTTCTGCTTAAAGGTGAACGCACACTTATCCGAGCCGAACGCGCCGAACGCATTGAACGAAACGAATTTTAGAATTCTTTATATGAAATCTTATGAAAGCACGCACACTTGCCCGCGTCGAATCGTCTCGATGACATTTCATATACAGAATTCTAAAATTCGTTTCGTTCGATGCTTTCGGCTCGGATAAGTGTGCGTTCACCTAAAGATATCTATTCTAAAAGTTTTAATGATAAGAGAGGTTTTAAAGGTATTGGGAAACACAGACCTCGGAAATGAATTCTACTCCTTTGCTGTTTTGTATAAGGAATGATGAAGCAAAGGTACTTAATAAATAATAAAGTTTTAAGAGTGTGATGGATTTCCTTGATTATTAGCTACCATCATTATGAGGCCGTCTAATATCATTATAAGTGGATGATATGAACGTACTGGACAAGGTTTGATCTCGAATCATAGACAAGAATGTCATAGGCTTCAGAAGGACGTTATCAGTCAAAACTGTGACCGCTAATATTAAATTAAATAAAACATTGACTTTTATTACTGGCGCAAGTACCGGGCCAACCACGCGACGAAATGGCACCAACGCGCTGGCCCTAAAATGTTCAGTTTAGGGCCAAGCGACTCAGTCGCCTGCGGTCCGCGGAACACTTCGTATATTTATTGTTTATTTTTTTCTTGTATTTGTACATTTTACGCAAATAGTATAGATACAAGGTTACATCGTACGCCTATGCAATGCGGCACTTCATAGCTCGATCGATTTTAAAAAAATGGCGGTACCTACTGTTTACTTGTATGACGAAGTTTTTTGCAGAATGTTCCGGCGGGCCTATCCTTAGTTTTGAAATTATTGAAATAAAAAATGTTATTGACCGATTGAAAAATAAAACAAAGAAAATTGTATCGATCTTTTGTTAAAATCGTATTGTCAACATCTTAGCAGTAAGTTACCTAATTCTTTGTGCTAGGGTTGTCAAAACAATACAAATCAAAGTTCATTCGTCGGAGGTGTCAGATTACCACGCAAAAAGGTAAACTAAACAAATCAAGACAATGGATTATTATCGTTTAAGGAGTTATCAACAATAATAAGGTAAATGCAGAAGGAAAGCTTTCCTATTATCAATTGAACTCGATCTGTTGTTTTGAGTTTCGAGTTAGTGATCATTTTGTGAGAAAACTTCGAAGTAAGCTGCATGTTTGGCAATGTCATCTTTTTTCAAGCAATAAATGTTTTTTTTTAATTTTACAAAAACTCATTTAAATATTCGTCGTAATAAAAGTAGATATAAAAAATATACTTTAAAGCCGGCTTTCCACTATGGCATATAATATATATTACATCTTGAGATATAACAAATTTTATCGATCGTCATACATTTTGTCGAAAAAATATTTATAGTTTGGGATGTAATGTACAAAAATGTATGACACGCGATAAAATATTATAACTCAAGATGTAATTTATATTATATGATATCCCATAGTGAAAAGCCGGCTTTATAAGTTACACGGCTACAGCATAATTTTTTATTACAAAATAGCATCTTATACAATAGTAGCGGGTACTATATAGTAATAGTACCCGCTTGATTAGCTACCACCCTTAAGATGAAAATCTGCAGTTGCACTTTTCATAGCTCATATATCTGTCTCACATAAGTGAAATACCCCAAACCGCAGTTATCGATAGTAGGGGATAAATGTGTCACAACAAACATGATTTCTGCGCAGTACCACCACAGTTTCGTATTACTTGTCAGAATATTATTATAAACACTATCCGTATTTATGTTCAATGCCTTTTTTAACTATAATTTACTATAATAACCGTTCAGAATCGATTCCTGGTAAATGTTCATAGACATTGTACCTTTGACACAAACGAGTTGCATAAGTGTCTTAGAGCTAGGAGTGATCGTAATTATACTAAGTGAAAGTGTAAAGTACTCGTAAACTTACTTTAATACTTTACTTTTTAGGGTTCCGTAGCCAAATGGAAAACGGAACCCTTATAGATTTGTCATGTCTGTCTTTCTGTCTGTCCGTCCGTATGTCACAGCCACTTTTTTCCGAAACTATAAGAACTATAATGTTGAAACTTGGTAAGTATATCTATTCTGTGAACCGCCTTAAGATTTTCCAACAAAAATAGAAAAAAAACAATAAATTTTAGGGGTTCCCCATACTTAGAACTGAAACTAAAAAATGTTTTTTTAATAAAACCCATACTTTCGGGGTGTCTATGGATAGGTCTTCAAAAATTATATTGAGGTTTCTAATATCATTTTTTTTCTAAACTGAATAGTTTGCGCGACAGACACTTCCAAACACTTTTAAAATGTGTGCCCCCCCCCCCTGTAACTTCTAAAATAAGCATTATCATTATCATACAAACTTCCACCGAAAATTGGTTTGAACGAGATCTAGTACTTTTTTTTTAATACATCATAAATTTAAATTCAAATACTCAGGTCTATACTACCATTTACTTATATACCTACAGGTTTGTACGGAACCCTCGGTGCGCGAGTGACTCGTACTTGGCCGGTTTTTTAAAATTTATTTTACTGTGACTTAAGGGAACAAGGATTGGGTGGATTATGATCTATTATTTCCAATTCAGGTTACTTGCAAACCCTATGCTAATGTCATAGAAAAACATATTATTGGTTTATAATTAGGTTAATTTACTAATTCAATTAACAATTAATCTTATATGAAAGCTTGTAGGTAAATTTTTCTATGACATTCTTAAACGTCATGCTAGATTTGGGCTTCATCCTAACTCGACCCCTCATCAGCTGCAAGAGTACAGTTTGTCGGAAAAGTGCTACGATGTAGAAAATAAATAATTTCAGGTACAAATTTGTGGTAGGGTTGAACGGCCCAAAATAATAAACACGTCATATTTAACAAAAAACTTGCCCTGGGGAACGTTGCCGCGTGCGATAGTTGGGATTATGCAAAATAATGACTTTATGCAACAAATCACATTTTCTACCGAAGCAAAGGTAATCTTTTTATTCTATACAGCACGAAACACTGAAAAGGCAGCAACTTGTGCGACCACACTAAGAGTTATAGTGAGAAAATTCGGAACCTGAAAAAGAGCCTTCAAATTTATATTCACCTCATTGCATGCGGAAAATGCTGACTACGTAAACGCGGTTTGTATGAACCATACATTTTATTCGGACACAGCCGACTAGTTTATTTCGACCTTCCTACCTTCCCTTGCTCGCTCAAAAATGCACCAAAAGGCCAGAAAATGAAGGCAATTCAGAGGCCTTTTTAAAATGGGCTTTGCACGACTTTGACGATTTAAAACCCACTTTGATTTACTTTTAATGGTTCCAACGTTAGTTTACACACGTAATAAATCAATATGGCGGCAATGTTAGCTGATATTGCATTTTATGAAGTTTCTTTTTCGACGTTTGAGTAGTTTTTTTTCTTAATGACTAGCAGCCGTTATTTTTGTTTTGAAAATTTGACCTTTTGACTGATGATTAGGCAGTAAAATCAGATCTACAATAATAAACCCAAAAGAAGAAGTATTTAAAATTCTAATTTACTTGTTCATTGAGCCCCTTTAATGGCACTTTTCAAGTGAATTACCAGTGGTTGAAAATCAGCTGATATCTGAAGACATCACAATACCAAATCACTACGATATATACCAGAAAATCTCACCTATTATTTACTTTGTATAGGCCAGAAGCGCTCGTGGTGTAGCATGATTAGCCGTTCTTAATCGATCGGCAAAGTTAAGCTACGTCTGTCGTGGTCGGCACCTGGATGGGTGACCGTCTAGTGGTATTTCAAATCGAGCGTTTCCGTGCTTCGAAGGCACGTAAAGCCCCGTTGGTCCCGGTTATCACTTAATTGTGATAGTCGTTAAGTTATTTGGATGCCTCCTAGGCGGCTTGAAGAATTCCAACAGTAGGTTGACCACTAACCTACCTCCACTAATCGGCAGTGTGCACGCGTGGTGGAGTCAAATTCAAAATTCAAAATTCAAAATCATTTATTCAAATAGACCTTCGCAGGCACTTATGAAAAGTCTGACTCTAATACTCTAATACCGGTTCGGAAGGTTGCATTTGCTGAGAAGAGCCGGCAATAAACTCAGCAATTACTCTTTTCAAAACAGGCTTAGATTAATTACATAATATTTACATTCTAATCGCACTGAAAACAATCGCGTGCCCCGGCGCGGCGGCAAAATTACAAAGTAGACTGAAAAAATATTTAATAAGTAAATAAATAGCAAACTTAAGCAGACCAGCCCCCACAAGCAGCACCTGTTCACAAGTATGACGCGTGTGTTTAAAATTCTAATTTAGTGTGTATGTGTGTGTGAGTATCTGCCCATTCCCTTTCACACTGATTTGTGAAAGGAAGCCTGTGCTCAGCAGTGGGACATTATAGGCTGATGATGATGATGATGATGATAGGTCAGTGTTTGACCACAATCTCATCATCGTAAGTAATGATGTACCCAAAGGTGGTAAACACACAAAGCCTTAAAGAACTGACTTTAAAGTACAGCTATCGAAAATACACCAGTCCAGTTGTATCTAAGACATATTTTATAATATAGACAGAATCTAGAAACAGATATAACCGGTGCAATTGAAATCAGCTCTAATTATAATTTTACATAACAATAAAACTCAATTAAGCCCTGGGCGGCATTACCGCTCTGCACTAATTGAAAATTGACCTGTCAGTTGCACACCGCATGTGTGTTCGTCTTAGAATCGCTGTTCTTGAAACTGAAGCTAGTATGAATGCTACGTTTAGTTGAATAGCATGTTCAATTTGAAGTTTACAGTGCACGGTGGCTATTACTAAAAATACAGATTTCGAGAAATAGTGCTAATTGATCATATATTTTCCTGCTGGGAAATAGCACCAATTCAACCTGGTCATACTAAAAGTTGTTAATTTTAATGAGTGACTTATTTTCTTTAAGCTACGAATTGATTGATTGATTTCTAATTTTTTTTTAGCATACGGCCCGCCTGATGGTAAGCAGTTACCTATGGACGCTTGCAACACCGGGGGTATCACTCGCGCGTTGCCGACCCTGAAGAAACCTCTTCACACCCTTTTTGAAGAACCCCATGCTGTACTCCATTGGGAAAACCACGGCGGGGAGCTCATTCCACAGTCCGAGCGTCCGCGGAAGAAAACTCCTTTTAGCCCGCACAGTTCGAAACAGTTCTGGTTTCAATGTGTGTGGATGGTTTCCCCGTCGATGGCGAGAGTTGCGATGGTGGAAGGTAGCCGTGGGCATCAAGTCAAACAATTCACATAAGAAGGCAAAGTCTCTCCTCAGACTGATAGATTAGATTGAAATCTCGAAAAACAAACTATCAAGGTACTTATAAATACATTTCTACGTATTCTTAGACACTAAATATTCCCTCAAACTTGATCCTTACTAAATATTTTGCAACCGCAATTATATTAAACACGAGAGAGCAAATTTAAGCTCAACTTGCATACCGTAAGTAGCATAGAATAGAATCCACGAAGAGATGCAAATTTCCGTCAGGTGGCAACACTTGACAGCAATTTTCAATTAACTCTGTTACGACCGTTTTAGAGGAACACTTTTCGGTAGGCCAGAGTGAAAAATAGACACCCTTAGAGGGATTTTGATGAAATGGCAACTACTGATGTTGAATAGTGCGTTTAAAATCCTAATTAGACCATTAAGAGAGGTAGAGCATAGCGTTCATCGCTCAAAGAGCAGCTCGACTGGGGAAGTACCTCCACCTTACAGAATACCGCAGCCAAATAACTTTATGTTGTGTAAAGTTGTGTTCCTGCGCGTGAGTAGGGTCGCCAGAGCTCATAGGGGAGGGGGGAAAGGTCGGTAACGCGTGAGCGATGCTTCGTGTGTTGCAAGCGTCCATAATGGCTACGGTAACCGCTTACCATCAGGTGGGCCGTATGCTTGTTTACCGGCTAAGTTGTATAAAAAAAAAAGAAACATAATCTTAAAGTTTTAACAGTTCAGTCATTTAAAAACTTTACCTATACCAAATTTAAATAAATAAATTTTCTTCGACATTCTAAAACTTCTCTTCAGTTAGTAAATTCTGATATTATAATCAAATTCCTACCATACTTTTAACTGGCAACCCTACGATATTTCACCCTAGATTAAATTCGGTTGAGTGTTAAATTTAGTGCATTTGATGTTTGTTATATGGCCCGGTTATGTTTATTGTGCGACGGTAGATCGTTAACCGGGTATTACCTAGCTCACACAACAGTATTACTTAGCACATAGGGTATAGGAATGCACTTGATAAAGAGCTTTAATGTTTCGTACTCTATATTGCAAAGTGTAGGAAACAAGATTAGTGTTTTTTTAAATACTTGGAATCATATAAAAGGCATCCTTAAGAACACCTAGCCAACAAGTTTCTTGCGAGAAAAATGTGTTTTAAGCATCTTGATTTATGAACAACGTTTGTTATTAGTACATTATGATACATGTGTGCAAAGTTGGTTATTAACACTCGAGGCGATATTATCGGCGCGATAAGTGAGCCGGGAGTGTAATAATCAATGCACACGCGTGTCATACGACGTTTTCAACAAACTTTCGAGGAAAAAAACAGACTTGTATTTTTTAAGTTGATTTGTTGATAATAATAATCAACCACACAATGAGAACGTTAAAAAATATGGTGCGCAAGTTTGTTTTTTGACAGCGGTGAGCTGTCGTTCTATTTAACCCGTTCAAATTAAGCATGCTTGGTCTACACACATATCACTTGCAGTGAGGTACAAACTTATCATAATCGGGATTATACCTACCATAAAACTGTGCGGTATAGTAAAGTAAAAAGCATTAGTGCGTAAAAAGCTGCATTAAGTACTAAAAACGGTGCAATAAATGGCACTTAATGAGCGAGTGTGTTGAAAAAAATATGAACAATTTAGTTTTATCAAAACATAACTTCTTGCAACTGCTTAAGTGGTATTTCAATCTTAAAACGTCAGATGCAACAAAGTAAATTAAACTTTGAATTTCGAAAGCTAATATTCTATTAGAAACTTTATTTATGGCACAAAATCAACTAAACTGTTTAGTTAAATGAAATTACAAATTATGCGCCTTTATTGTAAACAATTCTTTAATTGGATGACTTGAACACAAGCCGGAATTGTTAATGTGTCACCCTTTGAGATGGCTAAATGCAAATACTATTAATATTTTAGTAGTGATTTTGGAAAAGCTACCCGCAATAGTTTAAAGAAATGCTCTCCACCTAAGCATTTTTGGAGCAAGTTTGTCAGAGGTTCAACTTTAAGAATGTTCATTTTATTCAGTCTTGCCTGTTTATTACTTTCGTTTGTTATTTCATCCAACAGTATTTACTATATAGACATTTCGTTTCCAGATCAAAACTGTATCAGACCAATGCGAACGGCTCAATGATCTAATCCAGCTCTAACCGTACGTATATGTGTCATTTAAACATTTGCACAAGATCCAAGTTTGCGGAAATGTTATCAGTATCAAACGCGTATCAAAGAGCCTCCTCAAAATCGTTCTCTCATGCATATTCTGTGCACAAACAGAGCCTGAGCGCAAATATCGAGGATGGATTGGTGGATGGTTGAGTGGTGTGTTATGAAACTTGTGTGGCATCGCGATGTGTTGATTATTGTGATGGCAGAGGATCGTCTTTCTTAAAAGTATTAAGAGAAATACTACTACTCTTGCGTATAAGATTGAATGATAATTCTAAAAATATTTAAGTTTACAGTGAAGCTTCAGCTATTCCAATAATACACTGCGCAATCTCGTCATAACGGCTGATTGGATTTTAATGAAATTTGGCACATAAATAGTGCATATTCAGAAATTAAATATGGAATATTTTTATATTTAGCAACGATCGACGAAGCAATAGCTAAGAATAAAGCCAAAGGAAATGTAACTGGCATACATTTACGTTTATACCTACATGGAACTTATACCACGGATGCTTGTTACACCACAGAAATATCTTCAAGATCATTGGGTTTCTCATCAATAGAGCTTCCAGTTCCTAGAGATACCATTGGTATCAAAGGTATGGCAGCCGTTAATGCTCACAAAGCAGATATGTCGCGTTTGTTTATTAGATCCGAGTGGGTCAAAGGCAATTTCTATATACTAATTGTCGTCGCAGACAGAGGCATTCCATTGTAAGCGTATTGTTTTACACGCCCCGTACCTAACCCGGTGTATCATGATGTAGAAGTGTAAAGATTATGGAGGTTTTTGGGACTTGTGCTGCTTGCATGGAACGAAGGATTGTAAATACATGGAAGATAAGAATAGATGTGGATGTACACAGACTATATTTTAAAAATGGCAAAAATGAAGCTTTATGTTTACTTCAGGAAAATACCATGGCTTACAATTTGTTATCTAGCTTCAAAGCTGTAACACTAAATATCCCAAAGAGTGGAGCTACTTACGAACTGCAAACTGAAATCCTTGATTGAATTTTAATATATTCTGTTTGCCTGAGTTCCCAGTACAGAATTATAAGTTGCATCGCATACAGTATTTGCATAGCGTTTTCACCTAGCTTTAAAAGCCATCATTATTTCTTCCGCTCCCACTCCCGCTGCTTCTTCTAACTCAGCCCATCCTGCGATACGAGTTCATTATCATTTCATGGCATGTGTCGGCATGAATATTTCTCTTTGATTAATTTGTGTGGCAGCGACGCCTGTTTCAGTAATATACAGCGGATCGCGAATAAGGCTTTATTACCCGTGCGTCAGAGTTGAATGCTTTTGTGTAATTATTGTATGGCAACCATTAATCCTGAACTGCCTAATTAGACGGTAAAATGTGCAGTGTGAGGAGCCATGCGTGTGCTATTATTCTCGGATAAGGAAGTAAACTCTTTGGTGATAATGATTATATTTGAAATGAATTTTGACACCCTTTGAATTTGTGATGAATTTTAGATGTTAAATTAAACGGCGACTTAACTAACAGCGTGCTAATATACTTGGAACGAATAAATTTAATGGCCTTAATATAGGTGACTCTTTCACCATCATCTGCTTGCCAACCTGTTCACATGATACATTTCTTCGTAGAATTTAAGTAGTAATTACCTTTAGCCACTACATACCTACATATTCATACTCAGATAAGTACCTAATAATTACCCACATTCTATCGATGGATTTTTTAAATGGCATAGAATAATTTAAATGTCTACTTTATCACAGATATTTAGCTATAAAATTTCTAAAAACACCCTTCTTAATCACTACAGTATGGACACAAAATAAATTTATCCCCAGAACACATACGCAGGACTTCTATCCGGGATGACGTGTGGGTTTTATTGATTCATAATTCATCATCATTATCTACCCATTTGGACCCTTTGGCCGGGATAAGCCGGCTTTTTCCCATCCACTTGCCATCGCGGGTATCGGAATTCATTTGGGCATGAATATGTCTATTTGTCTCGAGTTTGGTTGGATCGTATATTTTATATTTACTAGCTTTTTTCCCCCACTTATTTCGTATGAAATGAATGTCATGTTAAAATGATAAAAGTTAGTACTTGAGCTGATTAAAAAGTTATTTTGTGATAACTATTAAAATAAAAATTGCCTCGAACTAATGTTCTAGTTTAGCAGTGAAGTTCTTCTGAACTAGTAGAGTTGTAAAAAAACATCAGAAATATTAGTTTTACATTTGAATCGATCAGTATATTAGAACAGCTATGGTCAACACACAAAACATTTCAATTAATTTTACAAGCACAATCAGTGTTGTATCCTCTGAATAAAACATAAATCTAGACAATTTATTTTTTCCATCTAATCCCTTTTAATTTACCGTCGACCCTGTACCATTAGTTAGGATCCTCCTTAACTAGTTTAAACTGCATCTTAACCGGTTTAGAGCGAACATTAATTGTGAATTAGTATGGTTGTAGTGTATTTCAGTTATTTGTTACTAGTTGTAGCTGTTTCGGAGATTTGTTACTCCACAAACTGTTTGTTTGGACTTCTCTAAGTTATCTTAGTTTTAAGTGCTACAGTGGGCTGGTTTACAGCTTTATTACGGTTGAACTTTTCTTTCCATCCACGAGAATCTATTAGAACATCTATTTCTTTAATTTAGTTTTCATCTACACTCTAGATAAACTGATGGTCTCTCGATGGGTTTTCAGGGTTGACGTTAAACCCACCGAGAGCCATGGCTGTAAGGCTATGGATTGCAGGTAACTAAGAGTGACATTATGCTGTAGTAAGAGTGGTTCTGGTCTTAGAAAGCTTTTGATAAATTTTGAGAATATTAAAAAACCCTTTTTTGTGATTGGTTACAATAAGTTTTTATATTAGGTTTTCGAGAAGAATTCTGATAAGCTGGCAGATCTTACCGTTGGAAATGAACATTAGACATACCAGGAGGATTGCCAATGTGTCGCCGACTTCATTACAAAGCACTAACTAACTTCCGATCGTTATTTTTTCATTGAGATCGATTCCTATACGTGATATTCAATGAAAAATATTTCACTGTTAAATGAATCCGTCCGGTCACTGACAATCAATTGGAGATTATTCCGGATCGCGATTTTTGGCCTGGTATAATATCCCTCTTTAATAGGTTATTGGTAGTTTTCAGAGAACCACGAGCTATAGGGTTTCACAGACATTGTATATGACTAATATTTTACAGTAATTGTGACTGGCTGTACCCCGTGTCCCTCGTCTTATGTGTTTTCAAGATGACCTGGCAAAGCATTATGATCATTCTCTGTATCAAGTTTTATCTAAATCCGTTTAACTATACAACGTGATAAATTAAGAAACATACACAAAAACTTTGACTTTCTTCATATCTTTGAAAGAATTGGCTGTCAAGTATTGCTACTAGAACATAATCAATAGGTACATAGAAGGGGGGATTTTCAGCTTGAAATGAGACAAACTTTAGCTGTAACAAACAATGGATGACATAATTACACCTCTGTTCTCCAGATCTCAAAACTAAATAAATAAGTATCCTGGGACATTCCTCACACACGGTCATCTGATCCCAAACTAAGCAGAGCTTGTACTATGGAAACCAGATAACTGATATAATACATATACTACTTTTTGTTTGTAAATACATACCTAATATACATAATTACACCCAGACCCAGGACATTCAGACATGTTCATGCACACAAATGTAAATCCTATGTGGGAATCGAACCCACGACCTGCGGCATGATAAGTGGAATCTTAACCACCAGAGTCTTACTCCAGCTGACCCGTAAACTAAGACAATATTTCTGCTGTCCAAAAAGGAATTGCACCAAAAACACAAAGCTGCGTTTATTATAAAGCAAATCGTCCAATTAAAGCCGAGTGGAGCGTTCCGATTTGGATGCGTTCCTATTACTTAAGTTGACAATAATTTAAAGTGGTCCACGGTTAATGCCGGAGCAGTGTCTACACAAACACGTAGTGTGCAGCGCAGAAACATGCGCTTGTACTGTTTTACTCCGGCTCTAGACATCGGTGGTGAGTGAGCTAGGAAACATTTTAACAAGTAGAGTAGATAATAGAATAATAATGCAGCTTGCACAATCGGCGTAAGTACTACGCCCCCCACTTCCCTTTGCCCCCAAGAAGAACAACCTAGCCGCCGCCGCTGTCGATCGCTGGCTGGGCCTCCCCAATGGTTCTCACCCGGCCGTTTGATCACGTCGTCGTACGTCGGCGCAACAACTATCATGTCTTCCAGACATACCCCAATGCCACATATGTATTAACATACGGCGATTGCGAAATCACAATGGTGGGGCCGTCCGGCCCCGGATTGGTTCCCCCGTTAAGGGGAAACGTGAGAAGATCTACGATGGGTTAGAATAATAATATGTGGAAAGATACTATGGAGACCAGATAACTGGTACAACTTTTTTGCTTATCAGAATCTATATTATAAAATTCAAAGTCCTGACTGACTGACTGATATTATCAACGCACAGCCTAAACCGCTGGTCTTAGAGACTAATTTAGGGGGTATATTCTTTGTGAAGAGTAGGTATCCACAAAGAAAGGGTTTTTCGAAATTCCACCCCTAAGGGGGTAAAATAGGGGATGAAAGTTTGTATGAAAGTCCGTCAGTTTCGAAGTTAGGAAGTTGTTTTGTTATCTTTTATTGTTGTAGAAAAATATATCATTTGTTTCCTGTAGGCCACGCGGGCGAAGCCGCGAGCAGGAGTAAAGCTCACCGCTTATTGTTACTCATTCATTATTTAGGTACTCTCAAAAGGAATCCATAGTAAACAGATGAAGCAATTACAATAAGAGAGAGGTAGAGCATAGCGTTTATTCGCTCAAAGAGCAGCTCGACTGGGGAAGTACCTTACAGAATATCGCAGCCAAATAACTTTATGTTCTGTAAAGTTGTGTTCCTGCGCGTGAGTAAGGTCGCCAGAGCTCATAGGGGGGGAGGGGGAAGGTCGGTAACGCGTGAGCGATGCTTCGTGTGTTGCAAGCGTCCATATGGTTACGGTAACCGCTTACCATCAGGCGGGCCGTATGCTTGTTTACCGACTTAGTCGTATAAAAAAATAAAAAAACCTGTAGTACGTAGATACATTTGAGCTAGTTAGGCCGAGCCATAAAACCCTATCTCTTTTTAAACATAAAAAAATTCCATGTTTTTGGCTTCAGCTTCTGGCATAACATAGTATAAAAAAGAAATAAAAGTAATAGTATACATATTAATTATTTATTTATTAAACTGCCTCACTCCAATAACCTTCGTGACTCCACAACGGAGCGACAGTAGTGTTTGTCCCGGAAACTCCCGACTCCCCCAATTAATTACCCGGACTGTTCCCTCGTCGATTTAACTTGTAAACGAGTGCACGCGTACGTATTGCATTGGATTAATTCCAGGGAACCTGCGATATTAGAATGCGGCTTTTGTGCTGATATGTGCCAATTAGTCAGCCCTAGATTTGTTCAGCTTGTCAGGTTTATGATTTTATGGTAACATTTTATTTGCGTTTATGTTGATACGTGTCAGATATGTGCCTGGCGGGACGACCACCCACCAGGTGGACCGACGACAGTCGCTGTACGCCGCTGGATGAAAGCGGCCCAAAACTATAATTAGTGGAAGTTAATGGGGAAGCCCTATAGATATTCTGGAGTGGACATCCTTAGGCTGATAGATGATGATGTAATCAATGCTAGGTTTCATAATGATTGTTAATTCATACATTTTTGTACTCATATACGCCGAATTGGATCAATGGATTTCAGATAGGCACTTTTGTAAAGCAAGTATTATTATTTTGGTATTTTGTATGGTTTTTTACATATACAATGTAGGTATGCAATTTCTGTCTTACCAAGGTCCACAATTTTAACATTTAACATCCAAAAATTTCCGTTTATTCACTTTAAATCCTTTTATTTCATGAACAACCTTTCAGTCTATTGGAAAGTACAAAACCAACCGACGATAATGCTAAAATAACCAACTATTGCAAATTCAACTTTACCGCTCAGAAGATAGCGTATAAGTGGAGTGCATATAAAACTTTGCACGTCTGTCCCTTAGAAAATATATACGTCTAGAACGACCATGCCCATACTACATGATTTTTAAAAAGTGGCCAACTTTGCTACGTCTTATGCTCGCGGTACGTCATTCTGCTTGTCATAGTGAAGTTTATAATGTTACCAGTTGTTGAAAAAATCCAATAAAATGGGGAAAAATATATTACGGTTTCGATATCTTTGTAAACTACGAAAATAAAAGTTGAATCGGGATAATACATGATAATATAAATAAGAGTAATGGCGCCGATATTAATTTAATACTTATTATTTTTACTTATCTTACTATCGAGTGAAATCGAGTGAAATCGAGTGAAATCGAGTCAACACGAGTCAAATCAAGTTAAATCCAGACAAATCGAGTCAAATCAAGTGAAATCGAGTCAAATCAAGTCAAACCGAGTCAAAACAAGTCAAATCGAGCAAATCAAGTCAAATCAAGTCAAATCGAGTGAAATTGAGTCAAAACAAGCAAATCGAGTCAAATCATGTCAAACCGAGTCAAACTAAGTCAAATAGAGCAAATCAAGTCAAATCGAGCCAATCTGACCACTGGAAGTGGGTGAAATTCGACTTGCAAGATTTGGTCCGAAAACATACAAACATTGCAAGTAAAATGAAAGCTTGTAAAAAATACTTGCCTTGCAAGGCACTGCTACCTTTTTTAATCTCCGGCGTCCCTGCTTATTTACAAAATACATGTAATTTTTATTGAAAGAATTGATTACAGAATAAGGATAGAGCGCGCGGAACACGGGAGTGAGGCCAAAAAAGCAAATACAAATTGAAAAACACGTACCTGGTATTCGCTTTTGAATGTGTATTTGCTTTGTTTAACAAACTTTATTTAACAAAAAACACTCCTTTATAAAGAAACTGTGGTTAAACAATGCAAATACAAACTGGAAAACGAATACCAGGTATCAGATTTTCAATTTGTATTTGCTTTTTTGGCTTCACTTTCGTGTTCCGCGCACTCCATCTGAATTATTCTGTAATCTGTGGTCAGAGCAAAGAACAGATTTTTTGGCTAGTTTCCAGAGATCTTCACTACGGCTTTTCCGAATGATGTCTATCCATTGGCTTCTTAAAATTGGATCAATTGGTATTCTGTAAAAAAGTCTCATTTTCAACTAAAAAAACAATTTAAAAACGTGACATCCACTGTCGAGAATGACATCAGTCATTAAAAAAAAAAGACCGCCATTTTAAAATTAAATTCGAGATTTTCACAAAATGGACGTCACACGCATAATAACTATGATCGAAAAATCCGAAAACGATAAACACGTCAACTTCGCACACGTCACCGTCGCTTTTTATATATAAGTATCTACATTCTCGTATTTAGCTATTGACTGATATTACCATGGGAGTTTCGAGTTCATAAACTGGCAGGACAGGCAATACGTAAATATGGCGCTTACACAAAATAATTTATTTTCGAAAAATTTCAATGGCTTATATTGCAGGAACTAATAGGAAATATTGTTACTTACTGATGATAGCTGAGTTTTTTTGTTGATCTAGATCGACCTATGTAGTTTCTGCACACTTTTATCACACAAAAAGACATTCTGGAACAATACACTTTTGGTGAATTTGGTTGTGTCCCAGTGACGTCTCGATTGACACTGAGGGCGGGAAAATGATTTGCGCCCTAACAGTTAGAGGACATTTTTATCTACGCGTAAACAGCTTCGTAGTTCAGTCTTGATATATCATTAGTCAAAGGTCTGTCCATACAACAGATGTTACGGACGGTTTATAAAAGACCAGCCAAAGAAGTTGGTGCGAACTTTTCCAGTTGCCGACTGTTCGTGAAATGAAATTTTATTTGGTAAACCTTTTTTGAATATCTGTAGGAAAGTTCCATCTTAGCTCGGAGTCTCTGATTTGAGCTGAGTTCGGAACTAGACTGGGTTTTGGCAGTGGATGACTTTTATTGGTTGTGAGGTTTTATGGAGCATATTCTTTTAAAACCAGATGTAGGGAATATTTGAAATTTCATTTATTTGAATAATGATTTGGTATTCCTTGAAATATTAGTAAAGATGGTAAGATAGCTGTATACAAGCTGACTCAAACGAGTGGGATAAGTATTTGAAAAGCCGCTTCCTCAATTAAAAAACAAAATATATTGAACTATAAATAAATAATAAATAAATAAATAACGCCTCAAGCATTCATTTATAATTACTTAAGAAATCATGGAATAGATAATTCACAATCTTATATTGAATTATTTCAACCTTTAGGCCGTTTTAAAATGATCTATACATTTCTTTTTCCTTCGATGGTTTTTTTGACAACCCTGTTATCACTTGTGGGCTATTCTAAAATAGATTATTTAAAACTGACTCTTATTCTCGAGCATGAAGAGTTAAAATTGCGAAAATGCTAAATTTATGCAAAAGTAAAGGTTTTACAAAAAATGTTTTTTTATAGTAGCTGGCAGGTAGTTCTCAGAAATCCAGCAAGAATTCTTGGAACATTTTTGGCTGACGGTAAACCCTTGGCGTAAATGGTTTTATGGATTTGTACAGTTGTTGAAATAAATTAGAATGGAGGCTTGTAAAAAGTTTTTTTCAAGATATTATTCTAGACAGAATGACTTTCATATTTTTTTTATGAATGATTGTTGAAGCCTTTTTAAGGGTTATCTTATCTCACGGTTTTATTTATATCGTGTACCTACCTATGGTAATAAAGTCAAAGTCGAAGCCATTTATGGGCATAGCATAGCATACTTATGAAGGTCATAGCTACCGAAGTTACCACCAGCTCGTAAGTCGGCCTTCAACTGAGAAGAACAGGCAAGAAACTCAGCAAGGTTACATTTGTGAATATTTTTTTTAAATAAAAAAAGAATTATAAAAAACGCGCATTTTAAATTAAGTTCTTATAAGAAATGTGAACTACCTTATTTAAAATTTTATTCTAGCACTCGTGCATGTCATGTGTGATTTGATTTTATAGAAAATATTTGACAAAAATACTACGAATTTCTTCACCTAGTCTTTCACACATTTTCAGTCTGACGTTTTTTTTGTAATGATAAAAACATTTATTTTGCACAAAAATAGGAAGATTTGCTTATTGCGTAATCAATTCTATTGACATTTCAACAAAGCTGTCCAAAAATCTCCAACTAAGAAACAGTGTAATAAACACGTACAGGTCGTACAGTCCGACGTAACAAAACAGAAAGGTACCTAAACAACTTTGCCTGTTATTCCTTGGCAACAAAAAATGATTGAATTCTTGAAACATTCCCGAGAAAGTACAAATGATAACAAAAAGTAAATGGTAAAGGTACCACGTTCAGTTCTGGCTGCGAGTCAAATTAGCCACGTGATTCTTGCATGTGGGGAAAATGAGGCAGTTAGTTTTGCGCGTTATGTTGAGGAATATATTGCAAGGGGATGGGTTGTGAATATGAATTAGGTCTTTAAATTTGTACTTTAATGATACATCAGTGGTGGAACATATAAACATATTCTACTCATCATGATCATTATCATGAGAGGTCTTTTACAAACAATTAAGTAAACAAGAAGATAAAGTCACATGTAATTATAGTCCTCGAAATATCTTGAGTCTTTTTAAATATTTTTTACAATCTCAAAATAAAGAGATATTTTTTTTATAAATAAGGATTAACAAGACTGTCGCTTAGAACAGAATAGAATTTGAAAAAAAAAAAATCCTCAAACTATGAATAGCAAAGGAACTTACTACTGTAGTATGTGCTTTCTCACTCTACAAACCAAGGGATATTTACGGATTTTGCAGGTATGTTTTATTCTCGACTTTGACATAACCTCTATGACCAAACCTGTGGCCAAAAGAAAGAGTTCATGTTCCATTTGAGTTTTAAAAGCTAACCGAATTCGCCCCAAAACAAAACCGACTCTTATTAAACACGTGGTCACTGCCTCCCTTATAAATATCGACGTTCAGGGCCCTAACAATAGGCCAAGTTATTTCTAACCCTCCCAAACTGGTTCAGTAGTACCATACATGGTATTAAAGAACTTGGAGTTTCACATTACATTCAATGGGTTAGTTGTGACGAATATTTTTACGTAACAATTCCTATGCAAATGTATGGGGTCATTATGGACAATTTATTCGAAGTGCAACAATGAGTGCAGTGTGAAACTGAACAATTGTAAGTTTAAGTGAATAGTAAAGTTCTAAATTTATGAGTGGTTGAGTTAACTTTGAAAATGTATATTGAAGTTTTAGAACAATGTCACATTACAATGATTATAGACTTGCATTTGATTCGAAGGAACTATCCTTCTTGGTTTCCTGTTCTTCACCATCAAGTGCTGGACCACGGTACTTTGGTAGGTCCATGGTGGCAGATTCTCATGTTGTGGGAGGTAGCCAGTCAGACAGGTACTACCAAGCACCCTATCATGGTTTCCTCACAATATTTTCCTTCACCAAAAGCTTCAAGCTCATCGTAGTATTCCAACTCACGACCTTTAACTCAACATCTATCAATCGATATTATATATCTTAAAATAGTGAAGCATTATAGATGTCGGTACAGTGGCCGGCAAACAACTTGAGCCATGACCTTGAGTGCGCAGTAGACGATTTTAAGGTGTCGTTGGTGGAAAGAGAGGTGCGTGGGGGCATTCTGTCGGCACGCGTCCACGCTATTGGCCGAGCATGAGTGTACATATGCGCGAACTTACCCCCACTACGTCGACTTTGTTTTTGCTCAAGTTGTTTGCCGGCCTCTGTACAGGAGACCGAGAGTGATCTGTATCCGACATGTATGATAATATCAAGGGATTTTCAATAAGATATAACACATTAACAGTTACAATTCGGTTTTAATTGTCTTTCACAATAGTTTCTTTACACTATAAACGTCTTTACACTATAGTCACATTGAATGTCTTTCAATTATTCACTGGGCGTATACAGAATACAATATTAAACTATATGGACACTATCAAAACGTGAGACAGTTCCTCGGCACGCGACTACCGCACACTCGTACTAGCTAACGTAGTATTACTAGTTTTTGAGATAAAAGTAAGTAATTAGTAGTTAATGGTAGTTAAGTATTAGTACATAACATATCCCTCTCCATACTATAAGAGTATCAAAATCACTTTCGTATTTATAGTATTACTTCTCATAATAATAACATATTTCTTAAAGTTATCCTATATTTCTCAACTCATAGCTTCAATATTATCCAGTTTTCTCAGGACCCCAATTTCTATTCAAAACATAATAATTGAATAGACGACATCAACCATAAAGTGTAAGATGAATTGAGTTAAAAAAAACATACAAACGGTCAAATCAAAACAATAATCTCAACTTATCCGTGCTCGCATCCATTTTACTATTTTTAAAATGACCCTTTCCAAGGGTCTTGAAAGACGAAAAGGAAAAAAAGGGTGGACTCACACGAATGCAGTTGCACGCAAACATATGGAAGGACAAAAAAGCGTGGCGTAGAATTTACCGAGTAATTGTAAGGCTGTGTTGAATGATATTGAATCTTATAATGACGGCAGACAGAGTTTAGATTCCAATGAAGATAGGAATAGTGTTTATGTTTAAATATCAGCTGTTTGTGATACTCTCGGGAAGGGCATGGGAGATGCAGATTTCTGGTTAGTTTGAGGTAAATATTTGTATTGGTGTTATTTTAGAATTTTTACAATACCATCCGAAGTTTAAATCTATAAATGCAGTACTTAGAATAAATACTATGCTATCTGAAATGTTATATCAGTAGGTATATAGTCTCAATTTTGAGCTCAAATTAATAGTGATAATTTGATATAAAAATATCATCAATAGCTTCAAATAAAACAAAATTGGTAAGAGACATAGTTATACATTTGTTCTAATAATAAGACTAATCAGACTTTAAAAAAATTGCCCCCTCAATATTTCTAAACTATATTATGAAACCATAGTCGAAACATTGCAGCTGTTAAACACATAATTATAAGTTTTTCAAATTGTTCATCGCTTAAAAACTTTCCAAATAATATCCTTGACAATGTTACATCTATTTTATTTTCTTAGCAATTTAACTTCATAGTTTTCTATGCTTCATTACTATGTTTTTTATCGTAAACTTTAAAATACACGTCTGTTCTACGAATATCGACATTTCCTTCATTATCAGCGTATACAACAAAAGTTTTATCATCCTCCCATTATTTATCTTTAGCCATGTTAAAAGCAACTTTGACCTCCCTCATTTAAAGTTTATTATCTTCTGCTTTAAAATTCAAAGACGTAAGACCAGTTTAGCTTTCCTTACAAAAAATCCTACCTGTCTGTCTGTACCATTTCATCTCAACAAGTTTCTTTGATAAGCGTCTTATTTTTTTCTACATTATTCAATATCTTTAGTGGTCGTACAACGTGATTGTTATTTGTACCGACTACCGAGTATTCTATTACTTTAACCACAGTAATAAAGAGAAAATGATTTTCGGAATAAAGTCTTTTATTTTGACAATTTGTAAATCGGCTCACGCATAGTGTTTACGCTTAGAACCTCATAGAAGATTATGAAAAAGATTTAGACCTTTTCAATGACTATGCCTTTCCTTACGTTAAAACATAGTATACAGGCAACTTATTTATCATTAGGAATTATGATATCAGAAAGTTACAATTTAAGAAAACTGTTGCATTAAAAATAGAATAACACAAAAATACTAAAGATTTCTTAAACTTACAATTAAAACAAATTGAGGGAAAGAATTAAAAGAATTATCTGTTTTTGTCTTAAATTAAATTAAATGCTAAAATAAAGTAAAATTGATGAGAAATAATAAATGTTTTATTCACCTTTTCAGCATTTATAATCCCCTATTTATAATCCTTATCTAGTTCTGCTGTATGGTTTCTAGACTCGGACATTTTAAAAGATCATTTACCTCTTACCTTATCTAAATAACTGTTTTTATGACTTCCTAAACATATACATATAATTACATCTAGATTATAAAGATCTTCCATTTACCAGCCAATAAAAAGGGGGTTTTTTATTACAAAATTTAAATATGTTTTTAAACTTAGGAGCAATTTTGTTAATTTCATATTTAGTACATCTTTGTTTTTACAAATCGATTGAATAAACCGCACTATGTATTAAATAACGTAACTAAGAACAACTCCACAGTCAAATCATATTATTTATCTCTTCAATACTTTATAAAAAAAAGTGTGCAAAATAATTGCAGTCTTGGCAGATGATCACAATAACTACGATGTACTTGCGATGGGAATACAATTCTGAGGAATCAGACCCTAAAAAGCTGTCACACTCGATGACATTTCAATAGCAAACATTGGAAAGAGTAATGGAAATGATTCAAAAGGTGATAGCCTGTAATAAATCACTCCCCAGGGTCTAATTGGAGACAGATGGACAGAAATATCAATCAGTCAAAATGTACGAGAAATAAAAAAAAACAAATAGGCTGTAGAAAATCATGATTTGACATTATTGAATTAGAAGCCTGACAATAAATGTCAAATATAGCTGTTGGTACTTATAATAGTAACAAAAGTAGTAACAATAATGGGGATTTACTAAAATATTGAGACATACCAGTTGCTCAAAGCAATTATGCAGACGTTATCAAAAAAACTCACAAAAAGTTGTACATACGTTTTACAGCTCGTAGTAAGTGGCGCCATCTATCGGTGTTTGACTCTTTCTGGTACTCAATAATTACTCACGAAACTAAACAATCACACCAAATTAATTTCAGATATAGTAGATTAATGATTTTTTTATTTCTTTTTATCTTTAGCTTATATTTTTAAAATTAGAGACTAAAATGCTGACTTATATTCAATGAGTCTTGAACTATCTTTGTATACATAGAACTACCTATTTTGTTATAATATAGGAAGTAAATGAGTAAATTTCACAAAAAAACCAGTACATCTTTCGTAATAATTATATATATTAACTATTTACAAGTCAAGCAAGAATTCCACCCCCACATCTTAGCACGCTCACACCAGCAGTGTGTCTGTGTGTGTACTGTCAGTGTCAGGTAGCATCAGCTGTTGCGCCGGCGCATCCCCATATGACTTCAAGGACGTTTTGTGGGTGTTTTTTTTAACGTAAGGAAACGCTCGGTTTACGTCAGCTATTTATAACTTTTAGGTGATAATGTTTTATGATTCTCGTTCTCAGATCTGGAGAATTCTAGCAGCTGAAGCTAATTCTGCACATCCGTCTTTCTGTCTGTCAGTTAGTTTGGTCATAACTTAAGAACTACGCACTGATTTTCATTCCGTTATTAATTTACCTAGGGTTCGAGGAAGAGTATCTTTGAGGAAGGTGTTTGGTTACGTATTAAAGGGAGCCGCGTATTGACCGTTTAGTATAAAGATTCAGACCAGTGTGTTCTGATAGCGGCTTATCAGATCCAGACATTTAGTACGGCCTTTTTAGACAGGCCAGCTGGCGCGTTTGGTTAAGACTCTGGTCAAGATTCCACCAATCGCGCCGCTGGTCGTGGGTTCGATTCCCACTCAGGACATGCATTTGTGTACATGAACATGTCTGTATGTCCTGAGTCTGGGTGTAATTATGTATATTAAGTATGTATTTACGAACAAAAAGTAGTATATATGTATTATATCAGTTATCTGGTTTCCATAGTACAAGCTCTGCTTAGTTTGGGATCAGATGACAGTGTCTGAGGAATGTCCCAGGATATTTTATTTATTTATTATTTTAGGGTTTTGTCTAGAAACCTAATAGAAATTCTCTTGAATCTTAATGAATTTCATTAAACTGGTATTCGTTAAAATCCCATTATATGGAGTTTTATCACATTTAGACCTCAACCGGATGAGTCAATGGTGTCATATTTTCCATAAATATTATGGAAAAAGAAAGACCATTTTATTGAAGGTATTGCTAATGTCCATAGACGGAGATCATTTATCATCGGGTGAACCAGCTGCCTGCTTGTCACTTTCTGTCATAAAAATACTCACTAAGTTACTAGTCTTTAAATCAAATTCAGATCTGAATCCAAGCAAAGCTTGTACTATGGAAACCAGATGACTGACATATAGCTAGTACTTTTTATATTCCACCCAGAGTCAAATATGGTTTATGGTTCACAAGCAGATATGGTTTATGCATAGAAATGTTTACTTCGTAAGGGAATTTTGCCACCTTTGGCGTGACAGGTAATATATTTCCAACCATGCCAACTGGCTATTTTCAATTATCTCGGTAATTTTGTCAGTTGGTTCCCATATGCTGCAATTTTTGTAGTTTCTCATAATTTATTTTGTTTCGAACGAACAAGAAAGATTATTAGAAGTCGGTAACTTCTACCAACTATGTAAGTTCTAAGGCAACTTATTCAGAATATCGCACCAAAATTATCTAAAATAGCTTCACGTCCCTCACCGCGTAACCACTTCAACACCTAACGCACACATGCACGCATCACGTGTTGCTCTCATGGATTTACTCAGCTGACTACGCACACACGCACGAACCCACACACAAATAAATAAACAAGCCGTGTTTACACAACTCAACTGGGCCTGTAGTTGTAGGATGTTGACTGTTCCTACGTAATGAGAGGGTTTCGAAAAAAGTACAAGAGATGTGGGGTGGTGTGACTGAGATGGAGCATGCGTTATATGGTGGTTAGTAAAGAGTGAGTAGGAAGGGCAGATGTTTTATTTTTTCGCCGTCGAAACGTTCGTTTTTGTAAAGCTCGTCGAGAGGCAAGGTGTATGTCGATTTTTAAATTGTGACCTGCCTGACTGATGTGGGACTATCGTTCTTTTGCTGAAGCGTTCTAGTTTTTTGAGCTATTATCTAGAAATATCTGCCTAATTGTATAGTTGAGAATGCAGGTTTATGCTGAGCGCTACTACTTCTTGAAATCCTGTTGGATTGGATTTTAGTATAGGAGTTCTGTTGCTTCATGCCGATTCTGTGCTAAGACATAAATGAGACTATCTTACACTAATCTTCAATTTACATTATTATTAATTTGGTAAATCTCCACTGTCTCTGCTAGTTACTTTCTAGGATTTGTATGCTTACCACCACCGGTCACATCATCATTAATCATATAAAAGAGAGTTGGAAAAAGGAAAGAAGGAGAAGAATATATGGATAAGTTTATTATTACAAGTACATAAAGTGCAGTCATTGCAAGTCGTTAGAAGAAGCGTATGCCACAGAGTATCCATCCTATGCCAAAATATACAACCATAGAGATAGATATCTATAGATACAACCAAATTAAATGGAGACATTATTTAAATTATTAAATTGTTAATTTATAAAAATCCAGGTCAGAAACCTGGATTTAAAAGTATCGCAACACAATTAACGTGAGTATATAGTTGAATAGTCAGTGTATATATCTACACAAACACCTATTTCATTTGAAGCGCCAATGACAAGTAAACTTTTAATAAAAAATTCAGTTCCTTACACTGTTTTCGTGATATCAAAATCATGCAAGATCATTTTGGTCTTCACCTTTAATCATAGACAAAATAGATCGAAATAACATAGACTTAGCATTTCCTACTATCTTAACATATTCTATAACACACAATTCGCACGAAAAAACCTATCATATAATTTACGATCAAGTTTACCTCTAGACAAGTCATAAATGCACTTAAACCGATTTGCCACGCTCCGTGCACAGCTGTTGGCATCAGCTGATCACGCACACACGCGCGACATCCTACACACACAGTCGTTATCGCACGTGTGTGGGTTCATGGTCCGAGGCCGGAGGAGAAAAAAAGCGGGACCCGTCTGACGGGCCCGGCTTTTGTGCATCCGTTGTGGATGCAGTGCCAATGATTATGTATATTGCAGACTGGTCAATTGATAGTACTGGTGATTTTTTGTAAATATCTGCGCGTTTAAAGTTGCTAAAAGTACATTATTATAAAAAAATAGATAAGGGTAATAAATCCATTACATTCAAATTATATTCATGAGTGCGCTTTAGCTCTCAGTGAACTTCTTGTGTATGACACACATCTATGGAGCGAAGCTATTGAGAGATATGGTGAATCACTTGCTGTCTCAGTTCACCATGTTCACGTACGGAATGTCTGGTGGTTTGTGTGCCTGTATTTCAAATTTCTTGAGCGAAATGTCCATACGAGTTGTCATAGACGGGTGCTTGGCGTAAGGTTTCGTGTTTGTCGGTCTTCTATAGGACATATTTTGGAGAGTGTGCTACAGTATTGTTCAATCTAATTCCTCCATCCCCATTTCTCCATTGAACCAACAAGACGTCGGGAGAATTTCCACCCATACGTTGTCGACATCCCGCGTACCCGGACACAACGCTTCGCTTCATCGTTTCTTATACGAACAGCAAAGGAGTGACAACTCTCTTCCGGGGTCTGTGTTTCCCGACACATATAACCTAGATGTATTCAAGGCCAGAGTAAATTGGCTTTTTCTGGGTAAGCCTGCTACATCCCCAGCCTTTGTCTTAACTCCTCATGGGGTAAGTGGAAGGTCAAACGCAAGCCCATTTAAAATAGAAAATCAAAAACACTTTTTTTTTACGCGTGAACAGCTTTGACTATAATAAAAAGATTTAACCCCGATATTTTCTTCTAGCTGCTTAGATATTCTTGAAAAGGGAAGAATATCGTCTGCAAATCTGAAAGTACCATCCTTCTAAGTCCAAGTTTCCCTACTAATAGGTATTCCTAATAAACCCGACATAAACCTTTCAAAGCAAAGTGTCACCTCTGCAAAACCATGCTTATTCTTCGATGTTGTATTATTTTTTTCGCTTTAGACCCTATGTGAATGCTTCACGATGCTGTCGGGGCCAATCTATAGTGATTTCCCTTCAGGAATACGTCTACCTGCTCACTTGGTTTAGGGCTCCAAGTTATTACGCTTCTAAAACCTATAACATAAACAATTAATATGTATCGGTGACTTGTGAGGGGGACAAACTCTACCAGTGTGCTAGTTTTACTTGAGAGCTCTTTCATTAAGATCACAAGATCTTAATGAAAGACTCAAGTAAAACTAGCACAAGCTTACAACCAACACTTACCAAGTGCTTTCTGTTTAATCGTTCTTTTTTTTTTTTTTTTATTCAACTAAGTCGGTAAACAAGCATTCGGCCCGCCTGGTGGTAAGCGGTTACCGTATCCATATGGACGCTTGCAACACAAGAAGCATTGCTCACGCGTTACCGACCTTTCCCCCCTCCCCTATGAGCACTGGCGACCTTACTCACGCGCAGGAACACAACTTTACACAACGTAAAGTTATTTGGCTGCGGTATTCTGTAAGGTGGAGGTACTTCCCCAGTCGAGCTACTCCATGAGCGAATAAATGCTATGCTCTACCTCTCTCAAAAAATCAAGCTAAATAAATAAATCGTAAGCTTGAGCAAGAAAAGAAAAATGATTGGTCATCAATGAGATCAAGTTTTCGTAATAATAAAAAATAAATATCCCGGGACATTCCTCACACACGGTCATCTGATACCAAACTAAGCAGAACTTGTACTATGGAAACCAGATAACTGATATAATACATATACTACTTTTTGTTTGTAAATACATACCTACTTAATATACATAATTACACTCAGACTCAGGACATACAGACATGTTCATGCACACAAATGCATGTTCTGTGCGGGAATCGAACCCACGACCTGCGGCGCAATAGGTGGAATCTTTACCAAAGTCCGCCAGCTGGTAATAGTTACGGTATGTAATGATGTAGCCAAAAGTGGTTAGCACACAATTCTCAATAGAACTGACCAAAATCCAGCTGCCAGAGCAGACTGATTGGTGCAACCAAGATTTTCAACAAAGAAGCCAGCCAAGCGGGGATTCTTCAAAAAGGGTGTAACTCTTTACACTAACAATCTCTATTTTTGCAGGGTCAGCAACGCGGCTGTCTGCAGTGATACTCCTGGTGTTTCAAGCGTCCATAGGCAACGGTAATCGCTTGCCACCAGTGAGGCCATACGCTTGATTGCCTTAGCGGTTTAAAAAAAGCTACGTAAAAAAAAAAAAAAAAACAACTGTATTACTATTCCTTTTCTACCACACTTGCCGACATGGCAAAATAGAATTTTAAGTTAACAAGACTATGAATGTATAGATTCTCATATTTGGCCACTGTCTTGTATACAAACGTGTAAGTGTACTTAGTAAAATATGTTACAAATTCCGATATCTTTTGTGTTTGCTAACTACATAGGTAATTTAAAAAGTAATTTTGGAATTTAATTATTGAATTCCAATTATATAATGACATTAATTCTTATTGTCACCTCCCAGCGGGGCTACTGCGTAATGTCAATGGTAATGGACTTTATTAAAGTGGGCTTCATTGGTATTACATTATCTACAGATCTATAACATTAAGACCTCCAGCGGATTACAGGATAAGTCAATCAATAGGTTTCTTGACAATTTGTAAAGTTGAAATTCACGTTTTTCATATATACTTGTAGTTTTTTTTTTTTTAATTAAATTTATTTCGAAGATAAATGAGCCGACAGTGTAATAATCAATGCACACTCGTGTCATACGACGTTTTTCAACATACTTGCGAGGAAAAAAACAGACTTGTATTTTTTTATGTAGTTTTTTTGATAATAATCAACCACACGATGAGAACGTCAACAAATATGGCGCGCCAGTTTTTTTTTTGACAGCGATGATCTGTCACTATTTTACC
Source organism: Achlya flavicornis (assembly GCA_947623365.1). Taxonomy (NCBI): domain Eukaryota; kingdom Metazoa; phylum Arthropoda; class Insecta; order Lepidoptera; family Drepanidae; genus Achlya; species Achlya flavicornis. Next base: position 13,616,488 of record OX392484.1, read on the forward strand.
CGTTTAAATTAAGAATGCTTGGTGTACACACATATAACTTGCAGTGAGGGACAAACTAATCATAATCGGGATTATACCTATCATAAAACTGTGCGGTAATGTAAAGTAAAAAACACTAGTGTATAATAAGCTGCATTAAGATACTAAAAACGGTGCAATAAACGACACTTTACAAGCGAGTGTGTTGAAAAAAACATTAAACCGCCTTCAAAGTACACTAAAAAATTAAAATAACTCTTATCCGTCACTGTTCTGAAGTTAGCGAAAGAACACGACGTATTCCATACAAAATATTTCGCTGAATATTCTGGTATTGTTACGAATCATTATTCTTAATTTAATAAATCAACAAAATAACCTACATTAACAAATCCAATCCGCGCTGTCCGAATGTCCAATGAAATCCAGGACGTTTTCTGTTATTATCAATAAAAGTCCATACTGTCCGGAATCGGCCATTGTCCACACATAATCCATGCCCAATTGGCCAATGGTCGCAAATTGTTATCGTGTCGTAATTACGTCATGAATCGAGCTCGTAATGGGCTTCTTGCTGACATTTTAATCCTGGACTAATACTGGCATGGATGTATGAAGAGTTGGAGATATCTGTCTATATTATCTGTTTATATAAAAGAACGAAAAAACTAAAGCATTTACTTTGAAATAACTTTCATATGGCTGGCACGCGAATAAAAAAGTAATAGGTAAACATTGACCTATTATTACTACATATAGAGAAGCTATCATAAGCAAAGTTTATGTCCCATTTTTTTAGAGTCAACTAATGTTCTCATTAGCGCTGAAACAATAATTAGTCGTCTAAGCAGACAGTAGAAACAAATAGCGCTATCAGCTCGCTTTTAAAAGTATTTTTCTCGCAAACACCGTGTTTTTCACGGCGCTTACGCGTTTCGTTCATCTTTCTACAACAAAAAGTTTTCATTCGACAATAATCATCAAACATCTGTATTATAAATATAATATTTCCATCCAGATACCCTTTGATTAAGGATACATCCAGATAGAGTGTAGCAGCTGTGCACGCGTCGATAAAAATACGCTCTGTTAGGGGTTAAATCAAATAAAAGTGCAAAATAATGATCAATATTTAAATTTCTTCCGATTTTAATTGGAATATTTTAACAACTACTATCATTATGAACGTCATTATGACAAGCAGAATGACGCAGAGGGAGCGTAAAACGTAGCTGTTACGCGCAGCAGCCTATAAAAGTTGGCCTGTTTTGTATATTAGTGTAGTAGGCGACGTTCTTTCTAGGTATATTTATTTCTATGCAGATACCATATAAATAAAAAAAAAGATTTTACCAATTCAAATATCGAATACCATATTCCGCCCATTCGAACATCGAAGTATTTTTGAATGGCCATACAAGTGTATGTACTATGCAATATACATTGCATTTTTCATAGAGCACGCGAACTGTTATCGTATTACTGGCTAAAAATACGCGAGCAATGGACATGTTGCAGATCTGTGACCCATTAAGTTATCGATTGTGGTTTGGTGACACTGTTCCGTTTGAATGTTTAATTGATTCGCGGTTTAGTTTGCAGATTATTTAAAATTAATGCAACGCGGGTATGTTTTCTTCTGCAAGTATCCCTGGATGGTTTTTAGGGTTCCGTAGCCAAATGGCAAAAAACGGAACCCTTATAGATTCTTCATGTCTGTCTGTCTGTCTGTCTGTCTGCCCGTCCGTATGTCACAGCCATTTATTTCCGAAACTATAAGAACTATAATGTTGAAATTGGTAAGTAGATGTATTCTGTGAACCGCATTAAGATTTTCACACAAAAATAGAAAAAAAACAATAAATTTTCGGGGTTCCCCATACTTAGAACTGAAACTCAATTTTTTTTTTTCCTCAAACCCATAAGTGTGGGATGTCTGTGGATAGGTCTTCAAAAATGATATTGAGGTTTCTAATATAATTTTTTTCTAAACTGAATAGTTTGCGCGAGAGACACTTCCAAAGTGGTAAAATGTGTGTCCCCCCCCCTGTAACTTCTAAAATATTCAATTTACGGTGCAAACTTCCACCGAAAATTGGTTTGAACGAGATCTAGTAAGTAGTTTTTTTTAATACGTCATAAATTGAAATTAATATCAAATACTCAGGTCTATACTACCATTTACTTATATACCTACAGGTTTGTACGGAACCCTCGGTGCGCGAGTCTGACTCGCACTTGGCCGGTTTTTTTATTTATACTAACAAGGTAGCAGAAAGAGCTTGAACTTTCGATGAGGGATAACATCCTAGAACAGTGACAGGGTACTTTGTAGTACCCCTATGGGAGAAACGTGATATGAGATCAGCCTAAGAAGCTACCAACACTGAACCCTACACTGATTATGATAAGCTATGATACCACAGTGGGAATCCGGAATTTCGGCCCGATCTTCGTCTATAAGCTTCAAGATCTTTTACGAAAAATTTACCTGCATATTCCGCACCTTGGTAATGGCATCTAGTCATCAACTCATTTCAAGTAGGTACTGCTGAAAACCATCATTTTTGCAAGGAATGCTCCTTCGCGTGATAATGATGATTAGCACTACTCTGAGTCAGTACAACGACCGACCCATGTCCTATACAACCATTCAAGCATCAGCGATCATACGACGACCATAGTTACCATAAATGGTACAGTATGAGGCACGAGTCGTGAGCACAGATAGGCAGTAGTGGGGGCAAGCTTGCGCATGTACACTTTTGGCCAAATGACACGCGAGAATCCAATAGACGACGAGCGTTGACTGACGAACCAGTCGTGTGCAGCTCCGCGCTCCCCCCTTCTTCATTCCGCCAAATAGACCGAAAAATTAACTACTGCGCAGGTGTCAATTCGTGCTCAAGACTCGTGCCTCTTACTGTACAGGTATATCGGAGTAACCATGGATAAACCAAGGATTGCGTGGTATAAAGAGTGACACGCTCTGTGATGGAAGAGGACGAACAAAAAAATATTATCTATTCTATATTACGAGCAGAATAATTACAGCAAAATAGACAGAGCACACTGAAAAAACATGATGTAAACGCCTTTTTTTTACTGTGTATAGGCCTGTGTTTGACCACAATCTCACTATGGTAAGTGATGATGTGGTCGAAGGTGGTAAGCACACAGAGCCTAGAAGGAACTGGCTCTCAAGTGCAGCTGTCGGAACACACCGATAGGTGCTTGGCGACAGATTTTCAAACTTGAGGGTGGTAGCCAGCCAGACGGGTACTACAAAGTACCCTACCACCGTGCTATGGTTTCCTCACGATGTTTTCCTTCACCGAAAGCTCAAGCATTGTAGGATTCGAACCCGGGACCTTCGTCTCGGTATCCGACGCCACTACCACTGAGCTATCATCACCTTAAAATCGCGTAATTTCCGCACAAAACAAATTTCTTTACGCTACTTAAAAAAAAACTATTTAATCACATAAATTTATCGCAATGACTATGCGTTCAGCAAAGCCATAAAACGTACATTGAACCATACATACAGACGGACACGCATAACTTTATTATACTATAACAATACATAATAAGCTAGCATTCACATGTCACGAAGTGAATAGCTAAATGTAAGTTGCAAATATGGTTATTAAATTAATTAATACGCAATGAGAAGTCCTATAGGTTCAGTTGCTAATGTTTCAGACTACGACCGTGTGGGTGTAGCTTCATATGGATTCATGATTCGGGAGTTGACTCTTTCAAAAGATCGATTTCTCAGAACAGATTTCTTGCCCCGTTATTGTAGACGGTAAGGATCAGTTCACACCGAGACGCGAAGAAGCCTGGTAAATGAGTGCTCACAAGGGAGCTGGGAAAGGTCGAAGGCAGAAAGTTTAACTGTGGAACTTTGGACTAGTCAGGAGACAAAATACTAAAAGTCCCTACCACTCGGAGGTAGGGACTCCACTCATCTGTACCATAAATAGAATAGTGTTTTATTTGTTTTGACAGCGGGCCATAATGACTAATGCAAAATTTGAAAAAAAATAGAATAGGCGCTATGGCCCACGGGCCATTCGCGAGTGGGACATAATTACTAAAGACCCAAAGAAGGTCCCATTTTTAGGGTTCCGTAGCCAAATGGCAAAAAACGGAACCCTTATAGATTCGTCATGTCTGTCTGTCTGTCTGTCTGTCTGTCTGTCTGTCTGTCTGTCTGTCTGTCTGTCCGTGTATGTCACAGCCATTTATTTCCGAAACTATAAGAACTATAATGTTGAAACTTGGTAAGTAGATGTATTCTGTGAACCGCATTAAGATTTTTACACAAAAATAGAAAAAAAACAATAAATTTTGGGGGTTCCCCATACTTAGAACTGAAACTCAATTTTTTTTTTTCATCAAACCCATAAGTGTGGGGTGTCTATGGATAGGTCTTCAAAAATGATATTGAGGTTTCTAATATCATTTTTTTCTAAACTGAATAGTTTGCGCGAGAGACACTTCCAAAGTGGTAAAATGTGTGTCCCCCCCCCTGTAACTTCTAAAATAAGAGAATGATAAATCTATAAAAAATATATGATGTACGTTACGGTGCAAACTTCCACTGAAAATTGGTTTGAACGAGATCTAGTAAGTAGTTTTTTTTTAATAGGTCATAAATTGAAATTAATATCAAATACTCAGGTCTATACTACCATTTACTTATATACCTACAGGTTTGTACGGAACCCTCGGTGCGCGAGTCTAACTCGCACTTGGCCGGTTTTTTGGTTTTTTAAAACGATACATCACAGGAAATTTTGTTATACTGCATTATGAAAGCTGATACATTTTTTTTACAACTTTTATTCGTACTCTTTTTACCCATTACCAATCGCTGTCTAGATATGCAATCCGAAAAACGGTAGATCTTCCAAAATGAGTTTCATTTTACTATTTCATACAAGAAAAGTTGTTATAGGTTTCTCACGATGTTTTCCGTCATAGAAAGGTCACGCTCATTGTAGGATTCGAACCCGCGCCCTCCGTCATAGAATTCGACATCACTAGCACTGCTCTAAGTACCATAGTTATATTGTTTAAAGAAATGTAAAGAAACGTTTTAAATGAACTGCAAAATGAATACATTTATAAGTACCTAACTAGTTGTGCCCCGCGGTTTCACCCGCGTGCCCGAGGGATATACCTACATTTACCATACATTTTTATTTTTATACCACTAAGATGGCAAACAAGCATACGGCCCGCTTAATGGTAAGCATCTACCGTAGCCTATGGACGCTTGCAGCACCAGGGGTATCACTCGCGCATTGCCGATCCTGAAGAAATCTCTTTACGTTATTTTTGAAGATCCCCATGCTGTACTCCATTCGGAAAACCACAGCGGGAGCTCATTCCACAGTCCAAGCGTCGGCGGAAGAAAGCTCCTTTGAGCCCGCACAGTTCGAAACAATTCTGGTTTCAATGTGTGAGGATGGATTCCCCGTCGATGGCGTGAGTTGCGATGGTGGAAGGTAGCCGTGGGCATCAAGTAGAACACTCTCCGCTTTACAAGCGGTAGAACACACATAAAGAGGCAGAGTCTCTCCTCAGACTGAGGGGCTCTAAACCGCTTGTCAGCTCGGGATCGTCACCCTACCCTGCCGTTAAGTTTTCTTAAATTTCCTTATTTTCTACGCAACTTTCTTTTTTTTTCCGTAAGAACCTTCTCCAGAATAAGAGAAAACTTAAAAAAAAATATGAATGAAATCGGTAAAGTCGCTCTCAAATTATTAGGGAATAGGGATTCATTTTATATATAGAGTTTTAACATGGACTACGATAACAAACAGAATTATAGTTTCAGTCTAGAAAAAGCTCTAAATCCCTTAGTAAAATGTTGGTTTGAGCTAATAAGTGAAGCAATGTTAGTTAGCCATAATAAATACGCTCTTTCAAGTCAGAAGTATAAAAGCACCGACAATATTTAACTCATTGTTCAAACATCACTTTACAGCCATTCCGGTTACTATTTACTTTACTTTTGCGTGAGATAAAATAAAAAAAACACATTTTTACGATTTGTTTTCCGTGTGCTAAACCGCTGGTCACTTTATTATCTAGATTATTATAATTTATAGGGGATAATAAAAGTTTTTTAAACGGAGGGTAGGTATAATATCCTAGCAGATGTCACGCAACGTGCATAAAAACATTAAATATTAATGAGTTTTCATGGGCGACATCATTAATCCTATGTCATTTGGGGGTGGGGCTCCAGGAATAGCGTTTAACGTAAACGGTTATTATGAGAGAGTATCGAGCTATCTTAGTAATAGCACAGTTATAATAATAATAATAATAATAATTTATTGACACCAAACAAAAATATAACAACAATATGTAACAAAAGGTAATTAATTAAGTTTACTTACACAATGTATGTTAACAATGATAAAGTTGAGGAACTTTATTGTTAATCTGTGGTAATAGAGTTCGTCAGGTAACTAGAGTCCTGTATGGATAACCTGTTATTTATTACTTTGGTAAGAAAACATAGTATTGTTATCTATACTAAAATAAAAACCGAAGTTTTTTTTTATTGTTTGTTAATATCTAGAACAACCAGGCGGAAGCTACTATATTATACTATATAGCACGAGTGTTATAGGTCTATATTTTTTATTCCGAGAACGCTGGTAAAGCCGCGGGTACAACTAGTGTGACATAACATGTCTAAATATGTATTTTACTCTCATCTAATAGATTTTTTTTGTAAGTTTTTTACGTCGGTAAAATTCCTAGGGAGAAGATTTCTTCAACAATTTAAATCGATATATTTTTAGATTAATATGGCTCAGACAAACATTTGTTTGCTTTGAGTACAAACGTACGTGAATAATGACAAAAGACAAAAAAAAACTAGAGATATGCTGAACTGAATTGTTTTTGTGTTAAAAATATCTGATGTATGAAAAAAATTGTAATCCGCCCACATAAGGCCCGACTACATATAAAGCTAAAAATCTGTAAAGATGAAGAATGCGATAAGACGGTGATGACGTGGCACCGGTCTGCCTAGCGAGTAGCGAAACCGAGACGAATTACATACCATTTATCAACTTTATACTATTATACGGTAGAGATGGGAAAAAAGGAAATTAATATTTATGGCTAAGTCTTGTGTTGCCAGATGAATTTGAGAATATTTTACTAAGTTCATAAATTAAGGTGTTTGCGCCTCAGCCCACTTATTCTGTGCCTTAACTTGATATTATTACAATGATTACTTAGTAAAATCAGATGGATATAAAGAATAATATTTAAATTAATAATTATATTATTGAGTTTCTTGCTAGCTCTTCAAAGCAACCTTCATGAGTACAATCATGTGTCTAAGTATCGTTTACTAATTACCAGTCACCCTATATAGAGTTTTTAGCCCCATATTACCGAAAATAACTGCCCTGGGCTGAAATTCAATGGGTTTAACATTGAATCAAAAGGACTGCAAACTAATGGAAAGAACCGGTGTCTTCTGACAGCTGAACCAGAGTCAGCTTACCCCACCTTTCATGCAAAAATAGTGGTCAAAATTTACATTATTTAAAACGACAATAACATTAAAAAACAAATTTAAGCTCATGAACCTAAGTTATAACTGGTTAGATACCAATATTTTGGAATAAAATTATTTATACTTTAAATTAATTAATTTGTTTTGCTGCCCCTAACTGTTATTAAACATAAGTAAGTGTTTACTTGGTTATTTGTTTAAACACTTTTATTCAGCAAACAAAAAGGTCCAATAAAAACTTTCACAATATAGAACGGGGCCCTAAAATACCCCAGTTTTCCCCCATAGCATGTAACTGGAGTTGTTTACAACGTACAAACAAACAAATTAACAGCCAACAATGTGTTACTAACGCTCTCGCCTATTATTGCTTATATCTCTTTTTTTTCTTTTATATTCACATACGGTAATCTGAGACATGTGGCTTACCGACACGAAATTAGGTCGAATATGGTGTAGGGTGGCGATGCCTGTTATTGGCCGTGTTTTTTTTATAAATAGATTTTTACTTGTATTAATTATTCGTGTTTGTTTTTACACGATTTTTTTAAAGCGCTTACTGGCTGTAGACATTTCACCACCAGGTGTTGCTAAAAACCTAAAAACGACTGAATAGCTACTGAAGTAGCCAAGTCAGCCTTCTATGCCATTATGTATTAATTCAGGATCTATCAGTATCGATCTACCTAGGTTTCATGCTTTCCCACGCTATTAAAGCGTGGTTGACATACAAACTAATATTCCTATTGGGAAAGAAAATTGATACGTTTAAATTAATAAATAATTAAAAGTTCAGATTAATAATAAACAAAGTATCGTGAACTTTATTTCTTTTAGATTTTGTTAGTATTTACGTGAGTAAAATAAAAAAAACTGCATTTTCAAGTATGTTTTTTTTGTTATTTTTCTATTTTTTTTTATTCTATATATTTTTTATACCACAAAGTGTGATCTAATAACTTTGAAAATACAGGTGCCTCCAACAATACAGTATACCCTACCCGTCCCCGTGGTACATAAGGTCAAAGCCCTTAGCCGTTTTGTCAGAGTTAAACAGATTCGGTTATTTTTTCACTGTACAAGTAACTCGGTCACTTTATCACTATTACTAAACTTGTGTAGGAACTTTACTTTGTATTACTTTATATAAAATGTGAACTGATGCATGATATTTTGGATATTGTAGCAAGCAAATAGAAATAAATGGTTCATTGGGTTTAAACATATCATTTTAATACAATGGGATCGAAAAGGTCAAACTTTAAAGAAGGAAAACATCGTGAGAAAACTGCGTTGCATGCACATATATAAATCTAAATAGATGACGCGAGTGTATGTACTTCGGGTGTCAAAAGTTGTGCAAAAAGGGAGAGCAATGCTCTTCTTTCGAAACTGTTTCGCGCGGACAGGGAACTCGCATAAGGCTGCATGTCCACCAGTGATGTGTAGCGAGGGATGTGTTTAGCTGACACATAAAATTGCTTCTTTCACGTTATAACTCTAATTCCAGCCTAACTAAAGCGCTCTTGTGACATTTTAGTTTTAATACGAATGGAGGGACTTGCGTTATCTAATTAAATTTATGTCTGTGGTTGCAGGGTACTTTCTAGAACACTGGCAGGCTACCACTGACCCATGTAATGGTGCATCCATGCTACTCAAACCGAGCACGAGCTGAATCACGAACGAAACGGATTCATTCGATGTTCGCGTAGCGTGGACGTACTTGCGAGCCTCGAACGAGCGTTCGGCTCGCGCTCGGCTGCGCTTCGCCCGATTGTCAGTTGGTTAAGAGTCTGGTAAAGATTCCATCTATTGCGCCGCAGGTCAATTCCCGCACAGGACATGCATTTGTGTGCATGAACATGTCTGTATGTCCTGAGTCAGGGTGTAATTATGTATATTAAGTAATGTTTACAAAAAGTAGTATTTTACCAGTTATCCGATTTCCATAGTACAAGCTCTGCTTAGTTTGGGATCAGATGACCGTGTGTGAGGAATGTCCCAGGATATTTATTTATTTATTAATCTAAATAGTAAAACATGTTTCAATGAATCATCAACACTGACAACTGAAATAGTTTTTCGACACTTGTTTTCTATTAGTCATAATTGGTGATTCACGACACTTATACAAACGTGAATACTGCCTCGGTCAAGGTCTACTTTCTAGACATAAAGGTTTGCATAATAGGCAGTTTGTTGATATTTTTTGTGGACATCGAATTGTGAGTCATGTAAGCATGACTTCATTATGAAATATAAATTTATCTGTTTGATAATTATTTAGGTTGAAGTGTCACACCATCTCACCAGCGACTTGTAAAACATGCGGAAATTTCAAAAAATACGCATCGATTGGAAAATTTATCGAGGCCTGTTGCCAGGCCCCCTAATAAGTGGACTGTTTCACAAAAATCTTAAACCGACTTCAAAGTACACTAAGAAGTAATCAAATCCAGATCTGATGACAATGGGACCAAACGGGAAGTGTACCCTTCCAGACAAAAAAAGAATTTTCCAAATCGGTTAATAAATGACGGAGTTATGAGGTAACAAATTTTAATATAAAAAAATAAAAACCGGCCAAGTGCGAGTCAGACACGCGCACCGAGGGTCCCGTACAAACCTATAGGTATATAAGTAAATGGTAGTATAGACCTGAGTATTTGATATGAATTTCAATTTATGACGTATTAAAAAAAAACTACTTACTAGATCTCGTTCAAACCAATTTTCGTTGGTAGTTTGCATCGTAATGTACACCATATATTTTTTATAGATTTATCATTCTCTTATTTTAGAAGTTACAGGGGGGGGGGCACACATTTTACCACTTTGGAAGTGTCTCTCGCTCAAACTATTCAGTTTAGAAAAAAATGATATTAGAAACCTCAATATCATTTTTGAAGACCTATCCATAGACACACACAAACTTATGGGTTTGATGAAAAAAAAAAAATTGAAACTCAATTTTTTTTTTTCTTCTAAGTATGGGGAACCCCCAAAATTTTATGTTTTTTTTCTATTTTTGTGTGAAAATCTTAATTGCGTTCACAGAATACATCTACTTACCAAGTTTCAACATTATAGTTCAACATTATAGTTCTTATAGTTTCGGAAATAAATGGCTGTGACATACGGACAGACAGACAGACAGACAGACAGACATGACGAATCTATAAGGGTTCCGTTTTTTGCCATTTGGCTACGGAACCCTAAAAATACAACCGAATTGAGAACCTCCTCCTTTTTTTGAAGTCGATTAAAAAGGAAGCTAATTAATATTGCTAACGCGATTCATTTTTTCGAATTTAAAGGAGATCTTATGCAATTCATCAATTCTTAATATTTTAATGAATTGCATTGTATTTAATGAGTAACTATTTTACCAAAACATATTGGAATCACTTAGGATTTGCCGAGAATGAAGCAGGCCTGGAAATTCTTGAAATTATACCATAATTATGGTATATACCACACCGGCACCGTCAAGATCCTAGACGATTAATTACAGGGTAACTTTTCAAAGAGAAAATAATTTTTCAGGGGTTATTGTACCCATATATATGCCGGCTCTTCTCAGCAAATGCAACCTTCCGAACCGGTATTAGAGTATTAGAGTCAGACTTTTCATAAGTGCCTGCGAAGGTCTATTTGAATAAATGATTTTGAATTTGAATTTGAATTTGCATAATTATTCTTTACTGTCGGACCAACTCTGAAAGTGCAAAAAAAAATATGTGATAGTTCTCGCTATTTGAATGGAATCGAATCGAATTTTCTTACCATGACTCTAAATTAAACGCAACGGAGAAAAAAAATGGCTAAATAGATTTGCTTGAAAGTCCAAATTATTTTTAAAAGATTAGCTTTATTGATCTAAGATATTCATAGAAACTTACCAGAAACCCACTTTCCAATATAATAAATACGTATATATGAAATTCAAGCACATCTAAATCTTCTGATTGTTTCTGAGGCCTTTGTGCTGAGGCCGAGGCCTACAGCGGTTCGATGTCGGCTCACTATTGTGCCTTATGAAATATAGCGCAATTAAAAATGAAATACGATTCCAACAACCCCTTTGAATTTTTACAATACATCCCTGGTTTAATAACTTTTTAGGTTGTTTCAAGTTTTTGACAAGTAACAACCCTTCTTTTAAATTTATATACTACGAAGTTGCTAAGCAAGCGTACGACCCCCCTGATGGTAAGCGGTTTATCATATCAGCCTAAGGATGTCCACTACTGAACATAGGCCGCTCCCATTGACTTCAACTTGGAACGGTTTTGGGCCGCTTGCATCCAGCGGCCAGGGACTCTGACCAGGTTGTCGGTCCACCTGGTGGGAGGTCCACCCGCTGGGCGCTTTCCAGTACGTGGTCACTACTCTAGAACCTACCTCCCCATCGGTTATCGGTTCTTCGAGCGATGTGTCCTGCCCATTCCAACTTCAGCTTACTAACTCTACGAGCTATGTCCGTCGTTTTCGTTCTACTACGAATGTCCTCGTTTCGGACCCTGTCTCGTAGTGAAATTCCGAACATAGCTCGTTCCATAGCTTAGGTAAGCGGTTACCGTAGCCATATGAACGCTTGTGTTACCGACACTTCCCCCCTCCCCAACGAGCACTTGGCTTCGGTGTGCTGTAAGGTGGAAATACTTCCCCTGTCGATTTGCTCTTCTTAGCGTATAAACGCTACGCTCTACCTCTCTTCAAAACTGGTCTTAGTTTCTAAAACTGTCGTCGAAGGTGGTCGTCAAGGTTGAAAACACATTAGCAATTCCTTGATATTTTAAATGTCCATAAGCGGTGAACAACATACCATTAGGTGTGCCGTCTGTCTGCTGTCATCCTAATGATATATTATTGTCAGAAAAAGTTTCAAATAAAATGCAATGTAGTTTATCGCATGAATATTAAAATATCCATATAACTGTGTGCTATTTAAATTTTCGCTATCGTGCAGAATACCAGGCCCCCTAAAAAGGAAGCTAAGCAATATTGCTAACGCAATTCATTTTTTCGAATTTAAAGCAGATCTTATACAATTCATCAATTCCAAATCTTTTAATGAATTGAATTGTATATAATGAGTAACTATTTTACCAAAAAATATTGGAATCACTTCGAAAAAATGAATTGCGTAGCAATATTGCTTTAGATTCCTTTTTAGCACTTTCACCGATCTTTGCACCGCTTTATGAGTAGTGCAGCTTTCTGACCGATAGGTATACAACAAAATTAATTTTAGTATTTAGGTATTTGTGTACACAGGTCATGTACCTAATATTATTGTATGTCGTATTAGTAGTTGAGTAAGTGGGCCTATTCCTTGTGGGTCAATAAATAGTTTCTTTCTTCTTTCTTTTCTTTCTATTTTAGTAAACATTTCACTGCGATTAGAGTTCTACGTGCGTTCTCCTTGACCGCCGGGACAGCAAGTTCCATACAATTTGAATCATGAAAATTATAAAATAAAAATGTAATATATTACTAGCTGTCCCTCGCGGTTTCACCCGTGATTTAGTGATACAAATAAATCTATGCCACTCTCCGGCCAATAAACTATATGAAAAACAAACGCGTCGATCCGTTGCTCTGCTGCTACAAAAGGAAATACCAAAATACGTTCGCATTTATATTAGTAGTAGGTATAACTCCAAAATTATTACACATAAAGTAAATAGAGATGAACAAACAAATAGACATGGCGTATAATCGATACGCCTCGGAATTATTGGTAGCGGAAAAGCGGAAATCAGTGATTGCCGACCCGCGCGCAATATCCGCCTAATACTGCTTTTATCCGCCGCGCCTCTACAGCTACCGGCTCCATAACGGGGGGTTTACCCTGCCATATTCTATTTGTTCATATAGCCTTGTAATTAGGATTGTTTGTTTGAAGTATACATATTACCTACCAACAAAGTATGTACAGATAGTATAGACATAGTAGACACGTGTAGCTGTGTAGTAAAGCGATTTAGGTGATGTAGCTGTCGCTGATGTGTTATAAGCAGGCAGTCAATTTACGAAAGTATGTAGCACTGAAAATAAAACGGTCTACCTAATCGAATCCATACTGCTTTGGTCTGTAAAATTAGAGCCAATTTAATTAACCATTACCTTAACTGAAAAGATCAGTTCGGTTTCTTTATTAATTATTTATTATCACAGATATAGATCTAAATAGATGCCGCGAGTGTATGTACTTCGCGTGTCAAAATCTGTGCAAAAATGGGGCACAATGCTCTTATTTTGAAACTGTTTCGCGCGGACACGAACTCGCATAAGGCTGCATGTCCACCAGAGATGTGTAGCGAGCGATATGTTTAGCTGACACATAGGATAGCTACATTTTCACGTAAAAAATCGAATGCCTGCCTAACTAAATCAATCTTGTGACATTATGGTAGGTACAAAAAAGTTACACGCTTGGTTTTCATACGGAAGGAGGGACTTGCGTTATCTATTTAGATTTATGTATGTGTTTATTATTATAACCTACTACCAGAGTATATAAATACTACATGGTTTACCGTGCTACTACTCATTTATTATTACTTTAAAATAAGATTTAGATTTCTGATAAAAATCTAAGTGCAAAAACAGTTGGGAGTCACAATTTTTGTTTTCAGTGACCCATTTTTGTTTTTATCAGAACACACCGGCAAGTGTTTTGGTGTCAGGTTTTCAACTTGATGGCAAGGCTAATAATAGCCAGTTATACAGTGTGCTCAACTCGCTACAGTTTTCTCACAATATTTTCATTCACGGAAAACTTAAACTAATCTTTGTAGCATATGAATTTATGATCTTCGGCATTATCACTGACACGTCGCCTCAAGATATTTATTCCAAATACAAAATAATTTCAATTACCACAGCTATAGGGTGTCCTAAGGCGGTCCACAATGGAGAGGCGTATTACGATACGATACGCTTCTATCGCAAATCTAGACCAAGCTTTTGATACGCTTTTACGTTGGACGTATTATGCGAAAATCATGAAAGTATGCCAATGTAGTTTATATCTAATGCTTGCTGCTGCATGCTTACGATGAGCTCTTTCTTAGGTACTGCTAGTTTCTGAAATCCAAATCAAAGTTAATCTCTCGTTGAAAGTATACCTGTCATTGTCATTTACGTCTGAAATGAGAAAGACAGCAGCCATTTTTATTTGAGATTAATGTTAAATTGGCTTTCAAAAACTGGTAGTTAGGTCCGTATTCTAGAACGACAATCAAAGTTTTCGAGTTTAAAACAATTGAATTTGTAACCTGCACCAATGATATTAGGTTTATTTTCGATTAACGAACAGCTAGTTTTCAATAAAAAGCGGAATATTCGACATTATCTATGGTAGGAATCCCTGATATCTTAATTTTCGTGCGGCTTATAAGGAAAGGTTAAGTATTTATTATTAGATTAGATTTTTATAACGTTCAAGGACGAGGGTAGGTAATATTTTATACACGATTGTCCAAAAAAGGAGTTTAATGTTTCAGTGTTCATGTTTCTATATGAGCTTCTTTATTCTAATATATGATACCTTGGAATAAAACAGAGAATAAAATATACTACGGAAACGCGAGTTTACTTAACTGCGGGAAGAAATTAGTTGGATAAGGATTATAATATTGATAAACAAAAGACTCAGCCAATCAACAGTGAGAGATATTGAGGGTCTGACCCAGGGCCGGCTTTACCTGCAGGGTGTGCGGCGCACACGGGCGCAAGGTCTTAGGGGGCGCCGCCAAAATGCAATCTCTTTCATCAAATAATGCTCTTCGTACTGTAATAATCGAATTATTACAGTAGTTCACAACTAATATGGCTTACCGATGTACCTGCGCAGGAGACACATTTTCAAAGCGCGGGAATTGCTATTGGCCGCCAGCTGCCGCCATGTGTGCGGAGGGGCGTGACTTGTGAGTGAGACGGAACTAAAAGCTGCAGTGTATTATGAACACAGAGAAAAGAAATAAATCTCTTTTCCGTGATTATGAAGCTTATAGTAGTGACCTAAGGTTGATTGTAAGTTTTAAGCATTCTTTCGTTAATTTTCGGGCCATACTTTCTTTTCTGTGCGAACGAAGATTCACGACGCGCCATATCAGTTGGGTAATACTGTACCTCCTCATTGTGTCCTGTACTTAACGCGTCTTTTCGCGCTCTCCTCTACCAATATTAAAATAAAAGGAAGTCCCATCTTTGTGTAAGATTGCTCACGTGCACCCAGTGAGTGCCTAAAAAGGGCCACAGATCAGACCCGGTGAATTACAGGCCAATCGCCATCACCTCCCTTCTCTCTAAAGTGATGAAGCGAGTGATCAACACGCAACACACCATCGAGTTTCAATATGTGGCATTGACAGTGAGCCTATATATGGTGACGGCTTTTAATGCACCCGAATTTCGGATTACTGGTGAAAATATAATTGTAAGTAGGTATACCATTCTGATCGCGCGCCTATTAGAGGGCGCCAGGGTACTGATGGCACCCGGGCGCTTCGTGGGCTAGAGCCGGCCCTGGTCTGACCCTCATCTGACCTCTCAATACACTTGACTGTGTGCTCTTATCGTTTGGGTTCAAGAATAGGTTCTTAGTTTGAAGAGGCCCTATTGATTTGCGGCTTTGGTTTCATGAACGAACTAATTTATTGAACTGCGTGTGGTTTCCGCTCTTGATATTGTATTATGTAGAGAGGTTTTTTTGGTTTAAAGATATAATAGTTTGCCGGTTTCAGTTTTATTGCGTTTTATAGGATTTAAATTATAAATAAATATCCGAGAGCAGAGCTTGTACTATATACTAGCAGAGCTATTTTAATTTGAAACGGATTCGATATTTGAAAAGGATTTAAAATATTCCGAGTAAAATTTCAGCAATTGCTATTTGTAATATCCGAAAACTTTTGCGTGAATCGAATTGATATTTCCGTAAAGAAACAACAAAAATATTCTAAGTCGGAAATAAAAACTGCAAATGCAGAATATCGCCTCGGTAGTTTTTGATTCCTTTTCGATATCGAATCCGAGCGTTTTAAAATAGCCCTGCTGATAACGGGTGGAGATTTCGGGATGGCATATTTTCGAAACCCATGTTGGGTTAGTCATGCTGAAAGACGTGATTATGTTACCCCATGATGATTAGGACATCAATGATATTAAGTTTACTAACAAATTGGAGAACATTGAAGTTGCCGTCCATAGACTATAAATAGCTCTATGTAGATACAACAAAATGGACAGCAGACATTTTTATCTAAATAAAGATACACGCATTCAATAAAACATATCGCATCTATAAATTTATTAATCAGTTATTACCTTCCTTATAAAATATCATTATAAAATTATTTATAGTATCAAGCAAGGTAGAAAATACCTTAACAATGTCGTAACACGATCTAAAATACCTTGTTATACATTAAAAAAAAGTCTAGAAATTCAATGATAGCTCGTCTAGGTAGCATCGCGAACAAGACAGGCATATCGCTGTGTCAATGAGTTATTTATTAGTCTAAGTCTAGATATATCGGATTAGCACTTGGCACCTGCTTTCAAATACAAAACAACCTGTATTTGCATTTACTGCTGCAACTTTAAACAAAAACTACTCTTAGCACCTATATATAAGGTCCAGTTAATTTGAATAGAAGTCTAGGGTTGGCACTGATAAGTTTGCAAACACTTAATAAACTAATTTCTCCTATTTACGATTGTCAAATACAAATCGTGTTTCAAATTATTTTCAGATTACATTTTAATTCTAAATAATTAGTTTTGTTGTTTCTTGTTATTTGTTTTGTATCTTGGGCTAGGCCATTATCTCAATTTCATATAACCATTATGTTGCCTATGTATTAAAGTCTAGCCTATAAGACAGCGGTTCAAACCGCGATCCTTTGTATCCCCGAGGTGTTTTTATGGGTTCCTTAGACAAGCGGGACCCTATTTGTAGCCTCTACTTTCTGTCCGTCTATCAGTGGACACTTGAAATTTTCACAGAATGTCTCACAAACGTCTTAACGGAACCCTTCGCGTGTGAGTCCGACTCCCTCGAGTCGCTATATGCTCCTATACGTACGCTATATACTTTATTGCACTTAGCTGGATTTTATTTTTATTTATATTTTCCTTTGCGGGTGCTTCCATTTACCCCCTGTACATATAACACTATTTAAATAACATACAGTCCACCAACTATCGGCGAGGGGGGCGCCACCAACGACATGCTTACATATTTGACGTTTTAAGGCTGACAGTTTCAAATGTGAACTTTAAGTTCCTAATTTGACCACCTGAACTAGCCATAAATAGCGCCACCCTACTGTCATTGTCTTGTTTGACCCTTAAATTAAGCAAATTTACCTGCAGGCAAATCACCAATTACCATGGCAACCCAACTACTAATAAAAACACTAGTACCAACATTGTGCTATCATTACTACGTATAGAGAAGACGCCACACATCACAACTATGTTCCGTTCAATGACGCAATTCGGCCACACTTGTTGTTGAAGAAAGATTAACGAAGCGCCGTGAAAATCACTGTGTTTGCGAGAAAAATATTATTAAAAGCGTTCTGATAGCTCTGAGTGTTTCTATGGTCTGCTTAGACGACTAATTATTGTTTCAGCGCTATAGATACTTTTTTTACTGTAAAAAATGGACCATAACCTTTGCTTATGATAGCTTCTCTATGAGTAGTAATAATAGCTCAATGAGTACCAATTAGACTATTAATAGGCAGCGTATCTTTAAACTACCTAATTAAAGCTGACTCCAGTGCTATAACTTCTAATTCAATTCAGAAGCAGATGTTACAGTGCCATTAGATATCTACATCTGTCTACTAAGGACTCTATAACGGCTACTTAGTCAGATGCTAAGCAGCGAATACACTATGATTCTTATTGCCCATGAGGATATAGGGAATCTAATCTAGCTTTTAAATAGCTGCTTTGCGTTACCACCTGCTTAGAGCTGTTTAAGAAATCTTTAGTATTATTGCATTACTTTTATTGATA
The DNA here is from genome assembly GCA_947623365.1 of Achlya flavicornis. Classification (NCBI taxonomy): domain Eukaryota; kingdom Metazoa; phylum Arthropoda; class Insecta; order Lepidoptera; family Drepanidae; genus Achlya; species Achlya flavicornis. Next base: position 13,635,074 of record OX392484.1, read on the forward strand.
TTGGATTGTAAAGTATTGTGACAATTCATGTCAATTCATTGCTCTGTAATGACGTAAAGAAAGAGAAAGACCAAAGAAAGACACATCACCTGCGTAAGTTATGTAGCTATAGGCTTCGCCAAGTTTTTTTTTTTTTCAAATTGTATCTTTACTTTCTGTGTATCGCTTTCACACATTAAATATTAGAGACTTCATCCGTTTAACCGAAGAAGAGAAGGAATATCCTACATCCTCTGTCTTATCGTAACTCCTTCTGGGTCAGTTAAGGCTAAACATCAGTACCGAGGCGGGGAATTTGCATTTTTTCGAGCACTTTTTTTTACCTTCGTAGAACAATATGGATAGATGTTTAAATTAGCGACCGTAGAAGTTCATTTGGCACATTGTGTTACGTTTTTTAACCGACTTCAAAAAAGGAGGAGGTTCTTAATTCGACTGTATTTTTTTTTTATATGTTTGTTACCTCATAATACCGTCATTTATTAACAGATTTGGAAAATTATTTTTTTGACTGGAAGGGTACACTTCCCGTTTGGTCCCATTGTCATCAGATCAGGATTTGATTACTTCTTAGTGTACTTTGAAGTCGGTTTAAGTTTTTTGTAAAACAGTCCAATTATTTTTGTATAATATATAAGCCATAATAATATTTGAACGTTTCTCACGGTTTCTCTAAAAACCGTAAAACTGACTATTTTGGGAAATGTAAAACAATAGTTAATCTTAAACAAAAGTATCAATTCTACAATATGCTAAATGAACTACTATGTTCGCGAATCACTGAAATATCTATCCATATTGTTCTACGAAGGTAAAAAAACAAATAGAGACAAACTTTTGCTACTAGAAACGTTCAATAATCACACCTAGTAAAATGTCGACAGACCAACTGGTTCTGAATTATGTGACGACGATAATCTAGTTAAAGTTAACCAGTCCCAATAAGTCAGGGCCGTAGTTAGGTTTATTCAAATGTACAACGAAGTAAACGGAGCACGTGTCGGCATTAGTAACAGTGCACCAAATCTGTCACTGTTGCACAATCGCGTTTGCTCTCAATTGCTAAGTCAAGTCAGATTTTACAATGGGTTACAAGAATATGAGAAAACAAGACTCAGGCCTACGGTTTCATACACGGAACAACAATCTTATGTTTTAAAGTATCTTGTAATTGACAGATATTAGTACGAAAGAAAATGTTCGGAAAAGTCGGAAATATCACCCGGGAGACGCCGGGCACGAATAGCTAATCTAACAGTAATCCTTATTAATATTATAGAATGTGCGAAAGTGAGCTTGTTTCTTTATTTGTTACGCTTTCACGCCTTAACTACTCAACCAAACACGATGTTTGGTACGCAGAGCCTATTGTATGAAGAAGGACATAGGCTACTTTTTATCCCGGGAACGCAAGTGAAACCTTGGAAGACAGCTAGCTAATGAAATGATATAAATTATAGTATAGAAATGAAAATGTGTGTCGGGTACGCCGAGTTGCGATACGTATAATAAGGTTAAGTTTGCCTAAACCGGCCATGAGTCACTGGGATGCGTCAGCGTACTGCGGACTGCGCTCGCGCTTGGAAAATAAACACTATGGATCACAGGGTTGGTACTACCGCGTTATTTTATTATAAAGAATCATGGCGAGATTTGTACAAAAAAATAAAGATTTTTAGAGAAGTTGGAATGACGTTATAAATTGATCCTTTGTGCCTACTTTGTAACTTGAGGCTTTTAAAATATTTTTAATCCCCGGGATAAAGATGCGACATTCTATGCCATGCCGGCGAATCGCGCTATGTTGTTATGATTTGCGGGGTTTATAACATATTTCATTAACATGTTGCTGGTAATGTAATCTCAACATTGTAAGTGATAAAAACACTCTGATATGTTTTGTTTCTTTGTATAAATCAATGTGTGGATCTCGCCATGATTCTTTTAAATTATTGTTTAATTTTGATACAAAAAGCTTTTTATTCCTAACTTTTACAATCTAGTGGCTTTCGGGGCCAGATTATAATATAAAAATTAATTAAAATATCATCCCAGTTTTTTTTATACATACAAATTGAAATAGGTAGGTTGGAAGTTGGGAACTGAATTTAGTAAACATTAACCTTAATTGATTTTCAAATAGAAAGCTAGTAGCAGAGATTTGTGTCTTAATTTAAACTTAGTGAAGACCCTATTTCAGTTTAGTTTCAGTTAATTTCAGAGACAAATAGGCTCCACCCTATTTATAGATGTAGACACTGATTTGTTTATTTTTCCGGTTAGTCTGACTGACTTAGAGTTACGTGTTTTGTTTATGAGTTAAAACAGATTTTATGACACAACCATCTTAGTATATTATTACTATGTATTAATACTGAGACTTATTACTAATGTTAACTTTATTCAACTCCAAAATAAAAAAAAAAAAAACCATACAATTGTCAACCCTAAAATATCGTCACGCACTATCACTCGACATCTATGTTCTTAAGCCGAATATTTTCTTACCTCGTCACCTCTCGAAAAGCACAAACTAACCAGCACTAACTGCACTCTAACATCATCCTTAACACTACCCCATAAAGTCCATTCAACTACCCGAATAACTTTGTTAAAACTCCACGCGTAGACCAACAAAGTTAAATTTGCAGTCGAAAATCCTGAAGTATTCTTTATATAAAACATGATAGAGATTGTTGTGAATGCAAATATATTTTGGTGACTTATAAATTATTACCATACATATTTTAATGTGACGCATCAATCTCTGTGTGTCTTGTATGAATAGAATATTTAAATTGAAAGGGTAATATAGTTCTTTTTATAATCTATGTGTGTGATGTATTGTACACTATGACGCAATCGCACTGCTTTGGTTTCGTTTGCCTTTCTCTTATTAGTTCCACATAAAGTATAATTTGAGATCTATTTTCTCGACCGTCGGAAAGGGGTCGTGACTTTAGCATGCTTGCTTGTACCGTGGTGTCGAAACTATATCGTAACTTATAAACGATCTTTAGATATGATCAATGTAATAATGCTAAATGAAGATTACTGCAACTAGCGGCAATATGTTGCTTTTTTTTTATATACAACTAAGGTGGCAAACAAGCATACGGCCCGCCTGATGGTAAGCAGTTACCGTAACCTATGGACGCTAGCAACACCAGGGGTATCACTCGCGCGTTGCCGACCCTGAAGAAATCTCTTCAGACCCTTTTTGAAGCACCCCATGCTGTACTCAATTGGGAAAACCTCGGCGGGGAGCTCATTCCACAGTCGCGTCCGTGGAAGAAAACTTCTTTTAGCCCGCACAATCCCGCACAATTCGAATCAATTCTGGTTTCAATGTGTGAGGATGGACTCCCCGTTGATGGCGAGAGTTGCGATGGTGAAAGGTAGCCGTGGGCATCATGTCGAACAATTCGCGGTTCTAACAAGCGGTAGAACACATATAAGGAGGCAAAGTCTCTCCTCAGACTGAGGGGCTCTAAGCCGCTTGTGAGCTCGGGATCGTCAACAATTCTGATGGCACGTTGCTGAACCGAGTCTAAAGGCCCAAGCTGGTATCCAGGTGCTCCCGCCCATAGAAGACAGCAGTACCTACACCATATGAGGCCGGACCTGCGACTTATAAAGTTACAGACTTTGCCCCGATGTGAAGTAGGTACTGAGTGTTGGGGACAACACAGAGCCTTGCGGGACGCCATTATTATGTCCATGCTATCGGAGCAGCTACCGTCGACGATGGCTCTTATGCATCTGCTGGACAGAAAGGCTGGCGACCCATTTGCATAATCCCTCGGGAAGCCCGTATGCTGGTAACTTCGTGAGAAGACCCCTGTGCCAGACCCGATCGTCGCTAAAATAAAATAACCAAAAAAATCTAAATATTATTCCATAAGTACCTACCTACACAGCTTGGATTTTTTAAGGTTGCCAATTTACATGTCCGTACGCACCTATCTTTTCATTTATCTAACCAGATTATTAAACACTAATTAACTAAACAATCCGCACGTTAATCCTAAAACAGTAATAATCTAAAGTACTACGACCGTTAAACAAATACTTAATACACAAACACGGTTGAAGTAACAATAAAAACATAAAAAAATACACTGTAATCAAATACAAACCGTGGTAACTGGACCTTAAACCGCGTAGCAACAAACATACAAACAGACAAAACATTACATCTGCATTTTAACTATTTCCTAACATTTTGTATACGTAATTAAACATTTCCAGTGTTCTGAATAAAAACAATCGAATCAAAGCGAAAAAATACCAATTTAATAATCACTTTAAAAACAAATCACAAATAACATTGTATGCCTTATTTTGAGGTGATAAAGTTCAATGTATAAAGAATTTTATAAAACAAATGGTAAAAGAGTAATTGGTAGTTATATTTATGTAGATAGTTTGACACGCGTCGACAACTCTGCGCACGCGCAGAGGTCGCTAACCTCCTAAATCTGTGACCTTTGTACGGTATATTGTTAAGTTTAAATAAAAGCCATATACTTCGTTTCAGTTCTTTCAAGTAATTTGATATGTAAAATTATAAGGACTATTTTAAAATCATCATCACATCAAATGACTCTACCGCTCGTTCGGAATACACTTACAAATACACAGATTTTTTTTTAAGACTGTCTAAGAAAAATAAATCTTACTATTATAAAAAATAATTTGTACCTATCAGATAAACCTTTCAAAATTCAAAATAATTTATTCAAATAGACCTTCGCAGGCACTTATGAAAAGTCTGACTCTAATACCGGTTCGGAAGGTTGCATTTGCTGAGAAGAGCCGGCAATAAACTTAGCATCGCTTTATCGAGCAGTTCCCTTATAGAATGTATGTGCTTGCCACCTCTGGTCACATCACCTTTGACATTGTGGTAAAACACAACCTAGTAAAATTTGCTCAAGTTCTTTGTAAAATTCAAATTAACAACCTTCTGACTTTTAATTACATCTGGCTTCCAAAACACTGAATTATCATCGCCTAACAATACCAGTGATAGTGAAGCGCTCGTGGTGTAGTATGATAAGCCGTTCTTAATCGATCGGCAAGTTAAGCTACCACCGTCGTGGTCGGTAACTGGATGGGCGACCGCCTAGTGGTATTTCAAATCGAGCGTTTCCGTGCTTCGGAAGGCACGTAAAGCCGCTGGTCCCGGTTGTGATAGTCGTTAATCTAGTTGGAGGCCTTCTAGATGGCTTGAAAACTCCAACTGTAGGTTGACCACTAGCCTACCTCCACCGATCCGCAGTGGACACGCTTAGTGGAGTATCTGCCCATTCCCTTTCACCCTGATTTGTGAAAGGAGGCCTGTGCTCAGCAGTGGGACATTATAGGCTGAGGATGATGATGATGATGATGATGAACAACACCAGTTAAAAACAAAGATATAATAATAACACAAATCAAAATATCTAATTACCCTGATTACATAACCAAATCCCTTCAAAATTAACCATAACAAAACAGCTAGTACGTACAACATAACTTGGTTGGTTAAATGTTTAATTACCCAAATGTAAGTAACAACAATTATTTCGTGATGTATACAACGTAACGTTAATTCTACGTCTTGTAACAAACTCATTATGTTTAACACCAATTACCACTATGTTATTAGATATCATTATAATTGCAAAAAATAACTAAGATGCCAATTAGTTGGGTATAAGGCTGTCTGAGGAGTGACGACTTTGCGATTTTTATGGGGTTTTATGTATCCCATATTCTATAAATTAGTTCCTCGATAACCAACCACCAGTAGAATGGATTTTGCAATGTAATTGCGTGACAAAACTGATCAAAAATACTTTTTTATTTTATTATTAGCTGCATTTATGGTTAATTTAATTCAACAGCATTATACTAACAATATTGTTGGGGTGTCTGTCTGATATAGGTACTTACTAAAAATAGCATCGATACATAAGTATGTATTTACAAACAAAAAGTAGTATATGTATTATATCAGTTATCTGGTTTCCATAGTACAAGCTCTGCTTAGTTTGGGATCAGATGACCGTGTGTGAGGAATGTCCCAGGATATTTATTTATTTATACATTTATTTTTGAGTATTTAAATTTTTAATTAACTTTACAGTAACGTATACAGGCGTATACCAAACTAGAGTAGACATCAACAATACAATTAAAAAAACACGCACACTTTACATTATTTTCTGTATGAAAAAATTACAAATAATAAAAATCGCAGCAACGAATCGTTGTCTCGTAGCCAGCCTAAAGCACATCATTACTACAAAGCTCTCAACAACGAAAGTTCACACGCAGAATTAAGTCATTAACTTGACGTAAAGTTATTAAGCTTAGCTAACTTAATAGTAGAAAAGTATCTTATGGCATGTTGCATGCAGTCTTCTATCGACGGTATGTAAGGTTAATTCCTTGTCAGCACGCTTTGTCTTTCAACGGATGATAGAAATAAGACATAGTTGTTTAAATGATGTTCAATTTTATAGTTAGTATTTTTGTAGGAATAATTTAAGGGAAATGGATGCATTAATTTTTACCGTTGTATTGTTTTCCGCTAGCGCGATTCAGTCTTTAGTGTTACCAACTAAATTATTGTTTATCTAATATTTCTATTTGTGGTCATATATCCATGAAACGCTCGCAGTGTAGCATGATTAGCCGTTCTTAATCGATCGGCAAAGTTAAGCTAGAAAATAAGGATGTGTGACCGACCGACTAATGGTTTTTCAACTCGAACGTTTTCTTGCTTCGGAAGGACAGACGATAATATATCGATGTTCGGAAGGCACGTAAAGCCGTCGTTCCCAGTTATCACATACCGATATGTTAGTGTGATATTCGTTAAGCTAGTTAGAGGACTCCTAGGCAGCTTGAAAACTCCAACAGTAGGTTGACCACTACACCTCCACCGACCCAAAGTGGGCGTGCGTGGTGGAGTAATTGCCCAGCAGTGCGACATTATTGGCTGATGATGATGATAATGATCCATAGAAAGACATAGAACAAATAGTACTTAATTGTCCACATGGCATGGAATGACAACACATATACTTAGTTTCAGTTCAAGTAATTTGCTATGTAAAATGATTTAAGGACTATTTTAAAAACATCATCACATCAAATGACTCTACCACTCGTTCGGAATACACTTACACATACACGGGTAAACTTTTTAAGATGTCAAATGTCAAAAATGAATCTTATGTTATAAAAAATAATTTGTATCACTAATCTTTGATTTGACAGATAAACCTTTCAAAATTCAAAATCATTTATTCAGATAGATCTTGGCAGGCACTTATGAATTGTCTGACTCTAATACCGGTTCGAAAGGTTGCATTTGCTGAGAAGAGCCGGTAATAAACTCGGCAATTAATCTTTTCAAAACAAGCTTAGGTTTATTTCATAATATTTAAATTCTAATCGCACTGACAACAATTGCGTGCCCGGTAGCAAAGCTACAAATTAACGTACACTATTAATTTACAGGCAATTTCGTTGTCTTGCACGCAGTAATCGGTAACCATATCTTCTTTAAAAGCCTTCGATCATCTCACGGCACATTTCAATAGAGCATCGGGAGTTACTAAAAGACTAATACCAGTTAAGCCGGGGTTGCCCAAACTAGGCATATTGACACACTACCCACGTACAGAAACAATCTTCATCAACAACGGAACTGCGATAATAACAGACATATCTGCTAAGAGCCGTCGGGAATATCAAGTTTTTGGTAAGATTTGATCACTTGAGAGGCTATTGCGGGGAATTGTAGTTAATACTTCTGAAAACCCAAACGCAGCATTTGCCGCACTCGGAACCTTGAGTGGGTTTTTTAATCGACGAAAAAACGGAGGAGGTTTACAAGTCGACGCGTATTTTTCTTTTTATGTATGATCACGCATAACTTTTTACAGAGTAGTCCGATTTTGATAATTCTTTTTTTATTGGATAGGGTATATCTCAAGTTAGTTGGTCCCATATAAATTTGGATACAAAAAACCTATCCTAAGGATGGGAAAATAGGTAGAATTTATTGTTCACTCACAGATGTTAATGCTGAGTTGTGTATTACATCAAAAGAAATCAAAAATTAAGCATGTAGTAATTAGTAGATTATAGCCAAAAAATATATAAAATAAAATCTTTTTAACAAAAAAAAATAAACCATCGAAAAAACTGAAAAGCAAAAAATAATTTTGAATGGAACTTGAATTTTATAAGTTTATAAATTTATGCAGCAGTCACGTCATATATCCTTACCATATGTCATTTGTACGGAGCGCGCATAAAGCCACAATAAATGCGAATGGCAGATGAAACAAACTTATGTCTAATATTCGCGTGGCATGAGACGGAGATAGCGTGTTTCGCGAAACAAAAATTAACTAAGCACTTCTAATCTAAATAACTCGTAAAGTATAGAATATTTTAAATACGTCATACGTTAGTGATATTATTTATCGAATCAGTGAAGGAAAACATCGTAAGGAACCACGGCACGGTGGTAGGGTACTTTGTAGTACCCCCCTGGCTGGCTACTGAAAATCTGTTACCTACTGGTGTGTTCCGATAGCTGCACTTGAGGGCCAGTTCCTTCTAGGCTTTGTGTGCTTACCACCTTCGGCAACATCATAAACTTGCCTCTCAAAGAATCTCTAGGCCTTCTTTAATATATTGCGCGGATATGCTTCTTTTGCAATATAGAAATTCTATTGATGTCGGCACCACTACCCGCTTACCACCAGAAAGGTTGTTTTTTTTTTTAATTTTATACTACTTAGGTAGCAAACATGCATACGGCCCGCCTGATGGTAAGCGGTTACCGTAGCCTATGGACGCTTGCAACACCAGGGGTGTTACTCGCGCGTTGCCGAGCTATGGCGACCTTACTCACGCGGAGGAATTTGGCTGCGGTATTCTGTAAGGTGGTGGTACTTCCACAGTCAAGCTTATATTTAAGCGAAATAACGCCTTGCTATATCTCTCTTGAAGCGCTCGTGGTGTAGCATGATAAGCCGTTCTTAATCGATCGGCAAGTTAAGCTACTACCGTCGTGGTCGGTACCTGTATGGGTGGCCGCCTAGTGGTATTTCAAATCGAGCGTTTCCGTGCTTCGGAAGGCACGTAAAGCCGTTGATCCCGGTTATCACTTTATTGTGATAGTCGTTATGCTAGTTGGAGGCCTACTAGGCGACTTGACAAACTCCAATAGGTTGACCACTAGCCTACCTTCACCGATCCGCAGTGGGCACGCGTGGTGGAGTATTTGCCCATCCCTTTCACCCTGATTTGTGAAAGGAGGCCTGTGCTCAGCAGTGGGATATTATAGGCTGATGATGATGATGATACCTCTCTTGAAAACCCACTACCACCTCGAGAACTAGAGTTGCAAATGAAATTCCATACATTTTTGATATGTAGGTCATATTTAACCGACATGGCGTGAAGTGAGTGTGGTGCTAAGGACTGGTAGAACAGCTGATGTCGCCGCCACCTGCCCCAGGTGCATACGCACGCGTGACGCGACAAGTGCAATTTGTTTATGTGTGTGTATTGATAGGTGACGTGGGGATATATGGACATAGCTTATTTTTAATTTACATAACGTTATTCTGTAGATTTACTAATATCATACTATGTATACCTGTAAACAATTTACACTATTATAACTATAGTTTATAATGGAATTTTGTTACCCAATCATCCGATTTAGATGAAACTTATACTTATACTTAATACTAATATGATATTATTATCTCTCATCTGATCTTGCCATCAATTGAAATAGGATACTTTTGAACCCCGAAAACATTTGATCCCTCTATATTTACGTTTATTATAACTCTATTCTGAATAAAATTGCTACTCATTTACTCAGTCTAATTACTCAGTAAGTATATAGGTATATACCTAGGTAGGTATATACTAATAATTATTCTGGGACATTCCTCACACACGGTCATCTGATCCCAAACTAAGCAGAGCTTGTACTATGGACACACACATATACTAGTTTTTGTTTGTAAATACATACTTAATATACATAATTACACTCAGACTCAGGACATGCAGACATGTTCATGCACACAAATGCATGCCCTGTGTAGGAATCGAACCCACGCGACCTACAGCGCGATAGGTCTGCGCCAACTGGCCCGTCAAACATCATTAAATTACTACATTTCAAACTAGCTCTACTTTACTATTATTTTTTAAATTAAACATCCAATTATTCATTCGGTTCAACACTACCCAAAAAATATTCAACTATTAAGTAATACTTCATCCAATCAGTCCCCTATCTTCCCTGTATACTATGCGTATCCTGCGCATAGCAGCGGTTCAACCAATGGCGTGCGTTCACAAAATACAAACACGCGTCAGCTGACGGCATTCGTTTAATTCAAAAATGGAATTTTTGTGAATGAGCCACTTTTAGGGCGCATAGTACTATAACGGTAGATTAAGTGTGGGCATGCGGAGGACATCTGGTTATGGGAACAGCTGATTTTTGTGTACTTACAACTTATTATTGTAAAACTGGATACTTTCAAATTGTTTTTTTTATTAATTAAAATGAAAAGTATAAAATTCTATCAATGTTAGTACCTACTAAATCACTCGGCGTAGCGTCGTCGGAGCGATTCAGTTGCATTGGTCCTACGTTACTCAAATACTATTTCACTTTGTATACCTTTCTAAGTATGTAAGTACTATTATGGTCGCATTGCAACTCTCGCCATCGACCGGGAGTCCATCCTCACACATTGAAACCAGAATTGTTTCAAACTGTGCGGGCTCAAAGGAGTTTTCTGCCGCGGACGCTCAGACTGTCTAATGAGCTCCCCGCCGTGATTTTCCCAATGGAGTACAGCATGGGGTTCTTCTAAAAAGGCGTGAAGAGATTTCTTCAGGTGTTCTACCTCTGGTGTTGCAAACGTCCATAGGCTACGGTAACTGCTTACCATCAGGCGGGCCGTATGCCTGTTTGCCACCTTAGGGGTATAAAAAAAAGATTATGTGTATCATACATGAGATTATGAAAATGCGTAATTACTCAAATAACTATGAAACAGGGACTATCATTATTATGTTTTGAATGTGTTACCATTATTGCTAATCTGTTAATCGAAAATAAAGCATATATCATTGGTCTAGGTCCCAAATTGAAAAAATGAAGACAACTTTATAAAAACATTTAGTAAATTTTACCTAAAGGTAGGCAGTTCCACTATTTAATACCAGCCCTTATTCATTCGTATCTAGTCTGTATCCGCCTTTTTCATGTCAACTACATATTTCCATTCCTGTACTATTTTTTTAGGCTAACAAGGTGGAAATGTTGGAATCCATGACCAATTTATATGATGCCAAACGCGTATAAATAAATAATTAATTGCTGAATTAACGTCAACCGCTTCGGTTAAATTCCCACTGCCACTTTACACTTCCACTTTCACTTTCAAATTGCAATTACGTACGCACATTGAATTATAAAACTATAATAATTACCTTTGACGTGTTAACGACAGTATGTTAAAAAGTGTAATTAAAACATATATATGTTTATAGGCACTTATTTACCAGTACTAGCTGACCCCGCGGTTTCACCTGCATTCCTGGGCCTAAAATAACATTAGCCTACCACTCAAGGATATTGTAGCTTCTAATCAATGAAGTCTTTTTTAGAGAGGTACAGCAGTGTTTCCTAAACATTGTTCTGCCATGGCCCGATAATTTTCACACTGCCCCTTCGTGTTTTTAAACCAAGCTGGTTCCATTAGGTAAAATAATACACATTTATTGATAGTACATATTTTTATGAATACTACATATTTTACAGTTTATTTTAAATCCTCTCCATACAAAGGTTGCCTGGTAGAGATCACTTTTACAGAGAGATACATTTTCTATAAAATATTCCTGCTTATAAAATGAAGCGCTCGTGGTGTAGCATGATAATCCGTTCTTAATCGATTACCAAGTCGTTGTCGGTACCTGGATGGGTGACCGCCTAGTGGTATTTCAAATCGAGCGTTTCCGTGCTTCGGAAGGCACGTAAAGCTGTTGGTCCCGGTTATCAGCTAGTTGGAGGTCTACTAGGGGGCTTGAAAACTCCAACAGGAGGTTGACCACTAGCCTACCTCCACCGATCCGCAGCGGGCACGCATGGTGGAGTATCTGCCCATTCCCTTTCACCCTGATTTGTGAAAGGAGGCCTGCGCTCAGCAGTGGGGCATTATAGGCTATGATGATGATGATGATAAAATGAAGGTACATAATTTCCCTCAAGCTTGTTTACTTTTATCGAACCTAAGTATCGATATACGTCGTACTATGTATATGTAGGTACTATTATATTATTCAAATGGTAGCGACGAGACATCTGCCTGTTAGACAGAGTCTCGGTCCCGGGTTCGGTTCCCGGCAGCAAATTACACACATAAAACTAACACATATGCCGAGTACAGCTGCTGATGTAATTGTCATAAAAATGTTATTTCTTTTTATTTTTTGTTTACTTTCATCGCATTTGTTAGGCGATAGAATTTTTTTAAGCTGTGTGTTGTGTTAGTGAATTTACGATTTCCCGTCTGTGTGCAATAGTTAAAGGTGTCAATGGTGCCGATTCTGTTGTAAATCGCACTTAACTAATTTTAGTCACATCACATCTCTTTCTTACAAACATGATTGAAAAAGGATAGAACATATTTAAAGCTGTCAAATTCTTTATTTGCGGGTATGTAGACGAAACCACGATAGATGGCAATTAGAGATTGAATGGCTGTTGGAGTATTTCAAGCCGCCTAGGAAGCCTCCAAGTAGCTTAATGACTATCACTATCACAATTAAATGATAGCCGCTAAATATATAAAAAAATCCTTAACACAGACTAGGTCGGACTAATAATATTTTTAGTTTAACGTTTACCCGCGTTATTGCCGTCTAATGTGTGAATGTGTGCGTGCCAGCTTGTACGTACAGCGAGTCGGCTGACTCTCATAGACAGTTGTTTTTAGCGAGAATATGTCCGATTTCTTTTAACGTCCTTGTTCCTTACTTGATTATTAAAAAAGCGAATGATCAAAATACTTTTACTATAAGTGATAGAAGTTCTAGACTGAAATGTAATGCAAAGTTCAAGACAAGAAGGTGGTAAAGCAGTTGTGGAAACTTTCCCAGCCCTATATAAAGAACCTAGGATCATAAGCCAGGACTTTAGGTTGTGTCTTTGACTGTTATCCTCTGTTTAATATCAGAAGGGTACCTTCTTTATTTTTATAATGAATTATTAATATTTCAGTCGCTAAGCAACAAGTTATTCATAAATAAATAATATCCAATTATGAATATAATCTTACTAAAGAAAACAAATCAAGTGGATTACCTATTTACGCTTGAAAATGTAAAAATAAAACATTAAAATCGTAATAAATTCTTAATGCTTCAATCTTAGAGGCAATTAGCGGAAAATAGAAGTGAGTGTTTTTTTAATAATAAAAGGAAAATATTTTCTATGGCGGCTATGAAGCTAGCGATTTTTTTATCTGTTAGGCAAAAATCATAATAATCATTTTGTAAGCCGTGTCAGTTTTGTCAGTGAAAACTGCTGTTCCCGCAATATCATAGTTGGGCCCGTAGAAAAAAATTATTACAAGGATGACTTCTACCACAGATTGACTTAAACAATAACACTGTTTTCTACAAAACATAAGTTAAATTAATACTAAAAGCTATGACAATTCAATCTCTCTGGTATTGCTAACATCCATAGGCGACGGTAACCGCTTACCGTCAGGTCGTCTGTCTACTTGTCAGAATTTTGACATCAAAAATCATTTGTATTTGTATTATAACTTCCTATTAGTGAAAGACACAATGAAAAAAATCAAATGAATGAATGACACAATCAAAAAATAAGCTTTCATTTAATTTTTTCTTCAACTTTATTATATCAGTAGGTGCATAGGTACCTATCTATGTATCTATAGAGATACACAGCCTTTTGAAAAAAAAAATGCTTTATACTGCCCATTGAACGCTGTTCTCATGGCCTTACGCGTAATATTCCTTTCGGAAATTATTTCAGCTGGATTGCCACTTGCGCGCAAGTAGGCGCTTTCCTTCGAGTCAGCTCTCTTTCTTTTCACTCCATTTTTTATTTTTTCCCTCCGACGATATTAATTCTTAGATTTTTACACAATCGCCCGCCCTCTTCTACTTATTAGGGTACCGTTGATTTATTTTATTTGGTTATATCTATGCTGGATTTCAATAACTATCTATACTAATATTATAAATCTGAAGAGTTTGTTTGTTTAAACGCGCTAATCTCAGGAACTACTGGTTCGAATTGAAAAATTATTTTTGTGTTGGATAGTCCATTTATCGAGGAAGGCTTTAGGCTATATAACATCACGCTGCGAGTAATAGGAGCGAAGCATCAGTGAAAAATGTTGCAAAAACGGGGAAAATTCATATAGGGTAGGGTAGGGTAGGGTGGGGTATCACCACAGGGTAGGGTAGCACCACGCGAACGAAGTCGCGCCGGGCAGCTAGTCTATAATAAGCATTATAGCAACCTTTATTTAATTAATAATTTTATTACCTAAATATTGAAAACATGTATTAAATGTACTATGGTTATGGTATGTTTAGTTTTGTAGATGCTCCATTTTTAATTTGTATGTACTGTATTGTGTATCAGATGAGATTATTTTATGGAGTATACATACCTGAATTGAAATAAATATACCCATCATTTTTGCTCGTAATTTTGATAAAAAATATATTTTTGTTTTATACTACCTGTAGTATATTATTTACTCTATGATACTACTCAGATTTTTCTATCAACATAATTTGATCGAAGGTACTAAGGCAGCAAATAAGTAAGTACCGTCTAATAGTTAGAGTTAACGCTTAAAACAGTCAACTTGAAAGAAAGAGTAGAAAGATTTGTAAACATCACCAATTAAATTAAACAAAATAGCTAGAATTATAAAATATGATTTAAAACGACATTTAAACAAAAATCGACTCTTGGAACGACAGAATAAAGCGCAATCCAGTTCGCGCAGCGCTGCGCGCCTAAAATTATATTCACCTACAACTTCCCTCTCTTTCTATCGTATAACTCTATCCTGTATGACGCGGCACGTGTTACGGTAGGGTTGTCTAATGACGTATTATGAATCTTCAATATTTCCTTATCGCCTATGTATGTCATATTACTATTCTCTGTGTGTATTTTATTTCTATGCTATTCTCCTTTCGTGAACAATGACATTTAAAATATCCTAGCTAACTAGTATTAGATCAGAAAGTTATTTTAAAATGTCTACATACTTTAATCTAAGTTGTTAGACCTATAAGTACTTTGTATACTGAATGTGTATTCTGTCTACGAAACTGAATACAACTATTTTGGGGAAGGGTTTTAGTAACATGCATGTGATAGATTTATGGGCCGATCATCATTAAGAAAGTGCTGATCATCTCATTTAGAAAGATTATAAATATTAACTAAAATAAATAAATTAATATAGCATCTCAATATATCGATGTGCTAAATTTGAATCCTGAGTTGCCAAGTTGTCTAAACTGATTCTAGTTATGTAATTACTATTTACTTAATGTTCCTCATTATAGAATGAAGAAACTTCGGAATTAAAGTAGGGTAGGTATTAATTAATAAATCACAAGACCACACTTTTTGAACTGATTTTACTCCTTTATAATTAGTATAATTGTCAATAAATTAATCAATTCAGATAATGGACAATAAGTATCAGATTACGTGATTTAAACGTTAGGATGGTTATTCTAATCGAATTATATAGCATATTTCAAAATCAGGTATACTTAACTATATCAGAGTACTAAAGGGTTTATTAGGTCACAATAATAAATAATCATTTAGGCCAAACTTTAGAAAGTATTTATTCAAACATATCTATGGCCACAACTATGAATTTACTCTCAAATCTACTTCCGGTTCGGATGGCCGACCATATTGAGAAGATACCGGTAAGAAACTCAATATAAAGGTCTTATGTATGGCCACTACACATTCAGAATTATTCTCAGTATATAACAGAAATACACAGAACACACATTATAAAATTATCAATTGTTACAGTACAGTTGACAATATCAAATATACTTATCTTTATATCGACGGGCAGTATCACGATTATAATAAGCAACCACCTCCAAAATACACAAGACTGAACTGAGCCCAGACCTTCCCGCTTATTTTATATTTTACAAGTACACTTCAAGAATACAGACGGAAGTATCAACCAATCACAGAGACGGAAGTCTCAATACACCATAACCGGATACATTTTATCAGGAAGTGTCACTAATCTCATAATAACAAATTTTGTAAACAATTATCACAAAATTACAACATTCGTTGTTAATTATTGGAATAATTACTATCGAATTTAGGTATGATTAATTATATGATTTATCAAAGCCATTACATTGTTCAATTAAAATATCAATCGGAAGTCTATTGAAATCTCCTTACATTACAATAAAATGTTTATCAACAATTAAATTATCGTAGTAGTGATTTGATGACTTTGTAATTATTCCAATCCAATTATCATAAACATTACAATTTAAAATAACATTAAGTTACACCGGAAGTTTAATTTAATTATTGCACCGGAAGTTTAAATAATAACCAAACCTTCAGTTCAACAGTGTTGCCATTGCAAATAATAAATTTATCAAAAACTTATTTCAATAGTGTTGCCACTGCAAATAATACATCTTTGAAGTACTTATTTAACTCAGATATTTGACTCAGATTTAACCAAATATCTAACACGGCCAGACTGACATGTACTTCGTTCTCGAAGTACCAACAGTACAACAACATTTATTTACGACACCTGCTGTATTTCTGGCATCTAGGCACAACCACAAGGTAAACCACAGGTACAGCCACAGGCTTAAGCATAGCCAGAAGTACAGCAAAGCTAAGATTTAATTACAGACAACCCCCAGTATAACAGCGAGTAAAGTCACAAGTACTCACAAGTAAGGCCATTGTTACAATCATAGATATACAATATTTCTAATTACAATTTATCTTCATTTTCGAAGTACTAACCGTATAAAAAAAACATTTATACATGATAAAAGGAAAATCAGAGATATAGCCATAGGTACAACAAAGCCAAGTTCCATTTACAGACATAACCACAGGTATAGCAGCGAGTGCAGTCACAGGTATGGCCTTTGGCACTTATGTAAACATATGATAAAACTGTAAAACCAGTAGGTCTCTCCATTGAAATATATTTACCAAAAACTGACTGAACGATGAAGGAAGACTATCAGACTAAAATTGAATACAAATCCTTAAAACTACTGAATACATGTACATAGTTTTTACAGATTAATTAAATTCAGCTTGGCACATCATCGAAATCGGCTGACGGTAAAAAGTTAATGAAATTCAATGAAATCTGCGTGAGCGAACCTCGGGCAAAAACAAATAAATCATAATTACTTAGTTCAAGCCATAACCAAAGTAAAGAGAAGTGTATCACATTTGCTGCACAAGGGACAGGCCAGAACAATTTAAAATATATCAACAGTCCGTGAACACATGGTCTATCCACAATTACATACAAAAATACATTTCAAAGTACATCTTATGTCACCTCAGTATCCCAAAAAAGTACCATGAATTAATAAAACATAAGAGAAGGGAATTGATTTTAGCACAATAATAATTAGAATAATTATGTCAGAATTTCTACTTGTTCGACAAAAAATTATAAACATATTATTCATTAATTCAATCAATAAATCATTGGTGCAGTGAATGACCCTTGATTAATTAATTAATCACCACAACACACTATCCCAATCTATATGAAATCTAGCATTTGGCACCAAGATTATATCATTGTACAATAAAATAATAGCTACAAATGTGGTGTTGATGTACCTTTTTATAAATAAATAAATAAATTGTATCCTATGAATATTTTCAAATAATTTTACATATTTATGAATATGTCTAATCTATCAAATACTCTAGTAACATCTTAAAATACGAATCTGAAATACATTTTGATTTTATTTTATGTAGGTACTTACGTAAAATAATTTACAACCGCTCGGTCACACTGACAATTGCAAAGAATCTCTCGAAGCAATTTTTATATTCAGAGCTGTTACAAACAGAATATCAGGATAATAAGTGTTATAAATATTAATAGAACATAGACAAAAATAGATACAATTATTTTAATGCTTAGTGTAGAAATTTTATAAATATGACTATATCGGGTAATGCGATAGGTCCCACCACGGGCTGCCTCCGGGTGTGTAGACATTTTCACCAACCGATTATGTCGCAGCTTTTTTTTTTTTTTTTTAGCTTTTTTTTTTTTAGCTTTTTTTTGTAACCAATTGCCTCGCAATACCAACCCCATTCACCCGCTGCCGGTGAGGAAAGTCAGTAGCAAACAATCAGTCGACCAGCGACATACAATTACCAATTGCCTCGCAATACCAACCCCATTCGCCCGCTGCCGGCGAGAAAAGTCAGTAGCAAGCAATCAGTAGACCAGCGACATACAATTACCAATTGCCTCGCAATACCAACCCCATTCACCCGCTGCCGGCGAGAAAAGTCAGTAGCAAGCAATCAGTAGACCAGCGTTTTCTTTTTTTTTTTTTTTGTTTCTTTCTTTTCTTTTAATATTCTTTTTTTTTTTTTTTTTTTTATATCTCCTGATATATAAATAATATATATTTAATATATGTAAAGTAATATTTTCCAAAATACATGATCATTTCATATATACGAACAGACTATTTTTTTTTTTATAAGCAATAATATAATTCTTACATTTCTTAATACCCCTTAGAGCAAAGCTATCGCTCAGGAGAAAGGACAAAATTTCCTTCCAAAGGATCCCTTACAACTGGCATTTAATTTCTCGTAACGCCGATGGTCTCGACTAACATACCAAATCACCTACCTACTATAAAAAAACTATTATTACGAAAAATATTATTACGATGCGAAGTTTGCCATCAAACCGAGATCTCAATTGTATTGCCAAAAATGAAAACAACGCCGCACAATAGAAACAGTTATCCAATGGCCATAAAAATTTACAATAAGCTCCCATAGGACCAAATAAAAAAAGTGTACCCTCATATTTATTTAAAAGCAAATTAAAGAAATTACTTGTTCAACAATGCTTCTATTCCTATCTTCTATCTTATTGACATACCGAATATAATTTTAATTATTGGCAATTATCTGAAATGTTGGAATTAACCTAACAGATTTTTGGATAGTTTCATTAATCGATTTTTGGACCAGATATAATTCGCTCGGCCTACCTGAAGTTATATTTCAAAACTAAATTTGAAGTGTGTCAGTTACCGTAGACATTTATCGCTCTACTATATTATTACTTATATACCTACCACCATCTAGAATAAAAATACTCAATTGAGTTTCGTATTACATGGCATTAAAAATTTACAACAAGTTACCTCCAGACATCAAAACCGAAACAAAATTAACCTATTTAATAAAAAGTTAAAGTTTTTAATTAATAACTGTTTTTATATGATTGAAGAATATTTTAATAATTAGTCAAATATTTATGCTATGTAATGATATTAATTTAAGACTAGAAATCGATTGCTTTAAAATTGTATAGTACCTAGGGATCATTATATGACATGATTAAGCTTTATTTAGTTAAATGTTTTACTTCTGTAATTAATTATGATATGACTAGAAATACTATTTATTTAAAAACTGTTTAAATTTGAGTATGAACAATCTTAAGGGTCCCCGTGGCAATCAAAAGATTGCTGAATTATATAATTCTCTAAACAAAGACAACTTCATTTGAACCAAAATGTGTACCACTGTCGGTAACTAAAGAAGGGGACTATATGACTAATGAAAGGGAAACATTAATATTTTCAGGTATAACTGGTACTAATTCCTCAAAATATCGTTTCTGTATTACTTTTTTTGAGATAATCTTTACTAGCATAAAAATAAAAAGCCCTTGCAAGGCCTTACCAGACCAAATAACCAGCTTCATCATCTGCTGCTTCTATCGTCGATGGATCTTCTTTCAGACAGGATGTAGAATAATTTTTCAAGAGTAATCCAACGGCTTATCGTCAGTCAAACAAAACTCGCACGATTTCTGGAAAAACCAAGTACAACATTTTAGTTTAAGGGCATAGATTTTGCGTATCCCACTTCTGATGATAGATTTATGGGCCGATCATCATTAAGAAAGTGCTGATCATCTCATTTAGAAAGATTATAAATATTAACTAAAATAAATAAATTAATATAGCATCTCAATATATCGATGTGCTAAATTTGAATCCTGAGTTGCCAAGTTGTCTAAACTGATTCTAGTTATGTAATTACTATTTACTTAATGTTCCTCATTATAGAATGAAGAAACTTCGGAATTAAAGTAGGGTAGGTATTAATTAATAAATCACAAGACCACACTTTTTGAACTGATTTTACTCCTTTATAATTAGTATAATTGTCAATAAATTAATCAATTCAGATAATGGACAATAAGTATCAGATTACGTGATTTAAACGTTAGGATGGTTATTCTAATCGAATTATATAGCATATTTCAAAATCAGGTATACTTAACTATATCAGAGTACTAAAGGGTTTATTAGGTCACAATAATAAATAATCATTTAGGCCAAACTTTAGAAAGTATTTATTCAAACATATCTATGGCCACAACTATGAATTTACTCTCAAATCTACTTCCGGTTCGGATGGCCGACCATATTGAGAAGATACCGGTAAGAAACTCAATATAAAGGTCTTATGTATGGCCACTACACATTCAGAATTATTCTCAGTATATAACAGAAATACACAGAACACACATTATAAAATTATCAATTGTTACAGTACAGTTGACAATATCAAATATACTTATCTTTATATCGACGGGCAGTATCACGATTATAATAAGCAACCACCTCCAAAATACACAAGACTGAACTGAGCCCAGACCTTCCCGCTTATTTTATATTTTACAAGTACACTTCAAGAATACAGACGGAAGTATCAACCAATCACAGAGACGGAAGTCTCAATACACCATAACCGGATACATTTTATCAGGAAGTGTCACTAATCTCATAATAACAAATTTTGTAAACAATTATCACAAAATTACAACATTCGTTGTTAATTATTGGAATAATTACTATCGAATTTAGGTATGATTAATTATATGATTTATCAAAGCCATTACATTGTTCAATTAAAATATCAATCGGAAGTCTATTGAAATCTCCTTACATTACAATAAAATGTTTATCAACAATTAAATTATCGTAGTAGTGATTTGATGACTTTGTAATTATTCCAATCCAATTATCATAAACATTACAATTTAAAATAACATTAAGTTACACCGGAAGTTTAATTTAATTATTGCACCGGAAGTTTAAATAATAACCAAACCTTCAGTTCAACAGTGTTGCCATTGCAAATAATAAATTTATCAAAAACTTATTTCAATAGTGTTGCCACTGCAAATAATACATCTTTGAAGTACTTATTTAACTCAGATATTTGACTCAGATTTAACCAAATATCTAACACATGCTTATCAAATCTGGAATGACTGACGACGCGACAAGAAACGGCACGATTACCTAGTCCAGTAGCCGTCAGCCGAAATTCACAATATTTGTTCTTAATAATCTTCATGTTGATTAAAGAAGTTTGTTATATAAAAATTAATAAAGAATTAACCAAAAAAAGGATATATTGAGTTACTTACCTACATAACAATAAGAATTGTTAAATTTTTCTGAATATTGTTCTGCTGATTTTTGAAATAGTGGTATGTTAAATCTTAGTTATTCTAAGAGTTGTAAGGTAGAATTACTGTATATTTAAAGAGGGAACTCTATCTATTCTGGAACTACTAACAGTTTCTAAAAAAAGAATCGTCAAAATCATTTCATAAACGACGAAGTTATCCGCGAACACACATAAAAATAATTGGACTGTTTTACAAAAAACTTAAACCGACTTCAAAGTACACTAAGAAGTAATCAAATCCTGATCTGATGACAATGGGACCAAACGGGAAGTGTACCCTTCCAGACAAACAAAGAATTTTCCAAATCGGTTAATAAACGACGGAGTTATGAGGTAACAAACATACAAAAAAAAAAAAAACATACAACCGAATTGAGAACCTCCTCCTTTTTTTGAAGTCGGTTAAAAAATATACGGTCGGATTGAGAAACCTCCGCCTTTTTTTGAAGTGGGTTAAAAATCATTCACATGAGTTTTCGAGGTCTAAGAGGCCCGTTTATACAAGAGGGTCTCTTCTGGTCGCTCTATCTTTGTCTCTTTTTAACACACTGGTATGTTATCAAAACGGGCCTATTATTATAATAAGGACTTTAGGACAATACAATGAAACAACAACAAAATATCTAGTACTATAAAAACAACGATATCTACACAAGATAATGTTAAAAAAAGAACAGTAAACACTTTATTTAGGTAGTACGTAGGTATTTATACCCACACGCGTCTTGCGCTGCGTGCGCGTTGCAACCGACTAGCGTTGTTCCGGTAGTCCGCGTGCGCGCGATCGTACCTAAACATGTACACAGGTATAGAGTAGGTATGATACCCAAGTGAGACCGCGCGCTTCTACTTGAGTTTGCAACATTAGCCAAAAGTGGGAAGTAATGCTTAATTGTGGCATTTTTTAATTGTAGGCACTCTTCAAGTGTGAGCCATGTCAATGTGTATGTTTTACCTAATAAGTAAAATACCCTATCCTGTGCGGCTATGTCACTTCTTTTAATCACTTAATTTTAATTAACAAGATCGTGACGTCACGTTGTTCAACAGAATTCTGAGTATTTAAAATATCCTTCTTTTTTTTTTATTGTGAATAGGCCTGTGTTTGACCACAATCTCACCATGGTGAGTGATGATGTGGCCGAAGGTGGTAAGCACACAAAGCCTAGAAGGAACTGGCTCTCAAGTGCAGCTCTCGAAACACACTGTGGTGCTTGGCGACAGATTTTCAACTTGAGGATGGTAGCCAGCCAGATGGGTACTACAAAGTACCTACCACCCCACTATAGTTTCCTCACGATTTTTTCCTTCACCGAAAGCTCAAGCTCATTGTAGGATTCGAACCTGGGACCTTCGTCTCGGTATCCGACGTCACTACCACTGAGCCATCATCGCCTCAAAATAAGCCTTTAGCGGAATACCAATACAAGTTTACTCAAAATTAATATTTTAACTTACTTTGAAGTTACACAAGAGTTTACTGTGTATTCTAAAAAACGAATAAAACTAACATATTTTGACCACAATATTTTAGTGGTAAAAAATAATGTAAGTATTGCAATCTTGAAACTGGCCGCGCCATCTATCGGCTTTAATAATAACTAATGATGTAAACAAATGTATTTGATTGAATAAAAACTATTTTCTATCTTAGAAGTTATGGAATTATCATTAGGCCTGATATTAAAATATAATGATATACATATCCCGTATTATTTCAGAGAAATTCCGATCCAAATGTGTGACAAAAATTATTGCAACGACTCGTAGCGCCATCTATGAATAACAAAGCGTGGTGTGCTAAATCTAAACGGTGGAATGTCTAATTTTGTATGAAAATTTTATATTATAGTCATAAAAATATTGCGCCGACCACAAAAAATTATAATAAAAGAAGTGGCAGTACCTTTATTTAAGATTTTGTTAAGTCTATCACTCTCTACCTATTTATATCATAATTTAAACACCTTGAAAAGCTCATGGTATAGCATGATTGGCTCTTCTTAATCGTTCAGCAAAGTTAAGCTAAGAATGTCGTGGTCGGTACCTGGATGGGTGACCGCCTAGTGGTATTTCAAATCTAGCGTTTCCGTGCTTCGGAAGGCATGTAAAGCCGTTGGTCCCGGTTATCACATAATTGTGATAGTCGTTAAGCTAGTTGGATGCCTCCTAGGCGGCTTGAAAAAATTCCAACCGTAGTTGACCACTAGCCTACCTCCACCAATCGGCAGTGGGCACGCGTGGTGGAGTATCGCCCAGTCCCTTTCACCCTCATTTGTGAAAGGAGGCCTGGGGGGCTAAAAAGGAAGCTAAAGCAATATTGCTACGTAATTCATTTTTTCGAATTCTCGGCGGATCCTAAGTGATTCCAATATTTTTTGAACAGAATAAGGCAGATGGAGCGCGCGGAACACGGGAGTGAGGCCAAAAAAGCAAATACAAATTGAAAAACACGTACCTGGTATTCGCTTTTGAATGTGTATTTGCTTTGTTTAACAAACTTTATGTAACAAAAAACACTTCTTTATTAATAAACTGAGGTTAAACAATGCAAATACAAACTGGAAAACGAATACCAGGTATCAGATTTTCAATTTGTATTTGCTTTTTTGGCTTCACTTTTGTGTTCCGCGCGCTCCATCTGAATTATTCTGTAATCTGTGGTCATTATGTACAATTCAATTCATTAAAAGATTTGGAATTGATGAATTGCATAAGATCTGATTTAAATTCGAAAAAAAATATTGTGTTAGCAATATTGCTTAGCGTCCTTTTTAGGGGGCCTGTGCTCAGCTGAAGGACATTGTAGGCTGATGATGCTGATGATGATTTAAATACCTATAACCTTTGCAAAAACTATGCTGATAGCAGCATAATAAAATAATTCCCTCAGGAAATTCAACACAACCGCAGAACCAAATCTCGAGCTTCACAGATCCCTAAGTGCACATTTCAATTAACTTCCATACATAATTTAGCTACGCGTGTCGTTTCATATGTCAAATGGGGAATGGGGGGCGACGCACAAAACGGCTCATTGTGCCCCGGATTACTTACGGTTCTCAAGTTTTAGCTTGACACTCGGCAGTGTAGCAGCCAAGTTCGGCAAATATAACCGTATGTTTTATTTTCGAGCTTTTGGCCTCGCCAATCAAATAAACGCTCGTGGCATAGCATGATCCAAAGTTAAGCTACCACCGTCGTAACCGGTACCCAGATGGGTGACCGCCTACTGGTATTTCAAATGGAGCATTTCTGTACTTCGGAAGGTACCTTAAGCCGTTGGTCCCGGGTATCACTTAAGAGAGGTAGAGCATAGCGTTTATTCGCTCAAAGAGCGGCTCGACTGGGGAAGTACCTTACAAAATACCGCAGCCAAATAACTTTATGTTGTGTAAAGTTGTTTTCCTGCGCGTGAGTAAGGTCGCCAGAGCTCATTGGGGAGGGGGGAAAGGTCGGTAACGCGTGAGCGATGCTTCGTGTGTTGCAAGCGTCCATATGGCTACGGTAACCGCTTATCATCACGGCGGGCCGTATGCTTGTTTACCGACTTACCGACCGACTATATTTTTTTTTTTTTTTTTTTTTTTTTTTTTTTTTTTTTTTTTTTTTTTTTTTTTGTATATTTGTTTTGTTTTTGTTTTTTTTTTTTTTTATGTTTATTCGTTTTGATGATTGTGTATTTTATTTTGTAAAATAAAAAGTATGTATGCATACCTACTAATTTTTTGGAAAAAATAGCCAATAAATAGTCAGATTGTTAAAAAAAAAAATAAAAAAAAAAAAAGTGTAACCTTGCTGAGTTTCTTGCCTGTTCTTCTCAGTTGAAGGCTGACTTACGAACTGGCGGTAACTTCAGTAGCTTTGACCTTCATAGGTGCCCTTCTAGGGCCTAAATTGAATAAATGGCTTTGACTTTGACTTTGACTTAGTAGTATAAAAAAAAACAACTTAATTATGATAGTCTTTAAGCTAGTTGAAGGCCTACTAGACGGCTTTAAAACTCCAACAGTAGGTAGACCACTAGCCTACCGCAGTGGGCAAACGTTGTGGAGTATCGGCCCATTACCATTCACCCTCATTTGTGGGAGGCCTGTGCTCAGCAATGGGACATTATAGATGAAGAAAATACATAATTGAAATGTACATTTATTCGATTAGGTACTTAGTAAAAGTATTTATTTCAAAAGCTTTGTTGGATCTTCTGCCTCTGCTGCAGTAGGTACTTAGGCAGAAAGGGCCCAAGATAAGCGATTCAGGTCCAGGCAGCCAAAAAAAAAACATTATTTTGTACTGAACTTGGCCAAGGTTTTACATTGATGTTTTAAACGTGTTGAATATTACAATAAGCGTGACGGGTAACCGGTTCCCCCGATATGATGTCTCGGGTACTTGGTTATTATTTTGTGATAATTCACACACTCGGCCTGCTTTGGGTTCTCTGTTTAATTAAATGTAAACAGTGTTTAAATATTACACGAATGTGAACATGTAAAATTGAATAATTCAGAAAATCTGCTTACGGAACGTCTTGCTTAATTAAAATAATTTTGTACTGAAACTAATTATATTTCAAAATTCTTCTAGCATTATAAAATGTGAAAGGAAGCATTAAACGACTAATGCCCGGTTTCTATAATTTACGGACCGTTATCGGTTAAGATTTATTATAATTAAGACTCTTATATCTTTACTAATAATGAAGCAAATACCTCAACGCTTTGGATTGCAGACCCTCCCATATAGAAGTAGCTATCACAGGTAAAATTAGCTTACGAAATTATCTATATGCCCAGTTTGGCAATAAAAAACGATTCGTTTTTGTTTATTGAAACTGGGCATTAGAAGTAGAGATAACAATTAATTTCATACCTAAGTTGTCGTGACGTCAGATGCCCAGACGAGAATGCCCCGGGTTCGAATCCTACAATAAGCTTGAGCTTTTGGTGAAACCATATCACGGTTGTAGGGTACTTTGTAGTACCCACCCGGCTGTCCACCTTTAAGTTGAAAATTTGTTGCCAAGCACCTATCGGTGTGTTCCGACAGCTGTATTTGAGAGCCAGTTCCTTCTAGGCTTCGTGTAGACCACACTCGGCCTCATTATCACTTACCTCGGTAAGATTGCGGTCAAATAGGCCTGTACCTATGTCCTGTATGGTTTTTTTTTACAGTTGCCCACTGTAAAAAAGACCTATAGTGTTTTTTAAGTAGACATAGTTTTCAAGCAAAAATCTATCAAATTACTCGAACAAAGCTTAAATATTTCCTAGGCTAGGAGCCATGACATATTTAGTACATTTATAAGGTAATTGTCCTATTCTGCGACGTCATCAACACAGAATAAAACTACAAACAATCCACTTGCAAGTGCAGCCACTCACAAAAATTGTTCACTCACTCACTAAAAAGGATCTGCCTTTTCTATTGTTAGTGTCATACGAGAATATGCATTTGGCATCATACATTGACTGTTAGAGATGGAGCTTTGTCTGATTGTACTGATGGGAGCACTTTATACAGATGGTTTAAAAAAGGATCTAAAGCAGTTTGAGACCTTTTTTCGACTGCTCTTCTACTCTACACCAGTTCCAACATTCCAGATACAACTTGAACTGAGAAGACTCCGTCAAGAAACTCAGCAAGTCCTTTTTATGGTTCCGTAGCCAATTGGCAAAAAACGGAACCCTTATGGATTCGTCATGTCTGTCTGTCTGTCCGTCCGTATGTCACAGCCACTTTTTTCCGAAACTATAAGTTGAAACTTGGTAAGTAGATGTATTCTGTGAACCGCATTAAGATTTTCACACAAAAATAGAAAAAAAACAATAAATTTTGGGGTTTCCCAATACTTAAAACTGAAACTCAATTATTTTTTTCATCGAACCCATACATGTGGTGTATCTATGGACAGGTCTTCAAAAATGATATTGAGGTTTCTAATAATTTTTTTTTCTAAACTGAATAGTTTGCGCGAGAAACACTTCCAAAGTGGTAAAATGTGTGTCCCCCCCCCTGTAACTTCTAAAATAAGAGAATGATAAAACTAAAAAAAATATATGATGTACATTACCATGCAAACTTCCACCGAAAATTGGTTTGAACAAGATATTTTAGGTAGTTTTTTTTAATACTTCATAAATCGTAAACCGCAATATACCTTTCATTCAATCAACTCAAATATAAAAAAAAACATTGTACGGAACCCTCCGTTTGCGAGTGCGAGTCGCACTTGGCCGGTTTTTTCTTTAAATGTACACTCTTAGAAGTATTATAATTTACAAAATATTGTCAAACTGACTCATAAAAATACTCTTAAATTGTAAAAAAATACATGTTTGCCTTCAAAAAGAGTGTGCTTAGATTATAGCAGGACACGGCAGGCAACACACAACCTCCATAGGCTACAGTAACTGCTTATTATCCGGCGGGCCGCAACCTATAGCACGCAATGTACACCACACATTATCAAATTCCCCGTTCTTCGAAGGTAGGTAGTTTGTCTTGTAAGTCTCGGACTATTGTCAGACGGTAGCCCGCGGGCGCGCGCTAACGACTGCTCTCCGCGTCTAGCAACCACTTCTGTGTAAGAGTGTACACGGTAATATCGCTAGGTATGATCCTCGCATATTTAGAGATGGGGTGTCTAGTAATGGCTTGGTGTACCAGAATGTACCGTAAAGTATTTGAATTTATATTTCAGCTTAGTAGTAGCGATTGAAATTCAATTCAATAATCATCATATCAGCCCATGGATGTCCACTGCTGAACATAGGCCTCCCCCATTGATTTCCACTTCGAACGGTTCCGGGCCGCTTGCATCCAGCGGCGCCCAGCGACTCTGACCAGGTCGTCGGTCCACCTGATGGGAGGTCGTCCCGCAATTTATGATGTTCATAATGAACACCATAAATTGCTTCCAATTCATTCAATTCCCGACATTCTCTCTACTATTTTGTGTTAAGTACCAAGACCAAATTCGCCCAAAGAAGCGCTCGTAGTGTAGCATGATTAGTATAATCAATCGGCAAAGTTAAGCTACGTCGGTCATGGTCGGTACCTGGATGGGTGACCGCCTAGTGGAATTTCATAATCGAGCGTTTCCGTGCTTCGGAAGGCACGTAAAGCCATGGCTTTACGTGCCGGTTATCACTTAATTGTGATAGTCGTTAAGCTAGTTGGATGCCTCTTAGGCGGCTTGAAAAATTCCAACAGTAGGTTGACCACTGGCCTACCTCCACCAATCCGCAGAGGGCACGCGTGGTGGAGTATCGCCCAGTCCCTTTCACCCTCATTTGTGAAAGGAGGCCTGTGCTCAGCAGTGGGACACTATAGGCTGATGATGATGATGACCAAGACCAAATTCACATTTCATACATATAAAAATGTTCTTATCCATATCTAAGACTGAATGTTGGACATAACTCACCAACTCCTCGCATCTGTACGTCTTATAATGATTTGTGCTGGAATGATCCGGATCAGCATTTGTATACCCTTTGTCAGTTTTTGTTCATTCAAGACTAAAAATTTAACATCTTTAAAATCATCAAAGTTGTGTTTTTTTTTATACAACTAAGTCGGTAAACAAGCAGTCGGCCCGCCTGATGGTAAGCGGTTATCGTAGCCATATGGACGCTTGCAACACAAGAAGCATCGCTCACGCGTTATCGACCTATCCCCCCTCCCCTATGAGCTCTGGCGACCTAACTCACGCGCAGTTACACAACTTTACACAACTTTACACAACATAAAGTTATTTGGCTGCGGTATTCTGTAAGGTGAAGGTACTTGCACAGTCGAGCTGCTCTAGGCTATGCTCTACCTCTCTCAAACGTTTACTCGTTATGTAATGTATTCATGAACTGATATGGTATCCATCCGGGGGCCAAGTCTGCTATTTGACAAGATCTCATTGCAACTCCATTGCCAAGCAAATTTGCGTCACTAAATTCATAATGGTTTTCGACGCTATTGAATTAGAGTAGCAAAATTTTCAAATCCGTTAATTGTGACACCACAGACAGTTGATTATAACACATTTGTAATAGCAGACTTAGGCCCCAGTTAGTAATCACCTCGTCATAACTAACAAGTACTCCTGTCAGTACTATCTCAAAGTTGATGCTCACCGTACTGTGAAAACTACATTCTGTTGATATCGCGTTACACGAGGCTTTTAACAGCTACACTTTGAATAGCAATATTACATGTGTGATGTAGAGAAGGGTAATAACATACGAGTGTTTATTTAACGTGGATATATTTAAAAATGTTTTTATCAGTATATTGTGCCCCGCGGGTTTACCCGCGTTCCTTAATCGTTAGTCCGTAAAAATGCATTTTATATATCGTTGCATAGTGATCTACTTCTAATAAACCGGCCAAGTGCGAGTCGGACTCGCACACGGAGGGTTCCGTAATCCGTACAATATTAACTAACTCAACTTTGCTATGAAAAAAAAACGCCAAAGAAAGACGTTTCTTTTATGGGCGCCCCCTTTAATGTTGTTTCATTTTTATTTGTTGTTATAGGGGCAATAGAAATACATATTTTCTGAAAATTTCAGCTGTCTACCTATTACCGTTCATGAGATACAGCCCACTGACAGACAGACGGACGGACGGACAGCGGAGTCTTAGTAATAGGGTCCCGTTTGGCACCCTTCGGGTACGGAACCCTAAAACTGTTAGACATGTTCTGAAAGTCAACATGTCAGGAATCTGCCTACGTGCCAAATTTAATTGCTATTGGTTGTGTCAAGGATTCACAAACAAATAAACTCACTTTGTCATTTATAATTAGTAGGATAAGGATAAAGAAGTAACGGAGAAACCTTCCCCACTTTCTAAGACACCCCAAAAACAATTGAACAAGAGTGAAACTTAAACAGCTTGAGCGAGCCCTTAGCACGAATCTCAATAATGTTTCTCAAACAGTGAGCATGTCGTTTGTGAGTTTAATTACAATTTTACTGAAGCCACCGGCACTGGTCGGAATAGATCCACGTACGTGCTCTGCGTTCATTATTAGTTGAGCAATTTTCATATTAGCTTAAATAATATGTTAGGTTAATTGACGGTGCGAGTTATGAGCGAATAGCGGTGTATGGCTAAATATGTTTTTGGTCATTTCGATGTATTTCAAATTAAAGGTGGTTTCTCATAGCTTTAAGGTTTACGTACCTAAAGAAAAGTAGAGCTTAATTTCAATTATCTTTCAAATATAATAGTTAGAAATTTTGAATTTTTATACGGGGAGGATACGACAATACGATATTAATACCACCAATGAAAAGGTTAATGAAACCACGTAAAGTACTCATGTATACGATCAACTTTTACTATGGGACCAATTTCGAAACCGCAACAAAAAAATACTGCTTTTCATACAAAAGGTACATGTCTCCTCGGCAAAAATGTGTCGGCATTTAATGTCGTATTGTCGTATACACCCCGTTTACATATTACAAGTCAACATAAATACAATTTTATTCAAAATTTATTGCGACCCGATTCGCACCTGGCCAGTTTTATACCTAAATCACCAGTGAAAATCAAAGTTTTCGATAAATCTAAGGTCAGCCAAGTCTCAATGTCTATGTAGTAATTGGCATGCGCTGTTGGTCATGACGACAGTCATTAATATTGTTTAACCGTTTTTTTATTGCACTCTAAACCAGCCCTAATGCTGGCGCGGTTATCGCAGCCTATAGACGCTTGCAACACCAGTTATCACACGCTCGTTATTAACCCTTCAAAAATCTCTTCTTGCCAGTTTGAAGATTATGTGACATTAATTTGTTTATTAAGTTCAAATAGCAAACCGCTACATCTCATGCCTTGCATAACCTCATCTGCTCGCGTTCCCAAGTTGCGCTCACAAGTTTGGGACGCGTGTGCTCTTTACTGTGTTCTGATGTTGCATCCCACCTGTATTGTAATTAGTTTAACTACTCCTACGTGGATAATGCCGGGTTCGCGCACAACTTGCCACAGTTCACTCCTTACTCCGAGCGTCGCGTCTGCGGCGAGACTTACTCTACTGTCCTCGTATTAACGGGGATCTGCTTGTATGTGTGTTCTGTATTTAAATTATTTGGAACTATACTGTTAATGGTGCCGATTCTGATGTAAATCGCACTAAACTAATTTAAGTCACATCACATCTCTTTCTTACGAACATTATTGAAAAAGGATAGAACATATTTAAAGTTGTCAAATTAGTCTGCCGTCTCCGTTTGCGGGTATTTAGACGTAACCGCGATAGATGGCGACTAAATTTATGTGGAAAAAAAGCTTTGGACTAATTTCACAGGACTAAAGTTATTTCATCCTTTTCTTATGTTCTTTGTTAGAAAGAGATATAGTGAGACTAAATTAAGTTTAGTTGTTAACAACAGAATCAGCACCAAATGTCATTCTGACACGATCCCATTATGTCTGGGCCGCACTCATCGCGATATCGCGAATATTTGCGTATTGCCCGTGTTTCTTTGTCAAAAGTTTGCCAAGCAAGCAGACGGTCGATCTGATGGTAAGTACCCTTGGCCTATGGACATTTGTAATACCAGGGGATTGCTGATGTGATCCCTACCTTGAGCTCTTAACCAGTAGACAATCTTAGCTGACGATGAAAGCCATTTAAATCTATTCTCTTACTGTTTATGAATGTGAGTTGCTTCTTGTATGATTGGACGAGAATAAGATTTTTAATAGGCCTAGGTTGTTGTTCGATAGGTTTGAGGAATATAAAGATGATAAATTGTAGTGCCAAATATAATATCTATATATATAATATATATATAGATAGTTTTGCACTATAAAATTCAAAGTCCTGACTGACTGATATATCAACGCACAGCCTAAACCGCTGGTCCTAGAGACATGAAATTTGCGGGGTGTATTCTTTGTGAAGAGTAGGTATCCACTAAGAAAGGGTTTTTCGAAATTCCACCCCTGAGGGGGTAAAATAGGGGATGACAGTTTGTATGAAAGTCCGTCAGTTGTGAAGTTAGGATCTTCAAATTTTGTGTTTAGGCTGAAGATTGAAAAATTATATATACGTGTCTCAGCGTTTTTAATAATTCCACCCTCGAAGCGGGTTGGAGTTGTTTTGTTTTCCTTTATTGTTGTAGAAAAATATGTCATTTGTTTCCTGTTGGCCACGCGGGCGAAGCCGCGAGTAGAAGCTAGTACTCTATAAATAAATACAGGTAAAGGTAAAACTGGAACCATCAATTGATTCAATGAATAAATTAGGACTTTATTATAAGTATAGTCTTCGTAACTTCCATATTTCCCTTGAATATTCACCGACGACGACGTTTCGCCGTCAACATTTATAATTGCGTCAATTCCGGTAGACTTAGCGGAAATTTCGTAACTTTTAATGGCGTATCAGTGGATGGGTGACACGGAAATACGTCAGAATTCGAAGATACCCCTATTTTCACTGTACAGTTAGACACAAATTAATTTCAAACTCTTGGACAATTTAATTCCTACTGTAACTCCTTAAATTTAAAATAGAGCTAATTCAAACGATGATATTTAATCCAGGATAAGATCTTAATTTGACGGGCCAGCTGGCGCGGTTGGTTAAGACTCTGGTCAAGATTCAACCTATCGCACCGCTGGTCGTGGTTTCGATTCCCACACAGGACATGCATTTGTGTGCATGAACATGTCTGTATGACCTGAGTCTGGGTGTAATTATGTATATTAAGTATGTATTTACAAACAAAAAGTAGTATATGTATTATATCAGTTATCTGGTTTCCATAGTACAAGCTCTGCTTAGTTTGGGATCAGATGACCGTGTGTGATGAATGTCCCAGGATAATTTCCAAATGACGACTATTTTTCCTTCTTCCTCTTCTCCTCTACGAGAGTGATGATGAAGATGATTAGCTCTAAGCTAAGGTGATTTCAAAATACATAGGTAATATCACTAAGAGTCAAATAATAAAATGTTTCATTCCTGACAATAATTTGCCTGTAACAGACAGACTCAATTGCCAAAGTTACTCTCCAATTCCAAGTAAATTCTAAAGGAGGGTGAAATAAAGGGAACTACACTGCTGAGTGTACACAAATATTCCTCACGGATGGTGAGTTACTACAAATTACAGCACGCTTGACGTTATGGGGTTGTATTTGTTTGACTATAATGAATTTGGAAGTTTTTGACCTACTGAATCGAGTCGACAAGGGTTTGGAAGAACACAAGCGGAAATTTCTACAGAGGCTCAGTTAAGTACCGACTTATAATGCTCTGATAGTTCTTTGAGAAGGAGTTTCGTTGATTTATGAATATGGCTCGGTGGTGGGTGAAGAGTATGTCATCCAGGTAATTATGTGATGAGACCATAGTGATGATGATGACTAAAATAATGATGTCTTTATTAAATGAACTCATTACAAGTACCCATACATTTTACAAGCTTTTTATAAACTTGTAAAAACAATGTATGTATGTTCGGGTCAAATCTTGCAGGTAAAA
The DNA here is from genome assembly GCA_947623365.1 of Achlya flavicornis. Taxonomy (NCBI): domain Eukaryota; kingdom Metazoa; phylum Arthropoda; class Insecta; order Lepidoptera; family Drepanidae; genus Achlya; species Achlya flavicornis. Next base: position 13,669,501 of record OX392484.1, read on the forward strand.
TTTCACCCACTTCCAGTAGTTGGATGACAATGCAAGTACAATCAATAAAAAGTACAGTCACCAAAAAAAAGTAATACTTATGACAGGCTTATTGCTTGATTGTTTATATGTCTAATCTCTGGACCTACTAGTCGGATTCGAAAAATTCTTTCACTAACAGAAAGCTACATAGTCCCTGAGTGTTATAGGTTACTTGTTATCCCGGCAACGCAGGTGAAACCGCGTGGGACAGCTAGACTATGACACGAGCCAACTCTAATAAGTCAGTAAATGTAGGAGTTCTATTTATAAGACATAATCAAAAAGCACAGAATCGAGAGGTATAGAAATCATTTCCTTTGCCCAAGAATCGGATTACTTATTCTAGAATCAAATTATAGAACTATCTCCAGATTTCTCCGTCTATCAACCGGATAAGAGGAAACGAGCGCAAATTTTAATTCTCCGGCGGAAATAGTATGGATGGATAGAGCGGCCTTGCATCACGGTCTTGTCCAATGTCGACTTCTAATTTAACATTTAAATGCGCGTTACGTCTAACTGTAGCGATTTGAGCGTTGAATTTTAATTGCTTCTCGTTCGGTGTCCTTAGAAATTCGGTTGGGAAGAGTTTGGGTCATTTATTATGTTTGAGGTCTTGGTTACTAGTTGTATTTGATATGTGAATTTCTTTGGTTTACTGACATGCAGACAATTTCTTAAGCTGAGTAACATGTCTAACCGAGAAACGAAACTGATGGTACTATTAGCGGGCTGGTTAGCGTGGTTCATATCACGTCACAGATAGTGGGTTCGATTCCCACCCAGGATAGCAAAACTAAGATTCTCGGGAACGCGGGTAAATCACAGGGCGAAACTAGTATCAAATATTTATCTCCCAAAATCAGAAATATTTGTTACCGGGGAGGACCTCGCAGCTCCTCAAAACACCTTTTTCAGAACAATCAGTGCGCCACCCCAGGGTGGGGAAACCAATAAAATTATCGTTATAGATATTTTGTATCTCAAATTGCACCTAGCTAAAATTCGTGTTTGTATCGTACCACGGGAGTCGGGAGTAAATATAAACTTAGATAAGGAAAAATTTGTTATTTAATGAAGGAGATGGCTCATAATAGGGGGAGGTACCTAACGACCCCGCTCTGATACGCTTTCACTCTGCGGTGGATGGCAATAAAAGTGTATATTGGAATATAATAAAGTATTATACAAGCATTAATAAATTAATTTAGGTAATGTTGCTGGTTCCTTTGTTTACAACTAAACTAATTTAGTCTCACTATGTCTCTTTCTAACAAAGAACGGATGTAAGAAATGTAGTCCTGTCAATTTAGTCCAATGCTTATTTCCAATATAAATTTAGTCGCCATCTATGGCGGTTACGTCTAAATACCCGCATATGAAGACGGCAAAGACCAATTTGACAGCTCTAAATGTTCTATCCTTTTTCTATCATGTTTGTAAGAAAGAGATGTGATGTGACTATAATTAGTTTAGTGCGATTTACAGCAGCACCATTACGTACCCGTTGTACAAGGTCGTGTAACTTTTTTCAAAATGTTTGTTTTTTGGTTGCATTTTTACTGGTTTTTTATTCTACGCGTAAAGAAACAATTTTAATCTTTTAATTGAAACTGGGAAAAACTCACCAAAAACAAAATCAAATCTAAACATATAAAAAAATATTAATATCTCAAAAATTCCACGAGTTCAAAATGTCCTCAAGTGTTCCGTGCCCTAATTCCGTGCCCGTGTCTAAATGTAAATCTAATAATAATTGTATCGGCTCAGCTGAACCTTGTTTTTGCGATACCATCCCCAACAACGAGACCCTCGACCTTCACCGTTCCAGATAAGTTTCAGTACTCTATTGTTTTATCATCTAAGTTTGATGACATTAGAAGAGCATTCTCTTCCTACCTTTTCTCATTAGATAGGATTCAAGTATTAGTAATGTGTTTTAAAAACTGCAATTGAGAATATTAGATATTAGCGTGTTCTGGCAGTTGAGCCAGGAGACTCAGTGCGCGTATTTACCTGTTACGAAACTATGTCCCGTATTGTTCTCTTCGGTTGCGATCACAAAGTAGGTAGAAGTCGACCTACAAATATGATATAAACAATAATATGGACTACGCTAATTTTGCTAGAAGTAGAATTCAGCAAAAAGTATTTTCTTAGGGTTCCGTAGGTCGCAACCGGCTGCAAACTTAAAACTAAGTGTAAAAGGCGAGTTACCAATGAGTTCGCAACTAGTACCACACATTTTGCCTAGGTGATAAAGGCGAAAAATCACTTTTTTAAGTTTAGGTATGTTCCGTATGTCGCACCCGGTCCAAATTGCTTGAGAAGGTAGGTAATGGTTCTCTGAAGACATGGTATTGTCGCAACTAGTACCACATTTTGTTTAGGAATTATTCAATATCAAAGTTTTTCTCAATTTTCCCCATTTTCCGTACTTCCAAATTGGTTGCGAATTTAAGGTAATCATATCCATACCGATCTATCGATATGCCAAAAATCATTAGTAGCACAATTAATGTAAAATGTTGCTTAATTTTGAGCTAATTCTACTGGACTATAAAGCGAAACTCACGCCTCGACCATCGAAGCAAGGTTGCTTGCCTATCAGTTTTCTATACAAGATATATTTTTGATAGGGTGCGCACCTTATTCCACCATCCCCATTTTTATAACGAACCCCAAGACGCCAGGAAAATTTTCACCCATACGATGTTAACATACCAAAAATACGGACACAGCGTTATGCATCCTCATTTATAATGCGGACAGCAAGGGAGTGGAACTTGCTTCCGGCGTCTGTGTTTCCTGACTCTACCTATCTAGGGAATTTCAAGGCCGAGTGAATAGGTTTCTTCTGGGTAAGCATGGTCCATTTTAGGGTTCGTCATCGTCCTTTATGGGCTGGTCAGTGGGAAAAAAATGGTCTTGAAAGCCAGTTGCCATGGCTTTGAATAAGTTATCTTTGTCAAGTAATACCCATGGTGTTGCAAGCGTCCATATAATAAGAATAATAATAATAATAAAGTTGTTTATTTAGGCATCTATAATAAGGAAAAATACAAGATATATTTATAAAACAAAATTCACCACACCTCAAAGTCAGTAAAATACAAAAAAAAAACGAATACAAATAATAATAATAATAATTTATAAAAAAAACGTTAAATTATTATTAATAATAACAAAGCTCAGCACGAAATTATGGGAATGAACCACCATACACAAATATTCTGTCGACACAAAAAATTGTGTAACTGTCCTATAAAATAAAATGACTCTGCTTCTTTCTATAAAACAAATATGAATGACGTTTAAAAGCATAAATGTTAAATAACGTACCGAACCTTGCAAGCATACTTATCATACTTATCGTAGAAAGTACTTAACTTTAAAAGCTTTTTTGAAGGAGAATAATATTCCCCTTAACTAGCTTCCTCTGAATCCTTTGAAGTAAGACATAACATTGTTATTCCTTCGAACATACGCGAATACCTACGGATTCCTTTTGTGTATTAGAAAATTGTATTTGTTATATGAAAATCATTTTAATGTGCTAGAATTTTAGTATTATTTTTAAGGATATAAAGATAGAGTTTTTTTTTTATATTGTATCAAATTATTTGAGAGTTTTTTTTTCTGAGAATAGAATAGAACTTTATGGTTCAAGCACAGATTACAGGATAAGGCAGATGGAGCGTGCGGAACACGGGAGTGAGGCCAAAAAAGCAAATACAAATTGAAAAACACGTACCTGGTATTCGCTTTTGAATGTGTATTTGCTTTGTTTAACAAACTTTATTTAACAAAAAAAAACTCCTTTATTAAGAAACTGTGGTTAAACAATGCAAATACAAACTGGAAAACGAATACCAGGTATCAGATTTTCAATTTGTATTTGCTTTTTTGGCTTCACTTTCATGTTCCGCGCGCTCCATCTGAATTATTCTATTATCTGTGGGTTCAAGTATGATGTTAGTTTACAATATGACGGTTTGTCATGGATAGATTATAAACTATCAAAAATGAACACGTTATATTATAGTTATTATAGAATACGTAAGCAGTATAGTACAGTTCACAATATATCGGGGAGTTTATTATTTCGCTAGGTATTATAAACTAACGGTTTTCACGAAAGTACGGTCATATATACATATTTAAGTCATCGACTGTACGAATGTACGGTCAGCGTCAAAAGTAGATCGGCTTAAGTACCCTTTCAAAATAATCTATTGGCATTCTCTTGATAGTTTGTATGAAAACTTCAAACACCTTAATGTGATACGGTACCAAAGTGATCAGCTACTACTACGCAGACGTAAGTATGAAAACGGCTAAAATATCTATAATATAAGAATAACACAGCATGCATTTGGCTTAAATATACATTTCACATATGCAAAAGGTATGATTTAACTTTCAGTCACAAAAACTCAAGTCATAACTCCTCTCGAATCCTCACCACAAATCCTAAGTAAATGCCATTATTTTTTACAACGGCAACAACCCCTGACTACCCTGTACCCGGCTAACCCTGGCCACAAGCACTTCTTTTATTTCGGCGAGCTCGTTATTCGACGGCCACGTTATTCGTAAACGAGCCTTAACAGCTATATCGAAATCCAAGTTTGAATGTGTTATCGCGTTTTGGTGGGGTTTATGTTATAAGCTGAAACGGTTGTTGTTAATGTTGGAGTACCTGGAAACACAATTTTAAAAAGGGAGTCACGAGTCAGAAATGGAAATTGCACAGCTATCTCCTATGGAAAGGTATGGTCCAGAAGATATAGGTATGACAGCGGTGGGAAGGAAGACTGAAAATAATTTATTTAGAAACATTATACAGGATTATTTCTCAATTGGTAGCCAAATTATCTGAGTTTATTGTAGTCATCATTTTGAATAACTTTTACAATTTGGCAAACTCTAACATGGCGAAAAAAGATCAACGCTGCACTATAAAAATGTATAAAATTAAAATAATTTTGTATGTTAACTGAATTAAACATTTTGGGGGACTACTAATGGGCGCTTCTTCATTGGGGCGACACGACACGACATGTCGTTGCCGGCGGCGACATTTCCTCGGGCGACTCCGGCAGCTACGTTCTTCATTGGAACGACACGACATGACACGACGCGGTAATAATGAGAGCCGCGGGGGCGCGGGCGGCGCGTCCACTCGCACGCCTACATGGAAGCTTGCGTGTGTACACAACACATGCATAAAGATGTCGCCACGACACCAGCGGGAGACTTGCTGCCGACGACATGTCGCCGCCGGCAACGACATGTCGTTGCCGTGCCGGCCCAGTGAGACAGCGTGCAGTACAATCTCATAGAATTATGCATCCACTGAAGTCGTGGACGGCATGTGGCCGGTGCCGTATCGTCTCGTGTCGCCGCAATGAAGAAACGCTCAATGACAATTAAAACTAAGCAACCAAACCTCTACTTACCTCCTAGCTATAGTTAGAAAAAACTATAACTGTAACTTAGTTTATCCTATAATTTTAACCATGCCGCTACATCCTACACATTGCACCACCACAAAGGTCCACTCAAAATGGGCTCCCGCACAGTTTTCAGCGCACATTTGAATGGGAACGACTATATTCAGATAACTACCACAATTTTATCTTGGTATATTTCATGCACAGATTACCTACACGGTGACATGTATTGCGCACTTTTAACGCATCTACCCGATTAAATGCACACACAAATGGATTCTGTGTGTGAAATATCTGATTGAGTTTTTATGTGTTATGAAAAGGTAGTGTTTGTGGGATGACCTCCCACTAGGTGGACTGACGACTTGGTCAGAGTCGCTGGACGCCGCTGGATGCAAAACCATTCGAAGTGGAAGTCAATGGGGAGGCTTAAGTTCAGCAGTGGACATCCATAGGTGATAATATGAGGATGACTCAGACGAAATATATGAAACTTGGCAATATCAGATCACACCCAGGATGAATATAGGAGGGTGCAAAACTCATGTCCTCGGAAGTCTGGTGGGGAACTGTTTATGCCAAAACAGTAGCTTGGCCATCCGAAGAGTAAACGCTGCCAGCCTGCTGGGAACTAGTAGGAACCTTGACGAAGACCTGCCACAGCGATAGACTCGAAGGAGATTTTATATAGTATTTTGGATAATTTTATATATATAGGATACTATTTTTCCGGGAAAGATTTTGATCAGTCTGGAACGCGGGTGTAACTGTGGAGCGATTAGTAACTAGACCTTATTGCCAATTAATGATAACTATCCGAGCCATACATACACATATCTCAGACAGTACTAACTATCGCATTGCCCCACGTCCTTCACGATATTTGACACAAAGTACCTAAGTGTGTGCTTGATCCTTTAGACTCGGTTTAACGACGTGCCATCAGAATTGTTGACGATCCCGAGCTCACAAGCGGTTTCAAGCCCCTCAGTCTGTACTGTGCGGGCTCAAAGGAGCTTCCTTCCGAGGACGCTCAGACCGTGGAATGAGCTCCCCGTCGTGGTTTTCGCAACAAGCATGTGGTTCTTCAAAAAGGGTGTGAAGAGATTTCTGCAGGGTCAGCCACGCACGAGTGGTGTTGCAAGCGTCCATAGGATACGATAACCAGGCGGGCTGTATGCTTGTTTGCCACCTTAGTGGTATAAAAAAAAGTGTATGGTGACAGATTTTCATCTTAAAAGTGGTAACTACTCAGGATACTACAAACTAATCTAACACCATAATGTTTCCCTCACAATGTCTTATACCGAAACCTCAAACACATCACAATACGTCCGTTCGATTACCATCATTTGATTGTATAATACATCTGCTGACATTGGTAATCGTGTGCGAACTGCGATGACAATTTCCGCACAGTTAATTACCAATATCATAATTATACCTACGGACGGCACTTACTATATGCATCTCAATATATCACGTTACATGCGTTAACGCATCTGTAGATGTGGCTTATCTTAACCTCTCCTCTAGTGCCCTCGCACATGTAGATAATTTGTTGGCCGTCTTTTTAACAGACTTCAAAAAAAGGAGGAGGTTCTCAATTCGGTTGTGTTTTTTTTTTGTTTTTTTTGTATGTTTGTTACTTCATATCTCCGTCATTTATTAACCGATTTGGAAAATTCTTTTTTTGACTGGAAGGGTACACTTCCCGTTTGGTCCCATTGCCATCAGATCAGGATTTGATTACTTCTTAGTGTACTTTGAAGTCTGTTAAAGTTTTTTGTAAAACAGTCCAATTATGTCGCGGTGTATTCCGTATAGGTACCTAGTATGTATTGATGTAAGTACTTACGTATAATATTGTCTTCCTATTTTCTATAAAGACATCAATCAAGGGAGCTGATTCTCAAGTGCCGCTGTCGTACACATGACTGTTTATAGATACAGTGTGAAATATATTTTAATTTTAACTATGTTATCTTTGTAGTAAGTCTATCATAAGCTCTCGAGCTGTGCACACCTCAGTGCAGTTGTTATTTTCACCCATAGTTGATGTGTAAATTGTAAAGTGTAAGTGAAGTGATAATTTAATGTGAAATTACAACAATACACCTATTGGGCCAGTGAGGAGTTTGTTGCGTCGCTTCTTCTCCTCATACGGGACTTTTACGAAGCGATGGTATAACGTTGTTTTATTGCCTGCACTACGCCCATTGAATCCTGATACCACTGAACTCTAATCGTGATGTTTGTATCGCTTGGCTGTCGCTGACGCCGACATATTTAAATAAAAAAAACGACACAAGTTTTAATTTCCTTCAGCAATAAATCGTATCGTAAACCGTGTCGATATACGTAATCCAATGAAACCCAACAATTTTCATTGAACACAATATTTTATAGCAATTACTCCCATCCCGAATGACCATTCAAATAACGTAGCGCGGGAGTCGAACCCGTGACCGATCCCTAATTAATTTAACCGTGAACATTGACAAACGGACCAACCGAAATAAATCTACTGCAAATATAATTAGAAGCGGACCTTCCCCTTTGTATGTTAGCTCTTAAGAGGGTACATCCCTTATGTAGAGGCATGAGAGGTGAACGTTGTAAGTACAGTCCCGGACTGAAAATGTTTATCACATTTCAAACTCAATTCCAACTCATCCCGCTCGCAATAAGGTCTAATATGTTATATCAACAATTTATTACATTCTAAAATTGTGGACTATTTCGCTTTATTAATTAGTATAGATATAAAGAAATATATAAAATTTCATTGCATTTTTGAAAGAATTAGGGACATGCCGTTATTATAGCCGTAACAATCTATGAACAAAAACGTATCGTTTTTCTTACCAATGGTAGGTATTTTATTGCCTAACTGGGCATATAGATTTCGTAAGCTAATTTTACCTGTGATAGCTAAGTAGCTATCACAGGTAAAATTAGCTTTGCATAGCAGACCCTCCCATATGAAAGTTCACATGGGAGGGTCTGCTATGCAAAGCTTTGAGGTCTTTGCTTCATTATTAGTAAAAATATAAGTCTTAATTTTAACCGATAACGGTCCGTAATTAGGAGTCGGCTATAATTGAATACCGGACAATTACCTTAATATAACCAATATAGAGTACGAGGGACGCATCTACACCTACAAACAACTTAGACGGAAGTTAACTAATTACACAATATTGTGATACTTACGCAACTTAGTGAAGCCTTCTTGGTAACCCTAATCGCAAACGAACTTCATAAATAATCTTTCGTCGAAGTAATCAAAGAAGTAAAAACTATTGATGTCAAGGATTAGCTTTTCTGCCGTTGGGTTACTCCTGAAGGGAATATCTTTGAAGCTAGTAGCCAGGGTTACCACGATATTTAAACATTTTGGGAATGCTTTGTAATTGATTAGCTTAGATGTTATAGTGGCCATCTAGGGCAACCTTCCGAACCGGTATTAGAGTATTAGAGTCAGACTTTTCATACGTGCCAGCGAAGGTCTATTTATGATTTTGAATTTGAATTTGAAGGGTTGGCAACCTTTTGAGATGTAAGAGCCAAAACTTACAATTTACAAAATTTACCAGTTTTTAAAGAGCCAAATTTCATTTGTTGCTGTTTAAGAGATCGCTTGTTCGCACGAATATGTCGACTCGAAGATCGTCAGCACTCCAAATGGATCGATTGTATGATTTTAATTGGTTTATTTCTTTGCGTATGGACCTGTAGAGTTGCAACTTGACATCGAAAGAGCCCAAGGTACCGACCCCTGATCTATGGCTTTAACTATTTAGTCGAGGTTTACTTGATAATTTATCATATCGAAACAAGACTTGATTAAAAATATAGTATAGAAAGACAGACAGATAGCTGATATACAACATATACTACTTCTTATTTTTAAATACATACTTCATCATATCAGCCCATGGATGTCCACTGCTGAACATAGGCCTCCCCCATTGATTTCCACTTCGAACGGTACTGGGCCGCTTGCATTCAGCGGCGCCCAGCGACTCTGACCAGGTCGTCGGTCCACCTGGTGGGAGGTCGTCCCGCTCGGCGCTTTCCAGTACGTGGTCGCCACTCGAGAACCTTTAAGAGAAGAGAAGCCGATAACCGATGGGGAAGCCCATCGGTTATCGGCTCTTCGAGCGATGTGGCCTGCCCATTGCCACTTCAGCTTACTTACTCTACGAGCTATGTCCGTCGTTTTTGTTCTCCTACGAATGTCCTCATTTCGGACATAATACATACTTAATATACATAATTACATCAATACTCAGGACATACAGACATGTTCAAGCACATAAATGCATGTCCTGGATGGGAATCGAACCCATGACCTGCAGCGTGATAGGTAGAATAGCCAATCACGCCAACCGGCCCGTCGAAGATAAATAGCTCCCTTTGTCAGAGCCATATGATATTTCTATGGTCAGAGCGTGACGTTACATAGTTATAATCATTTTCTAACGTTACTAAATGCATGTAGTGATTATTGCTTGAGTTATGAGGTAACTAATAGACAGAAATAAAGACGCCTATAGACTTTAGTCTCTACATTTAATAGGCCATTTTAAATAGAGACTTAAGTCTATGTAGATTGATATCAAACTCAGATGAAGTCGCAAGAATAGATCGTGTTAATCGAAGTTAAACCTAATATCATTGGTATCGGATCCAAATTCAATTGTTTATATCTGGACTCAAAACTTGACATGATCATTGATTGACGTTCAAGAATACCGACCATATATACCCGTCTCTCGCGATCCACTTTTTTACCCCCTTAGGAGTTGAAATTCGTGAAATGCCTTCTTAGTATACCCCGGGGAATTAGTTTATATATCCCTTTAACTTCTTTATTTATAAATATTTCTAATATAGCAATGTGTGGTATTCCTTTTATAGACGGATTTTATATATATTTTTTTTTTCTATTTAAGTGAAATTTCTTCAAAATTTTCAAAACTACCGTCAGATAAGAATTTGGCCACAACAAACCTAAAACTCTCCCATAAAAAGCCACCATCATGTTGATCCTAACAACAACACATCACCCACCTTTTGTTTTTGTGTAACTGGGTTATTCCCTTGAGTTATCGTCCTCTTGCCGTAGCCCTGCGCCCTGCTCCCTTCTCCCTCCCTGCACCCTCCCTGAACTGGTCATTTGTCATGCTTGCAGTTATACGTGACTTGTTATCGATTGTTATGACCGGATTTCTATTGTGTTGTGGGACGAATTTAGGCATGGGCTTAGGAATGGTCGCCAGAGGATGCAGTTTTGTTCGAAAATACACTAAGGCTTAGTAATAAAATGTTATTTAACACCGTTTGGGGTTATGGTGGGTGTACCCTAGACGAGCCGAGTATGAGCCAAGTCGCCCTGCGCATCGTCGATCGCGGCGTTCGTAAGGCTAGGCCCTATGTAAATCCATTCTTGACGCCGCGAGCGACAACGGCTCGCCTAGCGTAGACGCGCACCTTAGCCTGTTTCTTCTGTGTATGTATAATTACATCAGTTTTTTGATACTGGATCAGAATATAGTAGTATGTGAGAAAACCCATTATAAAAAAAACATCAGATTTCTGCAGGGCTATTTTAAAATGTTGGATTCGATATTGGAATCGAATTTCAAAAATTCCGAGGCAAATTTCAGCAATTGCTATTTTAATATCCGAAATATCGTATCGTGAATCGAATTGATATTTCCGTGAAGAAACATCAAAAATATTCTAATTCGGAAATTAAAAAAGGAATTGCGGAATATCGCCTCTGTAGTTTTTGAATCCGTTTCCGATATCGAATCCGAGCGATTTAAAATAGCCCTGCAGATAGGATTCTAACACAAACAATCCATTAATTATATCATTCACCATCAGGCTATAAACTACTATAACGATGTCTTCGTCACGTACTTGCATAAACGTAAACAATATCGACAACATTTTTATTCCCTAACAATATACTGTCTTCCATTTCTAAATGCGTCCCCATATCAAAACCATACGTGGCACTGACAGGCCCCCTCCGATGAGATAATAGCATTTCTCTGTAACGGAATACGAATCAGAAATCTTTATTAGGTAATTATTTACTTCGAACCCACAGGAACTATGACAAACAGATTTTGTGCTTAGTGCGAGTGAATGTGGGTTTGTTTGTTTGTTTGTAAAAGTTCATTATATTAATTGGCTTCAGGTAGCCGCGTATTGGACACATTTTTCCAGGTATTTTTTTTTTATACCACTAAGGTGGCAAACGAACATACGGACCGCCTGATGGTAAGCAGTTACCGTAGCCTATGGACGCTTGCAACACTCGCGCGTTGCCGACCCTGAAGAATTCTCTTCACGCCCTTTTTGAAGAACCCCATGCTGTACTTAATTGGGAAAACCACGGCGGGGAGCTCATTCCGCAATCTGAACTATTTTGTTCGAGTTTGTATTTTTCATCCAACTAAAAGAGACTGTTCAAGAAATGGGATATAGCTTGCTTTACTTAGAAGATGCTTATTAAGTCTAGTTTTGAAAATCTCAGTCAGAAAACACACAGCAGGCTTAACTGATGATATGTAATCAATCGTCACAGGGAGATGCCTAAAAGGCAGCTGGCTCAAGTTCGACTGCTGGAAAATACCGTTATTGTACTAATTATCAGACATGGAAATTTGATCCCAAACACAACAGAGTACTATAGAAACCAGATAACAGTGATAGACTACTTTTAAATACATAGTTACTTTATATTTTGCTGTTCTGTATCTTCTAAATCTTAGGATCCTAGATGGGGATGGATTGTTTTCTCAAAGCCAATGCCATTTTTATTCAATTTAGACCCTAGTAGGGCAAATATGAAGGTCAAAGATACTGAAGTCACCGCCAGTTCGTAAGTCGGCCTTCAACTGAGAAGAACTGGTAAGAAACTCAGCAAGGTTACTTTTAAGAAATATTTTTTGGACAATCTGATTACATTGGCATTTTTTTTTTCAAAAAACCTCGTAAAGTAGTTTTTCTCCTTAATTGTATGTCCTTGGAGGAACTCTAGTCAGGATATAATGTTCAATGTAAGATGACAATACTTGAGCATCAAGGTGAGGAAGCGCCTTGGTTTGACTGTCAGGGAAAATGTGCCTTTCCTTAAGCCATCATGACTGTCATGTGATGAATTTAATTAGAACGCCTAGTTCTATTTGGTTTCCTTAACTATATTTCCTTCGCCCTAAGGGTTATACAAATATATTGTCACGAAGATAAAGGTTCAAGAAGAGATGAGTAGAGTCTGTAGTACACCCATAGATCTCGATACACCACATTTCAGTAAAGACAATTTTATGTATAATTGTGATAATGGTGGTGAGACTGTCTCTCGGTATAATTTTTATACCTCCAAGATATATAAGGTGATGTTAGCTCGGTGGTGATGTCGGATCCCGAGAAGGTCCCGGGTTCGAATTCTACGATGAGGAAAACATCGTGAGGAAACCATATTAGCACGGTGGTAGGGTACTTTGTAATACCCACCAGGCTGGCTACCACGCTCAATATGAAAATCTGTCACCAAGCAACTATCGGTGTGTTTCGACAGCTGCACTTGAGAGTTCCTTCTTGGCTTTGTGTGTACCACCTTCGGCCTTTCTAAGAGATCTAACATTATTTCACTTCTGTAAATTTTTATTTCTTTATTTGAATCTTTGAACGCTACCCATTTTCATATTGGTGGTTCAATTCGTTTTCTTTTCTACCTCAATAATACTTAATGTAAAAAATACTGTGCATTTAATAAGAGGGTATCATAGCTTATAAACACTTGAAACACCATTTTTTTTCTCCTCTTAAAGACAAATTACGCACCATTTGTTAAAGACAGGCAAGCTACTTTTGGCTACCGATGCTTCGTCATAAAAGACTACAAACCCATAACAAAGTCATAATACTAAGCACTCATTACTCAATAAACTAAATAATAAAACAGTAAATCACAGTTAGTAATTAACTCGATCATGTGCTCACGCGCAGCGGTTGTAAAAAGCGTCGCGTTTCAACTTAACTGAACCCATTAGTTTCCAATGATGAAACTACCGATATTGTACGCAGTTACGTCTGTAGCACAACGACGCAGTGTTTATTGGGAATGGAGCCGTCAAATTAGTGCTCCTATAAAAATTTACACTTTCTCGCCTATGCGTGCGGCTTTTCCTTAATAGTTATTACAAGCTTTGATTTAGACCCTGTCCGCGAATACGCGCGTATTTTAAATTCGCGATGCTTGTGTATTGGTGACTAGAACCTCGCCGAACGCGCGTAATGAATTCGCGAGAGATTTCGTCATTTCTGGACAGGGTCTTAGTTTCACCTGTCCTGTCCTGCCCAGTCTTGCAAGTTAAACTTGACCCACTTCCCAGTGACCTATTGAGCTGAAATTTGGTGTACATCAGTATATTGGATGACAATGCAGGTACAGATAACAAAATGTTCAGTCACCAAAAATAGCTTGTATTAAAAAAAAAAAGCGTTTAACATGATAATAATAAGATATTCATTAAATTATATTATCACTAGCTGTCTCCCGCGGTTTCACCCGCGTTCCCGAAATAATCTGCATGCCAAATTTCATGATGATCCGTTGAGTAGTTGAGGCGTGAAGGCGTAATGAACAAACAAACTCACTTTCGCATTTATAATATTAGTTAGGATTAGGATAGTTAGGATAGCAAGGATGTACAGACTTGAAAAACATATTGAGAACTCTATTTCCAGTGGTAATTTCAACGCCTAACCGCGCACCGGTGTGTCTCAAGCATAAAACCTTAACTAAAGACATTAACGTTTGAAATGACGAAACGAGCGATATCGTAAGCAGTTGGTATGAAAGGGCTTATTGTTACTTGTAGTTAAGGAGTCTTTAGTCTGTGGTGTGCTCTATAATATGAGCACGTGTGTTTATCGCTTTGATAGTTTGGCGACTGTTTCGCTTGATTATGTGTACATTGCTTGTTTTTATCATTAAAAAGATAACCTCTCTTTATTAGGTGGGCTTGTGTGATGATAATATGGATCTCTTTGAAATGAGTTGCGTATTAAATATAGTATATTTCCAAAGGATTGTATGCTTTATCGTGATAAAAAGTAATAATTTTTTTTTTCTTTTTATGATGTAGTAATGATTAAATTCATAGCTGTTTTTATTCGATTTAAACAAAAAGTAGGTACTGTTCATTCCTACACTACTTTATTGACAGCTACACATAATTTCCACTTAACAGCGATAAGAAGACATTATCTTCTCACCACCTTACCCATAAAACGTTATTTAACTAATATACTGTTTAAAGGGTCACGTAAATAACGTCACTGTATTGTCATTGTCAAATGATGTGACATTATTTACGTGACCATTTAAACAGTATATGAGTTAAATAACGCTTTATGAGTAAGGGGGTCAGTCTCTAACGTAAATGAAATAGCAATATATAATGGTGTTTTACTGTTCTATGCCCACAATTTAAGCGGTCTACTCTCGAAAATCCGAACTGTAGGTATCATATAATTTTAATTTTAGTAGATTAAAGCCCCTCAGTCTGAGGAGAGACTTTGCCTCCTTATGTGTATTCTACCGCTTGTACAACGGACAGTGTTCTGTAGAATTGTTTAACCTGATGCCCACGGCTACCTTCCATCATCGCAACTCTCGCCATCGACGGGGAGTCCATCCTCACACATTGGAACCACAATGGTTTCGGACTAAGTGATTTCAAAGGAGCTTTCTTCCGCGGACGCTCAGACTGTGGAATGAGCTCCCCGTCGTAGTTTTCCCGATGGAGTACAGCATGGGGTTCTTCAAACAGAGTGTATGCAATAGCCTGGTATTGTAAGCGTCTATAGGCTACGGTTACCACCTACCGTCAGGTGGGCGGTATTTTCTACCTTAGTGACATTTAAAAAAAAAGCTTGTGTTATTTATTATGTCAAAATTAGTGCTAATTTTGCAACCACTTAATGATGTAAGCATAGTATTAAGTAATAACATATTTCCAGTTTATTCCAATTTTAAGGCATTTACTCGTTGAAATTATGAACAGTAATAACACTTTATTTTATTCGACGAAGTGGGTATACTAGCATACGGCCCGCCTGATGGTAAACGCTTACCGGCGCCATATGGATGATTGCAACACACGAGGCATAATTACCTCGTTACTGACCTTTCCCCGCTCCCCAATGAGCTTACTTAAGCGCAGAAACCAAAAAAAAAATTTGGCTGCGGTATTTTGTAATTCTTATCCAGTCAAGCTGCTTTTTGAGCGAATATATGCTAACTTAATTAATTTGTTAAAAACAACACATTCTCAAAGACTCATCAAAATATGTATAAACATTTAAAAACGCGTATTGAAACTCAATCACTAATTTATTTCATTATGATTCTACTCTCTAAGCTTCCAATTAAAACAAACCTATAATTATCAACTTTTTACTATACGACTTTTTATCATACTTTACAATCCATTGCACAGTTGGTATACAAGTCACAAATTACATTCAATTGCCACAAAGCAATGTAAGTAGTATATTGAGAAACGTCGTAGAGGTGCTACGAATGAGTGAGGGAACGGCTACGGCGCCAGATGTCGACCAATCGACCGTCGATACGCTTCTGAAACTGCGTTTGCGCAACTTTAACATACATGTACTTATATAGAGTGGTTATTACAAAAAAAAAAAAAAAAATTATGCTGTCAACTCTGTACAAATGGTACAGGTATTTTTTGCGTTATTTAAATGTATTGATAGTCACATTAATCACTTTAGTTTGTTAGATCAGATGTTATAAAGAGTTTATTAAGAAGAAGAAAAGATAATTATTATTATTTTAATGAAAATATTATTATTGCCAGATTATTTATTAATCGTGTTTTAAGGTAATGGCTTAGAAAAAAATTGTTTGAATGAACAAAGATTCTAAAACATGTGTTTTCTTACCTTGACCTCAATAATCAATCATTATTTATTTTATTTTATTTTATTTTATTTTATTTTATTTTATTTTATTTTATTTTATTTTATTTTATTTTATTTTATTTTATTTTATTTTATTTTATTTTATTTTATTTTATTTTATTTTATTTTATTTTATTTTATTTTATTTTATTTTATTTTATTTTATTTTATTTTATTTTATTTTATTTTATTTTATTTTATTTTATTTTATTTTATTTTATTTTATTTTATTTTATTTTATTTTATTTTATTTTATTTTATTTTATTTTATTTTATTTTATTTTATTTTATTTTATTTTATTTTATTTTATTTTATTTTATTTTATTTTATTTTATTTTATTTTATTTTATTTTATTTTATTTTATTTTATTTTATTTTATTTTATTTTATTTTATTTTATTTTATTTTATTTTATTTTATTTTATTTTATTTTATTTTATTTTATTTTATTTTATTTTATTTTATTTTATTTTATTTTATTTTATTTTATTTTATTTTATTTTATTTTATTTTATTTTATTTTATTTTATTTTATTTTATTTTATTTTATTTTATTTTATTTTATTTTATTTTATTTTATTTTATTTTATTTTATTTTATTTTATTTTATTTTATTTTATTTTATTTTATTTTATTTTATTTTATTTTATTTTATTTTATTTTATTTTATTTTATTTTATTTTATTTTATTTTATTTTATTTTATTTTATTTTATTTTATTTTATTTTATTTTATTTTATTTTATTTTATTTTATTTTATTTTATTTTATTTTATTTTATTTTATTTTATTTTATTTTATTTTATTTTATTTTATTTTATTTTATTTTATTTTATTTTATTTTATTTTATTTTATTTTATTTTATTTTATTTTATTTTATTTTATTTTATTTTATTTTATTTTATTTTATTTTATTTTATTTTATTTTATTTTATTTTATTTTATTTTATTTTATTTTATTTTATTTTATTTTATTTTATTTTATTTTATTTTATTTTATTTTATTTTATTTTATTTTATTTTATTTTATTTTATTTTATTTTATTTTATTTTATTTTATTTTATTTTATTTTATTTTATTTTATTTTATTTTATTTTATTTTATTTTATTTTATTTTATTTTATTTTATTTTATTTTATTTTATTTTATTTTATTTTATTTTATTTTATTTTATTTTATTTTATTTTATTTTATTTTATTTTATTTTATTTTATTTTATTTTATTTTATTTTATTTTATTTTATTTTATTTTATTTTATTTTATTTTATTTTATTTTATTTTATTTTATTTTATTTTATTTTATTTTATTTTATTTTATTTTATTTTATTTTATTTTATTTTATTTTATTTTATTTTATTTTATTTTATTTTATTTTATTTTATTTTATTTTATTTTATTTTATTTTATTTTATTTTATTTTATTTTATTTTATTTTATTTTATTTTATTTTATTTTATTTTATTTTATTTTATTTTATTTTATTTTATTTTATTTTATTTTATTTTATTTTATTTTATTTTATTTTATTTTATTTTATTTTATTTTATTTTATTTTATTTTATTTTATTTTATTTTATTTTATTTTATAATCATGGATGTTTTCATATATAATATTATGAAAGTGTATGGATAAACAAGAAGAGAAAGAAAAGGATAAATTGTAATGTGCAAAAGATTATGAGTAAAAACCAGAGAATAACGATATACGAATGAAAGAAGCGTATATTTGCACCAACCCCATATAAATGAGAACAAGGCAAATAAATAATGATAATCAGATTAGACAGAACAACTCTATACAATTCCCTGTTTAAAACACTACAGTACTAACCTAATACGTCACATTAAACACAAGTGTCTTAACTAAAATTTTAATAGCCTAAGCTTGTTACACACGTACGAACTTCACCTTAGGATCGTTAATCATCTTTACAAATGTGCACCGGGGTTTATTTTAGACAAAAGGTTACGTTCGCGAACCATTTATTATTTAGTTTAATGATACAGTTTAGACACTGTTTTTGAAGAATTTTTCAGTTGATTTATAGTGAAAATGTGCCTTTTGTTTAGAGCTAAGTGGGTTCATTATCATCATCAGCCTATAATGTCCCACTGCTGAGCACAGGCCTCCTTTCACAAATAAAGATGAAAGGGACTGGGCGATACTCCACCACGCGTGCCCACTGCGGATTGGTGAAGGAAGGCTAGTGGTCAACCTACTGTTGAAATTTTTCAAGCCGCCTAGGAGGTATCTAACTAGCTTAACGACTATCACAATTAAGTGATAACCGGTACCAAACGTACGGCTTTACGTGTCATCCGAAGCACGGAAACGCTCGATTTGAAATACTACTAGGCGGTCACCCATTCAGGTACCGACCACGACAGACGTAGCTTAACTTTTCCGATCGATTAAGAACGGATAATCATGCTACACCACGAGCGCATTATCACTCATGAAAAGTCTGACTCTAATACTCTAATACCGGTTCAGAGGGTTGCATTTGCTGAGAAGAGCCGGCAATAAACTCAGCAATTACTCTTTTCAAAACAAGCTTAGATTCATTACATAATATTTACATTTTAATCGCACTGAAAACAATTGCGTGCCCCGGCGCGGCGGCAAAATTACGAAGTAGATTGAATAAATATTTAAAATGTAAATAAATCAGCCCCCACAAGCAGCATCTGTTCACAAGTATGACGCATGTGGCAGCCATCGCCCTCGTCGTTATATTGGAGGGAAGTGAGCGACCCGTCACACGACGCCGCCGCAAGCAAAGGCCTTGAAGTGAGCATGACTTTAAGTAAATCTGCCTTAAAAATAAAAAGTAATATTGACGTTTCTATTCTTAAATTGTAACTAGTAACCTATTTGGAACTGCACAAATATATTTAGCACTTTTTTATTACATCCTTACGTCATTGAATCGCTATAGTATCCTATCCAAAACACAAACAGCCTTACTAATAAAAAGTTACACGCGGTGTACACATCTGTTATACGATAATTGCTACTAATAAAAACATTTTTGACACAAAGCCTGTATACACGTGTTTTAGTTACCTAGGAAATTTACACAGGGCTTACACGGGCCAGGACCCTTGTTTAGTGTTTGTATAAGAACATTATGGCGGATTTCAATAGATCAGCTGTGTCTGACAATCAAGTGTTGTGTCCATTTAATACGGACCAGGCCAACCGCGCAACAAAATGACACCAACGCGCTGGCCCTAAAAAGTCATTTTAGGGCCAACACGACTCAGTCGACTGCGGTCATACTGCGGTCCACGGAACAGTTCATTCGTTCATTGTTTGCTTATAAATGCCTAGTTGCGTAGTGAAAGGCTGTGTTTTATACTGGAGTTATGGATAAAATAAAACAAAAATTTACAATTTATTTGATTTTGATAACTTTATGCAAAATGTTCCGGTAGGTGTATCCTTAGTTTTGAAGTCATTGGCACAGCCATTTGCTTCGTTTGTTGACGTAACATTTATAATTTGACAATGACGTTCTTCTTTCTTCTTCTTCTTTGGTTAAATGGCTACTGTAGCCATAAGCACAAGACAGTTTCGTTCAAAACCACCATTAGCTATTTGAAGCTTTTTAAAAGTAATTTTATTGTTTAATTATTAAAATAAAAATAGTCTTAAGAAAAAGAAACCTGATTTTTATGATATGATTAATATTTTATATAATTATTTTTCAGTATCTTTTGGTGTTTTCACATTTTTCCCCATATTTTCTCCCGTATTTTGAAGTTAGATAGTTTTAGTTTCAAAACGTTCCTAAAAAGTTGCCAGTCGTTTTTGTTTTAACAAATAGATAACTATACAACGCTTACACACTGATTATTAGTAAAGGGAGTGTATAGCAACTGTGTAAGGCTTACACACTGCATAACTATACAGCTGTTAAACAACCGTGTTCCATATTTTTATTAGTAAGACGGAAAGCGTTTAGCATTATCACAGCGCCTCCTATATTCTTGTTTTAAAGCCATTAATATCTCGATTACTCAGAACTAGTCTATATATGACCTGCTGTAATGCAGCTATGCAGCCATGAGTCATCTAATACTTCAATGTACAAAAACACCACTTTATAACCCAATTCGAAAATGACTCACTATTTACATTTGTTCTGTCGACTAGAAACTTGATAAATTTGACCATCAACAATTTTATTTGAACATCACCCATTAGAAATTGTACTCTGAGTATAAAGGTTTAGAGTTCATTTTGGGGTGCGTTTTATGGGACAATCATTGCACAAAAATGCCTTTGATCGAACAATAAATTGTTCTGTTTAGTCATTAATCGGACAAGCGCTGTGTTGTTGAAATTATTGGTTTTCACAACAAAAGAGTCGATATATTATTTGGTTATATGTTGAAATGGAGACGTAATTTTTGGAATCATCTATTTGGCTTTTTGAACCCGCTTTTAAATACCTTAATGACATAATAGCCTCTTTGATATTTTTTTATTTCATTATTATAATTATTTAGGCTTCTGTTATTGGTGAATCACATTATTTTCTGTGATAGAAATGCCTAGCTTCTGCTCGCGGCTTCGCCCGCGTGGTCTACAGGAAACAATGACATATTTTTCTACAACAATAAAAGAAAAGAAAACAAAAAAACTTTTTTTTTTTTGCTTCTACCTCCAACATTGTTGAAGCCTGTATTTGTGCTGTTTCTCTTTCATACTAGTTCTCGCATTTATTCCTCTCGCACTTTCATTCTGCATACTACTCTATCATCCATCATCTTTCTCTACTTTGAGGGTGGGATTCCCATCTATCTATCCTTTCTTTGTATCTAACCTATGCATTTCTTTATTTCTAAATTCTTCTTAGGGTTAGGTAACACGACAAGTTTTATTTTTATTAATTTTACACAATTTCATCCTATCTATTACATTTTAAACAATTTGTAGATCTAAGTAGGGCTTACATTTATGAAACTTATTTTTTACATAGTATAATAAATTTACATACGACTACTGCTATTTTAACATAATATCATAAATTGTTTTGGACATATCGTTATGCTTGACAAAAAAATAATAATATTTTTACACAAATATTCTGAAAAACATATTTTCTTACGCTGTTTTATTTCCCTTTATAACTCTCTCAGCAATTTTAGTGCAGTAATCAAGAAAAGTATCCCTGTTTTTGCTCGACATAATTTCACATATAGTTTCGGACTCCAGTTTTAAATCCAAAGACTGCTCAATCTCGTGTCTCTCCTTACCATAGATAGGACACTCTAGCAGCAGATGGGGAACCGTTTCGCTGTTCGCCGGATCGCAGATGCACGATGGGCTATCCTTGCATTTGAAGCGATGCAGGTATTCTAAAAACCCACCGTGCCCCGTCATGATTTGCGTTTTTACGCCTGTTATCTCCATTTTCCTTGCTCCTTTGTAGGCTGATCTTGTATCAGGGAAGAACAACTTGGTAATGGACGCGGTTTCACCAGTGACGTATCTCTTGTTCCATTCATCTAGCGTCACCGAACGGATACTACGCTTGATGAATGAAACGGGGCAACGATCGTAGTCCGGCTTCTTCTTGGAGTTTAAGGCAGCCTCCTTTGCAAGTTCATCTGCCCTTTCGTTGCCATCCAGTCCTGCGTGGGCTTTTATCCAGAACAAAGACACAGATTTGTTCTGGAGAGATGCAGATTTTAGGTTATCTCTTGATTCCACTGCTAGGGGGTGGAGGCAACGTTGGTTCTTCACAGTCTGGAGGGCTGCCATTGAGTCGCTATAGACTCCAAAGGTTAATGCTCTCTGCTTCAGGATCTCTCTCGTAACAAAAAAAAAAAAAAAAAAACTTCATCCCGCTTCGCCACACTAAGCCAAGTTTTTATCATGAATTTATATCGTATTTTTGACAATATCGTTTGTATGTATGTATGGTAGCATGATTCCAGCTTTTGTTTCAATATGTCCAATTAAAATGGCGTCCAAAACACCTCATTATGTCATTCTACACAATTAATTTATGTAAACTCTACGACCACACTTAATACTTGTCGTGAAATTTTAAAACTGCTTCTATGTCACGCTCATACATCAAAATGACAAGTTGTTTCAGCTCGTAAACACCTGAAAATGGACCGTAATCCTTGGTAATACATGTGGGATTACATGTACCCGTATGTTTGTACGTAAGCTCCCAAATGTTCGCTTTCAGAAAGGAATTAGTAACGCGATGTGATGTAACATATTGTTTGTAGTCACGGTCTCTTGTTACGTGTACTAAAATATAAATAGATGGTTCCTTGTCATTCGAATGGAATTTCGTTGTTTGAATTTGAGGAAAAGACAGATAGAGAGAGCTATTATAACTTTTTTGTTTATTTAAAATCTATATATTATATAGAACTCAAAGTCCTGACTGACTGATTGACTGACTGACTGACTGATATATCAACACACAGCCTACACAGCTGGTCCTAGAGACATAAAATGTAGAGGGTATATTCTTTGTGAAGAGTAGGTATCTAAGAAATAAGAAATCTAACAAAGGGTTTTTCGAAATTCCACCCCTAAGGGGGTAAAATAGGGGATGAAAGTTTGTATGAAAGTCCGTCAGTTTCGAAGATAGAGTCTTCAAATGTTATGTTTAGGCTGAAGATAGAAAATTAATTTATACGTGTCTCAGCGTTTTTAATAATTCCACTCTGGAAGCGGGTTGAAGTTGTTTTGTTTTCTTTTCTTTTATTCTTTTATTGGTTTAAATAAATGTTTTAAATGGTAAATGGTTTATTATTGTAGAAAAATATGTCATTTTTTCGTGTAGGCCACGCGGGCGAAGGCGCGAGCATAAGCTAGTGTCAATATATGAGAAGAAAATAATATTTTAACACTGATGACTGTTATGATTTTTGAGAAAGTTACAAGCTAGATCGTTGCATTTAACTTTTTCACCATTTAAGAAGCTATCATAAGCAAAGTTTATGTCCCATTTTTTTAGAGACATCTAAAGTTCTCTTTAGTGCTGAAACAATAATTAGTCGTCTAAGCAGACAGTAGAAACACGTAGCGCTATCAGAACGCTTTTAGAAGTATTTTTTCTCGCAAACACCTTGTTTTTCAAGGCGCTTACGCGTTTCGTTCATCGTTCTACAACAAAATAGTTGTGATGTGTGGCGTCCGTCTCTATTATTTACAAGCTTTTTTATTAACTTGCAATGTAACTTGTAATGTAACTTGCAACGGGTAAAATATTGCAAGTCGAATTTCACCCACTTCCAAGTGGTCGGATCTTGATATTTGGTATACATTATTATATTGGAAGACAATGCAAGTACAGTCAACAAAATGAAATTTTTAACATAAACTTATTATTGCATAAATTTACCAACCTTTCAAATAAAGAACACCAATTTTATATAATTCAAATTTGAAAATGGAACCGACAGCTTAGCGCAATCACGTTGATTTCCTAAAAACAATCAAAATACACTGTTTGGTGTTCATAAAATTATACATTCAAAACGAAAATGGCATTGTCGTTAAAGGCAAGTCAATTCGGCCGACATCTTAGCGCCGACCGAAAATAATTGGTATAATTTCGGAATAATCAACTGTCAGGGACAGTGACCGGCAAAGGGAATAGAAAATCTATTATTTAAAATCCATCTCTCAAAACGCTCTGTGAATTATTTCTATTTATAATTTATTTCTCATTCTACAAGGCGGTTAGGCGTTTTACATGTGAACGCTTTAGCCGTGCGATTTGTTCATTAATTATTTTACAAAACAGTGGGAAATGTTGTACACCGATGTACATTACCGTACGTCAAATAGCTACTTAATTTTTTTTTTTTGACGCTGTACTTGCATAATTACTTAACGCCTACGTCCAGGATGACGTCCTTCAACATCTACAAAACCGTAATTTGATTACAAATGTAGGTTGTGGGTGTCAATAAACGTCTCGGGTTATTTATTAATTGCAATCAGTGTCGTGAAGTTATCATCATAAAATTTTGTGTCTAGAAACTTCATTGCTTTCAGCTGTATGTATAGTGTATACCCAATACAATCGGCTCTAAGAGTCACAAAAAAAATCGAAGTCGCACTACAAATCGCCAGCGTATAACAAGCCTAAAGCATTTTCTTGACCGATGAGATGAATCATTTGAAGAGTTTTTTTTTTCTCTAATTTGTTCAGTCGCTGTCGGCTACATTTTCGCTGTCTAGGTCAAGAGCATACTCATCTGTTAATATAATTTATACTGAAGTTTAATAGCAAAACTTACAAGGTTCTGTTAAGAACATTATCTTGTTATACTGTCGTTTTTTTTTTTTTTTTTTTTTTATACCACTAAGGTGGCAAACAATCTTACGGCCCGCCTGATGGTAAGCGGTTACCGTAGCCTATGGACGCTTGCAACACCAGGGGTATCACTCGCGCGTTGCCGACCCTGAAGAAATCTCTTCACGCCCTTTTTGAAGAACCCCATGCTGTACTCCATTGGGAAAACCACGGCGGGGAGCTCATTCCACAGTCCGAGCGTCCGCGGAAGAAAACTCCTTTTAGCCCGTACAGTTTGAAACAAATCTGGTTTCAATATGTGAGGATGGACTCCCCGTCGATGGCGAGAGTTGCGATGGTAGAAGGTAGCCGTGGGCATCGATTCGAACAATTCCTTAGAACACTCTCCGTTGTACAAGCGGTAGAACACACATAAGGAGGCAAAGTCTCTCCTCAGACTGAGGGGCTCTAAATCGCTTGTGAGCTCGAGATCGTCAACAATTCTTACGGCACGTCGCTGAACCGAGTCTAAAGGCCCAAGCTGGTATCCAGGTGCTCCCGCCCATAGATGACAGCACGATAACTTGAGAGCCAGTTCATCACTGGGCTCTGTGTGTACCTTCGGGCTAAATATTTTTAACATTGTGGTATTTCACCTTCATCACCACTTTCCCTTATAAAATTCTGGACGGACATGGGCCTATCCATGGCAAATTAAAGGTATTTTGTTACCCATTTTAAACAGCAGACTTCAAGAATTTGATTTTTCAAGAACTACTTAGTACTATAGGCATAGCGCATAACCACAGTCTATAAAGCCATACAGTCTTTCGACGAAGACGTCTAGACAGGGCAATCGTGCGGAGTGTGAGGGGCGAGACGCGGCCCGACCTGCAAACAAAACGATGTTAGTAGCTCGGGAGACAGCATACTATATATGGCCGTCGCGATACTGTCTAGACGTTGTCGGCATTTTCCACGAGATCAAAGGCGTCGGACGAAAGCATGGTTTTATAGACTTGTGGCATAACTGAGTAGGTTCCTGCGGTAGTGGAGCGGTGCGGGAGGGGGTGACATGTGACGTATTAGAATACAGCTTACTCATTATTAACCGACTTCAAAAAAAGGAGGAGGTTCTCAATTCGGTTGTATGTTTTTTTTTTTTTTTTTAATGTTTGTTACCTCATAACTCCGTCATTTATTAACCGATTTGGAAAATTTTTTTTTTGCCTGGAAGGGTACACTTCCCGTTTGGTCCCATTGTCATCAGATCAGGATTTGATTACCTCTTAGTGTCCTTTGAAGTCGGTTTAAGTTTTTGTAAAACAGTCCAATTATGCTATATCAAGTATCACTTCCACTTTTATTTCCTTCGGGTACAAAATGTGCAATTTTCCTAAACTGTGCACTACAAAGCATTTCCAAAAGCGAACACACACAAAGTCAACAAGCGTGGTTTGATAACTTTCTGTATTAACTAAATTGCTATAAATACTCAGTGAGTACAGTACACTCAACAAAAACAATTGTACCATTATTAAAACTCCCAACATTTCCGACTTCGAGTTCGGCCCCAGAGCCACCCCGCGGTGAAAACGTACGGGACATTATTATGTTTTGAAACGAAACGGTTCTTAATGTTATAATATGGAAACCTTATATTAAGTATCTTAAGACACGCTTATGATTGCCGATTACTAAATACTCATCATTATCAGCTTTTGCAGTCCACTTCTCTCTGGAAAAGGCAGAGCGCGCCACTCCTCCCCGTTCTTAATTTTCGCAATCAGCCCGGTCTGGAAACCTTTTTTTCATCATCGGACCATCAGGCTGAGGGCGTTCCACATTCTGATTGCTACTCTCACTCGTCTGCTTTAAAGAATTTCAGTTCTTAAACAGAGTTAACCGGCCCACAGCCACTTCAGCTTGCTAATTCTTTAACTTGCGCCATACTCATATAACTCGTCATTTTCTTCTATTTAATTTACTAAATAATTTAAATAACATAACACAATAAAAAAAACGTACTGGAAAGCGCCGAGCGGGACGACCTCCCACCAGGTGGACTGACGACCTGGTCAGAGTCGCTGGGCGCCGCTGGATGCAAGCGGCCCAGAACCGTTCGAAGTGGAAATCAATGGGGGAGGCCTATGTTCAGCAGTGGACACCCATGGGCTGATATGATGATGATGATAAAAAAAACCCAGTAAATTCGCTTTTGTATTTTTGATAGGTCACAAAAATTAACATTCTTTCAATTATCCAGAAAATCCTAACGTGAGCTTTTTCGAACAAATACCTACATAATAATTATGGACCGGGCGATCTATCCCAAGCAGCTTTTTTTTATTCATTTATAATTAACTTCAAAAACCAATTTTGGAACCTTATCTTTACAAGAAACTTATATAGGCTATTCTATTATATATATTCTATTGTATAGGCTGCTCTGTACACCGAATAACAGCTCTAATAACGCAATAACCTTTTTGCACTTATAAGGACTGTATAAGATCTTATACAGCCTTTATAAAGTCTGAATATACAGCTTATAGTATAAAAATGAAACTTTAATACAGCACGTATACAGCTTGATGTGCTACTTGGTACTAAACGAGAGCCCTACAACGCAGCGTACCTTACCACAATATCGTACCGTACGTCCCAATGTTAGCAGACCCAACAAAACTGGCGCTAATTAATAACATTTCCGCTCACTTCGAAAACGAGGCCTTAGGCTTAGAAATATTATTATAATGGTGAACCAGCTCCACAATTACTATATAAAAAGCTTGTTGCATTTTGCTACTCGCTCCCGGACTTGACGGCTCCAAGTATTTTGTTCCGTACTTGTTCGGAACTTTCTTACTAATTTAATTTAAACTTTAGGTGAATTTTTAAGGTGTGGTCGGACCTTAGGCGAGTTGCGAAGTATATTAAAAGGCTGTTTGAATTTGCTGCTTTATAATTTGAAGTTATTGAGCATTTTGGAATCTATATGTTTTTTTGTATTATTGAAAGACATGTGATCTTTAGTACCATAAATAACAGGTGGAGATTTCGAGATGGCATATTTTCGAAACCTATGTATTCACTATGGAACCGATAGTGAATTCATTTTTTTTTTTTAACTTTCCATATTAAATTTCAACCTGCATTTTTTTGGCAAAAAACTAAACATAGTACTTTAATGATGTTATACCTAGACTTTAAGAAGGGCCTTAGGCTACAACTAGACGTTTCGTTACAGATATGAGATCGATGTATGCTTTTATTAACATCCTCCTGTAATATTCTATACAGCTAATATAACGAGGAAAGAACACGATTATATTTCAGTAAAGAGCCAAGTTAAATATTTTTATTTATTGAAAATTATACCTACATGGTAAGGAAGAGGGTTTTTATTAAAAATAACAGGAGAGTCGTTATTTTTAACTTTCGCCCTAGGGGCCAAGTCTGTTAGTTTAACAAAAAAATACATTCTGATAAGATCCCATTACAACTCCATTGCGACTGTATTTCTTAACTTTCGAAATTTGAAACATCAAATTCAAATTCTAATTCAAAATCATTTATTCAAATAGACCTTCGCAGGCACTTATGAAAAGTCTGACTCTAATACTCTAATACCGGTTCGGAAGGTTGCATTTGCTGAGAAGAGCCGGCAATAAACTCAGCAATTACTCTTTTCAAAACAGGCTTAGATTCATTACATAATATTTACATTCTAATCGCACTGAAAACAATTGCGTGCCCCGGCGCGGCGGCAAAATTACAAAGTAGACTGAATAAATATTTAATAAGTAAATAAATAGCAAACTTAAGCAGACCAGCCCCCACAAGCAGCACCTGTTCACAAGTATGACGCGTGTGGCAGCCATCGCCCTCCTCGCCATATTGGAGGGAAGTGAGCGACCCGTCACACGACATCGATCGACTGTACTGCGAATGTTCGTGAGTTCGAAAAACGTTGGTTCGAATGTATGCTATTGCGAAAAACTAGCTCGAATGTTCATGAGTTCGAAAGAAGTTAGTGCGAAAATATGCTATCGCGAAAATCTCTAGTTCGAAGATTTTTCATCGCAAAAAAAAAATGCGACGTATATGCAAATACAACGTATATACAGTCGATCGATGTTTCCAATTTCGAAGTTCTGAAATACAGTCCCATTGCTTATGCATTATCTACTAACCCCCTTACTCATAAAGCGCTATTTAACTAATATACTGTTTAAAGAGTCACGTAAATAACGTCACTTTATTGTCATTGTCAAATAATGTGACACAGTTTATTAGTTAAATAGCGCTTAATGAGTAAGGGGGTTAATTCATAATGGGTTTAACCCTATTGAATTAATAGATTACCAAGTCTGTCAATTTCGACATCACTGAATGGAACACAATAGGCTAGTTATACCACTTAGGTGGCAAACAAGCATACGGCCCGCCTGATGGTAAGCAGTTACCGTAGCCTATGGACGCTTGCAACACCAGGGGTATCACTCGCGCGCTGCCGACCCTGAAGAAATCTCTTCACGCCCTTTTTGAAGAACCCCATGCTGTACTCCATTGAGAAAACCACGGCTGGGAGTTCATTCCACAACCTGAAGCGCGGAAGAAAGCTCCTTTGAGCCCGCACAGTTCGAAACAATTCTGGTTTCAATGTGTGAGGATGGATTCCCCGTCGATGGCGTGAGTTGCGATGGTGGAAGGTAGCCGTGGGCAACAAGTCGAACAATTCCTTAGAACACTCTCCGTTGTACAAGCGGTAGAACACACATAACGAGGCAAAGTCTCTCCTCAGACTGAGGGGCTCTAAACCGCTTGTGAGCTCGGGATCGTCAACAATTCTGATGGCACGTCGCTGAACCGAGTCTAAAGGCCCAAGCTGGAATCCAGGCACTCCGGAACTTTGTCACGCTTTATCTTTGTTTTTTTTTAAATCACTATGCTGATGGTAAGCATTTACCGTAGCCTATGGACGCTTGCAACACCAGGTTGCTTGTTACTCGCGCGTTCCCGACCCTGAAGAAATCTCTTCACACCCTTTTTGAAGAACCCCATGCTGTACTCCATTGGGAAAACCAAAGCAACTTGGTAAAGCAAAAAATACATGTCCTATATTTTTTAATCTATGTGACGGACTATTTAGATTTATTTTTTACCCAGTAAATTGTATTAGTAGACTGGAGCCCCTGTCTGGAGCAGAAAGTGCGTGCGCCGCCGATACGACGTGAAAAACAAGCAATCACATATTTTAACCCCAATTTTAAAATAGAATAGAAAACTTTACAAAGTATGAATTATTTGAATCAAATTACAATAAACCTACGTAGGTTTATTGTAATTTAAAAAGTATACGTCTACTTTGTACAATAATACTTATCTGCCGTCTTCTCAGGAATTGAAAAGCCTTATTAGCAATATGTCGTCACTACCTTTTAAAATATGTTAAGCCTATAAAAATCCCAACCATTTCAACACTACAGAATTCTTTACAGATTGACAACCCTACAATTTGGACTCCTTCAAGGCAAGAGCTATAGGCTTTTTCGGAGCCATGCAGCATGTAACTTCCTCAGCTTCGATATGGCTCATCTCATAGTGAGTCTGAAGCCTAACACAAGCTCGTTTAACAAAAAAACATGTAATAAATATAGTAATGTACCAATATAGTTAACGAATAAAAAATACGATAATAATTCCATTTCGATTAATTCACAACGCTACAACGACAATTTCCGGCCGCCATGTTGGATCGTTGCCCGTTTGCAATCTCAACCGGATGTGACGAGTTTGATCATTTTAAAAACACGATATATCGTGCCAAGTCTTATGATATATCGTTTTGAATATTCATTTAAAAACAAACACTTTCGTTATTATTTAGTATTAATAGTATTATTTTATGATGTTTATTATAGGTATTCATTTTGATTTATGTTTTTAAAACAATGCTGCCGGTTCTGTTGTAAATCGCACTAAACTAATTTATTCACATCTCATCTCTTTCTTACGAACATGATTGAAAAAGGATAGAACATATTTAAAGCTTTCAAATTAATCTTTGCCGTCTTATTTTGCTTGTATTTAGGCGTAACCGCGATATATGGCGACTAAATTTATATTGAAAACAAGCATTGGACTAATTTGATAGGAATTTTTTTTTTCCATCCTTTTCTTATGTTCTTTGTTAGAAAGAGACATAGTGAGATTAAAATTAGTTTAGTTGTAAACGACAGAATCAGGGCCAATGTTTACGGGGTGGATACTAGTGAATACGGCAATAAATGAAACCACGTAAAGTACTCATATAAATACTATCAACTTTTACAATGGTACCAAATTAAAAACAGCAAAAAAAATGACGTATTAAAAAAAACCTACTTACTAGATATCGTTCAAACCAATTTTCGGTGGAAGTTTGCACGTAATGTTAATAACGTTGTTCGTAATGTACATCATATATTTTTTATAGATTTATCATTCTCTTATTTTAGAAGTTACAGGGGGGGGGACACATATTACCACTTTGGAAGTGTCTCTCGCGCAAACTATTCAGTTTAGAAAAAAATGACATTAGAAACCTCAATATCATTTTTGAAGACCTATCCATAGACACCGCACATTTATGGGTTTGATGAAAAAAAAAAATATGAGTTTTAGTTCTATGTAAGTAGTCAGGGGAACCCCCAAAATTTATTGTTTTTTTTCTATTTTTGTGTGAAAATCTTAATGCGGTTCACAGAATACATCTACTTACTAAGTTTCAACATTATAGTTCTTATAGTTTCGGAAATAAATGGCTGTGACATACTGACGGACAGACAGACAGACAGACATGACGAATCTATAAGGGTTCCGTTTTTTGCCATTTGGCTACGGAACCCTAAAAATTACAGCTTTTCATACATTTCGTCCGAGGAATCATATCATACATATGAAAAGTCGTATTTTTTTTTGCAATTTCGAAGTTGATCGTAATAGTTGTTCGTATTGACGAGTACATTACGTGGTTTCATTTATTGTCGTATCCACCTGGTATATAAAACCTCCCCCAGGCTGCTGCTGCGCCGATTGGCAAGGTTCCCAGAAGGCTGGCGTTTCCTCTTTGGATAGCCAAGCTGAGACGAGCTTCCCACCGTGCCGCCCTGGCCTTTCGACGCCTCGATAAGTTTTGAAGATAAATATTATACGGTAAAAAAAAATGCAATCTAAACAAAGCCTGATAATTTCAAAAAAAGGTACAAAGAATCCGACAGTCCAGTTGATGATGAGTTGTCACTACCGAGACATTTGCAAAAGTAGTCCAACTTTGAACAGCTCTTGTTTCACCTTTTCTGAAGAACCTTATGTCGAAGTGCTGAGGAACAACCTTCTGAACTGAATCGACTGCCAGTAGGTCTGTAGAATATCAACTGCGTGTTTCTACCCACAGCTTACTTTAAAAAAAAAACACAAAATACACCGTGAAACCTCCAAGACAAGACGCCAATCAAAGGTTCTAAACAAGCCCGCATTTGACAAAACAACATTAGCAAACACGCAACCACCCAGTTACATTTTTAATTAGTCTAAATTGTAACTCGGCCGAATACCATGGGCGGTTGACGCCATGCGACGTGCTGACTGATGAACGAGTTCGCGATTTGGACAGGTTATGATAAAACCGCGAGTGGTTAGCGGTGAGTATACGATACGCACTATGTCAGTTAAACGCGACGGTTAGCCTAGAACTTGGCTGGATTCCGTATAGGATTTAGCTCCGTTAAATTGTATCTTTCCTACATAACATTGAAAGGTGATGTATGAAATATTATAGTGATGTCTATAAGTGGAAATTGACCGCTTACAAGTATTCCCCGCATACCTAATTATTATTTAATTTCGTCTAATACTTTTCATGATAACAAGTAAGTATCTATGTGTTAATCCAATATATATATTCTATGTCTGTGCCAAATTTCATTCAAATCTGCGATTTATGCGCGATTGAGTCAAAAACAACAGATTTTTTCAAAACCTTTACATTTATAATATCTCAGTGAGATGACCTACGTGGTCAAGAAGAAAGCAACTAATCCTAAGATTGATCACTTTAAATTTAAATAATATATAATATATAATATCTCTGAAACAGAGCGTTTATTAAATATAGTGCGAAATATTTTTAATATCCGTTCAATACGAACGAAACTTTACCGTGTCGCTTTTCGAAAATTGCCGGCTTTTTCACAGCGATCAGGGAATCCACTATCATAATAGCTTTAATGAAATTTCCAACTTATTATTATGGCGTTTAAGTTGTAATTTCTCTTAATAACATGGTAATATTACGTTCAAACAATGAACTTAATGGCGGGTGGTTGTGTTACAATACTTATATTATCAATCATTAAATATCGATGATTAAATAATGATGATAATTTAAAGGAAAAACCAACTGGAATAACATAAAATCTTCATGTCCCGGGAAAATATTAGATATCTCGGGAATGCATGGGAAACAGTATGGCGACATCTAGTCAAATGTTGGAGATCTACACATACAGAAGTATGTGTCATGTCAGATTAGATAGAGAATGTCATATCAGAAAGAGAGTTTTTACAAAATTTATTTTGTAGGTGAAAATAGAAGAAGATAATTGGACTGTTTTACAAAAAATTTAAACCGACTTCAAAGTACACTAAGAAGTAATCAAATCCTGATCTGATGACAATGGGACCAAACGGGAAGTGTACCCTTCCAGAGATAAAAGAATTTTCCAAATCGGTTAATAAATGACGGAGTTATGAGGTAACAAACATAAAAAAAAATAAATAAAAAAAAAACATACAGTCGAATTGAGAACCTCCTCCTTTTTTTGAAGTCGGTTAAAAAAAACATACAGTCGAATTGAGAACCTCCTCCTTTTTTTGAAGTCGGTTAAAAATGGAAACATAGCTCTACATTTATCTATATACAAAATTGTAGGCACGTCTGTGAGTGCACAGTAAAGGCGTTCCATGGCCGGTCAGACGTCTGATTTATGACTCGCTAGCTTTTACCCGCGGTGCCGTCCGCTCGGGTGCTTTAAATTATTTTTATTGCCGTTTTAGCCACTTATAATATAGAAGGCGGTGAAATATAGATATTTTTAAAGGCATGCTACATTATTAGAAGTTAAACTCCGCCCAGAATACGGACAAGTGAATATATTTTAAAGTTAGAAGAATTTATGAATTATGTTTGCAATGTGGACTCGCACTATTTTTGGGGTTAGGTATTTATTAGCTAGTACAATCTGTTTGTAATGTTGATTCACTCCTATAATCTCCTAATCTACATACAGTAGGAAGCTGTGTTGTGTTCCTGCGCGTGAGTCAGGTCTCCAGAGCTCATAGGGGAGGGGGAAAAGGTCGGTAACGCGTGAGCGATGCTTCGTGTGTTGCAAGCGTCCATATGGCTACGGTAACCGCTTACCATCAGGTGGGCCGTATGCTTGTTTACCGACTAAGTTGTATAAAAAAAAAAAAAAAAAAAAAAAAAAGCTGGAGAACGACCAAAAATTCCTGAAAAAATCATAGTTTGGTAAGATTTCTTCATTATTTGACGGGCCAGCTGTCTGGTTAAGATTCCACCTAACGCGCCGCAGGTCGTGGGTTCTATTCCCACACAGGATATGCATGTGTGCATGAACATGTCTGTATGTCCTGAGTCTGGGTGTAATTATGTATATTAGATATGTACATACGAACAAAAAGTAGAATACATAGTACAAGCTCTGCTTAGTTTGGGATTTGATAGCCGTATGTAAAGAATATCCCAGTATATTTATTTACATATTAATTTACTCTATAATTATTACTTGAATCAAGTAACACGCAACGATAACCTATGTTTACACAAAATTGACTCTACCGTTGGTCCACTCTTAATAAAGTCATAACATCTCACAAGTAGCTAAATAATAAATAATTAACCGTATGATAATGCTCGAAGATACCAACATCTCATAAGGCATGGCCCAGCAAACGATCTGCCATTATATCCCGAACCCTAATGGGTTAGCAACACGGTCTATTAACCGCGGGATTATTATGTCACGCCGATGATTATAGTGATCTAGGGAACTCATTGTGAAGGTACCTACTCACGCGCGCGTACAGACGCTGCTTGTGTTGTACTCTTTTTTTTTGATGCAGTATCACTCGTATCAAAAGTGAATAAAGTTCGAGCGTCCTCCTAGACCACCGCGGTAGCTATGTAATATATGCTCTTACAATATATCAAGAGCACCGCATAGATTACTAGTGAACGCGGAACGCAGAACCCTACTGACTGCAGAACTCCAGACCGCTCACTGTGGGATCGGCTCCTAATGATTCTGTGCTAATGGTCA
Organism: Achlya flavicornis; assembly: GCA_947623365.1. Taxonomy (NCBI): domain Eukaryota; kingdom Metazoa; phylum Arthropoda; class Insecta; order Lepidoptera; family Drepanidae; genus Achlya; species Achlya flavicornis. The sequence continues at coordinate 13,704,665 of OX392484.1, forward strand.
TCACTCATTATAACAGCACGGCTACGCGTCGGCAAAAACATACCATCCAAGTGACGCCTTTAAAATCATCTGCGTTAAAGTAAATTTTATAATGACAAGATGAAACAGTTGATGCTTGCCGCGAGCCGTCAACTACATTCGTGTATTTTTTGAGATCTCGCAAACGTCTCGAATGATCTCGATAAAATTTCCTATATGACAGCTTATGGGTGCGAATAATCAATCTAGCTATGTCTCATCTCTGGGTAAACGCGTTTTGCCGAGTTTTCGAGCAAGGGGTATACTCGCGCGTAACTACACCAATAATTGTATCCAACTTATGGCACATGTATTATAGATACGAAAGTAAGTTTATTTGTTTATTTGTTACCCTTTGACGTTTAATCAATACAATAATTATAAAATTTAACTTGGACAGTGATAAAAGCTTCATTTTATTGAGTTATAAAATCTTAAATAGAAACACTGCGTAGTCTCTCCGGAGTAGTCCAACTGACTAGACAGTCCATTTTACCCAGCGTCTGTACACCGGGTCTATATAACGGTCATTATTCGAAATTGCCCATTATTGTTTGCCTATCCCACTCGAGGAAAATAGTCATTTACCTGCGACAATATACTGTAATGGTTCAACTGAATTTATGTGACTATTTATTACATATACCGATGCGGTTATTAAACTGGGCGAAGAATTGAACTCAGGTTCAATTTTATACACCGCAGGCTACAGTAATTGATCTAGGAAACCACAGCTCAAGAGAAAATTTTGTTTCTTCTTAGGAAAGGCTCCTAATTCTAGAGTAATCTATACAAATTAATCTATCACGGAAATAGCTTATCTGATTATGTCTAAGCTATATCAAAGAAGCGCTCGTGGTGTAGCATGATTAGCCCGTCTTAATCGATCGGCAAAGTTAAGCTACGTCTTTCGTGGTCGGTACCTGGATGGGTGACCGCCTAGTGGTATTTCAAATCGAGCGTTTCCGTGCTTCGGAAGGCACGTAAAGCCATTGGTAACGGTTATCACTTAACTGTGATAGTCGTTAAGCTAGTTGGAGGCCTTCTAGGCGGCTTGAAAACTCCAACAGTAGGTTGACCACTAGCCTACCTCCACCGATCCGCAGTCGGCACGCGTGTTGGAGTATCTGCCCATTCCATTTCACCCTGATTTTTTAAAGGAGGCCTGTGCAGTGGGACATTATAGGCTGATGATGATGATGCCAAAGAAAATACTGAACCTTCCTGTGAAAGTCCCATCGCATTAATATTAGCCGTTTCCGACAATAGACCATCATTTATTGTCAGAAACGCATTCTCCAGGCGGGCGGCACCGTAGACATTGCACAAGTCATTTCGAGTTGAGAGGAGCCCAAGGAAATAAAAGAAGAAAGAAAGGGTACATAATGAAGGTCTACTACTTACGATGATGTGGATGATCGTTTATAATTTTGAATATTCATGCGCATTCTTGGGAAAATTCATGGAAAGCGCCGTGTGGGACGACCTCCCACCTGGTGGACCGATGACTTGGTCAGTCGCTGGGCTTCGTTGGATGCAAGCGGCCCAAAACCGTTCTAAGTGGAAGTTAATGAGAGAGGCCTATGTTCAGCAGTGGACATCCTTAGGCTGATATGATGATGCGCATACGTCAATTTACTTTGGCGGGCGGTTTACAAAATATCAATGACATCAATGCGCGTCTCTTGCGAGAACAAACGGGCTAAAACACCTATAATATTTCAACTAATTTCAACGTAGATAGAACTTCTAGTATATATTCTAATATCGTAAATGATATAGCATTGTGAGGTCGCATCGGATTGGTACGTAGACAGATGATCATCCAGCCAGTGTTCGGTACAATAGTTACCCAACTTCGCATATTACCGTTGCCAGGGCGGTTGCACTTGGAGGCAAATTAAGTGAACAAATATTAAACATACATTTTATTATTATTTGTATGCCTATCCGTGATAGCGGAACAACACTGGTATATCTGGTATATCGTTTTTAGGGTTCCGTAGCCAAATGGCAAAAAACGGAACCCTTATAGATTCGTCATGTCTGTCTGTCTGTCTGTCTGTCCGTGTATGTCACAGCCATTTATTTCCGAAACTATAAGAACTATAATGTTGAAACTTGGTAAGTAGATGTATTCTGTGAACCGCATTAAAATTTTTACACAAAAATAGAAAAAAAACAATAAATTTTGGGGGTTCCCCATACTTAGAACTGAAACTCAATTTTTTTTTTTCATCAAACCCATAAGTGTGGGGTGTCTATGGATAGGTCTTCAAAAATGATATTGAGGTTTCTAATATCATTTTTTTCTAAACTGAATAGTTTGCGCGAGAGACACTTCCAAAGTGGTAAAATGTGTGTCCCCCCCCCTGTAACTTCTAAAATAAGAGAATGATAAATCTATAAAAAATATATGATGTACATTACGGTGCAAACTTCCTCTGAAAATTGGTTTGAACGAGATCTAGTAAGTCGTTTTTTTTAATAGGTCATAAATTGAAATTAATATCAAATACTCAGGTCTATACTACCATTTACTTATATACCTACAGGTTTGTACGGAACCCTCGGTGCGCGAGTCTGACTCGCACTTGGCCGGTTTTTTTGTTACTGTGAATAGGTTTGCGTTAAACCACAATCTCACGATGATAAGTGATAATATGCCAACAATATGCCAGAAATGGGCTTGGTGACAGATTCTGAAGATTGAGGGAGGGTACCACAAATTTTGGGAGGGGAGGTAGCCAGCCGGGTACTACAAAGTACCCTGTGTTCAAGTTTATTGTAGGATTCGAAAGGACGATCTTTGCCACGCCATTTAACGTAACCACCACTGAGCTATCAGCGCCTTATGAAATAGCAAGTTCTGATGGAATTTAAGCGAGTTTTATATTACCTCTTGTGAACATACACTGAACAAATCCAGCAATTATTTAGTATCTCGTCTCGTTATCTCGGCCCCGAGTGTACATAACAAGTAATGGGTGAAGTGTGGAGTGTCGGTGGCGTGGTGTGGCGGTGGCGTGGCGGTGGCGCTGGCGGGCTGCGCAATCGAGTTTCTTAACTATTCCCCATTCGGACTGACGTTACCGTCTTCATTGCCAGACTTGCCAGCTGGATTACCAACTTCATATCTGGCTACAATTATTTGACGCTAACTCCACTTTCACGGCCCAATGGTTTGATGATGTGATGTGACTTTATTTATCTAGCATCGTCCACGTGGAATAAGGATGAAACACTAGGTGAATTCAGGACATATTACTATCAAAATCCGTAGTTCCATTAAGACGACACGTGATCATTTATTTTTTAATACACAATAGGTACCTGCAAAGGTCTCAAGTGGCCCCAACTTTAAACTTTAACGCGATGATAGATCAGCGGTAGCATTGAATTGGTAGTTTTTTTTTTTAAGGTGGCATATAAGCATACGGTTCGCCTGATGGTAAACAGTTACCGTAGTCTATGGACGCTTGCAAAACCAGGGGTATCACTCGCACGTTGCCGACCCTGAAGAAATCTCTTCACACCCGTAATGACGTCGGATGCCGATACGAAGGTTACGGGTTCGAATCCTATAATAAGCTTAAGCTTTTGGCGAAGAAAAATATCGTGAGGAAACCGTAGCATGGTGGTAGGGTACTTTGTACCCACCTGACTGGCTACCACCCTCAAGTTGAAAATCTGTCATCAATCACATATCGGTGTTGTCCGCCAGCTGCACTTCTGAGCCAGATCCTTCAAGGCTAGGCTTTTTTCCGATTTCAGAGTACGTCCAATAAAAGCTCGTATTGATTAGTTTTACTACAATATTTAGCAATATTAAACTAATACACCCTGTTCCAATTCCAGCTGTGAAGATAATCTGGTTAGATAGATACAGTATACATTGGGAGATGACCCGGATAGATACAGTTGAGCAGGTAATATAAGCCAGTCTGTATTGTTCAGAAATTGTAGTTTGAGAATAGACGTTTTGATGAGATTAGTTGGATTTATAAATAACAGGTGGAGATTTCAAGATGGCATATTTTCGAAACCTATGTTGGGTTAGTCATGCTGACCAACTTTTACTAATACACCAATAGTGAATACTCATTTTTTTTTACTTTTCTTACAAAATTTCAACCTTGCTTGATCATAATGTATGAAAAGTATATATTTTTTTGAGAATTCAGTGTTGGTCCCATAGTAAAAGTTGTTCAGCATGACTAATCCAACATAGATTTCGAAAATATGCCATCTCGAAATCTCCACTCAGTATAGTGGTGTGTAAAATTATTAAATTATAAAATACTAGCTGTCCCCCGCGGTTTCACCGGCGTTCCCGGGATAAAAAGTAGCCTATGTCCTTCTCCATACCATAGGCTATCTGCATGCCAAATTTCATGATGATCCGTTGAGTAGTTGAGGCGTGAAGGCGTACCAAACAATCAAACTCACTTTTGCATTTATAATATTAATTAGGTTTGTTATTAAATTAACTAAAAAAGTTACTAGCTATCTATACCAGTAGGTACTTTTTCCGGCTCAAAGTCACAAAAACACGAGATCAGTGAAAATTGATTTTCATAAGACAAAAATCACAAGTTGACAATAATCTCTCAACTTTTAACGCCTCGAACTCTCCGGCCATGTTTGGCCTCCGTATTTCGAAAAGCAATTGTTTATTTTTTTATTTTATTTAGATAGATAAATTACAATGCTCTTTCAGCCTATAAAAAATTGGCCAGTACTTTTTTATTAGTTTTCAAAATAAGTATATGTTTAAGATATAATGGCTTATTCCCTAGAATTTTTTGGAAAACCGTGGAATTGACCCGTGGTTCTATACTCATTAACATTGCAATCTAAACCTTAGAGAGCATATAAATAAAGATTTAAAATACTGTAAAATCACTAGAACTACCTCTCAAAAACTTAATACGCATATACCACATAAAATATCTAAAGCAGCAATGAATCGCTTCAACACTTGACCCCGATCCTATGAAAGAGCTCATTCTCGCTTACTCCATTAAACAGTTAGATTTATAGACCTATCAACTATTTAGTTGCGTACCTATAAGTTATGTCCTCCTGGTACTTAAGGTATTATTTAGGTCATTTTGTTTGTGCTCTTTACGTAAATAAAAGCTTATATTATAAGAACTAAGTTTCAAAGACAGATTTAGATATCTGTGGTTTAACACTTGTTTACCTAGACAGTGGCTGAAGGTTAAAAAACAATTAAGTACCTATCTATTTCATAGATTGAACCATAAATTCTTTGGATAGAATGACAATTTATACGTAACGAATTTAAATTGATCCAATAATATAATCTATCGAATTTTCTGGAGCAATGTTTGGCACGAGTATAAGTAAAGTTTATTAAAATTTGAAAAAAATAGATCTTTATCGAAAAATAAGACGACAGCGAAGGGCAAGCCAGTTGATTATCGTGAGGCCGAATGAGGTTAGGAATCGAAACCGTGTTTATGTTGAAGAAAAAATAACAAACCTATAGACAAGCGCTCGTGGTGTAGCATGATAAGCCGTTCTTGCTACGTCTGTCGTGGTCGGTACCTGGATGGGTGACCGCCTAGTGGTATTTCAAATCGAGCGTTTCCGTGCTTCGGATGGCACGTAAAGGTTGGTCCCAGTTATCACTTGATATAGTCGTTAAGCTAGTTGGATGCCTCCTAGGCGTCTTGAAATATTCCAACAGTAGGTTGACCACTAGCCTACCTCCACGGGCTATCACAGCGCCGCGCGTGGAGGCGAGCAGGTATGCGATCTGCACGAGAGCCCGCCCCCCTCTGTAGTGCAGGTGGCGACCACCGTGGGGTTTTAGCCGGTAAAAGTCCGGCATAACCTGGCCGCTCCCCCCAGGGCGGTCGAGTATCCTAGGAGGATTTCCCCACGTAAATAAAATAAAAAAAAAGTGGACCACTAGCCTACCTCCAACGATCCGCAGTGGGCACGCGTGGTGGAGTATCGCCCATACCCTTTCACCCTCATTTGTGAAATGACAAATGATGATGATGATGGGTTTTAGAACAAGGTTGAACTTTTGTTTTCTTATTTTGTTATTTTTAATAATTGTTATTTAAAAAAAAAAAAAAAAAAAAAAATGCCTTTGTCTCTATGCCTAAACGCATTGACACCTAGGTCGGCAGATTACCTTTCGCTGTAGCACAATCATTATAGCAACATATGATTACACGGCGACATTTTTCTCGAATAAACTTTATGAGACACTATTTTGTAAGAACGTGAGGTAGCTAGCTTAGGGATGTCACAGATGACAAAAATCTTATTTGTCATTAATAACTCGTGCTCCCTAGGGCCCTTTGAATTTGACTTGCTCCTCATAAAATTAAAAATCATGATGGGGACTCAAATTATTGGTCGTAGAATTCATTATGTATTTACTCCTAAGTACTTAACTGTATACTTAAAGCTAGAATCGGTTGTATAATTTAAATATTAAAAATCAGTGGAATATTCACTGAAATACCTTACATCCCAAATACAGCTAAGAATACATATAAAAAAACAAAAAATAACTAGGAGTCAATTTTAGCTAAGATTTTATTGAGTCAATAAAATATGAAGAAACATTATTACAAATATAAGTCATGGCAACCCTACAGCATTCAGTAAGGAACTCCGTCAGTTCCATGTGGAACTAGCAGAATAAGTGAAACTACAGTTAGTGCACTTATTATCCGCTCTCGAGTTGCGCCCAGCCCCTTAGCTGTATTAGCATGTATAGCATTTTTATACTCATCTATATATTTTATACTTCTATGTTTTATGCTTATCTTGAATGTACGCTGAGTCGGTGCCTCTATTTATTTCATCACACGATATTACAAGTAATCAGAATTATCAAAAAAAAAATATTCTGGTAACTCTTCTTCACCTTGATTCTTTTTTAATCTTTTACATATATTGTAATTCTTCCTAATTTTGTAATTGTGTTTTAGAAACTAAGTTCTGATATGATACGAAGGGATGGGATTGACAAGTCCGTGCGCAAAAAAACCCAAATAATGATAAAAAAAATATAAATATTTTATTTGCTGTTATTATTTATTTTTCGACCCACTTTCCCGAATCTATGTATTCTCGATGTATCCTTATTGTTTCTGATTATGATGTACCTGACTGCCAAACATTAAGAATAAATAAATACCCAGTGACATTTAGCACACACTCTCAGTGACTATCTGATCCCAAACTTAGCAGAGCTTGTACTATGAAAACCAGATAACTGATATAATACATAGTTATACCACATTTTGCGTGAAAATACATACTTAATTACATAAATATACATATAGGACATACAGACATTTTCATGCACAGAAATGCATGTCCTGGGTGGGAATCGAACCCAGGACCAGCGGCGTGATAGGAATCCTAACCAACTGCGCCAACTGGCCCGTCAAAAATATTGGTTGTGCTGTTGCGGGGCTTCGAGACAATTATAATAAACAAACAAAACGACACTCACGTTCCTTAGAAGTCTAGATGTGTGGAGCTTGTATATAGATATTATCAATAAAAACGTTTTTTTTTACTTTACTTCTCTTACAATTCTAAACAAAATTCTAACCCGCGGTTTAGCAGGGTAAAAAAGTGTGAAAAAAAGAAAATGTTAACAAGTTGTAGTGATTGTATAAGTTATGCAATGAAAAATCTGATTTGCAGAATTCCAAGTTTTCTAAAGAGAACATATTTTACATTGCATATAGTTTTTAACAAACCCACTTCTTTTGAAAAGTTTGCATTTTTGTTTATTTATTTAGTTGTTCTTTTTACCATTTTTAATCAGCTGAAGTATATGATGATGTGACAAAAGCTGGGAGGAACTGTATCTCTAATACCGCTCTTAAAAATGAGTAAAAACAGGTACCTACTTACATAAAAAATCATTTTTAATAGAAGCTTTTTATGGTGACTGTACTTGTACTGTCATCCAATATACTAATATACGGGGTGGATACGTATATTTTAAGGAAGAATTAGCAATTAGCAGCCAAATAACATTACTGTCATGTGGAGTTGTGTTCCTACGGAGAGTAGGGTCACTAGAACTCCACGAGAAGGCGGTGTGCATACAGTGTGCTGAGACCAAGGGTGTAGTAAAATATTACTTCTGCATGGTAGGGTGAAAGTTATAAAGAGTGAGCGTCTATAGACTACGTTAACTTACCATCAGGCCGGCAATATGCTTGTTTACTGCCTTATAATATAAAAAATAAAACATCCCAAGATTTTAACATCCTTTTCAAACAAATCCTTTATCACCAAGATACAATTAAAACTGTCCCAACTTCCCAACCCAATTCCCATTTCATCCACAAATGTGCAAATTTGGAGCATGCTATCTACGCATGCGTGTCAACCGTAGCGCAGCATAAATTCCCAATGTGCTGGGACACGCAAAGCACCGCAGATGTACACAGCTAATTAGGTCACAGCAACGCAAGCGGGCGCTAAGCGCGTACGACGCAGAAATAGGTCGGCTTTAGACGCACTGCATAAGCGGTGGCACGTCTCAGCTAAGGCGGCTTAGTGTGGATACACCTTTAATATTTATGAGGGAATCGCTTGATTGTTTTGAGTTAGTTTGTTGTCAGCTCAAGATTCAAGCAAAAATATTGAAGACTTAAAAGCCGAGTTCTTGAGAGGAATAATTTGTACTTATAGCATTCTAAAGTCTCGAGCAAGAGTAAGTATCTAATAAAAAATGGTGCATTATTGTTTAATAGTTTTTTAGCATTACTAATTAAATAAATCATCACCTCTAAAAAAACTTCTAAAATTAGAGTCACCTACTTAGACAGGCACTGAAAAAAGATAAAACAACTTTTAATGACTCGTTGATACACTCGGCCATCTTCGCCCGGTGCAGAAAATTCATAAAATACGCATCGGTTGGGCCAAATCTTTTTATGCCTTTTTCGGTCGAGACCATGGGACCGTGGACGTCCAAAGCTCGCCGTTTTGCTCACACTATGTCATACAAATTTATTGAGGCCACCGGAAACACTGCCAGCCTTATGGGAACCTTGCCGTTAAACGGAAGCAGCGGTAGACTTGAGGAAATTTTCTATAATAATATAGATTGTAATTTGTACATATTTGGTGTAAATTAATAAATTATTTTAAATTTTTAATAAAATAAAATTAAAAAGTTAGTTTAAGTCACAGACAATTCTACTACTGAACAAGCATCACCGAACCTACATTTATTCAGAGAAGGAAGGAAGAACAACCACATTTAACTCATGTCATAAGGTCTGTCCCAAGGTCTACCCAGACATTTCATACAAATTAACTTTAATGACCTAGTACTACAATCCGCACACGTTTGTATGTGTACGTGTGTGTGTTACTCAGCTCCGTAATGGCTGGCCGGGATTTCAGGTATATACTTTCGTTAGGTCCTGTACATTTTCTGGTCCTATTTCATCAAGTCATCGCTTGCGAATTGCGACAGGCAACATTCACCCCTCTTGTTACATCCCAACGGAGTTTTCGCTCCAAAAATGTCTACCTTCGTAAAACATCTTGGAGCCGCAATCTCTGACCGCTGGAACAGGTCCTTTAGCGTAGTGATGGGTTGGCTGAGATCAAGAATCATCATCTATATAATCCGTGCCACTAGTACATATGTGCATTCGCGGCACGAGACATAAATTTAAACCAATAGCTAAGTTATTTGGCTTCGACGATGGAGCAGCCCTACCTAAACAAGACTGATGTGGATGCGGTCGACGAACCGATGGATAAATGAGTTTGTTTTATATTATATATTTCTGTTACTGTTTATCACAGTCATAAAATGAATGTATTTATTAATTTTTCATAAATAAAGTATATTGGTTTTCTCTTATTCATTAAGTAATGTCCATATTAGTCCATCTTATTCAAAACAAGTGTCCGATGGCCGCACAGTGTGATTAAGGAAATCTACATGTCTATGAACGTTAAAATAATTTATAGCGCGTCTGTTTGTACGTTTGTTGTCAATATTTATAGCTGGGTTACCATTGATATCAATAATATTAAAAGGGAATGTGTTTGTTTGTTTCTCAATCTCGTAGCAATGGCTGCACAACGTTGCTTAGGCACACACAGAACAGTGTTTACAGCATTATTTTTATCCTATACAACTATGTCGGTAAACAAGCATACGGCCCGCCTGATGGTAAGCGGTTACCGTAGCCATATGGACGCTTGCAACACAACACAACACAAGAAGCATCGCTCACGCGTTACCGACCTTTCCCCCTCCCCTATGAGCTCTGGCGACCTTACTCACGCGCAGGAACACAACTTTACACAACATAAAGTTATTTGGCTGCGGTATTCTGTAAGGTGGAGGTACTTCCACAGTCGAGCTGCTCTTTGAGCGAATTAACGCTACGGTCTACCTCTATGAAAGGTACTAACCTACTTTCTATGTTACACTTAGATATACCGTAAGAAAACTAATTTAAATCCAGGCATATGGTATAACGTCTGGCAGATCGAAGAATAGATTCGAAATACGCCACCAGATGCGTTTCTACCTAAGTGAGATTTTCTTGGCATAAGTACCTAATTAAGATGAGCTTATAAGGTCTAAGGAGACAAATATAGAGATATTTAGTTACAGGACCTAGGAGGGCACTTCATTATCAACAGCCTTTAACTTTCCACTGCTGAGCACAGGCCTCCTTTCACAAATGAGGGAGTCTAGTAGTCTAGTGTTATTTTTTTTATGTCAATAGGTTGACAAGCAGGCAGACGGGCCACCTATGGTAAGTGGTCACCGCCGCCTATGGACATTTGCAATACCAGGGGGATTGCCAATGTGTTGGTCCAATGTGTTGTGGTTGTTTGACGGGCCAGTTGGCGCAGTTGGTTAAGACGTGGAGTCTTAACCTATAGCGCTGCAGGTCGTGGGTTCGATTCCCACACAGGACATGCATTTGTGTGCATGAACATGTCTGTATGTCCTGAGTCTGGGTGTAATTATGTATATTAAGTATGTATTTACAAACAAAAAGTAGTATATGTATTATATCAGTTATCTGGTTTCCATAGTACAAGCTCTGCTTAGTTTGGGATCAGATGACCGAGTGTGAGGAATGTCCCAGGATATTTACCTACTGTTGGAGTTTTAGGAGGCCTCCAACTAGCTTAACGACTATCACAATTAAGTGATAATCGGGTCCAACGGCTTTACGTGCCTTCCAAAATACGGTAACCGGTACTAATATAATTATTTATAATTAATAAAATACTAATAAATACTAATTTATATAGCTAATCACCATTTAATGTTGCAATACTTGCAATGCCCTTGCAGGGCTCATGTTGTGGACTAACCTTATTGTAACACCTTAAATACTACATGAAGCAAATTAATAAATTGAATTGAAAACGCTCGAGTTGAAATACCACTAGGCGGTCGCCCATCCAGGTACCGATTGTAGCTTAACTTTGTCGTTGGATTAAGTACGGCTAATCACGCCACACCACGTGCGTTTCAGGAGGGCACTTATAATGGTCAAATCCACTGAAATTACCATGTCATATCGAATCCAGCCTAAGCGTCGCCAACTCCCAATATAATTCCCGAAATAGGGTTGCCGCTTGCCGCGTTGTCGCGAGCAATTTTTCCTAGTTTCGCTACATTGCACACTAGCTTCAATAATTAGGGGCAGCGATTGATTTACGGGAGTCAGTGGATTATAAATCAATCCGCTGGGGTGTTAACTGATTTAGTAGTGTTCGTTACGATTCGTCGGTCTAATGAATATTGCTAACGAGAGCATGTAATGCGACACATTTACTACTTTCCTTATTAATCTAGATTGGCTTAGAATTATTTCAACCCACGTGTTCGGGTGAAAATAAATTAAGGAATGGGCGAAATGGGCAATTGTGTTTATACCTTTAAAACCAAAAGTGAATCTTATAGGCGTGGTTATAAGGAGGCCTAGGTTTTACAACGAACATTATTGTACATACCACATTAAGCTAAGGCGAGGTCAGTGTAGCGAAATCGTGACGAAGGTCCCGGGTTCGAAACGTACAATGAGCTTGATTTTTCGTTGAAGGATAACATCACGATGAAACTATAGCACGGTGGTAGGGTATTTTGTAGTACCCATCTGGCTGGCTACCACCCTCAAGTTGAAAATCTGTCGCCAAGCATCTGCCGTTGGGTTTCGACAGCTGCACTTGGGAGTCTGTTCCTTTCTAGGCTTTTATATAGTGAAATTTTAGTAAAAAAATATCTTCACCCAACCACTGAGCTGAGTACGCAATATAAAATATTCACTGAATTCGCAATTATACTAATGTCTCAAAGTTAAACTGTCTCTCGGGATATTGAAAATCCTAATTAACATAATATTCAACTTACATTTAGGCGTATATTCTCAAATACTAGGTAAGAGGTAGGTATTTGGGTGCTAATATTAAATTATAACTACGCTACGTGGAACTACAAACTCATTAATGGATATATTACTCGAATTAGCTTAGTTATCTAAAGTTATCTAGACTGGTAAATAGCGGTATGACTATATAAAAAGTCGGTTAGTATGTCATGTAGAAAAATCAGATAGCTGACAACCCTGAGCGTGACACCAGAAATTAAAAACTAACAATACAGCCTTAATGACTTACTCAATTTGCAGCTTAATTTTTTTTCCATCAAATAAATAGATAAAGCAATAATTACACTCTTTTTAGCCCAAATTTTGGGCTAACAATGTTACAATATAATTAAACAGACCAATTTAAAGACGTTTAAGGCTCAAGTGTTCAATTAAAAAAACATTAACATCTAAAATAGAAAAAAAACGATCGCTACTTTAGTATAATTAGTATCTAGCTTGTTTTAAATATTTATGTAATTGCTTGTTGAGATGTATGTATGTATGATATCAAATTTTATTACATATTTTTTAGCAGTTTATTAATCACATACAAAAGTAAAAAAAAACATAAAATAAAGAATATTTAAGCAACCCCATAACCATTATTATTTAATATGCAAAATGGATTATGAAATATTTTTAATGGATTATTAAATAGAATATAATCCGCCCAGGCCCTCATTTAGGCGTTACTAGGGGGCAAAGCTCCGCCCCTGGCGTGTAATTTTTTACGTGCTAACTATAGGCCAGCGGGGCCGAGTGACGTTCAGATTGACAGATATTCGGCATTACCGAATTAGTGATAATAACATACCAACTCTCGGTAGAGCGTGAAATATTATGTAGAGTAGTGCTCGTCGAGAATTTAAAAATTGTTTAGTTTATCACTATTTTAGTTTATGTATGTCACTATTTTATGTTTCAATATATATTTATAATTAATTGTTTTATTTCAATTATGTATGTACTTATTTCACACCACACATTTATTTATTTATGTCAGGATCACCCCGCGAGCGCATCTCGACTTTTTCATGGGGCTCCACTGAAAATCAGTGCTGATGGTAGTACTTGCCACAGCATATGCTGAGTTGGAGTCCTTTTTGGCATCACACAACAAATATAAATTACATTTATTATTTTCATGTATGGCATATTATATATAAGAATTGTGTTGTTATTGTTTTTATTGATTGTTCTTTATAAGCTTCCGTTTTTGTTGTTTTCATTTTATTTTGTGTTTTGTTTCAATGTTTGTGATGTGTGTGTGCCAAATAAAGATTTGTCTATTGTCTATTGTCTATAGTTTAATTTTAATGGAAATTAAAAAAAAAATCGCTAGATATTACCTTTAGAAAATGTATGATCATTAATATTATAAAGAGGTAATGTTTGTAAGTTTGGATGTTCGTTGTAATCTCCTGAACTGATACGAATCTGGAAATTCGTTCACTAATAGGAAGCTACATTATCATTAAGTGCTACTTTTTAACCGACTTCAAAAAAAGGAGGAGGTTCTCAATTCGGTTGTATGTTTTTTTTTTTTTTTTTTTATGTTTGTTACCTCATAACTTCGTCATTTATTAACCGATTTGGAAAATTATTTTTTTGTCTGGAAGGGTACACATCCCGTTTGGTCCCATTGTCATCATATCAGGATTTGATTACGTGTTAGTGTACTTTGAATTCGGTTTAAGTTTTTTGTAAAACAGTCCAATTATTACAGGAATCAATCGGGAAGGCAAGTGAAACTGCGGGGTAGGACCAAAAATAAAAATAAATATAAATGAAAACATGTTCTAAATTACTTTAAATTTACGCTACTTTCAAGTCTTTTTTTTAATCCTCGGTATGCTACAGAGTTCATCAACCCCACATTCTCTGCGTGCACCCTACTCTACGTGGCGCGTAGATGTGAACGTAAAGTCTGTATGTACATAAACTGTGTTTTCCTGGCCACACCCTACCAATTACCATTACGGCTCGCGCCAGCGTACAAGAAACTCAAATTATTATTAAGTTCGTTGATCACTGCAAGATGTGTACATTACGCAATACTTGTAGATGTCCTTGATGTATTTTGTTTTCAAGAATCGCATGTTGATAAAACTTTCTATCATTTCGATTTCGACTTTCACTACTATACATATACGATTCAGAGATATTTATTTGTCGACACAATCCATTTGATTGAACAGCAAAAACAGAGACCCCTTTCCAGTGAAACTGTCATTGAAAGTTTTAAAAACAAGAGTAATTATGCAAATTATTCTGTAAAATTGCTTTCAATCGCTATCAATACCAAAAAAATAGGTTTTTATAGCTTTTTCATTAGCCTTTTCACGGTGCTATTCCAGTGCTTAAACTAGTGACACGCTATGGTGGTGGTTTAGAGCCCTAATCTATATCTAATATAAAAAACATATCTAATCTAAAAAACTGTTTTACAAAAAACTTTAACCGACTTTTAAGAACACTAAGAAGTAATCAAATCCTGATCTGATGACAATGTGACCAAACGGGAAGTGTACCCTTCCGAAAAAAAAAAAAAAACAAATCGGTCAATAAATGACGGAGTTATTAGGTAACAAACAAAAAAAATACAACTTAATTGAGAACCTCCTCTTTTTTTAAGTCGGTTAAAAAGAGGCACGTATAGTATAGCGGGACAATGAGAGAAACCTTTACATCCGTCAAAGAGTGCAACTGTGTAAGATTGTTTGCTACATCTATGGTCGCTCTACATATCTTCTACATAGCGTAGCTCCCACTACTCGATATCATTACATACCCTCATACAGTTCACGTTAGTTATTTTGCGTGAGGGCACACAATATTTTTATGCATGCTGTTTAATAATGGAGTGGTGGACGTGTGTCATGGCTGACACCGATCGATGCGATGACTTTTTAAGGTTTATCAATATTAATAACTGGAAAACAACGCGCTGTTACCGTTTTTATAAGTTTATTTAGGTCGATATTAGTTATTTGGTCGGTTCTCTATTTCGGAACGTTTTGGTTCTTACACTTTGTAACGCAAAGTGTTAGAACCAAAACTTTACCAAAAGAGTAGGGTAATTGGCAAAATGTTTATATTGTTGTGATAAAATAAGTTTTTATTAAATAAATCATTACATGCTTTTTTTGTTGACTGTACTTTTCATTGACTGTTCTTTTTGTTGACTGTACTATTTGTTGACTGTACTTTTATTCAAATTCAAATTCAAATTTCAAATTTCAAAAAAGTGAGTGAAGTTCGATTTGCAAGATTTAACCCTAAATGATTTTCATGAAATTTTGTATACCTACAGAATAAGGCAGATGGAGCGAGCGGAACATGGGAGTGTGGCAAAAAAAGCAAATACCAAATTGAAAAACACATATTTGGTTTTCTCTTTTGAATTTGTATTTGCTTTGTTTAAAAAACTTTATTTAATGAAAAACACTTTCTTTTTAATAAACTTTGTTTAAACATAGCAAATACAAAAGCGAATACCAGGTATGTGTTTTTCAATTTGTATTCGCATTTTTGGCCTCACTCCCGTGTTTCGCGCATATCTGCCTTTTGTTCCGTAATCTGAACAATTACTCTTTTACAAACTAGCTTAAATACAACAACCTAACACCACAGAATATTTAATAGTACTACGTACTAACACCTTGTTAATTAGTTCGCTTGTAACAAATAAAACTTACAGCAATTAACAGAATCAATAGAAATCCGGTACAACAAACGAACTTACACAAGCTTGTTATAAAAATAGTTAAGGTACGCACACACTCGTCCGGATCCGCACCGCTACAAATCCAATCCGCGCCCTGTTGCAGATTTTAATCGCATTAAGCGCAACGTTGATGTAATTTAATTAATCTATCGCGCGAGAGCGGACTAGCTAACGGCACGTCAACGTGTTTGTGTACTGCGCCTTATGTAATCTGTTATGTTGTGTGATATATTTATTGAATGGAGTTTAGAAGGCTGTGGTTTAAAGAAAACGTATCATTGTAATTGTATAGTCTTGAATGGCACTAAGATTCCGCTGTGGTTTTATGGTGGAAATAAAGGAGGGCACTTGTAAAGTCCATGTCTTCCGACGAACCCCTTCTGAGGAGTCTTGGTTTAGCCATATAAAGATAGCCTATAACTGGCAAAAATTAAGAGAAGGGGAGACAAATTGGATATGGACTGATATTCTGATATAAGTAAGTCATGCTCACTTTAAGGCATTTGCTTGCGGCGGCGTCGTGTGACGGGTCGCTCACTTCCCTCCAATATGGCGAGGAGGGCGATGGCTGCCACACGCGTCATACTTGTGAACAGGTGCTGCTTGTGGGGGCTGGTCTGCTTAAGTTTGCTATTTATTCACTTATTAAATATTTATTCAGTCTACTTTGTAATTTTGCCGCCGCGCCGGGGCACGCAATTGTTATCAGTGCGATTAGAATGTAAATATTATGTAATGAATCTAAGCTTGTTTTAAAAAGAGTAATTGCTGAGTTTATTGCCGGCTCTTCTCAGCAAATGCAACCTTCCGAACCGGTATTAGAGTCAGACTTTTCATAAGTGCCTGCGAAGGTATATTTGAATAAATGATTTTGAATTTTGAATTCTGGTTGAGGTGACAATAATGTTAATCGGGCAATATTTATATATATAGTACAATGTATGTTTTGAGATCTCGAAAACGGCTCTTACTTACATGAAAAACTCGATGAACATTTGCTATATGGGGTATTTGGGGGCGAAAAATCGATCAACTAGTTATAATCTCTGTGAAACCATGTTTTTCCGAGTTTCTAGGTTTCATGCAGATCGTAAGATTAATAAATTTGATTTCAGCATGTAGATTAGCGAAAGCCCAGTGGTCAAAGCGTTAAAATTCAATCTCGAAAGTCGTGGGTTCAATCCCAGGTCCGGTCACGAGTCTTTATGTATGTTTTGACATTGAGCTGTTATTACTACGTATAGAGAAGACGCCACACATCACAACTATGTTCCGTTTAAGTGTGGCCCGGCCACACTTGTTGAAACACGTAAGCACCGTGAAAATCACGGTGTTTGCGAGAAAATAACTCCTTATGCGTTCTTATAGCGTTACGTGTTTCTACCGTCTGCTTAGACGACTAATTATTGTTTCAGCCCTAAAGAGAACTTAAGTTGTATAAAAAAAAATGGGACATAACCTTTGCTTATGATAGCTTCTCTATACGTAGTAGGTAATAACAGCTCAATGGTGTTTGACATTTTTTTGTACATACACCATACTCGATAAACCTGGAACTTAGGAATTAAATGAGTTATACAAGTAGCCATATCTCCCATACTCAAACAGTTGACACCACTTCTTCAACTAAACCATCCAATAAAACACCATATAAATGTAACCCGATACAAATTCACTTGTTTCGACACAAACTGTTTCCCAAATAAAGTAAGTGCGCGCAGATCCGCCGATCCGCGCGGATGACCATAACTCAACAAAACGGGCCGGATATAAAAATGCCTATCTATCCCCATTCCGGCTGTATCCCGGATAAATGGTGGTAGACGGTGGTAGCTGCTGAAAATATCGACTTGCTGAATGAGCTGAAACTGTAATATTTCATATAGCATCCATACTCCGTCTAGTTTAAAATGGATATTTTTTGAGGACATTTTCAGTTGGATTTTCAATGGAGGTTTGTTATTGGTTCATATGATTCCGTAGTTGATTATCAAATAAATATAAAAGGCATCTATGATAGACGGTGTCTGCATTTCCTGAGTCTGGGTGTAACTGTATATTTACGATCAAAAAGCAGTATATGTAGTATATCAGTTATCTGGTTTCCATAGTACAAGTTCAGCTAGTTTGGTATCAGATAACCGTGTGTGAAGAGTCCCAGGATATTTATTTAATAAGATGTATGAAAACCGATTGTAACTAAATTGAACAAACATTAACCGATTTTAAGCCAATGATAGCTCAGTAGTTGTAACGAATGCAGTGACGAGAGTCGCAAGTTCGAATCCTACAGTAACTTTCAAGCTTTTTGGTAATGGTAAAAATGTAAACCATACGGTGTGTGCGGTGTTTCGATAGTTTTTAGAGTTCCATACCTCAAAAAATTGAACCCTTTTAGGATCACTTTGTTGTCCGTCTGTCTGTACGTCTGTCAAGACCCTTTTTCTCAGGAACGCGTAGAGCTATCAAGCGGAAAATAATATAAAATATTCAATTCCACCATCCCTTCAAGCAGTGAAAATCTCAAACTTTTAAGTCAACGCGAAAAAAAGATACGGCCGTTTATGCCGCATATTTTGACGATCGCCAAGGAATCACAGTCAATAGGGTACTTCCCGTTGACCTAGAATTATGAAATTTGGCAAGGTCATATCGCAAAAGTAAAGGAAGAAATCCGAAAACCGTATATTTGTAGTTACATCACAAAAAAATAACATAATCGGAAAAAAGGGGAAAAGTTGTGTGCCTGCGAGTGAGTAAGGTCGTCAGAGCTCATAGGGGAGGGGGGAAAGGTCGGTAACGCTTGAGCGATGCTTCTTGTGTTGCAAGCGTCCATATGGCTACTATGGCTACGGTAACCGCTTACCGTCAGGCGACTTGCTTGTTTACCGACTTAGTTGTATAAAAAAAAGTCTTCTAAACTCGATTCCCGTGATGAACGAACTATTTACATACCACAAGTCTGTACGGAACCCTCGGTGTGCGTATCCGACTCGCACTTGGCCGGTAAAAAAACTCCAGGTCTTCTTCATGCCCAGCCTTGATTATAAATTACATAATAAATCGACTACTTAAGCACCAAAAAACCCAATATTTCCCATATAAACCATTTAACATTGGCTAACTTTGACATTTAACAAGGTCGGCAACACATTGGCGATCCCCCTGGTATTGCAAATGTCCATAGGCGGCGGTGACCACTTACCATCAGGTGGCCCGTCTGCCTGCTTGTCAACCTATTGACATAAAAAAAAAAACTAACCAATATCTGGGTTAAATCCTCGTCACACGCGAACGGCGGCCCCCTAGCGGCTATTTATGCCAATTTATCTTCAAACTTCAATAAACATTATACCTGTGGAACTAAAGATGGACAAGGGCCATAATGTGAGACCGTCTCACAAAAAATCAGAAGGGTAGGACATATAGGATGCAAAGATAACTGACGGAACCACCGTCCTTTGGTTTCCTTGGCCGAAAGTTTAGCATAAGATTTGAAGTAATTTACAACCTTATCTTGAATCGCACCTTCGCGTCAGTAATATTTTCTCTTCTTCATTTATACATAATTTTACCCATTTTATGATTTGTATTGTTATTTTATTAATAAGCTATTGAATCTAGTGCTATTTAAAATTAATCTTATTTATTATTTTAAAAATCAATTTGCTCAAATGTATAATTACTATGGGTATTCTTTAATGAAGCGCTCGTGGTGTAGCACGAATAGCCGTTCTTAATCGATCGACAAAGTTAAGCTACGTCTGTCGTGGTCGGTACCTGGATGGGTGACCGTCTAGTGGTATTCCATATCGAGAATTTCCGTGCTTCGGAAGGCACGTAAAGCCGTTGGTCCCGGTTATTACTTAATTGTGATAGTCGTTAAGCTAGTTGGATGCCTCGTAGGCGGCTTGAAAAATTCCAACAGTAGGTTGACCACTAGCCTACCTCCACCAATCCGCAGTGGGCACGCGTGGTGGAGTATCTGCCCATTCCCTTTCACCCTGATTTGTGAAAGGAGGCCTGTGCTCAGCAGTGGGACACTATAGGCTGATGATGATGATGATGATGATGATGATGATGATGATGATGATGATGATGATGATGATGATGATGATGATGATGATGATGATGATGATGATTCTTTAATATTATATAAAATTACTAATTAATGTTTTCCTTGACGAAAACACAATTCTCTAAGTGTAACTATCCTCATTGCATGCCGTGGCAGCCTTTAATTGAGGCAGCATTTATTTTAATATTGCATGTTACTCAATCAAATATATAATGTATGCATTGTTGGTTGTCCTAAATAAAAAAATATATTACTTTCGTCAGGCATTCGATGACTGAGACATCCACCAATATTTTTATGCATTTTTTGTTATCAAGCTTCTATATCTATGTTACTAAAGAGTAAAGGAATATAGATCTTTATACATATTAAATAAGGTTGATAAAGGTTCATATACGTATCTCCAGCCAAACGTTACTCAATTAAATGGGTTTAAAAATTCAGAGACTGAAAACAATTTGCACGGTATTTGCGGAACCCTAATCTTCTGAAAATTCTGTAAAACGAGGGGATTTAGTTAAATGGTAGGCTTAGTTGTGATAAAAGAGGCTTACGGTTTGATTGGTTTGTTAGTTACCCTGTGAGTTAGCCATTGGCTACATTTTTAACCATTTCACAACATAAAAAGCTTTTTCAACTTAATTTAAGGGGATTTTTTGTATCATGAAAACAACCCGAATGCAGAAATTTCATACTCGCACAAATTGCATTCATTCGAAATTCAAAAATATAAAATAAATGCGTAAAATCCGATGGGTTAATAAAAGTCAGTAGGTACAATTCGAATTAAAAAATTATGAATTCCGTTGTTATTCGCCCGAATTAAAAAGCTGAGATTGTACAAAAAATCATGCGAAAAGTTACGCTTGCGTGACGTGGCTTTATCTGAAAATGAGCACAGTTGCTTTTATAACATCATACGAGGTTGGACCATACCATACTGGGTTAGACATGGAGGTCCTCTGCCAAGAACACGTTTGTGTTATGAGTGCTAATTGTTTGACACAGATACTAAAAAAGCTTTAGGTATGATATTATGTGTTACCTACTAAATTACTACATAAACACAATATAATAATAATAATAATGTTTATTCAGCCAATAAAAAACTTAAAATAGGTAACAATTTTTGAATATTTTTTCATATACACTCAACCGGGGAAAATATTATAATTTGTAGGCTATATCGAGGGTGCAGTGATGGAACCCGATAAGTTTGACAAAGTAACTTTCGAGATAATCGATGTTTAAGTTTATTGGCAATAAATATTAGGTTTATATATAAAGGTAATGAAAATTACTTAGTAACTTAGTAAGATTATACATCTATGATAATATTTTTCATGTTTTTAGTCTATGTTACATAATAAACTTTTGCATAAAATTCAAATTTGTAAATTGGGGGGCTGACTTATTGGGTTTACGCCAAAGTTAAATATACATTTTAATGACTTATTGGCTTTATTAATGAAAATAACAAATGAAAATCACGGTAATTTCTATTAAAATATCTAATTATTACTGTCGGTTTCAGATGTAGGAAGTATGAAAACCCAAACACGAACGCTCTAACCGAGTCTTTGAACGGGATAGAGCGAATGGTCAGTGTTGCCAGTGGCCGATAGTCAAAAGCAACATGAGACAGCTCAAAAAGTAACATTTAAATGAGAAAAGTAACATTACCTATCTCATATTATGTAGAAAACTAGAAATATATTATGTGAAGCGCTCGTCGTGTAGCATGATTAGCCGTTCGTAATCGATCAGCAAAGTTAAGCTACCACCGTCGTGGTCGGTACCTGGATGGGTGACCGCCTAGAGGTATTTCAAATCGAGCGTTTCCGTGCTTCGGCACTGAACGCAGCCCAACTGACTGCGCGCCCCCGCCCGCAGTCAGTCTCCGCTGCGCGTACGAGACATGTAACGCGTTTTGCGCGTGAACTCAGGCTTCCAACACTCTTATTGGGTTCTTCACCGGACAAGAGTTGGAATAAAATGTTGACTGTCGAATAATGGAAATATCCAGTAATACATGAATGTTTACGATATTTTTCAGATATCAAATACCAATAAGTATATTTTATAGGATTTCATATCTTCATTTTATGTGTATTCATATAAAATTATATAGAGCTTAAAATCCACTAAGTATTTTTAATTTTAGATAAATTTTGTTTGTCATGAATTAATTCTCATATTAAAATCCGTTAAACAAAATTGGCTGTTTTTATCTTTTGTGTTAGTTTGAATAACGTGATTATCCTTGAGCTTTAAATACCAATAAATACACATTATATGGTTCTCTCGCAAAACAAATAATATAAAGTTTAGCCATAAGTAGCTTTAGAGTATTTTCAAATAAAATAATTTCTTAGATATGCATTTACAGGGTTATTTGGTTAGTATATCTCTATGTTACACTTAAAAATCTGTTTAACTGGAAACATCACTAAGAATAGCAAAAAATTCTGATTCTAGTGGGTTATAAAAACGAATTTTCGTTTTTTTGGCATTTATCGGGTTTTAACACTGCACCCTCGATATAAGTATACAAAGAGATATGCTTCTGACTCTCAAACTAGGAAAAAACCTGTGTTTTGAGTCAATCAGTGGATTTTCGCTCTGATTACTTACAACACAATGAACATGCCGGATTAATTTATTACATTTTTTTGATTATTTTTAAATCTATTTTAATAAACTACTTACTTATTTTACAAAATAAACCATGCATTTACATTTCTGTTTTTATAAATGATTGCAAACATTTTTAATTGTGTGATATTTGTATAAGTGTGCGAATGTGTGTGTATGTTTGTTTACTGAAGTGTGCGGATGTGGAGTATAGGAGTATGTACGAAAAGATAGGTAGCGGAGAAAAGAGCGTATGAGAAAGAAATCTACTTAAGGAGTGCCTCCGTAGCGTCATATTCAAGTGATTGAAGCCATTTACTCACTTTCTTTTTGATGTCATATTTGTTCAATGGGTAAATGTTTAGGATTTTATTGACCATATTATACAAATGACTACTTAGGTAGTAAGAGTGTTGCTTGGCTAGGGCAGTTCGACAACGTAATATAGGGCAGACCTTATCATGTCTTCGTTTATGGGTATAAATTGACGGGTCATATTTTAATTTAAAGTGGGTTTTTATAATGACGTGAAAGATAAAAAGCTGCCTAACAGTGAGTACAGAAATGTCCTTAAACAGTTGGGTTGTTGAATATCTGAAAGGTTTTTTGGTTATGACTTTAAGAACAGCTCTCTGTGACCTCTCCAATTTTATGAGGTGAGATTTGGACGCGCCTGACCATGCCGAACTACAGTATGTAAGCAATGACTCACACAGTGACTTATAAACCATTTCCAGTGTCTTGATGTCAGCCACAGGCCTTAAATTCCTGAAAACATAAATACACTTTCTAAGTCGAGACGAAAGGGCATGAATGTGAGGGATCCATCGAAGATGTTGGTCGATAATTACTCCCAAGTATTTCACCTGTGGGGCCATCGAAATGACGGGACATGAACAGCTTGCAGTAGGAGTTGGACACGAGTGTGCTTTAATAATAAATGAATCAATTGGAGGTAAGCTGGTAGATCTGATACCGAAGGGAATAAAAAGAGTCTTGGATAAATTTAAAGTTAATAGGTTGGATGATAGCCAGTGCATAACTTGAGTGAAAACTTTCTCCGCATTTCGTCGCGTATCATCCCAATTTATTCCATGAATTAGAAGTGCTGTGTCGTCGGCGTAAGTAAAGATATATATATATTTTTTAAGGTTAATGTTTTTTTTTATACCACTAAGGTGGCAAAAAAGCATATACGGTAGGCAGTTACCGTAGCCTATGGACGCTTGCAAAACTCGCGCGTTGCCGACCCTGAAGAATCCTCTTCACACCCTTCTTGAAGAACCCCATGCTGTACTCTATTGGGAAAACCACGGCGAGGAGCTTCATCCGCGGAAGAAAGCTCCTTTAGGCCCGCACAGTTCGAAACGCAGTTCTGATTAAACTAAATTAATTAAAGTACTGACTGATTAATTTATCAGAACTGCGAAATCTTGAAACAATATTAGCCATAAAGTAAAATGACTCATCCCGTTTTTTTTTTATCTGGTATAATCCAAACCCAAGTTATGAGGGTTCAAAAAATCAACGAAGCGCTTCGTGAAAAGGTAGGTAGTGCTCTTGCGCTTCGCTTGGCTCGTCTTAGATTTCTAAAACACCAATTTTTGTTCAAAAATTCAACCGAAAAGGCTTTATAAATAAAGGCCAACCCATTTGTGAAATACGAAAAATTTTAAGGTGCTTTACCGCCACCTCGCTTCCTTACCGACAACACTTCCGTTCAGTTCACCAATTTCGCTTGCACGTGAGATCACGGCGAGCGCTCGTACGTGATGTGGCTGATAATACACCCAGCCAGCCGGTGATGACCTCCCTCGTCCTGCGATACTCCGCTACATAAGCGGTCTGTACGAGTGTTTGTGAAGTGAGCTACTTTTTTTAGTTTATTTTTGAGCTTGTTATATCTTTCATGTCTTTCAATCACAAAATTACTTTCATAGTTACTTCTCTCCTTAATTCGTTTTTTTTTATAATTTTAATTTAAGTTAAACATGTATTTACTTCAGTTGTGAAGTGACAGTTTGTGTGTGGGTATAATTGGGCAAGATTATGACCACGGTAAACATTAAATATATTTACCGAGTTATGACTGCTCTTCCATGGGTATGTGAAAAGATCATGGAGTCTTATCTTATATACTATGGAGTCGTATCTCCTAGTAATTTTTCTGCTCATAGATTAAACAAAGGCCAACAATTGTTAACCACACTCCAAAAATATATCCCATAGAGAACCAATAAAGTAACTTTTCCCTTATGACAATATATTAAGTTTTTTTTTATACCAAAATATATTTTATTTTATATTTTATGCAAAAAAGCATATACGGCCCGCCTGATGGTAAACAGTTACCGTAGCCTATGGACGCTTGCAACACCAGGGGTATCACTCGCGCGTTGCCGACCCTCCAGAAATCTCTTCACAGCCTTCATACTATAAAATAGTTTATCACCGGTCTGTCCTCGCGTACAGTATGACACATGCCTTACAAATATAAAGGTGTCGGTATTTAGAAGGTCTACGTAAATTTGTCGAATGTAAAAGAATAAGTTTTAAACTCGCCTCCGTGGTGTCGGGTAAACGTTGAAATTGAGCGGAAATTGTCGATGTTGTGTGGAATTATGTGTGCGATTGTTTTTTATGTACGTACGATTAAAAATCTACGTGTAAATGGGGTTTTCGTTATTGTTTTATATTTTTATTAACAAATTTATCGTACTGCACTTTTTAATAACTCATTTTATTATGTGACGACGTAACGTCTCGTCAACAACAAACCATAAAAACTTAGCACAATCATAACATTCCCAAATGTGAATTGTCACAACCCCACCCAATAAACATAACGTGAGAGATCAAAGCCAATGGCATGGCAGCGGCGAAATTACGACCAATTTCCCTCGAAACATTGACAGAGTGATCTTTTACCCAAACAGAATTATTATAAAATAAATCCAACAATTTTGGCGAATACAGATCGAAATGCTGGCGAATGTAGAGTGGAACACAAAAATATCTGTTACCCGGCCAAACATGAATATGTCTTAACGAGTCGCGCCGAAAGAGTGAGCTCTATCGACTTACATGTTTACAGGATGCGATTGCGATACGATATACGTTTGATGCTTGGACTAATACGTTGGATAGGTAACTTCAGTAAATGTGACCTTCTGGGGCCTTTTTTTATGTTATATGGGCTTGCGTATGACCTTCGACTGACCCCAGGAGGAGTTATGACAAGGCCGAGGATGTAGCACGCTTACCCAGAAAAAGCCTATTCACTCTGGCCTTGAATATATCTAGGTTGTAGGTGTCGGGAAAAACAGATCCCGGAAGAGAAGCCTAAATTGAATAAAGGGCTTTGACTTTGACTTTTGACTTTGGATGTTAGAAAATTATGAGTCGATTTTATTGTGACTTGTCAATTCTGTAGTTACAAATTATGTTCATTTCTCCTGGAAAGATTGTTTTATTTTAATCAAAAAAGGATGTTCTAATCATTAAAATAGGTATATGATGGCATCTCCAAGTTTTTTTTTTATGTCTATAGGTTAACAAGTTTCTTAACTATCCACTAGACACATTGGACATGTACTGGTCAAATTTGTTAAGAGTTATTACTGTAAAGTAAGATGAACTGCTTTTTAAATCCATTTAACGTCTTAATTTTTAAAATTACCAAGGTTGCTACAAGCATGTAAGACTGGGTATAAAAATATGCATAGGTACGCCCTCCATGAATACACGTATAAAAAACAATAAAAAAGAACGTCCGTTAAAATCGTGCTATCTATGTACACACGGCTACCGATCAAGCTATACATTTCTAGTATAAGCTGACCTCCCATTGTACTGAAATCGTATACAATGCGAGATCAGCTTATACTGGAAATGTATAGCTTGATCGGTAGCCGTGTGTACATAGATAGCACGATTTTAACGGACGTTCTTTTTTATTGTATAGGAAAATAATTGGACTGTTTTACAAAAAACTTAAACCGACTTCAAAGTACACGAAGAAGTAATCAAATTCTGATCTGATGACAATGGGACCAAACGGGAAGTGTACCCTTCCAGAAAAAAAAAGAATTTTCCAGATCGGATATTAAATGACGGAGTTATGAGGTAACAAACATAAAAAAAAAAAAAAAAAACATACAACCGAATTGAGAACCTTCTCCTTTTTTTGAAGTCGGTTAAAAAAGCCAAACATAGATTGTCAAAAAAATATTTAAAAAATGTAACCTTGCTGAGTTTCTTGCCGGATTCTTCTCACTTGAAGGCTGAGATCCGAACCGCTGGTAACTTCAGTTAATGTGACCTTCATAAGTGCCCTTCTGGGGCCTAAATTGAATAAATGGCTTTGACTTCGACATAAAAAATCGCATAGTATAAAAGCGACATGGGCAGGGGTGTATTCGTTGTACCAATTACAGGGTGCGCGTCGATAATGTAAGACTAACGAACGATAACAACTCCTGTTTACCCTCTACGTATCGGATAAATATAATTTTATGTTTATACTTACACCCACTCTGTATCATTTTGCTTTGCGCACATTTGTGTACATATATATTCTGTTTATGCGGTGCGGTTTGATTTTAGAAATGGTGCTGGGGGGATTTTATTTGTTTGGTGCAACAAACCATGTTGTTGTTCTTCTTAGATGGGAGTAAAAAAATCAAATAGAACTTCGCAGGTACTGATGAATAGTATGACTCTAATACTCTAATACCGGTTCGGAAGGCATTTGGATTACGGTAATACCTCTTACAATTTTTTTATTGTTTTTAAATTGAATGGTCATGTGAACTAACTTGCCGATATCTTTTTTATACCACTAAGGTGGCAAACAAGCATACGGCCCGCCTGATGGTAAGCAGTTACCGTAGCCTATGGACGCTTGCAACACCAGGGGTATCACTCACGCGTTGCCGACCCTGAAGAAATCTCTTCACGCCTTTTTTGAAGAACCCCATGCTGTACTTCTCAGTTCAAATTGTATTTGGAACCGGTGTAGAGTCATTTGTTAACGTTCATAAGAGCCTTATCAGGGCCTAAATTGAATAAATAATTTTTGATTTTACTCCATTGGGAAAGCCACAGCGGGAGCTCATTCCACAATCTGAGCGTCCGCGAAAGAAAGCTCCTTTGAGCCCGCACAGTTCGAAACAATTCTAGTTTCAGTGTGTGAGGATGGACTCCCCGTCGATGGCGAGATTTGCTTCTATCTAGAGTAGAGAGTATCTTCTAGAATTTGATCATTTTAACATGGGCGGTCGGCTGTAACTAATTGAAAATAATTTTGGTTCTTGAAATGTTGTACTGTAGCATCAATGAGGGGGGCATGCTCAAGTATGAGCAAACCGTCTTAAAAATTAAAGATAAAAAAACATTTTAACATAAAAAAATGAAAAATATTTATAAGAATACTTTTACTCATTTTATAATCATTATCATCAGCATAATGTCCCACTGCGGAGCACAGGCCTCCTTTCACAAATCAGGGTGAAAGGGAAAACTACACCACGCGTGCCCACTGCGGATCGCTGGAGGTAGGCTAGTGGCTACAGTTGGAGTTTTCAATCTCAAAGAAGTTCTCCAACTAGCTTAACGACTATCACAATTAAGTGATGACCGGGACCAAAGGCTTTTCGTGCCTTTTAAGCCCGGAAACGCTCGATTTGAAATACCACTAGGCGGTCACCGATCCAGGTACCGACCACGACGGTGGCGCTGGCGTATCATGCTCGCGTATGCATGCATGCGTATCACCACGAGCGCACGAGTTTTATAATACCAGTACAAATAATACTTCGACTAACCAATAGATATAATCACAGCCTTGTTGAGCTTAAACCATAACACTTATCAAATTCAGAACTACTAAAATGTACTTCTACAGTCAAGTCAAGTGTTACATAATATTATCTAAAAAAATACAAACAAAATCCAAACCAATACATTACAACATCCATCAAATCCCATGGCTACCTGCATCGTATATTTATACCCTCCGAGCCCTCTCTGCCTCCCTCTTTACCTCAATAGAGGTAATTTAGTTTCGTATGTAAATAGACTCCGTGGCAAAAATCGTTGCAGATTCATCCTTAGAATATTTATTATGAGCATACGGTTAAATCACAAAATCACTATACATTGCTAGTTTTGTTATTCAGTAGTGTTTTTTTGTGTTAAGTTAGCGAGCAATGTATTGAATGTTATTTAAAGTTTTTGACAGGTGCGCTAGTGATGTGGCGTTGGTACCCGGGATTCTCGTGCGTAGATGTATGCGTATAGTGTGTATTGTGTTTGATTCGGTAAATAAAATACTTGTTTATTTTATGAAGGAGCAGCGCTTCCTCGTACGAGTACAATGTAGGAGCTTTATTATTAAAGATTTTGGAGATAACTGTCTAAACTAATTTTAGAAAATCTACCGTTTTTCGGAGCTCATGTCTAGACAACGATTGTGAATAGATAAAAGGTGTATCAATAAAAGTTATAGAGAATTTTTGTCAGCTTTCATAATGCAGATTAACAAAGTTTTCTTGTGATAATATCGCTTTCAAGATGTAAACAAACAAACTAAAAAATGGGAACTTCCTTATGCTCTCGCCCCTCCTAGGGCTTGGGGACCTACCTAAGGATGGGGAATTTTAGTATGTTTGTCTCCTAGTCCAAACAAAGTTCCATGGTTAAACTTTCTGCTATCGACTTTTCCATCCTCACCACCCTTGTGAGCACTCATTCACCAGGGTACTAAGCATAGACGTTAATAATTACGCGGACAATGTAATTCTTTCGAAAACAAAAACTGTTCTGGTGAAACTCAAAACCTCGTATAGCAAACACGCTCGGTGTAAATCATTATAAATAGTGTAATAAGTGTTTCTTTCTGAAAAAATTGTAAGCCGAAAAAGTCACGTCACGTAGCAACATGAATCACTTGGAGCTCTAATCAAATGCGCCGAGACCACTTGACGCGGGTCCCGCGCCCTGAATCCCGTATTTCCCGGGAGGCGATACCGCCGTCCCGGGATCGGCTCATTACTAATAATTGTTGGGCAACACTGACGACTGAAATTTGGTCTGATATTAAAATTAATTAATTTTATAATTTAGGACTCTCTTAACCGTAAAAAATAACACATTTAGTATTTTTTTTTGGCTCGTATTATACTTGTACTTGACGGTTTTGTCAAGTTTTAAGGAGTTAATTTTGAATCTTGCTTCCAAAACATTCGATCTATTTTTGAATACCACAATCTATTTTTGACATAAACATGATTCTCGCTCTATAACGTAGGGTTTACACATCGCATTAGTTAGTATTCACACGACACAAGCCCTCAACTGGACCCACGCCCCTACCACGTAACAACTATCACATCTATAAAGCGCTGAAAAAATTCTCGACAGCCAACCCTGTCCCACAGTACAAACAAGCGGAACAGTAGGTACTTATGTCATCTTCATATAAACAAATACGTTATTACATCCTCCGGAATACCCATCGCTACGCGCGGAGATGGCTCGACACGCTCCCGCGCATGTATTGATTTTGTAATCATTGTTTGCCACCTTAGTTGTATAAAATAAAAATAAAATACCCGTCATGACGACCACGACCACTCTGTCAAGAGTGCAACGCATAAGAAGATATCGAAAAAAATACCCATTTTCTTTAATTAACTAATTTTCTTTCATACATTATATAAATTATCAAAGTTCATCTTCTTTACAATCAAGTACATATGTAATTTGCATGCATATTTATTGATAAAAAACACAATTTAATGTAGCATTATCAAATACGTTAATATGGCTATATTGCACTTTTTCATAGCGGTCGAGTATTGGTAATAATCTCAAGGACACTGCTGAGACAACATACTGTTCCTCTTACTTGTACTGTGGTCCGTCCCTCGTCCTATCCGCGCCCGATACAGCGATACGCGCACAATTTACCTACATCAACCAGTATTGACAGCGTTTTGGGACGATATAGTTATTCACCACACGTTTTTTGGAGAAATCATCGTTAAAAAACCAATAGTAAGGTAGCCGGGATACGTCTGTAGGAATACCCTTGGTGACTCGGATCGGTTGCTTTGCAATCGATTTGATCTAAAGCTTTGATACACAAAAAGGTTAAAGTTAAAGAGAATAATTGAAGAGTTATCAGTCATCATCAGCCTATTATGTACCAGTGCTGAGCACAAGCCTCCTTTCACAAATGAAGGTGAAAGGGAATGGGCAGATACTCCACCACGCGTGCCCACTGCGGATCGGTGGAGGTAGGCTAGTGGTCAACCTACTGTTGGAGTTTTCAAGCCGCCTAGAAGGCCTCCAACTAGCTTAACGACTATCACAATTAAGTGATAACCGGGACCAACGGCTTTACGTGCCTTCCGAAGCACGGAAACGCTCGATTTGAAATACCACTAGGCGGTCACCCAAACAAGTACCGACCACGACGGTGATAGCTTAACTTGCCAATCGATTAAGAACGGCTTATCATGCTACACCACGAGCGCTTCGAATTGAAGAGTAGTATTAATATCCAGTTCACAGAATAACAAAACTACGTCTAGGTCTCATACTACTACGTACTATTTTTCGGCTGCAAGTAGAGCAGTTTAGTAACGTGCGATCTGTCATTTAAAATTTAATTATTGCCATCAAAATACTGCAAATACATGCATTTATAATATACCTAATATTCGGGATTGTGATCTTAATTAAAAAAGTTTTTGTAACTTGTAAGGTCAAAGACCTTCTTAAACTAGTACAATAAAATCTCATCCATCTACTTCCAGAGCAGAGCACCCTTTTACTGAGGTCAAAAGTCAATTGCCTTTAGCTTTCCAAAAATATTGCCAAAATTGTTGGGCCTATCCATTATTATCGATAAATGTGCTAATCTCAACTTCGACATCTACTCCCAATCTTGATGGATAGGCCAGGACCTTTCGACAGGGCTTATACACGGTACGGACCCAAAATGGTTGCCAGAATCACACGATTTCTCAAGAATAACCGTATATTTTAAGAGTTTTACAAAAGATTATTAGCTCACTTATTTCAATGAAACTCGAGAGCTCTCCACAGAAAGGACCCCAGTAACAATTTCCAACAAAAATATTATTACATTTAACTACCTCATTTACCTTTACAAAGGGGTACTTAAAAAACTGTATGGTTGGAGTACCCCCGCATAAGTGAGAGTACCTACATGTGGATATGTCAAGTGTGCCGGGAATCAAATCTGCTCCCACAAAAGGAAGCACTACGGCGACCCCACAAAGCCAACTTCAACGAGCCAACCCATCTTGGAAGTAAAATACTTATGTACTACGGGGACATGTGGGTTTGCTTACAATTATTCTTTTAAGATTTCTTCACATCATAGAGCAAGGAGTCTCGCGCGGCGAAGTATATAGAATCGAAAACTGTGACAATAGTCTTAGCCCGTGAATTACGCATAAATTCAAAAATATTTTATTTAATTTAGGCCCTAATAAGGCACTTAACGCTCGTGGTCGGCACTAAACGATCGGCAAAGTTAACCTACGTCTGTCGTGGTCGGTACCTGGATGGGTGACCGTGTAGTGGTTTTTCAAATCGAGCGTTTCCGTGCTTCGGAAGGCACGTAAAGCCGTTGGTCCCGGTTATCACTTAATTGTGATAGTCGTTAAGCTAGTTGGAGGCCTTCTAGGCGGCTTGAAAATACCAACAGAAGGTTGACCACTAGCCTACCTCCACCGATCCGCAGTGGGCAAGCGTGGTGGAGTATCTGCCCATTCCCTTTCACCCTGAGTTGTGAAAGGAGGGGCTCAGCAGTGGGACATTATAGGCTGATGATGATGATGATGAAGGCACTTAGTAACGTTACAAATTGATTCTACCACCGCTTTGTAACACACTTGAACTGAGAAGACTTCAGACAAGAAACTCAGCAAGGTTGTTTTTAGCGTAGCGTAGTAAGATAATAAATAGGTAAATATATTGTCATCTGTTGCTAAAACGGTGCCGCCCCCTGACACTCTCTAGTAGGGTAGAGTTAGGATTCTAGCGTCTTTTGAGTATCGTTTCACTCTTTTAGCGGCCTGATTGACTGTAGTAATAGCTTCAGTAATTACTCTTTTCAAAAGTAACAGATATTTAAAATGTATAAAAAGTGTCCTGCCATAACGAATGTTACACTTATTCACTGCTGTCATTTAATTTATTCATTATAATTCTTCTAGGAAGCCTTTAAAAGGGACCTTCATATTGAATCGGTTTCACCGTTTTTTTCTGTTGCGTAGTTCTAATTATTTACATGATATAAATGTAGCCAAAGTTATTCCATATAACATCAACTATATGCGAAATTAGCCGGAACAAACAGACGGATAAATAAAAAAATACACATATGGAGAGTTATTAATATATATTTTGTATAGCCACAGCAGCCAGGAAACGGTAACTTAGGAATTCCGGTGTATGATTTGTGGCGCGTTTTCTACTTACACAAATGCTCTGGACGGTTTATTTTTCACGCGAAAATGTGTCAGAGATGACTGAAAATGTACTTACGTATGAATGTGCTTCGTTATTTAGAAAGATGGGAAAACATTCTCCTTTTATTGTAAGTATCTTCTTTATTAAATCGTTACACTGAATAATTTTAGTATATTATGCATTATTATCATGTCGATATTCTTATTGCTAATTTTGACTAAATTCAGTATAGGTAGAGGGGTCGTTCAAGTATTACCGAAGCAGATTTATTACTTCTTGTCAGCAAAGGTAAACAAAGCTCTTAAATTAAATTAAATGTCTAATAATGTAGTCGGAATTTCAAAATAAGGCACGCTATAGAATACAATGCAAAATTATAAATTTAAACTGATTCTAATAAAATTTCATCTAGAATACAATATAATGAAATGAAATGTCCAAATCTAATAGGTAAAGCGATATAATTAAAAGAAAATCTACAGAATCAAAAGACTTTAATATTATCTGAAGTTAGTACAAACATCAGAACCGACCGCAGGCATCAAAATAATAAATTAAATAACAGTTTTTCTTCTCGTTTCAATCGTCGTCGTATTACTTAGATAGAGCTGATTTTTCAATTTTTTTATGTAACTGTTATTTTGAAATTATAACAGTTTTCAGAACAAAATATCATCTGAAGTTTATCAAGCGATTGAACAATCAGACCTAATGGTGCGTCTATGCTTGGCGAACCGAGCACGAGCCGAACCTCGAACGAGCACACTGCGAGCACGATTCGCGTAGCGTGGACGGGCTTGCGAGCCTCGAAAGAGCGCGATTGTCAGTTTTTTCACGAACAAAGGGATTCGCATCGGGCTCGTTGTAGGTTCGTTCGTGGCTCGGCTCGTGCTCGATTCGCGTAGCATGGACGCACCATTAGAATTGCATATTTTTATTTTGGCGTCTAGAAATAATCACCTTTAGTTATTCCTCAGGCATCAAGGATCACATTTTTGTAAGTACTACCAATCCGGCTTTAATTTCGAGTTATATACGAAACTAACTACATTGTATGTTGCAATTTTAATTAATACTTCGCTCTTCATATTTATTTCAGATACATCATTCATACGGCGCTGTCACTGTGTCATTATCAGGCATATGAGGAGATTTAGTAACATAGTATCCA
The DNA here is from genome assembly GCA_947623365.1 of Achlya flavicornis. Classification (NCBI taxonomy): domain Eukaryota; kingdom Metazoa; phylum Arthropoda; class Insecta; order Lepidoptera; family Drepanidae; genus Achlya; species Achlya flavicornis. The sequence goes on from OX392484.1 coordinate 13,739,242, forward strand.
CACACAAAATGTCGTTTGTTTCAAAGTGTACATTGACTACTCCATTCAATGAAGCTTTAACGGGCAACTCATTAAAACTTCAATGTATTTATAACTGCTCGCAATTACTGGCAACTTGTAATAAACAGGTTACAATACAATTTAAAGCAAATTGAATTCAATTTAGGTTCTTTTTCATCTACATTTCTCACTAGGCGACTGTGGTAGTCAGATAAAATGCTGTGATAAAGGTCGTCGGGGACTTTTTGGCGGGAACTTGCAGAGTAACGTTGCGTTTTCTGTTTTATTTACATAAATTTGTGTATTTTGAGTTTTATTGTGTATTTTTGGTGGTATCTTACCCAATTACTTAACTTAACTTGATTGTCCCAACTTATTATCTAAGGTTAACTTCCGAGCTCCTGCCAGATATCCCCGTAACAAGATAACTCCATTTTGTCCGCCTCTCCGTAGAACCGTCCTAGGTTTTAACTCGCCGGTTGCCAGATTCTGTAGAGAACTGAATGGTTGCAGTGATTTGGTGGACATTCACCTGGATTCATTAGTTAAGTTCAAATCCACAATGCATAAATAGTTTAAATGTATTCATAATTATTATCATTTATTTTTCTGTATTTTTTTTTCTCTCTTTTGCTATACACGTTTCTTTCGTGTACTGTGCTAGTGTTAATTTGATAATACCTAAGTAAAATTTTACTCGCAAACAAAAGAAGTTACTCGCAAACTTAGAACATTCCAAAGAGCTGCTGAAAGATCAATGTTAGGCCTGAAACTAAAAGACAAAGTAAGTAGTTCAAAGATAAGAAACATTACAAAATTAGTCGACATAGTAAAAACGATATGTAAGCTTAAATGGAAGTGGGCGGGTCACGTGGTTAGAACATCAGATGGGCGATGGACCGAGAAACTACTATACTGGTATCCGAGAGATGGAAATAGGACACGTGGACGACAGAAGAAAAGGTGGGACGATGATATAGTACAGGTGGCAGGCCGAAAATGGTTTCGAGTGGCGAAAGAAAAAGAATGTTGGCAAAACATGGAGGAGGCCTTCGCCCAACAATGGGCACCAAACAAAAACGCATGAACTATTATTTAATTGTATTTATTTATAATTCAAATTTTCTAATATTTAAACAAAAAAATGAAATAATATTATTAATGATAAGTAATAGATATAATTAATTGATTCGTAAATTAAAGTACCTATTTAAATTTGATGTAATTATATAACTATAAAACCAAAATTTGTAAGATGTTTGGAATAAAGGCTATTTTATTTTTATTTTATTTATTTTATTTAAGTAAAATTTGTCGTGTTACATGTTGTGTTTACCTATAATTGTTTGTTACACATAGTCTTTATATTTGGCAGTTGAAATAATTATATGTTTAGTGTAAGCAAATGTTGGTGAACCATTAAATAAATAAATAAATAAAATTCAAATCATGCATGTGCACCAGTGAAGTGAAATGAAATAAATTATGTGTAATAAGTATCGTGACTTTTCAAGTTGTCTCAAAAAGTCCTAGAAGAGTTTTAGTACAATGACCACCATTGTAGTAAAACTTGACTTTTATGGACTTTTATGTGACTGACTGAGGACTAAAATGTGAAAGTGATTTATTGTGACTGGAAACAACCTGGAAACTATAATATAACTCGACACTGGCAGAAATTAGCCCCAATTTGGGCTTAGTTGCCAAGCTTAAAAATATGAAGAAGAAAGGTCGTCGGTTTTAAATTGTAGTCAATAATTTACTTGAGATTTGTTGAAAGAAAACATCCTGAGGAAATAAGCACTGTTGTAAGATACATCGTAGTACTTGGCTGGCTACCACCCTCAAGTTGAAAATCTGTTGTAATGCTAAGTCAAAGTCAAAGCCATTTATTCAATTTAGGCTCCAGAAGGGCACCTATGAAGGTCAAAGCTACTGAAGCTACCGCCAGTTCGTAAGTCGGCCTATGCGGGTTTGGAGTGGTTGGTTAAGATTCTACCTATCACGCCGCAGATCGTGAGTTCAATTCCCACCCAGGACATGCATTGTGTGCATGAACATGTCATGTCAGTATTAAGTATGATTTTATAAAACATACACTCGAAAAACATAACCCTCCTTCCGGGTCAGTCGGGTAAAAAAATGTAGTAGATGTATATCAGTTATCTGGTTTCCATATTACAAGCCCTGCTTAGTCTGGTATCAGATAGCCGATATCAGATAGCTTGAGAGCTAGTTACTTCTAGCTAGGCTGAACAGAACACTCAAGAAAAGACAAATTGCTTCATAACACTTAAGTCCAATCTTCAGAACTGTCAAAAAAAATCGTCAAAATTATTAACATTTCAAGTACAGTCTTATAAAGAAGGCGGCGAGAAAAATAAAATTATATTCGTTAAAGTGTAACAGGATAAATAAAAGAATTGGAAGCGAGATGAAATTCTTCATAATTCCAATATTGAGTAACACGAAGATGGCTGTCATTTTAGACAATTTAATATAATATAGCCCGGGGTAACTACGGGAGAGAGCGGTATCGATTGTCACATTCAATAGCTACGCAAAAGGTATCATTTTGTGACTGTTGATAGCTGTGTATTATGGCAGGTGGTATTAAGAGCAGTCAACCCGCCATACTTTTCATACAAAAGCTCTGTACCGATGATGGCGTTGTTAAACATTTTTCGTTAGATGTTTTAAACAAATTGGTATGTTGTGCACTATATCTGGCCGTGTATATAGGCAAAAATAAAAAAAAGTTTGAAACAAATTCTATAAATTGAAAAAGTAAAAAAAGCATCTAGATACCATGCTTGCAAATGTATTTGAGATTTTGAAATAACTAACTTCTTTTTCACAAACTTGTAAGATTTTTTCACAAGAAGTATACTCCTGGAACAAGTTTTGTGATATGCGAAATCATGAATGACGACCTAGCGAAGCGGCCGCGATTGATCAGCGGAATTTACCAACTGATAACCGATGGCTCTGATGCTGTCTCTCTTTTTTCGCAGTCAAACATAACGTTGCATGAAAGTACAAGCTTTTAGGCTATTCTTGCGTTGAAGTTGCGCCGGACATGAAGGGCTCCCTTAAGGTGTTTTGCCCTTAACTGAACTCGGCACATTCATGTTCTTAAACATGATTCAATGCTTATTATGTGCGTGAAATCATCATACTTAGATATATATACAACGAGGGAAAATTACTAAGTGAGAGCTTAATCAGGGGCTATTTTTAACTTTGTACCTGTTTTCTCTAAAAGTTGCATGAGTACATTAACTTCTCAATTTCGTTAACGAATTTGGTTTTCCGATGCCGATCGGCAGTAGCATCAATCTTGAGGACAATTTCCATTTAATATAGATTATAACTTGCTGTAAATAAACAACAGTTTTTTTTATACCACTTAGGTGGCAAACACGCATACGGCCCGCCTGATGGTAAGCAGTTACCGTAGTCTATGGACGCTTGCAACACCAGGGGTATCACGCGCGCGTTGCCGACCCTGCAGAAATCTCTTCACACCCCTTTTGAAGAACCCCATGCTGTACTCCATTGTATGTGTCAACTATCATAACCATTAACTCTTCCATCATATTCCGATACTTTCACCTAAATATACATTTTCTTCATAAACAATAACAAATGAATTCCACATTTGAGACCCGTACTAGAATATTCCATCAGATCCCTCGAACATAAACAACTCGGTAGCAACATCAACAATACCTAAGCCTATGGGGGGATGAGCGGATGTGACGTCACCGACAGCCGCCATGCTAATGGCTAATGCGTGTCGCCGGAAGTCGTCGAGCGGAAACGGAGCGGACATCTCGCGGAATTATCATTTAACGTTTTATTGTTGACTTGCTCCGCAGGGTGGCAGCACTGCCGTGCGCGTGAGATAATACCGAGTTGTTGTTTGGGGTGATGAATGTTGTACCCATAGAGTTAAAATATAGGTTGTACCCACAGATATATATCTAAATAGATGCCGCGAGTGTATGTACTTTGCGTGTCAAAATCTGTGCAAAAATAGGGAACAATGTTTTACTTTTGAAACGGCCGGGCTATTGCGTATCTTTGGTGGTAATCGTAACGAACACCATTAATTATTTCATCCAATGACACGCACGCGGTATGACGCGACGATGACCATTCGTGGGCCATGATTGGAGGAAATTCATTAATGGTGTTCGTTACGATTAACACCAAAGTTACGCGATAGAGCCCCTGTTTCTCGCGGACAGGGAACTCGCATAAGGCTGAATGTCCACCAGATATGTGTAGCGAGGGATATATTTAGCTGACATATAGGATAGCTTCATTTTCATGTTAAAAATCTAACGTCAGCCTAACTAAATCAATCTTGTGACATTATGGTAGGTACAAAAAAAATTACACGCTTGATTTTCATACGGATAGAGGGACTTGCGGTATCTATTTAGATTTGTGTCTGTTGTTGTACCCACGATGTACTAGGTTTGGTAAGTAAATGTTGGCAATAAACAGATTAAAAAAATGTGTCAGAAGGCTGACTGGCCGTGTACCTAATGGTAAGTACAGTCACGTACCACTTCAAGATTTTTTTCAATCTTATGCTTTTCTTCTTCGTTTTGTTCATTCATCTGACGGGCCTGTTGGCGTAGTTGGTTACGATTTCAACTATCACGTCACTGGTCGTGGGTTTGATTCCCATCTAGGACATTCATTTGTGTACATGAACATGCATGTTCTGAGTCTGAGTGTAAATATGTTATGTATGTACAAACAACTTTTTGTTTGTACATACATAACATAACCATATATATATAACCAGATAACGGATATACTACATAATAATACTTTTATTATTATTATGTAGTATATCCGTTATCTGGTTTCTCTCTCCTTGGTATTGGTATCAGAGAGCCTTGTGTGAGGAATGTACAAGGTTTTTTTTTACAATAATTTTAACATATTTTTTAAAGAACACGATTGAAATCACAACAAAAAATTAAAGAAAAACAAATGAAAATCTCAGCAAATCTTTATAGTATAGTTGACATAGTAATCTAACCAAACTATAAAAGGCACATATTCCACTAATCACAGCTAGCTATACTATTGTAGCGACATCTATCAGCCATCTATCAGTAACACCGAGATAGTTCACACACGGAAAGATAGATGGCGTGGCGCCACATTATCCTGCATCGCGCCTAAATCCTGCATCGCGCTGGCGAAGTTTTCTCGAGAATCTGCATATATACAACTGTCCGACATGTACAGTTGGACCGCGGTCCCCAGGCACGATGACCCAGCCTGGCGGAAGATCTTCCCTTTTAAATGGAGGTGTCATCCACCTTGCACCTCCATAGTGGTGACCCCGACGTGATGGATGGGGAATATTTCCAACCCTCCAAAATCACGGAACATGCAGTAGCACTTCTGAGCAGATTCTCCAAGCTCATCACTCCCCACCGGCAAGCAGTCACACAGCAAGCCAACTTCGCCTTAATCAGGTCCATCGCAGCCGACTCACTGTGCTTCCTGGTCCTGCAAGGCAGCACTGCGACTAAGCTCCTCGCCCGCACAGTCCACCGCAGCACACGCCCGGATCATCTCTCCGGCGTGGCGGTTTCTGCACTACGTGGACCAGCCGGCTCAACCTGTCGCAGCATCTGCGCTCCGTCTCGACTCACCGTAGACTTTGAGCAGCACTGGCACTTGCAAGCTTAACGCAACGACCGCAACAACAGATCGACCTCCGGTCTAGGAAGGGAGTGATGTAGCGACATCTATCAGCCATCTATCAGTAACACCGAGATAGTTCACACACGGAAAGATAGATGGCGTGGCGCCACATTATCCTGCATCGCGCCTAAATCCTGCATCGCGCTGGCGAAGTTTTCTCGAGAATCTGCATATATACAACTGTCCGACATGTACAGTTGGACCGCGGTCCCCAGGCACGATGACCCAGCCTGGCGGAAGATCTTCCCTTTTAAATGGAGGTCTCATCCACCTTGCACCTCCATACTATAATGGTATAATATGCAGCATGCGAGCCGGCCATGGCAATGACCCGACTGGTAAATTGAACACAGGGTAGTCCAGTGGCGCGGCGCTCCCCGCGATGGAAATTCTATCGGTCCTTACGTTCGCCCTTTACATGACAGACTGCTTATACAGTGTGGTTTCAAAAGGTTAAGTCAGTTGACACAAAAATTGAGGAAGCCTTAAGCCACGTGTTCCTTTTCGATGTCACAGGCCTGCATATACGTGCCTGCCAGAATATCTATATTTTTTATGGACGTATGTATTTCATGTAAGTTTTAAATCAAAACCACGCTACGTACAAGAAATTACGAAAAAATATCAAAATACATCTTAACTAATATTTTGTTACTAAGTTTTTGTTTGAGTTTGTTTGTTTATTACGCCTTCACGCCTCAACCACTCAACGCATCATCGTGCAATTTAGCATGCAGATAGCATATAGTATGGAGAAGGATATAGGCTATTTATCTTGGGAACGCGGTTGAAACGGTGGGGGACAGCTTGTAAATAATAAATAAAATTTATTATTACAACCAGAAAACCCAAATTCATTATTCTGCAAGAGATAAATCCAAACTTCATCAATTCAGTTCGCCCGCAAATCCCAAGCTAATACAAGTTGTATCAAATATTAATGGCTACAAAGAGAACACCCTGTAGCGTAAGGCGCGGTACAGACTAGTCATGCATATTTAAGAGCGTTCCAACATGTCTAAGGCTTTAAGCTCGAACTTAATGAGCTTGAAAGGTAGTGTGTTATACATGGTACCTACATTACTTTGCTACATTTGTATTCGTAAATTGGAATTTGGTTTTCGTGGAATATGGATTTTCAGGTGTTTCAGTCGTAGCAATATTACAAGTCTATTAATATTATGGGTGACTATATTCTATCTTCTGACGATTCATTCGTGTCGTACGTAGGGATTGCAATCCCGCAGCTCATTCAATCCCGCGGTATTGATATGCGGGATTACTCAATCCCGCGCGGGGTCCCGCATCTTTGAAATTACGTTATAAAATCAAATTGAAACTACAGATTTTTGTTTAAAAATCAACTTTTATAAAACATTTCTTACAGAAATTATTTATTTTCTATTTATTAATACTGTAATTAGTAATCTGTTTTTTAGAGTCATCTTTCAATGTTTGGCATAGTTTAATAGTTTTTTTTAATTTTACCCTCTCCTAACAACCGTTTTATATTTTTAATTAAGTCTTATGACTAATAGTCTAATGACTATTAATCAAATGACAACTTTCTCTTAGATGCTATTAGTACTATATCCACCTATAGTGATAACTTCTGAAAATAAGCTCTTAAGTAGCAAATGGCATCTATTGTATCATCTCTAAGGTGATTTACGCGATTTGGCGCCATATTTTTAATATGCGGGATCCGCGGATCCACGCTTGAAGGTGCGGGATCCAGCAGATTAATAAAAGCAGCGGGATTGCGCCCTAGTCGTACTTTTCTTTTGCGGACCATTAGGTTATGGAATGAGCTCCAAATTATGGTTTTTCCGTAACGCTACAAGCTGCTTTTCAAAAATAGCGTTATATGAGTTCTTCTGTGTCAAATATTACGCCTTTAGTGGTTTTAGCGCATAATGTCATATGGCAATTTGACCAAAAATTCCATACCGTTTGAGTTGACACCTTTTGCTTCCAAAACGTTGAAGAAAGCCTTGATCAATTTCTTGAAAGTAATCAAGATTAATTGCTGAGTTTACTGCTGTCTCGTTTCAGCATGAGTCAAACATTTAAGGCGTTTTCCAAACACAACACATTTAGTTAAGTGTAATTTTCTAAGAGGCTGAAAAACGGTCTTGATGGTAAGCGGGTACCGTCGCATAAGGGCAGCATTTGGGAATATTTGGGATTAACAATTTGTTTTCTACCTTCATAAAGCCTAGGTAAATAAGTAGTCAATACATGTATCAGTATCTAAACTGCCTTAGAGAAGAAATTCGGTATTTCAAGAAGCTTGAATATATTATCCAAAAAAGTACCTGAAGTACATAACGAGCACACGCGCCCTACATGACTGAACTAAACTGTTAACTTATGAAGATGCAATACTACCACTTGTTGGGTGGTGAAGTGATTAAATGCGTGCTAGCATACCAATCAAACATAAACTGAAAATATATTTACCGCGTCTGTTGAATAAAAATGTTGACTTTTTTGGGATTCATCCTCTTAGGACAGTTCTGCCAATGTCGAGTTATAAATAGAACTTATCAGTCACGTTTAATCAATCACTTTTAAATGCTTGCTTTAATATATTAAAGTCAGTCACTGTCCGTACAAGCACAGTAGAAGTGTATGTATGTAGTATTTATTTACTCTGAAGTAAAAGTTATTATTACTGTACAGTCTGTCTTTTAGCATAAAAAACAATAAAGTCAACCCTTCCCACCAGCAATTACTATCGATTTAAATAAAGTACATTCTAAATACAGTCCAGTTGGCAACCAAGCTCGCCTTTGACACCTGAGGAGGAACCCATGGCAGTGCAACGATGCGTGTAAGCCTGCACGTATCGGATTGCGGGCAGAGCCAGCCAGACGGCGCGGCGGCGGTAGCGGTTACATGACCGCTATACCACTATAAGTTGCTTTATAGCTGTATAACTTGTGTGTATGATTTGTTGGGATATTGCAGGGATGTAATGATTTTTTATATTAGAATTGGACTGATATGGCCTCAAATATAGAGTATATCAAATACAGGGTGAGATTTTGATTTTCTGTGTATTTACAGAGCTTGGCATAGACCATGAATAAAACCAAATTAATTAAAAATATATAGTTACAGTCCACCCGGCCAATTTCGAAATCGCGGTCTTCAAGCGTAAAAACATGTCTTAAAGCCCCAAATACATGGAATATTAAAAAACACAAAGTATCATGGCAGCAAGTAGCCTATATTATTGGGAAAAAACTAAACCACTAAAACTACGCAATTTGTTTAAAAATATAAATAAACTATTTGCCTCTTTAAATTGTTGCCTAGAAATTCTCTTAAAATTATAACTATATAACTAGGGACACTAATAAATGATAAAGCACTCTAAACTTAACGTTTTGATGAATCAAAATGTAATCATTTGTAAACCTATGGGAATTAAAATGAACCAGTTGAAACGTTCGTCAAAGAGATATTACAGCATAATTTATTGCGTACAACTTGTTATTGTAAGGGGCTGTAATTCAACGTCTACTCAACTTATAAAGGCTTTATAGCTATTTAAAAAATGTATAAATGATTAACCCCTTCACTCGTAAAATGTTATTTAACTAATATATTGTTTAAAGGGTCACGTAAATAACGTCACTCTGTTGTAATTGTCAAATAATGTGACATTATTTACGTGACCCTTTAAACAGTATATTAGTTAGATAGCGCTTTATGAGTAAGGGGGTTAATGTTTACTTTAATTCATCATCATCATCATCATCGGCCTATAATGTCCCACTGCTGAGCACAGGCCTCCTTTCACAAAAGAGGGTGAAAGGGACTGGGCGCTATCCGCCACGCATGCCCACTGCGGATTGGTGGAGGTAGGTTAGTGGTCAACCTACTGTTGGAATTTTTCAAGCCGCCTAGGAGGCATCCAACTAGCTTAACGACTATCACAATTAAGTGATAACCGGGACCAACGGCTTTACGTGCGGCTGTACTAGGCGGTCACCCATCCACGTACCGACCACGACAGACGTAGCTTAACTTTGCCGATCGATTAAGAACGGCTAATCATGCTACACCACGAGCGCTTCACTAATAATACTAATTAATACCTGAAATTACCTAAATATTTCCTACAATAAAAAAAGTAAAGAAAGGAACAAAAAGAGCACATATTAAAAATATATAAGAGGGCAACGATTCAAAGAATAAGCTAATCCAAATCGATGCCCAGTAATTATAAGTAATACAAAAGTAGGTAAATATTAAATTGTATACTTTTATCGTATAAAAGCATTAGATCCTCCAATGGGTCTTTAGTCATTATGGCCCACTTCCCAATGTCCCGCAGGGTAATTCACACAATAATTGCAAATTTTAGATATTTAAAAATTTGATTTAGGAGATAAACCCTATTAAAAAACAAATGCTATGAAATACATTCAAACAGAAAATACATAAAGTAATAGCCCGACTGCGACAAGGGTAAAAAGAGTAATGATATTAGATATTTCTATATTCATTTTATATTTTTTTATACCACTAAGTTTGCAAACAAGCATACGGCCCGCCTGATGGTAAGCGGTTACCGTAGTCTATGGACGCTTACAACATGAGGGGTATCCCTAGCGCGTTGCCGAACATACAGAAATCTCTTCACACCATTTTTTTTGAAGAACCTCATGCTGTTCTCCATTGGGAAAACCACGGCGGGGAGCTCATTCCACAATCTGAGCGTCCGCGGAAGGAAGCTCCTTTGAGCTCGCACGGTTCGAAACCGTTTTGGTTACAATGTTTGAGGATGGACTCCCCATCGATAGCGAGAGTTGCGATGGTGGTTTTTGATTTTGATTTTTATTTTGGTGCCAGTTGGCGCGGTTGGCTAAGATTCAACCTACCGTGCTGTGCCGCTAATCGATAGCAGCGGTAGACTCGATGTTTTTTATATATATCTACTATATACCTAGGTAGATTGTATATTTTATGAAGTAGGTATTTCATCGGATTTCATTGGATTCAGCAGCTGAGAGAACCATGAATTCAGACAAGGCAAATATTAAGTTAAAGTACCAGGATTGGATAAGTTTGAAGTAGTGATCATATTCATGGATTTTATTGCACAGTCCTCCATATATGCTCATGTAGAACCCATTGAATTTATTGATGAGGGTGTTGAAAATCGTCCTCAGCAAGCCAGGCTCTTCAGACAAGCCGTAAAGTGAGATAAGAATGCATTCATTGTTTATGGCTTTTAAATAAAATACATAATAACTTGAAACTGTTTTATTGTATAGTACATAAAAATCAGGCCGAGTATGTCTATTCGGTGAATATTCGCGAGCATCTCCCGCGTGAAGCGTGTCCGTGAGGTTGTGCAGCTCCTGCCAAGTACGCTCCAGCTCTGCAATCTTCCTTTTCTCAATTGAGACCGCACAACAGGTTAAATTAGCAGGAGTATGTGTTGTCAGTGTACTCCTTCCTCCTCCATCCTCGACGACATACGCAGTAATTTTCTTTTATCAGGGTCTGGAAATATCAATTCCAATTTCACAACGATTCACAACTATATAGCTACTTACAAAAACTCTACTTTCCATTATTTTAATATGATAAAAGAGTGTTTGTTTGTCTGTCCATCCTTCATTTTGTAATGGATTATGTATATTTTTTATCTGTTTTAAGTAAAGTATTTTTGGTTATGACACCAAATCATTCTGTAAGTACCATTCATCACTAAATGTTGAATCCACCTTTCACCACTGCTTTGTCGATTATTTTATGGTTCCAAGACTATTTGGATGGACCGTGATGTCTGTCCACATATGATTGAAACGGGCTCCCATTCACACTCATAATCAGTCCTCTAGTAAGTTCTGGATGCTCCTGCTCTGCATAAGCTGCTAGAGCATCTCGATCTTTTCATGAATCAACAGCATACATATATCCTGAAAGTAGAGTCAGTTTAATGTAAATACCGTAACGTATACCTATTACAATTAACGTTTTGAAAACGACCAGGATTCATTTATATCACAGAAATCGGAATAAAGTTTAATAGGTACTCACCAATTTAGATAAACTTGTATTCTAATAGTAAATATGTAATTGCAACGCCCATCCAAGCAGTGACATTGACATACAAGTTTTTTTTAAGTGTAGTATATGATGTGTAGTAGTGTGTGTATTTTATTTCAAATTATGTAGTATAAAAAAGAGGATTTACGCCTTAAGGGTCAGTTCACACCGAGACGGAATACAACGACACGCGACACTATGAGACGCGGCGCGCAATTTTTAAGATAGCGATACAATGATGCGGATTCTGTTGTAAATCGCACTAAACTAATTATAATCACATCACATCTCTTTCTTACAAACATTATTGAAAAAGGATAGAACATATTTAAAGCTGTCAAATTTGTCTTTTCCGTTTGAATTTACGGGCTAATAGACGTTTCTTACATACATCCTTTCTTATGTTCTTTGTTAGAAATAGATATAGTGAGACTAAATTAGTTTAGTTGTAAACAACAGAATCGGCACCATATAACATAATCTATATTGACTAACTGACCGTTATACGTGTCTTAAGCATATTTTTTGGTCATACATTATTATTATATAGATTACATAAAACAATATTAATAAAATGTATTCGTCCATATTATACGACATAAGGATACTCTAGGACGTAACGTATCCTAATGTGAAATATACTTTGTCTAGGTGCGGTGCGGTCCCAGCATTAAAACTCTATTGAAGAAGGGTTTACCATTTATATCAAATAAAACAGGCTGATAATAATAGCGTTATGAAAAAAAATATCGTCACTTATTGACATCTCATATTGTCAACATAATGATATGTTCACTGATGTATCAATCTATATAGACGTACCGTCAGCGTGCCTTTAAAAGATAACAATAGTTTTATAAATTAGTTGCGTGTTTATAAATAAGATTGAGGGTAAACTTGTATGAAGCAAGTTTCCTACCCTCTCTTTTCTAGACGTTTATGTGATATGTGTCGAATCTGCCGAGAGGTCTCTCACTGAAGATCATTGGCTGAGGACGATGTCGTGCGTGCACCGACTTGTGTTTTTCAAAATTACTCCAATCCTTTGCCGTGTAACTGTAAACAAAGACTATTCTTGTGTGTTTCGCATAAACCAGTTTAAGGTTTGCTCAAAAACGTGGATCCACGAAAGACGAGAAAGACGAGAGAGAAGCGAGAAGAGTAAGTAGGTACTATAGTCTATTTCACATAGGGTGAGTCGTGTCAGTTCAAGGTTTTTTACCAATATCTAACGAAATAATTACATGTGATTACTCTGAAATAGTACACAAACATGAAACCTCGCTGTATCATAGTATTCTTTTATTATATCGAAATAAACATTTACATTAAAAATCGAATTAAATTAATAGTTCATTGGAATGCAATTATAATAGCAGACTTAGCCCCCTGGTGGTAAGCGGTTACCTCAGCTCTATGGACGCTTGTGATGCCATGAAAATCAATCATTAAGCTTGCTACACTCTCCGATGATAGAATAATAATTTGTAATTCAACTCGACGCTGGCAAAAATAAGTCGGAACTTGTCTTTTTTGTGTCTATTTTTCACAGCAGTCTCACCATGGTAAGTGGTAATGTGGCCGAAGGTGGTAAGCTCACAAAGCCTAGATGGAAATTGCTCTCAAGTGCAGCTATCGGAACACGTCGATAGGTGCTTTGCGACAGATTTTCAGTTTGAGGGTGGTAGCCAGTCTGGTTACTGGTAACAAAGTATCCTACCCCCATCGTGAGGATACCATAGCGGTTTCCTCACGATGTTTTCCTTCACCGAAAGCTCAGACTCATTATAGGATTCGAACCTGGGACCTTCGCCTCGGCATCCGACGTCACTACCAATGAACTATCATCGCCTTGAATTTTGGTAATTCATCGTGCAGATGACCTTCCAAGCTCATGGATGTTCATGCAATGAGTCATTGTCATAGACACACACAGGAGTCTCCATGTCCATGAACGGAAATCTGTCTACAGAAGGCCACAAATTCAGTATGATGAGCTTACGGAAGAAGGTTCTCATTCGTCAGGAGTCAGCAGAATTCCTCTAAATATATCCTGGCTAGTGAGGATTGCTATGAGCTGTTAGATGACGAGTTGGGAGCATGTCTACAGAAGGCCACAAATTCAGTATGATGATCTTACGGAAGAAGGTTCTCATTCGTCAGGAGTCAGCAGAATTCCTCTAAATATATCCTGGCTAGTGAGGATTGCTATGAGCTGTTAGATGACGAGTTGGGAGCAGGAGTTTTTTTTAGCAGTTGACATTGAATATATATATTTTTTATATGCGCGCGAATGATGCCCCGGCCCGGGTATCACCCCGAGTGTCCATAGTGCTAAGGTAACCGCTTACCACCAGATTAATGTAACTTGAATATATATTTTATATGCGCGCGAATGATGCCCCGGCTATCACAAGTATCCATATTGCTAAGGTAACCGCTTACCACCAGTTGTGTGAAAAAAAAACATTTCTATTTTTGATTTTCCATGTGAAATAATTATTTATTATTTCTATCATAACACTTTTCCACTCATCTGTACCAAAAATAGGATAGTGTTTTGTTTGTTTTGACAGCGGGCCATAATGACTAATGCAAAATTTGAAAATAAAATAGAATAGGCGCTATGGCCCGCGGGCCATTCGCGAGTGGGACATAATGACTAAAGACCCCTCCAATAACACCTAAACTAAACCTAAACCAGACCTCTTTAATTAGTTTTCCATAATTCATGATCAAAATACAATCTATATTTACAAAATATAATCTATATATAGAAAATTTCCGGCAAAAAACGGCAAGGTTCCCAGAAGGCTGGCATCGTTTCCTCTTTGGATAGCCAAGCTGACGCGTTGGCGGAAAAAGCTCCCCGCCCGCTGGTCTCCGGAGGTCTCGATCAATTTTGAAGACAAGGTGCGAGCAAAACGGCGAGCTTCTGACCCCCATGGTCCCAAGGTCTCGACCGCAAAAGGCATAAAAATATAATAGTAAACCTAGTAGTAGTAAAACCTAAACCTATTGTAGTTATAAAATTGCAAACCCTTTTCTCTCAGATAACAAACATTTTTACCAACATTTGAACAGCAAACACCATCAATAGTATGGGAAGGCATCGGAGGGATGGCGGAGTCTTTGTAAGCATTATGCTAATTCGAGGAGGGTACCGAAGGGCACGGCAAACCCTTGATGGGCCAGCCCTTAATTGCCACTAAATATTATAATTAAGTGTAATTACACCTGTGCCAATAAATTTACATTACAACTTAATATGATTACAGGATTTGAGACGTATGCATTAAAATTTAATTGTACTTAGAATTTGGTCATGATGTGTTTAGGGGATTGTGACCACATTCATAGCGTGGGAATTACCATTAGTTTACTGTTGTGATTTTTAACTGACTTCAAAAAAAGGAGGAGGTTCTCAATTCGAATGTTTATATTTTTTTTTATGTATGTTCGGGTATAACTCCGTCATATGTAGACGGATTTTCAAAATTCTTTTTTTGTTCGACCATGACCGACCATGGGGACCATTTCGGAATAAACCCCTATCTAAAGAATATCAATTTCATATAGATCTGATGATGAGTTTCGGAGATAGACAACGGAACTCTTAAAAAAATTACAGCAAATCAACCGCGATTGCTGCTATCGCATAAATATGCATTGTTTACGCAGGCTTTTACACGCGAAAGGATTTAGTATATATTATGAAACTAAAAAATCAAAAATAAATTAACTTTTTAACAAAAAAAATACGTACATTGAAGGCGGTATTTTTTCTGTTAAAACGTTAATTTATTTTTATTAGGCATGCTTATGTAATGTTTAAATCGCTCAATGCTCTTAAGCGATAGTATTGTGGTCGTAGTACTGATATTAGTCCTGATCTTAGTCCTTACGCGGTGACTTTGTGGATGGTGGATTTCGATAAAATTTACCACATGGATGGATAGATCATACACTGAAAAAACCGGTCAAGTGCGAGTCAGACTCGCGCACCGAGGGTTCCGTACAAACCTGTAGGTATATAAGTAAATGGTAGTATAGACCTGAGTATTTGATATGAATTTCAATTTATGACATATTAAAAAAAACTACTTACTAGATCTCGTTCAAACCAATTTTCGGTGGAAGTTTGCATGGTAATGTACGTCATATATTGTTTTTAGTTGTATGTATCATTCTCTTATTTTAGAAGCTACAGGAGGAGACACACATTTTACCACTTTGGAAGTGTCTCTCGCGCAAACTATTCAGTTTAGAAAAAAATGATAATAGAAACCTCAATATCATTTTTAAAGACCTATCCATAGACACCCCACACGTATGGGTTATATTAAAAAAAAAAAACAGTTTCAGTTCTAAGTATGGGGAACCCCCAAAATTTATTTGTTTTTTTCTATTTTTGTGTGAAAATCTTAATGCGGTTCACAGAATACATCTACTTACCAAGTTAAAACATTATAGTTCATATAGTTTCGGAAAAAAGTGGCTGTGACATACGGACGGACAGACAGATCTATAAGATGACGAATCTATAAGAGTCCGTCTCCGTCTTTTCCTTCCTTCGTATCCGTTTTTTGCCATTTGGCTACGGAACCCTAAAAAGACATATGAAAACAATAGATTCACTATATATGTAGCAAAGAATTTAAAACGTCCAGAAGGATAGTCGCCTCTATGGGAACATGAAATAAACAAGCCAGAATTGACAGTATTTGACAGCCGTGCGCAGTACGAACAGAGAGCGATTTGCTCAGGGAGCCCCTCAAGCGGAGTGAAATTAAATGTCATGCTTTAGTAAGGCGGATTATCCATCTGGGTAGAGGCACGATGCCCTATGAAAATCTTTGATATGTAGTGAATCTAATCTGCGAAGCAAATTCGGAGATTATTTCACAAAACACCAAAAAATCCCATTAAAATCTGAAACACTCTGTGTGCTTAAAATTAACATTAACATAAAGAGCATCTCAACTCCATCTAGTCATAATTAAAAACACATTTTCGACACCCCTAATGGATTTCAGTTCATATAAAATACCTTTATAGGGTCATCAAGACGCTGGCTTATTTTGTTTTTGTAGATATTTTTAGGAAAATTATGATTTTACATATATTCTCATTTTTTGTTCCAATGCAAATCATTGGTGAGTATTTGGTATCAAAGGCGTATTAATAAACAAAAAACTAGCCAAGTACGAGTCGGTATAGCACACGGAGGGTTCACGTACAATATTAACTAACTCATTGTGCTATGAAAACAAATACCAAAAAAAAAACGTTTGTTGTATGGGAGCCCCCGTTAAATTTCCAATATCATTTCATTTTTATTATTTGTTGCATAGAAATATATATTCTCTGAAAATTTTAGCTATCTACCTTTTACCGTTCATGAGATACAGCCCGATGAATCATGGACTGGATGAATAAGAAATCAGAGATATATCTGTGAACCACACATCCAAAATAATATGTCAACCGTTGAAACTAAATTATCATATCTACATCTATATTGAAGTTGAAATTATAGTTTGAAATTCCTAATGTAGGATTTACTCATGGGGATGGAAAATTTAATATATTATGAATAGAAATATAATGTAATGTTATGAAATTATTAAAATTTTATCCCTATTACTGTTTTAATAAACAGAATTTGGTATGTACAGTTCGCAAGGAATTCTACGTGACATTTTCATTGTCTCTTACGTTTTCTTTTAATTCCTCTCGATGTATGTTCTCAAGCTCATAGTTGGACCCCATGACTTTCGTATTCGACGACACGACACAGCAATGCACTAAATAAAACAAACTAACTCTATATTAAAATATAACTAAAAAAATAATTAAAACTCATAATAAGCCCGTTCGACGGAACCAGCACTCGCAAAGTTTCCAAACGATCTACTTAAATCTGTTTTGTGTTCCGTACTGAATACCAAAATTTATCTCCACACTCCAGCGGTTTGATTTGAAATTATCGTCGTTAAGGAGTTACGCGCTTTCTACGCGAACGATTCTCAACTGCGATTTGAGATTTATATTACAAACATATCCTTACACTAAAAAATACATCCACGTCCCTATTGCCACGACCGAAGTGTGAATTTTCTTCAGCGTGCTATCAATTAGCGGTAAAGTTATGTTGGTTTTCGCAACCCCTAAAGGTAAGGGGTTCGTGAATAGGTTTTTTCTGTCGTTGCTCGTAGGTCCGTCTTCACTTTAAGCTGTCAGTGCTGTGCATATTATGGGTGCCGTAAATAATGTTGCCATCTCGGAAAACACCTTTGAATTTTAAGAATTATGACGTCATACTTCATTGTTTTAAGTTTGGCAACCAAATCCAAATTAGGATTTATTTCTGCCAGTGTCGAGTTATATTATAATTTCCAGGCTCAATAAATCACTTTCACAAAATACATATAGTACTCACTCAGTCAGTCACCGTCCATAAAAGTAATGTTTTAACCAAAACTCTTCACGGACTTTTTGAGACAACTTGAAAAGTCACGAAACACATAATTCATTTCATTTCACTTCACTGGTACATATGGATTGATCTTTATCGGATAAAATACCAGCGATAATATGCAATAAAACTCAAAATACACGAATTTATGAAAATAAAAATGATAACGCAACGTCACTCTGCATGTTACCGCCAAAAAGTCCAATTATGACGTTATATCTTTATTGAAGCGCTCGTGGTGTAGCATGATTAGCCTTTCTTAATCGATTGGCAAAGTTAAGCTACGTCTGTCGTGGTTGGTACCTGGATGGGTGACCGTCTAGTGGTATTTCATATCGAGCGTTTCCGTGCTTCGGAAGGCACGTAAAGCCGTTGGTCCCGGTTATCACTTAATTATGCTAGTTAGATGCCTCATAGGCGGCTTGAAAAATTCCAACAGTAGGTTGACCACTAGCCTACCTCCACCAATCCGCAGTAGGCATGCGTGGTGGAGTATCTGCCCATTCCCTTTCACCCTCATTTGTGAAAGGAGGCCTGTGCTCAGCAGTGGGACAGTATAGGCTGATGATGATGATGAATTAAATTAAGATTAAAGTCTCAAAGAACTAACTATTCCTTAAAAAATATATCAGAAGTCACACACGATTAACATGCAACACATACGAAACCCAAGAGTCACATATCAGACATCAAACAGACTGATGCTCCGCAAAGGACCAAGTAATGATAACACACTTATTTTTGCTTGCTCTACTCCCGTTGCTCATTACTACATCTGCACGAATAAAAAAAAAACACACAGCCACTGAAAATATTCGAAAACATACCCAAAGATAAAGTCACAAAGTTGGAATTAGACTGTAAGTTTTAATGGTTGTTAAAGCCTTTTCCAAAGGGGATGAGGTAGGTAGATCTCAATCAGGAGACATCAAAGCGTTAGATCAAAGGCACACCTTAGGGCAAAGATTTCCCACCAGGTATAGTCGGCAATATTGGTGCTTGTACGCAGCCTTTTAATAACGAGTTTAAATATACATCTTGTTCAGTTCACTTGGCAAAGGTAGAAACGCAAATAGGTAGTGAAGTAGTATATCTGGGGGCACGGGAGTGCCCCCCGCCAAGACGAGCCAAGCGAAGCGCCTACCTTTTCTCGAAGCGCTTCGTCGTTTTTTTGAACCCTCATAACTTGGGTTTGGATTATACCAGATAAACAAAATTCTCGGGATATGATGCCAATAGTGAAATATTAAACGTATTATGTTTCAATAACATAGCTCTTATACTTCAGATTTTATTGATAATTAAAAAACCCCGATTTCGTCACTGACTCACGGATGATCATCAAAACTCCTAGGGTACTTTCTGAAGTCCTAGAAAGCTGAAATTTGGTATGTAAGCTTGTATTATACAAACACTTGAAATGGTTAATCAAAAAAAAATATACAAAAAAAAAACATAAGCCACTTACAAAAAGAAGTGAAATCCCACCATAATAATTTTCATGTAAAATGTTGCCAAGACGAGACCATATGGCTCGCACTGTCAAAAAGTTGTCAGATCTCATGTAGAGCCAAACTTATAATTCTACAAGCCCTAACTTCACAAACTCGACACATTAGTCATAATATGTGGCTTGGCCGTTTCGCTACTATAAGAAGTATTGTATTACAGAAAAATAATTAACAGTAAATAATTTTTTCACCTTACGCCAATGTGATGATAGCGAAATAGCCAAGCGACATATTTTGACTAAGGTGTAGAGTTTGTGAAATTAGGGCTTGTAGAGTTAGGGCGTGTATATAGAGTTATAAGCTTGGCTCTACATGAGATCTGATAACTTTTTGACAGTGCGAGCCATATGGTCTCGTCTTGGCAACATTTTACATGAAAATGTTTTTGGTGGGATGTGTATTAATATTTGATTTTGGAATTTGAATATGGAAGACCTATTTGAAATGCGTCATTAAATAAATAATTTGAATTTGAAAATCGAATAGAACTATACACCATCTCCCTCGCCGCAGCTGCTTTAATGCTCTGTGGTGTTTGATCTGAAATCCTCTTTGGCTTGATGTTAATAAGGTAGTTTTTAGGAATGAGCTGATGACGTGGCCGCGGATGAAGTGAAAAGTCACACAATACAAGACTTCGCCGTCATTTGAATTCGTAAAGTTATATTTACAAGACATAACAAAGAAAGAAGAAAGAAAAAACATTTGACACACACATTAAAATTAACAACATAATATGCAAACTTATAAAAACGGGAATTCGAACAAATCCTAACTAATATTATAAATGCGAAAGTGAGTTTGTTTTTTTGTTTGTTACGCCTTCACGTCTCGACTACTCAACGGATCATCATGAAATTTGGCATGCAGATAGCCTATGGTATGCAAAAGGACATAGGCTACTTTCTATCCCGGGAATGCGGGTGAAACCGCGGGGGACAACTAGTAAAAAATATAAATGCGTATGTGAGTTTGTTTCTTATACTTTCACACCTACACTACTCAACGGATCATCATGAAATTTGGCATGCAGATAGCCTAAGGTATGGAACGCGGGTGAAACCGCGGGAAACAGCTACATATATAGTCAAAACTAATTTAAAGACACCAACTCCAAACATAAGGATCACTAATAGCAATCGCAAGTTCCCATCCAAACAAAATGTATCGTCAAAATAAACGTTTCTGTCCAACCAACAAATCTAACTCGAATTTATATGTATGAGGATTATAGTAGCCCGTATTAGATGGCAGGTGGTCTCAAACTGGCTGGAATTGAAGCCAGGACCCTGGGGACTAGGTCCGCATAAAGAAAGGTTACTTGTTTGATGTGCCAGACCTTTTTACCCGCCTTTTTGGATGGGAGGTGCTGTTGTTATTTATTTAGTTGGCTTTTTGACTGCTCTTTGGATGTTAGAGTATTAAAAGCTCTAGGTGTGATGATATAGAATTCGGAGTCCTTTAAATAGCAAATGTCTTAAACAAAAACATCAAATTAATCCTTCTTGTTATAATCTAAGATATGCAGCACCAAAAAAAGAAAGATTGTGTTGGTTTTTTTTTAATTTATTGTGTTAAAAAAATACTATAATACCCACGGTTTCACCCGCGTACGGTTATTTTTAAAATTCTTTTTCTAAAATAAAAATAAGATTGTTGAGTGACTAACTCCATATAAGATCAGCTATCTGTCAGTGAAAGTCCCGTAAAAACGGACTAGCCGTTTCAGAAATTAGCTGGAACATTCCGACAAACAAATTAAAACTTGTTTTTTGCATAAGTTACTTTCATACGCATGTAGTAAAAATCTTTTATTATGACATTACAAACAGACACTTCAATTTTTTTTTTATAGATACACTATCTTTTGCATGCAGTTTCATCCGCTTTTCCGGGATAAAATATAGCCCTTTCTTTTCTTTACCATAACGTTATCTACGTGCGAATAAACAACGCTTTTTGGTTTAAGGCGTCACTCTCGCATGTATATTATTAGTATGGGTTAAAAACAGATATCAGACAGAAAGAATAAAGCAATACAAATTGCTAAATCTATACTTTTACATCAAAATATCCTAAAGATTGTACGTACAACAAATACAAAATTAATTAAACTTATAATAAGACCAGAGGCTGTAATTTAAAACAGAAATGTAACGACAATAATTTCTATAAACAAATGAAATCTCCCCGACCACACACCTTAATTGGTTAACAACAACTCCGAACAATTAAGTGTATAATAACAAAAGTTTGATTAATTCCAGCACATTCAAACTGTGGACGGATTTTCTTGGCGAGTGACGAGTTCTCAAGTTATTTATTTAATAAGCTTTCCGCCCGCGGTTTAACCCGCGCCCCCTTCTTTACCTACCCTACCTACCCTACCCTACACTACCCTATAAAAAGTATCCTATGTCCGTCTCCTGGTTCTAAGCTACCTCCCCACCAATTTTCAGCCAAATCGGTTCAGCCGTTCTTGAGCTATTAATAGTCTAACTAACACGACTTTCTTTTATATATATAGATTACTAGCTGACCGGCGCGACTTCGTTCGCGTGGTGCCTACCCTTATCACTTAGGGGTATGAAAAATAGATAGTAGCCGATTCTCAGACCTACCGAATATGCATATAAAATTTGGTAAAAATCAGTAAAGCCGTTTCGGAGGAGTAAGGTAACTAACATTGTGACACGAGAATTTTGTATATAAAATATTTTCTATATAAGATAGTGGGATTTTTATAAATATAGATATCCAGGTTAGTTTTTACTTAGTCTAAATCCATAGCATTAAAGAACAAGTGTGTTTAGCATTCATTTTAAATCCATGTCATATCTCTTTCTCTCTGACTGCCTATCTCGCTCTCTTGCCAGTAGGTAAGTATAGTAGTTTGAGTTCTAACTATATTAACATATTATTCTAAGCTAGTTCATGTCAAAAGCACTAGGTAAGTTAAAAACTAAAGCTAAACACACTGAGTGAGTCCTCAAGATGCCTTGTCAATGCAATGTATGAGCGGAAGCGGGTTTGTCCACATATGTATTATTAAGTTTGTATTTACAAAAAAAAGTAGTTTGTATATGAATAAGGTATATCAGTTATCTGGTTTCAGTTTGGGATCAGATAGACGTGTGTGGAGGATGTCCCAGGATATTAATATTTTATACTAAGGGCCTGTTGGCCTAAATGCTAGATATGCTGACCACAGAGGTTTTAAATTATAGTTTTAATCCTCTATGCCCTGACTGCCACTCCATAGGTCAAATATTCGATTTCAACTAGGACCAGCAATGTGTGCATGTTTTTTTTTTTGAGCCCAATATCTATCTATATCTATATAAGTATACAAAATTATGTAGTTTATATCAATTCTTTAAAAATTACACTCGACAATTTAAAATCACTTGTCTTGCATGTTAGTTTTAAGGTTTATAATTGCTTAAACATGTTTTAGAGTCTGTTCATGTTTGTAAAATGGAGGAGGGCGTTGATATCTTGCCACATCGTTTTATACTGTAAATGTCATCGTTTCAAATGTAATTTGTAAAATAGTATTTTATGTGCCTCAAATTAAATTTTATCTTTATCTTTAATTACCCGGTTTCCATATCATAAACTGATTCGTTTGTGATCAAACAGATGGAGCGTCAAAACACGGGAGTGACGCCAAAAAAGCAAATACAAATTGAAAATCACATACTTGGTATTCGCTTTTGAATTAAAAAATACAAAAGGCTTTTTTTTTTATTGGAAATGTCTTTTTTAATACATAATAATGTTGAAATAAAGGTAATTAAACAATGTGACCTAGCTACATAAAAAAAGACAAAATTAATCTTCACACAAACCACTAACCGCTTGTAAACTAAACCGCTTTGTTAAAGTACGTAACATTAACAATGTTTGAATAAGCAGCAACGAAGTAACTGCTGAGACAACATGACTCCCCTTTGATATAAGAACATGGGGAAAAATAATGTACCGACATTCATTAAAATATTAAAAGAATACCTTCTACGACAAGGAGGACTAAAAAGGTCACTCGATCACAGCACAGCATATACCTAATTTTTTGTTTGATAATTGGTCACTCATATCATACAATTCAATTCATTAATAGATCTGCTGATTCGGGAAATTAATTCCTGTCAGCAATATTGCTGGGGTGGCCTTTTTAGACTTCACCCGCGTTCCCGGGATAAAAAGTATGTCCTATGTCATTTTCCACCTATATATATGTCTATCTGCATGCCAAATTTCATGATGATCCGTTGAGTAGTTGAACAAACAAACAAACTCCCTTTCGCATTTATAATATTAGTTATCCTACATTATAATATGTTCATGCATTATGTCGCTGATATTTTGCTTGTATAGGTAGGTACAATTACTTTCATCGACATATTCATTTTACGTCAAAAACAATACAACAAACAAAATAGCTCTATTTAAATCATAACTCAAAAGGCACGCTGCAAAAAAAAATGATACAAGCTCTTAAGCTTCGCTTAGTCGCAAGGTATTCACCCGACGCCGCACGATTCCGAAAGCTATATTTGCTTTGAAATGTGGCGTGCAACGTCCGCCAGTATACGCGACGTGACGCATTTTAAATTACAGTGTTGCCAGTTCACATTTTATTTTATTTACTGCCTAATGTTATTTCAAAATATCAATTAAACCTTAAGGGAGGTAGAGCGTAGCGTAGTGTATTCTCTCAAAGAGCAGCTCGAATAGGGAAGTAGCGCTGCCTAATTCTGTATTTATGTGCGTAAGAAAGATTGCCAGAGCTCATTGGGGAGGGGTAATGCCCCGTGTGTTGCAAGCGTCCATAGGCTACGGTAACTCCTTCTCATCAGGCGGGCTGTTCGCTTGTTTGCTACCTTAGTAGATAAAAACAATGGCTGAACATATTCGAATTAAATTCGGCACAAAGATAAATACGGGAACCATTCAATTTTTTTGGGAACACCGGTATATCACGAGGCAGGAGTAGCTTAAATAAGTAACAAATTATAGCAATAAACGACCCAATGAATTTTGATATAACATTATTTTAATATCTCTCAAATTGGTTCCTTATTATTTTTTTACACACAAAAAAACAGAGACGCTTGTCCCTTGTTCTTTCGCATAAAAACATAACATTTTCCCTAAACACATAATTATATTCTTCCACATGGCAACACCACAAAGATTTGTATTAAGAATCTGCACACATTTACAACACAATTTTCCGTTGTAGAATTAATGTTGTTGTCATTTTTCGAGATTGTTTTAAGGTAATTCATTTTCGAGGATGAAAATGTAAGTTTGTTTCGTAAATTCATAATTTTGCGATGATATGGGTTCGGGAGGACGCTGCGAGTCATGTTACCTTTACAAGGTAACAAGTTTCTTTACTTTAAGGGCTCATCCAAATGTTTTGCGACTGTATTTTATAGTTGTTGAACTTCCACGTCTTAGAGAATATCATCTAAATTTTTTTCTAAACAAATGTACCTATCTATGTAGTAGTATATAGTGTAATATTCTTTGTATGTATGTGGTGTAGTCTTCTACTAGGTTTTTTAGTTTATTAAGACGTACTATAACCATAGCACTTACGTAGAACTATTTTCTCAGTGTTCAAGCGTTGTTCATAAGGCGATGAAAGTGGTAGTGATGAATACAGTGAGAAGGTTGTGTGTGAAGAAAATTATACGGTGGTACTTTATAGTACCCGTGTTGCTGTACCCTCGAGATGAAAAATCTGTGTATCGGTGTGTTCCTTCCGGTATGTTAACCAATGTATATTTTTTTGAATGTTTTGAATGATGATTATTATTTTTGTATTTCCATACATATTTGCACGCCATCATTGCAAAATATGACGGTCCTTATAATATTAATATTTTAACATCTATTAACCATGTTTCTGGCAGATAAATCTTTAGTTTCCGCAGCTGCTAGAGAACCAGACTCTTAGCTTTAACTTACACTAAATACTTTTATAGATCGACAAACAAATACCTTTCTGTTCTTCATATTATATTGGACACATTTCCAACAAAATTCACTTATAAGTCTTCAAATCTAATGGAACGAACATATTTTATCTATCCCACAGATTCAGTACCAAAGATATACGTTTAATCCGTACATTGATCTATATTTATAGAACCACAGAGGGGTTGTACGTGCTGATGCATAACACGGCACGACGCTCAGCCCTTAGCCGATAAAAACCACCCTTTTCAGGATAAATACCATGCACGGTGGTTGACCGGCTCGACAACGCTCGAGAGATGGGTATGCAACGGTCGGTTTAGTTGGGCGTTTCGACTCGTAAGCGTAGGTTGAGTTGAAGTTTTTTTTTTCAGGATTTTTATTTTTAGTAAGACCAGGAGTCTTGAACACGATATACCTTCATTATTGGTGTTTTTGGACATGTTGATGCACACAAGTGCATTTCCTGGATGTGAATCGGAGTCACTACATGCGGCGTGATAGTTGAATTCATAAACACAACAATAACGCAAACTGATCCTGTTTATATACAATGTGAAAACCTATCCACACTAATAATAATATTATGAAGAGGTAACATTTGTAAGGTTTGGTTTGGTTTGTAGTAGAGAATATTCTAACTCTATGAGGAAATATTTCTGGAAGTACTGCTCAGATAGCTTTAGTGTTTCCCTTTAGTTATTTTTTATGTTTAAGGCAGACTTAAGTAAGTCATGCTCACTTTAAGGCCTTTTCTTGCGACGGCGTCGTGTGACGGGTCGCTCACTTCCCTCCAATATGGCGAGGAGGGCGATGGCTGCCACACGCGGGGGGCTAAAAAGGAAGCTTTAGGTTACAGATTATATTACCTATTGTAATTAAATTAATTCAATTCAATGTTCTTCATTTATTTAGTTTGATATAAATGCATCGATTTATTATGTCTGTCTAATTGTTATATTTTTTTATTTTGTGATATTTAGTCTAAGCTTGTCAATAGTCACAGTGATAACAAATTGTGTGTTTAGTGTTTCCCTTTAGTTATTTTTTATTTCTAAGGCAGACTTAAGTAAGTCATGCTCACTTTAAGGCCTTTGCTTGCGGCGGCGTCGTGTGACGGGTCGCTCACTTCCCTCCAATATGGCGAGGAGGGCGATGGCTGCCACACGCGTCATACTTGTGAACAGGTGCTGCTTGTGGGGGCTGGTCTGCTTAAGTTTGCTATTTATTTACTTATTAAATATTTATTCAGTCTACTTTGTAATTTTGCCGCCGCGCCGGGGCACGCAATTGTTTTCAGTGCGATTAGAATGTAAATATTATGTAATGAATCTAAGCCTGTTTTGAAAAGAGTAATTGCTGAGTTTATTGCCGGCTCTTCTCAGCAAATGCAACCTTCCGAACCGGTATTAGAGTATTAGAGTCAGACTTTTCATAAGTGCCTGCGAAGGTCTATTTGAATAAATGATTTTGAATTTTGAATTTTGATATTCTGGAAATTATTAAATTAATAGGAAGCTACGTTATCTTTGAGTGCTATAGGATTTTCATCCCGGGAATGCGGGTACCGCAGGGGACTATACATTATAAAATGTGTTTGAAAAAAAACTTTACAATCAAACTCCTCTACTAAACAAAATCAAGGGGTATAACATGAATCATTTCAAAATCCCCAACAGATATCTATAATACAACAAGACAATAACAAGTAAGTGCCCATTAAACTGTTTACATCACATAAGACGTACGTAAACTCCTTGCCAATATTAAGGTACATACTAACTACCGGCCGGTAGTATCCGACGCACAAAGTAGCCTATAAAAACGGTAATAAAGTAAAAAACTCGTTCAGTACAGAACATAAACACACTAGATTCTAGTTGAAAGAAAACAACGTAAATGTTTACAAGTCAAGTAGGTATGGGCTGCGGTGTGAGATGTAAGCGGTAGCGGCTGTTTAATTGACATGGTACTTTTATAGTGTTAAACCACAGTTTTACAATTGCGTTAAACTTTTGTTTTCAGTCACAGATTACAGAAAAAAGGCAGATGGAGCGCGCGGATCACGGGAGTGAGGCGGAAAAAGCGAATACAAATTGAAAAACACATACCTGATATTCGCTTTTGAATTTGTATTTGCTTTATTTAGCAATATTTATTTAACGAAAAACACTTTATTTTTAATAAACTTGTTCTGTAATCGGAGTTTTCAGGTGTGAAACTCATTAAGGTATTCAGTTTAGTTTAGTGTTGTGTTGTCATGAATTAAACTTTTTTCTTAATTTCTTTCTTTTCTTTCAGTTTAGGTCGTAGGAGCTCCGCTATTGACCACTTATGAATGCATACTTGATAATTTATTTCCCCATTGAAGCTTTGTATTTTTTTTTTTAATTTTAGTTATTCAAAATAATTGCTAACACAAATGAATGAGAAAATTACCAACATATTATTATCTAAACTATAGGTACATAGTTGATAGACTACGGCCTCCGTCAATCGGGGTTGAAATGTATATAATACCATTACGAAGTTAAATTACCGAAAAACAGGGTCAAAATGAAGTACCATTCGGGTGATAAAATTTAACATGATAAAATGTTGTATACCTGTAGTGCCGGAAATCTGTTCGCATATTAGAATAAGCATGGTACGGTTATTATGGGTTTCAATAAATTAAATGACATAGCGAACTTACACAGATTTTTTTTATTTAACATTAACACATAATTTGACTACCAATAACCTAAACAGAGTTAATTGCAAACTAAAACTTACCAGTAACAAAACTAGTTTTGGTTCATTACTAAATTATTTGATTATATGAAAGAGATATACGATTAAATGTAACTAAAGTTAGTTTCCCGACAACAAAAAGTCAACTTGCATAACTTGTTTTGTAGAACATTTTTGTCAGTGTAAGTAAGTTCAAAAGTAATAAAAACAAGGTTTCTAGGGTATATTTTTCCATACCTCATCAGAAGAATAAAAATCCTTTATTACACTTGCGATCAACCTAAAGTGACCTAAACTGTAAATAAATAAAAAAATAGATAAATCGCTGTCCACCCATCCCTCGAGGCGGTTGTCTAACTTTCACCCCACCCCCGTACAACCAATCAGTGACAGTCACTTATTGAATTTTGTTGTGCTCGCGGGACTTTCAATAATTCCACAACTTTATCAATTTCCGTAGCGGAGCATATCGCGATGGTCGGAATTCGGCGTCGCAGCCTTCCTATCTGCCGACTTTAAGAAAAAAACTTTTTTAAGGATTGCAACATGAAAAGTTGTGACATTATCTTTAACTTTTTGACAGGAATTTCTGTAGTTCTTAAGAGGGTTTTGGAATGGTTTTTTTCTTAGCTTAGCTTTTTGTATGTTTGTGTTATTGATAATATCGCCCTTTTAAATGTCAAATTGACGTTGTTGCCTTTTCTTTTCATTTTAAGCACATAGTTATAGCTTCACATTTTCACCCATTTTTTAGTCCTTTAGGGGGTTTATTTTGAAACCCCTTTATTAATGCCTGTGCAAAATTTGGCTAATTACACGCCTAATAAAAAAACTCTGACGTACCTGCTGGGGCTCATTACTATATCAATGGTCACTCTACCACGACTCAGTGTAAATTACGGAAGAGAAATTCAGCAGAAATTCCATACATAAGTTCAAAGATACGAACCAAAGTCCTACGCAAATGGAGTCAATTTATACGTATGTTTGTGAAAATAATGAAAAGATCAGTGGAAGAGAGTTCGACAAGTTGAATGCGAGTGGAGGTGGCAGTAAAAATAAACAGAGACTTGTTAAAGAAATGCTGACTTGCTGCTCCTGACCGAGCAATTTATAACAAACGTTTTTTTTCTTACACAGAATAATTTAACTAGTGCAGTTTACGTAACATTATTTTTATAGGGATGTTATGAAATTATACAAGTTTAAGATGCCTTATATTATAAATATGAAGGGTTGGTGTTTGTTTGAAAAAAACTCGGGAACCACCAGGTTTTTAAAAAATATTTTTGCGTTCGATAGTTCGTTCATTGAAAGAGTTTATTGGCTATACGCAGATAGAACTGTTGAGAAAAGCTAGTAAAATATAACCTCAAAATATAAAAACTTAATATAAAAAATTTCAATGTATGCATAATTAATTTATTCCATCAATGATTTTAAGCCTTTATTTAAGCTTTATTTCTCAGTTGCCATTTTATAATCGTGTGATGTAAGTGTCCTCGCAGCAGAACGTGTGAAACGCTACGTCGGTCGCCGCGTCGGACCGGAGCACGCCACCGCTCCTGACTTATTGCTATTAAATTGAACCGGCGATTTTTTGGCAAATTTCGAGTGAATAACTTTTTATTGACAAGTTTTTTATCAAATCTTTGAATGGGTTCTTGTTTTTGTTATTTAAACGCTGGTTAGAGGATTTGAATGTATAGATTTCCTTGGGAACGCGGGGCAGACACTAGTCTTTTATAATTTCGAAAAAGACTGATCAATCACAGCACATTTAAAGAAAGATACTTGAAGAGTTGTAAATACTTTTTCAAGTCAACAATGAAATTTTGCCATAGGTTTAAATGTAAGAATTGTGTTTATCACTACATAGTATAAAATGAAGTCTCTTTCCGCGTTTGTATGTCTGTTTCAGTCAGTTTGTCCGCTAACTCCTTCTAAACCACGCAACGGATTTTGATGCGGTTTTCACTATGAGTTAGAAAATTTTCCTAGTAAGGTTTATTCTCAGCATTCACGAGGTTCTCGTCATGTAAAATGGTAACATCGACTATCATTGCGCGGCGCGCTAATCATTCTATTACCACTATATCAGGCTTATTGGCAACAATAGTCCTGTCAGTAATGATAGACCGATCCAGTACAACGTAATATGGTCATATTTGAAAATGGGTCGGGCACGTACTTGTGATACGGTACCTCAGCATCCAAAAGTTTACATCAAAGCAAGTTGCTGGTGAATAATCCTGACCACCTGATTATGCCTGTGCAAGTATTCATTATTATTATTATATCTATTGATGCGTCCATCTACGCAAAGCGAGCACGAGCCGAGCATCGAACGAACAGGATTTGTTCGTTGCTCGCGATTTCAAGCGTGGACGTACTTAACGAGTCTTCAACGAGCCTACAACGAACGCAATGCGAATCCCTGTGGTCGTGAAAAAACTGACGCATCGGGTGTATGCATCGGGTGTAGCGCAGTCGAGCACGCTACGAATGCTCGTTCGACGCTCGCAAGCCCGTCCACGCTACGCGAATCGTGCTCGCAGTGTGCCCGTTCGTGCTCCGTTCGCCAAGCATGGACGCACCATATGAATGCATCTATATGCAAACTGCTTAGGCTTCGCACAGTAATGTTGTTAATGCTATCACTTATTCCTATTCTTACTATATGTTTAAACCATTGATACACATACATGTTACAAACCTAATAGATTTCATTTTATACCTACACACAAAAGCAGCCCGTCATGTTTGAACAACGGATTTTTGTTTGCATCCAGACCCTTACAAAAAGACATGCTTGATCGATAGCCTCTGAAAAAACAGTCTTGGAAATGACCCATAGTTGGGTAGAACTGTTGATTTAACTCGCTGGATACTTCATCCTCAAATCATAAATAGGTACATACGTATGGGGTTATTATATCATAATACCAAATTTATGATTCGGCTCAAAATGAATCGATTTCCATGCGTTTCATTTTGAGCCGCAGCTTTGTAATTCAAATTATTATACATAATTTTCGCCACACTGTTGCGGTGTATCGGTTATTTGGAATTCTAAGAATTACCCTATCGATGTTGGGTATATAAGTATGTACGATAAAATTGTTTACATATACAGATCTGATCCTGATCTAAACAAAGTTTATATTATGGAAAGCTAAATGTTAAACTACATACTGGCTGGCGATTACGAGATCCCTGGTAAAAGTTGTTCGACATCTCCAATTATGTGATGGTGCGTCCATGCTTGGCGAACCGAGCACGAGCCGAGCCACGAACGAGCAAACTGCGAGCACGATTCGCGTAGCGTGGACGGGCTTGCGAGCCTCGAACGAGCATTCGTAGCGTGCTCGACTGCGCTCCGCCCGATTGTCAGTTTTTTCATTCGGTTCGCATCGCGCTCGTTGTAGGCTCGTTAAGTACGTCCACGCTTGAAATCGCGAGCAACGAACGAATCCTGTTCGTTCGAGGCTCGGCTGGTGCTCGCTTCGCGTAGCATGGACGCACCATAATATGTCAAACACAAAATATGTTCGTATTGTCAGGCTAACATCAGACAATATTGTAAAAAGATAAAAATATTGTGTGTTTGTTACTTTTTTACTGGTAAGCTACTTTTTTTTATACCACTTAGATGGCAAGCAAGCATACGGCCCGCCTGATGGTAAGCAGTTACAGTAGCCTATGGACGCTTGCAACACCAGGGGTATCACTCGTGCGTTGCCGACCCTGAACAAACCTCTTCACACCCTTTTCGAAGAACCCCATGCTGTTGTCCATTGGGAAAACCACGGCAGGGAGCTCATTCCACAGTCCGAGCGTCCGCGGGAGAAAACTCCTTTTAGTCCGCACAGTTTGAAACAATTCTAAAAACAAACATTCCAGAATCAAGCAAGTGATGAAATATCTCGGTCTACGGAGACAAACATAGGATTATCTAGGTAACACATAGGAATCCGTGGGGCATAACTAGTACAACATAGCATACTCATTTATTCGTCGGCGAGATCGTGAGTTATTTAGGCGGCTACATCGATATTGGTGCGGTATTTTATTTTTATTTAGGAGCCGCCGCGGCCGCTGTTGTCCTCCGACCATTAATCAACTCTCTGCCAACCGACTAATGGCTGTTTTCCTTTGCCTAATGACTTACGAGCTGTTTAGGGTTAGCACTATATAGAAATATAAGTTAATGGAATTCTCCCTGCTGAATATAGACGGTGTTCCATGATAGACATTAATATCCAAAGACTACTCTCTCTTCTTGGTTGTCGCAAGTCTGTAATTATCAGTATCTTCAGTTTATGAATGTTCTAGCTTTTCATCCCGCAATTTTATCCCTGATCTTTTTCCACTAGGAGTTGTATTTTGAAAATCACTTCCGAAGTGTATGCTAACGATAAATTGAAACCTGTGAGCAAAATTTCAAGACTCGACCCTATTTGGAACTCATGTGTCAGCCCTACGCCAAATTAATGAATAATGCGATACCACAATCGACTTAATTGTCCTTTACATTTTGATAATTATCATTATTTTTGCCAAGTTTCGAGATTCAGATTACAGTGATTTAGGATTCTGTAAACTGCGACGTAATTTATGACGTTCATTTTATTTAATGAATGAAAATGTTTTTTTTTTTTATAATTTATATTGCTTAAATCCATAAGCAATCTACCACTCAGACACGTCGGACACTACTGCCTGCACTGTCAGCCTACTGACACAAATAAATGTAATAAAAACCGGCCAAGTGCGAGTCGGACTCGCACTCGTGCGGTTCCGTAAAGAGGGCCGTTAGTGTAGTAGAATTAGATAATCAATTTACATTAATTGTGGTACTAATGATTTTTGGCATATTGATAGAGTTATGTATGGATATGATTACCTTAAATTCGCAACCGATTTGGAAGTACGGAAAATGGTGAAAATTGAGAAAAACTTTGATATTGAATAATTCCGAAACAAAAATTGTGGTACTAGTTGCGACAATACCATGTCTTTAGAGAATTACCTACCTTCTCAAGCAATTTGGACTGGTTGCGACATACGGAACATACCTAAACTGATTTTTCGCCTTTATCTCCTAGGCAAAATGTGTGGTACTAGTTGCGAAATTTTTTTTTTTTTTTTTATACCACTAAGGTGGCAAACAAGCATACGGCCCGCCTGATGGTAAGCGGTTACCGTCGCCTATGGACGCTTGCAACACCAGGGGTATCACTCGCGCGTTGCCGACCCTGAAGAAATCTCTTCACGTCCTTTTTGAGTGCCCCATGCTGTCCATTGGGAAAACCACGGCGGGGAGCTCATTCCACAGTCCGAGCGTCCGTGAAAGAAAACTCCTTTTAGCCCGTACAGTTCGAAACAAATCTGGTTTCAATGTGTGAGGATGGACTCCCCGTCGATGGCGAGAGTTGCGATGGTAGAAGGTAGCCGTGGGTATCAAGTCGAACAATTCCTTAGAACACTCTCCGTTGTACAAGCGGTAGAACACACATAAGAAGGCAAAGTCTCTCCTCAGACTGAGGGGCTCTAAATCGCTTGTGAGCTCGAGATCGTCAACAATTCTTACGGCACGTCGCTGAACCGAGTCTAAAGGCCCAAGCTGGTATCCAGGTGCTCCCGCCCATAGATGACAGTATTATATCATTGGTAACTTGTATTAGCCTTTTAAAAATGTGTGAAATTTGCGCGTATTTGCGTGTTACCCTCCGTTTGAAAGTCCAACTCGCATTTGGCCGGTTTTTTTAATGAGATGGGCAGGTAGGTCCCAGCTAGACTTGCTGTCTGTCTATTTTTCCAGGTTGTATGTACACGTCTTACATCTTCCGGTCACACCATCACTTACCATGAAGACTTTGTGATAAAATGCAAGCGGTAAAAACTACAGATTTAAAATAAGTAGGATAAGGGAAATGTATCTAAAATCTACACTTGAAATATGTCCACTGTCCCGTCTATCATAAAGTGAAATTCCTTTAAAAAAAACCACATTGTCGTAATTCCCCCGTACATTACACAGGCTAACGAACATTTCCACAAGTTTAAACTATCCCCATCTCGTAAGTGAACGTATTTGAATATTGCGTAGTTCCGCACTCACTCCCTTCACAGTCGGTCGCTTCTATACAAGTTTTACTTTGTACATTACAAAGTTGCTCGTCTGTACGTTGGTACCTTTGAGCGTGGCGGTCATTAAAGAAAGTAATTATTTTCCGTTTTTTTTCCTCCGCCAACTTCTTTGTTCCAACTTTGTTTAATTGTCAAAGTTAGGGCGAAGCGCGCGGCCGCGTTGAAAATTTAAACAATTGACTGTGAATAAATTGTGTTTGGACATTGACAAACCGAGCCTTAATTGTGTACATTTCTTTAATTATAAGTTAATATTGCGCTGGACTATGAAATCTTTAGCGTGTGTACTCGCTACGAGCGTTGTGCTACGTCGTAGAGGTGCGCTACGAAAGTGTTCGTAGAACTTTGCTACGAGACCGTAGTACTTAATGGCAGCAAAACGATTACGTTACATACTCCATTCTATGTATTCTCTTTTATTAACTTTTCATTGCAATATGAATTAATAATAGTACATTATACATGTGTGCACGGTTGGTTATTAGCACTCGAGCCACTATTGGTATATATAAGTGAGCCGAGAGTGTAATAATCAATGCACACGCGTGGAAAAAATCAGACTTGAATTTTTTTAAGTATATTTTTGATAATTATCAACCGCACAATGAGAACTTTAACAAACATGGCGCGCAAGTTTTTTTTTGACAGCCGTGATTTGTCAAACTACTTTAACCGTTTAAATTAAGAATGCTTGGTCTACACACAAACCACTTGCAGTGAGGTACAAACTTATCATAATCCTATTATACCTATCGTAAAACTGTGCGGTAATGAAAAGTAAAAAGCACTAGTGCGTAATCAGCTGCATTAAGATACTAAAAACGGTGCAATAAATGTCACTTTACGAGCGAGTGTGTTGAAAAATAATATTAAATCATAACTTTTCTTTTATTATATAAATATGTTTGTGTGTACGTCCGTTCTGCATCTAAAATAGTGTTCTAAAATATTAAAAAAAATACCTTGACATGAAATCTATGAACACAACTTCAAAAAGTAATAAAAATCTACTTATATCAAAAATATCGACTGTAATACGTTACAAAGATTTGAGATAACATCTCAGTGACCCTCGCTAAGTAAAATAGCCAACAAACTCGTTTATCCGTCAGTCAGTCAACACAAACGGGACCGTTCAATGCTATCTGTACGGTGATGTATGTGGGTGGCCAGTGTTGCCAGTGTTATTTACAGTCAATATACTGAAAATTTTGCGAAAATTATCTTGTTATTTGGGACCCTAAATCATGCCTATACATAATTAAAAAAACATTGTTTTAAAATTATGGATAGTCACAACTTCAACAAGGTCAGTGTTGATGTGGCTAAACAAAGGCTGTCAGGAAATCTTTCAAGTGCAGCTGTCGGAACACACCAATAAAAACTTTTTTTATATGTCAATAGGTTGACAAGCAGGCAGTAGGGCCACCTGATAGTACGGGTCTTTAGTCATTATGGCCCACTTCCGAATGTCCCGCAGGGTAATTCGCTCAATAATTGCAAATTTTTGATATTTAAAAATTGGGATGTGGAGATAAACCCCAACAAAAAACAAATGCTATGAAAGACATTCAAACAGAAAATACATTAAGTAATGGCCCGACTGCGACAAGGGTAAAAAGAGTAATGCTATTAGATACTTATATATACATTTTATATTTTTTTATACCACTAAGATGGCAAACAAGCATACGGCCCGCCTGATGGTAAGCGGTTACCGTAGCCTATGGACGCTTGCAACTTCAGGGGTATCCCTAGCGCGTTGCCGAACATGCAGAAATCTCTTCACACATTTTTTTTTAAGAACCCCATGCTGTACTCCATTGGGAAAACCACGGCGGGGACGCTCATTCCATAGTCCGAGCGTCCGCGGAAGGAAGCGCCTTTGAGCTCGCACAGTTCGAAACCGTTTTGGTTACAATTTTTGAGGATGGACTCCCCATCAATAGCGAGAGTTGCTATGGTAGTTTTTGACGGGCCAGTTGGCGCGGTTGGCTAAGATTCAACCTATCGTGCTGTGCCGTTAATCGATACCAGCGGTAGACTCGATGTTTTTTATATATACCTACTATATAGGTAGATTGTATATTTTATGAAGTAGGTATTTCATTGGATTCAGCAGCTGAGAGAACCATGAATTCAGACAAGGCTAATATTAAGTTAAAGTACCAGGATTGGATTCATATTCATGGATTTTATTGCACAGTCCTCCACAATATATGTGTAGATGCTCATGTAGAGCCCATTGAATTTATTGATGAGGGTGTGAAAATCGTCCTCAGTCTGCTGCAATATTTAGGCCACATACTGCAAGCCAGGCTCTTCAGACAAGCCATAAAGTGAGATAAGAATGCATTCATTGTTTATGGCTAGAGTACCTTAAAACTACCTTACTAAAATGTTTTAAAATAAAATACATAATAACTTGAAACTGTTTTATTGTATAGTACATAAAAATCAGGCCGAGTATGTCTATTCGGTGAATATTCGCGAGGATCTCCCGCGTGGCACGTGTCCGTGAGGTTGTGCAGCTCCTGCCAAGTACTCTCCAGCTCTGCAATCTTCCTTTCCTAAATTGAGACCGCACAACAGGTCAAATTAGCAGGAGTATGACATGACATGATTTGTCAGTGTACTCCTTCCTCCTCCATCCTCGACGACATACGCAGTAATTTTCTTTTATCAGGGTCTGGAAATATCAATTCCAATTTCACAACGATTCACAACTTTATAGCTACTTACAAAATCCCTACTTTCCATTATTTTAATACGATAAAAGAGTGTTTGTTTGTTTGTCCGTCCTTCATTTTGTAATGGATTATGTATATTTTTTATCTTTTTTAGTAAAGTATTTTTGGTTATGACACCAAACCATTCTGTAAGTACCATTCATCAATAAATCTGATGTTGAATCCACCTTTCACCACTGCTTTGTAGATTATTTTATGGTTCCAAGACTATTTGGACCGTGGTGTCTGTCCACATATGATTGAAACGGGCTCCCATTCACACTCATAACCAGTCTTCTAGTAAGTTCTGGATGGTCCTGCTCTGCATAAGCTGCAAGAGCATCTCGATCTTTTCATGAGTCAACAGCATACATATATCCTGAAAGTAGAGTCAGTTTAATGTAAATACCGTAACGTATACCTATTACAATTAACGTTTTGAAAACGACCAGGATTCATTTATATCACAGAAATCGGAATAAAGTTTAATGGGTACTCACCAATTTAGATAAACTTGTATTTTAATAGTAAATATGTATTTGCAACGCCCACCCAAGCAGTGACATTGACATACAAGTTTTTTTTAAGTGTAGTATATGATGTGTAGTAGTGTGTGTATTTTATTTCAAATTATGTAGTATAAAAAAGAGGATTTTCGCCTTAAGGGTCAGTTCACACCGAGACGGGATACAATGACACGCGACACGATGAGACGCGGCGCGCAATTTTTAAGATAGCGATACAATGATGCGGATTCTGTTGTAAATCGCACTAAACTAATTATAATCACATCACATCTCTTTCTTACAAACATTATTGAAAAAGGATAGAACATATTTAAAGCTGTCAAATTAGTCTTTTCCGTTTGAATTTACGGTCAAATAGACGTTTCTTACATACATCCTTTCTTATGTTCTTTGTTAGAAAGAGATATAGTGAGACTAAATTAGTTTAGTTGTAAACAACAGAATCGGCACCATATAACATAATCTATATTGACTAACTGACCGTTATACGTGTCTTAAGCATATTTTTTTGGACAAACATTATTATTATATAGATTACATAAAACAATATTAATAAAATGTATTCGTCCATATTATATGACATAAGGATACTCTAGGACGTAACGTATCCTAATGTGAAATACACTTTGTCTAGGTGCGGTGCGGTCCCAGCATTAAAACTCTATCGAAGAAGGGTTTACCATTTATATCAAATAAAACAGGCTGATAATAATGGCGTTATGAAAAAAAATATTGTCACTTATTGACATCTCATATTGTCAACATAATGATATGTCCACTGATGTATTAATCTATATAGACGTACCGTCAGCGTGCCTTTAAAAGATAACAATTGTTTTATAAATTAGTTGCGTGTTTATAAATAAGATTGAGGGTAAACTTGTATGAAGCAAGTTTCCTACCCTCTCTTTTCTAGACGTTTATGTGATATGTGTCGAATCTGCTGAGAGGTCTCTCACTGAAGATCATTGGCTGAGGACGATGTCGTGCGTGCACCGACTTGTGTTTTTCAAAATTACTCCAATCCTTTGCCGTGTAAACAAAGACTATTCTTGTGTGTTTCGCATAAACCAGTTTAAGGTTTGCTCAAAAACGTGGATCCACGAAAGACGAGCAAGACGAGAGAGAAGCGAGAAGAGTAAGTAGGTACTATAGTCTATTTCATATAGGGTGAGTCGTGACAGTTCAAGGTTTTTACATGGTTTTTACCAATATCTAATGAAATAACGTGTGATTACTCTGAAATAGTACACAAACATGAAACCTCGCTGTATCATAGTATTCTTTTATTATATCGAAATAAACATTTACATAAAAAATCGAAATAAATTAATAGTTCATTGGAATGCAATTATAATAGCAGACTTAGCCCCCTGGTGGTAAGCGGTTACCTCAGCTCTATGGATGCTTGTGATGCCATGAAAATCAATCATTAAGCGTGCTAAACTCGCCGATGATAGAATAATAATTTGCAATTCAACTCGACACTGGCAAAAATAAGTCGGAACTTGTCTTTTTTTGTGCCTATTTTTCACTGCAGTCTTACCATGGTAAGTGGTAATGTGGCCGAAGGTGGTAAGCTCACAAAGCCTAGATGGAACTTGCTCTCAAGCGCAGCTGTCGGAACACGCCGATAGGTGCTCGGCGACAGATTTTCAATTTGAGGGTGGTAGCCAGGCTGGTTACTGGTTACAAAGTATCCTACCCCCGTCGTGAGGATACCATAGCGGTTTCCTCACGATGTTTTCCTTCACCGAAAGCTCAGGCTCATTATAGGATTCGAACCTGGGACCTTCGCCTCGGCATCAGACGTCACTACCAATGAACTATCATCGCCTTGAATTTTGGTAATTCATCGTGCAGATAACCTTCCAAGCTCATGGATGTTCATGCAATGAGTCATTGTCATAGACACTGAGTATCACACAGGAGTCTCCATGTCCATGAACGGAAATCTGTCTACAGAAGGCCACAAATTCAGTATGATGAGCTTACGGAAGAAGGTTCTCGTTCGTCAGGAGTCAGCAGAATTCCTCTAAAGATATCCTGGCAGACTAGTGAGGATTGCTATGAGCTGTTAGATGACGAGTTGGGAGTAGGAGATTTTTTTAGCAGTTGACATTGAATATATATATATTTTATATGCGCGCGAATGATGCCCCGGCCCGGGTATCACCCCGAGTGTCCATAGTGCTAAGGTAACCGCTTACCACCAGATTAATGTAACTTGAATATATATTTTATATGCGCGCGAATGATGCCCCGGCTATCACAAGTATCCATTTTGCTTAGGTAACCGCTTACCACCAGTTGTATGAAAAAAAAAACATTTTTATTATTCATTTTCTATGGGAAATAATATTTATTATTTCTATCATAACACTTTTCCACTCATCTGTACCAAAAATAGGATTGTGTTTTGTTTGTTTTGACAGCGGGCCATAATGACTAATGCAAAATTTGAAAATAAAATAGAATAGGCGCTATGGCCCGCGGGCCATTCGCGAGTGGGACATAATGACTAAAGACCCATAGTACGTGGTCACCCCCGCCTATGGACATTTGCAATAACAGGGGGATTGCCAATATGTTGCCGACCTTGTAGAGCACTTTTTACGCCTTTTTTGAAGAACCCCATATCGTAGTGCTGAGGGAAAACCGTAACGGGGAGCTCATTCCACATCCTAATGGTACGCAGTACGAACGTCCGACTAAAACGTTGTGTGGACGATCGAGGCGGCTCGAGGATGTGAGGATGAACACCACATCGCCGGCGAGCGGTGCGATGGTAGAAAGGTGACGATGGCTCCTGGTCAAAAAGTTCTTGCAAACACTCCCCATTATACAGATGGTAGAACACACAGCGAGCCTATATCTCTCCGAAGGCTGAGAGGTTCTAGACCGCCAGTGAGTATGGGATTGTTGACGATACGAATCCTTTGCACCGAGGCAAGTGGATCAAGCTAACTTGCAGTTAATACGGGTCAGCTGGCGTGGTTGGTTAAGACTCTGGTTAAGATTCCACCTATCGCGCCCCAGGTCGTGGGTTCGTTTCCCACACAGGACATGCATTTGTGTGCATGAACATGTCTGTATGTCCTGAGTCTGAGTGTAATTATGTATATTAAGTACGTATTTACAAACAAAAAGTAGTATACGTATGTATTATATCTGTTATCTGGTTTCCATAGTACAAGCTCTGCTTAGTTTGGGATCAGACCGTGTGTGAGGAATGTCCCAGGATATTTATTTATTTACTGTATTTTATCTAAAACAGCTGGTAACACTACATGTACCATTCACGCACACATATGCACAAGCTGAGTAAACGCGTCCAAGCTATATATCTTCCGATTTTGACGTTTTCACGCGTCCCGGACGCTACTCAGTTTTGTGGACGGACTTTTCATGTTATCTGCGAGGCTTTTTGTACGTGGAAGTGGTGTGACGTAAGTCGATAGAACGAGTGGCTTTTTCTACTCCCTAATATTTTTTTTTGGAATGAATAGGCCGATACATATAGAAATTTTCGTCAAGTCTGCAGCTGTTTCCGATTAACGGCAAGGTTCCCAGAAGGCTGGCAGTGTTTCCTCTTTGGATAGTCAAGCTGATACTTTGGCGGAAAAAGCTCCCCACCCGCTGGTCTCCAGAGGTCTCGAAAAATTTTGATGACAAAGTACGAGCAAAACGGCGAGCTTCGGACCCCCACGGTCCCATGGTCTCGACCGCAAAAGGCATAAAAATATAATTGGGTCCAATCGATGCGTATTTTTTGAATTTTCCGCACTGGCCGCAGCTGCCCCTGCAGCTTTACAAGTCGCCGGTAATTGAGATGGCGCGAGTGTATCGACACATGTGGCATCCCACACCAGCGATCTGCCGACACTTCAAGGGATCAAAGACATACCATCCGGACATGCATTACTTCTTATATTCTAATTCTTTATTAATATTCATAATAAATATGTACAAAATATTATCGATACCTACTTATTAAAGGATTATCATCCTTATGGACAACTTTTGCTATGAGAAAAACTTTAAATCTCGAAAAAAAAAATCTCTTCATTCAGCTTTGATTTCAGTAAGTAGTTTTTTTCTCGCGAATACAGTGTGTGACCTAAAAGTCAATGTTATTTCATACTGATGACTTAATAACCGCTGATAATTTGGCTGCCCTTTGAATAGAAACTCTGTAGGTATAAAAAAAACCTGCTACAGTTTAACGGCAAGGTTCCCAGCAGCGTTAATTGTATTTGTTTTGAAATTGTTACACATAAGAAATGCAAATATTTACCCTACCCACAACCTAGCAGAGTTCTTTTTCGGTCTTTTCAATTGAATTCTACTTCTGAACTAGTGGTAACTTCAATAGCATGA
This sequence comes from Achlya flavicornis, assembly GCA_947623365.1. Taxonomy (NCBI): domain Eukaryota; kingdom Metazoa; phylum Arthropoda; class Insecta; order Lepidoptera; family Drepanidae; genus Achlya; species Achlya flavicornis. The sequence continues at coordinate 13,781,555 of OX392484.1, forward strand.
ACCCTGATAAGTGCCCTTTTATAAACTGAACTAGCTATTCACTTACGTTTCCGGGATAAAAAGTAGCCTATAATGCTCGGGGATAATGTACCTAGAATAGAATAAAAAGAAATTTATTTGTAAAAATACAGGAAATTTGTAGATCAGTACTTAATTTAAAAATGTATGTAGCTTCCTATAAGTGTAATAATTTTTCGAATCCAGCTGGTAGTTCCTGAGATTAGAGCGTTTAAACAAACAAACAAAAAAAACTCTTCCGCTTTATTATATTAATATAATTATAATAATTATAATATTATTATATTAATACAAATATAATGTTTGGGCCTAATTTTATAAATTTATTTTACATTCTGTTGTAATTTTAATTTACCTTGTTAGTTTTTTATCGAAAGTTTATTTAGTTATAGTTTCATATTATACAAATTCATTAGGTATATTATAGATATAATATTAAGTATAGTTAAATGCCTACACTAACTAAACGCACTAGACCATTTAAACCATATTTACAATTAATTTAATTCACCATACTCTACAAACGAGAATGAATCAAAACAATCCTCTCAACTAATCGAACTCTCAATATCCGGATCAACAGACAGACAACCGGTTCCGCAAGAGGCGGCGGCTTTATTATTTTTAATTTCACAATTACTGAGATATTACCCCAGGTTGGGCACCATCCCGGACTATTCTTGAATTATTAATTTCAATTTTTGCAAGACGAGGTTCCACGGTTGTGTAATATCTTCGGTGTTTTCTTAGCGTCCCTCAGCGAATATTAACTTAGGCTGATGAACGGAGTTTTCGGATACTTTTAAAACAAGTTCGTTTGTTCGACGTTGGTGGACGTTTTTTTTTTAATACAGCTGTGGCATGAAGTTTAGGTAATACTGTAGTTCTTTTTATTAAAGTTTTTTTTTATACCACTAAATCGGTAAATAAGCATACTACCGGCCTGATGGTAAGTGATATGGACGCTTGCAACACACGAAGCATCGCTCACACATTACCGACCTTTGTTCTAATTTGTTTTTTTTTTTTATACCACATGCTTGTTTGCCACAAGCATACGGCCCGCCTGTTGGTAAGCAGTTACCGTAGCCTATGGACGCTTGCAACACCAGGGGTATCACTCGCGCGCTGCCGACCCTGAAGAAATCTCTTGACGCCCTTTTTGAAGAACCCCATGCTGTACTCCATTGGGAAAACCACGGCGGGGAGCTCATTCCACAACCTGAGCGTCCGCGGAAGAAAGCTCCTTTGAGCCCGCATATATTAAAAGAGCGCTTAATCTTTAGCTAACATCGTGAAAACCAAACCCAAAATTTATATTGTACTAGCTGCCTCTCGCGGTTCACCCGCGTTCCCATCATAAAAAGTAGTATACTCGGGGATAATGGAGCTTTCTATTAGTGAAAGAATTTTTAGAATCCGATCGTAGATCCAGACATTAGCCCGTTTAAACAAACAAACAAAAAACTCTTCCGCTTTATCATATTAGTATAGATTGAGTAATAATATTTTTTTTTTTCAAAATAGGCAATTTTTTTTTTTCGCTTAACAATGTAATGGTGCGTCCATGCTACGCGAAGTGAGCACGAGCCGAGCCTCGAACGAACAGGATTCGTTCGTTGCTCGCGATTTCAAGCGTGGACGTACTTAACGAGCCTACAACGAGCGCGATGCGAATCCCTGTGTTCGTGAAAAAACTGACCGTGCTCGCAGTGTGCTCTTTCGTGGCTCGGCTCGTGCTCGGTTCTCCAAGCATGGACGCACCACTAGAATGTATCACGAGGGTACATTTATCCGAAGACGTGTATAATGAAATAATAAGTAATGAACAGTAGTGTAGTTTGAGTCTCATAACAATTTGATTATTTTATAAAGATGATATTATTATACAACTAAATTCCGGAGATAAAAAGCACATACTTAATATAAACGGAACAAACTGACTATAAAAATAACCTATCAATCCCACTATAAAATCAAATCTATCTAAAACTAATGGGGAGTTGTTTATAACAGTAACTGTAACTCTATTTAAATTATATAACCTCATATAACATCCAGGGTTATAACAATAAAGTTATATATCAACATTGATATAACTGGATGTTGTTTGTTATTCCCAGTTATTTGTCGGGTGTATTAATTACGTTGCCAATATCGGTGCTTTTCGGGCGCCGCGCCCCGCGCCCTGCACCCCGCGCCCTGCGCCCCACTTCGCCCGGTGGAGCTACTCAGTAGGCTTGTTATAAAATGCTCGCGGTAAGGGTGCCGGTGCGAATGTAAGCGGGTATATGAAATAAAATAGACAGTTCTATTTAATTTCATATTGGTGTTGCAAGCGTCAGTAGGCTTTGGTAACCGCTTACCGTTGATGCTTGTTTGCTACGTTAGTGGTAATAAAAAGTTTCTGTTACAAATTTAATTTTTAATACAAGCTTTTTTGGTGACTGTACTTTTTGTTGACTGTACTTGCATTGTCTTGCAATATACTAATGTATACCAAATATCAAGTCGATTCGACCACTGGAAGTTGGTGAAATTCGACTTGCAAGATTCCATCCGAACAAACATACAGACATACATTGCAAGTTGAAAATATAACCTTGTAAAAACTATAACAAAACCACACAAAACTCATAAAATAAAATTGTCTAAACACCGCACACACCGTACGTACTTGACGACACATTTTCAAATTGAGACGGGTATTAACATATAGCTCAAACTTACTGAAGTACTTATTCGAACCTGCGACTTTCGTCACTGCATTCGTGACAACCGACTATCAAGATCATCATCATCATCAGCCTATAATTTCCCACTGCTGAGCACAGGCCTCCATTCACAAATCAGGGTGAAAGGGAATGGGCAGATACTCCACCACGCGTGCCCACTGCGGATCGGTAGAGGTAGGCTAGTGGTCAACCTACTGTTGGAGTTTTCAAGCCGCCTAGGAGGCCTCCAACTAACTAGTCACTATCACAATTAAGTGATAACCTGGACCAACGGCTTTACGTGCCTTCCGAAGCACGGAAACGCTCGATTTGAAATACCACTAGGCGGTCACCCATCCAGGTACCGACCACGACGGTGGTAGCTTAACTTACCGATCGATTAAGAACGGCTTATCATGCTACAACACGAGCGCTTCAAGCAACTACAACCAACAACAAACAACAACTTTAACAACCAACTATTATATGTTCGGCTTAAAATTGGTTAATGTATGTAGGTACCTAATGTTCAATTTAGTTCCAACCGTTTTTTATACATCTTATTTCCTCTCTCGGGTGAAAAGAGGTATGTGTAACACGAAAGCAAAGAGATTAATTTCTTGTGCCATTACGCTCAGGATTCTAGTATAGAATCGTCCGCTGAGCTCGTGATTCAATCATGGAATCATTCATTTGCTCGGAAAGTCGGGATTCAAACTCAGCAGTCGCAACAAAACGAGCTTCACTCTCTTATTGCATTAATATTTTTCTACCACTTACGGTAAAAGTAGAAATACCCCGTCCCGCTAACACTTCGTCCCTACAGACCTCTCAAGGCGAGTTTGTTATGTCTCCCCAAAGAGACATCGACGCCAGTCACGCTACACAGACACCTTCAGTTTTCTTTGAAAACCCCCTCATTTAGTCTCGAAGCTCGTTATCACAGACGAAGATATTTTTAGGTGCTCTGCGTATCTTTACAAGAATAAAGCTTACTTAACGCAAACATAAGTTACTTAGTTGTTAGGTGTTGATATTGTGAATATTCAAAATTAAAAAAAAACCTGCTTATTTCATAATTATGACGGGCCAGTTGGCGCAGTTGGTTAAGACGTGGAGTCTTAACCTATAGCGCCGCAGGTCGTGGGTTCGATTCCCACACAGCATGCATTTGTTTGCATGAACATGTCTGTATGTCCTGAGTCTGGGTGTAATTATGTATATTAAGTATGTATCCACAAACAAAAAGTAGTATATGTATTATATAAGTTATCTGGTTTCCATAGTACAAGCTCTGCTTAGTTTGGGATCAGATGACCGTGTTAGTATCAATCAAAATCATATCAGTTGAAGGTTCTTACAGTGGAGGAATCTTCTCAAGGATTCTTAGAATGGTAAGTGATAATGATGATATTATGTCCGAAGATGGTAAACACAAAAATTGAAGTAGCTCTCAAGAGCTTTAGTTGTAAAGTCAGATTATCCTAAAAGTGGTCAAAATTCAAATTCAAAATTCAAAATCATTTATTCAAATAGACCTTCGCAGGCACTTATGAAAAGTCTGACTCTAATACTCTTAATACCGGTTCGGAAGGTTGCATTTGCTGAGAACAGCCGGCAATAAACTCAGCAATTACTGTTTTCAAAACAAGCTTAGATTCATTACATAATATTTACTTGGTGTTTCTTGTTGGTCCATAGCATTTGACGGCTTATTCAGAAACGGTAACTATAGGATAACTTCAGCAGCTTTGACCTTCATCAGTGATCATTCATCATTGAATAAATGGTTTTTATAACACATCAGTGCCTGCCAAGGGTCATTCAAAATCTTGTGCTTTCCATTTTTTCTCGAATACATAACAGCAGATTGTAACTCTTCTAAACTGCCCCACTCAAGTTCCACATAACGCCCAGTCACCCAGGCATGGTTACCCAGGTGCCCCAGTGATGAGCCACGTCCTGAATTGCACCACAACAAACAGGATTACAGCTGCCAATAAATAAAGTTTATCCACACAACTCATATCTGTAACCGCTTGATATCGTGCCGGCAGAGTATAAAATAACCGGCTGGAGTAAACCTTGCGCCACATGCAAAGATATGCGTACCTATGCTATAAAGACTGTATATGTAAGCATAAATAATTCTTATTTCTATACTAATATAAATAGTATTATAAAGAGGCAAAGTTTGTAAGTTTGGATGTAGGCAGTAATCTCCGAAATTACTGATCCGATTCAAAAAATTCCTTCACTAAAAGGAAGCTACGTTGTTACTGAAACCTGTTAGAATCTTTTCATCCAAGAGACGTGGGTGAATTTATGAAACTATACCATAAATCGAAACTTTAAGGCTCTTTTCACACGTACCATAACCACACCACGTGGACGGGCGCTTATTTGTAGGCTAAGGCTTTATTCACGCGTACCGTAACTACACCACACCATCGCGACAAAAAGTAGTCAAGCTGTGGTTATGTGTGAATAGTTTCGCTGATGCTTCTTGCGATTGCATTGTGGTACCTACAAATTGTTAAGATGTTTGTATCGCTAGTTCACGGTGTCTCTGGTAACCAGAGACGCGTTATGGTTGCGACGTGGTTGCGGTGTGGTCGGTATCACACACGCTGTCGATAGTGACGGCAAAATGTCGTCCGTATGAATTCAACTATCAATTTTAATACAAATTAGCTCCCGCCCACATGGTGTGGTGATTGTGGTGTGGTTGTAGTACGTGTGAATAGAGCCTTAGTGTATGTTTGTTGCACAGCCACGCCGCGGTGGCTCAATGAATTTTGATTAAACTTTCCACATAGATAGATCATATCTGGAAAAAACCGTGGATAGACGTGTTATGTTAATATAATTGTTATACCTATTAATATAAGGCGTCTATTATAAATATGATATCATCAAAATATGATTTTGACTAACCTCGACGTTTCGACCAAGTTGCAATGATCGTGGTCTCAAGTGGAAATACCTATTACTTGCTTGATTTCACCTGAGAAAAAAATTCCAAAGTTATTCTCTAACTCAACTATAGTTTCGCTCGCACTACACAAACCCTTAACCGGGTAAAATAACCGGAGAGCAGTAACCGTGTGACGAGTTATGAAGCTATTACCAACCAATGTTCTGCAGGTTTACGGGCCCTTAGTCCATAGTGTCTGTGAGGCAGCGTCAGCATGTTCGGTTACTGTTAGCAATCACGTTTTATTTGTAACTGGTTACTTTTAGAACGCTTTTGATGTCGGTGCCGTCTTTTTACGGAGAATAAAAAATATTTTTACGTTTTACTAAGTTTGGAGGTAAGTTCTTTTTATGACTTACTTACTAGATTTTGAATTTATGAGCGGAATGCTTAATAACTGTCAAAGCAATTTGCATGTTGATTGGCGTAGATGTTGGAGCCTGGGTAAAGAATATGCAACTAAAGAAGCGATATGCATTTGTGTGCATGAACATGTCTGTATGTCCTGAGTCTGGGTGTAATTATGTATATTAAGTATGTATTTACAAACAAAAAGTAGTATATGTATTATATCAGTTATCTGGTTTCCATATTACAAGCTCTGCTGAGTTTGGGATCAGATGACCGTGTGTGAGGAATGTCCCAGGATATACCGCACACAGAGAGCGAAGTGTCTGACGTATGACATGGCAAGTTTAATAATAGTTTATTACACGGTATACAATTAGATTACTGCAATGGTGGTCCCCACACTGGGTCGGGTAGGTCCCATTTGTTCCATGGAACATGACGTAGTATAACAATTTGAGAAAATATTGTCCCTATTTGTACTATAGAACTACATGCTTTTGCTCCTGTTTTTATTTGTCTGTGAATGCACAGAACTAAATGGGAATCGCTTTTCCCAAATTCTTCCATGATGAGATATAAGACAAGTGGTAGCAAATCATTCTCGAGTGGCCAGTTTACATATCATCTTCAAGAAGTTTATATATGTACTTATAGTTTATTCTATGGAACAATTTGAGAGAAAAAGTACAAACTGTTCTATAGTACAAATAGGGACAATATTTTCTCAAATTGTTATATTACGTCATGTTCTATAGAACAAATGGGAGATGGATGAGAATGGATGTGAACCGACTGGTTCAAGCCTGTCTCGTGGGGCCAAAAATCCAGGTTATAAAAAGACTTACAATAAAGCACTTCATGAATAAATTAAACAAATTACATATTACATTACTAAATAAAATACAAATAGTTCCTGGAAATAGCCTCAGGAGTAATCACGAAATAATTTTGACAAACCGCTCAGTACCATCATAGGATAGGGCAAGGAACTACTTTCGGGCCTTGCGCTTAGCTTGGTGGACCCTGCATGTTTTAACTTCTAAAATTTAGCAATTTTGTTATAAATATAGGGAAGCAAGAAATTTCTAGCCTCTGACTTAACTTAGTTTAACAAAAGCACAATGACTAACAAAGTAGGGATTGCGATTGCTGGATCCAACATTGTTAGTGCAAAACTCTACGTTGCCGCGTCTGCTAGGGTCTAGAGAGATCAGCGCGAGAGACGTTGCCTTTTAGTCTCACCTACCCACCGCCTACTCATTGATTTGTTTTCTGCTGATTGATAGCCGGATGACTTCCAGCTCTCTTGGATTTATGATGATTTCACGAAATAACAAACAGTTTTTTTCTTTTTTTTCTTTTAAAAGTACCAGCTTTGCATTGCTTTTGCGTGCAGACGGTGTTATCATCTTGAATGTTACCTATTATTAATTTTACCATTTAAAGTGTCAACATTTCGTAAAAAAACTCAGTGCCACTGAGTTTAGTCTCTTCATACCTATTGAAAAAAAGCGTTCTTGATCATAGATTATACAGAACTAGCTGTCCACCGCGGTGAATCAAAGAGATTAGCCCGTTTAAACAAACAAACAAAATACTCTTCCGCTTTATTATATTATTACAGATTCTGTGACAAAAATAAATGATTAATAATACTTTGCTGACGTTACGCATTAGTACAGTAAGAATAATGCTACTGTCCGTGTTTAGGTGTATGGAATCGAACGAAGTGTGAGCGCGTCACGCGAGTGCGACCCTGTACTATTCATAACTACCCCACGCTTTGGTTTTATCATGGTTCAAAGCAAAACCAATCGATGACGAGCATCCTTCATGGAATTTCTTTTGGATATTTTCAGTTTATTGTGGGATTCGAAACCCCGATCTTCAGAAGGGCATTCGACGTGGCTTCCACTAGCTATCTGGCTTAGTATTAGAAGAAGAAGTTAGAAGTTGGCTTAGAATTTCATATTATATTTACAATGTTTCCCGCGAATGTTTATCTAAGCGACCATATCTTGGAGTATATTGTTGCAACATTTCATGTCCTACCGTTTGATGGGAACTATCAAATCTTCTACTCAATCTACTTTATTACGACGCTCTAACAATGTAAAGGATACGCTTTCATTCATATTGATTCGAATAAAATACATTTACTGAAGATTTATCACTAAAAAGTATAGCAACTGTATATATATTTTCTTCCGTTACGTACTCAAAAATTAATAGGATCTGATTATTCTGTGGATAATAGGCCCCTAGATGCAAGCTGTTCTGAACAATGGTTGAAATTAACAAAATTATGACATATTCTAATGTTTACTGCCCGGCTGATGGTAAGCGGTTATCGTAGCCGTAGCCTATAGAGGCTTGCAACACCAGTTTTTTTTTTTTTATACCACTTAGTTGTCTAACAAGCATACGGCCCGCCTGATGGTAAGCGGTTACCGTAGCATATGGACGCTTGCAACACCAGAAGTATCACGCGCGCGTTGCCGACCCTGCAGAAATCTCTTCACACCCCTTTTGAAGAACCCCATGCTGTAATCCACTGGGAAAACCACGGCGGGAAGCTCATTCCACAGTCTGAGCGTTCGCGGAAGGAAGCTCCTTTGAGCCCGCACAGTACGAACCGTACCAGATGCCTCTCGCTTGTTGCCAACCCTGCCAAAATCTCTTTACACCTTTTAAGAATTAATTAATACATTTTTATATCGACCTCCGTTTAAACCGAGAATTGAATACCACAAATACCTCAAATTCGGGACTTAATCTTAATAAGCCACAACTAAATGACAACATCAAACGCAACATATGGCGATAATCAAATCCAGCCATACACAAGTGTATGTTTGTGACACTATACCTCGGAAACTAATATCTGCGTTCATAAACGTCGTGCCGCGTCACATGGAACGCTATTAATGGATCGGATTGCAAATTAATGATTTATGTTATTGCGTTGCACTCGGATTGATGGTATTGTTGTGAATTCAGAGAGGTGCTTCAGTCGGAGTAACATTTACAAACTATTAATTTTGCAAGCGTATAAACCTTCTAGTAAAGTAATCTTATTCGCTTCACATACGTTTATTTAATTACCAACATTTACGACGCATTTTGCGACATCTTAAAAAGTTTTACCTACATTTAATTCATTTCACTATACTGGGTGGAGTATCGAGATGGCATATTTTTGAAACCTATATTGGATTAGTCATTCTGAACAACTTTTGCTATGGAAGTAGATGGATGAGATTTTATTGTACTAGTTTTGAAGGTCTTTGATGTGACCGTACAAGTTTAATTTTAAATGACAGATCGCACGTTACTAAACTGCTCTACTTGCAGCCGAAAAATAGAACGTAGTAGGTAGTATTTATCTACTCTGAGATAGTAGTATGACACCTAGACGTAGTTGTGTTATTCTGTGAACTGGATATTATAGTTTTGAATCTAAGATGGACTAACAATAAACTGTTATGTTATTTTTTTAATAATACTACTCTTCAATTCTAAGCGCTCGTGGTGTAGCATGATTAGCCGTTCTTAATCGATCGGCAAAGTTAAGCTACGTCTGTCGTGGTCGGTACCTGGATGGGTGACCGTGTAGTGGTTTTTCAAATCGAGCGTTTCCGTGCTTCAGAAGGCATGTAAAGCCGTTGGTCCCGGTTATCACTTAATTGTGATAGTCGTTAAGCTAGTTGGACGTCTCCTAGGCGGCTTGAAAAATTCCAACAGTAGGTTGACCACTAGCCTACCTCCACCAATCCACAGCACGCGTGGTTGAGTATCTGCCCATTCCCTTTCACTCTCATTTGTGAAAGGAGGCCTGCGCTCAGCAGTAGGCCATTATAGGCTGATGATGATAATGATGATGAGTTCTAAATACTGTAATTTTGTGTTTCATAGTTTCCTCGAGTAATCTCTTTATTAAGAGGAAATGCTGGTGGCGTTTGTTCCATTGGATACAAACGTAATCCTCAGTTTCCTCTCTGGATAATGACACTAGAGCAATGATTATTCTACCATGCTATCTGTAGGTACCATCTGAATGTCCCTCGGTTAAATTTTTCTCCATAAGTTAATTATTATAAGAATTAGGAGCCTTCTAAAATCATAAAAACTTACCATTTTTAACGCCATTATCAGACGTCCAGCGAACAAATTTAACGAATACAAAACAACAACTGACTGAACGACATAGCCAAAGCCCTTCTTATTATGATTCTTGAATTTTATTTTAAATCGATCCAGTTCTGGAAGAGAAAACTGGGGATTACGAAATAGCGATTTCGTCAAACTTAAATAGGTATAATCGGTCCAAGCTGTAGTTGTCTCTATCGCCCTCGGGCGGGATAGCTCGAGCACAGTTGATAGAGATGTGTTAAAAACCTATTTTCCTAATTTCTTGCAGCCATCCTTTCCTCTTAATTAAATAATGGTTTCCAAGATAACGTGGCGTTTGCAAGGACGTTGAACAGAGTTGAACTGTTTTACCACTCAGTCATTGCGGTCATCCACCGCGATCCTGTAGGAATTACAGGAGTTGCACGAGAGGCCTTCTACATTATACGATACGGTATAGAGTTACGAATCATATTTTTAGATACCGGTTCCGATTACGCTTTATATATATAAACAAGCATACGGCCCGCCTGATGGTAAGCGGTTGCCGTAGCCATATGGACGCTTGCAAAACACGAAGCATCGCTCACGCGTTACCGACCCTGCCACCCTCCCTATGAGCTCTGGCGACCTTACTCACGCGCAGGAACACAACTTTACACAACATTGTAATTTGGCTGCACTATTCTGTAGATGGAGGTACTTCCCCAGTCGAGCTGCTCTTTGAGCGAATAAACGCTATGCTCTACCACTCTTCTCATCTCATTTCTTATTAGAGATGTAGAGGATGGATATATTGATTGAATTATTCCTCTACATACTTTACGGAACCATAAAAACCTCTTACACATTACCTCTTAATTTATCAAATACTAATTAAATGTATAATACCCGATATCGTATCGTATAATGTGAAATAGTCTTCGACCGGGCGAGTGCTGGCGTCGGTATAGGTACGAACCGAAAGTGAAACTTTGTTATTGCCTCGCGCGCTCAAACGGCTAAACTTCCAACTACATTTTATGTTAAATACCTTGGTGCATTCATTTTCACAACTTATTGCCTGTTTATTCAACTTCTGTACTAGAGGTTTTTGTGGCAAACTATGATGCTGCGCTATTCAGTAGGTTTTATATATCAACATTACACTACTTCCTGGAGCGGTCGGGTAAAAACAGCGAAGTTCATCGCCATACTTTATATGTAATTAAACGAAGCATGCAATTTTAAAAATATTTTCCATCAAAGCTTCTCTCTGAAGTTTTTCTACTTGACAGCATAGTGTTGAAGTCTTCAAAAAGGTGTGAAAGGTTTCTGCAAGGTCGGCGACGTAATCGCAATGTCTCTGGAGTCCCAAGTGACCATTGGCCCGTATTGCCAACTCATGTCACTTAGAAACTAGATTATATCGGATCTTAAGATAAGATTAAGAGAGGTAGAGCATAGCGTTTATTCGCTCAAAGAGTTAGACTGCGAACTACCTCCACCTTACAGAATACCGCAGGCAAGTAACTTTATGTTGTGTTCTTACGAGTTTGTAAGGTTGCCGGTCGGTAATGCGTGAGTGATGCCTCGTCTTTTTCAAGGGTCTATATGGGTACGGTAACCGCTTACCATCAGGCGGCCCGTATGCTTGTTAACGACATCGTCGTATTAAATTTAAAAAAAAATGTACAACTCACGCTTGCTCAGATTTCCCCATACCCTTTTAAAACAGGCACTTGAACTGGGAGCCTTTTTTTTTTTTGGGGAAATCCTCATGGATACCCGGGCACTCCGGGGAGAGCGGCCGGGTTATGTCAGACTCCTACTGACTAAAACCCCACGGTGTTCCTACCTGTCGCTGCCGGCTGGATATACGGGGGCGCCGAAGCATTCGTCCGCGTATCCAGCAGCGACGGCCTGATCGGAGGCCTCCTCTTCGTCGACGGCAGAGACCGGAGCTCTTGTCTCCGCCGTCTCCTCCTGAGTAGCGTGCGGGAACACACGCTCCACTACTCGGGCCGGATGTTGATGGGCGGCAGACTCCCCCGAGTCCGCCACCCTTGGGCCCATGTTGGGGGGAAGGTGGCTTAAAAAAAGCCGCCCTCCGACGCCCGGTTCTCCTGCGGCGGATAGCCAGGGTGGTAGTGTCCTCCCTGTCACGTTCCGCCGCCTCCTTTGCGAGCATAACTCGCTCGCAAAAGGAGTGGAGTGCGTCCCACGATCTCTCGCTGTCAACCACAGCGCGAACCACGCTCGGCAGCGAGAGATCTGTCCCCACTTCGGCGCAGAGCTCGCTGCGCTCGCTTGCCCAGGCTGGGCATTGAACTGGGAGCCTACCACAAGCTCTTAAAATAAGGTTAAAAAAACCTTATTTGTCTTTTGTCTCTCTTTGACATCCGGCGTCAAAACAGTACAAAAGATAAATACGGTTATAATAATGGTTTTAAGAGCTTGTGGTTGGCCCCCTGAATACTTGACGATTTCAAGTACAGTCATGGTGTTTGGACGCCTTTAGGTCGCAGTTTTGTTGCACCTTTGCTCTTTCTATTTGACATGACATTACTAAAGTTTTATTATAAACTAGCTGACCGGCGCGTCTTCATCCGCGTGGTGCTACCCTACCCTGTGGTGCTACCCTACCCTACCCTACCCTATCTAAACCATCCAGGGCGTCACCCAAACGCATACAAAAAAATTCAACTGTACGTGTGTTTGTCACTGAACTCCTCCTAAACGTCTGGACCGATTTGAATGTTTTTTGTTGTATGCGTTTGGGTGGCGCCCTGGATGGTTTAGATTCACAAATCAGCCCGGCAGATGGCGCTGCAGTCGATAATATAACCTAGATACCGTGACATACACACGTACAGTAGAATATATATAAAGATATGTTCAACCACGCAAAAAGGTTAAAAAACAAAAACCAACACGCACAAATAAATTTATATGACGATATTCACAATACGCAATATGTCGCACATGGTCGCGTCGCGTCATGCGTACATTATATTAATAATTAAATGCTAGATTTATGAGCGTCGTAAGTCGCAAGTTATACCATCGTAAAAACGCTCCATACCAAAAAAAAAATAGTAGACACATGTGGTACAATCGCATTTGTTCGAATCAGCATTGGATTTAAATCTGTGTTATATTTGTATAAGGTTGATGTGCTTTGAGATAAAAATTTTAGCTCGACAAAATTCTTTGAATCCGGTCTAGACTAACATGAACTTTACTATTTGATGTTTTTATATCTATGGGGTTTATTTTCAAACCATACTTACATGTAAATCGACATAAATCAGGGTCCAAATTCAATTGTTTTAATCTCTTAAATCGATTAAACTTAACTTGGACTTTGATTGACGTTCTATAAATGATGAACCACGAACCACGTCTTAATACCAATACATTAAACCTTCCTCCTTAAACCTTCGGCTTCCGCCGAAGACTGTATTGATGGCTGGTTAATCGACCTTGGGTCAGACAATAAATAAAAAAGGTCAGACGGTAATGTATCGATAAATATCATATTTGATAGAAAAACACTTCAGTTTGTGTAAAGTTTGAACCACTATTCTTATAGTTCCCCTGGGCTAAGGCAATGCCTTCGCTAAGGCAATGCCTTTAAGGCATACAGTAGCACGATTCACGTAACAAAACTTCAACGATTAAACTATGTTGTTTCTTATTATTATAGTGTCACAAGAACGATTGAAAAATTATCCTATGGAGAAATCGTTGAGGCGTAGACACTTTTGAAAGTTTTTATACAAAATGTGTCACGAAACACAATTTAAATAGTTGCTGTTGCTACGTCACCAGTGAAGTTTTGTTACGTGAATCGGGCCACAGAGAACTAAAGACCTACTTTAAATAATTCATTCACTCATAATACTTCTGCGAATGACTTCAACCCCTAGTTCAGCGACACGGCAAGATTAGTTCCAGGAATGTATTATAATCCAACAAGTAGAGAAATCAGCGTGTCGCATGCGTTAGTCGCACGTCGCGGCTACAATTAGTCGCTCTTATTAGTTATTTGTCGTGTCGCGAGATTAGGTGCTAGAGATATGACGTCAAGGTGTTAGGCTGACATTACACTGGGCGTGTGCTTGTTATATTTCAGAACAGGAAAGTCTTGATTATTGTTTAATTAACCTACAGGAAATAATAAAGTCATACACATATACACAGTCAGTTGATTCTAAATTAATATTAAACTTTTATTATTGTATAAAAAAATATGAAATTAATTATTTAAGGTTTGCAGCGAATTTACACTACTGCCAGAATATGCTTTTAGGGTTCATATGTGTATATCTGTATGTATGTATTATTCCAACGCATCTTCGAAATGCTATCGATTTCGGAGACTAAAAGTTATATTGATTCTTATATTAACATGAAAAAAAAGGCTAATTATTTTCGAGGTGACTAACAAATTAAAGGGCGACTAACTATTGGTTACAAAAAAAATAACTTGGCAGCGATTAAATATTTTGGCAACTATTAAATTAGATGGGTGTACAAATTGCAAGGTATCATAAAAACTAAATAGTGGCGGCTTCTTTAAGGTAGCAAATATATTAAACAGGCACATAGAAATAATTGGTGGGGTACTATAAATAATGACTTGGCGACTAATACTGACAGTGAGATAACAAACATTGTATTATTGGCAACTATAGGCTTCCATATAAAAATACGCTTTCGGGCTGCGATTTGCAAGCAGCTGTAAAAATTTAAACGGGTACTATAATTAAGAATTAGGGTTTCAGTCTTTTTGTTTGTGGAATCATAATTAGTATCTGGATGACCGAGTTGAACCTGGTTTTTACTTTTTCGGTAAACCGTGTTTTTTGGAAATTATATTTAGATTCGAATTTAATCTCTATTATCAATAAAAGTGTCCCCGGTGTATCCCCGCCGATACTCACCACATGTGACATCTCAGAATCAGTCGCGGCATTGTCACAGCTGAGTTACGAGCGCGATTACACCACATTTAATTTATGTGCGCGACTGTACACGACCCGCTGATTAGGTGACAACTAGAGCTGAGACAAAAACTTTTGTGGCCATTATTGTCACCGTAAAAGTCACAAAGGTTTATGTGCGCGAGTTCACTTTTATTTGAAGTTCTAAAATTTGATTTAAGATATACGGAATTAAGGAAGTGCGTAATTTTGTTTAAAGCGGTTTTTAAGTTAAAAATAAATAGGTTTATGGTAGCGTTCCGTAAATTAAAAGAACTTTTGGTGGTCTCTGGAAATATTATTTTATTGCGTTTTAGGGTTCCCAACCACAAAGGTAAAAAGGAAGCCTTATGGTGCGTCCATGCTTAGCGAACCGAGCACAAGCCGAGCCTCGAACGAGCACACAGCGAGCACGATTCGCGTAGAGTGGCCAGGCTTGCGAGCCTCGACCGTGCGCGATTGTCAGTTATTTCACGTACAAAGGGATTCGCATCGTGCTCGTTGTAGGTTCGTTCGTGGCTCGGCTCGAGCTCGATTCGCATAGCATGATCTTTATTGAGCGATGCCACGTTGGTTAAGATTTTAATTCAATAAACTTGGAACCAAGTTTTGGTATAATTTATTTTGAGCCAACAATTTTTATAGAAAGACTGATGTAGTTTCAATTACAAAACTTCATAAAAACTAAATAAATATACCTACCACTTTTTTTTCATCGACTCCAAAGTAAAAACATTTGTTTTATCACCCGTCTCCATACAGAACCCTAACTTAAAAATTCAACGGTGCAAGTAAACTACAAACGTGGTGAAACTCATTCGTCATGCAATAAACATAAGTTTTGTGCAGTAAAACAAAACTTTTACACCGATCGACAGCCGGCAGCCGCCATTGCGAGTTATTCCACAAATATGGCGGCGGTGTAAAATTGGTGTAAAAATTAACTGTCGGTAATAACGGGTGAATAGTTCGGCAGATACTTTGTGCTACTATGTCTGCCTGATAAATCTTTCTTGGAGAAACTGCGTCGTAAAGTTTTAGTTATGATAGTAGATTATTACCCATTGTGTGGAATATTTTTTTCTGAAAATTTCAACATGGCGTTCAACTCAATAAATCCTATCCTAGTATTAAACGAGCAATATTTGTATATAAAAATTCAAAAGTCTCGAAAATGACTGTAACGATTATGATGTTTTTTATAACTTACGTTTTTATAGCTAAGCGTTTAATAAGTCAAATAATTATTAAATATTTTTGCTAATTTATGTATTTTTGGAACGAAGTGCCTTATCTCTCGTTGCGAAAGGGGGCTAGACGGAAAAAATTAAGACCAAAAGTTGTAACGACACTTTTGGTCTTAATTTTATCCGGCGGCGTGCGCATGTTTCTCTGTCTATCTCTCTCTCTCTCTCTTATAGAAAGCAAGCCAATTATTTTCGTTTCGTCTTTCTATTTCGCATTGAAAAAACAAATATGTAAAATATATAGTAATATTTATACATATTTGCTTTTAACTTCGTTCCATCCGGGTGTCCCTTGACACCTCTCAAGTTTTTTTTGAGTATCGTTTTGTTTTTAATTTGTGTTTCGCTTCTAAATAATTTTATTTTTAAATACATTTCTTAATTCTTATGTGAGTAGGTACCAATAGGTTGCAAGCTGTATTCATATCTAGCAGGATACAGTAGTGTTTTAAGTTATTAACTGTGTATTTTAACATGAATACTTATTGTACCCAGTTTTGTGAACCAAATAAAAAAATGGGTTTTGGGGGCGTAAAATCGATCTAGCTAGGTTTCAAGGAACTTTATCCTTACTAATATTATACATGCAAAAGTAACGCTGACTGTCAGTCCCGTCTCTTGATGCCTCTGAACCGATCGCTTCAAAATTTGGCACGATGTAAGATGGCATGGAGAGGGATTATTATCTGATGGTAAATGGTCATCTGCAATGGTCTATGTAGGTTTGCAATCATCATCATCAGTTTATAATGTCCCACTGCTGAGCACAGGGCTTCTTTCACAAATTAGGAGAAAAGGAAAGGCAGATACTCCACCACGCGTGCCCACTGCGGATCGGTGGAGGTAGGCTAGTGGTCAACCTACTGTTGGAGTTTTCAAGCCGCCTAGAAGGCCTCCGACTAGCTTATCAACTATCACGAACCAACGGCTTTACGTGCCTTCCGAAGAACGGAAACGGTCGATTTGAAATACTACTAGACGGTCAGTTACTGGTCGATCGATTAAGAACAGCTAATCATGTTACACCACGAGCGCTTCAATACCAGAGGAATTTCCTATAGGTATGTTGCCAAACCTGAAGAACCCATCTCAATGATCCGCAGTAGAAACATCCGACTGGATCGCTGTGTGTGGACGATCGAGGTGACTCGGTCTTCCACTTTTCGCACGTTACCGCTAGGAACGTTATACAACCTCTAGTCAAGAAACACAAGTTTTCTACCGCATGCAGTGTCGAAATACCATAGCCTATTTATTTAGTACAATTGTTATGACATAATTGAGGGTAAGCAAATCTGTACCATAATAAAAACCATTAATGATAGATTTCCGCACCATAAACCCAATTAAAAAACACTAACAAAAAACCACGCCAAAATATAACTTTATTACATAAAAAGGGTATAAAATTATTTTTACACGTAAAAACTGCACATTTTATAGCGGCCAAAATTACTTCATAAAAAAGGCATTTTTATTGGTCGGCGAGATTGAGCGTATAAAAAATTATAATGAATTCATTTGATAAAGTTTGGAAAGGGAAATTAATTGAGCCTCCGATGCCGCCGCCGCCGCCGCCGCCGCCCGCCAGACGAAAACAGCGTCAAGTGTTTGCTCGGCTTTCCTGTACATCCAGCTCGAATACTGTAGCTCGCCAATCATGTGGATAGGGCATTGTCTTAAAAGAATCATGGCGAGATCCATACATTGATTTTAAAAAATAAAACATTTTAGAGAGTTTTGAATCACTTCCAACGTTTAGATTACATTACCAGCAACATATTAATATACTTGAAGTATTTTATAAGCCCCGCAAAACTTAACAAGAACATAATGGTTTAGGTCGTGATTCGCCGGCATGGCATAGAATGTCGCTTTTTTATCCCCGGGATCTAAAAATATTTTAAATGCCTCAAGTTATTCCTAAGGCACCAAGAATCAATAATAACGTCATTTGAACTTCTCAAAAGTCTTTTTTTTTTGTTCAAAACTCGCCATGATTCTTTGGAACATGGAGCATTTTATACAACATGGCGCCCCGTTGGTAAACCTGAAGAACCTTTACTACTTGTTAGATACCACGTCGCATAATTTCTTTTTAAAGCGTACAAAATGAAATACTGCATGAAATTGTACCTACTGAAAAAAAAAACACTAGGAGAAATTCCCAATTTCTCACTTTGTGAATGGCTACGGTAACCGCTTACCATCAGGCGGGCCGTATGCTTGTTTACCGGCTTAGTCGAATAAAAAAAAAAAAAACACAAAATATAGATCACTTGCTGTCCTTGGTGATTTCATCATTCTTGTGATGAAAAGTAGCCTATATCACTCTGGGACATCCAAAATAACAAACAAACTTTACCTCTTTTTAATATCTCTATAGTATAGAATTACAGATTTTTGTATAGACCTGCTATAAAACAGAATAATGCAAAGATATTCAAAATCTGCTGGCTTACAAAATAATCGACAAAATTACCACATCCACGTAATCAACTCGTACAAAGATCCGCGTGATATCTTGAAGGGCCAGAAGGGTTTGGCGTCGTCTGAGCATACATTATGCATGCTAATTTATTGACGGGTCAGCGAGACCGCGCGCCGTTTCACGGTTAACTTCACTTAGGGTGCGCATGCAGAGGGTTGTCTTTTATTTTAATAATCAAAAAGCAAGGTTTTTTTTTCTGTTACTTGTGTCATAGGATGTACAGGCCGGGCCAGTAGGCTCGGTTGGTAGACCCACTTATCACGGTGCAGGTCGCAAGTTCGATTCTTACACAGGATCACATTTATGTGCATGAACATATGCCTGCGAGTCCTGAGTCTAGATGAAATTTGTATTTATAATTTAGTAGTATTTATGATATTTAGTCTAAGCTTGTCAATAGTCACAGTGATAACAAATTGTGTGTTTAGTGTTTCCCTTTAGTTATTTTTTATTTCTAAGGCAGACTTAAGTAAGTCATGCTCACTTTAAGGCCTTTGCTTGCGGCGGCGTCGTGTGACGGGTCGCTCACTTCCCTCCAATATGGCGAGGAGGGCGATGGCTGCCACACGCGTCATACTTGTGAACAGGTGCTGCTTGTGGGGGCTGGTCTACTTAAGTTTGCTATTTATTTACTTATTAAATATTTTTTCAGTCTACTTTGTAATTTTGCCGCCGCGCCGGGGCACGCAATTGTTTTCAGTGCGATTAGAATGTAAATATTATGTAATTAATCTAAGCCTGTTTTGAAAAGAGTAATTGCTGAGTTTATTGCCGGCTCTTCTCAGCAAATGCAACCTTCCGAACCGGTATTAGAGTCAGACTTTTCATAAGTGCCTGCGAAGGTCTATTTGAATAAATGATTTTGAATTTTGAATTTTTTTTTAATTAATATTGAGTTTGTATTTATAAAAAGGAACTGTTGTATTTGTAGTTACCTATCTAGGTTCCATATTGTACAAGCTCGGCTTAGTTTGGGACCAGATATTCGTGTGTGAGGAATGTCCCAGGATATTTATTTATTATAGTTTCAAAGTCATTGACCTAACAAACCATCCTATTCTTCTTTTGAACCGTTACTTCGGGCGAATTCGGCAGCTCTCGGGACCCGAAATTGAACAACCAATTAGCGTTATCCGTGAATTCCTTTCGAGTTCCATAGCAACCCACGTCAAAGACACTGGCACGTCTGGTTCACGCACTAGCGTCAACAAACGCGGCAGTCAGCAGTTAAAAGTGGTAATGGAATTACATATCTACCACATTGGTAATTTTAAGTAGATACTAATGTTTTAATTGGATACAATCCCAGAACATGCTTCAAAACAATTCCTTATTTACAAACACTTCAATCCACAGAATCTAGAAACTTTAAATATTGCACACAGCTTTTAACTAAGCAAGGGTTTTTTCAAAATTCAAATCCTATGGGGGTTTACCATGATCTATTTTATCATGGTAAAAATGGGGCGAAAGGCTAGACTATAATTTGCTGCTCGGTGCGGGTATATTGCTTCCATTCATCCCTTCTATACGCCAATCCACTACCAAAACGCACTTGATGTCTATTTTTGCGTTTCACCCGCTGCGTTTTTCCGATAACGTGCGTACATTAATCCATAAAAAAGATGTAACATCTAAGGAACGAAACAAAAGTTCTAATTTCGAAATGTCTCGAATGGTTCCGATGAAAGTTGAATTGATTGCCTCCAAATTGCCGTCGAGTTAAAATGTATTGTGTCGCCATCCGCTGATGGAGATTAACATGCCGATGGCGACCTCGTTTATTTCTTTAAATTGTTCTAAAATAAAGCTAGACTAAAAACTGGGCTAAGATCTGGTTTAGTATTTGAAGTATACTTCGGAGAAAACAGGCTTCCTGGCAACAAACAACTGTTGGTAGGATAAGCGTTACTTTGAGAATATTCGTAGATGTAGTATAAAAAATTTGGAAATAATACGTTTTCATCTGACAAAATAAGTATTCAGTAGTAAACTCCAGTACCAAAGAACTCTAGCCAGATCTTCTCAGTTCAAGTGTATTTCGAAGTGCCTTATCAAGGCCTAAACTAAATAAATGACATTTTGATTTTGTAATACTCTCTCATTCAGACCTACTTAGTAGTTATTATTATCAGCAGGAACAGTTCTATTTCATTTTAATGATTTTGTTAATGCCGTATTAAACGGGCTGCGTCTTGTACCGATGTCGATGTACTGAGAATATAATAAAAAAAAATGTTAAGAATATTGAAAACTGTAATTGCTGAGTTTAGTTCCTGCTCTTCTCAGCAAAAGCAACCATTCAAACCGATATTAGTTAGACTATTCTTAAGTAGGTACCTACTGCAGAATTCTAGAGTCGGCAACTTTTTAAATTCAAATTCAAAATCATTTATTCAAACAGAACTTCGCAGGCACTTATCAAAAGTCTGACTCTAATACTCTAATACCGGTTCGGAAGGTTGCATTTGAAAAAAGTTGCGATAAAAAGGAGATCTTGAAATATTGATCAAAATTCTATCAGAAACTAAATGGTCCCACTATGAGCATGCGTGACATCTCAAAGGTTTTCCCTAGTCACTTAGTCACCAAATAAGGGTATTTCGTAAGCAGATCGTTTTGACGGAGTATTTCCCAGTGAGTACGTCACGGCTATGGATCGCGTGTCACAAACCAACACCGTGGGAACTGATGCAAGTGACACCAGACAAGTTATTTTATAAGTGTGGTAGTGTATGATACAATTTGTGTTATTATTCGTGAAATTAAGTCTGTTCTATTTCATGTCTTCAATATTTAAAGAGTATTTCTTGTGGACTAAAAGGTGATAGCCAATGAGAGGCACGCAATTGTTGTCAGTGCGATTAGAATATAAATATTATGTAATGAATCTAAGCTTATTTTGAAAAGAGTAATTGCTGAGTTTATTGCCGGCTCTTCTCAGCAAATGCAACCTTCCGAACCGGTATTAGAGTATTAGTCAGACTTTTCATAAGTGCCTGCGAAGGTCTATCTATTTGAATAAATGATTTTGAATTTTGGAAGCCTGCTTGGTTAAAGTATGCTTTCCCTCCATGTGGCATTAGACGACATGTATGTTCTATTTTTTTTAATAAATACAAAATACTAATAAAAAAGCTACTTAGCGTAACATTCTTATACAGGGTGTAACGGAAATTGTATATCCATTACAGTAATCCATTTTTTGGTATATTGTGACTCACAACGATAATGATCTTCATTGAGAGGTGACACGTTGGTTATGGTTTTAATTCAATAAACTTGGAAGCAAAAATTTGGTATGAATTTTTTTGTAATATTTTTCGAGCTGAATATTTTCATAGAGTCTGTACTTGATGTAGTCTTCACCCCCTTAGGGGTACATAGCCTTTTTGTTACACCCAGTATAAATAGGCTATGAAACGCAAATTATATTTCTTGAAATTGAACTAGCCTAAGATAAGGGTATTCTTCTTCTTAGTTTTAAGTTTGGCAACCAAATCCAAATTGGGACTTATTTCTGCCAGTGTCAAGTTATATTATAGTTTCCAGTCACAGTAAATCACTTTCACATTAGTCCTCAGTCGGTCAAAGTCATGTTTTACTAAAATGGTGGTCATTGTACTAATACACATAATTCATTTCATTTCACTGCACTGGTGCACATGGATTGATCTTTATTGTATAAAATACCACCGATAATTTGCAATAAAATTCAAAATACACGAATTTATGAAAAATATACGAAAAGGCAACGTCACTCTGCTCCCGCCAAAAATTCCATAAGGTTATTCATAAACATAAACATAAAATGACAGTTTTATAATATTAATATAGATATTAAAATCTATGAATCTCCCCACAACATCTATTCACAATTTTACTCATCCCAAAAAAATACAACAAAAATAAAAACGACAAACTGAAAGAAAAATGTCAGTCTGAAGGATCTAAATTGTCCACAATAAAGCGAAATGGAAATTCATTCATTAAGCAAAGCGACAGTATCGTTAGAGGAGAAGCCGCCAATAAAAATGGCGGCTATAAAAAATCATTTAATACCTTTTATTGATAGTTTAACGGCGAACCACTGCATTTTGTATTCCCGTCATTATGACGTACTTGTTTCCATTGTATACGACAACTTTTATTAAAAACTGAAACTCAATACTGATTTATTTTATATAGGATCTGTTATGACACAATTTCTATACCACCGGGTCAAACTATAAAGCCCCGCCAAGAAACTCAGTTATACTTATGAAATTCTTATGTGTACGGGGTGGATACGACACTTCGACACGAAATGAAACCACGTATAGTACTCCAACTTCGAAAAATACAGATTTTTCAGACATTTTGTCATAGGAATCATGTACCTTTTGTATGAAAAGCCGTATTTTTTTTGCGAATTTGAAGTTGGTCCCATAATAAAAGTCAATCGTATTGACGATTACTTTACGTGGTTTCATTTATTGTCGTATTGTCGTATCCACCCGGTATAATTAGAAACTAAAATACTAACCACTCTAATACGAATTAATCAGAATTATTTACATTACACTGTATATTGTTAGAAAATCAGACAGGTATTTTCTTCTTCCTTCCTGGGATATAAAGTATCGTATGTTTAATTTCCGTGATGCAATTTTCAAATTTTCATCAAATTCGGTAGATAGACAGTTTTTGGCAGCAATTTTTTACTCTGTGTCTACAGTCTACACAATAATTTCAAAAAATTGAGAACTATTAATATTCTGATATTATTATTATTGATATCTATTTGTTTGATCAAATAAATAAATAGATATCAAATCAAACATCTAAAGCAAATTATCTTATCGTACCCAACAATGGAGCCCCTCCGCGCACAAACTTGCCTGGGGTCTCACGGCACTGTATAATTTTATTCGACGAACTCGCCAATTCCCGCCAATGGGGAAATAATGACCATCCAATAGCTGTAGCGTTCGACCCGGCGCCGCTTGCTTAAGCGCAAACACTCGCCTTGATTGATTGCCATTTGGGCATCGTAATGTTTCGTTTGGCCGTCTTATCGACTTCCCAGATCTGGCATTGCATTTTGTGTATTTATAGGGTTGTCAATTGACTATTTAGTAATGACTTTTTCTATGGAAGTTTGGCTTCTAATATGTTTTTGGTTCTATTTTTCTACTGTAAGATATTTAAATAATAGATTCAAATACACTCAACGGCATTGAACTTGGCCCAAGTGGAAATTTAATACAAAAGAGGTGTTTTCAGCAAAGATTTTCTCTTTTTTAATGTTGATATTCGGTATCATTTAAAATACAGAAAAGACAATCAAAAATCAATTGAAATCAATTGAATTTACCTACCGTGCCAATTCTCGTACACGCCAAAAAAATATATATGAAGATTGAAATTAAATTTATTGAAAAAAAGTAAACAAAATTAAAAATCATTTATTCAAATACACCTTCGCAGGCACTTGAAAGTCTAAGTCTAATACTCTAATACCGGTTCGGAAGATTGCATTTGCTGAGAAGAGCCGGCAATAAACTCAGCAATTACTCTTTTCAAAACAAGCTTAGATTCCTTATTAACACCTCACATGGCCAAATTAAACGTTTCCACTTTTAAAATGACTACACTTCCGCAAGCTGACTTTTTGGCTTTGTAATGATACCGACGGCAGTGCAAAATGATGATAAAATGCAATGCAAAAATTATGAAACAAAGGTTTTTATATACTGCTTACTCAGAGCACTGGCCTGTTTTTGATAAAAATTACATCTCAATTATTGTATCGCTTAGCGTGTATTCGCTCAAAGAGCAGCTCGACTGTGGAAGTACCTCCACCTTACAGAATACCGCAGCCAAATAACTTTATGTTGTGTAAAGTTGTGTTCCTGCGCGTGAGTAAGGTCGCCAGAGCTCATAGGGGAAGGGGGAAAGGTCGGTAACGCGTGAGTGTTGCAAGAGTCCATATGGCTACGGTAACCGCTTACCATCAGGCGGGCCGTATGCTTGTTACCCGACTTAGTCGTATAAAAAAATAGTTCTTTTTATACTATTGTTTTTCACACATATTGTAATTTTTACTTCAATGCTGTCAATGCTAAATAAAGCACGTCTTTCCTGGTCTTTTTCGTTGAATAACCTCCACCTATTCAGCCTGGGAGCCTCCAGCTCCCAGAAAGATAATATTAAAGAGAGAAAATCTTAGCTGAATACACGTTCTCTGCCGTTCTATGCTGGTGAGTTTATAAATAATAATAATAATAAATATCCTGGGACATTGCTCACACACAGTCATCTGATCCCAAACTAAGCAGAGCTTGTACTATGAAACCAGATAACGGATATAATACATAATTACACCCAGACTCAGGACATACAGACATGTTCATGCACACAAATGCATGTCCCGTGTGGGAATCGAACCCACGACCAGGCAGCGGCGCGATAAGTAGAATCTTGACCCGAGTGTTAACCAACCGCGCCAGCTGGCCCGTCAAGTTATAAAAATGTTATATAAATACAACGTTTTTCGTATTAAATGATCCAACCCGAATAGCTTCAACACAATATTATTCCATCAACGCGTTAAAAAACGAAAGCACCAAGCTTTATTTATCAATTAACATTTCAAAATCTCTATTAATCAGACGCCGGAGCTCCATCAAAGGAAGTAATTAATTCCCCCCTCCACCCTACCATCCCCCCTTTATTCACTTCGCCAAACGCTTGTTTCTATATTAAAGGACAATTAACGAACACCTGTGGGTTAATTCGTACAGTTAAATGCGTTAATTTTTATCATAAGTACTTGTAATCGACGGAAACGCAGGCTCGGTGTATGCTAAAAATCGTTTGTTGTTTAAGAGTCCGTGAGTTTGCTTTTTACGTTATCTTCTATTATATTGTGGGACCTGCGTACTTTTGTATGGTCCTGGGGGGCTAAAAAGGAAGCTTTAGGTTACAGATTATATTACCTATTGTAATTAAATTAATTCAATTCAATGTTCTTCATTTATTTAGTTTGATATAAATGCATCGATTTATTATGTCTGTCTAATTGTTATATTTTTTTATTTTGTGATATTTAGTCTAAGCTTGTCAATAGTCACAGTGATAACAAATTGTGTGTTTAGTGTTTCCCTTTAGTTATTTTTTATTTCTAAGGCAGACTTAAGTAAGTCATGCTCACTTTAAGGCCTTTGCTTGCGGCGGCGTCGTGTGACGGGTCGCTCACTTCCCTCCAATATGGCGAGGAGGGCGATGGCTGCCACACGCGTCATACTTGTGAACAGGTGCTGCTTGTGGGGGCTGGTCTGCTTAAGTTTGCTATTTATTTACTTATTAAATATTTTTTCAGTCTACCTTGTAATTTTGCCGCCGCGCCGGGGCACGCAATTGTTTTCAGTGCGATTAGAATGTAAATATTATGTAATTAATCTAAGCCTGTTTTGAAAAGAGTAATTGCTGAGTTTATTGCCGGCTCTTCTCAGCAAATGCAACCTTCCGAACCGGTATTAGAGTATTAGAGTCAGACTTTTCATAAGTGCCTGCGAAGGTCTATTTGAATAAATGATTTTGAATTGAATTGAAAAAAGCTAATTAAGCATATTGCTACGCAATTCATTTTTTCGAATTCTCTGCAGATCCTAAGTGATTCCAATATTTTTTGGTAAAATAGTTACTCATTATATACAACTCATTTCATTAAAAGATTTGGAATTGATTAATTGCATAAGATCTGCTTTAAATTCGAAAAAATGAATTGCGTTAGCAATATTGCTTTTTAGGGGGCCTGTCTGCCACAGTCCGCTGCCGTGATTCGGGGAACTTCTTTCAAATAGACTTTCGTAGGCACTTATAAAAAGCCTGACTCTAATACTCTAATACTCTAATACCGATTCGGAAGCTTGCATTTGCTGAGAAGAGCCAGCAATAAACTCAGCAATAACTCTTTTTTTTTTTATACCACTAAGGTGGCAAACAAGCATACGGCCCGCCTGATGGTAAGCGGGTACCGTAGCCGAGAGTTGCGATGGTAGAAGGTAGCCGTGGGCATCAAGTCGAACAATTCCTTAGAACACTCTCCGTTGTACAAGCGGTAGAACACACATAAGGAGGCAAAGTCTCTCCTCAGACTGAGGGGCTCTAAATCGCTTGTGAGCTCGAAATCGTCAACAATTCTTACGGCACGTCGCTGAACCGAGTCTAAAGGCCTAAGCTGGTATCCAGGTGCTCCCGCCCATAGACAGCAGCAGTACTCCATATGACGCCGGACCTGCGACTTATAAAGTTGCAGTCTTTGCCCCGCTGTGAAGTACTGCCTCGCTCTGTTGAGCACTCCAAGCTTATTGGATGCCAGCTTAACCTTGTCTTCTAAGTGACTTCGGAACAAAACGTTTCGTTTCAGAACAATATTGCTCGTAAGTGAATATTTTTCAATAGCCAAATCAAGATAAGGACTCTCGACGTCCTAAATATAAATTGGCTCAATAAAGTATAGCCTGCCTCGTGGACTATTCAATTCTGACTAAAAACTGTCGTCTGGCCGCATTCATCAGGTTATCAATGGCATCGTGGAATTGGCTGCGAGCTCTCCGCGCGGCTCATTCGTTATATAAACATGGACTTGGAGCTATAGATTGTAAGATAATAACTGGTTGCCTTTTGTTACAGATGTTTATTACTTTTATTTAACTGCTAGCTAACCCTTTTTAAAATAAAGCCCCCCCTAATGACCTAGCCCCCCATAGCACAGGGAATCCTAGTTTGAGGGGCTAGAACTCACTTAAAATTACATACATAAATGTTAAAAATAAAAAATAAATGTACTTACCTACTTATAAGTTATACGCAATGTATGTACCTACTATATTACTCCGAATAAAGAAATTATTATTTAAATAAATGAAATTTAGGCTGTGCCTTATCTATCAGTAAGTCGAGGTACTAGTACTTGGTCGAGGTCCTCGGGCTCTACCGCGTAACTTTGGTGGTAATCGTAACGAACACCATTAATTATTTCATCCAATGACGCGCACGCGGTACGAAGCGACGATGACCATTCTTGGGACCTGATTGGATGAAATTCATTAATGGTGTTCGTTACGATTACCACCAAAGTTACGCGGTAGAGCCCGAGGATTGTTTACTTTTATTATGATCGCTGTGTGCAGCGACCGCCTAAACAAATAAGCTCTCGGGGCTTCCGTGCAGGCTATAAACTAAACATGTTAATTTATAACGATTTATAAACTATACATTTAAATTTATAACAGTAATGATAAATAAATATATTTCTTAGAAAAACTGGCAAAAAAACTAGATTATAAAATAATTCTTAATCTGAAAAACCAACATTATTAGTAATAACACAGAAAAGATAATAGCACTGACGTAGTAATAATAAGGTAGGTAATGTTTGTAAATCCATTTATAACGCATACGTTCCAATAATTAAAAATGTAGAATTAAGTAATTTATGTATAACCATAGTTTTAATTTAATGTTTTATATTATATTGTAATTATTTATTTGCTGTGCCCTAACAGGGTTTCATGTAGTGCCTTAATAATATTTGTCAACTTATCTACACATGAAAAATGCAATAAACATTTGAATTTGAATTTGAATTTGAATAGCATTCATAATATTGCGATGAAACTTTGATCAGTTCTAGTCTCGTTCTATAGAACGAAAACAAATATTTATCACTAAAATGTATTTACGTGTTACTAAGACTAATTAGCAACTTACATCTGTTTATGTAGCAATTCTATCGTTATCTATTGTTTTTTCTTTCTTAATTATCTAGCTGATTATTGGCTTACATCCGGTGTTTACTAATGAAATAACTAATAAAGGAAGCGAGGCATAAGATGGACTTGTTAAATAACATTATTGTATTGCAGATATCAAATCTAATTAAGTTTTAAATAACTTAATTGGATGATGATTTGATAATGGGACCGTCTCTTGTCATCCCAATATTTTTAAGGGACTTGAAGGTATACTCTGATGGCTTTTACTACCTAATCTATAACTATAATATGTCTTCGAGGCTGCCACTGCAGCCAATCATCGGCAAGAATCTCAGCAGCCCTTTGGTTAGCCAATCTAATGCATTGGCAGAAAAGTTCCCCGCCCACCCGTCTGTCGAGGATACGATGAGATTAGATCCATGAGGAGTTATGTCGAGTCCGAAGATGTAGCACTCTTACCCAGAAAATGCCTATTCACTATAAGACGTATTAAAGGACAGATCCTTTATTTAATACGTCTTGTTTAAAGGCCAATAATGTACGAACAAATTCGCAGGCTTCAGACCCACACAATCCCATGATTGAAAGAATATTGATTCTCGACCGCATAACTTTTAAACTGAAGTGTATAAAAATGATGACTCTATTAATTCGGAAATATAATTATATTCACCAATATTGCTCCGAAGCACTCGTGGTGTAGCATGATAAGCCGTTCTTAATCAACCGGCAAGTTAAGCTACCACCATCGTGGTCGGTACCTGGATGGGTGACCGCCTAGTGGTATTTCAAATCGAGCGTTTCCGTGCTTCGGAAGGCACCGTAAAGCCGTAAAGCGGTTATCACTTAATTGTGATTGTCGTTAAGCTAGTTGGAAGTCTTCTAGGCGGCTTGAAAACTCCAACAGTAGGTTGACCACTAGCCTACCTCCACCGATTCGCAGTGGGCACGCGTGGTGGAGTGGTGGGGCCATTCCCTTTCACCCTGACTTGATAGAAGGAGGCCTGTGCTCAGCAGTGGGACATTATAGGCTGATGATGATGAATATTCCTCTCGTGGCTTTTTAGACCCCTAAGATGCAACTGATTTTTACAGACGCGAGACGATCAGTGTTTATATCAGTTAAATAAACAGATTTTTATACAAAATTCTCGTGCAGAACGAATTCTGAAGCACCAAATTTGGAGCAATATGGTCTTACATCTGCATATACAGAAAACCACATTCAAACAAATTCTCGCAAACTCATCGAAAAGCGATGAAATTCAGTCTTCCTCATTTAATTTAATAATATCGCTTGGATGTAGAGAAAAATCTGTCCAAATAAATCTTCGAACGCGTCCAAAATTCAAGTAAATTTACATAATCGACCACTCCTCGGTACCAACGTTTCACCGAGCGTCGAACCATGTTTCATTGTAATTTTAATACAATACCAGTTTACTAATGCTGCCGATAAACACTTTAACAACTTATTTGCAACCTTCTCTACATAACAACAAGAGTTAAACAAAATGTTTAGAAGTAGTCATATAAAGTTTGTATCGGTACATTTAAGTGCGAACGGACCACAATGGGACAAAGGAGCGAGCGCAATTAAAGTGGAGCTTTTTGCGAGCTTTCGTGTCGTTTTAGTGTCGATCGCTTTTGTGTTGCGATGCATTGATTTTATTTATTATCAGGTACTGTCTGTCCGTCCGTTAGGGGTTGAATTACGTATAATGTGACAATTGTAAAAATAGACACTATTGATAATGTTTTGCTACCCGACTACTAAGTAAACTCAGTTACATCCTGGTACTTATTTTTATTTATTTATTGCAAGATTCAAACGGTTTTTTTTTACAAATTTTGTATATAAACATGTTACAACAAACAAACAAACCTGGAGATCTCTTAAAGATTTACAAATTAGCTATATAGACATCACAGAACCTACGGTCTACAGTACACATAACAAACAAACAACACAAAAACCACATTACTAGAACAAATACTATAAATAATACATAATACAATAATAATTAACAATAATAAAATAATAATTTTGTTGAATTGAAATCAGTTTATGGGCTTTTTTTACCAAAATAACCTGGCAGGAGGTTTATACCACATCAAAGTTTTGTCCCCAGCATAGAAGACTTCAAAAAATAGCAGTCTCTTTTACATTACTTGTAAGGACTTGCATAACTAGAATTCGATTTATTTCAAAATGACTTCCCTGAACGTATCTCAAAAAATAGCTTATAACTTTGTGTGGTCAAAATATTGCTTAAACTTCGATTTCAATTGAAAAGTCATTTCATTCAGTTTAGGCCCTGACACCCCCTAGACAAGATGACAATCGCCATCGTTAGTAAACGATCAACCTTTGTTTGGGATTGACATTTCAAATCGAAATAAAACGTTATTTTTAACAATCACTTATGTTACAACGGTTGATCGTTTACTAACGATGACGATTGTCGACAACCATCTCGACACTCACTAACGCTACAATTGAGTCTAACACCGTTTCGGAATACACATAATAATATAATTCTACACCTATAGGAATTATAAAAGAAGTTGATAGGTATTTTGTCATAATATATCTTTAATATTTCCAACCATTGAAGAAGCCAGTCTGTCAGGAGGCTGGCAACACAGGCGCTTATTAAAAACATCTCAATGATGTATTGCAAGTAATTTCTGTGAAATACTCGCTTCTATCCTGTCGCTAGGGATGGACACTTTCGCAATTCGATGAAAGTGTAAAGTATTTTTATCATTAGTTTTTGACGATTTGTAATACTGATCTAAAACTTTCTGGGTTTGAAAAAAGCGATTTTGGCCATTATATATTCATCATCATCATCATCAGCGTATAATGTCCCACTGCTGAGCACAGGCCTCCTTTCACAAATGAGGGTGAAAGGGAATGGGCAGATACTCCACCACGCGTGCCCACTGCGGATTGGTGGAGGTAGGCTAGGGGTCAACCTACTGTTGGTTGTTCAAGCCGCCTAGGAGGCATCCAACTAGCTTAACGACTATCACAGTTCAGTGATAACCGGGACCAACGGCTTTACGTGCCTTCCGAAGCACGGACTATATATTACTGAAAGGAATTCATTTTCCAAATTCATTGCAAATTATATGCAATCAATCAAATCCGAATCTGTTAACGAATCGAATATTATGAACTGGGTGACTATTAAAAAAATGGTTTTGCATAGGATCTGCTATGAATTAGGTAAACTAATTCTTTTCAGCAATATATTTCGAATGGCCTTTATCTACCTAGAAAATCCTAATGGAAAATTAATCATTCCCTAAACAAACAGTAATCATGTCAACGAAATCAATTTATTATCATAAATATCGATTAAAACAATCGACTATCGACAACACTATAGCCAATTGGGGGTTCGCCGTTCAGAGCTGGTGATCCCCGAAGCTGACTCGAGGGTTATTGTTGGATATGATTTATAGGTTTCTTAATAAATATGTCGAGTGGTGCGATCGGTTGCTGTTCTGTTTTATTATTAATTGTGCCGTTTATTAATTAAGGTTGCGGTGCGGCTCGGCGGAGATGGGTTGCTGGGTTCAGTAAATTGAACGTGGTAATTTTAAACATTTCTTTTTTGCAATAAAATTCTGTTTGTTTTTGGTTGCGATGAGCCTATGAATATGAAGATTTACCATATCGAGCCCTGACTTTTCGAGTGAAGTAAAACTGTGAGAAAAGTCAAAGCCGAAGCCATTTACCTAGTACAGGCAAAGAGATGAAAGCTAGTGAAATTACCATCTGATATAGGAATAATAGCAATTATAATCGTCTTTATTAATCGATCGGCAAAGTTAAGCTACCACCGGTGAGGCTGGAGCCTAGTGGTATTTTCAACTCAAGCACTTTCCTTGCTTCGAAAGACACGTAAAGCTGTTAGTGGTTTGTGATAGTCGTTAAGCTAGTTGGAGGCCTCCTAGGCGGCTTGAAAACTCCAACAGTAGGTTGACCACTAGCCTACCTCCACCGTTTTCCCTCATTTGTGAAAAGAAGACTGCTGAGCAGTGGGCATTATAGGCTGATGATGATGATTATGATATAACAATTCACAATCCAAATTCTATATTCCCAAAATATCGTACAAAATTGTAAATAAAACACTGTATTTTTCACAGATAATAGCATAATTTTTCCAAGCGTTTCCCATCATTTGCTACATAAAAAACCCGTGGCTCCCCTAATGTCCTAGCATTAAGTTAAAACCAAAATCGGTCAAACGGTCCGGAGGTACCGGGCTCACATAAACAGACAACCAGTTGTCTGACACGGGCAATTTGAACTAAATGGGCTGCGGCTCATTTGTTCCCAGCTTGTTTTGGACGATGTCCTAAGATAATACTGAAAATTGTGTAGATGGGACACTAAAGATTACCTACACCCTCGATATTACCGTTAGTACCTCCAAATCTGGATAGATATCCAACATACAGATGTTTGTTCTAGCCAAAGGCAGCAATCGACTCAGATCATTTTGGGAGCATTTTTATAGAATTCTACTATATTAAAGATTATATATTTAATTTAATGAATTTTGCCAATATCACATGCATTGCCATGGTTTTCCGAATGGAATACAGCATGGGGTTCTTCAAAAAGGGTGTGAAGAGATTTCTTCAGGGTCGGCAACGCGCGAGTAACACCCCTGGTGTTGCAAGCGTCCATAGGCTACGGTAACCGCTTACCATCAGGCGGGCCGTATGCTTGTTTTCTACCTTTTGTGTATAAAAAAGAAGAAAAAAAACATTTGCACAACACCTAGTGTGTGGTTGTGTGTTTACAATCCTGAACCTAGTCATGTAGCCATGTACCATAGTCCTACATACCTACTTAGTTCATTTCACTGACCTTCCATGAGGTAAAGCTACTTTAACATTTTTAGTGTATTGTATTGAATGCATAGTTGTCTTTCTTTCTTACATTGAGACATGTGTATATATGACAGAAGTACGGAAGAAATGTTTACGCACAAACTGCACAATATGTCGCTTCTATTACGATGTGTAATCTGTGGTCTCCCCACGGGTGGTAGACTTGCGAACTGGCCCGCTCGACCGCAATGCCGAATGGGTAGGCGCACGGAGCCGCGGCACACTACTATACCGTGCTCTACTTTACTCAGTGAATATTATAGTTTTTATTACATTCTCGGGAACTGTGCATAACTGGGGATCATACTTAATTGTACGGTAGCCAGATAGTATTTATTTATGTGGAAATGTATAGTAATTCTGGGTGCTTGGATCACCTATTGCAGCTATTGAGAACCAGTACCCGTATTTGGGTTACTATACTACAACTGATTGACAATTTTCATTGTGAAAGCGATTTATCCAATTCACTTATAAAAAAAATATCCTGGGACATTCCTCACACACGGTCATCTGATCCCAAACTAAGCAGAGCTTGTACTATGGAAACCAGATAACTGATATAATACATATACTACTCTTTGTTTGTAAATACATACTTAATATACATAATTACACCCAGACTCAGGACACACAGACATGTTCATGCACACAAATGCATGTCCTGTGCGGGAATCGAACCGTTATAAAGATGAGAAGGATATGGTTGAAGATATAGCTGAAAACATTATGTTCACCAAATTAAAAAAAACACAAATAAATTCATTAATATCCTAGGACATTCCTCACACACGGTAATCTGATCCCAAACTAAGCAGAGCTTGTACTATAGAAACCAGATAACTGATATACGGGGTGTATACGACAATACGACATTAAATGAAACCAAGTGAAGTACTCATGTATACGATCAAATATTACTATGGGACCAACTTCAAAATCGCAAAAAAAAATACTGCTCTTCATACAAAAGGTACATGTGTCCTCGTCAAAAATATATGAAAATCTGTAATTTTTATTTTCCGCCCGCATCCAAAGAGGCCAATGCAAATAAAAAAAAAAAATTGTTGATGTCATAATTGTGTATCTCTTTCTCTCTCTCGTGTTCATAAGGATTATGAAAGCTCTTTTCCACGCTTCTGAGGTCTGCTTAGCGTTGCAAAAAGTCTTATGTACATCAAAAAGGTGGCATGCATGATAACTTTTTTCCGAAGGATCTATGTATTATTATAGTAGGTAAATACCTAACTGGAAACATGCCGAAATGTCAACCATAAAAGGTAATATAAAATATTATTATATTTGAGGAATGAACAAAGAGGCTGGGGCTGCGTTGACCCCACGTCGAGCAAATCTCTTCACCAGCACCCCCCGGGGCACTACACCCCGCCGTAATATCTATGGGGTCGCAGGGATAATAACAACTTTCGCATACATAATTTCTTTTTTCATGATTCAGTGATCTGTTATTATGTAAAGATTCGTAAAGAGGTCAAGCAATAAAATATGTTTGTCTGGTTTTTTATTATAGTTCCTTTTACCATATTTTCGGGGAAAGAGTTATATGTGATATATGAGTATTGGTCAGTTGTTTTGTTGTACAGTCAACGTCAAAAAGCTGATCACTTTAGTACCGTTGGTACGGTTCACATAACACAATTGAAATGAAATGAAAATAAATTTGTTTATAAGTTAAAACATAATTAATTTAAGCAGAAAAAACTACAAATTAAAAATAGTAAAAAATTATAAAAGTAAGTAAAATTGCCATAAAACGGTCCCAACTCAGCGTAGGGACCGACCGAATTGCACAGTTTTCATAAAAAAAGTATGTCTATTGTTTATTATGAAAGAGTACTTAAGTGTCAATTTTTTGACGCCGACTGTACTTTTTTGGTTGTCTGGTTTTCATTGCATTAGTTTCGAATAAGTTAGCTGTGTGTGAAGAAATAGCTAGGTATTAAAAACATTAAACTACTAACAACGCATATCTCTCTAAAAACTTTAAAAACAAATAATTCCTGTCGCGGCGCTGCGCCCTGCAACCGCACTCTCAAATTAACCATTTTCAGCGGCACTCAAACGTAAATTGAACAAATTCAATGATTTGTATAAATAATTCTTGTTCTTCCGAGCGTCCGATGCGATGCGAGCCAATCAAATTACTTCACTTTGTTAGTTGATTGCACGCTCGCTAACCAACTACGAAGCTTTGGATGCGATGTAGTCACAGAATATTTAATAGCATGATGTAGTTTAACAAACATTCTAATATCTGGGAAATTAGGCACACGTGTGTGTGCAATAAATCTGCTATATCTACGTATCTAATATTTTTTGATAATGGATCATCATCATCAGCCTATAATGTCTCACTGCTGAGCACATGCCTCCTTTCACAAATCAGGGTGAAAGGGAATGGGCAGATACTCCACCACGCGTGCCCACTGCGGATCGGTGGAGGTAGGCTAGTGGTCAACCTACTGTTGGAGTTTTCAAGCCGCCTAGAAGGCCTCCACCTAGCTTAACGACTATCACAATTAAGTGATAACCAGGACCAACGGCTTTACGTGCCTTCCGAAGCACGGTAACGCTCGATTTGAAGTACCACTAGGCGTCACCCATCCAGGTACCGACCACCACGGTGGTAGCTTAACTTGCTAATCGATTAAGAACGGCTTATCATGCTACGCCACGAGCGCTTCGATAGTGGATATGACGGACTAAACTCAAAAATATAAAAAAATAACATTTTATTTTTAGAGACAGATACATTCTGTCTGAGTCAAAGTCTTCGGGAACTAAAGACGTCCAGTGACATGACATTAACATAGAATATTCTCTCTAAAATCTACTTAAACTATTATTCTCGAACCACGAACCTGCAGTATCTAACCGGAAAAGTTTAAAAACTTAATAACATTAAACTACAAGAGGACAATTTTTACCTCAGTACCATAAAGAGTCACTGTGGAAAATTACCATATCTAAAAGCAGAGTAAAATGACTGGGTAGTTGTAGCAGACAGCACAGTTCGCCGCTCATGGTGTGCCTTAATTAATTTACACCCGTTCTTCTCCTCTGCAGGTGTGAAGTCGTTTTTTTCTATGAAAAATTGTTCTAGTAACCTATTCTGTTGAGGTTAGTTTATTTTTTATACCTTCATTATTTAACTGAGTGTCATAGTTGCAAATTTTAGGAGCACACTACTAGAGAAAAGTTTACGTAGCTTAGGAGATTAGGAGGTTTATATTTTTTCAAGACATATAACATCCCTCGTTTCTAGATGGTACCTAGTTTATGTAAAGTAAAATTACACAGTCCTTTTGCATATTGCAAATGAGAAAGTTTGGATGTTTGTGATTCTATCACGCATATATCGAAATTGGTACTGGATGAAACTTGACACAGTGATAGATCATATTCTAGAGCAGTAGTTCCCAAAGTATGAGTGAGTGAGTTCAGGTGAGTCGCGGTCCAATCAACTTTGGAAACCACTGTTCTAGAATTACGAACGCGGAGTGTAGGCAAAACCACGGGTCGGTAGCTAGATTCTAGCAAACGAAAAATAGCGGCTAATTTCAAAAATATATGTATAGCAACCCCAAAATTAGAAGTCAACCAATAGGATTCATTTTCGCTTCTTTTTTGCATTGTATATAAATAGTTAGCAAATAATTCGAGAGCTACTTTCGTTTGCCAGACTTGAGTAACATATAAAAGTTATTCATGGACAAGCAAATATGCTAATCTCACCTAGAAATATCGACTACGGGATATTGACCCTCAGAAAAAAAAAGCAGCTACAAGTATATATGCACAAATCACTTCCACGTAAGTACTAAATCCAGGCTAGTCATTTGGTGAAATCGACATAGGTCATCGACGATTAGTTTTCGTAGAAATGGTTTTTATTCACATTTCACATTGCGTCACAGTCAGAACAGTCGGACCGTTTATAGGTTTCGACCGTGATTAAACTTTCAACTGGTATCGGATCTCTATGTTAGAAACAAGGATTAAAGAATTTAACAGAAGGCATATATATGAATAGTGGTTCAACGTGGGCCTCCCCGAAGCGTGCAACATTTTTCAGTTCGAAGTGTACCTGTGTATTATAAACCGGTGAATGTAATTATTTTGATGTTCTAGTTTAGAATTTACAAACGTTTGGTGACTGTGATGCACTTATTAAATTATATTTATAAAATAAATCAGTTTTTATTGTATTTGCTTACTTGTACTTGTGTGTACAATACAATCATACAAAGCATCATCAGCCTATAATGTCCCACTGCTGAGCACAGGCCTCCTTTCACAAATGAGGGTGAAAGGGAATGGGCAGATACTCCACCACGCGTACCCACTGCGGATTGGTGGAGGTAGGCTAGTGGTAAACCTACTGTTGGACTTTTTCAAGCCGCCTAGGAGGCATCTAACTAGCTTAACGACTATCACAATTAAGTGATAACCGGGACCAACGGCTTTACGTGCCTTCCGAAGCACGGAAACGCTCGATTTGAAATACCACTAGAGTGGTAGTGCCGATTCTGATGTGCATCAAACTAAACTAAACTAAATTAAAATTTTACTTATTTTAATTAAGGATTTTCTAAACGATATTCTGTTGTCACATCGAACTAAATTTAAATTTAGAAATGACAGGATTAATTTTGATTTTGACAGCTCCTAAATTGAATTGATGGGTGTTGCCATCAAATAAAAATAATGAACGAATGATATACATTTTAATGGAAAAATAATTAAAAATAAACATTTAGTTCATAAATATCATTAAAAAATATATAATTATGTCCAGAAATGTGTATATATTTGTGTTCTTTTCCAATAACGCATAATAAAGTCAGTTGAATATCTTGATTACCTGTGGTATACAGGCATAATAAATATATTTTTAACCTGGCGAGTTTAGTACCTAGTATATTAGTTTTTAAATCCTTAAAATGATAGGCAAGGGTTATTCAACCATACAGCCTTTTCATATGATGTTATTTCTTTGAATATTCGGTCTTGTCGATTTCGACCGTATGGTGGTCGAGTTTTAGTTGTTTCTTCTTCTTAGTTTTAAGTTTGGCAACCAAATCCAAATTAGGACTTATTTCTGCCAGTGTCGAGTTATAT
This sequence comes from Achlya flavicornis, assembly GCA_947623365.1. Lineage (NCBI taxonomy): Eukaryota > Metazoa > Arthropoda > Insecta > Lepidoptera > Drepanidae > Achlya > Achlya flavicornis. The sequence continues at coordinate 13,820,274 of OX392484.1, forward strand.
TATAAAGTAAGTTTTAAGTTAATTTTTTTTGCCCATGCTTTGTGAATTTGTGATGTCATTGAAACCCATTTTACAATCTACTTATAGTCCTACAAACTTATCTGACCCAATGGTCAAAAGAGGAATTTATCAGTCATTTCGAAATGTCAATCGCCATTGATCAAAGAGAATATGAACTCTACGTTCATTAGTTGTTTGCTCCACCAAATTCGATAACAGCGACTCCCTCACCGGGCCAAATAAGCTTGTGGCACTATATTGGTATATCATTGGAAGTGAAAACAAATAAAATAAAACTACGGTTGACTTTTTGGCGGGAACTTGCAGAGTGACGTAGCATTTTCATTTTTATTTTCATAAATTTGTGTAATTTGAGTTTTATTGTGTATTTTTGGTGGTATTTTACCCAATAAAGATCATCGATGTGCACCAGTGAAGTGAAATGAAATGAATTATGTGTATCGTGACTTTTCAAGTTGTCTCAAAATGTCCGTGAATAGTTTTAGTACAATGACCACTATTGTAGTAAATCATGACTTTTATGGACGGTGACTGACTGAGGATTATAATGTGAAGTGATTTATTGTGACTGGAAACTATAATATAACTCGACACTGGCAGAAATGAGCCCTAATTAGGGCTTGGTTGCCAAAATTAAAAATAAGAAGAAGAAAACTACGGTTATCACATAATTTTGTAGTCCAGTGTACGTATGTAACATATCCCTATCTTGCTTTGTCCTTATTCTATGCAAATATTTAGAATTATGAATAATCCAGATCAAAATATCCACTTTCCAACACTATTTCTATAGGACTAAATTTAATCCACATCTAATTAGGTGACGACTAATTTTAGTTTGACATTTCTAATTTTAGACATAATTTGACGTAAAACGTGACCAACAGAATAGAAAAATTGCACACTTAACTAAATTGAGTAACTAAAACGATATTAGTGCTGTCAAACTAAAATTTAGTTTAATCGTACGCCAACTGAATAGGAAACGTCGATTTGACAGGACTTAACTAAATTTAAGTTAAGAATAGTTTAGTTTGTGCCAACAGAATCGGCACCATTGTTTACTGTTTCCATTCTACATACACAAATATTAAAGCGCCTGTTACTATCATAGTGTAATAACGTTGCGTGTAAAATATTGCTATCGTAATACGGACAGGCGTCCGTGTAACTAGAGCACCAATTTTCTGTTTTCAAGTTATATCTACGCTGTTGAATATTAGTTCTATATATTGGTGAAAGTAATACCTAAAATGGCTGGAAATCATAATTCTGTTTATTGAATACGATAATTTTCCAGCGAAAATTGAATAAAATTTATTTTCTGAATTAAATCATTGGTCGAAATATTCATAATAATGATTACCGTCATGATTTACTGGTAACCTGAAACCAGTAATTTATGTTTTAGACCCACATGTAGACATTAAATAAAATTCTAATATTTGATTCTTCTAGAATCTTCTTGATGAAACTTCTAGAATACATAATATTCAGGTTTAGAGTAGGAATGTACACTTTCTTCAGCAAAATTTCATATTATTTTCTAATTAATAATACTTATATCTAAAGGTATTAATCACGACATGGCTTATTAACCGCGGTGACCTTCACCTACGGAACAGCCATCACCGGCTTCACATAAATCAAATATTTTGTTTATGAGGTATATGGTAGCTAGTGTTTGGAGTGTGAAGCGCTCGTGATGGAGCATGATAAATCGATCGGCAAGTTAAGCTACCAACGTCGTGGTCGGCACCTGGATGGGTGACCGCCAAGTGGTATTTCAAATCGAGCGTTTCCGTGCTTCGGAAGGCACGTAAAATTGTGATAGTCGTTCAGCTAGTTCGGCTTGAAAACTCCAACAGTAGGTTGACCACTAGCCTACCTCCACCGATACGCAGTGGGCACGCGTAGTCGAGTATCTACCCATACCCTTTCAACCTGATTTGTGTGCAGGAGGCCTGTACTCAGCAGTGGGACATTATAGGCTTATGATGATGATGATGAGGGCTTAGAGTGGAGTTTGTGATAAGTACGGATAACGCTAATAACGTTTTACACGAAGGTAGGTAAAGTAGATGCGTCAAAGACCGATTTTTTGTACGTCTACGCATTGACCAACATTTATTTTACTGCTAGCTTTCCCCCGTGGTTTCACCCGCGTTCCCGAGATAAAAAGTAGCCTATGTCTTTCTCCATACCATAGGCTATCTAAATACCACATTATTAATATATAGTTAGGAAGGATTAGGTAGGATTGGTACGGACCTACCATCAAGCCCATGCACGGAAAAGAGAATACCAAGCCTTATAGTAAACTAACTGTCTCGCGCGGTTTCACCCGCGTTCCCGTGATAAAAAGGCTATAATACTCGGGGATAATATAGCTTCCTATTAGTGAAAAAAAATTTCGAATCCGAGTGGTAGTTTCAGTGATTATCCCGTTTAAACAGACAAACAAAAGTTTTTTTGTTTAAATATAGTTTTTCAAAAACTTCAGTTTAGTCTAAGTTGAAGTTATGGGCTGTAGTTAGTTACGCAAGAAATGAACCGTTTTCTCTTACTGTTACAGTTTAATTCGTACATCGTCATCGTAAGTAGGAAGGTGATCGATGTGGCCGAAGGTGCCGAAGCCTAGAAGAAACTGTCTCTCAAGTGCATCTGCCGTAACACATCGGTAGGCGACTTGAGAGTGGTATCCAGCCAGGTAGGTACTTATTCTCCTAGGTTACCCGACGCCGGGGACAGCAGCCAGGTTATGCCAGACTTATACCAGCTAGAACCCCACTGGGTGGTCGCCATCTGCGCTGCAGAGGGGGGCGGATCTCCATCTAATAAGCGCTATTGATAATGTATAACTAGGTATATGTATGTACATAGTATACGTTGCATAACATACGATCAAATTATCTCCTAACTAATCCTGCTATTTGATATATAATTAGACACCTAATCCAGTGGACACCTAATCAATCACCACTTAATTATTTAGCTGAGATGTCTATCCGATTGCATACATATAGGCACTATTGGTATGCTAGCAAGTAAGTTGTAGCATATACAGGTTATTTAGTTTAATAATACTCTGGAGAAGGTTCTTACGGTTTTTTTTAAGAAAAGTTGGGTTGCAAATTTAAGAAATAGATAGTAGAATATCCCTTGAGTACGCGGGTGAAGCCGCGGGGCGCAACTGGTAGCATTTCCGATCTTATGAGTTTAATGCACAGATCCTGTTTTATGCCATGACATTTTGTATCAAGCTCGGGCCCAAGTATGATTACAAGAGTGTAAGATTTGACGGTTTTGGTAGGATACTCCACTAAGCGCTCGTGGTGTAGCATGATTAGCCGTTCTTAATCGATCGGCAAAGTTAAGCTACGTCTTTCGTGGTCAGTACCTGGATGGGTGACCGCCTAGTGGTATTTCAAATCGAGCGTTTCCATGCTTCGGAAGGCACATACAGCCGTTGGTCCCGGTTATCACTTAATTGTGATAGTCGTTAAGCTAGTTGGATTGGACGTTCCTGGAATGAACCATTCTAAGGCACTTATAAAGGCCTTTAATAAAAAGTCTACAATAAAGGTTTTATCTCTAAGTAGAAACAACTTACGCATACTTGTGAGAGCCTTAACGGGGCACTGTGGATTGAACAAACATCTGTTCACCATCAGTGTTCACGACTCGAGGTTGTGCAGATTTTGCCGTGAGGCGGATGAAACACCAATACATCTCTTGTGTGAGTGCTGTCCACTTATGCCTAAACGAAATACTCATCTGGGGAAACACCTGTTACACCCAGATGAAGTCAAATCCATTCCTGCCAAGAATATTGTGCAGTTTATTATAGCTGTAGGTCTTGGCATTGAAATTTAATTAACGTGGCGATCACAATAGATCTAGTCTGGTCGCAGTGATACAAGCTCTGGAAAGACTTGAAACAGCCACTTAACCCAAATAATAATAATAAGCTAGTTGGATGCCTCCTAGGCGCCTTGAAAACTCCAACAGTAGGTTGACCACTAGCCTACCTCCACCGATCCGCAGTGAGCACGCGTGGTGGAGTATCTGCCCTTTACCTTTCACCCTCATTTGTGAAAGGAGGCCTGTGCTCAGCAGTGGGACATTATGGGCTGATGATGATGATGATACAGTTTAGACTCTTGTTGGGCAATGAAGGTCTATGCGACCGAAGCTACCACGGTTTGGAAGTTCACTCTTCAAGCGTATATCTACAGATCATTTACTATAGACTAATTTGTGTACAATCATCGTCAAAAGTACATTGTCACTTCAGTACCCGTCAATCTGCTGACAATCTCTTGCTTGACATTTTGTGTACTAAGATACTCCTAACGCTGACTTTACAATTCGTGTACAAAACCACGTACATTGGTAGCGTGATAACAATGCACACGTTGTCCGTGCTCGCCCTCAGATAGGTCGGAGGGACATAATTCGGCAGATACGGCAACTCGCAAGTTAGCAGAGTTATCATATGTAATATTTATGGGGTGGGTTGCGTTAGCCGCAGGTAGATAACGTGAATAATGCGGGTCGAACGAGGGACATTTTTGCACGTATCGCCATGTTTGGTTGTTGCGGTAGATGTTATGAACGGTGAGCGTTTTGTTGTGTTTTTTCGAAATGGTAAACGGATAGGAGAATAAACGTGATACAAAATGGCGACCTCTATTCGCTTCATATAGAATGCATACACAAGTATGGATAGTCGGGCCAAGAAGGTTCTTGACCCGACTATCGCGATGTAGGTACATCGCGAGAGTGTAATAATCAATGCACACGCGTGTCATACGACGTTTTCCAACACACTTGCGAGGAAAAAAACAGACTGGTATTTTTTAAAGTAGACTTTTTGATTATACTCAAATATGTCGCGCAAGTTTTTTTTTTGTAACAGCCGTGAGCTGTCAAACTATTTTACCCGTTTAAATTAAGAATGCTTGGTCTACACACATGTCACTTGCAGTGAGGTACAAACTTATCGGAAACTAATCGGGATTATAGCCATCATAAAACTGTGCGGTAATGTAAATAAAAAGCACTAGTGCGTAATAAGCTGCATTAAGATACTAAAAAAGGTGCAATAAATGTTACTTTACGATCGAGTGTGCAACAATATTATGCTTTTTTATACCACGAAATCGATAAAGCAAGCAAGCATACGGCCTGCCTTATGGTAAGCGATTACCGGAGCCATATCGACGCTTGCAACACACAAGGCATCACTGTCGCGTTACCGACCCTGCCCCCATCCCCAATGAGCACTGGTGACCTTACACACGCGCAAGGACATAACATAAACTCCACAGCAGTCCTGTCGTGTGTCAGTGACTCCAAGAGTCCATATGGCTATGGTAACCGCACACAAAGCATCGCTCACGCGATACCGACCTTTCCCCATCCCCAAAGAGCTCTGGTGACCTTACTCACGCGCAGGAACACAACTTTACACAACCTAAAGTTATTTGGCTGCGGTATTCTGTAGGTGGAGGTACTTCCCCAGTCGACCTGCTCTTTGAGCGAATAAACGCTATGCTCTACCTCTCTGAAAACTTAATTAATTTGTTATTGACTTTAATGATCACGTTTGCCAGTTACATTTTCCATACTGTCGCCAACAAAATGCTGCATGCATTAATGTACCATAATCGCTTCAGGTCATGATTGACACCATCCCCTACGGGTCCATTCGCCTATTTGGTCAGATTTGTAGGCGAGCGCTTAGGTTATTGTCACCTTACAGTAGAGCGGGACAGTTTTTAGTATATCTCAGAGGGTTAACTCTGCGGTTTACGATCCTCGGGTTTAACTATTAACATTAAGATAAAGTTTAACTCAATGATAACTGTAACAAGTCTGCTTTCAGACTCTAAAGAGATCCTAAGCTGGCGGTTTGACTTGACTGTTGTAACTAAATGTGGTTTGCAACAACCAGCATAGTAGTATGTTTTAGGTTTCCGAACCAAAAAGGTAATGAAAAGGAACCCTTATAGTATCGCTCCGTCAGTTAATATTTGAGCAACCATAATGCTATAGATTTAAAATTAGTAACAATCATAAATATTTCTTACCCAAACATATAGCACATTTTCTTAACAAAAGGGGCCAAAATAAGGAACTGAAATTTCAAAGTGGGGCTACAATTTTAAGTGGGGCAAACAGATTTCTTTTTGTTGTCAAATAATATACTCCAGACCACTTACACAATTAGCGGCGACAAAAATACCTTCCGTTCAAACATCATAATATTTTTATTTTTAACTTTTACTTCTGCATCTATCTACATATTAGCGCCCAATATCTCAAAGAATAAGTGACTACCAATCCAATGGAAGATTGTCTCTATAATTGAGATAAATCAAAGATATTACATGACTCATATAGATTCGTCAACATTAGCTGTAGGAAGCGCCCTGCGGTGATCAATTTGCCGACCGTGCTATTTGTGAACATCTCCCATTGTTTTTGTGAGGGTGTGGGACAGTTATCCAACTATTACTTATCTTAAATATTTATAAAAATCTGTATTTGTATGTCTTTCTGTTTGTAGACGATTACGGTTCCTATATAATTCATCCGATGATGAAGAAAAGAGATTAGGTACCTAGGGTAGGGTATGATAATAATATGGTTCATGAAATTAATTACCGTGAAGTGCCGGCAGGTCGCTGGTGTGGGATGCCACATCTGTTGATACACTTGCGCCATCCAAATTACTTGTAAGGTGATTTGTAAAGTTGCAGGGGCAGCTACGGCCGGTGCGGAAAATTCAAAAAATACGCATCTATTGAACCAAATGATATTTGTATGCATTTGTGTACAATTAATATATTTTTAGAGAGGTAGAGCGTAGCGTTTATTCGCTCACAGAGCAGCTCGACTGGGCAAGTACCTCCACCTTACAGAATACCGCAGCCAAATAACTTTATGTTGTGTAAAGTTGTGTTCCTTCGCGTAAGTAAGGTCGCCAGAGCTCATAGGGGAGGGGGGAAAGGTCAGTAACGCGTGAGCGATGCTTCTCGTGTTGCAAGCGTTCATATGGCTACGGTAACCGCTTACCATTAGGCGGGCCATATGCTTGTTTAATGACTTAGTTGTGTAAAAAAATAAAAGACTTAGAACAAGTCTATCCAGTAACTTCAAATGATATATTCATAGGATTGAGTTATGTTAAAGGCAGGCAAAAGAAACCTCTCTAAAAGAGCCCCTAAATAAAGGATACCAAAACCATATTATTGTCGGGTATCCAGTATTCAGTTTTCCGGATTATTTGCTTCGCCTCGCCTCCGGGCGAAATGGAAGGGTCGTGTTTAAGGTGAATACGATTTAAATATTCGTTAGTGTGTATTTTAATGTGTATCTATATACATCAACTAGCTTTTGCCCGCGACTTCGTCCACGTAGAGTATTTGTTTTTCTAGATATGAATTATTGTAACAATATAGAATCACTATGTGTGACACATTACATTATTTTATAGCACTGCGTGTATAAAACTCGTATTTATTACACACGTGCTATAAAATAGTATACGAGAGCTTATTCTCTAAATTTCGTGTCTCTAGGATCAGCCGTTGAGGCTGTGCGTTGATATATCAGTTAGTGAGTTCCATACACAACTTCATCCCGCTTTTCATCCCTTCGAAGGTAGAATTATCAAAAACGCTGAGACACGTATAAATTAATTTTCAATTTTCAGCCTAAACACAAAATTTGAAGATGTTAACTTCGAAAATGACAGACTTTCATACAAACTTTCATCGCCTATTTTACCCACTTAGGTGTGGAATTTCCAAAAACCCTTTCTTAGTGGATGCCTAGTCCTCACAAAGAATACACCCACCAAATTTCATGTCTCAAGAACCAGCGGTTTAGGCTGTGCGTTAATATATCAGTCAGTCAGTCAGGGTGCAACCAATGTCACTTTACGAGCGAGTGTATTGAAAAGAATTTAAATAAACTTTCAATTTTTATTTAAAGAAATTATGTTGACTGCTTTACCGACCACTTTCCTGTACCACGAATCACACAACGACAGCCGTCGTCGACCAACTGACGTCATTATTCCATGCGAGAGATCATGATCGCTCGCTATCGTAATATAACTCAGTAGAGGTCGGTTGTTTACATATTTTATCTCCACTCGATGGCTTTGGTTATTTACGATATATCTTTTAATGCATCTATATGTAAAATGTTCTCGCTTCACACAATTTTATGTTGTTAAAGCTACACTCTATTCGCCATACTCTATTCATATTCTTACTCTGGTAGGCAAAATAGAAACCTGACACCTTTTTACGAGGGCGGGTATAGTCCCTTTAATACCATCCCTTGGGAGGCTGTTAAATTTAACGTGAATTAAGGGCGGTTAATGTAAACCCTTGCCATGTTTATTGTGGGCGTACCTTGCTAATCAGCCACTGTCATTAAAACCATCGTAATATTTTTTACGTGTGTCAGAAAATATGAAAAATGCATGAGAATTTTTGAGGTACCAAATACCTGCCTACAGATGTTATTCCAGAATAGGAATTTTTGGCGAGAACTAGCAGAGTGACGTTGCGTTTTTTTTCCATAATTTCGTGTATTTTGAGTTTTATTGCATATTATCAGTGGTATTTTATCCAATAAAGCTCAATCAATGGGCACCAGTGCAGTGAAATGAATTATGTGAATCGTGACTTTTCAAGTTGTCTCAAAAAGTCCGTGAAGAGTTTTAGTACAATGACCACCATTGCAGTAAAACATGACTTATATAGACGTTAACCGACTGAGGACTAATGTGAAAGTGATTTACTGTGACTGGTAATTATTATATAACTTGACACTGGCAAAATCCACAAGCCGTGTGACGCCACTGAAGAAAAAAAAACCGAATAGATGTTACTGGCAATATGGATCATATGGAATAGTTTTTTATCCGTATGCCCGTTCTTTTTTTGTAAGTTCAAAAGGAATTATCACGTTCTCTGTTTTTAGATTGTACAAGATTTTAGTTATCAAGCAATTAATGTACTATAGAGAGTTGATGAAGTTGCAATGTCCAAAAAATACTGGCTATCCGTCCTGCTTTATTTTCATAGAAAGTAAATCTTCCTCTTTTCTCTATTATGCCCATTTTCTATAGGAAGTTTGCGTTGTAAGTAGGACTGTATTATCTCCCAAAGTTATCTCCGTAAAAAAATCGTGTGGGGGCTCCCTAAAGCTTATTTTTAGAAATAGCTTCTTAACTCATCAATAATCTTCTGTTTATTTTAGGTCAGCAAATGTTCGTCTACCTGTGATTATTGCGGACATTAAGCTGGCCGCTCACTGCACCATTCACCTATAAACCATTAGGTAGTTTGTAGGGCCCGCAAAATATGTCCGTGTGCGCTCGCCCGATAACACCGGATTATGGTAAATACTACTCTGCGGTGCGGATTACGGGTATTTTCGTCAGGATTTACGGCGTTTTGCGGATTTTTCGGCAGATTTTTACGACGCCCCCTTCATGCGCTGCCACTGCCCGCGCGACTACAATGTGTTTAATCTTTATTGCGCAAAGTGAATTACTTTTGCGTGCGCTTTTAGCAGGTGCGACTGCTGACTTTTTCCTGATTCGCTATACGATTTTTTTACAAGCTTATTTTTATAAATGCTGATGATTATGAATATTATTCTGATACCTTGTTATCACAAATATGTATTCTGGTAACTGTGGTGGTGGATTGGCGTCAATTACGATTAATGACACTTTCTTTTAGCTCCAAACTTGACTCACAAAAAACAACGGCTAAGAAAGAAGGTGTAATATGTGGGCTGTCAAAAGTAACATATTTAAAATAACCCTAGATTAGCAGCTGCGGACAACACTATAGCACAGTTTTACTATTGTATAGTAATACTGTGACCATAGTAAGTACTCAATATTCAGATAATTAAGTCAATATCATCTGACTTAAAAGTTCCAACTGACAATCGCCCACCTATTTCAAAATTTGTCAGTACTTCCGCAAGCTGTCCATTGTCAGTCCTAAATCCAATCAGCCCCAACCTTCCCAATTTTACCAAAGGATCGTACACAACTTTGACAATCCCTACTTCCTCCACTAATACCATTGAACTCAACACAAGACCTCCCTTCAGTATTTTAATGAGTTTTCATTCAACTTCGTCCAAATTCCAGTAACAAAATACGAGAGATCCGTCAATTCTTGCCTATTTACTTTGGAGCTTATCTCCAAAACGGTCCAAGATTAACCCGGATAGTGCCGCAAAACCATTCACTCGTTCACTCATTCAATCGGTCGCCATTCACCTTGGCGCGGGTTTAATAAGGACCGCGTGTAAGCGGCTTAACTTCAAATAGCAGAAATATAGTTCTCGTCCTTATACGAAATGTTTCAAAGTTGAGATTTAGGAGTTCGAATTTTTTATTACAAAATACTATTTGTATATTTGTGTATGCTTCTTTCATCTCCATTTTTGTTAGCACTTTTATATAAACAAGCCTTTACATAGATTTTGTGAAAACCGTTAGTTATAATCTACCTAGCGATTATAAACTCCCCGATATATTGTGGACTGTACTATACTGCAATTTTTACGGGGCGCGGGTAAAACCACGGGGCAGATAGCTTGTCCGTATACAAAACAATCTCGTCTGCTTACGATCAAGGACTTTCTTGACAGCCACAGTTATATTCCTCCATAGATTAGTAAAATAGATTTTCACAGATAGAACAGGATATTTAAACTATTTAGACACAAACAACATATCGCCGGTAACTCCGGTAAGTGAGATGGCGCGAGTGTATCGACACATGTGGCATCCCACACCAGCGACTTGCCGACACTCCAAGGGATCAAAGATATACTATCCTGTCTCTTGCCATCGCCCCGCGCAATACCGACTGGTTCCAGTACGGAAGGCACGTTAGTGACAAAAAGAGCCCTGCGGATAATGTCATTAATAGCTGAGTGCCGTGATATTCGACCAGCACTCAGGGAGCACGAAAGCCCATGGTGGCCGAGCTCGTTGACGAGATCTCCACAGCGGCAGCGATGAGGCTGATTGGTGCTGCAAACAAAGTCCTACTCCAAGTTCAGTACCTACACCTTACGCCTTAAGTTTTGCAGACCCTGAAATTAAGGCTAATTCATCCTTTAAATCTAAGAAAGTTTCTACCTTCAATTCATCACGTAAAACTTATTAAATAGAATGTAGCACAAATTAAATTGTAACTTTCACTTCCTAATCTTAAATTAAATTTTACTTAACTTTCCTAATTTCCCGTAAGATTTCACTCCATTTTCAATAGACAATTTTAATCAATTCTTTTGTTTGTTCTCAGTGCTGTAAAAAACATTTATAATATAATAATAGCGTTAAAGATTATGTCTAAATAGTTTAAATTTCCTTTTGAGATTTCACTATTGGTCCCATAGTAAAAGTTGTTGAGCATGACTAACCCAACATAGGTTTCGAAAATATGCCATCTCGAAATCTCCACCTGTTATAAACTTTGATACATATTATTCCAAATTAGTTATTGATTGATTAATTATTCGTGTACGTATAATTTTAATTTGTTAGAAATTTATAACTTCCCCCTATTAGTAAATCATATTGGTAAATTTATGAGGTCGCCCGCGATACTGGTGTACCCTAGTGTTAATTATTTGTGATAATTTTTCTGAAAGAATAAATGATTTGAATTGAAATTATTTGTTTTTTTTATACTACTAAGGTGGCAAAAAAAGCATACGGCCCGCCTGGTGGTAAGCAGTTACCGTAGCCTATAGACGCTTGCGAGTGTTGCGATCAATCGTGAAATCGAACAATCCGCTGTACAAGCGGTAGAACACACATAAGGAGGCAAAGTCTCTCCTCAGACTGAGGGGCTCAAAACCGCTTGTGAGCTCGGGATCGTCAACAATTCTGATGGCACGTCGCTGAACCGAGTCTAAAGGCCCAAGCAGGTGTCCAGGTGCTCCCGCCCACAGATTTTAGTGGTACTCTATATGAGGCTGGACCTACGACTTATAAAGTTGCAGCCTATGCCCCGATGTGAAGTACTGCCTCGCTCTGTTGAGCACTCCAAGCTTTTTGGATGCCACCTTAACCTTGTCTTTCAAGTGACTTTGGAACAAAACGTCGCTGGAAATGTCGACACCAAGGATCACGATGCTTTGACTGAAGTTCATGGAAGGCTTCTGGAATTTTGGAGCCACAGACCATGGGGTTTTGAATTTGAATAAGTCTTTGTTAATAACGGGGAAACCCGCTCGGGGAGATTACTCGCGATGGTGAAACCGGTGCACACCTCTCGACACCCTTAGCTGTTGACACCAATGTTGCTCCCTTTATCACCGCGCGGTGACCAGTGACCGGTGTTTTTGGGGGGCCCATTTAGTTAGCGGCGAGTCACCGTCTGCCAGGATTAGCCCAGCAACCAGTCCAACAAGCTCCCTCCCATAGACCCAGTATAGTTTACTTCTTCTCTGCAATAGTCCTTGCACTTCGCGGATGCTGTCTTTGGCCGTATCTCTTCAATAGTACGGGCAGAGATAGAATCCGCTTAGTGTACATATCCCAACACATTAAAGTATCTTAAAGGGGCCTCTACGTGTTGGATCTGTATCCCCATGCACGCCTTCCAAAAGGACCGGTCCTCGGACGGTGAAGATACAAATAATAATAATAATAATTTATTTCATATAATAATGTTCAAGTTGTATTTGGAACCGGTGTAGAGTCATTTGTTAACATTCATAAGAGCCCTATAAGGGCCTAATTTGAATAAATGAATTTTGATTTTGAATGGTACAAAAAAAACATTTATGGCCCTAGCTCCTAAACTAGAAGTCTAATAGTTAGTAGTACCGAGTAACGAGAAGAAGTATGTCTCCAGAATACATAGAGTTGTGAGTTGTGTGATTTGTTCATACAAATAATCTTTGGACATTTACCTACTATAATGGAAACTATAGATATAGACCTGTGTTTCACCACAATCTTACCATGGCAAGTGAGGGTGTGGTGAATGGTAGTAAACACACAAAGACTAAAACAAACTGTCATTCCAACATGCCAGTAGGTGCCACAGATTGTCAACTCTACCACCTAGGCGGCTAACATAAAGTACATCCGAGATATGGTTTTCAAAAAAAAAACAACATTCAAAATCATTTATTCACATAGACCTTCGCAGGCACTTATGAAAAGTCTGACTCTAATACTCTAATACCGGTTCGGAAGGTTGCATTTGCTGAGAAGAAGACCAGCTCCCACAAGCAGCACCTGTTCACAAGTATGACGCATGTGGCAGCCATCGCCCTCCTCGCCATGTTTCCTCAAGATGTCTGCCTTTATCAAAAACTCAAACGAACCCACGACCTTTTGTTACAATGATCCATAACAAATAAATGAATTATATAGGTAATAAAAAAATATAGACTATCAAATTGATTGATCTATTTCAAATTCCTAAGTCTATTTCCGTCGATATTTGGAGTAAACTTCTCGCAAATACTTCAGAGACTCCGTATACCACAGTGGTGATGTGGTAAAGTCTTCGTCGATCTTCAAAGCTGTCGCTGATGTGGAGTTTGTTGGGTACCACTTCACTGGTAGTAAGTCAGACAACGTTGGAGTTGGGTCTCTGAAACATAAATACATGATAAAATTCCACCTAGTAGTAGTGGGTTCGATTCCCGCACAGGACATGCATTTGTGTGCATGAACATATCTGCATATCCTGAGTCTGGGTATAATTATGTATATTAAGTATGTATTTACAAACAAAAAGTAATATATGTATTATATCAGTTATCTGGTTTCCATAGTACAAGCTCTGCTTAGTTTGGGATCAGTAACCGTGTGTGAGGAATGTCCCAGGATATTTTAATTTTCGTTACAAATAATTACTTACCCATATTTCGCAAAATTTGTCCACAACGTCGTCATTCTATCAATTATTTTATTCTCGAATAGTGAAGGTATAATCGGTTGCGAGAATAAATAGAATAGCTCATCAGCATGATTAGCCCCAGGGACTGAAGATAATTTTGTTCCTAACATTATTTTAGGCAAGTTTCTACTTCCATAGTAACTAAAAATGTAATTATAAACTGGTTTATCACTAGCTTTTAATATCAACTCAGTCTCTTGTAGTGACGGATGTATTAGGTTCGGCTCGCCATGTAATTTTGATAACTTATCTTTGGTAAGATTATTGATTTCGTCATCACCCATGTAAAATTCCTTTAATTTACTTCCAACTTCATTCCTTTCTTTATCTGATGGAAATGCTAAATCTTTCGGTAGAGATTTCTCGAACCTTATCGCTGGTAACGTAGTATCATTCTCCATACCAGCAAACATTAATCCTTCTTCTGTATTGAAACCAATTATTAATGGTACTTTGTTAAAATTACCTTTCGATAATATGTTGAAAGGTGTATCTGCCAAGAATGGTTCTACGCCATCTATTACAGTCTCTGTACATGGTGTGTATAGAATTTCTGACAGTTTTATATTTCCTTGTGCTCTTGATACTCTTGTTAATATCAGTTCATCATCACTTTTATTCGTAAAGTACTCATATAGTTCATGAGGATCTTGTGAAATATATTCCATAGTTTTAGCCAGTAAGCTGGCTAAGTAAACAGGCTTATATTGATAAGCCCAGGCCGCTAAAGATGATCCACTTTGCAATATTGCTTTATGAAACAATCCTGTTGCCATTGGAGACAAAACCTGGTAAGATACCGATGCAGATCCAGCACTTTCGCCGAAAATCGTCACATTGTCCGGATCACCACCAAAAGCTCTTATATTCCTTTGTACCCACTTCATAGCAGCTACTTGGTCTTTCATCCCTACATTACCTGGAGCTTCTTTGATGCCAAGACATAAAAAACCTTGGATATTGAGTCTGTAGTTAATAGTGACCAGTATAACCCCTTTAGGTACTAAATAATTAGGACCATATAAGACAGCTGACCCTGATCCTTGCAAGAATCCTCCTCCGTGGATGAAGAACATGACTGGCAGTTTGTCATCAGGAGTTGCGTTTAAAGGAGTGTATACGTTTAGTATCAAGCAATTCTCTTGTCCAATCATTAAGGTGTCCATAATTGACTGCTTGCATCGTACGTTTTCGTTGACAGCATCGAATGTGCCTTCCCATGTTGGTTCCGGACCTGGGGCCTGGAAATACAAGAGACAATAATTTTGATAACAAAATCTTGTTAATAGGAAGTAACCTAGACAACGTGTGAGTGATACCCCTGATGTTTATACCCTGCAACGCCTCTTCATAGAGCTCTGACGGACTTACCGCAGTAACCCAACTCCACATTAAAGTACTGTTTGCTACCATAGAAGAAAATCCGGCCAAGTCCTAGTAGGACTCGCACACGGAGGGTTTCGTACAGTAATAATATTAACTAACTAAACTTTGCTATGAAATGAATAGTAGGTAAAAAAAAACACAAAAAAAATATTACCATATATGTCATAAATAAATTAAAATCTCACAATACATACCTGAAATCTATTTTCAAAACCAACGGTCCCATAAGGTATACCGAAGTACTGCGCATGCGATCCGTCCGGTGCTATAGCTCCGCGCAGTAGGCCGGCACTCACGCGCACCGGCGCAGTCGGTTGCCGCACCAACCGCGCTGCCCACAGCGACCATAGCACCAACCACTTCGTGCCCAACCCCATCACTTACACTTATATCGCTTGTTGCATATTAAAAGCCACTTTTTAAATTCAACGTAGCTCTTACAATACTCTATGTTTATAAATCAATCGATATCACTAGGGCAAGGTTTCAATCTATATAAATGTTATAGTGAACACATGAGTCTGGGTCAGCAAGCGCACGACTACTAGCACAAATTTCCTCTTTTATTAAAATCTTTAAACTATGATTCATGTAATCATAAAGTAATAAAAATAATAAACTAATAATAAAAATGTCACAACACCTCCGCTTAGTATCAAGTTATCAAATCCTTGTGTGGACTTTGTTAGACCTTCAATTTTCTTGTTACATAATGACGTCATATTCTTTCAATTTATCAATTTTGATAACATTATCGTATTATTATTATCATGATTATGATTATGTATATTTATAGTAAACTAGCTGCCCGGCGCGACTTCGCGTGGTGCTACCCTACCCTGTGGTGCTACCCTACCCTACCCTACCCTATCTCAACCATCCAGGGCGTCACCCAAACGCATACAAAAAATTCAACTGTGCGTGTTTTGTCACTGAGCTCCTCCTAAACGGTAGGACCGATTTGTTTGATTTTTTTTATATGCGTTTGGGTGGCGCCCAGGATGGTTTAGATTCACAAATCAGCCTGGCAGATGGCGAAAACATACATTACATTTAACAAATATTACAAAAAAAAAATACATATCTACGTAGGTTATTGGTTTGTCCCCGACTGCAAAACCTTATAAAATTCAAGTTATATTTAAAATTATTTTTTGGTTTTCATTTTTTTTCGGTGGTTTATTTTTTTGTTAAAAAGTTTTTATTTTATATTTTTTTGTGGCTATATTCTACTAATTTCTACATGCTTAATTTTTGATTTCTTTTGATGTAATACACAACTCAGCATTAAAATCTGTGAGTGAACAATAAATCATCCCTTTTTTCCCACCCTTAGGGTAGGTTGTTTTTATCCATATTTATATGGGACCACCTTCGAGGTATACCCTATCCAATACAAAAAGAATTATCAAAATCGGATTACTCTGTCAAAAGTTATGCGTGATCATACATAAAACAAAAAAAAAAAAAAAAAAATATATAAGCGTCGACTTGTAAACCTCCTCCGTTTTTTCGTCGGTTAAAAAGTAAAGCTGTTCAAGGTCGCTGCCAGTGGTTAAAGTGCCCAGAAAGCTGGCGGCATTGCCACGCTGTATGGCAATGCTAATCCTGTGACCTTGGTATTCGCCAGCCCTCTGATCACGGGAAGCGTCGATCAGTCGTTTTGAAATTTCGCGAAAAATTCGATGAGTTCCTGGCCCCCACGGGCCCAAAGTCTCTACCCCAAACGGCTCAAATATGTAGGCAATATCTAAGTTACTATATTTGCGCCGCTTGAGGCTTTCAGCACAGACAGCCGCACCACCCGCCTTTTTGACTGTCTCTGGAAGGTGGGACGACGGAACTTAATAAATGAATTATATAATAGAAAAATATGGACTATCAGATTGATTTATCTATTTCAAATTCCTAAATCTATTTCCGTCGATATTTTGAGTAAACCTCTCGCAAATACTTCAGAGAATCCGTATACCACAGTGGTGATGTGGTGAACTCTTCATCGATCTTCAAAGCTGACGCTGATCTAGAGTTTGTTGGGTACCACTTCACTGGTAGTAAGTCAGACAACGTTGGAGTTGGGTCTCTGAAACATAAATTCATGATTAAATTCCAATTAATATGATAAAGTATTTATTTAGACGATGCATTATGTACGTAAATCACAACTTTTCATCATAGACTTTATTTCGAAGATCAATGTTAAAGTTAAAAGAAAAGTGTTTTTTTCTTGTTTTCTACTTCATGTAACAACAAAAAAAAATTGGAATAAATTTTCTTTACCCAATACCAATACACTTACCCATATTTCGCAAAATTTGTCCACAACGTCGTCAATCTATCAATTATTTTATTCTCGAATAGTGAAGGTATAATCGGTTGTGAGAATAAATAGAATAGCTCATCAGCATGAGTAGCCCCAGGGACTGAAGATAATTTTTTTCCTAAAGTTATTTTAGGCAAGTTTCTACTTCCATAGTAACTAAACATGTAATTATAGACTGGTTTATCACTAGCTTTTAATATCAACTCAGTCTCTTGTAGTGACGGATGTATTAGGTTCAGCTCGCCATGTAATTTTGTTAACTTATCTTTGGTAAGATTATTGATTTCATCGTCACCCATGTAAAATTCCTTTAATTTAATTCCAACTTCATTCCTTTCTTTATCTGATGGAAATGCTAAATCTTTCGGTAGAGATTTCTCGAACCTTATCGCTGGTAACGTAGTATCATTCTCCATACCAGCAAACAGTAATCCTTCTTCTGTATTGAAACCAATTATTAATGGTATTTTATTAAAATGACCTTTCGATAACATGTTGAAAGGTGTATCGGTTAAGAATGGTTCTACGCCATCTATTACAGTCTCTGTACATGGTGTGTATAGAATTTCTGATATTATTATATTTCCTTGTGCTCTTGGGACTCTTGTTAATATCAGTTCATCATCACTTTTATTCGTAAAGTACTCATATAGTTCATGAGGATCTTGTGAAATATATTCCATAGTTTTAGCCAGTAAGCTAGCTAAGTAAACAGGCTTATATTGATAAGCCCAGGCCGCTAAAGATGATCCACTTTGCAATATTGCTTTATGAAACAATCCTGTTGCCATTGGAGACAAAACCTGGTAAGATACCGATGCAGATCCAGCACTTTCGCCGAAAATCGTCACATTGTCCGGATCACCACCAAAAGCTCTTATATTCCTTTGTACCCACTTCATAGCGGCTACTTGGTCTTTCATCGCTGCATTACCTGGAGCTTCTTTTATGCCAAGACATAGAAAACCTTGGATATTGAGTCTGTAGTTAATAGTGACGAGTATAACCCCTTTAGGTACTAAATAATCAGGACCATATAAGAGAGGTGACCCTGATCCTTGGAAGAATCCTCCTCCGTGGATGAAGAACATGACAGGCAGTTTATCATCAGGGGTTGCGTTTAAAGGAGTGTATACGTTTAGTATCAAACAATTCTCTTGTCCAATCATTAAGGTGTCCATAATTGACTGCTTGCATCGTACGTTTTCGTTGACAGCATCGAATGTGCCTTCCCATGTTGGTTCCGGACCTGGTGCCTGGTGAAGAGACAATAATTTTGATTAAATAAATTTGTTAGCTTAATAACAAATCTGGTAGCGGCAATAGAAATACACGTTCTGTGAAAATTTCAGTTGTGTACTTATTTCGATTCATGAGATACAGCCCACTGAGAAACAGACGGACACTTAGTAATAGGGTCCCGTTTGACACCATTTGGGTACAGAACCATCATTAAAAAACCTAAACTGAGTACCAGTATAGTAATAACTAGCTGTTCGTGCCCGGCGTCGCCCGGGTGAAGTTTCGGTTACATTATTGGAGTTTTCCTAGGGATCCCTATATTTTTTGGAAATAATATATAGCCTATGTTACTCAGTGATAATTTAGCTTTCTCCTGGTGAATGAATTCTTAACATTTGGCAGTAGTTATTGAGTTTATTCAATACAAACAAATATACAAAAATCCAAATCTTCTCTCTTTATTATTAGTGTAGATAATTAGTCTTCTATAAAACATAAGTTGCCAATTATAGTCTGAAGATAATTATGACCAGTGGAATAACCGACAACTGTCCTACCTAACGTACATTTTCATGTGATGTTTATTATTACCATGTATGTCATAAATAAATTATATTCTCACAATACATACCTGAAATCTATTTTCAAAATCAACGGTCCCATAAGGTATACCGAAGTACTGCGCATGCGATCCGTCCGGTGCAATAGCTCCACGCAGCAACCGGCGTGAAGTTAGCGGCCAAAAGTTAGCAGCCAATATAATCCGACCAAATTAAGAAGAATCCAAAAAATTGCTTTATTTACCTTATTAACAATAGGAAATTGTTCAAAATATAAGGAAATGATAAAAATATTTGAAAAAAAGCCTCACAGGCGTGAAAATATCCAAAAAAGACATGAATTCAGAATTAACAAAATACCAAAGTATTTAATAAATTAATCGGTTACAAGGGTTCAAATCAAAGAAAATTTTACAAATTACAAAAGACCATACAAAACCTTTGTATAAAACTGAGTTTGAATAATCTCATGAAAGTTTCAGAGCCATAAATCGAACAAAAACAAAAGTAATGCCATAATCGTACGTTTTCGTTTCTTAAGAATGAGTATAAGATAAAAAAAAAGTCATGGTGTCACTCTAGAAATGAAATTATTTTAAAGATATATTAGTATACTAAGTAAATAATATCATTCTATGTACTTGCCGAGGGGATATGATAGGTTTGTGAGTCAACAGCGTAAACTTTATCGAATAAAATCTTTACTTTGATTTTGATGGTAGATTAACCTCTCAAGGTTTGTCCGTGTCACTCCAGATATGTATTTAAATTATAGGTACATATGTATTCTAAGTAAATAATATCATTCTATGTACTTGCCGAGGGGACATGATAGGTTGGTGAGTCAGCAACGAAAATTTTATCAAAAAATTTCTCTACTTTGTTTTTGATGGTAGATTAACCTCTCAAGGTTTGCCCGTGTCACTCCAAATATAGATTTAAATTATAGGTACATAAGTCTTCTAAGTAAATAATATCATTCTATGTACTTGCCGAGGGGATAGAATAGGTTTGTGAGTCAACAGCGTAAATTTTATAGATTAAAATCTTTCCTTTGATTTTGATGGTAGAATAACTGCTCAAGACCTGCCCGTGTCACTCCAAATATAGATTAAAATTATAGGTACATAAGTATTCTAAGTAAATAATATCATTCTATGTACTTGCCGAGGGGACATGATAGGTTGGTGAGTCAGCAACGAAAATTTTATCAAAAAAATTCTCTATTTTGTTTATGATGGTAGATTAACCTCTCAAGGTTTGCCCGTGTTACTCCAAATATAGATTTAAATTATAGGTACATAAGTCTTCTAAGTAAATAATATCATTCTATGTACTTGCCGAGGGGAAATGATAGGTTTGCGAGTCGGCAGCCTAAATTTTATCGAAAAAAATCTTTATTTTGATTTTGATGGTAGAATAACTGCTCAAGACTTGCCCGTGTCACTCCCGATATGTATTTTAATTATAGTTACATATGTATTCTATGTAAATAATATCATTCTATGTACTTGCCGAGGGGATAAAAAAGGTTTGTGAGTCAACAGCGTAAATTTTATAGATTAAAATCTTTCCTTTGATTTTGATGGTAGAATAACTGCTCAAGACTTGCCCGTGTCACTCCCGATATGTATTTTAATTATAGTTACATATGTATTCTATGTAAATAATATCATTCTATGTACTTGCCGAGGGGATATGAAAGGTTTCTGAGTCGGCAGCGTAAATTTTATCGAAAAAAATCTTTATTTTGATTTTGATGGTAGAATAACTGCTCAAGACTTGCCCGTGTCACTCCAAAAATGTATTTAAATTATAGGTACATGTGTATTCTAATTAAATAATATCATTCTATGTACTTGCCGAGGGGACATGACAGGTTGGTGAGTCAGCAACGAAAATTTTATCAAAAACTTTCTCTACTTTGTTTTTGATGGTAGATTAACCTCTCAAGGTTTACCCGTGTCACTCCAAATATAGATTTAAATTATAGGTACATAAGTATTCTAAGTAAATAATATCATTCTATGTACTTGCCGAGGGGATAAAATAGGTTTGTGAGTCAACAGCGTAAATTTTATAGATTAAAATCTTTCCTTTGATTTTGATGGTAGAATAACTGCTCAAGACCTGCCCGTGTCACTCCAAATATAGATTTAAATTATAGGTACATATGTATTCTAAGTAAATAATATCATTCTATGTACTTGCCGAGGGGACATGATAGGTTGGTGAGTCAGCAACGAAAATTTTATCAAAAAATTTCTCTACTTTGTTTTTGATGGTAGATTAACCGCTCAAGTTTTGCCCGTGTCACTCCAAATATAGATTTAAATTATAGGTACATAAGTCTTCTAAGGAAATAATATCATTCTATGTACTTAACGAGGGGATAAAAAAGGTTTGTGAGTCAACAGCGTAAATTTTATAGATTAAAATCTTTCCTTTGATTTTGATGGTAGAATAACTGCTCAAGACTTGCCCGTGTCACTCCAAAAATGTATTTAAATTATAGGTACATATGTATTCTAAGTAAATAATATCATTCTATGTACTTGCCGAGGGGACATGACAGGTTGGTGAGTCAGCAGCGAAAATTTTATCAAAAACTTTCTCTACTTTGTTTTTGATGGTAGATTAACCTCTCAAGGTTAGCCCGTGTCACTTCAAATATAGATTTATATTATAGGTACATATGTATTCTAAGTAAATAATATCATTCTATGTACTTGCCGAGGGGATATGATAGGTTTGTGAGTCGGCAGCGTAAATTTTATCGAAAAAAATCTTTATTTTGATTTTGATGGTAGAATAACTGCTCAAGACTTGCCCGTGTCACTCCAAATACAGATTTAAATTATAGGTACATAAGTCTTCTAAGTAAATAATATCATTCTATGTACTTGCCGAGGGGATAGAATAGGTTTGTTAGTCAACAGCGTAAACTTTATCGAAAAAAATCTTTACTTTGATTTTGATGGTAGATTAACCTCTCAAGGTTTGTCCGTGTCACTCCAGATATGTATTTAAATTATAGGTACATAAGTCTTCTAAGTAAATAATATCATTCTATGTACTTGCCGAGGGGATAGAATAGGTTTGTGAGTCAACAGCGTAAATTTTATCGGTTAAAATCTTTCCTTTGAATTTGATGGTAGAATAACTGCTCAAAACTTGCCCGTGTCACTCAAGATATGTATTTAAATTATAGTTACATATATATTCTAAGTAAATAATATCATTCTATGTACTTGCCGAGGGGATATGAAAGGTTTGTGAGTCGGCAGCGTAAATTTTATCTAAAAAAATCTTTATTTTGATTTTGATGGTAGAATAACTGCTCAAGACTTGCCCGTGTCACTACAAATATAGATTTTAATTATAGGTACATAAGTCTTCTATGTAAATAATATCATTCTATGTACTTGCCGAGGAGATATTGATAGGTTCGTGAGTCAGCAGCGCAAATTTTATGAACAAATGTCTCTACTTTGTTTTTGAGGGTAGAACAACCTCTCAAGATTTGCCCCTGTCACTCAAAATATGGATTTAAATTATAGGTACATAAGTCTTCTAAGTAAATAATACCATTCTATGTACTTACCGAGGGGATATGATAGGTTTGTAAGTCAGGAGCGTCAATTTTATCAAAAAAATTCTCTACTTTGTTTTTGATGGTAGATTAACCTCTCAAGGTTTGCCCGTGTCACTCCAAATATAGATTTAAATTATAGGTACATAAGTCTTCTAAGTAAATAATATCATTCTATGTACTTGCCGAGCGGATAAAATAGGTTTGTGAGTCAACAGCGTAAAGTTTATAGATTAAAATCTTTCCTTTGATTTTGATGGGAGAATAACTGATCAAGACTTGCCCGTGTCACTCCAAAAATGTATTTAAATTATAGTTACATATGTATTCTAAGTAAATAATATCATTCTATGTACTTGCCGAGGGGACATGACAGGTTGGTGAGTCAGCAGCGAAAATTTTATCAAAAACTTTTTCTACTTTGTTTTTGATGGTAGATTAACCTCTCAAGGTTAGCCCGTGTCACTTCAAATATAGATTTAAATTATAGGTACATATGTATTCTAAGTAAATAATATAATTCTATGTACTTGCCGAGGGGACATGACAGGTTGGTGAGTCAGCAGCGAAAATTTTATCAAAAACTTTCTCTACTTTGTTTTTGATGGTAGATTAACCTCTCAAGGTTAGCCCGTGTCACTTCAAATATAGATTTAAATTATAGGTACATATGTATTCTAAGTAAATAATATA
This sequence comes from Achlya flavicornis, assembly GCA_947623365.1. Taxonomy (NCBI): domain Eukaryota; kingdom Metazoa; phylum Arthropoda; class Insecta; order Lepidoptera; family Drepanidae; genus Achlya; species Achlya flavicornis. The sequence continues at coordinate 13,844,073 of OX392484.1, forward strand.
ATTCTATGTACTTGCCGAGGGGACATGACAGGTTGGTGAGTCAGCAGCGAAAATTTTATCAAAAACTTTCTCTACTTTGTTTTTGATGGTAGATTAACCTCTCAAGGATTGCCCGTGTCACTCCAAATATAGATTTAAATTATAGGTACATATGTATTCTAAGTAAATAATATAATTCTATGTACTTGCCGAGGGGATATGATAGGTTTGTGAGTCGGCAGCGTAAATTTTATCAAAAAAAATCTTTATTTTGATTTTGATGGTAGAATAACTGCTCAAGACTTGCCCGTGTCACTCCAAAAATGTATTTAAATTATAGGTACATATGTATTCTAAGTAAATAATATCATTCTATGTACTTGCCGAGGGGACATGACAGGTTGGTGAGTCAGCAGCGAAAATTTTATCAAAAACTTTTTCTACTTTGTTTTTGATGGTAGATTAACCTCTCAAGGTTAGCCCGTGTCAATTCAAATATAGATTTATATTATAGGTACATATGTATTCTAAGTAAATAATATCATTCTATGTACTTGCCGAGGGGATATGATAGGTTTGTGAGTCGGCAGCGTAAATTTTATCGAAAAAAATCTTTATTTTGATTTTGATGGTAGAATAACTGCTCAAGACTTGCCCGTGTCACTCCAAATATAGATTTTAATTATAGGTACATATGTATTCTAAGTAAATAATATCATTCTATGTACTTGCCGAGGGGACATGACAGGTTGGTGAGTCAGCAGCGAAAATTTTATCAAAAACTTTTTCTACTTTGTTTTTGATGGTAGATTAACCTCTCAAGGTTAGCCCGTGTCACTTCAAATATAGATTTATATTATAGGTACATATGTATTCTAAGTAAATAATATCATTCTATGTACTTGCCGAGGGGATATGATAGGTTTGTGAGTCGGCAGCGTAAATTTTATCGAAAAAAATCTTTATTTTGATTTTGATGGTAGAATAACTGCTCAAGACTTGCCCGTGTCACTCCAAATATAGATTTTAATTATAGGTACATAAGTCTTCTAAGTAAATAATATCATTCTATGTACTTGCCGAGGGGATAGAATAGGTTTGTGAGTCAACAGCGTAGACTTTATCGAAAAAAATCTTTACTTTGATTTTGATGGTAGATTAACCTCTCAAGGTTTGTCCGTGTCACTCCAGATATGTATTTAAATTATAGGTACATAAGTCTTCTAAGTAAATAATATCATTCTATGTACTTGCCGAGGGGATAGAATAGTTTTGTGAGTCAACAGCGTAAATTTTATCGATTAAAATCTTTCCTTTGATTTTGATGGTAGAATAACTGCTCAAAACTTGCCCGTGTCACTCAAGATATGTATTTAAATTATAGTTACATATGTATTCTAAGTAAATAATATCATTCTATGTACTTGCCGAGGGGATATGAAAGGTTTGTGAGTCGGCAGCGTAAATTTTATCTAAAAAAATCTTTATTTTGATTTTGATGGTAGAATAACTGCTCAAGACTTGCCCGTGTCACTCCAAATATAGATTTAAATTATAGGTACATAAGTCTTCTATGTAAATAATATCATTCTATGTACTTGCCGAGGAGATATTGATAGGTTCGTGAGTCAGAAGCGCAAATTTTATCAACAAATGTCTCTACTTTGTTTTTGAGGGTAGAACAACCTCTCAAGATTTGCCCCTGTCACTCAAAATATGGATTTAAATTATAGGTACATAAGTCTTCTAAGTAAATAATACCATTCTATGTACTTACCGAGGGGCAAATCTTGAGAGGTTGTTCTACCCTCAAAAACAAAGTAGAGACATTTGTTGATAAAATTTGCGCTGCTGACTCACGAACCTATCAATATCTCCTCGGCAAGTACATAGTGACACGGGCAAGTCTTGAGCAGTTATTCTACCATCAAAATCAAAATAAAGATTTTTTTAGATAAAATTTACGCTGCCGACTCACAAACCTTTCATATCCCCTCGGCAAGTACATAGAATGATATTATTTACTTAGAATATATATGTAACTATAATTTAAATATATATCTTGAGTGACACAGGCAAGTTTTGAGCAGTTATTCTACCATCAAATTCAAAGGAAAGATTTTAATCGATAAAATTTACGCTGTTGACTCACAAACCTATTCTATCCCCTCGGCAAGTACATAGAATGATATTATTTACTTAGAAGACTTATGTACCTATAATTTAAATACATATCTGTAGTGACACGGACAAACCTTGAGAGGTAAATCTACCATCAAAATCAAAGTAAAGATTTTTTTCGATAAAGTTTACGCTGTTGACTAACAAACCTATTCTATCCCCTCGGCAAGTACATAGAATGATATTATTTACTTAGAAGACTTATGTACCTATAATTTAAATCTGTATTTGGAGTGACACGGGCAAGTCTTGAGCAGTTATTCTACCATCAAAATCAAAATAAAGATTTTTTTCGATAAAATTTACGCTGCCGACTCACAAACCTATCATATCCCCTCGGCAAGTACATAGAATGATATTATTTACTTAGAATACATATGTACCTATAATATAAATCTATATTTGAAGTGACACGGGCTAACCTTGAGAGGTTAATCTACCATCAAAAACAAAGTAGAGAAAGTTTTTGATAAAATTTTCGCTGCTGACTCACCAACCTGTCATGTCCCCTCGGCAAGTACATAGAATGATATTATTTACTTAGAATACATATGTACCTATAATTTAAATACATTTTTGGAGTGACACGGGCAAGTCTTGAGCAGTTATTCTACCATCAAAATCAAAGGAAAGATTTTAATCTATAAAATTTACGCTGTTGACTCACAAACCTTTTTTATCCCCTCGGTAAGTACATAGAATGATATTATTTCCTTAGAAGACTTATGTACCTATAATTTAAATCTATGTTTGGAGTGACACGGGCAAAACTTGAGAGGTTAATCTACCATCAAAAACAAAGTAGAGAAATTTTTTGATAAAATTTTCGTTGCTGACTCACCAACCTATCATGTCCCCTCGGCAAGTACATAGAATGATATTATTTACTTAGAATACATATGTACCTATAATTTAAATCTATATTTGGAGTGACACGGGCAGGTCTTGAGCAGTTATTCTACCATCAAAATCAAAGGAAAGATTTTAATCTATAAAATTTACGCTGTTGACTCTCAAACCTTTTTTATCCCCTCGGTAAGTACATAGAATGATATTATTTCCTTAGAAGACTTATGTACCTATAATTTAAATCTATATTTGGAGTGACACGGGCAAAACTTGAGAGGTTAATCTACCATCAAAAACAAAGTGATAAATTTTTTGATAAAATTTTCGTTGCTGACTCACCAACCTATCATGTCCCCTCGGCAAGTACATAGAATGATATTATTTACTTAGAATACATATGTACCTATAATTTAAATCTATATTTGGAGTGACACGGGCAGGTCTTGAGCAGTTATTCTACCATCAAAATCAAAGGAAAGATTTTAATCTATAAAATTTACGCTGTTGACTCACAAACCTATTTTATCCCCTCGGCAAGTACATAGAATGATATTAATTACTTAGAATACATATGTACCTATAATATAAATCTATATTTGAAGTGACACGGGCTAACCTTGAGAGGTTAATCTACCATCAAAAACAAAGTAGAGAAAGTTTTTGATAAAATTTTCGCTGCTGACTCACCAACCTGTCATGTCCCCTCGGCAAGTACATAGAATGATATTATTTACTTAGAATACATATGTACCTATAATTTAAATACATTTTTGGAGTGACACGGGCAAGTCTTGAGCAGTTATTCTACCATCAAAATCAAAGGAAAGATTTTAATCTATAAAATTTACGCTGTTGACTCACAAACCTTTTTTATCCCCTCGTTAAGTACATAGAATGATATTATTTCCTTAGAAGACTTATGTACCTATAATTTAAATCTATATTTGGAGTGACACGGGCAAAACTTGAGCGGTTAATCTACCATCAAAAACAAAGTAGAGAAATTTTTTGATAAAATTTTCGTTGCTGACTCACCAACCTATCATGTCCCCTCGGCAAGTACATAGAATGATATTATTTACTTAGAATACATATGTACCTATAATTTAAATCTATATTTGGAGTGACACGGGCAGGTCTTGAGCAGTTATTCTACCATCAAAATCAAAGGAAAGATTTTAATCTATAAAATTTACGCTGTTGACTCACAAACCTATTTTATCCCCTCGGCAAGTACATAGAATGATATTATTTACTTAGAATACTTATGTACCTATAATTTAAATCTATATTTGGAGTGACACGGGTAAACCTTGAGAGGTTAATCTACCATCAAAAACAAAGTAGAGAAAGTTTTTGATAAAATTTTCGTTGCTGACTCACCAACCTGTCATGTCCCCTCGGCAAGTACATAGAATGATATTATTTACTTAGAATACATATGTACCTATAATTTAAATACATTTTTGGAGTGACACGGGCAAGTCTTGAGCAGTTATTCTACCATCAAAATCAAAATAAAGATTTTTTTGATAAAATTTACGCTGCCGACTCAGAAACCTTTCATATCCCCTCGGCAAGTACATAGAATGATATTATTTACATAGAATACATATGTAACTATAATTAAAATACATATCGGGAGTGACACGGGCAAGTCTTGAGCAGTTATTCTACCATCAAAATCAAAGGATAGATTTTAATCTATAAAATTTACGCTGTTGACTCACAAACCTTTTTTATCCCCTCGGCAAGTACATAGAATGATATTATTTACTTAGAAGACTTATGAACCAATAATTTAAATCTATATTTGGAGTGACACGGGCAAACCTTGAGAGGTTAATCTACCATCAAAAACAAAGTAGAGAAAGTTTTGGATAAAATTTTCGCTGCTGACTCACCAACCTGTCATATCCCCTCGGCAAGTACATAGAATGATATTATTTACTTAGAATACATATGTAACTATAATTAAAATATATATCGGGAGTGACACGGGCAAGTCTTGAGCAGTTATTCTACCATCAAAAACAAAATAAAGATTTTTTTCGATAAAATTTAGGCTGCCGACTCGCAAACCTATCATTTCCCCTCGGCAAGTACATAGAATGATATTATTTACTTAGAAGACTTATGTACCTATAATTTAAATCTATATTTGGAGTAACACGGGCAAACCTTGAGAGGTTAATCTACCATCATAAACAAAATAGAGAAATTTTTTGATAAAATTTTCGTTGCTGACTCACCAACCTATCATGTCCCCTCGGCAAGTACATAGAATGATATTATTTACTTAGAATACTTATGTACCTATAATTTTAATCTATATTTGGAGTGACACGGGCAGGTCTTGAGCAGTTATTCTACCATCAAAATCAAAGGAAAGATTTTAATCTATAAAATTTACGCTGTTGACTCACAAACCTATTCTATCCCCTCGGCAAGTACATAGAATGATATTATTTACTTAGAAGACTTATGTACCTATAATTTAAATCTATATTTGGAGTGACACGGGCAAACCTTGAGAGGTTAATCTACCATCAAAAACAAAGTAGAGAAATTTTTTGATAAAATTTTCGTTGCTGACTCACCAACCTATCATGTCCCCTCGGCAAGTACATAGAATGATATTATTTACTTAGAATACATATGTACCTATAATTTAAATACATATCTGGAGTGACACGGACAAACCTTGAGAGGTTAATCTACCATCAAAATCAAAGTAAAGATTTTATTCTATAAAGTTTACGCTGTTGACTCACAAACCTATCATATCCCCTCGGCAAGTACATAGAATGATATTATTTACTTAGTATACTAATATATCTTTAAAATAATTTCATTTCTAGAGTGACACCATGACTTTTTTTTTATCTTATACTCATTCTTAAGAAACGAAAACGTACGATTATGGCATTACTTTTGTTTTTGTTCGATTTATGGCTCTGAAACTTTCATGAGATTATTCAAACTCAGTTTTATACAAAGGTTTTGTATGGTCTTTTGTAATTTGTAAAATTTTCTTTGATTTGAACCCTTGTAACCGATTAATTTATTAAATACTTTGGTATTTTGTTAATTCTGAATTCATGTCTTTTTTGGATATTTTCACGCCTGTGAGGCTTTTTTTCAAATATTTTTATCATTTCCTTATATTTTGAACAATTTCCTATTGTTAATAAGGTAAATAAAGCATTTTTTTGGATTCTTCTTAATTTGGTCGGATTATATTGGCTGCTAACTTTTGGCCGCTAACTTCACGCCGGTCACGCAGCAGGCCGGCACTCACGCGCACCGGCGCAGTCGGTTGCCGCACCAACCGCGCTGCCCACAGCGACCATAGCACCAACCACTTCGTGCCCAACCCCATCACTTACACTTATATCACTTGTTTCATATTAAAAAAAACATGGCTGTTACAGTATTCTATGTTTATAAATCAATCGATATCACTAGGTCAAGGTTTCAATCTGTATACATTTTATAGTGAACACATGAGTCTGGGTCAGCAAGCGCACGACTACTAGCACAAATTTCCTCTAGTATTAAAATCTTTAAACTATGATTCATGTAATCATAAAGTAATCAAAATAATAAACTAATAATAAAAATGTTACAACACACGTCCGCTTCGTATCAAATCCTTGTGTGGACTTTGTTAGACCTTCAATTTTCCTACGTTCGTAACCGGTCACTATTTCATTTAACATAATGACGTCATAATGATGACTGACAATTTACCAAAATGTTAATATCATTATCGTAATATTTATCATGATTATGTATTTTTGTACTAAATATCCTGAGAAAATCTTCACACACGGCTGATTCCAAACTAAGCAGAGTTTGTACTATGGAAACCAGATAACCGATCTACTTATAAAGATAATTGTACCCAGACACAGGTCAAACAGACGTTCATGTACACAAATGTCCCTATTGCCAACGTAATTTATAGTATAAAACGGTATTACAAAAGGGACATTATTAAAGGGTCAATGGGTACTATTCATTTTATCTATGCTGTGTAATTGAGGTTATGTCAATATCCATGTTTGATGTACTAGCGTGCTCTATAATTCGATTAGATAAATTTATCAGACGGCCTATATTATATCATTTTACAAATAAATAATATACGAGCCAGTATGTATATATTATCTTATCAGTATGAAGCATTCCTACCTGTATACTTTTTGTCTGAAGGTCATAATCCTATAGACATTCGCAATGTCAAGGTCTTGGCAATGTGTGGCTTATAAAGCTTAGAAGGCAATGGCTCTCAAGTTCATCTTTCGTAACTTAGCGGTAGGTGCTGAGTGACAGGTTTGAAACATGATGGTGGCAGCCACTCAGACAGTTACTACAAAGGGAAAATCAAGATACAGATATTAGGGCGCTCGTGGTGTAGCATGATTAGCCGTTCTTAATCGATCGGCAAGGCTACGTCTGTCGTGGTCGGTACCTGGATGGGTGACCGTCTAGTGGTATTTCAAATCAAGCGTTTCCGTGCTTCGGAAGGCACGTAAAGCCGTTGGTCCCGGTTATCACTTAATTGTGATAGTCGTTAAGCTAGTTGGATGCCTACTAGGCGGCTTGAAAAATTCCAACAGTAGGTTGACCACTAGCCTACCTCCACCGATCCGCAGTGGGCACGCGTGGTGGAGTATCTGTCCATTCCCTTTCACCCTCATTTGTGACTGAGGCCTGTGCTCAGCTGTGGGGCATTATAGGCTGATGGTGATGGTGATGATGATGATGAACTAATATTATAATTGCGAAAGTGATTCAAAGCGAAGCAGTACTTCACAAAGGCTGCAACTGTATAAGTCGCAAGTCCTGCTTCATTGGAGTACTGCTGTCATCTGAGGGCGGGAGCACCTGGATACCAGCATGGGCCTTTAGACTCGGTTCAGCGACGTGCTGCTAGAATTGTCGACGATCCCGAGCTCACAGACGGTTTAGTTAGAGCCCCTCAGTCTGAGGAGAGACTTTGCCTCAATATGTGTGTTCGCTCTATTATCACAGAGGATTATAAGTAGGTATGTGCTATTATTATAATCCTAATACCTATAATAAAGCTAAGCCTAAGGCTATTTGGCTATTTGGCTGCGATCTTCTGTAAGGTGGAGGTACTTCCCCAGTTGGGCTGCTCCGAATTTCGAACGGGAAGTTATGCCCGTTTGCCCTACCTCTCTTAGTACGACCAGCATGACTTCAATCAAGTATATTCAAGTACAAAATAATTAATAGGCGTTTTGAATAATGTCATGGGGATGGGACAATTGGCACGTTGGTTTCAGCCTATTTTTAGCATGTTTAATTTAAAACGAAATGTTACTTTTGAAATTAACTTCTTGACACTTGAACTCAGTTACTTTTAGCAGAATTTACTTCTAGTAGGTAACTTTGTTTTGTTTTTTTTAGCTATGTTTATAACAGCAGAAAAAAATGTAATACGCATGTATTATACTGAACTATATTGATAAGTAGGTATGTATGCCATTTACAATTGAGACAATGGAACCGCAAGGGTCCAAATCTCGCCGATTCACTCGTACATTTTCATCAAAACAAATCGAGGCCAAAACCGTCGGCGTCGTCGGGCGGGGGAGCCATCTAAAGAGGAAAAATGCTGATCAGCAGCCTCGAGGAATTGTAACACAAAACAGTGCAATGACGTTCATCTCGTATTCCGCCAATTTCCCACCACCAACAATGCGCTCTGATTGGCCAAGTCAAGAACACACGATTCAGTGATTGGTCCTTACTGTTAACCTTACCATATTTACTGAAAAGAAAATCGGCTTGAACAAGCTAAATCTTTATTTACACCGTTGATAAACTTGGTAAATACACAATTAATTAAAAAATACTTTCTCCAATGGCCACCGTTGTTACAATATCCCTTTTTGGTGTTGCCATCCCTCGATATCCAAATCCACCATATTAAAATAAACTGTTTTACATTTTCAGAATAAATAATACTAATAACTAATTATAATTAATCAATATTCAATGGTATGAAATTAAATAATATAATGTTAATGCTAACAGACGGCCGTCCTGTTTAACGGAATGTCCCTGTTCCGTTTCGGCCATTCGTATACTGTATGTCTCTATACAAATAATTACTATTCTAAATTACAACACATTGTCAACAAAGGTAGGTTTCTAAAAATATTATTCAGCGAAATAAATATATAATAAAGATTACGTTAATAAATTATCATTAACAATTATATAAATCAATATACATATTATTATTTAAACATAAATTTAAGATCATCTTAAGTTCTTCTTGTCGATTTCAGTAGACAATTAGACATTATTGTTTTTAATTCTTCTTCTTTGAATAACCTCAAGATATGTATTAGCTGATTCGTAGAACATCTGTGGAAATAAAGTGTAATTCATTAGTTTTAATCAAACTGTGTTCACTTCATCTTACGATTAAAATAAAATATCATCATAAGTTCTTCTTGTCGATATCAATAGACATAATTAGATATTATTATTTATGTTTTTACTGCCATCCATTATCGATTTCCTTCTTTGAACCTCAAGATATTAACTAGCTGATTCGTGGAACATCTGTGGAAATAAAGTGTAATTCATTAGTTTTAATCAAACTGTCTTCACATCATCTTACGATTAGTTTTAATTTTTGTAGTTGTATGCGTTGTATGTCTTTTGTTGTATTTTGCATTATGTGATATCACCATGTTTTATCATTTTATACTATACTAGAGGTCGCCATGAGTCGAAATTCGACTATATTCTTAAAATTGAATAAATAAATAAATGTTAGCTATGAAAGATCTTACAATCCTCCGTGCGCGCAATATCCCTAAAAAGGGAGCGAAAGTTTTTGCTTCAAGTATTAATTGTAGATAACATAACAAATAAGCCTTTAAAAGAAGATGGTCACGGCAATGATAAGCAACATATTTCATCGTCTTTTTGTTACTTACTTATAGCGATCATGCACAGCGGCCTGTTTTACTTACGAGGTTTTAGTGATCACCGCATACAGCGGCATGTTTCACTTAGGAGTTTTTGGTGATCACTGCATACAGCATCATGTTTCACTTACGAAATCTTAGTGATCACTGCATATAGGAGCAAGGTTCACTTACGAGTTGTTAGTGATCACCGCATATAGCAGCATGTTTCACTTACGAGTTTTTAGTGATCACCGCATATAGCAGCATATTTCACTTTCGAGTTGTTAGTGATCACCTCATACAGCGGCATGTTTCACTTAGGAGTTTTTGGTGATCACTGCATACAGCATCATGTTTCACTTACGAATTGTTAGTGATCACCGCATATAGCAGCATGTTTCACTTACGAGTTGTTAGTGATCACCGCATATAGCAGCATGTTTCACTTACGAGTTGTTAGTGATCACCGCATATAGCAGCATGTTTCACTTACGAGTTTTTAGTGATCACCGCATAAAGCAGCAGTTTTCACTTACAAGTTGTTAGTGATCACCGCATACAGCAGCATGTTTCACTTGGGATGTTTTAGTGATCACCGCATACAGCAGCATGTTTCACTTAGGATGTTTTTAGTGATCACCGCATGTAGCAGCATGATTCACTTACGAGTTGTTAGTGATCACCGCATACAGCAGCATGTTTCACTTAGGAGGTTTTAGTGATCACCGCATATAGCAGCATGTTTCACTTAGGAGGTTTTAGTGATCACCGCATACAGCAGCATGTTTCACTTATGAGGTTTTAGTGATCACCGCATATAGCAGCATATTTCACTTACGAGTTTTTAGTGATCACCGCATATAGCAGCATGTTTCACTTACGTGTTTTTAGTGATCACCGCATATAGCAGCATGTTTCACTTAAGAGTTGTTAATGATCGCCGCATATAGCAGCATGTTTCACTTAGGAGTTGTTAGTGATCACCGCATATAGCAGTATGTTTCACTTACGAGTTGTTAGTGATCACCGCATATAGCAGCATGTTTCACTTACGAGTTTTTATGGGTATACCTGAATCATCAATTTAATTATCCAAATATTACCATCCTAACACTCAAACGTGCGCAAGCTCAAGTACTCAAGCGCTCGTGGTGTACTGTGGTGGTATAGCATGATTACCCATTCTTAATCGATCGGCACAGTCAAGCCACGTCCGTCGCGATCGGCACCTGGATGGGCGACCGCCCAGTGGCATTTCAAATCGAGCATTTCCGCGCTTCGGAAGGCACGTAAAGCCTTTGGTCCCGGCTATCACTCAATTGTGACAGTCGCTAGTTGGAGGCCCTCTAGGCGGCTTGAAAATTTCAACAGTAGGTTCACCACTAGCCTACCTCCACCGATCCGCAGCGGGTACGCGCGGTGGAGCATCTGCCCATGCACATTCCCTTTCACCCTGATTTGTGAAAGGAGGCCTCCGCTCAGCAGCGGAACACTATAGGCCGATGATGATGATGACTCAAACGTGATTTTTATCATGTATTGTAAAGCCTTGAGTACCTAGTATCTAAGCAGCAATGTAATTTCTGGCCAATTTGATGACATGTAACATTGACTGTAGCAACAAGGATTATCGCTTTCGCGGACAAGTGCCACACGATGGCACAAAGGCAAACTGCAGCAGCGCCTACCATCCATAGGCATAAGTGTTTTATACTATCAAAAATTGTTTTATTATTTATCTATGGGCCACAAGTAGCCTGATAATAACGATTTATTATTATCATTATTTATTATTATTTTTAAGTATGAACTTATTTAGTATACTCTTAAAATGTCTTATTATCAACTTGAGAGTTATCATCAAAATCACTCGCATTAAGTTTGTTTGTTTTCATTGTCACTTTTGAAAGATATAGTAATAGTTATCCACTTCTTTAAAGAATTGGCAGGATAAATACTTTAAAAGCAGGATACCTCGTATCGGTTATTTTTAAGGACAGCGCTTATCCATAAAGTTCCTGTTTTATTTTTTCTCTTACCCTTTGGGTGTATATGTGTGTGATAATTCGTGCACATAACAAAACCATCTAATTCAAAGAAAAGTAAATTTTCATGGCACGTTGATTTGTTACCAATATTATCTGCAGCTAAACTACGTACCTACTGCATCTCTTGCAGAATCAACAAAAAAGTAATCCATTCAGTTCAGGCAGGTAAGTCACCTATACACGTTAAGTTCATACAGTTGAATTTACCACCGGTTCGGAATACTTAAAATGAGACGACTCCGGCAAGAAGCCCAGCAAGGCATTATTTTCTTTGGTGGATCATTTCTTCCATATCACAGTAATTATTCCAAAAACATAATGCTTACTTATACAATTGTCACTCAGCCAGGGGGACGCAAGCGCAGAGGAAAGCCACTACAACCACACATTTCCGTCCCCCACGCAATGAACCATCCCGTAGTAGGCTTTGTCAGTTAACCTCTATTTTATACAATCTTTGAATTTACTATAAAACATTTTAGTTACCTCAACTTGGATTCTACTATAGAATCGAACGCAATTCCCGAGAAAAGCCTTGTTAGTTTTAGATAACCTGGATCTAGGTGTCACAATTTTATCTTAACTTTTTTTTCGGACACGCTAAAGTTAAAACTTAAATTCCTTAAATCGATTTCGTAGTGATTCGCGACGACCCAAACAATATATTGCGCGAATTGCACTTTTCTGCAGAAGAAATATAGTTTCAAAGTCTGCAGCTGAGCTCCACAACCGGAGACTGCAGAACATTACACTATGGAAATAAGCAGAGTAAACTATCCTAGCTGTAGCCACATCCGTAATTTGTCCAGTTTTTCTAACCGCAAATGTGGTGGAAATTAATTTGCTAGTTAATCTTTGTATATGAGGACCCCATTGTATTTTACTGTATAGTATTACGCCGAGAAAAGCTCTTCCAAAATCTTATCCACAAGTTCAAGTCTTTTACCGTCGACTGAGTGTTAGCGTCAACAACATTTGGGGAGAGAAAATCTTATGCATTTAGTTTTACAGCAATTAAGCAAAATACTAGTGGTGGCAAAACATTTTGATATAGCTGGTAAGGTGTCATTGAGCAGCGTAAGGTCTGTATATTTTCTATTAATATTAAAAATTAAAGAGGTATCATCAGAAAATACAACTATATCGGACCATTAATTTACCATATAGGGCATATCATTATTATATATCAAAAACACGGCCTAAAATTGATCCTTGTGGTACGCCCGTTTTCACTGAAGACCCTCAGGACATAGTACTGCTTTTGGTTATAGGTAAGATGATATTAAGATCAAGTGCCACTCAACAAACTTCATGGTCTTGAAGTTTTAAAACTAGGCTGTGATGATGTACGCAATAAAATGCCTTGGAGAGATCATAAAATAAGCCAAACGCAATCTGTGAATTCTTCCAGGCCTCAAAAATATGCTTTTAAAGTTTGGCACCAGTCGTTGATCGGTATTTTGTAAATCCAACCTGGTGATCCTATAAATTCTGATTATTGGTAAAATGAGCCAATAATATATTTACCATAACTTTCTCAAAGATTTTGAAGAACAGGGGTAGATCAATAATTGGAAGGTTTTTTTTTTTTGCAACCAGATTTAAATATTGTAATGATGTTACTGTTTCATCAAAGTGGGGAACCATTAACAATAATACAATGATTAATAATAGCTCCTAAAATAGGTGCAATACTAGTGATAATTGGTAAATGACTTTAACTGATAAGCCCCATAGGTCTTCTGTATTTTTTTTTTATTTCAGCTTTAGTTACTTCAAATTTATCCGAGATCAAATTTATCATTAATGTTATGGTTGATTGTGTCATCTTCTTTTTTTTATTTTGAACAGTCTCTGTATTTATAATTTTCCAGACAATTATAATTTTATTAGTTGAATCTTGAGTTGTATCAATAATATAAACATTTTTGAATAATTGATGAAACATATGCATGAAACTCTTGGTTATATTTGTACGTAGTATTTACATACTCTGAGGTTATATGAATATGTTTTTATTATATATTTTTTTTTTTCGATAGAATTCATACATGTTGTCACCACACCACTCAATCTTACCCCTTTAGTGTCCCAGTCACAGGACATTAACTTATTAGTTACCTTCGTAGATTTAATCGTGCAATGTTTATTAAATCCTTTACAAATACAGTACAGTAGATTTTACAGTTACAGTAGTATACAGTTTCATAGGTAATGATTAAACTAGGATTATAGATTCGAAATGAGTAATAAGATTTAATTCCAAATGATTATAAATTTTCTCTAACTTGTACTTAGTGGTTGGTCTAAATTCCCTTACTTCAGATAATATTTGGCACGTCTTCTCCAAAATACTCTCATTTGTAATAATGTTCGCAATGGACGATTTGAATACTTTACTAAGAATTTATTCTATTATAGAACATAGAACTTATAATATTATAAATGCGAAAGTGAGTTCGTCTGCCTGTCCGTCACGACCCAATGCCGCAACTACTCAACGGATCATCATGAAATTTGGCATGCAGACAGCCTATGGTATGGAAAAGGACATAGGCTACTTCCCATCGAATAACTTTTATAGAATAAAACAATGAAAGCCAGCAGCCGGAGGTTCTCATCCATATACGATGATGGAAAGTTCAATCTCTGTACATGTCAGCTCACAGACACAGAATTACTACATATATATCTGTACGATTTTAAAATTGTATGTTGCTGTTAGATACAATAATAGATCCACTACCATTGGCAGCCCCTCTGATGAACGCATTAGCGACCGTGAAATTGTTAACATTAAAATTAAACCAAATAAAAACAATAATAAAATATAAACTTGGATTTTATCCATCAAAAGTTCGATATATATCACCAGAAAAGCGATTTATGTTCTGACGCAATAAGATAATATTTTGTCTAGGCTTCTTTTCTTTGTTTTGTTTTAAACTTTATGTTTAAAGTATTAATCACAATATTATTAGGAGTTACTAGGTAATATTGTTTTGTCACTTTACCTAATGTTTTTAATATTTAATCACTTTACCTAATGTTTTTAATATTTAATATAACAATGTCAATATTGTAAGCTATCAATGTAGCAATCGAATAGTGATCGAAGATCCCCTGAATTATACAGCAACTGACCAGTTTTTGTTGACCAATTAATACTAAATGTGTATTATTATTCTAGGCTAGTTATAAACTTTAAACTATTATATAATTATGATGTTTACTTAATTATTACTAATGTATCTATCAATATTTCTGTGCCCTACAGGGTCCATGTGAACTATTAAATATTGTTTTACATCTTTTATACACATGTGATGCCATAAAGTAAATAAATAATTAAATTTGTACACGGCATCGCGAATACTGTTTCTTGCAAATTTTAAATCTATGACATCTTCCAAAATACAATGTCAGCATTGAAAGCGCAAAACATTCCATGTGTTTACGAAACATCGACAACCCGCTCCGCATATATAACATGCATGTTTTTAATCCTTCCTTGAAAAAATATCCAAATGATAGTGCAAACCGCATCAAATTCGTTTTGTGTTTTAGAAGGAGTTTGCGGACAAAGAGACAGACAGACGCGAAGAGCGACCCTGCCCCTCACCATATAGTGAAGTATTCTTCGAAAGACTCTTCTCTTTGGCTTTTAGGAACTATAATATTATTATTTTAAAAGTAGGTAGATATTTCCTAGTATAATTCGATTTTTGTCAAGACATATAAGCATATAAGCAAGGAATATTATGTTCATCATTAGCTTACGATTATAGACGATTGTACATATTTAATTTCCTGGATATGATATATTATTACAATACAGCGGGTATTGTATTGTACAGCAGGTTAATTGTGTATTAGGTATTAAAGATACCTCTAGTTATTTCACTAATTATTATTCATTGTTACTTGAATAATCCATAATATATTACGTTTTTGCTTTTAATGTTGCTATAAGTGCTTTTTTATAAATGTAGTATGATTCTCTTACGAAACTTTTATTTAAGTACATAAACAACTGTTTACTTAAGATTTATCTAAGAATAAATGTAGTGTAGTAATATTAAGAATTTATTTGTTAGCGGCATCGTACTACTAACCAGCCATAGTTGATTATTCGTCACGAACAAGACACACAAAATAGAAAATAACAAAAGTACATACCGGTGAGCTGATTTCTTAATCCCGCACTTCTGAAATGTTAACCTTACCATATTTACTGAAAAGAAAATCGGCTTGAACAAGCTAAATCTTTATTTACACCGTTGATAAACTTGGTAAATACACAATTAATTAAAAAATACTTTCTCCAATGGCCACCGTTGTTACAATATCCCTTTTTGGTGTTGCCATCCCTCGATATCCAAATCCACCATATTAAAATAAACTGTTTTACATTTTCAGAATAAATAATACTAATAACTAATTATAATTAATCAATATTCAATGGTATGAAATTAAATAATATAATGTTAATGCTAACATTACTGTTCATATCAGTGCAAAATCACTGACTAGTTGTGGAATTGAATTGCTCGGTATTACCATCGATGGTCCTGGGTGAGAATAGAGCCCACGACCTGCAGCGTGATAGGTACGGGTTTTACCGACCACACCAACTGGCCCGTCAGATTAATCAGCGACACAATATTTGGTTTATGTATTCCAAGAACAAAACAACGGTAAATACAAACACAAACCGATTTACGGGAACAAGTTATTTACAAACCGTTCCGATGACGCAATAACAGAGGAAAGTACGTCAAGACCGGTTGTGAGGGAGCACTGACGCTCGGACCGGCCTGCTGTCTTACCGGCATTCTACATTCAGTATTTACAACATGTTAACGCGTGAATTGTGTCAAAAACTATGTGAAAGTCGCTAAATATGAAAGTGCTTTTAAATATTTTACAAGTCGTATAGACCTATAGTGAAAAAGGAAGAATATATTGTTCATTATAATAATTAAAGTGTTTGTGGCTAAATCTGTGTTGTAATGTGCATCTTATCGCCATATCATTAATGTACAGTTTTAAACACATACGTGGATATACATAGCTCAAGACCGTTGGTAAGTTCTAGTAGGTTTATAGGTTAAATAATTACGACACTATCTGTGAATACCAATGTTACACGATGGATTAACTGTCAATGCAGTATAAACTTTATTACTATACATATAAGGTAAACAATGAAACTTGTTACGTATGTGAATAGTTTACCGAATTGGAGTCCAGTATTATCATTGTATAATGTATTGATGTCGCTGATTAGTTTTAATGTTCTAGTATCCGCGTTCTTCCAAAAACTACCGAATTCTAGTGATAAAATATATATGGTCCGGTGAATGTAGGTCATGGGCACTAGTTGGGCTATATTTCGCGAATGATAGGAAGATAAAATATTGCTACACGATTGATAGAAACTAAGCTATTTATTCTCTGTGGACGAGGCTTATGTGTCGAATTCCCATTTACATATTGGAAGGTAAGGAAGATATTCGCTGCCCTGCGGAGCAAGCAGTGAATATCCTGTACAAAAACTGATATCTATTTTATGAATTGAATGCATGATAGAATCTTTAGAAAACTACAAAAAAATACGGAAGTTTAAAAGAAATATAACGAGCGCGTATTTACACATTTCTCATCAAACAACAAAAAATCTGAACATATTCTTTCTTTTCTCAGACACTGAAAGAGCATCAGCTTAACAAGCTATGACTTCGGACACGGCTAATAATATGAAAAACTAATATTGTATAATAGTGCTCAGATTATTACCAAGACAAGTACAAATGCAAGCAATATCAAAATTACGACAAAGTGATAAGTGTAAGTGATGTGCCTAAGTACGAAGTGGTTGGTGCTATGGTCGCTGTGGGCAGCGCGGTTGGTGCGGCAACCGACTGCGCCGGTGCGCGTGAGTGCCGGCCTACTACGCGGAGCTATTGCACCGGACGGATCGCATGTGCAGTACTTCGGTATACCTTATGCTACTGTCAGGCCTGAGGATAGGTTCAAGGTGAGGCTATATTGTGGATTATTCTAGAATAAGTTTTAAAAGTCGTGGGTAAAAAAAGTAGTTTATCTGGTTTCGGTAGTACAAGCGCTGCTAGGTTTGTGATCAGATGGGCGTGTTTGACCCAGAAAAAAGTAGTAAGGTGTCGAATGTTACGCATGGTGATGCGAAGTATGTAATAGTATATTATGATACATGTGTGCAAAGTTGGTTATTAACACTCGAGGCGGAATTAAGAACGTGAGCCGCAGGCGATCGCGATCAGTGAGCCGAGAGTGTAATAATCAATGCACACGCGTGTCATACGACGTTTTTCAACACACTTGCGAGGAAAAAAAAAACTTGTATATTTTTAAGTAGTTTTTTTGATAATAATCAACCACACAATGAGAACGTTAACAAATATGGCGCACAAGTTTTTTTTTTTTTTGACAGCCGTTGTCAAACTATTTTACCCGTTTAAATTAAGAATGCTTGGTCTACAAACATATCACTTGCAGTGCGGTACAAACTTATCATAATCGGGATTATACCTATCATAAAACTGTGCGCTAATGTAAATTAAAAAGGACTAGTGCGTAATACGCTGCATTAAGATACTAAAAACGGTGCAATAAAAATGTAACTTTATGAGCGAGTGTGTTGAAAAATTGTATTACACGTTGACTTTGATCCGATCCGGCATCCACCTCGCACAGCATTAGCTGCGTCGTGCGTTGCATCGCCGAGTTCGGTTAACATTTTATAATTTAGGTCCCGACTCGATTTGCTGTAAAGTTGTAAGAAATGTTAGTTTTACGCTAAAATTGTAGTTTCTGAAGTAAAACCAAGTCAAACATGGCCCCACAATATCATTGAGGTATTTCAATAGTCTCGTGTGGTCTCGTAACACGTCGGGTAATAGTTATAAACTTCTGGTTATAAAATGATGTTATTTGTATTTGATAATAAGTTCAATATAATTACGAGACTATGTAAAAAGATTCTACGCCCTACAATATCGGTATCTCAATCAATTTAAATGACAAGTCTGCGGTCGAGCTAATTGATCGTGACCCGACCTTAACCGATGTGCAGTCAACATTCAACCTTACACAGTTACAATAAGCCTCCATCAGACCTACACGGATGAATATAATTTAAAAGGCACGTTTGTACAGACCACCTAGCAAGCTAATCACCGTCTAAACAGGTCTGCGGTCCACGTGGATAATGTAGTTGTAATCTAGTTGTAATTGTTCGCAAGCCATGGAACCGCAGTTGCCTCCACGCGGCCGTATTGTGTTATTATGCATTGCTCGCTACTGTGACCATTATTTATGTCGTGGTCTTGGGATCGGATGTTGTTATACTTTGACTGGATTAGCACCTATATGACAAGTGAATTAGCGACTAACTACTTCTTCTCTATCTAACATTTTCTTGGGATGAAAAGGATGTTTTCTTTCACTCCCTTTCTTAGATGAGATTTAGGGGATGATTATAGGTAATATTAAGTCCAATAAGAGAGGTAGAGCATAGCGTTTATTGGCTCAAAGAGCAGCTCGACTGGACCTCCACCTTACAGAATACCGCAATAACTTTATGTTGTGTTCCTGCGCGTGAGTAAGGTCTCCTGAGCTCATTGGGGAGGGGGGAAGGGTCGGTACGCGTGTGTTGCAAGCTTCCATATGGCATATGGATAATAACTGCTTACCAACAGGCGGGCCGTACGTTTGTTTACAGACTCCGATTCTGATACTGTCCATTTGGCGTGTTGGTCTTCTTCTTATTTGCCAGTGTTGGCGTTAACTCGCATTATACTGTTAATAATATTCTTCAATTATGTTTGTTTTACCAATAATTGTAGAAATCGAACTTTTCACCTTTCTACATCGTATTATCCCAGGCCACCCAGGCTATATATAATGAATGTATGGTGTCACTGTGTACCGGGTAACAAACTTACACTTTACATACATATGTCAAGGCATAAGACTTAAAAGTTGAGAAATATAGTCAAACAAACATATTTACACGATCATAAAGTAAGGACATAATGTTTTAGAATCCTTGTTTGAGTATGCAACTAGCTTATTTTGCAATTTATTTATTTTGTCAAACCATTATATAGTGCCACAAGATTATCTGGCCCGGTGAGAGAGTCGCTGTTATCGCATTTGGTGGAGCAAACAATCAATGAAAGTAGTGTAGAAATGGCGTCGTTAGTTCCTCTTTTGACCACCGGGTCAGATAAGTTTTTAGGACTATAAACTACCCACCTGTCTAACTAAGTGTTAACCTGTTAAAGTAAAAGCAGCCTAGAGATGTCCACTGCACAATATAGACTACAACAATCCTGAGCCAAATCATTAAGTATTTATTCACGTAATGACAAATATTTATGAAATTAAACCAAACATAAAAGTCTACCTTCTTGACTTTAGGCAGGGTATCAATAATAAGAATTTTGAAATTGGAATCTATAAACCGCAAAATTATTTCAGGGTCCAAGCCCAGAGCCAAAATGGGACGGCATATTCGACGCGGCTAATGAAAACATCAGATGCAAGCAAAGATTTACTCCAACCAGGATCTTAGGCGAAGAAGACTGCCTAACTCTAAACGTGTACACACCAATAGAAGAGACTGACCAACTACGACCAGTTATGGTCTTCATCCACGGAGGAGGTTTCAGAGATGGATCTGGAACTCCATACTTGTACGGCCCAGAATATTTACTCAAACATGGAGTCATACTCGTGACCTTTAATTATAGACTAGAAATTTTAGGTTTCCTATGCCTGGGTATCAAAGAAGCACCGGGAAATGCTGGAATGAAAGACCAAGTTGAAGCTTTAAGGTGGGTGAGACGAAATATCAAAGAGTTTGGCGGAGATCCTGATAACATCACCATATTTGGAGAAAGTGCCGGTTCAGCATCAGTTCTATACCATTTAGTATCACCAATGTCTAAAGGATTGTTCCAAAAAGCTATCATGCAAAGCGGGTCAGCGATGTCTCCTTGGAGCTTGCAGTTTGAGCCTGCAAAAACTGCCAGTTTATTGGCTCAACAAATGGGGTACAATATTCAAGATCCATATGAAATACACAAATTGTTTATTAACAAATCTGCAGATGACTTACTGAGTGTAAGAGTACCGAGAATAGATGGTGACATTGTTTTATCGGAAAACATCTTTGTGCCGTGTGTTGAGAAAAAAATACCAGGAATCGAGCAGTTTTTACCTGACACTCCATACAATTTAATAACTAAAAGTAATTATCATAAAGTACCGGTAATAATTGGTCATAATAACGCAGAAGGATATATGTTTGCTGGCAAAGAAAATGACACAATGATATCCAAACTGAACTTCGTAAAAGCATTACCGAGAGATCTTCTTTTTCCATCAGAAAAAGAAAGGATAGAGACAGCGAGGAAGTTAAAAGAACTGTACATGGGTAATGAAGAAATTAGTAAAGAGAAACTAGCCAAATTTGCTCGTTACGAAGGTGATTCTAGTATTAGTTACCCAGTCATATCTACAATTGATCTTTTAACGAGAACTTCAAATAAATCTGTTTATGCGTATAAGCTGTGCTATGATGGATGGTTGAATTTTGCTAAATTTTTGTACGGGTTTATGTGGCACCCTGGTGCAACACATGCTGATGAACTTTTTTACATGTTCAAGATTAAAGTGAAGCTGCCGCTGGTGTTCTTGGAGACGGGATTTATCAACAGGATCACGTTGATGTGGACTACTTTTGCAAAATATGGGTATGTATGTAGGGTCGGCAACGCGCGAGTGATACCCCTGGTGTTGCAAGCGTCCATAGGCTACGGTAACTGCTTACCATCAGGCGGGCCGTATGCTTGTTTGCCACTATAGTGATATAAAAAAAATATATGTAGGTTTTAATTTTTAATCTATATGTATATATAAAAATGAATCCCTATTTCCCTGGGTCACGCCATCACGCGTGAACGGCTGGACCGATTTCGCTAATTCTTTTTTTGTTGTGTTTGTTATTGTCAGGAGAAGGTTCTTATGAAAGAAAAAATAAGAAAGTTGCGAGGGTAGGGTAGGGTAGGCAGGGTAGGGTATGGTACGGTAGGGGTAGGGTACGGTAGGGTAGGGTACGGTAGGGTAGGCAAGGTTAGGGTATAGGTTAGTAGGACACCACGCGAACGAAGTTGTGCCGGGCAGCTAGTAATAATATAAAAGTTGAAGGAACAACAATCACATTTTATTTTGATCAAGATAATAAAATATGTCTCAAGGCGAGCCGAGCTTTTCGACGTAGAATTTTATTATAGATATTGGTAATCGTTGGTAATAACAGCGTATTCATCTCAATAGTAAAGAATAAAGACGAGAAGATGAGTTTATTAAAAACCGCGCACGGAGGATTCCGTACAATAATAATAATATCAACTAACTCAAATTGACTACTTGAAAACGACAAAAGAAGACGTTTCTTGTATGGGGGTTATAGGGGCCCCTGTAATTTTTTATTTGATTTCATTTATATCTCAGAGTATATAAATACATTTTTTTTTTATTATAGCGGCAAAAGAAATACATATTCTGTGAAAATGTCAAGTGTCTACCTATTACGGTTCATGAGATACAGCCCACTGACAGACAGATGGACGGCCGGATAGCGAAGTCTTATGAATAGGGTCCCGTTAGGCACCCTAAAAATTTGTCTCAATTACCTAGATGTCATTTTAAATCATGTTTTTTTCCACATTTTTAGAGACCCAACACCAGAAGTGACGTCTCTACATCCGTCAAAATGGGAGCCTACCAAAAAGACTAATCCTCATTTGTTTACTATAGACAAGACGTGCGCAATGACACCGATGTGGGATGACGAAATCATTAGGTTTTGGAATACTACCTACTCGAAGTATAGAAGAAAATCTTAGTTCCTTGTAAGATAATTAAAATCGCCATTTTTTGTATAGGTACGTTGTTGTGACTAGATAATTTTGTGCTAGTCACTTTTAGTTTTTTTTTTTGACAATACCTATGATATTTTTTGTTTACTTGCCTGCTTTAATGCGATCATTGTGTATACGAAAGAAATATTAATAATAATGTACTTACTCTATTTTTCGTCATACAATCGTTCATAAGACGAGCTTTTTATAGTAATTAAAGACTTAAGGGTGATACAAATAAGACTTATTATTCTTAAGTTTTTGAATGGTTTATGGTTTCGTTGAAAATTAAATATAATTTTAGTAAAAATATGTTACCCAATTTGCTAATGTTTTTTTACGGCCTTCCAAAGAGTTTTAAAATAATAAACTAAACATGCAATATTGCATCAAACATAAAAAATAATAACAGAAACCGAACGCATCGAAATATGATTTTGGATTCATATATAATTCTAATTAGTGTATCTTGCGATAGCCCAGCGTCCGGCAGCGACTGCGCAACTGTTGTTCATCGATTAAATATTGGCGAGCGCATCCAATACCACAATTTGTCCATGATAGACCAACCTTGGTATATTGTGAAAGGTAGCCATCGTCACAGAGCTCTGTGCCATCGTGGTATCACGTCAGTAGATAACCGGTAAAGTCGCGGGTGACGCGGACGCGTGGTACGCACGTTTCTACGTTTACGTTCGCGCGTAAATTGTATATGTAGTAACGTGAAATGTAACGTTTGTGATGTGTTTTTATGTGTTTATAAATTGGTGGAGTAAATAAATATTGGTAAATTAATTATTATCTTGGAATGACGCTTTATTTGTCCGATTTTTTGTAGGTTTCGTTGTATATAAAAAATAACTAATAAAATGTGACTCGTAATTTCTCACTAATTTTAGTATAATTTTCACGGCAATATTGGCAACTATGAGATAGTTAAATTAAGTTTTCCTTAATATTTTCCATGGTTATTAAATTTAAAAATACGTAAATATTGGCTAATGCATTGAACAACAACAACAGTTATTGGTAAACAATGTATTTACAAATTGTCGGAAGCAACGTTATCCGGTAAACCGATAATTTTAACTTGTTTAATGTGTTTGACCGGCCCTATTCCAATAAACATCCAAGATGAGTCAGATTCATCCAAGAGCATTTCCATCAAAAACGATTACTAATCGTCGAGGGATTTGGGAAAACGATAAGTAAAATCGTCTTGGTCTAACCACCAAAGGCCATCGACCAAAACTTGACTACGGTAATCGCTTACAATAAGGCCCGCCTGTAAAAAAGGACATTATAAAACACTACATAGTCAAGTAATAACACTTACACGAGAAGTCACCACCAAGTACAATTAGGTATGTCAGCTATTAATTGATGGCATGTATTTAACGGGGCGACAAATTAATCTGAATTTGGGATTTATAAAAAATTAAAGGAGCTACTAAAAATAATAGGTTGGCAGCTAAAGTGAAGGATCATTTTAAGTAGAAAGTAGCAGTTGTTTTAATTTAAACTGGCATTGATTTTTTTGTTTTGGTAACTGAATTTATTGTTAGGCGAAGACTTGACGGTGGATAAAAAGTAAAAAATAGGCTTTTTTAAATTATAAAATGAGGTTGTATATAAAGTAAACTGAGATGAGAAAAAAATTTGAACATGGTCATATAAAACATACTTTGTGCGACATTTTAAGAGCTCTAATTAAAGCAAATAGTGACATGCAAAAAAAATATTGTGGGTGTATAGTTTTATTTCTTGACTTTTATTTACAACACGCTTTTATTAGCTTCACCTGTATGTAAATATGGAATCACATATATGTTAGCCGTGTTTGGACTTTTTGGAATCGTCTTGAGATACATTTTGAACATCTATGGTTTTCAGGGTCTGATGATGGAGTAGGAGGGTCGGCACTGGAACTCCATGGTGGAACACCGTATCCTAGCCATGTTTGGGGTTGTTAGATTTATCGTGAGATGAACTTTGAACATGTATGGTTATCAGGGTCTAATGATGTAGTAGGAGGGTTGGCACTGGAACTCAATAGCGGTGCAATGTATCCTACTTGTGTTTGAGGTTGTTGGATTTGTCGTGAGATGAACTTGTATAACTGTGTATTTTTTTTTTTTTTTTTTTTATATCTCATCTTATCGTTATCATATGACATGGTTAACCAGACAAGTTCATCTCACGACAATTCCAACAACCCCAAACACGGCCAGGGTATGATGATCCACTATGGAGTTCCAGTGCTTACCCTCCTACTCCATCATCAGACCCTGAAACCCTTACAAGATCGAATTTCACTGTTTTCGGTCCCGAAACCAGAAGACCCCGGTTTGAGTCCAGCTGTTTTTTTTTAAAATTCGAATCTAAATATAATTTCCAAAAAACACGATTTACCAAAAAAGTAAAAACCAGGTTCAACTCGGTCATCCAGATACTAATTATGTTTCCACAAACAAAAATACTGAAACCCTAATTCTTAGTTATAGTACCCGTTTAAATTTTTATAGCTGCTTGCAAATCGCAGCCCGAAAGTGTATTTTTATATGGAAGCCTGTAGTTGCCAATAATACAATGTTTGTTATCCCACTGACAATATTAGTCGCCAAGTCATTATTTATAGTACCCCACCTATTATTTCTATGTGCCTGTTTAATATATTTGCTACCTTAAAGAAGCCGCCACTATTTAGTTTTTATGATACCTTGCAATTTGTAGCCCATCTAATTTAATAGTGTCCAAAATATTTAATCGCTGCCAAGTTATTTTTTTTGTAACCAGTAGTTAGTCGCTCTTTAATTTGTTAGTCGCCTCGAAAAAATTAGCCTTAATTGATAAGACCAAGATACTCATACGATTAGATAAGTATTCTTCCCTATATTTCTCCACATATATTTTGTATTGCATTGCATCTCATTGAGTACAAGTGGTATTAGCTTGATTCCGTGTCATTGCCAGGCCTTGCTAGGCCAGCCTCAGCCTTGGTTTAAGTATTCTGTGCCTAGGTATAAAAGATAGTAAATACAATGATATTTTGATACTCGATGTTTATGTATTAGTTATATGATTTTATCACGTACTAAATTACATATATCTTATAGGTATGTAATATTTAAACAAGTAGTATTTGTGTTATTAATAAAAACGATTGCAATTGTTTTTATATCTTACTAGCTGTCCCCGTCGGTTTCACCCGCTTTCCCGAGGGATCGTTTGATCTTCCGGGATAAGAAGTATCCTATATGTTAGTCGAGAACATAATCTATCTATGTGACAAATTGCATGCAAATTCGTTCAGTAGTTTTGCGTGAAAGACTAACAAACATCTTCGCATCCTTCCAAGCATTCAAAGAATCATGGCGAGATCCATACATTGATTTGTACAAAAAAATAAAACATTTTAGAGAGTTTTGAATCACTTCCAATGTTGAGATTACATTACCAGCAACATATACTTGAAATATTTTATAAACCCTTGCGGGGTTGACATAACAACAACATAATGGTTTTGGTCGCGATTCGCCGGCATGGCATAGAATGTCGCATTTTTATCCCGGGGATCTAAAAATATTTTAAATGCCTCAAGTTATTCCTTAGGCACCAAGGATCAATAGTAACGTCATTTCAACGTCTCTCAAAACCTTTATCTTTTTGTACAAACCTCGCCATGATTCAAAGTCAAAGTCAAAGTCAAAGCCATTTATTCAATTTAGGCCCTAGAAGGGCACCTATGAAGGTCAAAGCTACTGAAGTTACCGCCAGTTCGTAAGTCGGCCTTCAACTGAGAAGAACAGGCAAGAAACTCAGCAAGGTTACATTTTCTAAATATTTTCTTTTTACAATCTGACTATATATTGGCTATTTTTTCCAAAACATTTTGGTTTTGTAGGTATACATACATACTTTTTATTTTACAAAATAAAATACACAATCATCAAAACGAATAAACATAAAAAAAAACAAAAAAAAACAAAAACAAATAAACAAACAACAAAACAAAGAAACAAAAACAAACAAAACAAACAAATTCTTTATAATAGTCGTGTAAGATATTGTGTATTTATTATGGGACAAAAAACAACTAACATAAATATACCTACCATTAAAATTGCGAAGTGCGACGGCAAAAAGAGTTCCTGCACGAGTATGTTTGTTGACAGTTCGAGGTACCTACTACCTCAGAGTATATAAATACTACGTCTACTACGTAACATAATTTCGTCGTGAGGTCTATTGAGTCAAAACTGTTATGGACAATGCCATGCAATTTTTTCGCTTGCAGATATTTACGCCTAGCTTCTAAGGAGAGAAGTTTATACAATGTCTAAAATACTAACCTATATAATTGTTGTATGTTACCTATAATAAGACTGTCACCTGCACTTCCAGGACGACAAGTAACGTATGTCCTTCTCCATGCCATATGCTATCTGCGTATCAAATTTCACCGCGATCCACGTATCGGTTTAGGCATGAACAGGTTATAAACAGACAGGCATAGTTACTTTCGCATTTAATATATTAGTATGTAGGTACCTAATATAAGTAAATCATGATTTGCATATGCGAAGGTCAGGGATTCGAATCTTCCAATGATCTTAATGTTGGGTCATGGAAAAAATCGTGAGGAATCCTTTTATTTATTTATTTATTTATCTGGTTACCTAACCTGCCGGTGTGTAATTCCGACAGTCGCACTTGAGAGACAGCTCCCTTCTGGCAAAGAGAGCTAAGGTATCGAACAAATGGATGGTATTAGATTAAAATTTTAGAACCTCCACCCACACGTTGTCACATCCCATCCCACTTATTTGGACACAACGCTTTGCTTCATCGTTCCTATTGCAATATCAAAGGAGTGGAACTCACTTCCGAGGTCATCATCATCATCATTTATTCGCTAATATGTGTTCATGTTGATGTTACAAATAACATAGAGTGGTCACATAAGCCATATAGGCATGCAAACATTTTCAAAATTCAAATTTAATAATAATATTCTAAAACGAACTAATTATTAAATAATAGGGTCAATAAATGAATCTAAAATCGAATGTCTACTTCCTATTTTTCTTGCAATGTGCAAAGTATTCAGCAATGGAATAAAAATTATTGGTCTGTGTTTCCTGACACATATATATGTTGTCTTCAAGGCCAGAGAGAAGGCACCTCGACCTCGTCACAACCTCTTATGGGGTCTGTCGATGGCAAAACGTTAGCCCATTTTACTGATAATTCCTGATTATAATATCATGTTATTATAAAATTATCTACCTGGGTAGATAATAGAGTAAATTGTTTTGTACGAGTAAGTAAACATTATTATATTTATTAGTACCTAGATTGTTTTCCTTGATCTTTAATTAACATAATGTTTACTTGCACGTGGCATGAAGTAAATAAAGAAAAAAGAAAGAAAGAAAGAAAAATGATTTAATTCAGGACAACACACAACATTACATTAATGATAGGACAAAATATAAAAATAAAATTAAAAAGCAGAATAAAAAATAAAAACTAAACAAAAATTTTATGTCGCGTGATGCCAAGAATAGGTCTCGACTCAGCATTGTGCTTAGGCCAGTAAAAAACAAAACCGGCCAAGTGCGAGTCAGACTCACGCACCGAGGGTTCCGTACAAACCTGTAGGTATATAAGTAAATGGTAGTATAGACCTGTGTATTTGATATTAATTTCAATTTATGACGTATTAAAAAAAAAGCCATTTGGCTACGGAACCCTAAAAACTAACCCTCGCGCTGGTTTTCAGTCGAGGCCCACGTTCATGACATCACGAACATACAGTGAAACATTAAGTAGAAATATTTACAATTTAAAAAAAATAATAAATATTTAAGTATACTTATGTGGACCTTTTACTGCTTGATCCGTTCTTATGAATTGAGATACATATAGCTCTAAAAGCTATAAATTCACCAAATCTTATATCACCAAATAATAATAAAATAAATCAATAATACAAAACATGGAATTAAAAACGTGTTCGAATGTAAGTTCGGGATCATTGAATTATTACACATAGAAGCAAAGTACACGCGCGAAAAACAATCCATTCAATTGGAGCCATAATGGCTCCAAATGACCGCCGCGCTGTCAGTGTACTGAGTGACGTTTTAGTGAGTGCAGCTCTGAGAAAAATAATAAATATGACGGTTTGTGTAGTAAAATTGTGTCATAATTCATGAGGGAAGAAAGATAAGAATTCTGATGTAACATTCCACAGGCAAGCCACTAATTTTATTGTGTAATTCATCTAAAATAACAAAATTTAAAAATAAAAATACTTCACTCAGATTTCGAGCAAAGTGTTGCCAGCTGTTTTTTGTGCGAATTTGCGTTGTTTTACGTAATTGATACTGATTTTGTTATTAATAAAGAGTCCGATAAGTTGTTTCTTTTACATATAGCTATTATAACCGACTAGCTGTCCCCCGCGGTTTCACCTGCGTTCTTGGGATAAGTAGTTTATAATACTTGGGATAATGTAGCTTCATATTAGTGAAATAATTTCGAATCAGACTGGTAGAAAAAAGAGAATATAGCTAGGAAAATATTGTCAAAGCGGCAGTTGTTCCGGAAACAAATTCAACTAACAGGCTTTTAAAATTTCAATTTTGTTAATGAAAATGAAGTACCTAGATACTACTTAATCTTCTTTTTCTATACAACCTATCATATCTGAAACCTATCATTACCAAGGAAAGCTACAAATTGTACGATCGTTCATAGCACTGCACATTATCTTGGTTTATTATGTTAAAATACCCGAAGTAAGTACTAAAACAACTAGTAATAAATAAATAACAGGCCTTTGTCTATAATAAATTATCTAAGACGCAGAACTTTTTAAACTATTTAATTATTTTTATGAATACTTACTTCCAATTTCACTAGTAGGCGAAATCGGAAGGTTAATTTTACTGAAAAATTTCGTTTAGCTTGCAACATTACTCGTGCGCTTGTGTGCGTGTCAGCGAGTGTAATTATATGGTACTCACGCATACATTAGTTGTCAAGTGGCTTACGTGTCGCGAGGATTTTTGTTCGATACTTCGCTTCTAAGCGTAATAATTCAATGTTCGGGATATTCAATTTTTTTTCCGATACTTCGTGAAACCAGCAATTAATTATCATTTGCTTTATTCTAATCATTATACATACACAATGACAATCCAAATAATCAATTTATTTAGTAACTACTTATTTTTTTCAAGCTAGTGACACATAGATGGACGGAAAGACAGACAGCAGAGCGACAAAAATACTAAAATGTACCAAATACATTTGTAAAAGTATTTAGACGTGCTCACTCTATTGTCTATATTTATATATTGAAGATGTCAAATAACTTGCCCCCTGATAAACGATGTTGTATTGGTCTTTAACCTGTCAATCAATTACACAATAATAATAGTCGATATGTTTTATAGTCCAAATTAGAACATTACTAGCTGTCACCCGCGGATTCACCCGCGTTCCCGCGATTAAAAGTAGACTATATCCGTCTCCATACCATAGGCTATCTGCATGCAACATTTCATCATGATGAATGAGGATTAGGATTTGATTTGGCCTTTATTTATACCACTAAGGCGGCAAACAAGGATGGTAAGCAGTTACCGTAGCCTATGGACGCTTGCAACACCGGAGGCGTATTACTCGCGCGTTGCCGACCCCTAAGAAATCTCTTCACGCCCTTTTTGAAGAACCCCATGCGGTACTCCATTGGGAAAACCACGGCGGGGAGCTCATTCCACAGTCCGAGCGTCCGCGAGTGGCCTGATCGTGTAAGCAGTAACCGCACTCACGCTCACGCGTAGCTCATTCCCCAAGCTGAGCGTCCGCGGTAGAAGACTCTTTTGAAACCGCAAAGTGCGAGACCATTTTGGTTCCAATGTGCAAGGATAAATAACCGTCGACTTATTACTTAACTCTGATGACTTCAATTTATTGACTGTTAATTAGTAATTCATCTATTGGTTTGTTAGGTAACCTTTTATTTGAACATAAGAGGCTCCATGGATCACCGACCTTGAACCTTCTCATTTGAGTGTAACGTAATTTATTAATTATCGCTTTAATATAAAATCCCTCTATTTTCTGATTATTCGATGAAGAAAATCGTCATGCGCGTACGTTTCCGCTCTTGATCATAGTTACTAATTAAATTCATAAACGACACGTAGTGATGTCATTCGAGCTGTCTCGTGTTTATCTGCACTGCACTTGTATAGTTGCTGTCTTTGGTAACTCACGCGTTTATTGCGGATAAAAACTATATAAATAAAAAAAAGTAAAAATAAGTGACAGTGTCCAAATAGAGTGGGGTTGTTTTGGTATGTTGTGTGATACTTTTAATGTTTATCGCAAATTATATATTAATCTAAAACGAATTAATTTCGAAAACATTATTGTTTTTAACTACAGCTAATTTCGCTTATTTCGTTAAAAAAGCGAAGTTTTAATGAAAATATGGAAATAAAATATACCGATGAGACTACTTTTTGACGGCAGTTAAAAAATACGAATGGCGAATTTTCTAGTGAAAGCTCACTTACCATGAATAACTAAGAACATAACATACTAACTGTATTTTAAATTGCGTCGTTAAAACTCGTTACAAATTTCCTATGAGCTATACAAAGGATAACTAAGGTATTTTTATAAAGCAGCTCTATACCGAATTGTACGGATAAAGAAATAAATACTTAGCTATTTAAAAATACTATTTCATTATTGACAAAAAAACTCTTTTACCTCATATGAATTAATAGTTAAAAATATTAAAGCGTCATTTCCAAGCAATAATATCTATCATTGTATACCAAAAAGAGTTAACAAATGTCCGCGAATATCCGAATGAAATCCGCGCCACCGGACAACCCTACTACGGTTTAAAATGTGAAATGTTCAGTGTGAGTTCTATAATGAAACAATGAAGTGGTTGGCACTTATATCCCTCATCGCTGCTAACCTGGTGCGGCTGCCGGCGCCGGTCGTGAGGGTCAGCAGCGGCCTGGTGCGGGGCAGGGTCAGCGAGAACGGGAAGTTCTACGAGTACTTCGGAATACCTTATGGCATTGTTGACGAGAGGAACCGATTTCAGGTACGCCATCATTACTTTTTACTACCCTGAAGGGAACTCGCGTGAGGGTGGAAAAGCCATGAGATACCTACTATACACCATCTATATGACTGGCAGAATAAACGTGTATCACATGTTGATACATGTTTCTTCTGCCAGACAACAGAAATCATAATTATAAAATTGCACGACCTCGAGAAGTCGTGGGTAATAAAACCGGACTGGACCTCCATAGATATCGAATGTACAAAAATCGTGTAGATGTGTGCTTTTTGTTTCAGCACAATCTCAAACCTTAAAAGGGCTTTATTATGTATTGAAATCTTATATATACAATTCTCGTGTCACAATGTTAGTTAACTTACTCCTCCGAAACGGCTTTACTGATTTTTACCAAATTTTATATGCATATTCAGTAGGTCTGAGAATCGGCTACTATCTATTTTTCATACCCCTAAGTGATAAGGGTAGGCACCACGCGAACGAAGTCGCGCCGGTCAGCTAGTAAATCTATAAGGAAATATGTTTGAGAGGGTTAATAGCTTAGATTATTAACAGTAGTTATCTAATAATTACGTAGTGGAATATTATGATCAAATAATAATAATGTAACGATTTCAATGTTGGATTCGACAAAAAATAATTTAAATTTTGAAAAAACTTCAAAAATGAAATGTCACGGTCACGGATTATAAATTATGATATTGTCAGAGACCAAACAGAACGACGATAATTTTATGATGAATCATTTTATGTCTGAAAAATAGAATAAACAAGATATTTTAAAAGTTAGCATTAAACCGCGAAAAGGCGACGTTCTGCCAAATTGCGTAAGCCTTTATTTCACTGTAATTTACCTATAGATTTAATAA
This sequence comes from Achlya flavicornis, assembly GCA_947623365.1. Taxonomy (NCBI): domain Eukaryota; kingdom Metazoa; phylum Arthropoda; class Insecta; order Lepidoptera; family Drepanidae; genus Achlya; species Achlya flavicornis. Next base: position 13,877,052 of record OX392484.1, read on the forward strand.
ATGTTTCTGGTATGTTCTAAATTATATTATAAGATAAGTAAACGAGGCTACTAGTTATCTCTACGATAATAATATACCCCCTTACTCATAAAACGATATTTAACTAATATACTGATTAAATGGTCACGTAAATAATGTCACATTATTTGACAATGACAATAGAGTGACTTTATTTACGTGACCCTGTAAACAGTATATTAGTTAAATAACGTTTTATGAGTAAGGGGGATAGATACAATTAGGTAAATTGCGTTCTACGTCAATACTGGCCCTGATTCTGTTGTTTATATATAAACTATTTATAATCTCACTACGTATCTTTCTAACAAAGAACATAAGAAAAGGATGTAAGAAATTTAGTCCTGTCAAATTAGTCCAATGCTTGTTTTAAATATAAATTTAGTCGCCATCTATCGCGGTTACGCCTAAATACACGCAAAATAAGACGGCAAAGATTAATTTGACAGCTTTAAATATGTTCTATCCTTTTTTTCAATAATGTTCATAAGAGATGAGATGTGACTAAAATTTGTTTAGTGCGATTTACAACAGAATCAGCACCTGTCTGTATATGCTGCTATGGTTTCACTAAATCGGTTACTGCGCAGCTCCTTTAATAAGAGTTAGAATATTGTAGAGTTATAGCGTTAACAACATTACCGTGCAAAGCGTGAGCAGTTTCCATACACATAGATGCATTCACAGATATATCCAACACTAGTTGATTTACAGTCAGACAAGATGTCAATATGGATTTCTTGTTATTTTTACTCCGTAAAAGTATCAATAATAAACGAAACGAGAAATTGACATTTATTATATGTATTTTTACGCGCACTTTGTTTCAAGTCGTTTAGACCGTACCCGTACTCACGGACCGTACTCAAGGACAATCGCTCTATTATAATTCTAACCTAATGGTACATACCCTTAAACCTTTCTTATGGAAGCCCATAGGTAACTTAAAAATCCCATCAAAATTTGAGTACTTAGTGGTTCATCAAAACTGTAGTGATAAAGACGGACAGACAGACAGGCAGACACGTTGGATTTCATAATGTAACGATAAGGTAGTCTGTCTATCGTACCCAATAATGAGTTGAGTTTAAAAGTCAAATGTAAATGGCCTATATGATGTCATATGTTACTGATTACAGAAGTAAAATAGGTTGTATTATAATAGCTACAAATAGTTTGATAAATAAATGTATTTGGCTACAACGCATTCTATCGGCGGCCGCACTTTTCATACAAATTACAAAAACGTCTGCTCAAATCCATGACTGACAACGAACTACCTAAACCAAGACATAGACATAGACAAAAAATTCTCGAAATTTAACTAAAAACTCAACGTCTCTTTTTTTGTCTGCCTGTCTGTAAGTGTGCTTGCGATCACATTCACCTTGGACGTTCCTTGACAAAGATTTTAGAATATATATCATTGTGCTATGATTGTCTGACTAGGGGCCAACCACCATCTCTGAAAACAGTAATATTGTAACCTTACTTGACTTCCGTCTTTCTTTGACATCAGACGACAAAGAAGGACAGAAGGCGGTGTTTAGCTCCCGTACCATTTTGGCAATACATTTGAGAGATAAAATAGCATGCTAAGATAATAATAATAATAAGCAGCTTGTGGCGAGCTGTTGGTGAGTAGCGACACCACGGACCCGAGATCTCCTGGGGGCGGCACCTATGCCCCCGCCTCTGGCTTGCCTTCACTGGCCGGCCTGAGTGGAGCGCGAGAGCTATATGCTCGAAAGGGTGGAAGTGCTCAATCTGCGTAATAGCGGGGAAACCCGCTCCGAGATTACTCGCGATGGTGAAACCGGTGCACACCTCTCGACACCCTTAGCTGCTGACACCAATGTTGCTCCCTTTGTCACCGTGCGATGACTGTTTTTGGGGGGCCCATTTAGTTAGCGGCGAGTCACCGTCTGCCAGGATTATCAAGATTGAGACGTTTGATTTGGCAGGCGTCCCGTTGTCTCAATCAATAGCCCAGCAACCAGTCCAGCAAGCTCCCTCCTATAGACCCAGTATAGTTTCCATCTTCTCTGCAATAGTCCTTGCACTTCGCGGATGCTGTCTTTGGCCGTATCTCTTCAATAGTACGGGCAAAGATAGAATCCGCTTAGTGTACATATCCCAACACATTAAAGTATCTTAAAGGGGCCTCTACGTGTTGGATCTGTATCCCCATGCACGCCTTCCAAAAGGACCGGTCCTCGGATCGTGAAATTCCAAAAGGAAAGATACAAATAATAATAATAATAAAGATCACCGAAGCAAAGCCATTGCATTATCAAAAAGTGAACAATCTGCACAGGTTGCTGCAATTCTTATCTCGTCTCGTGACGCAAACGCTTACACAAGGTCAGCCATTAAGAATGCATTCATTTTGATTTCGCTCCACGCGATACAATTAACTGACCTCCGGGTGGCACAGCCAGGGGTACTGAAGGCCGCACAATCTGCGGATCAATGCAAAAAACCAGTTAACGCTGCGATTACAGCTTTATGTAAATAAACATTATAGAATGTCTCAGAAGTTTTAAGAAGCTAATAATAAACAAACTAGTTTTTTTTTTTTACTTTGTATATGCCTGTGTTTGACCACAATCTCACCATGGTAAGTGGTGATGTGGCCGGAGGTGGTAAACACACAAAGCCTAGAAGGAACTGGCTCTCAAGTGCAGCTGTCGGAACACACCGATAGGTGCTTGGCGACAGATTTTCAACTTGAGGGTGGTAGCCAGCCAGATGGGCACTACAATGTACCCTACCACCGCGCTATGGTTTCCTCACGATGTTTTCCTTCAATGAAAGCTCAAGCTCATTATAGGATTCGAAACCGGGACCTTCGTCTCGGTATCCGACGTCACAACCACTGCAATATCATCGCCAATAAAAAATAATTAAATCTTAAATCTAAAGATAAGTTTAAGTTACTTTAAGTTCTGTAACCTTCTAATTTCTTTTACAAAGATGAAGGGATTTAAAAGACATAAATCCTTCTAAACTGAAATTAGTATATGGGACTTATATTTCCAAATACTCCATGGGAAAATTATGAAGATAGTATGCCTTATTCATAAAACTATAATCCAAGCAATAAGCAATGTTTTCCAATTTTCAGGCCCCACTACCTCCACCGCAATGGGACGGCATCTTCCCAGCCCTGAACGAAAACATCTGGTGTCCACAGAAGACGGTCGCCAACATCGTCTTAGGGGAGCCGAACTGCTTAAAACTCAATGTTTACTCACCTGTACATGCGCCTTATAAACTATTGCCTGTTATGGTTTTTATCCATGGAGGCTGCTTCATCACAGGAACTGGCTCACCATTCCTTTATGGAGGAGATTTCTTCGCAGAACACGAAGTGGTATTCGTAGCTTTGAACTATCGGTTGAATGTCGAAGGATTCTTATGTTTGGGCATCAAGGAAGCTCCAGGCAACGCTGGTCTTAAAGACCAAATAGCAGCGTTAAAATGGATACGAAAGAATATCAAATCTTTTGGAGGTGATCCTGATAATGTAACGCTGTTTGGAGAAAGCGCTGGTGCTGTGTCAACTTCCTTTATGATTCTATCACCAGCAGCCAAGGGTTTATTCCACAAAGCTATATTACAGAGTGGATCGTCATTAGCCCCATGGGCTCTACAACACGATCCAATCAAAACAGCCAGTGAATTAGTTAAAAAGTTCGGATACAACACCAAAAATCCCCATGAAATTCACAGAATATTATCAATGAAATCAGCCAAAGAATTGAACAACGCTTTCGATTATTCCGAGAAAAATAAATTCTGCGTTGCCGATGAGCACATCTTCGTACCTTGCATTGAAAACCACATCGATGGCATAGAACCAATTATAACTGAGTATCCTGCCGATGTTATTAGATCTGGCAATTACACGAAAGTTCCAATGATAATAGGCTTCAATGACAATGAAGGATATTACTTCGTTGCTACAGATTATGGGACAAGTTTAAAGAATGATTCCAATCTAGATTTAACGAGACCTTTGCAGCCAGACTTAGAGTTTCCTACTGAGTATGACAAGAATACGACAACGGAACGAATAAGAAGGCAATACTTTTCATCTTCCGAAGAAGAAGTGATAATGAATATGGTGGATTTGTACTCAGATTTGCATTTTAAGTTTCCGTTGGTGTTGGAGTCTGAATTGTATGCGAAGACGACGGATAAGCCGCTGTATTTTTATCTGTTTAGATACAGCGGGTATATTAATATGCCGAAGATAATATCAGGGTTTGGGCTGAGTGGCGGAGCGTCGCATGCCGATGATCTGTTCTACATGTTCAAGCCGCACTCGTTCCCGTTACCACATCGGTACTTAGAGACCGACATGATCAAACGTATGGTGACGCTGTGGACCAATTTTGCCAAGTATAGGTGAGAAATTATTAATGATATAAAGTTTCTAGTTTTTAAGAATTAAATCTGACACTAAATCTGATTTACAACAAACAAAATATCTTCTACTACTAAAACAAGATAAGAAATAAATACGCGATTATAATTATGAAACATTCAATCAACAAAACATAACCTTATACTATTTTTATTGTAATAATATTACTAAAATAAACAACTCAAAATCGCTGTTATAAAAGATGTCTAGATGATTTATTAAAGACATTAAATATACACGAGGCAAGGTCAATGTTTATGGAACAGCTGAACCTTGGTCCGGTTACATTGGATGAGAAAACTCATAGCCACTGTACCTAATTGTTTATGACAACAATAATCGTACGATGCGACTCTCGTTGTCACTACAAAGATTATTTTCATAAATTTTAATCGGTCCGACCAAATATCAAAATAGTAACTTTTTGGCAAATGTTCGGACCGCTTAAAATTATTATGTACTATGAGTTTTCGAATTTTGATATTTGATCTGCAAAGTAATTTTGTATTTGTTTCATTGTTAATCTATGCTATAATAATATTTTTTGAGTGTTCGTTGTTTCGTCTTGGGTACGTCCATAAATTACGTGAGGTGTTTTTTTAAATTTTCTGGCCCTCCCTCCCCCCCTGGTGAGATGTCGTGAGATTTTATTCAACCCCCTCCCCCATCCCCCAATCTCACATGAGATTTTTCAAAATGTGGGTTTCTTACGTAAACGCGTTGGATTGTTATTGTAAAAAGAAAAAAAAAATTGCTTCGTGCTTTTATTTACGACTAGTTAAGACTAGTAATCAATATTGCTGAGAGTTTGATTATAAGTGTAATAATTTTTTTACAATAGTAAACTCAAATCGTAACTATTGTGATTAAAAAAAGAATATCTACTCTAATTCAGTCCATGGAGAATCATGCACGGTCTCAAGAGAGACTATTGGAACCAACATGTCCATATCATTTTCAGTAAAATCATCTGCTCCTTCGTTCTGATCTAGCCACTCTAAGCCGTTGGCGCTTGCGCACAGTAACTCATTAGCTCGTCTTGTGACAATCCGTGAGGGTCGCACTTTGCGGAACATACGCGCTTGCTTAGCTAGTGCAATGTGGGCTGCTCGTCTGTGCTCTGCAGCTCTTGTGCTAGATGCAAAGTTAATACCGCATGTACTGCTTTTTGTTTCAATCAGAAAAAAATATTGCGTGATATTTGCCGAGACCCCCCCTCTCTCCAACGTAAGATTAGATGAGATTTGACTCGACCCCCTCCCCCCCTTAAACATCTCACGTAATTTATGGACGCCCCCCTTCTATTTGTTCGCGCATCGTTTATCCGATTGAATTGTAATTATTGTAACTTTGTACAGTTGTGGTTGCACATAAGTGGAAGCTTATGGCAACGTCGGGCTTTAGCTAGTTATTCATAAAAATAACATTTTCGTGTTAAATAATACCTAGATCACCTCAAATAATAAAATTAATATTGACATTAAAAATCTGGACTGGTTTTCACAAACGTGAACGTGGCGCCGATCCAACAGAGAGAGTTCTAGAGTTCTAGGTTTCGGATTCACTATAGTACACGTAGTCTTAGAGTTCTAGAGTTCTGCAATATTCGCTACTGATCACACGTCATACCCTGTTTTTACTTTTAAAGGCGCCCCATAGTTTACAACGCGAAACGCAGAATTCTAGAAGTCTCTCACGAACTTGTCTGTATTTTTTTTTATTAAAGACCTGTTGAGGTAGCAAACAACAAAAAACTGTTACAACATGACAAAAATGATGCTAGAACCGGTTGCTACAGCCGCAGCTACAGCTCAGCAGACAAGATAATTTATAGACCCGTCCTTGGCCTCCTAACATTGAATATTGACAATAAAAGCGTTAAGCCATACATAATAATCATTTTAACGTAATATTGGTACTTATAAGTCGTCCGTATTTGTATAAGTATCCAGTAGTAGAATAGTCTTGTGAGGCCAAGGTCAGCCAAGACATTGCAAAATCCGTATTCAAACCGCGTCTGGACTTGTTTATGTAACTACAGACTATATTGCTCGTATAATATAAATATTGTAGTGATTCAAAATATTTTCTAACAAAAACCATAAGATTAGAGTTATTATCATCTATACCAGTGATTCCCAAAGTGTTCCATTTGGACCCCCAGGAGTCCACGGGAGACTCGACGGGGGTCTACGTTAGATAGATCTAATCTACAAATGTATTGACGAGATTTGGGAATATGGTAGAAATGAAGTAGCAGGGGGTCCACCGAAACCTGAAAATTTTGAAAGTGGTCACGAGAAAAAAAAAGTTTGGGAACTCCTGATCTATACAAAAGCATAGTTTTGTCGATGCAAAACTAAGGATGTGTGAAGAGTCCGATTCTCGCGTCTGTGACGACATGAAAGCCGGAAATTAACATTACACGAAAAATATGGCGGATAATTTAGAAATTCAATAGAGATGCCCGCCATGTTTTTCATCTAGCGAAATCGATGTCGAAAGCTCGAGAATCGGGGCCAGATGTTATTGCACTTATTAGGGATGGCTTATGTACTGCTGTGGATGTTTGTAACTTGTGATGATTATGATTAACCGATGTTAAAGGGGGCTGAAAGCTTTCTGATTGAGGTAGACGAAGTGAAGTATAAACTTCCATTTTTTTATTTCAGTGACCCAACACCCAACACAACGAGACTGCTGCCAATCCGGTGGTACCCAAGCCACGAGATGAACCCCACAGGCCTCGCCATCGGTGATGACATTACCACCACCTCTATGTGGGACCACGTCTCCGTAGGCCTCTGGAACGACACCTACAATAAGTACAGGAAGAAAAACTATGGATTCAAACATTACAGACCATTTAGTAAAACGGACACCATGGCTATTAAACTAAGGCCGACTTAGACAAAAGAGTATATCTTCTTATCCACTACGTTTTTTTGCACATATATAGGCTGTCAAAAGTGACCTATTAAGATGACGTAAATATATTTTATATACGGCTATTTTTAATTAATTCGAAGTAACAGCAGAGCTGAAGTTGTTATTAATAAATAAATGCCATTATCAGAGAAACTTGAAATATAAAATCAATGAGTTGAATCTAAAGGTACCAATGAATCAAGAATATCTCTGTATAGACCTCGTAATAAAGAACAAGCCCCTCTAGACAAGATGGCTGTCGACAATCGTCATCGTTATTAAACGATCAACCTTTGTATGGGATTGACATAAGAGATTGTTAAAAATCACGTGATATTTCGATTTGAAATGTCAATCCCATACATAGGTTGATCGTTTACTGTCGATGACGATTGTCGATAACCATCTTGTCTACTGGCCCAGATTCTTGTTTCCTGACGTTCAGAGTTCCGATTCCTGCGTCTTCGATATCAAAGTGGCTTAACGAAAAACATGGCGGACTTCAAAACATAATGTTCTTAGTTATCCACTATTTCTTTCACAAAATGTCTAACTATTTCTAAAGTGGGAGAATCAGGGGCCAGATACTGTGAAAATATAGTTTTATTATTAATCATAAGTATATTTTCTTCTTTCTTCTTCTTCTGCGAGAGCAAGTAATTGCTGACATCAAAGTGACTGTGATGACCTTATTTAGGAAGTATTTTTGTAAATGTTTGTATAAATGTAGGTAGGGTATAGTAATTTATGGACCTAAGACACATAGGCCCGTACCTTTATGTGATTATTTAAAAGACTACTTGAAGGGGCGAAAAGCCTTGATGCTATGATCTTCCCTTTTAAATGGAGTGTCATACATACTTGCACCTCGACTAATTTTTCTGCACGGATATCAGTACCGACCTATCACTGCATCTAAATGTTAGGGTGTCCTTGACTTGACTTTCTTGGGTGAAGGAAAACAGTGCGGGGAAACGGTGGTGGGTTTGTGACCCGTATTGCTGGCTACCACCCTCATATTGATAGGTCCTGATGCGTTCCGGTCACTGCAAACCCTTCTGTACTGCATCTAACTTCTGTATGCTTACTAACTTTTCGGCCACATTATACAATTGTTAAATTAGGGTTAAACATGAGCTTTTCCATTGTACACCCATTTATGGCCCTGTTCTTTTAAGAAAATCTTCTGAATCAGTTCCAATCAAGGGTAACTTATTATCCTAAAATATAAATGTGAATATGTTATAAGACTGTTATATTTTACTGTATTGTAAGAAAGGTTGTAGGTGTGATTTGACTACTAATATCAAAGATTTGAAGGTGATAGCAATTCTAGTCCTATATTGTACGTATTGTTTATTTTATTTATCATAAGCCTAACAAAACATACATCTAAGGCAGTCGTTCCCAAGGTATGGGTCATGGATTATTGGGTGGGCCCTGATAAGTCCTTCATTCATATAGTTATTCCCCTATTGTCCTTCACAAAAACCAACAGATGAGTCCCGAATTCGGAACTTTGTGTTAGGTGAGTCGCGGTCCAATCAACTTTGGGAACCACTGATCTAAGAATCCGATGCAATGTTTTTGCAAAAATTTATGGTGAATGTATTTATAGGACTTCCGTTAAGCTTTCGTTTGGATTAGTTAAGTAGGTAAATGCAAAACTAATTCAGTTCAATAGATCTATACATCACCCATGCATGCATAGATCTATACTTATGATATGTAGAGATTGAACCGGAGAGCCAACCTTAGCTATAGTCGGAATGATGAATATTAATATTTTATTTATTTCATATTATGTTTAAAAAACAGTTATTCATAAAATGTAATTATTTGTATGGTAATAAAAAAATATAAAAATGTTTGTGAGTGTTTTCAAATATCTATACTAACCCTAATACTAATATAATAAAGCGGAAGAGTTTATTCGAAAAATTCTTTCCTAATAGGAAGCTACAATATCCCCGAGTATTATAGACTACTTTTTGTCACGGGTACGCGGGTGAAACCGCGCGAGACAGCTAGTTATCAAATAATTGGTAACCATAAAGTTCCTTTTTGATACGAAGACCGATAACTCTTTATTGTACACCAAAAATCCTAAATTACTGTAAAATGGACGGCCTTAGCTTTAACAAAGCAGGAAGAAACCTTCACACAATTTTATGGTATTATTTTTATACCACTTGGGTGGCAAACAAGCTTACGGCCCACTTGGTAGTAAGCGCTTACCGTAGCCTATGGACGCTTGCAACACCAGGGGTATCACTCGCGCGTTGCCGACCCTGAAGAAATGTCTTCACACCCTTTTTGAAAAACCCCATGCTGTACTCCATTGGGAAAACCACGGCGAGAAGCTCATTCCACAGTGTGAGTGTCCGCGGAAGGAAGCTCCTTTGAGCCCGCACAGTACGAAACAATTCTGGGTTCAATGTGTGATGATGGACTCCCCATCGATGGCGAAAGTTGCGATGGTGAAAGGTAGCCGTGGGCATCAGCTTAAAAAATTCTACAGAAAACTGTCCTTTGTACAAATGGTAGAAAACACATAAGGAGGCAAAGTCTACTCAGACTGAGGGGCTCTAAACCGCTTGTGAGCTCGGGATCGTCGACAATTCTGATGGCACGTCTTTGAACCGAGTCTAAGGGATCAAGCTGGTATCCAGGTGCCCCCGCCCATAGATGACAGCAGCAGCAGTACTCCATATGAGACCGGACAAAAACGATATTTACTTTCTCAATAAAATAGCTCTTATAATTGTATTTATAATGAAATGTAAATATGTCTACGTGAAATTCGATGCAGTGAAAAAAAAGGGGTGAACCTTCAGGGCGATATTTGTTTAGGTCACGCCAACGAGGGCTAATTGAGCCACTCCCTATGGATTCACAGATTACCCAACGACAGTAAATCGTCGGCAATTATACAATCTGATGGTCTAAAAAGGGCGTTCAAGCAATATTGTTGAATGGAATTCCTTTAGATCCTGTTCAATTATCAAATTGGAATCTGTTTTAATAAGACTACAAATTGTTTTTTTTTTTATATTCCAGTAGGGGCAAACGAGCAAATGGCCCGCCTAATAGCAAGCGGTTACCGTATATAAACTATACTCCCACGTTGCCTTCGAAATCAAAATCTATTAGTGCTAGGTGTTCTGTGGAAGCAAATTTTGTTTGGTCGCTTTACCGGGACTCTCGTGGTTGATAAATAATAGGATTTATGAGTTTTCCTTTTAACAGCACTAAATCATTATTGCCCGGCTAGACACCAGGGCTCTAAGGACTTACTTAAGGTTTGCATGACATAGGTATAACTTGAAGTTATCGAGCATGCGGTCAGAAAAATCATTTTCTTTCTCTAATATTACTTCGTATACATTGTGTTATCTTTTGATATTCCATATGAGTTTGTGTTGATGATGACGATGATTTTCTTTCGAAGTTGGAACTTAATCCGTGCTTGACACAAAATAACTACATATTTAAGTTATTTAACATTTCGTTTCAATCTGTTCGTGTTTAGTTTCAATTCTGTAAACATGCTCCAAACATTAATTTATGAACTTTTGGTAAATTTCTGGTGCAATTTAACTTTTACATTAAAGTTTGGACGCATGTGTTGACCCGTTCATAGCTAATTAACCCCTAAGTCACGTTTCATATGAACCCCAAGTGTAGAAGGGTAATTACTACTACTTCTAGTATACGAGTACCTACTTATAGTCAAAGCCTGTGAGTGACAAGTTACAATGACGTAAACCTTAACAATATTTTACACCATTAGTTAATCTGGGTCAAATATTCTTCCATCGTTCACCAGTATTCATAAGTAAATGACCTTCTTCAACTTCGAAAGATGAGACTGCATGAGCAGACGTTTGTTTGTTACGCTTTTATGGCTAATTTAGTGAAATGATTTTGATGAATGATATATAGGAGTAGCTTTAACAGAGAATACATTTTAGTCTCGGAAAGGTCTAACCGAAATTATTAAGGAGCAAAAACTCAAAACAAAAGTACCTAAAGGAGATAGCGCAACGCTTCATAACAATTTAAAATAAGCAATAAACATAAATCTAGAAGAAATAAGAAAGTAAAGGTAGCGTGGAGCGAGAGCGCGTCACAAACGAGCAAGTTCCCAACTTACATAAACAGCTCCCGACGGCTGTTTATTTGTCTGTCAACTATGTTAATAGCAAAAACTTGGGCACTTGAAGCGTCCGCGACGCCCCGCGACGCCCCCGGTGCCCGCGGCGCAGGCCCGCGATCGGACGGGAAACGATGTACACAAATTAATTCAACAATTGTAAGACATCATGAAGACATCGCAAAGTAAGTGCGCTCGAGCGCCTGTCAACCAGAAACGTGTGTTTTTCTTTGAAATTGGACATGAATGTTGTAAAATGTTGGCTTTGCACAATAATTTTGACGAGCCAGTTGGCGCAGTTGGTTAAGACTCTGGTTAAGATTCCACCTATTGCGCCGCAGGTCGTGGGTTCGATTCCCGCACAGGACATGCATTTGTGTGCATGAACATGTCTGTATGTCCTGAGTCTGGGTGTAATATTATGTATATTAAGTATGTATTTACTAACATACAGTAGTATGTATATGTATTATATCAGTTATCTGGTTCCCATAGTACAAGCTCTGCTTAGTTTGGGATCAGATGACCGTGTGTGAGGAATGTCCCAGGATATTTATAAAAAAAAAAAAATACACTACACTATAAAATGATAATGGGATAAATAATGAAAACCAGGAGTACAAGTTCTCCGTAACTGAGACAGATATAAAGAACCTTTTATTTTATACTACTAAGTCGGTAAACAAGCATACGGCCCGCATGATGGTAAGCGGTTACCGTAGCCATATGGACGCTTGCAACACAAGAAGCATCGCTCACGCGTTACCGACCTTTCCCCTCTCCCCAATGAGCTCTGGCGGCCTTACTCACGCGCAGGAACACTACATAAAGTTATTTGGCTGCGGTATTTTGTAAGGTGGAGGTACTTCCCCAGTCGAGCTGCTCTTTGAGCGAATAAACGCTATGCTCTACCTCTCTTAAACCTTAGTAAAATAATGCTATACATCGTCTGTTCAAACCACTAGTCATGTGATAAGTATGTACTTAGTTATTTGATGCATTAGGTACGCTCACTAAATCTAAATAAGCTAAATCGGGCTTACTCACACACTCACTGAAAGGAAAGTTAGAACAACTAAGATAAACGAAATATAACATTAATATTTCATCAGGCGTTTCGCGTCCCCTCTACACATAAACCACTGCAAAAATATGTAGGTTGTGACAGCATGACAATGCGGCGCATTGTAGAATTTGTGTAACTTCCCCGGATGAAGTTTAGAGCAGTTATCGCCGCGGCGGGAGCATCGCCGCTCCAGCCCGCCTCCCGAAGGTATCTTGGTAATAGTTGTGAATTTACTGCACATGGATCTCTATATACACTGGATCTGCTACAAGCAACGTCCAGGTGTGGCAATTTGAGTCTCGCTTCTGATGCTGACGCCTCCACGATAGCAATAGTTGAAGACACAGGATGAATTAATGAAGCCTTCCAAATATTTCAAATCTCTAAGTCTATCGGTGTCCATCAGTCAGTCAGTGTCAGAGTTTTAATAACTAATATGTATAGACAATAATTTAATAATTTGGTATTTCAAAACGAGCGTTTCCGTGCTTCGGAAGTACGTAAAGCTGTTGGTCCCGGCTATCAATATTGAGATTAGTCGAACTTGTTCCATGTCTACTAGGCGGCTTGAAAACTCCAACAGTAAGTTGACCACTAGTCTACTTCCACTGATCCGCAGTGGGCACACGTGGTGGAGTATCTGCCCATTCCCTTTCACCCTCATTTGTGAAAGGAAGCCTGTGCTCAGCAGTGGGACATTATAGACATGATGATGATGATGATGATGATAGTTAATAAAAAAACCGGCCAAGTGCGAGTCAGACTCGCGCACCGAGGGTTCCGTGCAAACCTGTAGGTATATAAGTAAATGGTAGTATAGACCTGAGTATTTGATATTAATTTCAATTTATGACCTATTAAATAAAAACTACTTACTAGATCTCGTTCAAACCAATTTTCAGTGGAAGTTTGCACCGTAATGTACATCATATATTTTTTATAGATTTATCATTCTCTTATTTTAGAAGTTACAGGGGGGGGGACACACATTTTACCACTTTGGAAGTGTCTCTCGCGCAAACTATTCAGTTAAGAAAAAAATGATATTAGAAACCTCAATATCATTTTTGAAGACCTATCCATAGACACCCCACAATTATGGGTTTGATGAAAAAAAAAATTTGAGTTTCAGTTCTAAGTATGGGGAACCCCCAAAATTTATTGTTTTTTTTCTATTTTTGTGTAAAAATCTTAATGCGGTTCACAGAATACATCTACTTACCAAGTTTCAACATTATAGTTCTTATAGTTTCGGAAATAAATGGCTGTGACATACACGGACAGACAGACAGACAGACAGACATGACGAATCTATAAGGGTTCCGTTTTTTGCCATTTGGCTACGGAACCCTAAAAAGGCATCCTTAATTTCAGTATCAATAAATAAACACGTTACTTATTGAAAAACAATAGAAACATTTTTTTATTAATATTATGTAAACCGTAATAAAATATTTACAAACATTTTTAGATCTGGTACAATGAGTAACTAACTGTTCATTATATAATATAATTATAAAAATATAATTTATTCAAATAGCCCTACGCCTGCAGTAGGGCTATTTGAATAAATTGTTGTGAATTTTGAATTTTGAAACACAATAATTAACTATAATTTTAGCTCATCCAGTGTTATAGAGATCTTTTATGTGCACATGACATCCAACAAACTTCACTAGAGTCGAAAAATTAAATTAAAAAATATATCTCCTACTCAAGTTTCGTAAATGAACAAAGGTAGGTACTTAAGTTAAAGTGTCGTTTTAATGCTGGAACGGTAAACTAGAGGGCATTACGCAAATGTAGCTATTTAGAGTTGGTAGAGTTACAGTTTCCAAAAGTGCATTTAAATAAATACATACGTAATGAGGTTTCTGACAAATGCAGCAATAACATGCACTTGAATCAACTGGAAACCGTCTGGTTTCCGAAAATACCCTTATAAGAATGAAAGATCATTTTGCATTAGATGCATGATGCATATGATAAAATGATTTGGTTTCAGAGAAGTAGAGCGTATCGTTTATTCGCTCAAAGAGCAGCTCGACTGGGGAAGTACCTCCACCTTACAGAATACCGCAGCCAAATAACATTATGTTGTGTTCCTGCGCGTGAGTAAGGTCGCCAGAGCTCATTGGGGAGGAGGGAAGGGTCGGTAAGGAGTTATTGATGCCACGTGTGTTGCAACCGTCCCAAATAAAAATAATTATAATCAGACACAAAGCAGAAATAAATGCATGAACCTTATGAATGCTATTTAATTATGAACAAGCTTAACGACACAATAAAAATAAAGGTTATATTTCAGAATGCGTTAAGAAATCGCATCGTCCTCGCGCCCGACCCGACCGGCGGCGGCGGCGCGGCGACCGGCCGATTCATTTATAAAGCGAAATTAAGTGCAAGTCAGGAGAGGCACCAGCCACGGCACGGGCACGACTCGCCCGGTCCGCTCGCAGGCGTTGTTAATCCGGGTAATAAAGAAAAATACCCGGGAAGCGCCGGCTAATTGTTATAAACTGGGCAAACATGCAAATTGGACGAGGAACGGACTTCCTCAGCCTTTTAATTCAAAAGTTATCTCGTTCCGGGGGACTCTCCACACGGCGGCGCTTAATCGTTGCGACTTTAACACCGATGCAACGTGAATGGTGCGCTATATTGAATTTAACTTTTTTTAGTTAAGAAATGACAAGGATGAAGCATTTATAGTCCCACAAACTTATCTGGCCCGGTGGCCAAAAGAGGAACTAACGAAGCCAGTTTGATATGTCAATCTTCCTGCCATTCAACATTGGTTGTTTGATGTGTGTGGGACTATAGTCGTTCTGCTTGATAATTAATCATAAAACAAACAGAAGGGTGAAGTTATCGAATTGCCTTTTCAGAAAGACTCTTTTTATTTGTTGAAACATAATGGTGCGTCCATGCTACACGAACTGAGCACGAGCCGAGCCACGAACGAGCACACTGCGAGCACGAATCGCATCGACGGCGCTCCGCCCGATTGACAGTTTTTTCACGAACACAGGGATTCGCATCGCGCTGGCTGTAGGCTCGTTAAGTACGTCCACGCTTGAAATCGCGAGCAACGAACGAATCCTGTTCGTTCGAGGCTCGGCTCGTGCTCGCTTCGCGTAGCATGGACGCACCATAACAATAACATTATCCTTGGCAATGTGATGCACTTAGATAAAGTTTCTGAACTCGTAATAAGCTGCAGCTCTTAAAGTTAAATGGCAGCATTAGTTAACTAAAGTTAAATTGTAATACTTTTACAGGTACAACTACAAGAACTACATAGATATCGTTGTACAAGAATAAATAATAAAATATGAGACATGACCACAATATAGGAGGGGGTCTTCAACTTATTGAACACTTATCAGGGTTATATTGGACGAGGAACGTGCGCATGTACCAATTTAACGTTCATAAGTGCCTTACCAGGGCCTAAATTGAATAAAAAACTTTAAGATTTTTGTATTTTTTTTTATTTTACCTGCGTGCCAAACATCTCGATTACTTCTGCCGTTGAAGTAACAAACAAAGTCACTATCACAATTTATATTGTTCGTATGATATAGTAAACTAATGTAGAGTTATAGTATGATATAGATACGCTCGTTTTATGTTTCTAAACTAATTACTAGATACAACCCAATTGAACAATGAACTTATAAATGTTGAAGAACCATATAATATTTAACTCCCACACTCGCCGACGATCGTAGTATTAATATGAAACACCATTATCACAATATTCATAGCGAGTCATCTACATTTTCTGATTATTATTATACCATGGCATCATTTGTAAAATAACCTACAATAATTATTATAAATTATTAATTAAATTATAATAATAATAATTAGGTTTATGAAATAAATAATTGCAGGTTTTTTTTACAAATGATGCCATGGTATAATAATAATCAAAAAATGAACTCCTCAAAAAAAAAAAAAGAAATCAGAACTCCTTAAAAACATTACATTCATCGGTTTATCACTCCACAATACTCCACATATCGTTTGATTCTTTTTTTATATTACTAAGGTAGAAACCTAGCATACAACACGCGCCTATGATAGTAAGAAATTACCCTATCCCAGAAGAGCCGAGAGGAGAGAAATATATAGATTTGTCCACCTCTTCCAAAACCCTCCTGCCGGATCAATTAACTGATGCAACAGATCCCACTTTCAGAAAACGCTGATGAAACGACCAGTAAAGCAAAGACTTGAAAAAATACCCCACCAATCAAGTGCACAGACAACAGTATCAAGAGGCTGCGATTTGTAATGCGCCTACGCAACTCGCATGAGGTATGGAGCAAGTTACACTCGACACTTTAGTAATACTTTCAACATTGGACACAGTGCTTGTGCCATTCTCCGTTATATTTAAAAGTTATTCGATTTACTGTATTTTTCGCAATCCTAACTGTTTTAATTATGTGAGGTACTGTGAAAGTCAAAGTGATAAAGCTGAATTTGTCGTGAAGATGTGTGACTTCAAGACGAAGGTCTGAGTTAGAAATAAATGTGGGAGTCCTTTTCACATTGTTTTTTCGATAGTCTTAGGTAGATAGTTTTAAAATACTGCAATTGTGAAGATTTTGAGATATTACTATCATTGATTGTGTGAATACTTTTTAAATAAATATCGTTTAATAAGGCAATGGTTCCGATTAGCGAGGGACTTTATTGCGTGGCGTACCTAATAAAAGGCCTAAGCTCAGAAGTAGGCAAAATAAAAAGTCTACTTTAGATTAAAAAGTAATAGTCAATTTTAGATAAGACTTTAAACAGCTGTTGAGTTACTTTCACAAGTTTGTATGGTTAAACTCCGGTCATGATAAGATTTATTAATAAAAATATTTAAACTATTTATATACATACAGCAAGGTTGACATTTAGGAAAAATATTTTTTTGAGAATTCACTATTGGTCTATTAGTAAAAGTTGTTCAGCATGACCAACCCAACATAGGTTTCGAAAATATGCCATCTCGAAATCTCCACCTGTTATAATTGGGGATGTAAATAAAATAGCATCTTTTACTTCAGGAGCAGGGCAGGCATATGATGACCAGGGAATCGATATACCCCATTTATTTATCATACAATTATTTTGTTTAAATGGAAAATGCTATGTTTTGACAAAAAAAAACATACTCATTGGGATTGATTCTGCTGATCTACGAAGCAAGTTATTTTCTGAAATATAGTTAAATTTTGTATAATTCATATTTAATGGTGATATACTCTCTCCAATGGGTCAGAATAATATAGGTACGTCAAAATATGTAGGAAAAAGCAATAAACCGCAAGCGCCGCAAATACATATTCGTCAGTTAGAAGCATCGAACAACTAACCCAAAGAAGCGCAATGACGTTAATTTTGCTTGCAATCGATTCCGCCAATTTCCCCCCATCGACAATGCGCCCTGATTGGCTAATTCAAGGACACATGCGCTCTGATTGGCCAAGTCAAGAATACAAGATGCAGTGATTGGTCTTTACTGTTCAAAATCAGTGAAAAATCACTGACTAGTTTCGGAATCGGATTGCTCGGTATTACTACTCTAAGGGATGGTTCCTCGATGGTTAGAAGAGAGTATTTGCGACGCTTGAGGGTCTGCGCACTTTCCGCTGCCGCTCCTGCCCTGACGTGCTATATATTTTTTCTATATAGGTATAGTAGATCCTATAGAATATTTTGTAATTTTTCGACAGATCAATAAACATGAGGTTCTTGCACAGGAATAGAAAACAGTTAAAATTACATAATTTTTCATAGTCCATTAACAGGCAAGCATTTTGCTTTATAACTTATACGGTTCACTAAATAATTTCAACATTAAATTACAGGTTGACATAACATCAGAATAATGACAGCCAACGTAACCGAGTGCCGTAAATTTGAAGCTCAATGAAGCTGTGAAACGATCCCAAGATGACTCAACCTTGTCTATAAAATGTTTAGGCCAATGCTAGTGAAGTTCTTGACCCTGGTATATGTGGGATGTGTTTGTGGCATCTTCACACCAATTGTCCAGATAGATCAGGGTAAACTGAGAGGATTGAGAAATGTTTCCGGGCAGAACCGGTATTATGGTATACCTTATGCGACTAGCAAGAGATTTCAGGTGAGATAACGGGCGATTCTGTTGTAAATCGCACTAAACTAAGTTTATCATCAGTTCATCTCTTTCTTACATATTTAAAGCGGTCAAATGTCTTTGCCGCTTTGCCGCATATCTTTTCCGTTATCATTTGCGTAAATATAAATATACATTAGTTTAGTTGTGAACAACAGAATCAGCAGCACTATCTAACGGATAATTTTATGAAGATTCAGTTAAAAGTAATTTAATTTGAAACATACCAGCTTTGACGACTTTCGCCACCCGTGTAATTAGATATAAACTATTTTGCCCATTCTGCGATTACGCTTGGAAGGAATGACTGCTCCGAACACTCTTCGTTGTGATAATTTCAACAATTCCAATTAAAGATTAATCTCATTTTATAGCCACCAAACCAACCACCAAAATGGGACGGAATTCTTGACGCCCTCGATCGCTTCGGCTCCTGCGCCCAGACCGTCTCAATCATCAGCCTCGGCACCGAAGACTGCCTACACCTTGACGTCTACACCCCAGAGAACTCCTCATCAACTGACAGACTACCCGTCCTCGTCTTCATTCACGGAGGAGCTTATTACTACGGCACTAAGGCACATTATGATCCTGAATTTCTAGTCACGAAAAATGTTATTGTAGTCATTATCAATTATCGAGTTGGTGTGTTAGGATTCTTATGTTTAAATGACGTAGCCAATCTTGGACTTAAAGACCAAGTAGCAGCTTTGAAATGGATTCAAAAGAATATATCAGCGTTCGGTGGAGATCCGGATAACGTGACGATTTCTGGACAGAGTGCTGGAGCAAGCGCTGCAGCGATGCACTTTCTTTCAAAGTCTAGCAAAGGACTGTTTCATAAAGCGATTTTATTAAGTGGAACTCCTCTAACACCCTGGGCTTATAACGCTGAACCTCTCACGCCAGCATTTGAAGACGCTAACAAACTAAGAACATCAACAAATGAAGAAGAAATCTTTGAGACGTTCTCAACTTCAACCGTTAAAGAACTCTTCTCTGTGTGTCATGATACGTCAGTAAATCCTAAATACTTCAAATATTCTCCATGTATTGACGCAAATTTCACTGATCAATTCTTTCATGATACTCCATATGAAATTATAAAGTCGGGGGATTTTAACAAGGTGCCGATGATACTTGGTTTCGCGAGTGTAGAAGGGATGTTGTTTTATGGACTGAACGATGAAAAATCTCTGAAAGAATGGGATGATAATTTCATGGAGAGATTACCATCATTATTCTCCTGGTGCTCAGTGAAAGATAAACGAAGAATTGCTGCAAAACTGCGTTCGCATTACTTGGGTAAGAAACGAATAAATAAAGCAGCCATGAGAGAAATAGTGGATTTTTATTCTGATTGGATGGCTTACGCCTCTGTAGACGCCTTCACTAAGTTAATGACTCAGTATTCCAATGAATCTGTCTACAACTACATGTTTTCCTACGAGGGTGATAGAAATTTCGCAAAGGCCATCTTTGGTTCTAGCACTGGATTGAAAGGAGCATCACATTCTGATGATATATTCTACATTTTCAAGCCGGGAGGGCTGTCACTGTTACTGTCCGATTCTGATAAGCTGTTTATTGATAGATGGACCACCATGTTAACGAATTTCATGAAATTTGGGTGAGTTTTCTCTTTAAATGCTTAAAATAAACTAAAATAGTAAATATACTTTCAAATTGCAGTATTTTTGGAAAATTTAGGCGTCGTCCTAATTGGCGACGATCGTACGATCAAACAATGCGATTTCGTCGCACGACGAGATTAAATACACAAAACGCTTTAGAGTGTCCTTATTGAAGCTCGCAAGTCATCGCGCGAGCACAGGAACATCAGCACGATCGTGTGACGAAATCGCATCGTATGATCGTACGATTACGATCGTCGCCAATTAGGACGACGCCTTATACATCAACTCTTTTGAATTATTTAACGTAAAATATTGATTAGGTAACAAAAAACAATTCAAAATTCTTTCATTTATACGTCAACATATTATTAATCAATCTCCAAATTGACTTGTCACAGTAATCACTAAAGACTTCTTCATGATGCATTTATGTGATCAATATTGTGAAACCAATACACATAGTTATATGTAGGTATCTACTATTAAACGTAGTTTACGATTTACAAACATGTTATCCACCATCCTTCGCCGGACGATTGCAACAGTTTTTCGCTATATAGTTACCACAAACCAAAATTACTGCTACTGCGAAATATTATGTTGTAAGTAACTATACGCTAAGTGAAAATAAATTGACGTTAGGAACGCTTACTGATGATAGCAGTTTGAAAAAAACCGGCCAAGTGCGAGTCGGAGACGCACACCCGAAAAAAAGTTTCTTGTATGGGGGACCCATTTAATTTTAGTAACACCAATAAAAATTTAATAAAAGGGGGGGGGGGGGCAATAGGTAAATGTTTTCTTTTTTATTGTTCATTATTTGGAAAAGAAGCCAAACATAGTTAGTCAGATTGTCCAAAAAATTTAACCTTGCTGAGTTTCTTGCCGGATTCTTCTCAGTTGAAGGCCGAGTTCAGAACTGGTGGTAACTTCAGTTAATGTGACCTTCATAAGTGCCCTTCTGGGGCCTAAATTGAATAAATGGCTTTGACTTTGAAAGTTTAGTTAGTTAAAATTGTATGGAACCCTCCGTTTACGAGTCTGACTCGCTCTTGGCCGGATTTTTATTATAACGTCAATAGCAATACAGATTATGTCAAAATTTCAACTGTCTACCTATTTACTACGGTTTATGAGATACAGACAGACGGACGGACAGCGGAGACTTACCCCCTTACTCATAAAACGTTATTTAACTAATATACTGTTTAAAGGGTCACGTAAATAACTTCACTCTATTGTCATTGTCAAATAATGTGACATTATTTACATTACCTTTTAAACAGTATATTAGTTAAATAACGTTTTATGAGTAAGGGGGTTTGTAATAGCGTGGGTCTGGGTACAGAACCCTAAAAAATATGACACTTATCTTTAGTACCTATGACACTATGACTTGTTTTTCCATGGCAAGAATAAAACAAAAAGATCCTTGATGGATCCTTTTTGATGAAAAGTTAGTAGGAAGTATACATGTTCTTATAGCTTCATAATTTGAAGCTGGCTCGGGTTTATGACTAAAGCATATCAATGTTATTTTTTCAGGAACCCGACCCCTCGTAAAACGACACTGCTTCCAGTTCAGTGGCCTGCTACCACACCTAATGCCTCCGTTCTAATGCGGCTGGACCGCAAGCTGTCTGTGACTGCCACGCCAGCGAGCCACAGGGGAGAATTCTTCCTAAACCTACTGTGCACCCATGGGCAACGAGGCTATGTGCCTTGTGAGAGCGCTATGCAATGTAATGTTGAGAAATGAGACCTGTTTGTATGATCTTTGGGTTTATTAAACATTGTTGCTAAATGTTACACGTACCGTCGAAAGATTGCACAGTTTCTTAATCTCGTCCATGTCAAGGATAAATAAATAAAATAAATAAATAAATATCCTGGGACATTCCTCACACACGGTCATCTGATCCCAAACTAAGCAGAGCTTGTACTATGGAAACCAGATAACTGATATACTACATATACTACATTTTGTTTGTAAATACATACTTAATATACATAATTACACCCAGACTCAGGACATACAGACATGTTCATGCACACAAATGTATGTCCTGTATGGGAATCGAACCCAAGACCCGCGGCGCTATAGGTTAAGACTCCACGTCTTAACCAACTACGCCAACGGGCCCGTCTATGTACCTATGTACCTATGTAGCGAATATGTTTGTAAAGTGCCATCAATCAAAGATTATTAGTTTTCTTATGGTTACATAATCGATGATTTTATTTTCTCAAACCCATAACGATTTCAATAAATTATAATGCCCCGCTGTATTCCACTCGACAATGCGCAATTTCCCGAAAACCAATTCAAACACTTGAGAAAATACAACGGGAAAATATGAAACGGTGTATTGATAAAAATGTTGAACGTTATACACATCTAAAATGGAATTTCCCTTAACAAACAACAGCTCGCAAGACGGCAGCGTATGGCGAGGCAATGGCGTCCCTCACACGAAATGAATAAAACTATAAATCTGCAAACACGCTCGAGGGGTGCTGCAAACAGTCCGCGCCGGATTTATAAATATTCAGATCAAATATTAAAAGGAGAGCCACAAGATGATCCCGCTAACGGCATAGAGAAGCAAGAAACAGATGTGTCCCGTCCAATAAAGTAGGCAGTAGTCTACATAGATTGTTGGAATTGGTATCATTTCAAATAAGTAGTTTTGTTATATGGTTTGATACACTCACGTTCTACACTTTCATAAAAAGGTAAAACTAGTTATAAATAATTAAATGCTACTGCCAAATTAATAATCAGAAAGGAACTGAACTTTTCGAACCCTCAGTTCGCCCATACAAATTGAATTATGGCATGGCATACAAAAATCACAATTCCAAAAGCTTTCAACGATGCAGCCGTAATGCGATCCCGCTTGTGCAATTTATTATAATCAGGTTATTATAATAGAACATGAACATAGTTGATATCTGCGTCGCTGATCTGTGCCTGCCCGGGAGCAGTGCAGTGGCATCTCCTCAGAATAAATATTCAATGTTTTCATTCAATTTCTCGCGGCCGCCCGACTGCTGGACTCGGAGTGCCTCTGATCTGTCCGCTACGCTGTTGCTACACTGATACTCAATATTGAATGTTAAAGTTGAAATAGTTTCAGTTATAAGATTTCAGTCTCCAGTCCTTGTTTTTTTTTGACCGATCTTTTGCGTAGCGTTTCTATCACATGTAAGTAGGTAACTATAAATCATACTTCGCCGCGAGATTGAATCGCTGCTCCCTCCCGAAATACCGTAATTAATTCCGCACCCACGCCACGCGCAATCAGCATTTTTAACGATTTTATCAAAACCGGTTCGCGACATAAATTACAGATAATCACCGAATTCCCGCAGGCACCAGGCAGCGCAGCGCAGCGCAGGGGTGACGGCGAAAGGACCACAATCACCTCCCAACAAAATTTATTGAATTTGTTCCTCAATAATTTCTCAACAATTATCATAATTATTCAAGATTCGTTATCTATGGATGCCATTTGAATTCCCATTGCTCCCGTTTTATAAAATGCTATTGCAATATTGATATGATTTATTTCATTATTAAGGATTTTTATCTTACATGCTTGTCACCAAGGTCCATTAAACCTTTGATTAAGGATACATCCAGATTGAGTGTAGAAGCTGTGCACGCGTCGAAAAAAATGGCCCCTAACTGTTAGTGGCTAAATCAAATAAAAATAAATAAAATTGCAAAATAATGTTTAATATTTAAATTTCTCCCGATTTAAATTGTAATATTTCTACAACTGCTACCATTATGAACGTCACTATGACAAGCAGAATGACGCAGAGTGAGCGTAAAACATAGCTGTTACGCGCATCAGCCTATAAAAGTTTGCCTGTTTTATAAATTCGTCTAGTAAGGCGACGTTCATTCTAGGTATATTTATTTCGATGCCTACTATAATCACAGAATAAGAAAAGTACTTCCCTCATGCAACCTACCTAACATTTGTAAGTTATGTAGTTATGTATGCATGGTAAATTAGTACTAACTACTTGTAGGTACTTAACTAGGGTTTTGACTTTCAACTTGCTTTCAACAAAAAAGCCACTGCAGAAACGGTTTGAAAAACCATCTTTTGAACTTCGAGCATAATTATGATAAATATGATAAATCAAAAACAGAAATGTGACGTTTTGTACACGAATGGAAAATAATGATTTATGACAATGGATCGGACTTCGATCGCCCTCCGAAAAAAATACACCCCATAGTATGTACTACATGTAATAAAATCCATGCTTTCTATAATGTCTTTTTAGGATTCCGAACTAAAAAGGTAATAAATAAGGAACCTTTATGGTGCCACTCCGTCGTCTATCTCTCTCTGTTTGTCCGTCTGTCACAGCTGTATATTTCAGCAACCACTACATAATGCTATTGATTTGAAATTTGGAATAGTTTTAAATATTGCTTACTTACACCTTATTGCAAATGAAACTTCGTTCTTAGGTACATTCCATAACAGGTTTATTTTTTCTTTTATATTGCGTAGTTCAGACTCGCACTTGGCCGGTTTTTTGGCTTTTTTTTGATATGATAATTCAGTTCCATCTTTTATTTATACTTACTAGCTTTCCACCTCATAGTTTTTGCGCGATCCCATATCATGTCACCAGTCACAGGCATGGGCGTAGCGAGGTACGGGCAGGGAGAGGCAGGGTCACAAGAGTGTGACGAGAACGAAAGTTTATGGATCTAGACGAAAATCACACGGTACATTTTCCTCCTGCAGAATTCGGCAGTGTGGGGGTTGGAATAGTCACGTCACTTATCCTTCGCTTATGAAACCGCAGTGACGTTGACAGAAAGTGGCGTGGCCTAGACCTACTTAGCAAAGGATCACTACATTGACAGAGCCAAAACGTTTATTTGATGGTAAAATTCTCAAGGTGTATATCATATGGGTATTCTCCAGGTATAAATCAAACGCAAAAACAGCAGTTTAAACACAATATATTATTAAAAAAAAGAAAACAATACAATATAAGAACAATATTGTAGAATCATCTTTACAGAACAAGTACATAGGCGATGGCGTTTAGCGACGAAGCGCGTTCCAACATCACACCGTACAAATATTAACAGCATCCAACTTTAGATGTATTAATATGTGTCCGGGCTTGTTACAGACAAACTTATACACACAATTTTAATATCTATCACATTTTTTTATTAATTATAATTGGCAGTGAATTACAAAACTTTTCGAATAATTTTACAATTTGACATAACATCATCAACCTTACGAGCTCTGCTTATTTTTGCGATCAGATGGCGGTAAAATACCTATGAATAATATAAAATACAGTACGCATAACAACTAGAATACAACAATTATTTAAATCGGCTCCTTACCTTTAAAAGGCATATTACAAAATTAAGAGAAAACATTCTCTATGCCTATCTATTTTAAGTTCATAGTCCACATGACATTTTTAATAATAATTCAATACATATAAGTTTGTCTGTAAGTCTCGCCTCAGGCCTTCTCTGACCTATACACCACTGCATTTATACTATACGTACAAACATACAACCGTTTCTTGTATAATATTAATGCAATGATAATATGACTAATATATAACTCTTAGTAACTCTACTCGCCCCACGTTATTAATATATATGTAAATCTATATTATATTAATTCGGCAGTGGCACTGTCCTTATGTCCTTCACAATAATGGCTATTATTGAACGCGTAATGAAATCTAATTCTGTACAAAGATATTATGATAGATGAGCCACCATTTTGTCGAATACACTAGCAGATAAACCTGAATAGCTTTATGAAGGAAAGGGATAGTCATATTGTGTTCCAAGGGAGTTCGGGGATTCTCCAAGGGTGTGAAAAGTATTTTCCAGGGTTGTCAGCGCGATACCCTTGGTGCATGCGTGTGTAGCTACGGTAACCGCTTACCATCATGCTTACACCTAATTTGAGGCAAATGTATTTAGAACATACTGATACGATATATAGAAAGCGTAGGTATTGTTGGTCCATATGAGGGAATTTCACGATTTTTCTTTTTTTCTTTATGGTTATTTCATTTCCAACCACTAGTTTTCGAAAAAACTCACAGGTGTCGCTAAATACGTTTTTATCTATGCCCAAAGCGAAAAGATTTATATAAGATCTAAATTTTAAATTGCTTTTTTCTCATAATCGATTAATTAGAACATTCCCTGTTCTTTGCATGCGCCCATATGTGGTAATAGAGGCGTATCCGACACTAAATGGTGGTACAAAAGAGTTAATCGCTGCTTAACTGCTACAACTTAAATAAACAGCTAGTAAGGAACAGTACCCCGCATCGCGTTACATTAGTCATTAATTAATTATGTTTCTATAACGATATATCTATAATATAGTCAGACAGACAGACAGTATAATATACACAACGCATAGTTCGTGAGTCCCACACATCACTATAACTACATTCGAATTATTTATTAATGACAACGTCCGTATCGTCGCAGTCAACTCTCAGCACACTTATATTGCATTATACATAATATCTCTCACTCCATAAATATAAAGTCACTAGACCGGTCCCGGCGAGCGACGAGCGGTACATAACATACAAACAACAATCGTATAAAACACTTACGCTAAATTATAAACTTAATAAAAAAATGATGATTAATTAGAATGACTCGCAATCATACAAAAAAAATATTTTTTGATGTTTAGAAAATCAAAAAATACAGGTGCATTTTTCAACTGGGCACGGATGACCATATCTCAAAGTATATGGATCTCAAAGGAGTTTTTTGCTAGTTTTATTTTTAAAAATAAAACTGTATAGGTACTACGATTTAAAAAAAAAAACACTTTATATATCTTTGAAAAATTAAAAAAATAAATTAATATTTTCTTAAAAATTTACGTTTTGTTTAGTTTTTCACGCAATTATTTCCTTGAATTTGATCCTTATAAGCGACACTGTGGGATGGGGCAATAATACAAGATGTTTTTGGCATCCATGCCCAATTGAGAATTTCACCTGCAATTTCAAAGCGAACGTATCAAAGGCCGAAATACCTTTAGGCCGAAATTCTAACTTAGAAAAAAAGAGCGCAGTGCCGTCGGCGGTCGCGGAACCGAGTCGTATCACCAAGCGGCTTAAGCATACGATTGCTAAGCGATATATTATATTACAGCTATTTGGCGTTCGTCGCACACGCCCGTGACTATATCCATAACGTAATGAATTCACATAAGGCATACAATGTGCGTTACATTTGCGACATAGCTTCCGCACGGATCGCGTGTCGTACAAAATTGATCTCTATTTACAGTGAACGACGATCCGTTTTATCTCACTTCTAATCGAACTTTTACAACGGACAATTTTACCAAAGCGCCTCAACAACCGCTTATTCCAACTTCAGGACCAACTCATTTCGCATGTATTTCGCAATATCTAGAAATAGGTATTTACTCAGTCGATATCTGTGTATTATTCTAGATTAATAAGAATATAATACCTACGATTATATAGAGTAAGCGTGAAAATCGTAAGCGTTAAGGTTTCACGCGTTTGTGGGAAGTTAACATTATGGAGTCAGCCGATAGCAGCCATCTTGAATAAAATAGACAATGTTCTAACGACACCAGCACAATTACGTCATATTACACAATTAGGTACTAGACTCGATAGATGCAGTTCTAAGACATGATATCACAAGCGACTGTTTATTCACCAGTTCAGTAGATTTACAGGTGTTCTCTTAAACCTGTGACATTATCAGCTGTATTAACTGTGTAGGATTTCTTGGTATTGTTGTACTATGACGTCACACAGGCAAACGCCGCCATTCTATTGTGTGTTCTATAGTATAGCGCAGTTATGCTTCTAAATCTTAGTGACGTCACCGACAATACCACTCCAATAGGTATTGTTATTGTATTAATCGAGCGACACGAGGTCCACTAGAGACCAGTTCAGAGCGCGTCCCGTCCCCGGCGCGGGCGGTGGTGTGGTCTGGTGTGGCGGCGTGCGTGTGGTCGCGAGTGGTGGTGTGGTCGCGAGTGGCGGTGGTGTGGTCGCGAGTGGTGGCGTGGTCAGCGGCGCAGCAGCGCGGGCAGGTCGGCGAAGGCGCAGGCGCCGAGCCCCGCGCGGGACATGCGCCGCAGCAACTCGCGCGAGTGGGACACGCAAGCTTCTACTGGTGATATCCACTGCATACCCTGAGCTTCTGTTGGGGGGAGAATTCACTTAGTTTCTTTACCATCTTACTATTTACCAGTATCAAGAGCTCGTGGTGCAGCATGATTAGCTAGCACCGATGTGGCTGGTCCCTGGATGGGTGACTGGCCCAGTGGTATTTCAAAGCGAGCGTTTCCTTCAGAATATGTCACGTAAAGTAATTGGTCCCGATTATCACTTAATTGTGGCGGCTTGAAAAATTCCAACAGTAGGTTGACCGTGGCGTGGTGGAGTATTGTTACTTACCCCTCAATTATGTGCAGGAGGCATGTGAAAGGGGGGTCTGTCTACTTACCTGGTAGAGGCGGGCCGTGTTGTGGGCGGGTGTAACTCCCACGGGGCTGTCCCAAGGGTTGCTATACGCCAGCAGGCTGAATGTAATGCTAGAGTATGTAATGTGTAGTACCTAGTATGGCTGAGTTGAGCGCCTCGCAGACGGCCTCCCTGCGCACAGGCTCCAGCTGCCAGCCCACGGGGCTGTCCCAAGGGTTGCTATACGCCAGCAGGCTGAATGTAATGCTAGAGTATGTAATGTGTAGTACCTAGTATGGCAGAGTTGAGCGCCTCGCAGACGGCCTCCCTGCGCACAGGCTCCAGCTGCCAGCCCACGGGGCTGTCCCAAGGGTTGCTATACGCCAGCAGGCTGAATGTAATGCTAGAGTATGTAATGTGTAGTACCTAGTATGGCAGATTTGAGCGCCTCGCAGACGGCCTCCCTGCGCACAGGCTCCAGCTGCCAGCCCACGGGGCTGTCCCAAGGGTTGCTATACGCCAGCAGGCTGAATGTAATGCTAGAGTATGTAATGTGTAGTACCTAGTATGGCAGAGTTGAGCGCCTCGCAGACGGCCTCCCTGCGCACAGGCTCCAGCTGCCAGCCCACGGGGCTGTCCCAAGGGTTGCTATACGCCAGCAGGCTGAATGTAATGCTAGAGTATGTAATGTGTAGTACCTAGTATGGCAGAGTTGAGCGCCTCGCAGACGGCCTCCCTGCGCACAGGCTCCAGCTGCCAGCCCACGGGGCTGTCCCAAGGGTTGCTATACGCCAGCAGGCTGAATGTAATGCTAGAGTATGTAATGTGTAGTACCTAGTATGGCAGAGTTGAGCGCCTCGCAGACGGCCTCCCTGCGCACAGGCTCCAGCTGCCAGCCCACGGGGCTGTCCCAAGGGTTGCTATACGCCAGCAGGCTGAATGTAATGCTAGAGTATGTAATGTGTAGTACCTAGTATGGCAGAGTTGAGCGCCTCGCAGACGGCCTCCCTGCGCACAGGCTCCAGCTGCCAGCCCACGGGGCTGTCCCAAGGGTTGCTATACGCCAGCAGGCTGAATGTAATGCTAGAGTATGTAATGTGTAGTACCTAGTATGGCAGAGTTGAGCGCCTCGCAGACGGCCTCCCTGCGCACAGGCTCCAGCTGCCAGCCCACGGGGCTGTCCCAAGGGTTGCTATACGCCAGCAGGCTGAATGTAATGCTAGAGTATGTAATGTGTAGTACCTAGTATGGCTGAGTTGAGCGCCTCGCAGACGGCCTCCCTGCGCACAGGCTCCAGCTGCCAGCCCACGGGGCTGTCCCAAGGGTTGCTATACGCCAGCAGGCTGAATGTAATGCTAGAGTATGTAATGTGTAGTACCTAGTATGGCAGAGTTGAGCGCCTCGCAGACGGCCTCCCTGCGCACAGGCTCCAGCTGCCAGCCCACGGGGCTGTCCCAAGGGTTGCTATACGCCAGCAGGCTGAATGTAATGCTAGAGTATGTAATGTGTAGTACCTAGTATGGCAGAGTTGAGCGCCTCGCAGACGGCCTCCCTGCGCACAGGCTCCAGCTGCCAGCCCACGGGGCTGTCCCAAGGGTTGCTATACGCCAGCAGGCTGAATGTAATGCTAGAGTATGTAATGTGTAGTACCTAGTATGGCAGAGTTGAGCGCCTCGCAGACGGCCTCCCTGCGCACAGGCTCCAGCTGCCAGCCCACGGGGCTGTCCCAAGGGTTGCTATACGCCAGCAGGCTGAATGTAATGCTAGAGTATGTAATGTGTAGTACCTAGTATGGCAGAGTTGAGCGCCTCGCAGACGGCCTCCCTGCGCACAGGCTCCAGCTGCCAGCCCACGGGGCTGTCCCAAGGGTTGCTATACGCCAGCAGGCTGAATGTAATGCTAGAGTATGTAATGTGTAGTACCTAGTATGGCAGAGTTGAGCGCCTCGCAGACGGCCTCCCTGCGCACAGGCTCCAGCTGCCAGCCCACGGGGCTGTCCCAAGGGTTGCTATACGCCAGCAGGCTGAATGTAATGCTAGAGTATGTAATGTGTAGTACCTAGTATGGCAGAGTTGAGCGCCTCGCAGACGGCCTCCCTGCGCACAGGCTCCAGCTGCCAGCCCACGGGGCTGTCCCAAGGGTTGCTATACGCCAGCAGGCTGAATGTAATGCTAGAGTATGTAATGTGTAGTACCTAGTATGGCAGAGTTGAGCGCCTCGCAGACGGCCTCCCTGCGCACAGGCTCCAGCTGCCAGCCCACGGGGCTGTCCCAAGGGTTGCTATACGCCAGCAGGCTGAATGTAATGCTAGAGTATGTAATGTGTAGTACCTAGTATGGCAGAGTTGAGCGCCTCGCAGACGGCCTCCCTGCGCACAGGCTCCAGCTGCCAGCCCACGGGGCTGTCCCAAGGGTTGCTATACGCCAGCAGGCTGAATGTAATGCTAGAGTATGTAATGTGTAGTACCTAGTATGGCAGAGTTGAGCGCCTCGCAGACGGCCTCCCTGCGCACAGGCTCCAGCTGCCAGCCCACGGGGCTGTCCCAAGGGTTGCTATACGCCAGCAGGCTGAATGTAATGCTAGAGTATGTAATGTGTAGTACCTAGTATGGCTGAGTTGAGCGCCTCGCAGACGGCCTCCCTGCGCACAGGCTCCAGCTGCCAGCCCACGGGGCTGTCCCAAGGGTTGCTATACGCCAGCAGGCTGAATGTAATGCTAGAGTATGTAATGTGTAGTACCTAGTATGGCAGAGTTGAGCGCCTCGCAGACGGCCTCCCTGCGCACAGGCTCCAGCTGCCAGCCCACGGGGCTGTCCCAAGGGTTGCTATACGCCAGCAGGCTGAATGTAATGCTAGAGTATGTAATGTGTAGTACCTAGTATGGCAGAGTTGAGCGCCTCGCAGACGGCCTCCCTGCGCACAGGCTCCAGCTGCCAGCCCACGGGGCTGTCCCAAGGGTTGCTATACGCCAGCAGGCTGAATGTAATGCTAGAGTATGTAATGTGTAGTACCTAGTATGGCAGAGTTGAGCGCCTCGCAGACGGCCTCCCTGCGCACAGGCTCCAGCTGCCAGCCCACGGGGCTGTCCCAAGGGTTGCTATACGCCAGCAGGCTGAATGTAATGCTAGAGTATGTAATGTGTAGTACCTAGTATGGCAGAGTTGAGCGCCTCGCAGACGGCCTCCCTGCGCACAGGCTCCAGCTGCCAGCCCACGGGGCTGTCCCAAGGGTTGCTATACGCCAGCAGGCTGAATGTAATGCTAGAGTATGTAATGTGTAGTACCTAGTATGGCAGAGTTGAGCGCCTCGCAGACGGCCTCCCTGCGCACAGGCTCCAGCTGCCAGCCCACGGGGCTGTCCCAAGGGTTGCTATACGCCAGCAGGCTGAATGTAATGCTAGAGTATGTAATGTGTAGTACCTAGTATGGCAGAGTTGAGCGCCTCGCAGACGGCCTCCCTGCGCACAGGCTCCAGCTGCCAGCCCACGGGGCTGTCCCAAGGGTTGCTATACGCCAGCAGGCTGAATGTAATGCTAGAGTATGTAATGTGTAGTACCTAGTATGGCAGAGTTGAGCGCCTCGCAGACGGCCTCCCTGCGCACAGGCTCCAGCTGCCAGCCCACGGGGCTGTCCCAAGGGTTGCTATACGCCAGCAGGCTGAATGTAATGCTAGAGTATGTAATGTGTAGTACCTAGTATGGCAGAGTTGAGCGCCTCGCAGACGGCCTCCCTGCGCTCAGGCTCCAGCTGCCAGCCCACGGGGCTGTCCCAAGGGTTGCTATACGCCAGCAGGCTGAATGTAATGCTAGAGTATGTAATGTGTAGTACCTAGTATGGCAGAGTTGAGCGCCTCGCAGACGGCCTCCCTGCGCACAGGCTCCAGCTGCCAGCCCACGGGGCTGTCCCAAGGGTTGCTATACGCCAGCAGGCTGAATGTAATGCTAGAGTATGTAATGTGTAGTACCTAGTATGGCAGAGTTGAGCGCCTCGCAGACGGCCTCCCTGCGCACAGGCTCCAGCTGCCAGCCCACGGGGCTGTCCCAAGGGTTGCTATACGCCAGCAGGCTGAATGTAATGCTAGAGTATGTAATGTGTAGTACCTAGTATGGCAGAGTTGAGCGCCTCGCAGACGGCCTCCCTGCGCACAGGCTCCAGCTGCCAGCCCACGGGGCTGTCCCAAGGGTTGCTATACGCCAGCAGGCTGAATGTAATGCTAGAGTATGTAATGTGTAGTACCTAGTATGGCAGAGTTGAGCGCCTCGCAGACGGCCTCCCTGCGCACAGGCTCCAGCTGCCAGCCCACGGGGCTGTCCCAAGGGTTGCTATACGCCAGCAGGCTGAATGTAATGCTAGAGTATGTAATGTGTAGTACCTAGTATGGCAGAGTTGAGCGCCTCGCAGACGGCCTCCCTGCGCACAGGCTCCAGCTGCCAGCCCACGGGGCTGTCCCAAGGGTTGCTATACGCCAGCAGGCTGAATGTAATGCTAGAGTATGTAATGTGTAGTACCTAGTATGGCAGAGTTGAGCGCCTCGCAGACGGCCTCCCTGCGCACAGGCTCCAGCTGCCAGCCCACGGGGCTGTCCCAAGGGTTGCTATACGCCAGCAGGCTGAATGTAATGCTAGAGTATGTAATGTGTAGTACCTAGTATGGCAGAGTTGAGCGCCTCGCAGACGGCCTCCCTGCGCACAGGCTCCAGCTGCCAGCCCACGGGGCTGTCCCAAGGGTTGCTATACGCCAGCAGGCTGAATGTAATGCTAGAGTATGTAATGTGTAGTACCTAGTATGGCAGAGTTGAGCGCCTCGCAGACGGCCTCCCTGCGCACAGGCTCCAGCTGCCAGCCCACGGGGCTGTCCCAAGGGTTGCTATACGCCAGCAGGCTGAATGTAATGCTAGAGTATGTAATGTGTAGTACCTAGTATGGCAGAGTTGAGCGCCTCGCAGACGGCCTCCCTGCGCACAGGCTCCAGCTGCCAGCCCACGGGGCTGTCCCAAGGGTTGCTATACGCCAGCAGGCTGAATGTAATGCTAGAGTATGTAATGTGTAGTACCTAGTATGGCAGAGTTGAGCGCCTCGCAGACGGCCTCCCTGCGCACAGGCTCCAGCTGCCAGCCCACGGGGCTGTCCCAAGGGTTGCTATACGCCAGCAGGCTGAATGTAATGCTAGAGTATGTAATGTGTAGTACCTAGTATGGCAGAGTTGAGCGCCTCGCAGACGGCCTCCCTGCGCACAGGCTCCAGCTGCCAGCCCACGGGGCTGTCCCAAGGGTTGCTATACGCCAGCAGGCTGAATGTAATGCTAGAGTATGTAATGTGTAGTACCTAGTATGGCAGAGTTGAGCGCCTCGCAGACGGCCTCCCTGCGCACAGGCTCCAGCTGCCAGCCCACGGGGCTGTCCCAAGGGTTGCTATACGCCAGCAGGCTGAATGTAATGCTAGAGTATGTAATGTGTAGTACCTAGTATGGCAGAGTTGAGCGCCTCGCAGACGGCCTCCCTGCGCACAGGCTCCAGCTGCCAGCCCACGGGGCTGTCCCAAGGGTTGCTATACGCCAGCAGGCTGAATGTAATGCTAGAGTATGTAATGTGTAGTACCTAGTATGGCAGAGTTGAGCGCCTCGCAGACGGCCTCCCTGCGCACAGGCTCCAGCTGCCAGCCCACGGGGCTGTCCCAAGGGTTGCTATACGCCAGCAGGCTGAATGTAATGCTAGAGTATGTAATGTGTAGTACCTAGTATGGCAGAGTTGAGCGCCTCGCAGACGGCCTCCCTGCGCACAGGCTCCAGCTGCCAGCCCACGGGGCTGTCCCAAGGGTTGCTATACGCCAGCAGGCTGAATGTAATGCTAGAGTATGTAATGTGTAGTACCTAGTATGGCAGAGTTGAGCGCCTCGCAGACGGCCTCCCTGCGCACAGGCTCCAGCTGCCAGCCCACGGGGCTGTCCCAAGGGTTGCTATACGCCAGCAGGCTGAATGTAATGCTAGAGTATGTAATGTGTAGTACCTAGTATGGCAGAGTTGAGCGCCTCGCAGACGGCCTCCCTGCGCACAGGCTCCAGCTGCCAGCCCACGGGGCTGTCCCAAGGGTTGCTATACGCCAGCAGGCTGAATGTAATGCTAGAGTATGTAATGTGTAGTACCTAGTATGGCAGAGTTGAGCGCCTCGCAGACGGCCTCCCTGCGCACAGGCTCCAGCTGCCAGCCCACGGGGCTGTCCCAAGGGTTGCTATACGCCAGCAGGCTGAATGTAATGCTAGAGTATGTAATGTGTAGTACCTAGTATGGCAGAGTTGAGCGCCTCGCAGACGGCCTCCCTGCGCACAGGCTCCAGCTGCCAGCCCACGGGGCTGTCCCAAGGGTTGCTATACGCCAGCAGGCTGAATGTAATGCTAGAGTATGTAATGTGTAGTACCTAGTATGGCAGAGTTGAGCGCCTCGCAGACGGCCTCCCTGCGCACAGGCTCCAGCTGCCAGCCCACGGGGCTGTCCCAAGGGTTGCTATACGCCAGCAGGCTGAATGTAATGCTAGAGTATGTAATGTGTAGTACCTAGTATGGCAGAGTTGAGCGCCTCGCAGACGGCCTCCCTGCGCACAGGCTCCAGCTGCCAGCCCACGGGGCTGTCCCAAGGGTTGCTATACGCCAGCAGGCTGAATGTAATGCTAGAGTATGTAATGTGTAGTACCTAGTATGGCAGAGTTGAGCGCCTCGCAGACGGCCTCCCTGCGCACAGGCTCCAGCTGCCAGCCCACGGGGCTGTCCCAAGGGTTGCTATACGCCAGCAGGCTGAATGTAATGCTAGAGTATGTAATGTGTAGTACCTAGTATGGCAGAGTTGAGCGCCTCGCAGACGGCCTCCCTGCGCACAGGCTCCAGCTGCCAGCCCACGGGGCTGTCCCAAGGGTTGCTATACGCCAGCAGGCTGAATGCATCCTACACATACATCATCAAATCAGACAAAAGTTACCGAGCCTTTTTTTACTGTGTACTACTTTTTTGAACCGCAATCTAAGTGTGGTAAGTGGTGGTAAACACACAAAGCCTAGAAGAGCAGGCTCTCAAATGTAGCTATCGATCACACCGTTAAGTGCTCGGCGAGATATTTTCAACTTAGGATGGAAGCTAGCCAGGTAGCCCTCACGATGTTTTCTTTTGCCGATAGCTCAAGCTCATTGTAGGATTCGAACCCGGGGCTCTACCGCGTAACTTTGTTGTTAATCTTAACGAACACCATTAATTATTTCATCCGATGACGCGCACGCGGTATGATGCGACGATGACCATTCGTGGGCCCTGATTGGATGAAATTCATTAATGGTGTTCGTTACGATTACCACCAAAGTTACGCGGTAGAGCCCCAGGGACCTTCGTCTCGGCATCCGACGTCCCTACTGAGCTATCATCGCCTCAAAACTAGTAGTTTACATAAAACTAGGATTCCTTAAAAATGGTCCAAAGGAAAAGCTAGCCAAGTCAAGAATTATATCAATAAAGTTGACTTTGTTTGACCGAGTCATAACAGAATTGATATAGACAACAGTTCGCGTGCCTTTTCTTCAAAAGTGTGGGAAGTTGGTGGGACAGAAGATACCTGTTCTAAAGAAGTAATTAGTAAAGAAACAACATGTCAATCGACGATCGACCAGTGTGTTATAAGAGAAAGCTGACCTCCATAGACTGATGGTAGAGATCCTGTTGTAGCTTCTGGCTCATCGCGTACAGTTCCCGTCCGAAGGCGAGCATGCGCTCTACTGACGCACGAGACCCGCAACCGTCCAAATCTGTCGCGTTGTAATGAACATTCACACATCTTGATACAATTTGTTGGTATCAGCTGACTGAAATATACGTTGGTAAAGGAAACTGCGCAGAAGTTATGTTAGAAAATCATTTTGTAAGCTGCGATTTCTAATATAGTATTTTTGGAATGGTCCCTTGGACAGAGATGGCTCTCTAAAGGCCTCCAAAAGACTCATATGAAAGTCAAAAGCTACTGTAACCGACACTTTTTTTGCCGTAGCTTACACTTTGTATTTGACTACTTAGTCAATAACACATAATTTGCGGTTCATTCAGCGTTTTGTTTTTGTTAGATGAATCAATCAAAGAAACGGAAAATACTTTTTAATATAATTTTTACGGTTGTATGTTCCCTTTATCGACGTATTTCCAAGTATTAGTATCGATTTGGCTAGAAAATAATCCAAGCTCCTTCTGGAGTTAAATCCAAATGTGACTTCAATCCCACACAATAAAAGGGTGTGTGGAGACTAGTAGAAATATCAATTGTGCATAAAATAAACAAACTGTGTTCCTCATTAAGAATTGACAAAAATTAGATTAAGTTATCGGTTCCACGGACCGCCCATGCAGTGTTCTGTTAAAACCCCATTTGATTTTATAAATATAGATGTAGTAAATAGTAAATATAATAATAAATATACAGTCTATTAATAAAAAGCGATATAAACTTTCACATTACATGCTGCCAATATTATTTTTAAACCCAAAACCTCTCGGTTCCCTTTAAATTCGTGCGGTTTAGATAACATGCAGTTTTCAGAATGTTAAATTAGTCATTCATTTAATAAAACTCAGGTTATTCAGTCAGGTAACAATATTCAACCCATATTTTAAATCTTATTTACTTCAATCTACAAGTTTCAAATTTGATTGCACCTTATTTTTTTAATAGAGTTGAAAATCATTACAACTTGTCGACTAACCCGACAGTTTCTCAAAACCCGGTCAAATCTTCTATTCTAGAAACGGTGTAGCATAACAAAATCACAAAGTGATTAACTATGCTTACAAATTACACCATTATGTATAAAAAAACGTACTTACTCTTCTGATGTTGATGATTGTAAACATGGCATTTCGACACTAGCAGTAGTTAATTAGGAAAGTGTGCAATACTAACTTAGAATGTGCAATTAATTATGCAAATAAAAAGGATCTTTTGAACAGCTTGGGTATGAGGTAAAGACAGATCATTCTAAATTAGGTAGGGTTGCGTTTGATATATCTCACAGAAAGCCTTGAATACTATATTGAGATCCATTATTTGGAGATCCAAAATCACCAACGTTCACACATTCGTGTTCTTGTATACCGGGTGGAGATTTCGAGATGGTATATTTTCGAAACCTATGTGGGATTAGTCATGCTGAACAACTTTTACTATGGGACAACAATTTATTTTTTTACTTTTCATACATTATAAACGAACAAGGTTGACATTTTGTAAGAAAAGTACAATTTTTTTTTTTGAGAATTCAGTGATGGTCCCATAGTAAAAGTTGTTCAGCATGACTAACCCAATATAGGTTTCGAAAATATGCCATCTCTAAATCTCCTCCTGTTAAAAACCTCCATGGAAAATAAGAATGCAAAACCACACCATCGTAGCTGGTATTTTGACTGATTAATGTATAAGGCGTGTCCACCTCAGGAAAATTACATGGAAGACATGCATAGAATAGCATAAATCAAGTGTAAAACACAATAAAGGTAGGGGGGGACCAAAAAAACTACAACAAAAACTCATGGAAACCATAACCGAAGCAACGACTGCGGCTACGCATACATACAGTACAGTAACGCTCCATATACTCGTATCATGCGTTAGCCTACACTCTGATACTTCCACTAGATTTTCACGACATAATTATAATTTTAAATTCCATTCGTATTCGAAAAATGAAGTGTTATTAATCAGAGTTAAATGGTCATTTTCACTGAACTAAAATTATGCCTTTTAGAACTCCTGTAGTGTTTTATAAACTTAATGCTCCAGGAGTATTAAGCGTTGATAAGTGAAAATGGCCATAGTCTTGTACCATAGAGTGATGGACACAATAAGTGTTGCGTTGCGTGTGATGTTTGTCTGTTTGTTACCCACCCGTGTGGAAGTCGGGCATGAGCGCGGCGACGCACGCCGTCACTCCGGGCATACCCTTCACTAGCGGCAACTCCTCCATACCTACAACCACGCGCCCGCCTCGTCACCCTTCGTCACGGTCACATGTGACGTCCCAGTAACATGTGACATCCCAGTAACATGTGACGTCCCAGTGACTAGTGGCGTCCCAGTGACGTCCCAGTGACTAGTGGCGTCCCAGTGACGTCCCAGTGACATGTGACATCCCAGTGATATGTGGCGTCCCATTGACATCCGGGATACATACGTTCTACGTCCCAATGTCATGTGACGTCCTAGTGACACGTGACGTCCCAGCTGTCGCTGCGACTACGTTTGTGAAGTGACTTGCGAAATGTGGAGTTCATTCTCGCACTTTTTAGTATTGAGATATAATCAAAAATATTCGAACATCTCCTAGCCATCTATTATTTGTCAAACTGCTTTGAATAGGAGACAAAAAGCAAAACTATTCATACATGCCGTAACTATAAAAGCAAAATGATTTCTGTCTATTTGAGGATATGAAAGACTCAGATCATGTATTTAATTAGTGAATGTGCTACTGGCGCCTCTAGCGGTAAAAGATTGGTAATTTTATAAAATACTGCGTGTAACTGTTTGGCTTTTCCTCCTCATTTAGGCACTGGACCAAATAATCTATGTATTATTTATGTTACAATTGTTGCCAGTTACTTCACATTGTTATATTTCGCGGTCACAGCAACAGCTTTATTTTAGCAAAAGCGTATGGAGATGCGAGTCACATTTCGCCGTACAATAATAGTACATTATGATACATGTGTGCAAAGTTGGTTATTACAGACGAGGCGATAAGGGAGCCGAGAGTGTAATATCAATGCACACGCGTGTCATACGACGTTTTTCAACGCACTTGCGAGGAAAACAACAGACTTGTATTTTTTTAAGTAGATTTTTTGATAATAATCAACCACACAATGAAAACGTTAACAAACATGTCGCGCAAGTATTTTTTTTTGACAGCCGCGAGCTGTCAAACTATTTTACCCGTTTAAATTAAGAATGCTTTGTCTACACACATATCACTTGCAGTGAGGTACTATCTTATCATAATCGGAATGAATGAAAATCGTGTGCATTGATCATTACACTCTCGGCTCTCTAATTGCGTTCGCTTAATACCGCCTCGTCTGTAATTACCAACATTGCACACATGTATCATAATGTACAATTAAAAAGTGTTTAACTTATATTGACTGATAGTTTGAGTAAGTCCAAGATACTGATTCTCCTTCGCTTCTTGAGACCTTTCTAGCTGGCAGTAAGACACATACTCATACATATTGTGACTAGCACCTCCGCGACATGTCATGCGTGAAGCGTCCCACGCAAACTAAAGTAACAAAATAAATAGAACAGTGCCGATGGGTGATTGCGACTCTAATGATTAGTATCATGATCTGTGAGAAGCAGATTAAACTTAACACATGCAAACTTACTACTACTAACTTATAGATTGCAAATTTAGTTTATTGTAAAGCAATAAGATTCACTTTTCTATAGCATGCCCAATCTCCCAAAGCCTCATATAATGAACAGAATCAACCTTATTACTTTACAATTAGATTCATCTATTAAATTATTAGTTTTAGATGATACAGATGAATCTTTATTATAAAAGCGTTAAGGTACATTTTTCTATGACATTCTTTAACATCCTCCGAGATTTTGCATTTGGAATGTATGGTGTACTTTTTCAAATAAAACGATACGATATCGATTTGTATCATCTCACAAACGGTATAGTATCGTATAAACTGGAAACGCACGTAATTTTTTTTTTGTTAGTGCTACGCAGTACCAACCCCTTTCCTAATAACTGCCTTGTAGGCAAATCAATTGACAATACTGGCTGTATGAAACACATAAGTATTTTGATATTAAATTATTTAGTACGTATTTTACAAATAATAAATCGCATGGATAAATAATTTTGTAAAAAAGCTTTAACCCAAATATTATTTGTTTTTTTAATCATTAAATAACCTCACAAAAAATTATAAAAAATATTTTTTACTGTTTTTTTCTTATTCATTTACTAGGTTATTTATAAGCTTAGTTATTAAATAAACATAAAACATGCAGAACTAAAAAGCAACGAGCAAATAATAATATAATGAAAAAAACGATAAATAGGTAATATATGAAGAAAATAATAGATAAGTTTCAGGAATAATAATGAATGATCATGATGTGCAAATAATATATAATGTAAAATTAATTATAACATTAAATAGTTACATACAAATTAAATATCGTGTCATTATAATTCGCACAAAATTACTAAAAAAATCATTTTTTGTTAACCATATATAAAATTTTACATATAACTGGTATAGTGTATAGTAATCTGGATCAAACAGCATCGTCTGACTGGCGCTCAACAGACAGACATTGGTGCTGATTCTGTTGTTTACAATAAAAATAATTTAGTCTTAAATGTCTCGTTCAAACAACGAACATAAGAAAAGGATGAAGAAATTTAGTCCTGTCAAATTAGTTAAATGCTTATTTTCAATATAAATTTAGTCGCCATCTATTGCGGTTACGTCTAAATACCCGCAAGTGAAGACGGCAAAGAATAATTTGACAGCTGTAAATATGTTCTATCCTTTTTCAATAATGTGTGTAAGAAAGACACCACAGACTAAAATTAGTTTAGTGCTATTTACAACAGAATCGGCACCATTTTCCAATAAAGTTAGCTTCAATGTATTTTGATCATCAATCATCGTACTTATATTATGAACTAGCTATCCCCCGCGGTTTCACACGTATTTATGGGATAAAAGTGCCCTCAATCCTGTTCCAAGACAACAGTGCCAAAATCTAAGAAATACATTTGACGTTTATAAATACAAACAAAGAAAAGTAATCCTTATTTCTTTATGATAAGGTTCATGTATACAATAATTATAAATAGCCATAGAATTTATAATAAGGTTGTTGCTTTGAAATTCTTAAATGTCAAAAAGTGTTTCTTAGATTTGTCACACTTCTGCACAGTGTATGTCAACATTTCATGAAAATCGGTTCAGACATTACGGAGCTGAAACACACATATTACACACACATTTTAAGAGAGGTAGAGCATAGCGTTTATTCGCTCAAAGAGCAGCTCGACTGGGGAAGTACCTCCACCTTACAGAATACCGCAGCCAAATAACTACGTTAAACGGATTCCAACAAAACTTGGCACATGGATAGATTATATTCTGGAATACAACATGGTATACTTATTATCTCGGTAAAACATTAGAACCATTTAGATCGCGGGTATAACACACGGAAGCTAAACTAACGGTACGCTATGACGGTTTCGACATGACGGAATCTTTTCTTGTATCGCTATGCGCCTTTATTGGCTCAGTTGCTTTAAATCAACTGTTATTACGATCCATTTCATCCTGGAATGTATAGAGATAGTGAAAGAAAGTTGTTGGTATGGGGTCCCATCGGCGACCAATAGTAAACCAATGAAAAACTACTAGCAGAGACAATCGTCATCGTCAGAATTAAAATCATGCTATCTATTTCTGTTAAGAGCAGTCAATCCGCCATACTTTTCATACAAAAGCTCTGTACTGTTGATGACTTTGTTAAACATTTTTCGTTAGATGTTTTAAACAAATTGGTATCTTGTGAACTATAGTTCACAAGATACCAATATAATAGATATATCTAGCCGTGCATCTAGGCAAAAATAAAAAAAAGTGTGAATCAAATTCAGAAAAGCCTCCGAAAAACAGCATTTTTGCACAAATTTTACCTGAACTTTGGCCATATCTAATGTACCTATAAATTGAAAAAGTAAAGAAAACATCTAGATACCAGGCTTGCAAATGCAAATGAGAAAAAGAAAGGGTCCAAGGATGGAACCTTGTGGCACCCATTGTTACTGATGCCTCAGGGGTTTATTTGTTTAGACCATCATGACGTACCGCTAGTCCAGTAATTTTTTACAGATTTAGGGTCGTGGTTAGGTCCCTCTATGTGTTAATAGTATTACTTACCGACATGTGCCCCATTAGGTGCGGTAGTGGTGTTTGTGGTGGGGGCGGCGGTGGAGGGGGGCGCGTCGGAGGGGGGCGGCGCGGGGGACATGTCCACGTCGCCGTCACGAGACCGGCACTCCTCCTCCGCACAAGATACACCTGCATACATAGTTATATACATAGTATTAAACCGATATTAGTTAGATAGGACAACAAACTCCTGCATCGAGCTGACGAAGTTCACCAAACAAGCTTGGTGGAAGACCGTTTCGAAAAATGACACATACATACAGATGTGTAGAAGCGAAGAGTACGAAGTCGAATTACCCGTCGATCCGAAGTGCAAGTTTCAAGGGTAGTTAAGTCCTGCGGACACAAAGACGGCGCGCTCGAGATCCTCTATAATGTGTGGGTTAAAGTTCTGAGACTAAATCCTAGGTATTTGACATTCCTTTTCCGAGTGTTCACCGAACAGACTTTTGCCACGGATAACAGTTTATTGGCAATAGCGGATAAGATTTCAACATAATAGAGGACGTTGTCATTTGCAAATAGAGCTAATAATGCTAATCCACAAACTACACTTTATTAGTTTTAGATATCGCTTGTGTAAAGCAAGAACAATGATGGGGAGAGTATCGAGCCTTGAGGAACTCCAGCACCAATGCAGCGAGAAAACAGAGCGCCTATTATGCTATAGCGAAAGTAAAGACGGCGTGTTGTTTGTTCATCGTTCGATAGATAATATACAATCAGTTATAAATACTGAATATTTTTAAGAGAGGCATAGCGTTTATTAGCTCGAGCAGCTCGACCGGGGAAGTACCTCCACCATACAGACTACCGCAGTCAAATAACTTTATGTTGTGTTCCTGCGCGTGGGTGGTGGTCCGCGGCGAGGTAACAAGACAGTGATTCCCGTGTGTTGCAAGCGTCCATATGACTACGGTAACCGCTTACCATCAGGCGGGCCTTATACTTACCGTCACCGTAGTGTAAAACAACGTATATTTTCCTTATTCATGAATTTTAGACAAGAAAACAGTGTAATGAAGATGGTTGTGTACCATTGGTGTGTGTGGAGTGTTCCCCGTTGTGTTGCGACGCACTGCGGCTCGTGTGCGAAATGACGGAGGTGGCCACGCCGTTACTGCCCGCGCCTCCCGCGCCTCCCGCACCTCCCGCACCGTCCTTCTCACCGCACACCTGCAGTTACATCATATATATTAATAACATAGTGTATTCCCACCGTCCCCATTACCCGCATCCCGATGAATGGGGAAAATGGGAATTGAATAAAATAATTAAAAGTTGTTCCCGACATCCCCATTGATAGGGACGTTGGGAATTGAATAAATATTAAAAATTGTTCCGACATCCCCATTAATGGGGACGTTGGGAATTGAATAAATATTAAAAATTGTTCCGACATCCCCATTGATGAGGACGTAGGGAATTGAATAAAATAATTAAAAGTTGTTCCCGACATCCCCATTAATGGGGACGTTGGGAATTGAATAAAATAATTAAAAATTGTAACCGATATCCAAAACTAGTTGCCAATTATAGCACAAGGCATAGGCATATTGCACTTAGTATTTTTAATTCATACTTATGTTACTTGTGAAACCGAATTCATAAGGTTAATGTTAATGGGTTATCAGTAACTATGGGACACCCACAATGTTCCATCTTTGGCCCTTTTCTTTTTCTAGTTCACATCGAAGACTTACCTTACCAAATACATAAGATAATATCTGTGTGTTACCTCTGAGTCGGATCCATTGACCATCTCGACGAA
This sequence comes from Achlya flavicornis, assembly GCA_947623365.1. Taxonomy (NCBI): domain Eukaryota; kingdom Metazoa; phylum Arthropoda; class Insecta; order Lepidoptera; family Drepanidae; genus Achlya; species Achlya flavicornis. The sequence goes on from OX392484.1 coordinate 13,921,717, forward strand.
CTGGCGACACTTGAGCAGAAATAGCAACTCTGCGTCCCGCTCCAGTAGACCTGGGTATACGCGCCGCGTCATTTCTATCGCTTCGCCGATACGACCCGATACTACCAGCTTTGATACACCTGCATATTACAACAACATTAACTAGGTAATAGAAAAAAAAAACAAAAATTTTTGGGGGTTCTCCATACATAGAACTGAAACTCAAAAACATTTTTTTTTAATAAAACCCGTACGTCCATGGGTCTTCAAAAATGATATTGAGGTTTCTAATATCATTTTTTTCTAAAGTGAATAGTTTACGCGAGAGACACTTCCAAAGTGGTAAAATGTGTTCCCCCCCCCCTGTAACTTATAAAATAAGAGAATGATAAAACTAAAAAAAATATATATGATGTACATTACCATGCAAACTTTCACCGAAAATTGGTTTGAACGAGATCTTTTCATATCAAATACTCAGGTCTATACTACCATTTACTTATATACCTACAGATTTTTACAGAACCCTCGGTGCGCGAGTCTGACTCGCACTTGGCCGGCCGCACTTTTATTTCTCATTTATGTGATACCTACTTATTATGAGGACCACCCTCACGGGTGGTGAGTGAGTGTGTGTTAGTTACGTTGTCTGTTCTTGATGGAGGCGATTTCCTCGTGTATGTGCCGTTACTAATAGCATGTGAGTGGGTGTAGTGAGTGAGGGTGGTGAGTAAATGAGTATTAGTTACGTTGTCTGTTCTTGATGGAGGCGATGTCCTCGTGTATGTGTCGTTACTAGTAGCAAGTGAGTGAGTGGGTGAGTGAGGGTGGTGGGTGATTGAGGGTGGTGAGTGAGTGTGTGTTAGTTACGTTGTCTGTTCTTGATGGAGGCGATGTCCTCGTGTATGTGTCGTTACTAGTAGCAAGTGAGTGAGTGGGTGAGTGAGGGCGGTGAGTGAGTGTGTGTTAGTTACGTTGTCTGTTCTTGATGGAGGCGATGTCCTCGTGTATGTGTCGTTACTAGTAGCAAGTGAGTGAGTGGGTGAGTGAGGGTGGTGAGTGAGTGTGTGTTAGTTACGTTGTCTGTTCTTGATGGAGGCGATGTCCTCGTGTATGTGTCGTTACTAGTAGCAAGTGAGTGAGTGGGTGAGTGAGGGTGGTGAGTGAGTGTGTGTTAGTTACGTTGTCTGTTCTTGATGGAGGCGATGTCCTCGTGTATGTGTCGTTACTAGTAGCAAGTGAGTGAGTGGGTGAGTGAGGGTGGTGAGTGAGTGTGTGTTAGTTACGTTGTCTGTTCTTGATGGAGGCGATGTCCTCGTGTATGTGTCGTTACTAGTAGCAAGTGAGTGAGTGGGTGAGTGAGGGTGGTGAGTGAGTGTGTGTTAGTTACGTTGTCTGTTCTTGATGGAGGCGATGTCCTCGTGTATGTGGTGTCCGGTGGCGCGCGAGAAGGCCTGCGCCGTGCTGCAGTACCCGTGGTGCACCAGGTACGTAGAAACCATCCTGCACAAACAAAATGGTACCTTCATCTTACTTTATAAGGTTTATATTTCTATGCTAAGGGTGTATTTGACCTAACTACTAAAATCTTATACTGGGATTCGAGAGTAAAATCTTTATATATTCTAAGAGTATTCTAATGGCGGCTGCAACAAAGCTGGTCGTTTACAATCTTGATAATGAAAGTTCAATATTATAAGGACTTGAGAACACCTTAACTAAACTCAAAACACTCTTGGTTTTGAGTTTAGTTGGTTTTCTTATTCATGCGTTTACACATTGGGTAACAAAACACAGATTATAGGCGATGGAAAAACACTAACGAACTTATACGAAGAATAAGTTAAAAGAGAAAAATTTCAAATTCCAGGTATAGTTCTAGAGTTACATGACATGTAGTCGAAACCACCCATATTCTCATGCCATTTCAGAGACTTTAAGAGTACTGTATCCTGTAATGGTGAATGTGGAATTGTGGAGTAAGTACCTGTGCAGCACCTGCTGCCACTGGCCCTGGTCCTGGTCCTGCGGCAGGGGAAACTCGTCGATAGCGAGCCTGGTGCGCGCGCGCAGCTCGCGCAGCATGTCCTCGATGTCGAACACGAACGGCGCCTGGCCGAAGTTCGCGTCCACCACCTCGCCCGGCGTCTGGAGCCCTACCGTCGGGTACAGGTTCGGCTGCAAGTTAAATGTGCATGTGCTGACTATCACTCGTGGACCGCGTGCATCACATGAAAATGGTCAAAGACTTTTAACGTATGCGGGTAATATCTGGCGAGACCAGATGACCAAAGCAGTGTCTCCACAGTAAACAGTCGACCTGAGGAGGAGGATACATGGGGTTCTTCAGGAAGGGTGTTCTTTAACCATACAGACAATTTCTACAAGATTCGCACAAACAATTATAATTTCTCACATACCGGCAATCCCCTAAACGCAATGCCCAAATGATGTCCATTCTTAGTGTAGAAGCATGTGTTGTCGACGAGGTTGACCCCGCACCCGATGACGTCGCCGGTGGTGAAGGTCGGTCCGTACGGCTGCCCCGTGCCCGACGAGCAGAACGAGTGACCGTCGTCGCCATGGTAACCGTACGAGTGCTTGTCCCAGCCTATGCAATGAACAACGACCTCACATTGTTAGGTGTTTAATATTTAAACTGTTATATGCAGTGTTTTCGATCGAAACGAGGCTTGTTTGTCTATCTATTATAGCTTTACAAATGGAGAAAGACTCATCATTATGGATTATTTATGGGTTTGTGTAGACAATGAAAGAACTACACGATGTACTGAGGGAAAAACAGACTTAAATTATAGGGTTTAACAATGAAGAAGTTCCGAATCTTGTTAATATAAAAGTCCCAAACGCGACTGTGAAATCTATGTATACTAAAATTGCCCTGTATCAAACCGTTTATGAAGATCTGACTATGCCTGTATCCATAAAGAAACGACACTATGACACATAGAAACAACAAATTCAATACACCATCAGACATGCTATTCTACAAATTCCAACAACTTACCAGGTAATCGGTTCATATTGACTCCATGTGCCGACAGTCCGATGCCCATGTACCCATCGCGCCCTTTGGACACGATGCGCACTTCGAAATAGTACAGGCCGCACGCAGCGGGTATGGGATGCGTCGCGCGCACGCTCGCCGCGTCTTTGTGTGTTTTGCCATGACCTGCAACCATGAGGTACGATCTCAGAAACCGTTTTTATCTTATAGGCCATGCCCTTAAAACTGAAGTACTGTTCAATGGTGAACTTAATGTTACATTGATAGATAATCGGGATTCAGATAAGACCTTTTCGGTTGCCATTCCGGTCGGTAGAAACGATTTGATTTCAATAAAATGCTTTTGCTGTGGCTATGGAATAGTCTGATATCGGTATCTGTATCTAATATTTCTCAATCCAGGATATCAATCGGTTCGTCATCGGAATCGGGACCGCAACCGAAGAGCTCTGAATAATTCAGTACAATAAGTCGTATTAAACGATTGATGTTCAATCGATTTAAACAGTATGTTAAATAAATAGCTTAATATGGTTAAGGGTGCAGTGTAGTGTTAGACGCTACGGTGGACTGGAAAAGAAAAGAAGTATCCTAACTAATATTATAAATGCGAAAGTTAGTTGGTTTGTTACGCCTTCACGCCTCAACTACTAATAAATAATAATAATAAATAAATAAATATCCTGGGACATTCCTTACACACGGTCATCTGATCCCAAACTAAGCAAATCTTGTACTATGGAAACCAGATAACTGATATAATACATATACTACTTTTTGTTTGTAAATACATACTTAATATACATAATTACACCCAGACTCAGAACATACAGACATGTTCATGCACACAAATGCATGACCTGTGTGGGAATCGAACCCACGACCTGCGGCGCTATAGGTTAAGACTCCACGTCTTAACCAACTGCGCCAACTGGCCCGTACTGAACAGATCATCATGAAATTTGGCATGCAGATAGCCTATGGTATGGAGAATACTTTTATCCCGGGAACGAGGGTGAAGCCGCGGGGGCCAGCTAGTTACTTATAAGGGAAAAACAATTCTAGAGGTACAAGAGAACACAGAAAAAAATGATAAAATGTAGGATTTAATTTGGCTGGTGCTGTATCTGCATTGCACCTAACCATAAATCGTATCGACGCTAAGCGAAGTTCCAAGGTTCTTTCAGATGAAAGCGATATTTATATTTTTTACGTCATAGAAGATGATCGTTCAATAACAACTCGATGCGAAGGTTTAAATTCGGGGGTAAACAAAGGAAACGTAAATAGGAAATTCATACAAAGCTAGTGAGAAATAACCACCCCGAATAATTTTACGTAAACAACTATTTTACTATTGGACTCACGAAATAGTGCTGAGTGGCGAACTAACAACATTTGGAGCATGCTATTAATACCTCCACGGGCAAGTGAAACTAAAACATAAAGTGCGAGTGTTAAGATTGAATTTCCGACGCACGTGTTGCGTGTCGGAGAAAAACGACTTTATTCATCAAACGAACGTTCGCTAACTATATGGTGACCAAAATAACGCGACAACAGTCAAATATTTAAATCTATGTTAATGGCCCAGCAAACTGAATACGAAGACGAAATATCAACAAGCTACGAAGTAAATATATTTGTATGCAATTTTTTTGTTCTTATCAAAACCTGAGATTTACTAACAAAAATAAAATATTGTTTCTACGACATTCAAGAGATACCAAAACTGTTCCACGCGCTGTAATCTGAACAATACCAAGCACATCGAACAATTAACCCAAAGAAGCGTAATGACGTCGATTTTGCATGCAATATATTCCGCCAATTTGCCACCACCGACAATGCGCTCTGATTGGCTAAGACATGGACTCATGCGCTCTGATTGGCCAAGTCAAGAATACACGATGCAGTGATTGGTCCTTACTATTCGAAATCAGTGACAAATCACTGACTAGTTTCGGAATCGGACTGGTCGGTATTACTACTCTAAGGGATTGTTCCTCGATGACCAAGCATTATTAAAGCAACATATTCCGGGAACCGCATCCCAATTACTTCCAACGTCGCAGTGCCCACCAGCCACCAGCCAATCCCGTGCCGCAAATTATATAGAATACATCACACACAGACACAGTGCGCGTACGCACGGCAGCAGAGCAGACAACAACACAGGTTAACGAACCTACCACGTGTTTACACAACAACTGTAGATAAAGCTGGAGATGTGTGGGATCGATGCGCGACTTGTGTGTCGTTTTGAAATAACACTTGATGGTAGAAAGCGTACAACAATTTCTGTGCGTTTGTAGAGAGAACGCGATCGTAATATTAGATCGAATTTCAATGGATTACTTATTGGCATTTTCCAAAGTAAGAGGTTTATCTAGACATATTGACATCTTTCGGAGGTACATTTGAGAAACCCAAATGTTAAAAATAAGTTCAATAGTTGTAGAAGTCAATGTCTACAACAATTTGGATTCTTGCTCATAGATATAGAATTAATAGACTTTAATGAGCCATTTATTTATTTAAAAACTATATTTTATGAAGACATTTTATACACGAGTAATAAATACAAAGTATTAAACGAGTTGTTTTAAGAATATAACAATAATGTTTTGAAATTACGTTTCGAGGCGACTCATGTTTTTTTGTGCACAAATCCTCGACGTTGTTGATGGTTCAACGCTCTTATGCTTGTGACTTTAGATCAACTTGACCTTCGATAACTAAGAAAAGGTAAAGTCATTATCATTTATGGCAATAATGGCAATATTGTTATTCTATTATTATATCTGCAAATGTCTAGTAATGCCAGAAGATATACAATTTGCGCTGTTTAATCACTAGCCGCGAGATGACGACGGATATACTACAACCTACGCGCGAACTAAACTTGAAATCTGAGATTATTTACAAGTATATCATCAACATATGACAGTATAATAGTATTATTATAAGCAGATGGTGGAGAATCAACTAATATTGGATTGTTGGCACCAACTTGGTCATGCAAGTGAAACATTGGACAAATGTCAAGGCATCCGCGAGGTCGTCACACCCGCGTCTCCTGCAAACAAAGAATCCGAAACGCAAGTAACCTGAGCCAATTATGGGATGACGTATTTAAAACAGTTTGTGCATAGAGATAATAGAGAATTGGACAAGCTAATAGCAACTCGAGTAAGTTTGACAGACTTCCATTAGTACAAGTTGGATAGTAAAATTGGCTTATTAATATACCGAGTCCCGACTCACTGTCTAGGGAGTATCAATTTGAATGAATCAAGTTTGAACCACAGTAACTGGATTAATTCAACCAATAAATTACCATTCAAGTTCAAATCATAGTAATCAATCTTTAAGAAATCTATCTGAACTTGATGCATAGATAATCTAGATCAGATTCACACACAAACATAGACACAGACAAACAAAACGAAGAAATTGTTACAGGAAGTATTAAAGACGGAAGCCGTGAAAATGCAACAATGCGTTCAAAGCTAGGCAAAGATGGACAATCGCACATAGTAGACTGGACAAAATTAGCAGCAATCGTTAGCGGCCCGTTGCCCCCGACTGCAACTGCAAGCGGAGTGGCATGCACCCCGCAGCGACGTCATGTGGAATTGCAGATCACCGCGCTGAGTCATACGGCTGCTTCCATCCAGATAATGACCGTGAGTCAGGGGTTCGTCGACGAACAACAGACACGCTATGAATCTAGTAATAACAATACAATTATAAATATTGCAGATTGCAGACACACAAAAACCTATCTCAAACATATTAAGTATATCATGTTTACAAAAAGCTTTATACCTATCGAAAGATTTCTTAGTAAAACAGTTAACACTTGCAGAGGAATCAGGCCAATTGTTACTATTTGTTACTCAACACTCAATCAATATCGGCAACGGGAAGTCATTAATTATTTGCTGTTATGCGTCAAAGGACTATTTACGGCATTTATGGAACGTAAAATAGTTTGTAGGACGCTATTCTAGGAACGGTGTCTCACAATATTATAAGCAAACTGAAGGGTTCATTATTGACGAAGGATAAAATATTGACAAAGGATAAACATATGGACACGAACGGAAACCTGTTGACAAAATAAAACGCTAACATTCGCCTCATGGTTTTACCCACGTTCCGAGGAATCTGTCGTCTGAAAATGTCATCCAAATCCGTTCAGTTATGATCGCGGGATTGAGTAACAAACATACACACGATTTTATAATATTAGTGGAATACAGCGCAGACTGAGAAAAACATGAGGAAAGTTAAGAAGGACGTAAGGGTAACAGATATTGGGGTAAAGATGTAAAAGTATTCGATAATCACAAAACACACAATCACAGGTTAAGAAACACCGTTGCTAACAAACAGAGAAACGGTGCACACACAAAACTGTTTTACTCAAGATATCAAATACCCGCTGAAGTGTATGCAGTGAATAAGGAGTGTGATTCATTTTGAGCTGGTTTTACGGTCTGTTTGCCCGGCGCGAGCACGCGATCGCATCCATTCGACGGCTCTAATGTATTCCATTAATTAAAAAAAAAAAAACTTCCTCGGGCATACGTTGGCACTGTTTATTAGCAAGATGCAATTTATCAGGTAATAATGGTTGTATGTTCATTGACGTACGATACATCCAGAGGCGTAAGTGGAGGTAGGGCAGGTGGGGTCGGCGGCCCGGACCCTGCGTCCCACCTTACAACAAATAGAGAAAACATCCATGTCCATTAAAAAGATCCACAGTCGGGCCCCATACACACCACTTACGCTTCTGGCTGCTCGGCGATATCTTCGAATCTCGCAATGCAAGCGCTTCAGCAAAATCGGTGATTCCACTTATGTACGTTACATTGCTGGTACATGGTAAATATACTTTCTGGAGTGGAAAGTTGCAGCAGCAATGGATAGGTGCTTTGTCATAAACGCGTCATGCAATCCTGACTACCGACCGGCACACGAGCATTTAGAGCATAGTGGTGCTATGGAGCCGAATAAAATCTACGCTATTCATTACTTTACTAGAATTAATAATATTACAAAACTAAGCCTTATTAATGAACTAGCCTAAGCCCGCGACTCCAACCGCGTGGTACAGATTTTATCTCTGACTTGTTTCACCAAAACGGCCACTGCTCAGCTCAACAAGGTTTTAAGCTGTGTACGACTAAAGGTACACACCCTAAAACCTATCTTGAGGAACCACCTAGATAACTGAAAACGGCATCAAATTCCGTGCATTGGTTCTCATCGTCATAAGTTTTGTGAATTTCTAAACCTAACATCTTGTTTCTAAAGGCGCATACAAAGGTCTCCTCCTTAGAGTAAAAATAATACTTATCATAATAAAGGATCAAAAGCTAGTCAGCTAAGAGAAATAATTCTCCAGCTAATATGGCTAAAACGGCAAAGTACAAAAGTAGTTCTTGTCTCAGTCTTTTACTTAACAAGTAATGGTTATCGAACGGATTTCCTAATTTCACTTAGATATAGAATAACGCAGTTAACATAATTAACAGGTATGGTTTAAATAATATATGACTAAGCACTTATCACTGACTTTTGGGAGCTCTTCTCTCATGACAAATCTTTCTTATTGGGTGTTTATTTTTTATTAATTGCATATTGGCCTGTGTCACATTCAGTCAATTATTTCTTGGCTCGTATCATTGGAGGATGACCGAGAGGATTATGTATTTCAGTTTACGTGTACCTTAATAGAAATTCTGCTTCTACTTCTGCTTTACTATATTGATTTTTAAGCCTTCTATATGTATCAGTAGCTTTCAAAAAAGATGTAAGGTAAAATACGTACCGTGTTTTATATGTTGGCAACAATTAGAGCATTGCGGTTACCAACCGGGTAGCCCGCGGCCTTGCTTAGTTCAGCAACATCCGACCGATTACTTCAAATTAAATTAAGTCCAATAGTTTCGACAATAAATCCTTACCGGCTTCAATATTTTTCTACTTACATCGCCTGATTCAGTAGCCCAACGTGAGATAGAGCTTCCTTTGAAGTTTACTCAGTTGGTCAACATTGGTCACACCACCGCATTGAATTATTTCTGAAATACTGTCCAAGATGATCCTGGTCAAGTGACGTGAAGTGTTATAGGAGACAATAAAACAATAAGGTACCACACCTAAGCTCTTGTCTATCACTAATAAACAATTATCTAGTGAATCAATAATAAACGCAAAGCAAAGCTCGTATCGTAATACATGATCTCAGTCAAGGAGAGTTGAGTTACACAATGGTGTTGGATTATGCAAATGTATTAGACACTAAACTGAAGGTGAAGACTGCATACATAAAGTATGATGTAAAGAAGAAATTTCTTATAGCAGTCGAGAAGTATGCAGAAATACTGGTCAGTTCAGTTATAATGGCAGAAATCCCCATTTTTACACCGAACCACAAGACGCCGAAAGAATACCGAAAATACGGACACAGCGTTTTGCATCCTCATTTATAATGCCGACAGCAAGGAAGTGGAACCTGCTTCCGGCGTCTGTGTTTCCTGACGCCTACAATCTAGGAACTTTCAAGGCCAGAGTGAATAGCTTTCTTCTGGGTAAGCGTGTTTCATCTTAGGCTTCGTCATCGCCCCTTATGGGCGGGGAAGTTGCCAAACGCAAGCCCATTTAATAAAAAATAAAAATGCCGAATAAAATGCTTACAGTAGGCAAATAAATTATGTCGATATTGAAACTTATTTGTTGTAAAAACAAATCACCCGCTCACTTTTATACACCAACATATTTTACAATGTGACACTGCACTAGAGACCAATAATTACACGTCATGACAAGAATTATGTCTGTATAATGATGACTGACTGAATGAGGTAAAAAAAAAAGAGAAGCGCTCGTGGTGTAGCATGCTTAGCCGTTCTTAATCGATCGGCAAAGTTAAGCTACCACCGTCGTGATGGATACCTGGATGGATGACCGCCTAATGGTATTTCCAATCGAGCGTTTCCGTCCTTCAGAAGGCACGTAAAGCCGTTACTCTCGGTTATCACATAGTTGTGATAGTCGTTAAGCTAGTTGGAGGCCTACTAGGCGGCTTGAAAACTTCAACAGTAGGTTGATCACTAGGATTCCTCCACCGATCCATAATGGGCACGCGTGGTGGAGTATCTGGGCATTCCCTCCAACCACATTTGTGAAAAGAGGCTTGTGCTCGGCAATAGGACATTACAGGCTGATGATGATGATGAAAAACTCTTCAAGTGTAAAAAAAGGTCAACGGTATCGCTTCGTCTATAAATGTCATGGCCCTTATTACAAAAACAAACTTCGGGAAATCGGCGATCAATGAATGAGATTAAAGTATAAAAGCTAAATCGTATTTTTCATTCCCATTAAATAGACTTCTGTTGATGGGACATGGATGGATGGCTGGATGGAAAAAAGATCTGAACAAAACCAATTTTAATTACTGCACGAAATGAAGAAACCTTCTCAGAATTTCATAAATCGTAACATGAACTAGCGAATTACACAGCTCTTATTTCAAAGCAAAAAGGTAAATTGTAGACGATATCAAAGAAATAAGTAACGTATGCGAAACGAACTTGACCTGCCATTGGCTGAGTTCGGTTCGGTCTACATTGATTCAACGGACGGTAATTTGGCACCGATAAAAACAGTGCGATAAGCACTTTCCGACATCTTTCAACCATAAGCCACAAAATACCAAAATAAAACTATGAACCAGATACTTAAAATGTAACTAGAAGTTTCAAATCGACTGCTTTTAAAATTATAGCTGACTTATAAATATATTGAATCATTTCATGCAAGACAAGCTTGAATCAAACAGGAAACACGCACATGCGCACTAGATGTTTCGCTGACGTCCCCTTATTTATTGAAAAGCCATGCCATGCGATTATCAAGAAACATTCAATGGCACAGTAATTAAGTACCGTTGCTACCTTAAATCATTAAGTTGGTCACGACCAACTTTCACTATCACAGCTCTGCTGTTGCATAATTGCATTCGACACTCAATTACTGCCTCTCTAATTATTGAATGTCGTTTAGCGGTGTAAAGTATACTATAGTGTACACTTTAACTATCATAGTGCAAGATCTGCAAATGCTTCAGATCTCGTTGCCAACTGAATATTTGCCCTGCGCATATTTTCCTCTACACCAAAGACAACAAAGCTTCACTTCCTGACCATTAAATTTAAAATGCAAATCCGTACTTTAACATAAACAATATAGCAAGTCTCATAATGAACAATCCATTGTAATAATTAAAGGAACCTCGAGTCGAACAAATAGTGACTCTAGCACCGAGCGATAACGTCGACAACCTAACATCGACAGAGCGCGATTCGTATACTAGCTCTACGACAAGGCCGATAGTGTTATTATTGTGCAGAGTAAAATAGACCTTAGTAACTGTACACATGATATATTTGTGCTTGTGGAAGTGCAAGTGGAGGGTGAGGAGTGGTGAGCAGCACGTGGCGGGCGACCCAACGCAAGTGAGCTTGACCTAGTTAGTAGATGCACCATTTTGGTCCCGTTTTGAAAGCAAGGGCGGCCCTTTTCCGTTGGTTCTGTTTAGGGCCTTCATGTTATTCAGTTCTTTGTCCCTTCCCCCGATTCATGATGAATTTACGCAGTAGCTACGAGTCGAGTCACATTTATTTTATAAAAACGCTTTTCAAGTCGACTCATTTGAGGATAGACTTTTCAGTAAGCATCAAATATTAGTGTTGGATTAACAGGGAATTTCAGTCTAAACCTGTAACATTTGGCAAGATGCCGCAAATGCCGCAATGCAAGCGGGATGTCTCTTTTCAGAACTAAACTACATACAAGTCGCGACTGATTAAAATAATAATTTCCGTCAGTTGTTTACTAAAGTTAAGTATTTACGCTCTACTGCCGATATCATTTAGATACAGCTGCGTAATATACAAACGACAAGCCAATTAAACGAAAATAGACACCATGCTTGTATTTCTACTGAGAGATAACATTATTAAGTGATTAATTAATTATGTAGCAAAAAATGAAATCTGAAATGTAATTTGAAAACTCGTTTTGCGGTTTGACACAATATTTATTTTTGAAAAGAATCAATGACAAATTGAAGCACAGAAATAAGTCGCACATAAAACACTTGGAAGTAAAACAAAGGCGCGAGAACAATGTATTGAAAGCATTAGTTACTGATTGCTAAAGGGTGGAAGTAAATGATATTGAAGGCAGGGTTCAACGTCTCGAACACAATGGACTTGGGGTCTACTCATTGTCCTAATTACTACAAGAAATCTTCGAATACTACTATTAATATATTAGAAACCGATCATTATTTAATTGGAGCGGTTTTTCATGTTAACAAAGATTTCGAATTAATTAATTAATAAACAAATTAAGTAATTTTAATATAAGACCAACAACAAAGAACACAAAATACTGTTAGATCCATCTGCCGACGATATTACCCTACTTCTGAACAATACCGCTACAAAAAGGTATCTTTTACCTAGATTTTCTTCTAGTTCCTTGACCGCCTTATGCGAAAAACTAAAAATATCATATATTTGAAGCGATGATAGTCAAATGCCGTGAAAAGATCGTATATAAATCCTATAATAACAAGCTCATCTTTCACCATCTTTGAAACCATAACACAGCCACAGTCTACTTATGGTTTAATAGACTGTGACACAGCGGGATGCACTTCATAGTACTACCACAGTCTATTATGGTTTAATGTACTGTGGTACTACCAAGGCCTACTACACATCTAACTGGCTACCGCCCTCAACTTGAAATTTTGTCACCAAACATTTATACGAGGGTGTTCCGGCAGTTGTACTTGACTTCTAGGGTTTTTAAAGGTCAGTTATTTCCCTCTACTATTGGTAATGCCCAAGGAGACGGTGGCCCCATACCATCAGGTGGAAAGTCAATAAAAAATAAATGTGATATAAAGTAATCGAAAACAGCATCAGTTCTAAGCGAAACCCGTTCAAGTAGTATAGTCTCATTAGCAACGTGGATACTCTTTCAATCCCCTGAGTCAAACATATTTTATAAATCTAACAGTAGAATATCAAATTTATATAGCATAATATCTGTCCCCGCTGACGCGTTATTATATAAACTTGAATGATGAGAAATTGAATTTCTTAGAAAATTAGAAGAGAAGGTTGCCATGTCATTCTATAAGTATAAGGGATACAAGACGAACGAAGTTATAAAAGTACACGCTAGCAATTACGTCTATATCCAGAAGTATACAGTACAGTTAACTTTAAAAGAGCGTGTCATCATCAGGCAATTCGACGAGAATTAACTGAATCAAGGTTCAAGTGAAAAGGATTATTTTCCTCGTGGTAATGATACATTGCCAGCATCGAACAGGGATTGTTCCTCGATGATTGCCAGGGACATACAAGACCATACTTGATTTTATGTTTTCATCTTTTTGTTAAGCTAGACTACTTAATCGTAGTCCGGAAGGTACCTACATAGTCTGAGACATGACAAGCACACTTGCAAACTCATAAGAAATTCACAAACTAAAGAAAAGTGATTTTCTGTCTGACTAGTGAACAAATTCTACTAGATTCACATCGTCATAAGGCAATGTGGTCAAGATATCTCTGATCTACACGAAGCAAAATAGCTGTTCTAACATCATTTTCTGTATGTTCTTAGTTTTCAGACCTTCATCAGATATTCAGAACCTTAGTCTGCCTATCCGCAGTCTGTATTTTCACAACTCAAAAGCGTGAATTAATTAACTACGGGTTCCCACAACTAGGGTCACTGCCAGATTTCCCCGGAGGCTCTTCGAGTTCGGAATGCTCAATCTCGGACTACTGGCTAGGAGCACTTGAGTCGGACATCATGAAATAATGGCGTTTGAACTTAACAGTTTCAAATTCTTTAACAGTTTCACACATAATAATTAATTAATAAAAGCGGCCATATTCGAGACTGAATCTGACGACACGGTCTGACAGACGGACGGAGTCGCACCATAAGGGTTCCTTTTTTACCAATTTAGTTCAGAACCCTAAAAATATTAAACTCTTGGCGGTTCTTTTCAGTTGACGGCAATCAGCATTCTGATTAGTGGTAACTACAGTAGCTCCGACCGTCATATATATGCAAGAGTCTAAACTGACATTGAAAACCATTTTTAGTGTCATGAAAATGCTGTAGCAATTATCATTCGACAATCTCTACATCAGAGAACTATTCTATCAATATGAAAGTAGTTTCAAAGGGCAATTAACCATGAGACTAGAAATACTCGTAATTCAAAAAAAAGATTGAATGGTAGAAGACACTCGCTTCATTCCGACCCCAATAAGTGGCGTCGAGTCACATTACCGGTGAAGCCCTCTGTCGATCACATAAGCCTGCATTACTAAAGAGAATGGGCACAATGCACCGGTTACCAGCGAAACCACTGACGTGCCCAAGAACTAACTAAGCAAGCATCTCTTAGCACCAGATATTTTATTGAAAATTGTCCAACATTTACTCAAAATCTTTACATCGGATCAATAAGTTTTGTGATAAGATGGTGAAAAATGACTTTTATGTACAGATGCCGCACAAGTCAGACGACAGTTTTAACCTAGGGTGGAAGTCATTCAGACGGGTATCCTACCATGATCCAAGGAGCTTGCTATTTCCAAGATTTAAAGTAGCAGTTAATGACATATTTTCAGACACGTTTACAGTTTAACAAATTCAAAGCCTCCGTGTTTAATCAGTGTAATATATGTATGAATTCTCGCATGTAGGCAGCCGTCCATCGCATATTGATTTTAGCAATTTTCCGTTGCATATCGACAGACAATATGGATATAAGCTGTTAGCAACTCGAAAGAGACACAAAATTAACAAATGCCATTCAATTGGGAGTTCTAAAGTAACGGCAATTAGAAATGTTTGTTCGAATTAAAAATAAAAACGACATCAAATTGTAATGTATGGTATTTGACGCAAATAGATTGCAATCAACCACTACTTTATACTTTGCGATGTTTGCGAGCTTCTATGTTATTTTACAAAATCTGAAAAATATGTTACTAGATTTCCTAGAAGAGATGCAAATAAAGTTCTTATTATGTGAATTCAACCTATAAAGCGCGACGACCAGAAAAGAGAGATCTGGCTAGATTTAAAATCTACATGGAACAGTAACTAAATAACAGTTAATATTAAACATTGTGTCTTATACGTCACAGTGGCATTTGGCGCACAATGAGCGCGGTTCTCATTAAACACAAACGGTGTGTATAAGGCGCCTCGCGGTTCCCGTCCCATGCAGTCCACATATCGACAAAGCGATTTTTACAAAATAATGCACATTAATGACGACAATAAATTAGGTAAGAATCTATAAAATGTACTTGGACATATGGATCAAATCAAAAAGTTACATGGCGATCATTACCAACCCCGTGCAATAGAACAGTTGTTGATCCGTGATACTGTATATTAGCATTTACAATGCAATAACTGCAATATCACATTCTGTATACGAACGACATTATGCGTTAGCTATCCTAATTAATATTCCCTCGACAGCTCGGCTCTAGCACGAAGGCTGCTTGGCAGATGTAACAGGTTTATTAAATTTAGTTACGGTTCTTAATGAACTGCCAAATATTTATTGAATGCTCTAAATTGCTCTCTGATTCTGTGGTAGACTTTACATAAATCATATAAACTTTGACCGTTTGACCATCTCAGTTAGCTCGAGGTGAGCTCAAAAACTATGAAGGTGAAAGCACAGATCAGCAAAAGACAAAATGGAGTGAGAGATTTTAGAGAGAGGTAGACCATGGCGTCTATTCGCTCAAAGAGCCGCTCGGAAGTACTTCCACCTTACAGAATACTGCAGCCAAATAACATTATGTTGTGTTCCTGCGCGTGAGTAAGGTCGCCAGAGCTCATTAGGGAAGGGGGAAAGATCGGTAACGCGTTGTCATTTCGTCATCATATCATCTTAATACAACTAATCAGTTTAAATCGATTCCAGTCAAATAAATATTTTACTTTCTAACATTGCTCCCAGTAAAACTCAAGGTACAGGCTGACAACTCTTGAAAACCAACAAAAAGCCGTCCGGACAACATGAGCGATCAACTAAGAACAACTAGTGAGTTAACTGGTTCACAGGTCGTTAGCCCGGGCAAGCTTACTTCAGGAACTTGCCCCTCAGTTCCTGGGGACACGTGCCACCTTCAGATGAAATTAGTTAGCAAGAGGAAGACTTATGAATCAAAGTTCCAGAAATCTTATAAAAAGATAACAAAGTATCAAAGATTTTCATAGGGCATCGTGCCTCTACCCAGATGGATAATCCGCCTTACTAAAGCATGACATTTAATTTCACTCCGCTTGAGGGGCTCCCTGAGCAAATCGCTCTCAGTTCGTACTGCGCACGGCTGTTTAATACTGTCAATTCTGGCTTGTTTATTTCATGTTGCCATAGAGGCGACTATCCTTCTGGACGTTTTAAATTCTTTGCAAAGTATGTACTTAGCTAAAACAACAAATAAAACCAAAAAGTTTACAACGCTACACTATGTAAGGCGCCGTGCTATAACGTAGACAATTTTGTTATCGACACAGTTGTTATCGACACAGCGACTAGCAGAGAAATTCAACCACTTCATACGCAGTCACTATAGTTTCTAATTGCTTCCATAGGAGACAAAACAAATGGGTGTAAGCATCTTGAAATATATGAGAGACACAAGCAACAATAAATTTACTCCAATACAAATTGTATAGGTGAAATGGTTGTTCCGCAGTATTCCGCACACGCGTCCACCGTTGCTTGTGTCGCACAGAACAGTCAGTTGCAGAAACGTTCTTTATGTTTTAAATTCGGCATTAAACACTAATATTCCATTAAACTGTTGCACAAACAGTCATTTGACCAATTTTTAATGCCTACTTTAAGTTTAACTACTGAAGTGTCAAACGATCCTTTAAAACCTCATTTACGTAGTTTTATGTTGCACAAAGTAACATTAGTAACTAAAGTTCCATTAAAATGACAGTTCTTTAGATTAATTTTAATAGGTCAAGAAGCACCCATTAACCACGTTAACACTCAAAAATAGTGGTTAAAAAAGTTAAATAAGTGTTTAATATGTGTCTATAAAATCTTTCATCATTGTTGGACATCACTGGGTTGCAGAAAGATCACCATTATAGCTTCTTTACGAAATGTAGATATTCACGCTAATGAGTTCATTAGTTTAAAGTTGTTGCACAAAACTACTTCATGCCTATTTAAGGTTCATTAGCTTAAACGTCAAAAGGAAATGTGACAGAAAAGATATCAGAAACATTGATTATTTATTGTTAGATTGATCAATATCCATCAAGTGGTATATTCATATATTTATTAAATTATATTTTATGTGATTGATTTACTTATTTGCAATTTGTATGAGCATTAAAAAGGGAGCATTAAAAATTAAACCTTTCACGTGCATACTAAAAATAATTTCTGCACACTAATCAACAAAACGTAATTTCAAACAACACAATATTGTCACAAATGACATAAACGTATTCAATTACAACTCAACTGACATTGTGCGCGGGAAAAGATTTTAGCCACCAACAATTTAGGGTCCATTTTTTTCACCGCGTTTAATGCTTAGATACATTTAAATAATCTATACATTTACATAATCAATGGTCAGAAATAGTAGTGTAGAGAAATCATTCATTCCATTCGTTCAATGTTGCCATTTTACCGAGATTTGTAACTGAGAACATACTTTTTGACGTCTTTAGCTAATGCACCTTTAATTATGCCTAAAGTTGTTTTGTGCAACATCTTTAAACTGACGGATTCATTAGCGTTAATGTCTCATTACGTAATGAAGCTTTAATGGTGATCTTTGTGCAACCGACTGAGAGAAAATTATTTCCAAAGTATTGCTTCAAGCTTCAACATCTACGTTGACGCATTATACAGCGAACCGAGCGATAGAATCACGTCGTCGATATGGATCATGACATCGATTGAGATTAATCGTATTTCGAACCAGAAAATACACCGGTGTCACTCAGGAACTGTCTAGAAATAAGAAAAACATGGCCTATACATATGAATTCGGCTGCTATACTATGAAATCTCCCAGTTAAATCCCATTCGAGTTAATTCCATCCGCGTCGATTATTCTGCAGGATTATCCCGTATCGTTGTTTACAGGAAATGGTCTCTCAATATTACCATTATGGATCAGTTAATCTTATCATCATACGTCAGTCTATTCTCTTTACAACATATTCATCCACTTGTAATAACACATATAATGACCCACTGCTGAGCACAGGCCTACTTTCTCAAATCAAGGGTGAAAGGGAATCGGCAGATACTCCACCACGCGTGCCCACTGCGGATCGGTGGAGGTAGGTTAGTGGTCAACCTACTGTTTGAGTTTTCAAGCCGCCTAGGAGGCCTCCAACTAACTTAACGACTATCACAATTAAGTGACAACCGGTACCAACGGCTTTACGTGCCTTTCGAAGCACGGAAACGCTCGATTTGAAATACCACTAGGCGGTCACCCAACCATCATACCGACCACGACGGTGGTAGCTTAACTTGCCGATCGATTAAGAACGGCTTATCATGCTACACCACGAGCGCTTCACCACATATTAAAGTAGTTTAAGTCTCATCAACCACATTTATTGACAGAAGATGGTCCACCTGATGACAAGCGACCACCGTCACGCATTTTTTTTCAAAAATAAGGAATTACTTTCGCAGCGTAGGTATAAAATTGCATTTCTAGATTGTTATGGAGAATCTAAAATATCGTTCCAAAATTGCTGACGTTTGAAAGTGAAAATCTGAAATTCAATTTGCCAAAAACGCGCGGAAAGGCAACAACTTTTAACACAATACGGTAAAAAAGATCTCGTAGAACGTTGCCGAGAGCGGACTTAATAAAATACGTAATCTATTGACCTTGAACAAAAAAGATTTATTCGCCGCTGAGGCACGAAGTCCCGAAAAGTAATTTATGAAAATACAGTCGGGCTCACAAACCAATGCCAGACGAAACAACTTCTACCCTTCACCGCTGACCTGGGAATAGCCAAATAATCATTATATCTATACAAATGAGTTCCAGGGACAATTAAACCCACATTAAACCCGAGTGACCGCCCACATTATGATTTATTCTTATTTATGAAGCATTGTTATCAATATAATTTAGAAATCAGTATATTTGTTGTTAAAGTCGCAACAGACTGAAGAAATCTTCAGGTATGTTCAATCATAAGGCAACACAAGTCCAAGTATAGTATGTTTCCATAAACCCTAATCGCAGAGGGTTTAGACTGTAGGTACGACGACCTGCACCCGTCTTAATTAAATGCAACAGAGTACCTACTAGACGACAAAAGATAAGTGGAAATTGCTAGTCTAGACGCGGAATCAGGCACAGTGCACCGGGAATGGGAGACAGACTTGAAAGGAGTGCCGGTCATCAACCGTCGCGACACCGACCCGGTCGATAGAGGGCCCCCGGCGAACCCCGGGTTCATCCGGATGCACTTGATGGCAGACACCCCGAAGGGTAGGGACCTTCAATACCAGAGTTCGGTCGTTGTCATGCTGCTATTAAGTGTTTTGTTCCCTGGTAGATAACAATGTTTATTGAGTGCATGTTGGTGAATGGATTTGGATAAGATTTGGTAGACAGTTAGAACCTACGAATAATGAGAACATACCAAACAATACAAACGTAGAATAATTTATATTTCGAGAAAAATCTAGATACCTCAAGAACGCGGGTCGAAGCTTGAGCGGAAGTTAGCCGTAGACACTCCGGCCAGGCAGCTATGCACAAAGGAATTTCCATCAAAAAACGCCCTGTCATTGCACTCTCAACGTGAAGCCATGGCTTTTTCATAACGATAACATTCTACGCGCTCTTCTCGCATATTTATTTTGGATGTCAGCTTAAATAGTAAATAGGGCAGTTTATTTTACATCCGATCTAAAAATAGGTTATTGCGATTCTGTTAACGGACTAATAACAAGCGGCAAACGTGATTACGAAGGCAACAGACCAAAAAAAGTATTAATTAATCGAGTGCCGAGTTGAGTACTTTAACAATTGAGATTTTATGGGTCTTGTCTTCTGGCTTGCCAACCATGGTAAATATTGAGGTGGTAACTTTAGTAGCTTTGAGCCTTTGACCTTCCTAAGTGCCCTACTAAGGGGCTACATTGAATAAATGGCTGCCTTTAACTTATACCTACATATATTTATAAAGACAATAATTCTAGGATTTCTTAACAGCCAAATTAATTGTTCTTACAGAATAAATATAAAGGACAAATCTATAAGAAATCTATATCTATAAGATAACTACCAAAATATATTATACACATTACACATGTGCTGCTAAAAAGATATCAGCTAAGCATAATAATACTGATAACAGCTCAGGCAAGTCTAACAAACAAGGCTGTCTTTGAGATTTAGTCTAAACAAAGAATATCTGATACTTTCCAAAGTAGTGTGTGCCTATTCGCTTTAATATCCTAAGCTCCACTGTATAAACGAAAGTAGAAAGATACCTGGCTCAAACGTGAGCATCGGTAATATTATCGTTGATGTAGAACAGTCATATTGTGGTGATTTAAGGCCAACAACAGACAGTTACCATATCGAAATGTCGGTGCCGAGATCAAAGGGTTTCATATCTGCTACTGATCTTATCAATTCCTTTACCGCTAATCCATATAATATGTAAAACGCACTGAGATATGTAACATTAACCATTAGACATTCAAATTTCATTTAAACTGCCGATACAAAAAAGAACAGACATTTTAAAATAATTGTGGTCGTGGTAATTAAAAATATCTTAAGGGGTTTCAATTTTCGAAGGATTTCAATATTTTTTTATCATTCCATTCTTGAGTGGTTATGAGCAGGTCCACCCACTGGTTATCGTTGAATTTTGGGACACATTCTATTTGATATCTTAAAGCATGTATTTTCTTGGTCTATTTTTATTTGTTCTGGTAAGATCTGCAGCTTTACAACCAATATTAATAAAATCACATCAACATCATGTAACATCAATAAAATGTAATACTACGCCATATATAAATTGAATAATAATTCAAAAAGAACTGCCATTCTTTATAATAAGCCAAGGCATTTGTATACGAAAACCTAATGGCCTTAATAAGGCCCAAGCGTTTAGACTGGCAAGACACAGCTGCAGTCGAAATTAATGAGATTCAATATTTGAGACGCCCAATTCGACGAGCCCTAGCTCTAGCAGTATATTAAATCTTGCTTGAACACATAAGTTTTTACTATCAAATAAGACATGTCTTGGTGTGATCTTTTAATATTTAAATATATATGAAAAGAAATCTTTGAACCCCTCTTTAAGCACATATAGCATGGAGCAGTCTGAGTTTATATGGAGATGGGAAAAAGTTCAGATAAACATAAAAATCTTATAATGTTGGTCAAGTTTCAACCTCTATTCGGATAACAAGTACCTTCTAGCTTGATAACAATTCAAGCTTGATATCAATCAGCCCAAAACCAGGTAATTAGGTGCAATAAAATGTAGTTCATATATTTTGCAATTTGGTAAGGAATGTTATATCAATTTTCAGAGTGATAAATATCAGAACAGTAATCATTTATATTTACTATTTATTTATATACTTGGTCCTTAAGACTGCAAGATCGCCGGAAAATCGACGCACTGGAGATGTGGTGTTGGAGACGCCTCCTGAAAATTCCGTGGACGGCCTTTCGTACCAATAACTCGATCCTCAAGGAGCTTCGAATAACAGATAGGGTTTCGTCGACTGTGCAGCTTCGAATTCTCAAGTTCTTTGGTCACATCTCCAGAAACGAACACTCGATGGAGAGACTTGTTGTCCAGGGTCAGGTTGAAGGCAAACGATCTCGTGGCCGATCACCCACTCGTTGGACGGATCTTATCAAGACTGTAACCCAATCTACCATGGTACAGTGTACTCGCAGCGCTACGAACCGCCAAAAGTGGAGAAGCATTGCAAAAGCAGTAACCCTAGTCAAGGAGAACATTGGCGTTGAAGACCCTCCATGTACACCATCTTTTGCAACCACGACCACTCTGACAAGAGTGCCCGACTGAGAAGAAGAAGAATCATTTATATTGAGTAAATTCACAAAGTGAATATCTTTCGAGTTATAAGGCAGTCATCCCTGTTTGTATAATTCGAACAGAATTGCAATTCATTAAAAGTTACCTTTCTAGCATTTCAATACCAAAAGGTAAAAAGGTACCCTTATTGTGCGACTGACCATTCTGTCTGGAAAAAAAACATTCCCCCATCTTCAAAGTTCATAATGCGTAAACTCTGAAATTATTACAGTTGATGAGCATTGAAGTAAATACTACAGCAAAAATCTCGAAAGTTCTAACTAGAATAGTTATTACGGAATCATCAAAATTTATTTACAAACTTAGTTATGCAGTTTGGTTTTTTACAACAGCAACCCAAGAAATCATCCAATTCCAAGGAAGGTCGAACCCTTAGTCCAGGTTTCAGATTCAAACTCACATTGGGCCAGTTTTTATTTGTGTGTTTAACCATAATCTACGGAGAAGGTAAGTTGCATTAAATTTCTGTATGCCAAAGGCATGATGGTCCAGAATCTCACCATAATAAGAGACAATGTCGCCAAAGGTGGTAAGCATACAAAGCCTAGTAGGAAGCTGGCTCTTATGTGTAGCTCCTGCAGCTACATATAAATAGGTTTTTTTTTTATCTGCAATCTATATCTATATATAATTTTATCGATATAATACGATGGCGTGAGGAGAGCTTCCCCCAGCGGCGACAAGCACTCTTTTGTTTCGCTACACCCGATCTTCCAGCATCAGGGTTTCGTGACGTTTTAGGCGTCTAGCATAGCTTGACCTTGTCAGCCCAGCTGCTAGCGCATTCGGGTGGCCACTCAACCTATGCATGTAGGTTGTGGCTGTGTGGCGGATTTCCTCCTTGACAGTACTCATTTTCAGCTGTTTGTGGATTTCTGCATTAGTGACGAACCAAGGAATGTTCGATATGGTTCTGAGTATTATATTTTGCATGCGCTGCAATACACTAATTTCGGAGTTGCTTGCGCATCCCCAGAGTAGTATTCCACATAAATAGGTGATTGGCAATAGATTTTCAACTTAAGGGTGGTAGCCAGACAGGTGGGTACTAAAAACTACACTTCCACCATGATGTTTCGCTTCACTGTAAGCTAAAATATGAATCAAACAAACAACCTTTACGTCAGAATGTATCATCAATACAACTTAGTTAGTGTCATCCTCATTATGCAAAGATGTTAGGACTTTGGAATGGTGGAAGGCATATTGGTAAAAAAATTGTACTATTTATTAGGTTTTGCTTGAGTAAACATTTTTTAACATTTTTTGTTGTGAATAAATAAATATAAAAAAATGATGTATGACATTAATCATTTATATTATCAGATTACATTTAGACTTAGAGTTTCACACAAAAAATATTGTGCTGCTTTTAGTTGTATCATTATCATCAAATAATTAGATGCAATCTCCAATATTATACATGCAATGAAATAATTCCACATTTTTGAAATTTCTTTGTAAAATTATATAAAAATAGATAAATTGTTTTTTTGAATCATAAAAGCTAATAAATACTAATTTGTGTTCTGATGTTTTTCCCATGGATTGTTTATTGGCTACAAAATAATGCCCGGGGCTAGTATGTAGTTAAATATGCCCATAATACAATTAGTTCATGTATTGCAAGGAAACTTATAAGAGTCTTTCATACAATTATCCATTAAATACAATAAAAACCTTCTGTCAGGTAACAGCTGTCTTTTCAACAACTTAGTCAGATCACTATTTATGTGCATAAGCAGGTTTACATGTCAATATACATCTTAGGTACCCTTAAATGTTTATACATATACTGCTAAGCTAAGATTAGCATGGTGCTTTGTGTACATTACAATAGCTTTCATTTTTTCATCTGTTCATTTGTTATAAACATTAAAACTAGAATAATAACTATCCACCAGTTTCATTGTAAATATAATGAACTACGCTTACATTACAAAACATAAATTAAAACTTCTAATATTCCTAGAATTCAAAAGGATTTACGTTTATTCTTTTTGTCTGCCATTTTATAGGAGGAGACCTTGTAAATTATCGCTTAGATTTTTATCAAGAAAATGTCAGGAATCTACGAGAATAGCATTTTGGCATCGGTATAAGCCATCTTCGCCGAGGATAAGTGGAGTCATCATTTATTTTCGCGTGTTGTTAGAAAATATACGATCAGCTGATTTCTTTGTTTGAGTGACGAAGGTTCGCCTCACCTCCGTCTCAAGAGATGTTATGACACGTCAGAAGCCCAAAATCCAGGCAAACTCCGCAAAGCTAATCATAATACTATCTAAATCATTTCGAAGTGTATTTCCGAAGAGTTTTGCAAATTACTAATCCATAAACAAACCTTGAAAGTTCTTACCTTTGTAATGGACTCGAAGATTATTTTGCGACAATCCGATGTAGCTGAATTTGTCTTTAGTACTCCAGGATCTTGGCAACGGTGTCTCTTCTTCGTTCACATTAGGATAAAGCAATTTTAAACGATCTACTGTATCACTTTGCACTTGATTTTGGGAATCCATCGTTCCCCGTCCACTACCCAACGCAGCCATTTCTAATTTCCGTAGTTTCATTCATTTCATTTCATGTCAGTCACGTCACTGACGTCACATCCAGGGTAATCACAACTGTACACAGATGGCAGCATTGTCTGTCCTACCCAAGGAATTTTTATACTATACGTAACGTCCTACCATATAAAATACCGTAAGTTACCGCAAATATTTGAACTGTATAGAATACAATATTTGATTTACAATGCGCAATGTTTTTCTACATAATTTCCGTTTTTTCAAATTATTTTTATGTTTCGTAATATTTTTATTAGTAACTTAATTTACTGCAGTCGTCACAATTTATTTGTTATCAAACGATGCTTATAGTTACACAATTTGAAAACACGATAATCACTAGGATCACCAGTTAAACAAACTACTTCAGATAACAAAAGTCTATTTCGAAGTTATTGAACAACTTACAATTTTAGAATATTTGCTTAAAATGAACGTAACAAACGCTAGTGTGCCAAAGTATTTAAAAGAAATCGAATTAACTATAACTACAAAATTAAAATACATAAAGAAAACTTCTAGTGACCTATTAGAAACGCGACAATTATATTATGATGAAGTCCTCGAAGTAAGTTATAATCTTAGCATTAGCCGTAGCTGTTATCGTTTTTATTCTTCGAACTAACGAATTAAAGTTTCAGATATATCAAGAAGCTTTCAAAACTTTAATTGATAGTACAATAACATACTCAAGCATTTTAAGTGAAATAAAAAAAGCTTTTGATAATGCATTAGAAATACGTGATGAAAGGATATCTCAGTTTGTAACACAAGATGTAAGTATTTATTCTTTCATTCATCTTGGCCATACTAAAATAATAATAAACACTACTCTAAATTAAACCTAATCTCTAAAAATAAAACTATTCTTAATCCGTGCCAGTGGGTAACGTTCCCAGAATACTGGCAGCATTGCCATGTTGGATAGCAATCAATGCTATTGCTATAGTAATCTGTGGTATAAGCTGACTTTTTAGCGGGAACTTGCAGAGTGAGTGACATTACGTTTTCTTTTTTATTTTCATAAATTCCACAGTGGTAGGTACAGTTTCAAATGTATAAAAAGTGCTGACTATAGGTGCGTTCGAATTGGGGTATGGTAGCAAAAATAACAGTCAAAAATGCCAAAAATGATCACAACTGGCGTTCGATTTGGAAAGTTGTGGGTGAAATTGGTGTTTTGAACCGTTCGTTTTACTTGGAAACGGTTAAAAACGACATCGTGAACTGCAAATTTTGACCCACCTCCGAGGCAGGGGTCGTTTGTGATCATATTTTGACATCTTTGAATCTGACAGATAAGTTTTGGAAAATTGAAACGGGAAGCGAAAATTCTAAATTTTATTGTACAATTGGATAGAAATACTAACAGGCAAGAGAATAATAATTTGTCAGATTAACTTTGTTTAATTGAAGATTAATTAAAAGATTAATTGAAGGAAAAAGGTAGGTTGAGACAAGTGACAAGCAGGCGATGAGCATGGAAATGTAATTTTTGTATCTAATCGTTCGATTTGGGAAATATCGTTTGTGGCAAAAGTTACAAAATTGTTGGCTACTTGACAGTTTTCGGAAACATATTTTAAAATTTACATACGTGTATTTTATACCTCTTATAATTATCGTTTTATCAAAAAAATGTTATTTACAAGGAAAAAAAATATGTTTTAACATTTCATTTGAAATTCGCGCAAAAACACCCGGTCACGTGACATTTGTCAGGTGTGACGTCACGTCTCTATAAACAAAACTAGAGGTGTGTAACTAAACAAAAATACGCGAGCTGCATAACAGCTCACGGCTCAGGTGTGTGAGCCGGTTCAATGACTCAGCTCGCAGATCAGCTCAATTTGTACCTATCCGCTTGATTGCCCTGACAACTACCACTTGACATGGATTTTGTACTCCAAATTGCCCGTGTCAAGTACCACTTGACATGGGGCCTTCTGCTCCCCAGTCGTCTATTTTATTGACTCTTGCTGTCTCTGTTTGTTTAAGGTCTATTTGTATATATCTATCTTGCTTCTATGTAAAATTATCTACCAAATTAAGCCAAAAGGTTACGTTCCAGCATTGAAAAAAAAAAAAAAAAAAAGCTGCAAGTTGTCTATGTTGTGAAATCGTGACAATCGTGAGTGCGCGGGTGTCATTGTGTCTTATAATAATTAATACTTGAGTTTATTTACGTAGTGATACCTTTTTAGAAAGGGGTTTAAAAGTACTATTTTGCATAGTAATTGTTTTTTTTGTATTGTATGGTATGTAGAACAAAAAAATCTGTAGTGTGACGAAAGTGATTTCACTGTGTGAATGAGAACTGTTGCACAAATTTTTATTTTTTTCAGTAATGGTAAATGCTATCGCTATGATTTTTGTTTATTTTGTGAGAATATTAGTGTACCTTATGTTGTATTACTTTAATTCTAGGCCTAACTGTGGTATTTGCGCATCTTGTGACATGTAAAGTTTATCTAGAATTACGGCTCGCGCCGCCAGATTTTTGTGCAAAATGAAAGGGCTGTAAATAAATTATTTTGTATGGACAGGTGTATGGTTTTATTTTTTATCCTAATCTATATAATTAAAAAATTTAAATTTAAAATAAAAAACCCTATGTCATCGCTTTAATTTTTGAGATATGATTGTTTAAACACAAGTCGTGCTCAAAAACGCGCTATCTCTGTGTTCAGTGTATCATAAATCTACACCGTAGTTGAATACTAATAAAAAAAACACTTAAATATATAGCTTCATTCATACTAAACATAAAAAACATAGTACTTGTTAGTGTTACAGTAACAACTTGAGGCACAATGAATGGTTTTGTGACATCCGAGCCGCGCGGCGGGGCGCGGCGGCAGGTATAAAAATGTCAGGGCAATGTGGGGTATGCGTCACGAGCCTGTCCGGGCAAGCAAGCGGAGTCCAAGATGTAACGCGTACCGCGCGTCGAATCGAGCCGATACGCAGTGAGCGTGCGCACTTATCGTGGACTATAGGTACAAATTGAGCTGATCTGCGAGCTGAGTCATTGAACCAGCTCACACACCTGAGCCGTGAGCTGTTATGCAGCTCGCGTATTTTTGATGAGTTTCACACCTCTAGTTAAATTTGACGTCACAAACCTCACAAACAAACCATAGATGCACAATCCCGGCCGCCCGCGTTTCGTTTCTTGTAATCCACAGATAAAAAAACTCACTTTTTATTTCCTAAAATAAAATATTAAAAAATTATTATTATGCAAAAAACATATTGTGTAATTATTGTTAACCTATTAGCTATCTAACATATTTCATATTGTTTCATTATAACTGTCAAGTAGCCAATTCGAACGCATAAACAAAAATGCCCATTTTGAAACTGTTAAAAACGACATCAGTCCAATTCGAACGCACCTTATATCTGTATTATCTGTGCACTGACAGTGACAGTAGGTTGGTTAAAAAAAAACATCATAAATCTATCAAGTTCGATCATCGCTAAAACGGAATTGTTGTTTTTGTCCTATTATTACAAACTGAATTTTTTGGTTTTCCATCACAATAACAGTATAGCATAACCTATAATACGAAAATAAAAATATAAGCTATTCTTTCACTGTCTCCGAATCCGAAATGTATTCCATGGAATCTACCGGCGAATCTATTCCAGCAGTTGTAGTACTCGATGGAGGATTCTCTTCCCAGTTATCATGCCATGTCGGCACCACTGCCGACGGCGACCCGCTGTGGAGTGCGAGGTTTCTGCAGACTCACCCTGAAGACGTAGTTAACACGCACCTAGACTTTCTCCGAGCAGGTTCGGACGTTATAATGACCAATACTTATCAAGCGTCCGTCGGTGGGTTCGTAAAACACCTAGGTGTTACGTCAGACGATGGGTATGCTCTGATACTTCGTGCGGTGGAACTAGCCAAGAGAGCCCGTGATACGTACCTGGAGGAATACCGTGAAACCGTACCGCAGAGCCCCACGCCTTTAGTCGCCGGCTCCGTTGGCCCATACGGAGCTCATTTACATGATGGCTCTGAATATAGTGGCAACTACGCTGATAATACACCTGCCCAAACCATGCGCAAATGGCACACACCACGCATAAAGGCTTTAGTGGAAGCTGGTGTAGATATATTAGCTTTTGAGACAATTCCATGCCTAAAAGAAGCAGAAGTTCTTGTGGAGATGTTGAAACAGTACCCAGAGAAAAAAGCATGGCTTTCATTCAGCTGTAAAGATGACATGTCTCTTGCACACGGTGAAAACTTTCAAATGGCTGTGCAAAAGATCTGGGAACTGAATCCGGAACAACTTGTAGCTATTGGTGTTAACTGCTGCTCACCATTGATTGTTTCCAAGTTGTTGAGTGGCATCAATAAGGGTCGGGAGCTCGAAATCCCTCTCATAACGTATCCTAACTCTGGGGAAAAATATAATCCACAAATTGGTTGGATAGATAGAGACAAGTGTGAGGCTCTTGAAAGCTTTGTCCAAGACTGGTTAGACTTAGGCGTTAGGTACGTCGGAGGCTGCTGCAGGACTTATGGTGCAGATATCTCTAGGATCCGCAACCAGGTCCTGATGTGGACTGAAAGGAAAATATATGAAAGCAAACTTACTTCCATTTAAAACATATTTGTATAAGTTTTGCACAATATTACACAAGATCTTGCTTTTGACTAGTTGTTAATGTATATGTTAATTAATTAGACGATTATCAAGAAATAATCTGAATTTTATTAATGACTGTTATTATTATTTGTATTTTCTTTATACATTGTTTTCCTTCAAGGTGCTAAGCGGTTTGTAATGTTATTTCATCTAAATTGTTAATTGGCAAAAATTGTACTGATTGTTATATTAAGCTTTAAAAGAGGTAAAGACTGCATTTGTTTGTAAATTACAGAAAGTTTTTGGTATATCAGTAAGGAAGAGACAAAGAGATGACAAAATAAAAAAAATATTGAAAGATAATGAAGACTTGAGGGAACAAAATTTGAAGTTGACTTTTGAAATTTCCAAATTGAAGAAAGATATGGGCAAGGTTTGTAATAAGGGAATTTGTAATGTTGCTGAAAATATTGCAAGCACACTCATGTGTCCCTATTTTGTTATCAATAAGTATTTTGTGTGTGAATTGTCTCTTATAAACTATGCCACATAATTTATGTAATATTTGAGCTTCTATGTTAATGTATCGAACTTGAATTATATTGTTCTACTGTTTAAATTCATGTTTTATTTATATGAATATGTGTACTGCACTTTCATGATTATGCTGTACAGTACCCAACAGTACCCAACTGATAAGGCGCGTCGTGAATCTTCGTTCGCACAGAAAAGAAAGTATGGCCCCGAAGATTAACGAAAGAATGCTTAAACTTAAAATCAACCTTAGATAACTACTATAAGGTTCATAATACACTGCAGCTGTTAGTTTCGACTCACTCGCAAGACACGCCCCTCCGCACACATGGCGGCAGCTGCCGACCAATATCATTACCCGCGCTTTGAAAATGTACTTATCTTCAATATCTTCTGCGCAGGTACATCGGTAAGCCATATCAGTTGGGTACTACTGTACCCGATTTTTATTCCTATCCATTTGGTTTCGTCATATTCCCTTTTATTGAACGCATCAGGGGATGTAAACTGGTATGTGATGTTTAGATGTTGGCTTAACTCAAAAATAGGTTTTAGTGAACTAAAAATAAGATTGATTATCCCTAAGCTAAAAGACGAACAATTTTCCGACTACCTCACATTGATGCGAGAACGAGATGCACGATACACTTTATACTTCGAGAACTTGGGGCTACAGATAAAATTGAAGGAGCTGGATGGAAGCTCATACCCTGTGGACGACGCGTACGGTGACCCCGTGGTTTTAAGAATTGCGTTGGATAGATGCCGGTAAGTATATTTTGTATGACTACGTAAGCTAGGCTACCTAAACACAATACTATCTCACGGTCACTGATAATGTGGCCGAGGTGTGGTACTACCACACAAACCACACAAAGTGCAGGAGCAGTGGCGTTGGCGTAGCGTAGCTAGCATATGACGCGGCGGAAATCATGATGTCGTCACCCCAAAAATGAAAACTATTTAAGTTTTCATTGATGTACACGCACGTTTCAATCA
Organism: Achlya flavicornis; assembly: GCA_947623365.1. Classification (NCBI taxonomy): domain Eukaryota; kingdom Metazoa; phylum Arthropoda; class Insecta; order Lepidoptera; family Drepanidae; genus Achlya; species Achlya flavicornis. The sequence continues at coordinate 13,952,697 of OX392484.1, forward strand.
TAAAAGTTGTATAAACGCAAACTATGATGTGAATTTTGTTCTATTGCTGCTTCTACAAAGCGAGTCCGTATTTTTAAAACACGCAGTGCTAAAGTCACACGAGATACCTATATTTTTTCTTGTTAATATAAAAGTACATAAACTTTTATAGTTAAGTTCGGGCCGACCCTGCCGAACGCGACGTTGTAACGTTGTTGATCGTTGTAATATGTTGTAGAGAGCAGCTATCGTCAACTCAATCAGATCTGAAGAAGATGACAGATGAGTACGCAGACACTGTCCCGCGGAGAGAGTTCGACACGCTGGAAGCTAAGTATTATGATATCACCAAGAATTTAAACGCGCTTAAGAGAGAGTTACAAGCGATTCAGGATACGCACAAGCGAGTTTTAGGTAACCCCAAATCTGCTTATATTTTCGACTTAGGTTTCCCAATATGATGGATTTTTAGCTTCGGGAAACTCATCAAAACTTAAAGTCTCAAGAATAAGTAGATTGTGTTAATCGAAAATAAATATTTAAGTATGTCTGAGAGGATTGGTTGTATAACTAGGCGTGTATTTTACTTATTTATTCCACTAGCACAAAAGAAGAGCGTGGAAGAAGAATTATTGGAAACTAAGGAACGATGCAGAGAGCTAGAGCGCGCGGGCACCCCACGACCGCAGTGGGATCTCTGTGCTGACTTCATTGGCGGTGGTAGGGATAGGTAAGCAAGAAACTGTTTTCTTCTCCTAATTTATAGTATTTTCTAACGCAGCATTTATCGAGAATCGCTTGGATTGAGGAGATACCTATTTCAATTACCTAAAGTCCACTTTGAAGTTAAGTATTGATGTGTATAAGTGATCTCAAACTGTGCATCAATTCCAGGTGGTGGCAGCTCGCAAGTGGATTGGCATCGAGGGATATCCTCAGGGTACTTCTGAAGGAACTGGGTCCTGCCGCTGAAAGTGATCACTTGGAACACTTCGATGGTCTTGTAAGAACAGTAATAAGTTAAACTGACCATTATGAACTCACTAGTTTCTGGGCTGCGGTTTCGCCCGCGTTCTTACGAAAAGATTTACGGATATATGATGCGCTCGTGGTGTAGCTTGATTAGCCGTTCTTAATCAATCGGAAATACCGATGTGAACGGTATCCGGATAGGTGACCGTCTAGTGGTATTTACTCGAGCGTTTTCCGTGCTTCAGAAGGCACTTAAAGCCGTTGGTCCCGGCTATCACTTGATTGTGAGTGTCGTTAAGCTTCTGTTAAGGAAGCTAGCTAGGTGCCTTGAAAACTCTTAACAGTAGGTTGACCACTAGCCTACCTCCATCGATCCGCAGTGGGCAAGCGTGATGGAGTATCATTCCCTTTCACCCTCATTTGCGAGGGTGCCTTTACTTTGTGCCGCCTTAGCAAAGGGACATCATGGGCTGATGATGATATGTGTCTGTTAATACTGTGTAGGGTATGGATCCAGTGATACCCCCATATCTCCGGTACGAGGGTAAGGTGCGCAACCTGCGGCTGTCGCGGCGCGAGGTGAGCGTCATCATCAACGACATCTGGCTCTCCAAGCTCGACCACGGCCAGGGGCTCACCATGCAGGATTACGTCACCAAGTATTTTGAGGACAGGTGAATATACTGGGACCGGGAACTATAGTAACACAAGGGACAATAACATCGTCTATATTTCTAAGTTACAGTAGTACCCAACTGAAAAGGCGCGTCGTGAATATTTGTTCGCACAGGAAAGAAAGTATGGCCTGAAGATTAACCGAAGAATGCTTAAAACTTACAATCAACCTTAGATCACTACTATAAGGTTCATAATACACTGCAGCTGTTAGTTCCGTCTCATTCGCAAGTCACGCCCCTCCGCACATATGGCGGCAGCTGCCGACCAATAGCATTTCCCGCGCTTTGAAAACGTATCTTCTGCGCGGGTACATCGGTAAGCCAGTTGGGTACTACTGTACAAGCCGTTATGTAAAAAGTGTTACTATATTGTCCCCGTAACCTACCCTACAGGAAAACCACTCTGACGGCCACTATAGTTAGTAATGACACGTAGCACTGGCCATCGTGGTCAAACACAAGCCTTCACACACATTTTCTAAACTAGCGAAACGCTATGATGACTGTTTAGTTTCCTTACAAGTTATGTGACGCATTTCAAATTAATTATCGTTTTTAGGGTTCCGAAAAAACGGAACCCTTATAGGATCACTTTTTGTCTGTCTGTCAAGACCCTTTTTCTTAGGAACGCGTGGAGGTATCTAGTTGAAATTCATATCAAATACTCAGGTCTACTGTCCCTGTTACCCGATATTAGAAGACGAATTAGAATGGGCAAAAATGCCATGACACAACTTCAAGGTATATGGGCAGATAGGAACATCTCGCGTAGAACCAAACGCAGACTGGTGACATCCTTGGTGTTCTCCATATTCCTGTACGGCTCCGAAACATGGACGCTGAGGAAAGCCGCCCGCGCTCGCATAGATGCGTTTGAAATGTGGTGCTGGAGGAAGATGCTTTAGATTCCATGGACAGCGCACCGGACCACCGCATCCATTCTAAGCTTACTCAGAATTACTGAAAGACTTTCGACAACCTGTCTACGCCGTATATTTAAGTACTTCGGCCACATTGCAAGAAAGAGAGGCGACAACCTGGAGAAGTTGCTAATTACTGGCAAGGTGGACGAAAAGAGGCCGAGGGGTCGAAGCCCGATGCGTTGGTCTGATCAAATACGCGCAGCATTGGATACCAGTGTGTGTGCTGCTATCCACACAGCAGAAGATCGATCCAGATGGCGTGCAATAGTCCGTGAAAAGATAACCCAAAAAGGTCACGTCCCTCAGCAATGAGGTATACGATGCAAGGTGGGGAGGACTGTCCCTTGGAGCTGTGAAAAAAAAACAAACTTTTAAGCCAACGCAATCACAAGATACAGCCGTTTGTGCTGCAAATTTTCGACACTCACAAGGAATCAAAACTTAATAGAGTACTACTTCTCGTGTACTCAGAATCTTGAAATTTGGTACGAAGCAACGTCTTATAACACAGATAAAAGAGAAATTGTGAAAATCATACATTTTTAGTTACATAATATAATAAAAATATTTTTAATAATCTAAACTTACTACTCCTTTCCTTATGAACGCGCAGAGGTATTAATCGTATCAAATACTCAGGTCTATATTACCTTTAAGCTGTAACAAAATTAATATACCTACAGGTTTGTACGGAACTCTCGGTGCGCGAGTTCGACTCGCACTTGGCCGGGTAGCTAAGTAGCTACCCGGCTACAAATCACGACTTGTAGGATCGACACGCACTTATATACTTATATCGTGTCGATCCTATATATAAGTGCGTGTCGATCCTACAAGTCGTGATTTGTAGCTAAGAGTAGTCAGAATAGGTATGTCGTTGTGGTACCTACGTGTCGCCTGGTAGATACCAGCAGCCCATGGTCCGCGCGGAGTGGGCGTACAACCTGTGCGCGGGCGCGGAGCAGATGCTGGACGAGCCGCACGTGAAGCTGTTCTGGGGCGCGCTGCACGGCCAGCTCAGCGAGCACATCTACTGCGCGCACCGCGCACACTGGCTAGCGCTCAAGGAACAACTCTACAACCATAGCAGGGATAAGGAGGTATTACAATACAATGTGTCTACCGGGACAAACAACCAACTTGGAAACTAGGTCCTATCAAAACATGGAAGACAATTTAACATGACTTACTTGTTGAGGATAGATAAGTTTGTACCAACAGCCCCTCTCGACAAGATGGTTGTCGACAATCGTCATCGTTAGTAAACGATCAACTTTTGTATAGGATTGACATTAGAGATTGTTAAAAATCACGTGATAAATAATAAATAAATATCCTGGGATATTCCTCACACACAGTCATCTGATCCCAAACTAAGCAGAGCTTGGATGTACTATGGAAACCAGATAACTGATATACCTAATACATATACTACTTTTTGTTTGTAAATACATACTTAATATACATAATTACACTCATACTCAGAACATACAGACATGTTCATGCACACAAACGCATGTCCTGTGTGGGAATCGAACCCACGACCTGCGGCGCCATAGGTGGAATCTTGACCCGGGTCTTAACCAACCACGCCAGCTGGCCCGTCGATTTTTCGATTTGAAATGTCAATCCCAACATAAGTATTACTTACTAATCTATGGTCAATCCCATACAAAGGTTGATCGTTTACTAACGATGACGATTGTCGACAGCCATCTTGTCTAGGGGGGCTGCCTTCCTATTTTTCCTATAGATTGAGATAGATAGAATATAACACATTATTGTTAAGTTTTTTTTTTATACAACTTAGTCGATAAACAGCATACGGCCCGCCTGATGGCAAGCGGTTACCGTAGCCATATAGACGCTTGCAACACACGAAGCATCGCTCACGCGTTATCGACCTATCCTCCCTCCCCTATGAGCTCTGGCAACCTTACTCACGCGCAGGAACACAACTTTACACAACATAAAGTTATTTGGCTGCGGTATTCTGTAAGGTGGAGGTACTTCCCCAGTCGAGCTACTCTTTGAGCGAATAAAAAATATAGCTATGCTCTACCTCTCTTAAAACACACTTAGGTACACATTATGATTGGATTGTAACAAAAAAAATAACTATTATCGAGAGTGTTACAATGATCAGCCTTATCACTAAAGGTCATCTCTTTATCAGGCAACCTTTGGATGCCTGGTAGACAGATGGTAGTTGATCGGGATGTAGGTATCTATTATAGATTTATTAGGTACTCAGGCCTTATCTACGCGATTTGTAAGTCCACGCAAAATTAGTAGGTACCAAAAAAACGTAGGTAGGTACGCAAAAAAAAAAGCGTACGTAATAGCTATGGATACACGATAGCAACGATAGTGTGCTTTCGATTGCATAGTACCTATATACCTATTATACTTACTCCTTAAAATTTCAGACAATCTCTACTGAAGAATTTGAAAAAATAACAAAAGCAGTATTTCCCTTGAAGAGTGAAGTTGATATCAAGAACTTGATGGATGTTGCGAAGAAACAACTCAAATTGAAGATTAACAATAACGAGATTAACTTGGACAAATTATTCTTTGAGGTCTACGTACCTTCTTTTTATATACAATATTTATACATGTAGGAAGTAGAATCATCCTTTTAAAAAACCGGCCAAGTGCGAGTCAGACTCGCGCACCGAGGGTTCCGTACAAACCTGTAGGTATATAAGTAAATAGTAGTACAGACCTGAGTATTTGATATTAATTTCAATATATGACGATTTAAAAAAAGCTACTTACTAGATCTCGTTCAAACCAATTTTCGTTGGTAGTTTGCACCGTAATGTACATCATATATTTTTTATAGATTTATCATTCTCTTATTTTAGAAGTTACAGGGGGGGACACACATTTTACCACTTTGGAAGTGTCTCTCGCGCAAACTATTCAGTTTAGAAAAAAATGATATTAGAAACCTCAATATCATTTTTGAAGACCTATCCATAGACACCCCACACTTATGGGTTTGATGAAAAAAATTTTTTTGAGTTTCAGTTCTAAGTATGGGGAACCCCCAATTTTTTTGTTTTTTTTCTATTTTTCTGTGAAAATCTTAATGCGGTTCACAGAATACATCTACTTACCAAGTTTCAACATTATAGCTCTTATAGTTTCGGAAATAAATGGCTGTGACATACGGACAGACAGACAGACAGACATGACGAATCTATAAGGGTTCCGTTTTTTGCCATTTGGCTACGGAACCCTAAAAATGAATGTAAAAGCGAAAATATAACGACCAAACCGATTTTGATGAAAATTGGCCATGAGGTAGTTTGGATCCCAGATATGGACATAGGAAACCTACGTTTTCATAACGGAAAATTTTTCGTTACAGAATGAAGAAGGTTTCGACCGTATAGAATTCGCTCGCGAGTTGTACCGCCAGCGTCAGTTGGCGCAGGACAAGTACCTGCGCGAGGTGGTCGCCGAGCTCGGCGGGAAGCACGCCGCCAACAAACTGATTACAGTCGAAAATGTTAAGCGGGCATTCGCTATTATCGACCCGGCTATTGGTTTGTACCCATCTAATATGAAAACTATGTTTCTTTACAGTTGGGTCGGCTACCGAACCGTGTGTAGATGGAAGCTGTCAGCCATGTAGCTCTCAGTAAATCTATGTTGTAGCCCCTTTAGTTAGGCATATCACTATAGATCGTAGGGTCAGTAGAGACCATCATACACATGCAGGCCCGGATCTAGGAGGGGGGCAAACCGGGGCCCATGCCCCGGGTGGCAGTTATAGGGAGTGCCAAGATCAAGTTTGAAAAAAAAAACTTGTTTCACAAAGCGCCTAGCATCCAGCGCACATTGTTCAATCGATTATTTGATATTTTATAGTTTTTCTTTCTTATAGCTTTTGGAAGAAAAAAACATAAAAAAAAAAAACGTTTATTAGGTATTTACAATTTTAATAAATTATTTAATCTCAATTTCCCGCCATTAAATGGCGCCAGCAATCTGCTGAGCTACAGATGCTTTTTGTATCGAAAGCTATGACTAAAAAAACATTAATATCTCACCCTGTGGAGAGGCGCGAAATATTATGTTTCTGCCCCATTCTAAAAAATCGTAGATCCGGAGCTGCCTCCATGAAAACATTAATGACGATTACGAATCGATAAGTATTATTACCAAAGTATTTTTGTTCATTTTGATGCTTTGATGTTTTAGATCACATTCGCATGGAACGTAATATCCGCTGGGCATTCTCGGACCCGACTTCTGAGCTGAACAGTATCTGCCCGCTGCCGCTACGTACTCTAGCAATGAGACTTGCTGCTGGGGACATAGAGCGTGTAGGACCTCGTTATCGAGGAACACATCGACGTACCACCTATAAATAGCTATAGAAAAATAAACTTTGAAGTTACATTTAAATTATTTTTAAATATAATTGTGAAAATATATGGAAATAAATTATTATTATTTTATGATAACATATAAATAGTTATTTCAAGTAAATTCTTCTTATTTTTAAGTTTGGCAACCAAGCCCAAATTAGGGTTCATTTCTGCCAGTGTCGAGTTACAGTTTCCAGTCACAATAAATCATTCACATATCACATTCTCAGTCAGTCACCTTCCATAAAAGTCATGTTTTACTCATTACTACAATGGTCTTTATTGTACTAAAACTCTTCACGGACTTTTTGAGACAACTTGAAAAGTCACGATACACATTATAAAATTCATTAAACTTCACTGGTGCACATGGCATGGATTGATCTTTACTAGATAAAATACCACCGATAATATGCAATAAAACTCAAAATACACGAATTTATGAAAATAAAAACGAAAACGCAACGTCACTCTGCAAGTTACCGCAGAAAAGTCTTAAGTAAATTCAATTCAATTCTTATTTATGTTCGTGAACTTTAATCTGGCTGTCAACCTGACACTGACAGTGTCAGTCAAGTCAAAATAAAAATTCGCAGAACTTGCCTACACCACAGGCCTACACGTGTGGTTTGTCAAGTTTTGTTTACAATTTGTAAATGGTTATATATTCTTTGATTAGGTATATTTCGGTAGAATTAATATTTAAAGAATTCCTTTGACTTGAAAATAATGGGTGATATAATTGAAAACGATGAAGTCGATCGAGATACTGTAGATCCCGATGCTTTGGAACAGCTATTTAATAAGGAATACAAATTATTGACTGAAACAGCAGTTAATCTAAAGAAATCATATATAAACAAGTTATGTGTGACAAAGTAAGTAGAAAACCAATATTCTGAAACCTGGAAATACTTCCCAATAGTGTGAAAATTGTGATTCAGGTGCCTTTTCGGGTTCCTAGATGAAAATCAAATAATCTAATTATTTCTGTATTTTGACTACCTACGTTATCACTATTGCTTTAGTGTTACTAGTTACTTATTAAAAATCAATTCAGACTACTTTGTAGTTTTGCCGTGGGGCATGCAATTGTTGTCAGTGCAATTTGTATAATTGCGGAGTTTATTGCTGACTCTTCTCAGAAATTGCAACCCTCTAAACAGGTATTAGAATCAGACTATTCATTAGTGCCTGCAAAGGTCTGTTTGAAATAAATGATTTGAACCATTCCACATGTTAACAAAATACTGAATGTCCCATTAAGAATTATATTTTTTTCATATGTAGTTATAGGATGCATATCCTATGGGCCACCTGGTTAAGCCCTCAAAAGGTACTTACTTATAAATGTATCAAATTGATTCTACCACAGGTTTGTTAAATACTTATCTGGTTACCCTTAATTTCCAGGTCATTAAAACTAGCAATAAGTCTCCAAGATAACTCAATAGAAATCCACCAACTATCAAACACATCACTGTCCCGTGTGTGTCATCTCAGCGGGCACAAGAAGACCCTTACGGAGCTTGTCTGGTCTCCTAATGAAGACCACCTGCTGTATTCTGCGGGGGAAGATGGACTGTTGAAGCTTTGGGATACGAGATCTGGTGGTACTTGTGTTCAGGAATATAAAGGTGATCTCCTTATTTATCTAGATATAGATGTTTGATTGAATTCCTGAGATGATTCCCAAGGGGCATAGCTGGACACTTAATCGAAGAGTTTCTTAATGAGTTACTATAAATAGTTCAAATTTTACATTGACTTCGAACACTTATGGCAGTTAAGTAAGATCAACAGTAATTGACATTTAACCAGATATTTCCAGAAACTCCTATTCTAGGGAGGGAAAAACCCATGCCGTGTGATTTATGGCACGCTTCACACCACGCCCCCATTCTTCCCTAAGTGCTGCCCTTCTGGTGCAGTTGTTGATTCGCCTATTGTGGCCGTAATTTTGTTGGTCCATTGAACTCTGGTGCCCTCCATCTTACCCTTTACCTTACATTACCAATCACTCTATAGAGACATCTCCATGCCGCAACAAGTGTCAAAATAAAGTAAGGATGTGAGACTGCACTACAGATAATACCGAGTTCCTTCCATGATATTCCATGCATTCTTGGCCAGTACCACATTTTGCTTACATGCTGTATTTGATGTCTTCAGATGATGAAGATTTAATAATAAGGCCATACGGATGTATGGACGTGTCATGGAACGGACGCGTGTTGTGTGCGGGCAGCGCGCTCGTGGAGAACGACGCATACCTCGTGTTCTGGGACCAGCGGCACGTCAAGCCGATGGGCGGCTACTGGAACTCACATACGGACGATATTACACAGGTATGGCACTCATTATTTAGACTTTTAGTTTTTTAACTAAACAGAAAATTTGGTTTGTATGGCCAATTAATATTTTTGGAAGTTAAATCATTCAAATTAATATTAACTATATTCAGTTAATGATACATCCAATTAATATTTATAAATCAAAAAAACAACACTAAACATTACATAAATACTTATTATGCAAATCATTCTTGACCCTAAGGCGGTTAACGCACTGCCACGCATCACGATGCATGTTGCGTGTCAACGAACGAAAATGAACGCGCGTGGATGCATTTTCTGTGTGTTGGACTGTGCGTGTTTTCTATACAAACGGAGATACTTACAAGCAACGTTAAAACACGCATTCACGCGCTACGCTGCGTGGTGCGTGGCAGTGTGTCAACCGCCTCACCTGAGTAGTACCCCCTTGAAGTCTGATGTAGGCCTCATTCCAGTGATTTAGAATCTGACAGTTGTACTTACATTCAATAGCCTTCATAATGCTGTTGGGACTATCTTGCATCCGACGCATGAGAAAAGCAAATCTGTTTCTTACTACACTACTGCGTGAAAGCCCGATGTCCGTGTCTCAGCGAACATTCCTGATGCACTACAGTACAATGGTATTCCCTGCGAGTTATGCCCATCTAAAGAAAACAAAGTAACGCCAAAATATCATATAAATAAATATCCCGGGACATTCCTCACACACGGTCATCTGATCCCAAACTAAGCAGAGCTTGTACTATGGAAACCGGATAACTGATATAATACATATACATACTACATATACATACTACTTTTTGTTTGTAAATACATACTTAATATACATAATTACACTCAGACTCAAGACATACAGACATGTTCATGCACACAAATGCATGTCCTGTGCGGGAATCGAACCAACGACCTGCGGCGCAATAGGTGGAATATTTACCGGAGTCTTAACTAACTGCGCCAACTGGCCCGTCAATATAAACGGGTATCAGTTACTAAAATACCAAATTTTCTTAATTACAGGTGTCCTTCCACAAGAAAAAAACAGAAGTGCTAGCATCAGGTTCCCTGGACGGGCTCATAAATGTGTTCAACGTATTGGAGCGCACAGAGGACGAAGCACTCACATACTCGCTCAACGTAGAGAACTCTGTTGCCAAGCTATCATGGCTGGACGACAAACAGTTGTCTTGTATCACACAGTCCAATGACTTCCAAGTGTGGGATACGGAGAAAGGTGATTTAATCAAGAGCTACAGTAGAGATAAAGTGGCTAGGAGTATAAAGGTGGGTTGGTTTTCATAGTATCAGACACCTGCATTACTGGTTCCGTACCTCAAAAGGAACCCCTATCCATAGGATCACTGTGTTACAGCCGATTTGCTGAACCACTTAAATTGGAATTTGGTACAGTAGTACCCAACTGATAAGGCGCGTAGTGAATCTTCGTTCGCACAGAAAATAAAGTATGGCCCGAAAATTAACGAAAGAATACTTAAACTCACAATCGACTTAGTTCACTACTATAAGGTTCATAATACACTGCAACTGTTAGTTCCGTCTCACTCGCAAGTGACGCCCCTCCGCACACTTGGCGGCAGCTGCAGAACAATAGCATTACCCGCGCTTTGAAAATGTATCTTCTGCGCAGGTATATCTGTAAGCCATATCAGTTGGGTACTACTGTACACATATGAATTTTTGTGGGTTCTCCAAACTACCCTAAGTAACGGCGGTATGACCACTCAGCTATGATAGCTGTTGGGGCTGGTCTGCTTAAGTTTGCTATTTACTTATTAAATATCGAGTCAGTCTACTTTGTAGTTTCGCCGCTGCGCCGGGACACGCAATTGTTGCCAGTGCGATTGTAAATGTCATGTAATGAATCTAAGCTTGTTTTGAAAAGAGTAATTTTGAGTTTATATCCGTCTCTTCTCAGCAAATGCAACATTCCGAACCGGTATTAGAGTCAGACTTTTCATAAGTACCTGCAAAGGTCTATTTGTGTAAATGATTTTGAATAACCTTATTTAACCTTGAATAGTGTCATAAAATCATTATCTGCAGCCAATACTATCTGGCAGGATAACCAATTTAGAAAAACGTTTTTTTTTTTAGAGGAGCAGAGGCGACGATTGCTACTTGGTAGACACATACACGTCCGAGGATGGCACTCAGGTTCTGCTAGCCGGTTCAAATGATGATATTGGGTAAGTTATTGAACAACATTTCAGGGTCGGCAACGCGCGAGTGGTGGTAACCCTGGTGTTGCAAGCGTCCATAGGCTACGGTAACTGCTTACCATCAGGCGGGCCGTATGCTTGTTTGCCACCTAATGTACTAAATATAACATTTTCGTGAATTTTATTCTAGTGCTTCTTCTTCAATATGTCTCCGTTTTTCTCCGTTATAAGACGAAGTGCCTCTATTTTTATGACTAAGTTTGAGTGCCTAAGTTAAATTTTTTCACACTCTCCCTATAGCGAGTCGGATTCACTTACATGGTTCGGTAAAGACGTTTCTTGTATGGGCCTGGGTCCATTCTTTATTTTTAACCGACTTCAAAAAAAGGAGGAGATTCTCAATTCGGTAGTTTTTTTTTTATGTTTATCAACCGATTTGAAAAATATTTTTTTGTCTGAAGGGTACATTTCTCGTTTGGTCCCATTGTCATCAGATCAGCATTTGATTACTTCTTAGTTTACTTTGAAGTTGGTTTAAGTTTTTTGTAAAACAGTCCAATTATTTAATAAAAAAAAATACAAATTGTAAATTTACACAGTTTCATACTGTTCTTTAATTATATTAAATTATATTATATTATTATCTTATTTTAAAAGTTACAGGGGGGGGGGCACACATTTTACCACTTTGGAAGTGTCTTTCGCGCAAACTATTCAGTTTAGAAAAAATATCTATTAAATTTATTATTATTTGTTGTTATAGCGGCTATAGAAATGCACACGAAATACAGAAATGCGCACTTACTGACAGGCACATCTGTATGTGAGTGGGTTCCGTTATAGTACTGCATAGCAAATTTATTTAGATAAATTTATATTTATTTATATTAGACTAGTTGCGCCCCGCGGTTTCACCCGCGTACCCGGGGGATATCCTAAACTACCCTACCGTTAAGTTGTCTTAAATTTTCTAAGTTTCTGCCCAATTTTCTTATTTTTTTTAATGTTAGTATAGTTCTTCGATGTAAGTATTAGAAAACATTTAAAAAAACCAGCCAAGTGCGAGTCAGACTCGCGCACCGAGGGTTCCCTACAAACCTTTAGGTATATAAGTAAATGGTAGTATAGACCTGAGTATTTGATATACATTTCAATTTATGACGTATTAAATAAACGACTTACTAGATCTCGTTCAAACCAACTTTTAGTGGAAGTTTGCATCGTAATGTACATCATATATTTTTTTTAGTTTTATCATTATCTTATTTTAAAAGTTACAGGGGGGGGCACACATTTTACCACTTTGGAAGTGTCTTTCGCGCAAACTATTAAGTTTAGAAAAAATATATATTAGAAACCTCAATATCATTTTTGAAGACCTATCCATAGACACCCCACAACTAGTGGTTTTATTAAAAAAAAATGAGTTTCAATTCTAAGTATGGGGAACTCTCAAAATTTATTGTTTTTTTTTTTCTATTTTTGTGTGAAAATCTTAATGCGGTTCACAGAATACATCTACTTACCAAGTTTCAACATTATAGTTCTTATAGTTTCGGAAAAAAGTGGCTGTGACATACGGACGGACAGACAGACAGACATGACGAATCTATAAGGGTTCCGTTTTTTGCCATTTGGCTACGGAACCCTAAAAAGATGAATGAAATCGGTAAAGCCGTTCTGAAGTTATAGCCTGACCAGAAGAAATAGGGGTAAATTTTTATATAATGTATATAGATTGTGGCTGATATATCCCTCATTTATACAACACCCTTCCAGCATTAGAAACAGCCAGGGACCATCTCAACTAAACGGGTTTCCCTTCATTCGAATTTCAGAGAAGTACTTAGATCGGTGAGTCTAGCGGGAAAGAAACTCCAGCCGCGCACAAACTTCAAAAACAACAAACAGGTCGTGCGGTGTTGTTGGTACAGCAAAGATGTGAGTAAAAATACCAACTCTATACAATATACACTTTAGTCGGACTGTTTTGTTTCCACACTTTGATGGCATGGTGGTAAACTCACATGGTTTTTTTGTCAATAGTGGTCTCAGAAAAATAAGGAAGCCATTTTGAAACTAACTCCTAACTAAAATACAGGAGGGCTAAAAAGGCCGCTCAAGCAATATTGCTTATGCATTTCTTTTTTAGAATTCTTGACAATTCAATTCATTAAAAGATTCGGAATATATGAATTGCATTAGATCTGCTGTGAATTCGAAATTGCTGTAGCTTCCTCTTTAGCCCCCCCAGATATTTTGTAGGTTATCAATTTGAACTCATCCTTAGATGGCATCTGCCAAATGTGTAGCCAGTAGCTAGGCCTCCATGAGCCTCTTTCTGCCAAAGATTTATTTTGTTTTTTTTTCTACAGAGGGATATACTGGTGACGACGGGCGAGTCTGGCATCATTAGTGTGTGGAGCGGCGCAGCGGGTGCAGAAAACGGACTCGCCTCAAACAAACTGAGCAAATCCCTAAATAAACTACATGTAAATAGACATAAACCTTACTAAAATAAACAATTTACTATGTTACACTATGCATATCATTTTGGTTGCCCAATATATCCCAAGAACTAGCACGGCGATCATCTGTTTACTTCTAGAAAAATATAACAAAACTTTCCTATATCTAGAGACATTTAGATCCCACCAAAAACATTCTGTAATAAACCAGCCAAGTCTCGATGGAGCTGCTTGTTTATTTCTAAAAAGTAATGAAATCTAGACCAAGTCGTGCCAAGTCTAAGGTTCCTTACTGCGATTTCTTTATTATTATAGTTAATGTTGTGTGAATTGGCCGTTGAAGAGTACACAAGGGTACAAAACCAGGTGCTCCATGACACCATTGCACCAATCTGTCGCCAGAACCGCTACCCATTGACGATGGAAAATTGTCACTTGGAAAACGTTGATTCAAAACGAAGGAGTTGTTGAAACGTTGATTGGAAAACGTTGAGTCCGTGCCCCCCGATTACAGACTCTTTTTCTATGAATGACTATTACAGACGAATCAAATAAAATTAATATTAATAAAAAGAGGAGGAATAAGAAATGTTTAATAACTTAGCGCTTTATTAGAAATCCAAAGTAATCTCTACAAATAAAAAAATATTAATAATATATTTTACTAATAAAAAACAATGGTGGCCGCGTCAATGTTATATAATATTAATGAGTTCATTATCGTACACACACAGGCTACATACTAAAATTAAAACACATACACAAAAACATGGTTATTGTTAATATAATATATCTAGTTATAATGGTATATAAGTCACCTAGACATCTCTGCAGAACTAGTCAACACATGAAATTCATCCTTATTATTAAACCGCCATAGTTGAAAACAGTTAATTTAAGAATTCTTATAGGTAATGGTTAAACAATTTAGGATTTTTTTAGTGATATATTAATGCAGATACAATTTCATTCAATCATCCATCTCACTATATTGTATGTGTAGTAACAATAAAATGCACATTGTGGCGGAATGTCGCAGTTTAAAATAAAATATTTGCGAGATTTTAAATGTAACAACATACAAAACAGTATAAGTTATAGTGTAAAAAAAGTTACCATAGATATGGTGTCAATAAATAATAAGTGAAGACATTATTTAAATAATTTGTAGATAAAATAATTTCCTCGAATAAATAATTATTGCAATTCACTTACCTGCCAATATCAACTTTGTAAACATATAGCCTCAAATAGTATAAAATTAAAATAATCTCCAAATAAAAGATTTGAAGTGAAACATATATACCCTGATTTAGGATTTCATTCTATCATATTTTTTGAACAATAAATTACCAATAAAAATATATATATTTGTACTCAATTATAATCTCGAACACATGCTTTGGGATTTAAAATTTTCATTTCAATATTCACGAAATGGCCGTTTGAAGTTGGTTAAAAAATTTAAACTTACTGTAATTTAAAATACCTATATTTTCGTTATTTTAAATCTAAACTGAGACAAGTTTATTGCATGATAATAAATTTTATATCGCATAAACGCCGTATTTGATAATCCTGACTTACGTCGATCTCATTTTGATAACATAATATAAAATGAGTATAATTTTTAGAAAATAATTTGAGCAGTCATGTTTTGTCGTTTAAAGCAAATGTTTATAAGGTGTTATTTGCATTGATCTTTGGTTTGCTCCACAACTTTTGGTGATCACTTCGATGTCAGGAACATTATCAACCTGCAAAATTATTTGGTACTTTACTAAATAGTGTCACAAAAAATTTCACGACGGGAGATAGAGAATTGAACTTTGAAAGCATTATTAAATGATTAAGAGTTAAACAAGACAGGGTTTTGGTCAACAGTGGATAGACTAGGTAGTTTCCGTCCCGTCCAGGGTTCGAGTTTAATTCTATTTTTTTCTACAAATTACATACTGTTTTTACCATGGACAAGAACAAGAATTAATACTACCGTACAGAAGGCTCACTCCTAATTAAATCTGTATTTATGTACGAAGTGATACCTAAAAACACCTTTTTCTATTCTCTTTTTCTTTTCTCTCTCTGAATGGATCGGTATTCGGTACACATATGTACCTGAAGTGTATGGCCTTGTTGGAGAGCAGCCGGTTGGTGTCGGCGGGGTCGGCCAGCGGCAGCGCGTGCGGCGGCGCGTCGGGCGCGTCGTGCAAGTGGTGGTCGTGCCGACACATATGTACCTGAAGTGTATGGCCTTGTTGGAGAGCAGCCGGTTGGTGTCGGCGGGGTCGGCCAGCGGCAGCGCGTGCGGCGGCGCGTCGGGCGCGTCGTGCAAGTGGTGGTCGTGCCGACACATATGTACCTGAAGTGTATGGCCTTGTTGGAGAGCAGCCGGTTGGTGTCGGCGGGGTCGGCCAGCGGCAGCGCGTGCGGCGGCGCGTCGGGCGCGTCGTGCAAGTGGTGGTCGTGCCGACACATATGTACCTGAAGTGTATGGCCTTGTTGGAGAGCAGCCGGTTGGTGTCGGCGGGGTCGGCCAGCGGCAGCGCGTGCGGCGGCGCGTCGGGCGCGTCGTGCAAGTGGTGGTCGTGCCGACACATATGTACCTGAAGTGTATGGCCTTGTTGGAGAGCAGCCGGTTGGTGTCGGCGGGGTCGGCCAGCGGCAGCGCGTGCGGCGGCGCGTCGGGCGCGTCGTGCAAGTGGTGGTCGTGCCGACACATATGTACCTGAAGTGTATGGCCTTGTTGGAGAGCAGCCGGTTGGTGTCGGCGGGGTCGGCCAGCGGCAGCGCGTGCGGCGGCGCGTCGGGCGCGTCGTGCAAGTGGTGGTCGTGCCGACACATATGTACCTGAAGTGTATGGCCTTGTTGGAGAGCAGCCGGTTGGTGTCGGCGGGGTCGGCCAGCGGCAGCGCGTGCGGCGGCGCGTCGGGCGCGTCGTGCAAGTGGTGGTCGTGCCGACACATATGTACCTGAAGTGTATGGCCTTGTTGGAGAGCAGCCGGTTGGTGTCGGCGGGGTCGGCCAGCGGCAGCGCGTGCGGCGGCGCGTCGGGCGCGTCGTGCAAGTGGTGGTCGTGCCGACACATATGTACCTGAAGTGTATGGCCTTGTTGGAGAGCAGCCGGTTGGTGTCGGCGGGGTCGGCCAGCGGCAGCGCGTGCGGCGGCGCGTCGGGCGCGTCGTGCAAGTGGTGGTCGTGCCGACACATATGTACCTGAAGTGTATGGCCTTGTTGGAGAGCAGCCGGTTGGTGTCGGCGGGGTCGGCCAGCGGCAGCGCGTGCGGCGGCGCGTCGGGCGCGTCGTGCAAGTGGTGGTCGTGCCGACACATATGTACCTGAAGTGTATGGCCTTGTTGGAGAGCAGCCGGTTGGTGTCGGCGGGGTCGGCCAGCGGCAGCGCGTGCGGCGGCGCGTCGGGCGCGTCGTGCAAGTGGTGGTCGTGCCGACACATATGTACCTGAAGTGTATGGCCTTGTTGGAGAGCAGCCGGTTGGTGTCGGCGGGGTCGGCCAGCGGCAGCGCGTGCGGCGGCGCGTCGGGCGCGTCGTGCAAGTGGTGGTCGTGCCGACACATATGTACCTGAAGTGTATGGCCTTGTTGGAGAGCAGCCGGTTGGTGTCGGCGGGGTCGGCCAGCGGCAGCGCGTGCGGCGGCGCGTCGGGCGCGTCGTGCAAGTGGTGGTCGTGCCGACACATATGTACCTGAAGTGTATGGCCTTGTTGGAGAGCAGCCGGTTGGTGTCGGCGGGGTCGGCCAGCGGCAGCGCGTGCGGCGGCGCGTCGGGCGCGTCGTCCTGGAACTGGTGCGAGTGCACGCGCGCCGCCACCCGCGCCTCGCCGTACGGCCCGCCCACCCACACCCACTGCACGCTCAGCGGGCACATCGTCTTGCTCTTTAGTATCACCTGTCACACCACACCACACCACACCCCATCACAACATACCACACCGGGATGCATACATTACACAACTCCTCACTACCACTACTTGGAGTTACCAAAAGTACCATGATATAATATAAGTTGTATGTTAGACATGTTTGTCCTCTACTCTATGCGTTCCTAAACAAAAATCTAAATTAAATTAGTTGGCGAAACTCTGCAATCGCATTTAGTATCTGTTACTTACTATACCTACGGGATAATATTGGATATTTTTTGATTATTTATTTTTAATCAAAATCATGAATACCGGTGTCAACGCCATTTTTTTGTATTTTTGTAACACATGATTCGAACTTCATTTCATATCCTTGGAATTCTTCACTACATATGTGAAACATCTATCTTCTGCTACATTTGAAACCAGGAATATCCCTCGAAAAGCATCTCTGACCTGATAAGTGATCTCCCTCTGCGTGCTCTGCGTGGGGTCCCGCTGGTTCTTGTTGATGAAGGCCTTCACCACCCACTGGTGGCCGAACGCGGAGAACCGAGACGTCTCGTAGTACAACTTATGAACGAATTCCTCTGTACGGTACGGCTTTAGCTGCAGATCTGATACATATTATACACCATATTATGGAGCTTATGATAAGGATTTTGTTTGGTTAATATGTACATCTACTTAATAAAACTCTAATACTGCCCGACTGACCGACAACGCACAGTCTAAACCGATGGGTCTTGAACCATAACATTTTTCAGAACAAATTTACGTATATTGCGCGCACGGAGGAATATGAGATTTGGCATACTTAGTTAAATTTTATACGGAAGAGTGTAAGAAGCTAAAAAAAATATTACTCAAATTAAAAATAAAACGGTCGGATTTAGAACTCCGTTAGATCACTAGTATTATATATTTCCATCCTATTCGCCTCGTCGGAATAAAAAAATAAATTTACTTTTAAACACATTACTATTGAAAAGCAGCATCGCTTCGCAAAGCGTCGATCTACTACTAGACATCAAAAGTAACCTCTTTGAAGATCGCGCACAGGTAGGCACAGTCTATATAGACTAGAAGAAGGCTTTCGACAAAGTGGACCACTAAATTATACTCCAAAAAATTGCGTTTAATGGCATCCGTGGCAATTTACTTCTTTGGTTAATTATTCTTCTTCTTGAATAGAAATCAAAAGGTCGTCATCAATGGCTATCCACCAACAGTGTGCATTTAACTTCAGGGGTTCCACAGGGTTCAATACTTGGTCCCCCTCTGCTCATACTATGCGATCCGCCACGCATGCCCGAGTAAGTAAGTAATTAGTGTCGGTAATGAGTGTATGCTCACCGTTAAAAGTGATCTTCTCATAAGAGAGCAGGTCGAGCAGATGCGTGTAGACGGCGCAGTCCTCCCTGGCGCTGTGGTCGCGCGCGGCGAGCGCGGGCACCACGTCGCGCGCCGAGCGGCGCGGCAGCGCGCACGCCGCCTCGTGCGCGCCCGCCTCGTGCGCCGGCCCGCGCCACCCGCACCCGATCACGCTGAACCGGCACCCGGTCAACCTACCCGGACCGACCGACACCATCAAACCACTGCCATTTACCCACGGGTTGGCTTGGCCCTACACGTCCGGAACTCGACAATTGTCTTCTTTCGTTACTACAAAAGCCACTTTGTGGGATTAACATAAAATTGTGACTTGGTTGACTGCTATATGTCAGAAAAAGTTGTTCTTTTATAGAAGGCGATTGTCGACTGTCATCTTGAGGGGCCCGTGAACACCCCTCTTATTCCATCACTCGATAGCCACGAGTCTTTTCGATATAGCTTAGGTCGGAGGCTTTCGCTGGTATAGGTACTAGGTCTATGCAAGGGTAGCTAGATGAGTTTGGTTCGCATTACACCAGGTGCTATGATTTTCCCCACTAAATGTTAGTGAACGAGCGAATGACACGATTGCGTTGAGAACACACCTGCGGTACCTACGGCGCTTGCCCGGCGAGCCGGTCGTCTCGGACACGAGGTAGGTTCTTCGCAGTGCGGCTACAAGGAGGGCATACACACTGGACACAATGCGAACCAAACTATCGAGGTAATGCCGCCGGTTCGACGACGCATCGACTACCAATTGTGAGAACTTGAATCGCCTGAGGGAAGAAATATGGCCTACGTTTGAATTCAGAATTGTGGAAGGAAAGGCTTACTAATTATATAAAGTATAGCTGTAACCACAACGTAATTTTCCACAGGGTAAAGTTTCGTAGGGTTCATAAAAATATTCAACAATAAATAGGTGATAGACATTAGAATAATTTGTAAAGTTGTACACTCAGTACTAAAAGGTAAATATTTCTCTTGTTTCTTACCTATCCTCGCACGTATTTTCCTGATGATGTTGCAACGAATGTCTTGGGAACACGCAAGTGCAGTATTTACACTCGGATGGCAGCTCAGACACGGTCTTCTCGACTGCCAAGTTCCTGGACGCCGATACCTTCGAGATTTCGACTCGGCAGTTAGGGCAAGTAGCAGCTTCGTCGCGGAGCCGCGCGTCGGCAAGTAAGTGAGTGAAGCATGGAGCACACATCAAGTGACCATTGCTACACTGTAATCGAAGGCATGTCTGAGAATCACATAGTCATTAAAAATCAATAGTGATGCTTTAACCATATCTCTGAAACATTTAACCAATTATTGTTTGATAGTATAGTTCTTCAAAATAAGTTAATTGTGTCCAAAGGAATAACAAATTATTATTTTGTTTTATTTTTTAAATATGGTTATAAATGGGTGTGCATGTTGTGTAGGAATGTGTTATGATCTACCTCTGCCTCTTGCAAGTGCCACCTGCAAACATACTACACAATAAGTAATGCTGGAACAGAAAACATTATGCAATTGATTACTCATTCAAAACATGTCTATGCATCCATCACAATGACTTCATTAATCAATTGAATAGCAGTTCCTGGAAACCTTTATTTTTTCATATGTAAAGGATGCACGTCTCATCCACAAGCCAACGGGTGAATCTTTTATCTATATTTTATTGAATTGAAGTGAACGAATTAAATGTTATTAAAAATTAAGCAAATTGGTATAAAAAATATTAACTGTGATGAAATCTTATTATTGATTGTGAAATAAGATATAATATTTTTTGCATTTAAGGATGATTCATTAGGGAACAGGGATAGCAAGGGATGGATTACTGAATAAAGAAAAAGTACATCTCTCAAACATTTCTTTATTGAAGTGAAATGTTACAAGAGTGAATACAGTTTGTTTACTAACTATGAGGTCATACACACTAGGTTATCCTATACAATATCAAAAATAACTAATTACATACAAATGTTCATAAGACAATTTGTGGCGGTCATGTACACAGTACATTCAAATGGGTCACTGTGCTATCAACATACATAAACCAATCCAATAATATTGGACACAATAACTTCCTATGTAAAATATTGAACATTCATAACAATGGGAAGTAAACACATTTTATGGTTTGTGAGTAGCCGTACAGTAAAATGAAATGAATTATCACAGTAACTACAGATATAAAATTAACTAAACGCCATATTTAGATAATGTAAATACGTAAGCGACAATGGTGCGCACGCAGTAGGCGAAACCGTCAATACATACAACGCAGTTAGCGATTTGTGGAGCTCTCTCAACTCTTATGTAACGAGGTTGTATAAAAAGTAAAACAGCTGATCGTCGCGATAACTACGATCACCTGCTTTAGAATACCTGATACACGGCCGCCTGAGGCAGGTCCAAGCATACTGCGCAGCACAGGATCCCGCCGAGTCTGTGTTCAAGCTTTTCGCTCGATTCTAAATCGGAAAGCTTTCGTTTTTTAGGTGATGGGCCCTCGTCATCAATTGTGTTAGCCGTGATTGTGCCCTCACTCGACGACGGCACGGGTTCGCTTTGGGGCACTTCTGCCATTATACGATTTAAATTATAACAATATCAAAACTTTGATTACACCACAATACTGCGCGTTTTAAGAAGTCAAAACAACAAAATAAAATTTAATTGACAATGACAAAATACTACAAACAAAGGTTTGTGCTGGGTTTGTGTTTATTTATGTTTATATGATTGTAGTATAAAAATTCCTTGTATGATTGATTGATTGATATACACTGCAGAATATAAATACCACACACTAATGCACACTACCACCGTATATAATCTGTGGAGTAGATCACTTCTGATCGAACTTGGTGCGTCGAACAGAGGAAGATAAAGATAGCGCTATAAGTTAAAAAGAGTGCGGGGCGAAGAATCGAACGGAATTCAATTCGGTGTCGGTTCGATCGTGTGGCGAGCTGTGCGCTGCGCCGCCCGCATCGCACATTATTATCATTAATGCTGGTACGATGGCTATGTTCACAGACTTAGTAGAGATGCTAACGCATGCTATGTTCGATTGTTCGGAAGTACGGCGTTGGGTCGTTTGTTGATGCATCGAACCGCTCCGAACTTTGTTATTCATAATAATACTTGTTCGGTCCGCAACACGTTCGGTCATCTGTTGATACATCGCACCATACGTAGTATCCCCTATAGTGGTCTGTGATCGCACCGTACCGAGCGAGCCATCAAACTTTGTTATTCTTAATAATACTGATTCGGTGGTTCGGTCCGCATTGGGTTCGGTGGTGTGTTAATGCTATTAGGTTTGGATCGTAAATGGAGTATTATAGGTAGAATGGCTGTCAGCGTATAGTGAAGAAGATAGCGATAGTTCAGTTCGACATAATTACATATCAATAGTGAAAAGGCAAAAGGGGTCAACCACCACAGACCATTTTTTCCACGAAAACAAAAATAAAGTTTAAAAAATATATATCTCTTTCTTCTTATTTTTAATTTTGGCAACCAAGCCCAAATTAGGGCTCATTTCTGCCAGTGTCGAGTTATATTATAGTTTCCAGTCACAATAAATCACTTCACATTATAGTCCTCAGTCAGTCACCGTCCATAAAAGTCATGTTTTACTACAATGGTGGTCATTGTAGTAAAACTCTACACGGACATTTTGAGACAACTTGAAAAGTCACGATACACATAATTCATTTCATTTCACTTCACTGGTGCACATGGATGATCTTTATTGGGTAAAATACCACCAAAAATACACAATAAAACTCAAAATACACAAATTTATGAAAATAAAAATGAAAATGCTACGTCACTCTGAAAGTTCCCGCCAAAAAGTCCTATATATCTCTTTACTGCTTTACTGAATCACATGACAATCTTTAGAAAAGTTTACCATAAATCGATGTCCCTCAATAATGTTACATGTCGTTTGGCCCCAGGTTTTCAGCATATTTATGGCATTTGCAAAGGGTCAAGCATGCGTTAGCATCTCTACTAGAGGATTCGATCCCGGTCGATTTTTCTAA
Source organism: Achlya flavicornis (assembly GCA_947623365.1). Classification (NCBI taxonomy): domain Eukaryota; kingdom Metazoa; phylum Arthropoda; class Insecta; order Lepidoptera; family Drepanidae; genus Achlya; species Achlya flavicornis. Next base: position 13,975,936 of record OX392484.1, read on the forward strand.
TCCCAGGATTTCGGGTTTATCAACAGTTAATCTCGGGATCCCGGGATTGTATTGGTAATAGAAAGTGGTAACAAAATGACAGTAAAACATATCATTTTTTTTTTTATTTATCTTTTAGTCATCATTTTGTAATTATGTCTTCACAAAATATCGGTCCGTCCTCCGCCCTTCCTTTCTGGGAGAACAATATTGTACCTACCTATTGTATTGTATTGAATTGCTACACCCTATTATAGGGTAATTATGTATAAGACTATAAATATCATATGTTGCAATAAATGATTGAGTATTGAGTATAGTTTTGTGAGGACATAGAATATTTAAGTTTTAAATCTTCAAAAAGTAAATAATTGATGAAACTAACAATAAACTTCAAAAAATCAACTTTAGACTTATTTAAATAAACTATAAAAAAGACTAAATGCTGAAGAGATCAATGTTTATAGGTACTCATATGTTTAAATTAAATTGACCAGAAACATGGGTCAACAGGTACCCATCAGGTACTACCTACCTTACGTACGGAAGTGGGACAAACTACCTACTTTAGACAAGCCTGTTGTTCTCATAAAATAAAAACATTTTATTTCAATCAGTGTCCAATATATCGATTATTTATTGATATAAACAGATTGCCATTATTTAAATAAGTATTTTATGCATTTTAGTACCTACATAAGTACGTGATAAGTAGAAACCAATTACCTATGCCGAAGGTTACATATTTTGTAAAAATAAACTGTTTTAAGGCGAGGCCTTTTGTTTTAATCTATACTTATACTTATAATATAAAAATGAATCCCTATATTCCCTATTTCACTTCGTCACGCCATCACGCGTGAACGACTGGACCGACTAATTATTCACTTCACTAATTATTTTTTTGTTGTTTGTTATTGTCAGAAGGTTCCTATGAAAGAAAAAATTAAGAAAGTTGCGAGGGTAGGGTAGGGGTAGGGGTAGTGGTAGGTTAGGGTATAGGTTAGTAGGACACCACGTGAACGAAGTCGTGCCGGGCAGCTAGAAAACTAAATAAAATTCTATACCTATAATGTATGTTTCGCTATGCCAAAAAGTGCGCGCCGTGTCGCGTCGGTGGAACAGACCCTAAAACACCCTAAAAAATCCCCTATAGTGGCAAAGAGAATATAACGCTACGCTATAGTGGTCTGTGCTTAAACGTCAAATATGTAGGCAACATTGTCGATGGTGGCGCCCCCCTCCCCTATACAGATAAGTTGGTGTGACTGTAGTGTAGTACCTCTCGCCCAATGTATTATATTACTCTTTGCTCTAGGCTCACAACATTTATCACCAACTGAGGGCATTTAATTCAAAATCATTTATTCAAATAGACCTTCGCAGGCACTTATGAAAAGTCTGACTCTAATACTCTAATACCGGTTTGGATGTTTGCATTCGCTGAGAAGAGCCGGCAATAAACTCAGCAATTACTCTTTTCAAAACAGGCTTAGATTCATTACATAATATTTACATTCTAATCACACTGAAAACAATTGCATGCCCCGGCGCGGCGGCAAAATTACAAAGAAGACTGAATAAATATTTAATAAGTAAATAAATAGCAAACTTAAGCAGACCAGCCCCCACAAGCAGCACCTGTTCACAAGTATGACGCGTGAGGCAGCCATCGCCCTCCTCGCCATATTGGAAGTGAGTGACCCGATAATAAACAATATTGTCGATAATATTAAATAGGACTAGTGAAATTATAAAAAAATCAAACACATATGGAGTAAACAGAGAATAGATCATAAAAAGTGTAACTTCTAATAAATTTTAATCATTACTTACACTCCACCATTAATATCATGAAAATTTTACGATAACATGTGGTCATCAATCTAGTATTAACATAGATTTACTGAAAAGTACCTACAGTATTATTCATAATCACTCAGGCTGTGGAATTATGCCGTGGTTTTCCCAACGGAGTACAGCATGGGGTTCTTCAAAAAGGGTGTGAAGATTCTGAACAAATTTCATGTGACCCAAATGCTAGTTTTTTTTTTTTTTTTTATCCGGGTATTCTTTATTTAATAACACACACAAAAGAAATAATTGAATCAAATTGAATCTTACTTGCAATGTTGCAACTTCACATAATCATGATTTCGGCATTTTGCTTGCGGGTCATATTTTTGGTTTCTTTGGTAGAGAACCAAATGCTGATATTATTGTTCCTTTGGTGCCGGTAACATTACTGGTGAGAGGCTGCTGCACAAGACCTGGTTGCTTTATTGTTGGTTTATTACTACCTACATTGGGGCCTGCTTGGTCCCATTTAGATTTCCTCTTTTTTTCTTCATCACTTTCAACAGGTTTTTTAGCGACACCATGTAAGAAATCAATTTTAGCTAATTTCTCTTTTTTCTCTTTCTCTCTCCTGTCCATTTCAACTTTTTGAACACGCGATAACTCTTCGTAATAAGACTCCTTGCCCCATTTTAATGGGTCATATATTTCAGGAGGATAATTAGTATCTAGCTCATTTATATCACAAAATTGAATTAATTTCTCATAAATACTTGGATTACGAAAATTTTTCTTGTCTTGTAAAATCTTGTTCATATCAAGGCCATCGTTCACCATTCGGCTGTAGAACTTAGCTATTGTCTCTTGCAGTTCTTTAGGGCATTTCCCGGGAGGTTCTGGAGGTATCGACACTCCGTCCTGGGAGTCGTCGGGGTCGGAGCGAGGGATCGCCTCGTCAGTGTCAGTCTCCATGGAGAGCCGCCGCATGTCGTCCTGATTCTCGCCGCCCGGCGAAGGAGGTTCATCGTCCGACACTATGGTATCGTCCACGTATGAAACTAACCTCCTTTTTGGTGAAACGGGTGCCGACGATGGTTTACTAACATCTTCTACTTTTTTGGGGCTAACGGGGGCTGATTGCGTCTCCTTTGGTTCGTCTTTCTCAGGTGTGGGGTCTTCCATGTCCTCCTCACCCTCGGAGTCAGTGTAGGTCGCAGTAAGTGACGCTAAAGCTTGCGAAGTCATGTTGATTTTCTAGCGCGCTTTCCTTAAACCTTATTGTTTTATTTTCTATGCAATTTGAAGTATATTGAGTAAACCTTGCACAAACTAGAAACTAAACTAGAAACCATTAGGCAGATAATTTTTTTGGATGCTTTGTCAAAATAAATGTCAATCTCTTTGTTGTTGTTTTTGGTAATCGCCAAAAGGCAGGCAAAGGTTGAGCCATTCAGCCTTGCCTTTTTCTTCTCATTTTTAAGTTTGGCAACCAAGCCTAAATTAGGGCTAATTTCTGACAGTGTCGAGTTATATTATAGTTTCCAGTCACAATAAATCACATTCACATTATTTATAGTCCTCAGTCAGTCACCGTCTTCTTTCATGGGTGTTCATCTTTATTGGGTAAAATACCACCAAAAATACACATTAAAACTCAAAATACACAATGAAAATAAAAATCAAAACGCAACGTCGCTCTGCAAGTCCCCGCCAAAAAGTCTTTATTTCGAGTTGTTTTTTTTTATTTTTGTATCTTTAACAAAGAATTTGGATATGCGTTTATATCATGTTTATATAGTCACAAAATAAGTCAATTCATATAGTCCGCACTGTCAGTCCATGGTACAAGCGTTACAAAGAAAAAATAAAATTTCCAAATTTAATTTAATTATATTAAAATAATAAGGAATTAATATTCAAATTATTAAAGATAAAATAAATTCTATGTACAGCATGCCCAGGAGGATCTCCGCATGTGTGCGAGCTACTGGAGGAGTTTTATTACATTCAATAAAAACCTTCTATTGATAAAAATTTTGTATAGTGTTTGTTAAACAATTTTTTGTTTCATCTCTGTAACTGTCTGTCAGAGATGAAAAAAAAAATTATAAATTACTCTATTTTTGTTATAAAAAAAAGTATTATTTTTTAATTTCAAACAATGTAGGTATATCTATTTAAAATAAGAAATAACGTTACATTGTTTCTTGCGTTTCTTGATAAAGTTTTTTAATAATATATCAGCTTTTGCTAGTGATCACAATCTTTTTTATATGTGTATGTTGCGTGACAGGAGTCGGTTGGCTCGCTGAGCCGACCACTTCCGACCGGTATTAATCTATATTATATGTGAATCCAAAACACACAGCATTTTATGAAGAAGCATCTACAGATATTTACCATATTAAGCATGAAATTGTATACTTTACCTCTTCTCTCTTATATTACCTGTCTCTTTCACGCACAGCAGAGCGCGACATGTACCTGAACTGGAGCGCACCTGTGAACTCATAGCATGTACATATTTGCCGCTGAAAGCATGCAAATTTTTTTCGTACTATTTTTTATTAAATAATAGTGATTATTTCTTCGATTTCAAGTAAAAAATCTCTAGTTTGTGTCAAGATAGAGTTATTGTAAAAGAATGAGAGATCATTCTATGTTAAAATACCGAAGATTCTGCGGGTAAGAACGGTGTTTATGTAGGGTCGGATGTTGCTATTTCAGTAAAAAGCAACCGACTCGAAGCCGCACTGGTGTCTCCAGGTATTGAAGGCATCTTCTTCATCTTCGGAAGATGAAGAGGGCAAACCCTTACCACCTCTAAATGGACGCCGTAAGTAAAATCAACTTGACACACAACAATTGACTCTATAATGAATAAAGTTAAATATTTCCGGAATTTTGGCTCAATTACCGTAGAAGATTACTTCCACCACATAAAATTCGTATTTGAGTCTGCAGAACCCAGTAACCAAGTTGAGCAATTAACTTTTCCAGCCTCCTTACTTAGTTAATCATTGTATGAGAACACTATTTTCAATCAGGTAATTAAAATTCTCACTTTGAAGAAAAGGAGGGAATTCCCTCTGCGAAGAAGTAGAGGCTTGAAAAGGTTAAATCAACTTCAGCATGTTGATATACAAATGTGGAGAGGCAAACGGTACAAGTCTTTATCTAGGATTATTCAGCTACACCAAGTTTTGTTGCATTAAAAATTAAGCAAGAATTAAGCCATTTTTACAAAATAAAAAGATGTTTTAGCTTCTGCTGAATATATGTCAACAGCTTTGACTAATAATTAAGTACGGGAAGAACAACAGGAACTTTTAAAGCAGGGTTTGTAGGATCTCATTAAACTAGGGTGCAAGAACCCAAATGACTGTTTGAAAAGATGTCTGGGCTACTGGGGCCAGACTCCAATTGATAAGTGCATAGACAAAATAATACAATTTATTTGTGGCAGAAGGTAAGTAAATTATAGTCAAATGTTAAAAGTCCTTTTGTGGGACTTTCCTACAGGTGCCAATTACCTTTCTTTCAGTCACATGAAGATTCCCAGAGATGGTTGAATAAACCAGAATTTAATAAGGTACAAGATGTCCCTTGTTCTTTATTATATTGAACTGTGTCCAGTTACATTAGATCCTCTACATATTACAAACATAATAGATAGAGATAAATTACTAAGGCCTCATAAGGCCTCCCACTAACATAACATAATAAAACAATGCCTAGCAAAATCAGAAACAATATGAAAATATATTAAGCAACCTAGCATTCGGAGGAGGATGCTTGAAGCACCATGCACAGGCATGGGAGGAGCTTGGTGCAAACCAATTTATTTTAAACATCATTAGTTGTAGTCGCAGTCCTTTCATAACAAAACTCCTATATTTAAAACCCCTTTTTACTAAGGAAGTTCAACAAAGGGATTCCTATAGAAATAACATTAGTAAAAGATAATAATAATTATTATAATAATCTAATTGAGGACTTACAAGAAAAAGTATTTTTGTAAGTGCAAAAAAACTGGGGGGGGGGAGAGTGCATACCATATTCGACCAATGAGTTTTCACTCAACAGACTAGTAACCAGGCATTTCTAGACAGTGTCTTATACAGATGTGGCCGAATTCTTAGAGGAAAACAATTTGATGGCAAGAATAGACCTGCAACAGGCCTATTTTTATTTAACAATAGCAGAGTCACGCCATCAATTCCTAAGGGTTTACTATAAGAACCAAGTACTAGCCAGTACTTTTGCAAAGGATATGATCTTGCATACAACGGAGTATTAGTAAATAAGAATCTTACTTAGACTACATCCTAGTCAATCAGGACAGAGGCTGGCTACAGAATCAGGTCTCGGAGACTTTCAATATTCTAAAAGTTCTAGGTTGCCATCTCAATTACCAGAAGTCTGTCACAACACATTTGCAAGAGCAGGAACATTTGTGAAACACGTGCCTTTTGTGAAACACCAATAGGTGCACTCCAAAGAAAAGGGAACTGTGCTATAAGACAATAGACATACCAAGTACAAGAGAGTGACCCAGACTTTACTAGGACTCCTCAATTTTACAATCATTACTACCCCAGGAGGGTACTAACGGCTAACACAATGGTTCTTGAGAAGCTTCACTCCTCAAAAAATAAGAGAGAATTCTCTCCTCCAGCATCAGGAACTATGATGGTGGCAGATTGTCATAACTCACAGTTTAGTAGCACTGCTCAGGAAAGAGGAGACACAATTCTTAACCACAGACGCAGCGGATGCGAGCTGGGGTACTCACCACAATGAGAGGTAACTAAAAGGCAAATGGTGTGCTCACTACAGGTTGTGGCACTTAAATGTAAACAACTGTTTGTGGTGTACAAATTTTTATGATGCGTTAGGTTCTCACCAATAGTTTCTCATATTCTAGTACAATACGACAAGACGCCCGAAGCGCATATAGGAAACAAGGGCGGCCTTGCAGTCCCTAGTCTTATTGAAATTAACGACAAAGCTCGCAGAGCTCACTGAAGTGCTAAATATATCGCTCTTGGCGGCGTACCTCTCGGGGAGATACAACGGCATAGCCGACCGCCTGTCCAGAAGCCGACAAGTGCCGGAACGGCACTTGTTGCCCCCGGCCTCGGGGGCCGTATTCAGAATTTGGGGCGTACCAAGTATGGACCTATTCGCGTCAAAGGAAACCGATCACCTCTCCCAGAACCGACCAGTGCCGTAATGGCACTTGTTGCCCCCGGCCTCGGGGGCCGTATTCAGAACTTGGGGCGTACAAAGTAGGGACCTATTCGCGCTAAAGAAAGCCGATCACCTCTCCCAGAAACAACCTGTGTCGTAATGGCACTTGTTGCCCCCGGCCTCGGGGGCCGTACTCAGAATTTGGGGCGTCACAAGTATCGAGCTATTCGTGCCAAAAGAAGCCGATCTCCTGTACAGAAATCGACCAGTGCCGGAATGGCATATGTTGCCCCGGCCTCGGAGGCCTTACTCAGAATATGGGGCATACCAAACATCGACCTAGTCGCGTCAAAAGAATCTGCAGTTGTAGACATTACAGAGGATTCCAGGAGATGGGTCAGCCCATAGAAATATCATAAGTATGGTCAGCCATTTTATTTTTATTAATTTTTATATTACGACGCGTTCAGTCAACCTTCTTGGAAGTTTGCGTTGGCATGAGTATTTCCACCATCCAATATAATGCCACTGGTGCTGCCCCACGTAAACTCCGCGACAGGGATGATAACTACTTTATTGCCTTTAGAGAGCTTTAGTGTCAAGCAAGTTTTTCTTCCATCCAAGATCATAGTAGATCTTTGTATGATGATATTGTAAAGCTTCTTTTCAGGAGATTTAATTTTCCATTACTGTGTCGTGAGATGTTAGGTATGTTTTATCTTGATACTGGTTCTGCTAGAACCTTCTGATCAGTTAGCCTAGATCAGTCAGATGCCAGGTTTCTAGATAAGTTACAGCTTATGGACAAACTGGCATATAGATTATACTCCTACATAGAGGAGCAATATTCACTTATTCAGCTAGTAATAGGGTCCTGTTTGGCACCCTTTGGGTACGGAACCCTAAAAATTTCATAGTACTAAGAATTACACAAAGACAAATTCTTTGTATATTGTTTTGAAAGCTATATAAACCGCAGACAAAAAAGATTTATGTCTGTGATATAAGCCCACCAGAGAAGGAAGCACCCATGTGGAAACAGAACTGCTTTTTGACTGACTTAATAATACTCTGATCAACCAAATATTGTTTGATACTGTTAGATGAAGAACAACAATGCCTTCATTTCAAGGAATTCATGACATAATTCATGACTTTCAGAGTTGTCTAATGATAGTTGATAATGATGACATTAATAAAGATTAATAAGTAGAATAATATTTAGGCCAAAATTTGGCTCAAAAACAGACAGTGCTGATAAAGACCAATCGGGTTGGTTATTGTAACAGCACCTGCACATGCCCGGTACAAAATAAAAAGCAGAGATGATAAAGAGACATAAACATTTTTATATCATTGATGGGCACACTTAAATCAGCTACTCAAACTATGATAGCAAGTGAGATTAAAAGCTGGTATAAATGCTTCACCAGGCAGTGTGCGACTAACAATCTTTAGTATCTCGCTCTAGAAGCTTTTTAGAAACTAGATCATTAGAACAGAATCCTACTGTCGTGCCATAGATAGAAAAATAGAGTTTAGTCCAATTAAAAATAATAAGGATAAACTTTTAGATAATTGTTAGATTTTTTGTATTACAATTTTCTTTTAAATTATTAATACTGCATACTTGATGTATGTTATTTTGATCTTGGAATGATTTCTAAGTAATTTATATTTTTTTTTTTTTTTAATCTTAAGATATCTTAGTAGAATACTTATCAAGTATTTTCTTAGGCTACCTACTAATAATTTTAATTCATGAGGCTTTGCTTCAAGAAGTTCCCTTAAGTTTTTGATAAGGTACTTACATAATAAAATAAGATGTTTATACAAACATTACTTGTAATTTGAGATATTGAATTTATAACTTTGTCCTTTATTATCATTAATTAAAGGACATTTAAAGATATATTATTAGATATAATAATAATGAATACATGAATGAATATGCATAATTTATTATAACATTGAGAGCATATTTAAATTTATTTATTTTCACATAGCATTTGTATGTACTCTTTCACCAGCAGATAACAAACAAGTCTTCATAAAATGCTGTATGTTTTGGATTCACATATAATAAGACTGTTTTGCACTCCAACAAAACAGTTATTATGTGTGTGAAAAAACACACAGCATTGGAGCAAGGCTCTTGCCGGTGATGAATGGAAGACTATGAGTTCACAGGTGCGCTCCAGTTCAGGTACATGTCGCGCTCTGCTGTGCGTGAAAGAGACAGGTAATATAAGAGAGAAGAGGTAAAGTATACAATTTCATGCTTAATATGGTAAATATCTGTAGATGCTTCTTCATAAAATGCTGTGTGTTTTTTCACACACATAATAACTGTTTTGTTGGAGTGCAAAACAGTCTTATTATATCGGTTCTGCCGCGCTACGCACGCTCCGACGATAGGACGCCCCGTCTCTCGCGTCAGGCCGTCGCTCGGAATGTCTGTTAGCAACATTACTAGCATTATATTTCTAAATTTTTTTTTGTTGTTTTGCTTTGCGTATGCTGTGTGGCATTGGTATGGAAGTGGCAATGGCAACATTCGTCGTAGTATCTCTACCTAAGGTGCGTTCGAATTGGGGTATGGTAGCAAAAATAACAGTCCAAAATGCCAAAAACGATCACAACTGGCGTTCGATTTGGAAAGTTGTGGGCGAAATTGGCGTTTTGAACTGTTTTCGTTCACCGTTCGTTTTGCTTGGAAACAGTTAAAAACGACATCGTGAACTGCAAATTTTGACCCACCTCCGAGGCAGGGTCGTTTGTGATCATATTTTGACATCTTTGAATCTGACAGATAAGTTTCGGAAAATTCATACGGGAAGCGAAAATTCTAATTTTTATTGTAAAATTTTATAAAAATACTAACAGGCAAGAGAATAATTTGTTAGATTAACTTTGTTTAATTATTAACTGAAGGAAAAAGGTAGTTTGAGACAAGTGACAAGCAGGCGATGAGCATGCAAATGCATGCATGTATCTAATCGTTCGATTTGGGACATATCGTTTGTGGCAAAAGTTGCAAAATTGTTGAAATTTTCCAATTCGAACGCTTAAACAAAAATGCCCATTTTGAAACTGTTAAAAACGACATCACTCCAATTCGAACGCACTACTAGTCTGTGATGGTAACGTTGCTCGCTGAATGAAACGATCAAACCACAGAGATAACAAGAACAAAAAATTGACATAACACTGACTGACGATATGACGATTGGCGAATTTGTCAAACGATGGGGGTGTTGTGTTGGAAATCGTGCATATAAAATTTAGTTATCTTATTAATTATTTTATGATACATACAATATGAAATAGATTTTACAATCTTCGATTGTGCAACTAGAATAATGGCTACGCAGCCGAGTGACAACACAGAGTTTCCGCCCGAGATAATTCTGAAGCCCTTGGCTCTGATCGGGCTCTCGGGACTCGACGCCGTGAACAATGCAGTGCACAAGGAGATATGGGACGCGTTCTCCAACAACCGTCGCGCTGACCGCACGCCCGTTCGCTTCAAACTGCTCAACAACACTTTCGAATTTCCCGTTGTGAAGCCCAAGAGAAACTCCTACGAATGGTACATACCTAAAGGAATTCTCAAGAAAAACTGGATCCATAAACGCGTTTCACTGATACCCGCTGTGGTCGTCATATTTTACGACATGGATTGGAATGATCCACAATGGAATGAGAAAATCATCGAATGCGCATCCAAAGTGCAGTCCATCCGCGCAGCGGTGGAGGGCCACGCCACTCGCGTCGCCGTCGTCGTGATACAGAGCCGCCTCTCCCCTCCACCCTCCGAGTACATGCTAGGCGCCGAGAGGGCCCAGGCCTTGTGTGCCGCTTGTGAGATACAGTCCAAGTCACTGTTTGTTCTTCCTCACAGCGAACACCTTATGGGGTACATAATCCGTCTGGAAAACGCATTTTATGACATTGCGCAGAACTACTATCATCATGAAACTAAAAACATAAAGCAGCATAGAGATCACCTTAACAAAACTACTCATCAGTATTTGTTTGTTCGTCACCAGTTCAAGTTGGGCTACCTCAATGAACTGAAACAAGACTTGAGCACGGCACACAAACACTACATGCATGCCTACAATAACTTGCTGGAGACACGGACCGTAGATACCAACATTCATGAGGTGAGGACGGTCGCTGGCTACATTAATCATAAACTATGCAAGTTACTGTTTGCGCTCAACTTACCTAGAGATGCTATAGCTCAACTGAAATCTCACATTGAAAGGTACAAGAACAGGATTGGTTCCACTGAACTGCTGTTTGAACATTATGCTTGGATTGCCAGGCAGTACAGTGCCTTTGGGGAGTTGTTTGATGAAGCAATCAGAGCTGGACTTCCAGCCATTCAATCTCAACATCCTGGCTTTTACTACCAACATGCAGCTCAATTCACAGTTAAAAGGCGGCAAGCGATGAGATCAGTCTGCACTGAAGCCTTGCAATATCCCCCACCACCAGATCCTTTGGAAGGAATTGTGGAATTTTATGGTCAAAGACCCTGGCGTCCCGGAAGACTCAGTGCTGATCCTCATGAACCACAGAAAGAGCAAGCGGCTGTGTCAGCATTGCAATATAATGAAAGGGTTTTCAATCACTCTGCAGTGATAATCAGTTTCCTAGGATGTGCTATTTCACAGTTCAAAACATTCCATTCTCCAAGGATGAGGAAACAACTGGTGGTGGAAATGGCCAATGAATATTATTACTCAGCTGATTATGGTAAAGCTCTAACTTTGCTAAGTCATATGCTTTGGGATTACAGGAGAGAAAAGTGGTGGTTCCTTGCATCACATGTATTGAATCGTGCATTGCAGTGTGCTTATCTGTCAGCTAAAATTCAAGATTATCTTCAGCTTTCCATTGAAGCACTCTCAAAACATATACATGTGCCAAACAATGATAAAGATAGAATATTCAGGAATATTATGTCTGTTCTAAATTTAAATATTCCTGGTCCTGAGCCAGAACTGCCAGCATCCTCGCAGAGTAAAGCTCTGGAGCTATGGCAGATGGCTATAGAGAAAGAGTTACTGACAGTTCCTGTTGATATGGCCAATATATCCAGTTTTTTAGAAGTTAAGCCCAAATTCAAGCAGCAGAGATACAGAATGGATGACATTATAGAAATAGAGCTGTATGTAAGGCTCTCATATGCCACAACACTTGAAGTGAAGAAAGCTTTCATAACTCTGTCTAGTCACACTGAAACAATTGAGATCCCAATAACTGACAATGCTAATAGCACAATTTTCCTGGATGGAGGCAAAGTAAAGAGGTTTTTATGCCAGTTCAAGTCAAACCCACATGACAGTGGATCAGATTTGCACATAAAAAATGTGTCATTTGAGCTTGATTCAGATAAGAAGAGAAAGTTAGTGCTCAATTTCAAAATAGATGAGAATAAGTCATCAGAGTCTACTATACATCCAGAATTATTACACTTTATAATGAGTCCTAAAACAGATTACGAATTTGATTGTATTGTGCCTTTAACAGTAGCTGCTATAACTCCGAGAGACTGCAAGCTGTCAATGACAGTCACAAGTTTGAGTCCTGCTCTTCAGGGTGAATGGTTCCCCACAACCTTTACCATTATGAATGATGAAGATAACATTGTAAATGATGTACAAATTTCACTCTCTTTATTAAGCTCTCCAGATAATCCAAACCCTGACTCTGTTACAGAATTGAGTTTAATAGTAGGGGAGCCCCAAGCACAGCCATTGAAATTATCAGTTGGTAATATCTCCAAGTTGTCAAGTCACTCTAACACATTTTATTTGAAAGCTAATAGATCGGCTACAGCAACTGTGCAGATAAAAGTAGCTTACATCATAGATCTTCCAGAAATATCTAAATTAGAATGCACAAAAGATTTTACAACCAAAATAACAGTAATTAAACCTTTTGAAGTAAGCACTAACTTTGTAGGCATGAATTTCAAACCTATTTCAAAATGCTTCATAGGAGACCCATTTGTTGTGATGCCCCAAATTAAAATACTAAGTCCATGGGACCTATTGATAGTAGACACAGATTTGGAGGTAGTAGATTGCTTCAGACATACTGACATAAGCAAACCTTCATCATGTATCAGTAACCTAGAAGTGGCTGAAAAAAATGTAGCTTCTGATGCAGTATGTATACAAGCAAAGTACAAACCTAAAGATAACCCTACCAGAGTTGGCTTATACAACATTACTTGGCGGCGGAAGGACAACACAGAGGGACATTGTGTTATGAGTAGCACAGCTTTATCTGGTCTTCAAATAGATGACTGTCCAATATTTATCGAAGTTGATTATCCAGAGGTTGTAGAGTTGTTGACATCAGTGCCACTCAAGTGTAGGTTGACTGGAAAGTCAAATAAACCAATTAGACTTAGCCTGTCTGTGGAAGGTACTGATGCTTACATGTTCTCAGGATACAAGAAAATGTCAGTAACTGTACCTCCAAGGGGTAAGGTGGAGCTATGCTACAACATCCACCCACTAATTGCTGGTAACACCACACCACCAAGGTTAAAAGCCACTATTATAGGTGATAACTATAGCCAAGATGTAGTAAATGAAATGTTTGATAAAATCTTTCCACAGAATATATTTATTATGCCTAAGTACAATAAATGAATTTTATGTACCTAGTGTAAAAGCTTCACTATATTATATTATAAAGAAAATGTAAATAGTTATGAACAAAAATATTTAAGTTATATTATGTAGTTACCTTGTAATTTTAACTAATAAATACAGTTACTTGTTATTTCATGCCTATTATTAATTAATAACTGTTCTAAGTTAGCTTTATAAATAACTTCCTATGGTAATGTGTATGTCACAATGATTAATAACTAGTGATTGTGTTCATTTGAGAATGCTCATACTTTTTTTTTACAGGCATAATGTAAAAGTACCAAAAATCTCTGTCAAGTTGTATTTTTACCATAACTTGACTACCCTGTTATATTAATGTCTATTACTGAGTCAACATGGCCATCATAGTGTGCAGGTAGTTTTGAGTTTGGTTAATACAACGCTACAACTAACTTGTCTCTTAGATATGGATGCAGTAGGGACACATAAATCATTATAGAACTATTTTATAAAACTTTATTGATTTAATTACAAAACTAATCTTTACGCAGTTCAAACTTCTCTTCTTGAATGCCGTTAGCTGTTATTATCAATATGTAGATGGAGTCTCCCGTGTAGATGTCACGTTCTGCTGCACTAATGAACACATCTTTGAGTAGTGCTAACGCCTTCTCTCTGGACAATGGAACTTCAGTGACATTTTGCATATTCTTTAATCCTATTTGGTTGTCGAGAAGGGGCTGCAGTTGCGCGCCAGCAGAGCCCCCGGCGCGATAGTTGGAGCGCTCGCAGTGTCCGATCGGATCGTAACTGTACACGCAACCTTTGCCTTCGGCGTCGAGCCCCGCCAACACGTTCGATATGTAGTACGGGAAGAAACGCTTGTAATATAACATCGTGGACAGCATCTGAGCGACTGCAGGCGTTGTCATGGCCTTGTTGTGCTCGTGCTCGTACATTTGCATTCGAGCTTGTAGGAGGCGCGTCAGGGTAAGTGTGTCGCACCAACATCCTGTCGCTCCGAGCACTGTTCGATCGGCTAATTTGAAAAGTTTCTTCTGCTCCCTCGTGTAGATGGAAAATCCAGTGCTTAGACGCGTATCGGCGCCGATCACGGCGTAGTCTTCGCCGGCGATCGCCACTACACTTCCTCCATTATCGGCATAGGGCTCGAAACGAACCTGCTTCGCACCCGGTACTGCATATTCAGGAAAATTATCGCTTACACTCAGCATTCTGATTGTTATATTTTAAACGGACAGAACTAAAGTTTAGTAATGGCAAAAAAACTTATACGACGAGCAAGTGGATAATACCTACGTAGGTAGTGCTAATCTAACGAAAACGAACCGACCAACCAACAATGAATTAGTGACATGACATGCAGAAAATCAATTACATTGACAGTGACACTGACAGCTAGAAGCGGAGTGCGGGGTGGTCAGTAACTAGTAGTGCGTTCGAATTGGAGTGATGCGTTTTTAACAGTTTCAAAATGGGCATTTCTGTTTATGCGTTCGAATTGGAAAATTTCAACAATTTTGCAACTTTTGCCACAAACGATATTTCCCAAATCGAACGATTAGATACAAAAATGACATTTCCATGCTGATCGCCTGCTTGTCACTTGTCTCAACCTACCTTTTTCCTTCAGTTAATCATTAAACAAAGTTAATCTAACAAATTATTCTCTTGCCTGTTAGTATTTCTATAAAATTTTACAATAAAAATTAGAATTTTCGCTTCCCGTATGAATTTTCCGAAACTTATCTGTCAGATTCAAAGATGTCAAAATATAATCACAAACGACCCTGCCTCGGAGGTGGGTCAAAATTTGCAGTTCACGATGTCGTTTTTAACTGTTTCCAAGCAAAACGAACGGTGAACGAAAACAGTTCAAAACGCCAATTTCGCCCACAACTTTCCAAATCGAACGCCAGTTGTGATCGTTTTTGGCATTTTTGACTATTATTTTTGCTACCATACCCCAATTCGAACGCAACTATTGTTAGACAGTTTATAAATTCCAAATTCGACTTTTTGGCGGGAACTTGCAGAGTGACGTAGCATTTGATATAACAGAGTGCGTTTAGCGCGATAATGGAACGTATTATCAGTCTGAGAATAAAAGAATTATGTTTAACGAAACTACTTCTATATTTTTTCATTTAGTTAAGTGACAAGACAATGACTATAAACAGCACTGTTGCTAGGCTACAACACTTTCCCTCAGTTAACTAAGCCAAGCTCTCCTCTGAGATGCGTGAATGTTATCCTTGGAAGTGGTTTTGTGAGAATATCCGCGATTTGTTCAGAGGAACTCACTCTTCTAACTACTAGTACATTATCTGCAACTTGCTCACGCACAAAGAAGTGCCTCAAACGAATATGTTTGGTTCTCTTATGAAACTCAGGGTTGTGAGCTAATTTTACTGCAGCTTCATTGTCGACGCTTAAATTTGGTACTGAGCTGAGCGTGGTCAATTCTTTGAATAGCCTTGTAAGCCACACCATTTCTCTTGCAGCTTCGCTTGCGGCGATTAGCTCTGCTTCTGTTGTTGAAATAGAAAACGGAAGCCTGTCGTTGGCTTAGCCACGATATCGCTCCTCCTGCGTAACGACACAATACTCCGGTTGTAGAGCGTCCTGTGCTGAGATCTCCTCCGTGATCAGCATCACTAAAAGCATCTAAGTATTCCTTTCTTGCATTGGAATTATATTTTATACCATACGACATTGTGCCTTTTAGGTATCGCATAATCCTTTTGACTTTAAGCCAATCTGCTTTGGTAGGTGCTTCGAGCTTTCGTGACACTATACCTACTGCATAAGCAATATCAGGGCGAGTCGCAACCATTAGATAGGCCAATGCTCCAACTGCTTCTCGATATGGAAAGTGAGCATCGTCATCAGCTTTCCCTGTTTCAATAGTTTCTTTTTCTATAGGGGTTGAAATTGGATTACAATTCATCATTCCAAACCTCTCTAATACTTTCTTAGTATATGCTTCTTGTTTCAGTATGATTGAACCATCACATTTCAAAATCTCCATACCCAGATAGAATGTAGCTGATTTCGTAGTTATCTTTATTCTTTGTTTAAGATCATTAAGAAATTCTTCTGCCATCATTTGATCAGTTGCAGCTATGAGACCGTCATCAACATAAAGTGATAATAAGAGTTTCTTGTCTCCTTGTCTCTTTATGTACAGACATGTATCTGCACAACTTTGTTTAAATCCTAGTTCTATTAGAATTTCATGAAAACAGTGATTCCAACATCGTGGTGCTTGTTTCAAACCGTAAAGACTCCGATTAAGGCGACAAACTCTCTCCGTACCATCTTCAAAGCCTTCGGGTTGTTTCATATATATCTCTTCTGTTATTTTTCCGTATAAGAATGCTGTCGTTACATCAAACTGTACAAGGTAAAGATTTTCTGATGCAGCAACACTTAAGAGGGAACGAATAGTAGCCATTCTTGCTACTGGGCTAAACGTCTCTTGATAATCGATGCCTTCTTTCTGTCGAAATCCCTTCGCCACTAAGCGTGCTTTGTAACGTTCGATCATGCCATCACTGTTCCTTTTCAGCTTGAATACCCACTTGCAAGGTATGCATTTCTTATTGGCTGGTAAATTTTTAAGAGTCCAAGTATCATGCTCCTTTAAAGATGATAGTTCTGCCTTCATTGCAGACAACCACTTTTCTTTATTGTTACTGTTAACAGCCTGTTTAAAAGTTACGGGTTCTTCGCATAATACATGGTATAATGAGGTTACATAATCGTTGAATTTTTCTGGTCTTTTGAGTGAAGATCGATCACGCAGATCATACCTCTGTTCTTGACTTTGGTTGATACTGTCATGAAACTCGTCATCTCTGATATTATCATCTTCATCACAATCTTCTCTCTCTAATTCAAGCGATTCTCTTGGTTCTTCTGGCAACGGATCATAGACATTATCAGTTTCTAATTGAGCTTCTCTCTCTGGCTCAATAGGTTCTATATCGTCATTTGTAAGTTCCAATGGCTCTGTTGAATTTATATCATCTTCATTTGTACGTTCCACTATGATTTCATCTCTAGAAGTATTGCAATCCTGTGACACTTTCAGTTGAAATTCATTTATCGCGTTTTCATTACCTGTCTCAGTTTTTGCATCTTCTGATGATAGAGGTGATTCATCGAAAATGACGTCTCTCGACCGAACAAGACGATTTTTCTTGCCGTCAGTAATCCAAACTCTGTAGCCGTCTTCATCATATCCGATAAGATATCCTTTAATGGCTTTCTTGTCCATTTTTTTTCGTTTTTGTTTTGGAATATGTACAAAACATCTGCTCCCTATTATTCTGAGATGTTTTATGTTCGGCTTTTTTCCAAACCAGACTTCGAAAGGGCTCTTGCATTCTATTCTTGATGCACCTGTTCGATTTAGTATATAGGCCGATGTGTTTATCATTTCAGCCCATAGTTCTTGTGGAAGTGGCTCGTGCGCGTACATGAGTGACCTTCCAGTCTCGACAAGAGTTCGGTTTTCGCGCTCACTACACCCATTTTGCTGTGGGGTATAAGGCATAACCAACCTTTGCTTGATACCATGTTTATCTAAAATATGTTTGACACTCGTGTTGTCGAACTCTCCTCCGTTATCGCTCAGAATAGTTTTAATTGTATGGCCTTGAGTTTTGACCGACTGAATCATAATTTCAAGTTTGTCTTTAACTTCACTCTTATTGCGCATGAAATAAACCATTCGATAGCTAGAGTAATCGTCTTTAAAAAGTACATAATATTGAAACTTGGTACAGCTTTGTTTAAATGGTCCACAGACGTCAGTGTGGATTAATTCTCCGGGTTCGGTTGCTCTCGTTCTCGTACTGAACTTTAATCTGTGAGCTTTCCCATAAACGCAGCCTTCACACGTATCTTTATCCAAAGGTAGATCGATATCTAACTCTCTTTTGATAACTGCCTTGACATGCCTCTTATTCTGATGTCCAAGTCTTTCATGGTACAGTTGTAAAGTGGCTGTAGACAGGCATACTTCGATTGGTTGAGCTGGTTGTACATTCTGAACATCTAACTTGTACAGACCGCCTCCGCGACACCGCCTTCCAATTAAGCAAATATTGCCGTTGATGCTCATTTCACATATGTCTATCCTGGACGTGAACAGTATATTTGGATTGCTATCGTGTGCCGCTAGTACTGAAAATAAGTTTTTCTTGATCTCTGGAACGTACCACACATCTTGTAGAGTAATCATATTCGTGTTCGACTTAATGATGATAGATCCTTTTCCTTTAGCACATATGGTTTTTCCATCGGCTGTAGTTACTTGGTGGGTCACATCAAAAGGTTTGAATGTCATGAATAGATCATTTCTGTTTGTGATATGGCTGGTCGCTCCGTTATCAATGAACCAGTTTTCTGTGTCACATTCAATCGCAAATGTTTGTGTATTAAGTGACATCAATAACATGTTTGCTCCTTGATTTGTAGGATGAGAGACTTTTGAAGTAGTATTCTTGGGTGGTTTTCCGTCTTGGATCCATTTTGTACAATCTCTTACACGGTGTCCTACCTCATGACAATAATTGCACTTCAATTTCTTATCCTTCAACTTCTTATGCTTATTAGAAGTGCTTGCTGATAAAACTTCCTGATCAGGTAACTTTTTATTTGACAAAGCTCTCTCATAAGCACATAGATGAGTAGTCAGGTTCTCTACAGTCCTCTCAGTTTTCGACATTAAAAGCCAACTGCTGCAGAATGCAAAATATTCTTCACTAAGAGTATCTAAGATTTTACAAACAAGTAGCAATTCCGGTAACTCGTTAGATTTATCTTTAACAATTTCGATATTTAAATCGTTCCAGATATTCTTCAGTTTCGACATGTGACTTGCTACGTCGTCTGATGGATCTCGTTTAGCTCCAAAGAATTTCATACATAAATCATAGGACTTATCTTCACAACTGCCGTCGAACAGCCGGTGTAGTTCCTGCCAAACTTCTCGAGGTGTGTTGAATCTCATCACTTTCTTTAAGGTTTCGTCGTTCATATTGGTTGTAAGGATCAACAGAGCGCTGCTTTCTGCCTTCATGAATTTCGCTAAGGCCGATTCATATGCAGAAATTTGTGCGTCACCTGCGCCTTCTAGCAACACGGGCTTGGTATATTTTCCATCTATTACCTCCATAGCATGTTCTGTGCCACGTAATAAAATAGAAACTTTGTACCTCCATGTCTCCCAATTATTTTTTCCTTCTAGCAGACCGATCTTCACTTTTGCAGAAATAGATTCCATTTTAATAGCTAACAGTCCATAACCTGATATAACAGAGTGCGTTTAGCGCGATAATGGAACGTATTATCAGTCTGAGAATAAAAGAATTATGTTTAACGAAACTACTTCTATATTTTTTCATTTAGTTAAGTGACAAGACAATGACTATAAACAGCACTGTTGCTAGGCTACAACAGCATTTTCATTTTTATTTTCATAAATTTGTGTATTTTGAGTTTTATTGTGTATTTTTGGTGGTATTTTACCCAATAAAGATCATCCATGTGCACCAGTGAAGTGAAATGAAATGAATTATGTGTATCGTGACTTTTCAAGTTGCCTCAAAATGTCCGTGTAGAGTTTTAGTACAATGACCACCATTGTAGTAAAACATGACTTTTATGGACGGTGACTGACTGAGGACTATAATGTGAAGTGATTTATTGTGACTGAAAACTATAATATAACTTGACACTGGCAGAAATTAGCCCTAATTTGGGCTTGGTTGCCAAACTTAAAAATAAGAAGAAAAATTACTCTGTGGGTCGCAGTTGTCATTTATTTGTCAAATTGTTGTTTCTGTACCTAAACACGACCGTTTTTTTTTTTGGCGGGAACTTGCAGAGTGACGTAGCATTTTCATTTTTATTTTCATAAATTTGTGTATTTTGAGTTTTATTGTGTATTATTGGTGGTATTTTACCCAATAAAGATCATCCATGTGCACCAGTGAAGTGAAATGAAATGAATTATGTGTATCGTGACTGTTCAAGTTGTCTCAAAATGTCCGTGAAGAGTTTTAGTACAATGACCACCATTGTAGTAAAAATGACTTTTATGGACGAAAAAAAACAGACTTGGCGTTCGCCTTTTGAACTTGAATATATTATGAACAAATGAAAATAAGACTAGGCTGTATGGCTCAGACCTTTGCCTGCCTTTTGGCGAATATTATAAACAACAACAACTAAACACGACCTAGGTTACCTAGGTATCCTGTGAATTTTATTGTGTTATTGTATTGTATACCTACTCTTATACTCTATGCATATTATGCTTACTTATAGGGACAAGTTTTAAAACAAGTTTGATTAAATAACACGTGGCCGCACTTAATAATATATTATGTGATAACATGATAAATAATGGACTTTGGCATCAATCATTAATCTACAATTAAGTTTCTATAATTATTACCTAACTGCTACATACCTTCCTTGCTATAATAAAGATGACAATAACATAAGTAGGTACTTGTACCACAAGCATAAAAACACTACACTTGCTGGAGGGAGATATAAGTTAACTACCTTGGCTTCCAAATACTATCATTATGGTAAATGTATGGAATAATAATAAGTTACATTTTATCAGTATTTGAAAGCTTGTTCATAATTTTATACTGGTGTTCCAGTCCCTGCACATGCTGGTTTGGAGATATTACCACCTTGGACTACATCATGACTCCATTGTGATCAAACACATGTTTATTTATGATTAAACCCATTCATATTTAATCTGTCAGTTCTCGCGAGGGACGCGCATCCTATTATAACAATTTATGTCATTGTTATTTTTTAACTGTGAGCGAAACTATTAATATCAGTAATTGTATCTAATGTCTGCGTCATATTCTGTTAACAGTTTATTTTTATTGTCACTATTGCACCTGTGCTCACAAATGTAGTTATTTTTATAATCTCCTATTCAAAGTCAAGTTATTATCACCCTTAGCCTGGCCGCGCACTAGGCAGCCGGGCTGTGGCAGCCACTCGAACATATGACGGTGTATGGGAGCCCGCACACTAAGCAGCCTCGAAATCCTATCAATATCTTGTTTGCCGCAGCCTGGCTGCCTAATGCACGGCCAGGCTTACAACTTCAAGATATAGGTAAGTTGCAAAGATAAATAAAAACAAAAACTTTGTCAAAAATATATTTGTTATAACATATTAGAGGTCCTATATTTTAGACCAGTATAAAAAAACCCTTTTTCAATGTATATTTTTCATACCTGTAGGTATTGTAACTTAATTTTATAATCAATTATCTTAGATAGTAAGTATAAAATAATTATCCAGTACCAACATAGGTAAACTAAATAAACTGATGAAGTACCAAAATAAATCAAAAGATTACACATATAAGAACAAATAAATGAAGAATTTGAGTAGGTATATTATTTAACATGATGAGTATACAAAAATTATGTTTTATAATTACCCAACTGTAAATAGTTGTTAAATTACTCAGAAACAATAGTCTGGACGTTGTAAGGGGAAAATGCTATTTAGCAATTTGCAATTGTTAGCTGCCCATGGAATAAAATCATCCTTTATAGCTACTATACATTCAAGAAGCATATAAGACTTGGAAATGTAATCCATTTCTTGTACTTCCTTCCCTGTTAGTAGCTCATACATTGCCACCAGACTGTGACTATCAGATACAACAAATGAGCGAAAGGCATCCAGTGAGTCTACACAAAGTAAATCATTGGGCAGATACCATTCTGCCTCATTGCTTTGAGCTTGTAGTATTGGGTAGTCAAATGAATCACCATTTTGCGCTATGAGGCATACAGGTTTGGGCAGGCTTTCTAAAAACATGTGTAGTTCTTCAATTATTTCATCGAAAGTTGGATCCTCCCGTCTAAAAGAGTCTCCCGTCTCAGGATCTATACGGAAATTCAGTGGAAACACATTGAACTTTGCTCCGCCTATCAATTCATCTGTCGATACCGCCAACAAACTCAATCTTGTAAGTTTAGTTCTATTATCTTCTTCATCTGGTAGTCCTGTTGTTCCTGATTTCCAAATTACGAAGGTGGCGATATCGGTCATTTTTATTTGTCAAAAACTTTGTAACGTAGGTAGGTACGTAGGTACGTATTGTATCTAAAATCAACAATGAATACTTATAAATTATAAGAATGTTTCAGGACTTACTGCACTTGCAAAACAGTAGTACACTCACTCAGAATATCTACAAGATGGGTGGGAAAAAAGACTAGGTAGGTACCTACCAACTACAACATGGAGGAAAAATGGAGGGAAATATCTGACCACAGAGTACTTTATATATACCTACTTGAAATATCTGACTGAGCTGATCAAAGACTACAATAGTATATATATATATATAATAAGTAGTATATAAAACTATGGAGTTGTGCAATGAAAGAATCATGGCGAGTTCCATACATTGATTTGTACAAAAAAATAAAACATTTTAAAGGGTTTTGAATCACTTCCAATGTTGAGATTACATTACCAGCAACATACTAATATACATGAAATATTTTATAAACCCCGCAAAACAGAACAACAACATGACGGTTTTGGTCGTGAATAGTCGCGATTCGCCGGCATGCCATGGAAATTCGCATTTTTATCCCGGGGTTCTAAAAATATTTTAAATGGCTCAAGTTGTTCCCTAGGCACCAAGGATCAATTATAACTTCATTGTAACGCAACGTCTCTAAATATCTTTTCTAATCTCTTATCTAATTTTTTTGTACAAATCTCGCCATGATATATGTAGTATCCCCTATAGTGGTCTGTGGCCATGATCCTTTATAGGGAGGGCGCGAGCTGTAGCGCGAGTGAAAATCATTGAAAATAGCTTCAGTGCTGCCAACATTTGCTAAAACTTTACCATTGGGGAAAGTAAATTACTAAAAATCATAGCTAGACGTAACTGTGTGTCTGCCTGTCCCTCTGTCACACCCAAAGTATATACAAAGTATATACTTAGAGAGTCACACCATTTGCTTTGAATCTACTGGATCAATCAAGTTCAAAATTTAGTACACGCAAGGACGACCTTGAGGATACTTACAATATCAATTTTTGCAGACTTATAGAAAAAAACTTGGTAGAGAATTTCTGTGAATCAAAAACGGACGTGTAGGTTGTTTGTAAATAAGTGAATTTTGAATATTTAAAAAAAAAAGAATGTTTTGTGAAAGAACTGTCTGTACCGTGTGACATATCAAATGAAAAGGCTTGTTATGAGGGCTTTATTTTGTGCGAACAAACTTACATTTGGAAGTGGACTGTGTGGGAGACTAGTCCAACCTCATACCGAGTACTGCCTGCTATCATCTATGGATAGGGGCACCTGGATACCAGCTTGGGCCTTTAGGTTTGGTTCAGTGTCGTGCTATTAGAATTGTCGACGATCACGTTCCACAAGTGGTTTAGAGCCCCTTAGTCTGAGGAGAGACTTTGCCTCCTTATGTGTACAACTACAACCGAATTGTACAATGAAGTCTCAAGAATCGTTTGACCTGATGCCCACGGCAAACGTTTACCACCACAACTCTCGCCATCGATGGGGGTCCATTTTCACACATTGGAACCATAATGGTCTCATACTGTGCGGTCTCGTAATACTCCTAAATCCAAAGAAATAAATACATACTTGACGGGCCAGTTGGCGCAGTTGGTTAAGTTTTGCCTACCCCTCTGCAAGTCGTGGGTTCGATTCCCACGCAGGAAATGCATTTGTGTGCATGAACACGTCTGTATGTCCTGAGTCTGGGTGTAATTATGTATATTAAGTATGTATTTAAAAATTAAGAAAATAGTATATGTAGCATATCAGTTATCAGTACCTCTACCATGAGTTTTCTACACTAACGTAATCTACACACGCTAGCGACTACGGTGAATATTTTGTATGACGAGCACCGCCTCTAGTGGACACTTTTGGAAGCATTTCATACAAAATGTGTCACCGTATTTTTAGCGGTTTTATATATTTTTTAGTATTTTATTTACTGTCGGTATATATTATCGACTGCAGCGCCATCTGCCGGGCTGATTTGTGAATCTAAACCATCCACGGCGCCACCCAAACGCATTAAAAAAAACCATTGAAATCGGTCCAGTCGTTTAGGAGTTCAGTGACAAACACGTACAGTAGATACTGGCTCGGCCAGTGCTCAAAATCAAGGCAGTCGCGCATCTTCAGATTTTAATAATAGAATTTTAATATAAATATACATATTTTTATTCTTATTTTAGTTTTAATATTTATTTTAGTTTTATTATTATTAAAAATAAAATAAATCCTACTTATAAAATACCAAATCTAAATATTTACAAGTCGCTGCCCTGTGTGTGTGTTTAGTTTTTTTCCCGTAATAATATAATAAAACCAAATAAAACAATCCAATTATATGAATTCATATAAAAATGTGTAAATATGGTTTACTCATAGAAATATCATGGTTTACTGTACTGAGTCTATGAACAATAATAGAATTTGTACGTATTATTTATATACTCTGAGATAGAATGAATAAGTTTTCTTTTTTATGTTTTAAGATCTCGAAAACGGCTGTAATGATTTCGATGAAATTTGCTATATGGGGGTTTTTGGGGGCGAAAAAGTGATCTATCTAGATCTCATCTCTGGACCAACGCGATTTTCCGAGTTTGCGAGCAAATCTTAGTCACCCAGGAATGGTCAGCGTCAAAACTAGATTTGCATTTTAGTACTTACCCTTTCGTAATAAGATATCTGTAATAATGTAATTTGTAAATAGAAATATTCTATCATCTCGAAATAGCTAAAGGATCGTAAACATTTATTTTATTTTATTTTATTATCCTTTGCTAACCCTACCAAAATTGCTTGTATTCTGCAGATGATTATCATTAATCTTGCTCAAACCGTACTCACCAAAGTTAGCCGGTAGCCCTGCTGTTCCTTCACAGACTACCTAGCTTAGTAGAGATGCTAACGCAGGGTGCGAGATAAGCCACCTTGTCGTTCAAATCACGCATTTATAATTAAATGTAAAACAAGACAATATTGTGAAACTAACTTTATTTTATTGTAGGTTTTATATTCTCTTATTACCTACCTACATATTTTAGTTTACTGAAAACTTTGATCCATAAATTTGACATTGAAGAATATAAGGATACTATCCTGTATTCCTGCGTTATAATGGGAGCACAATAAAATACGTCTTACGTGAACCAAGTTTAATCGGGAACGGAATTAAAATGTTTACAAAGTACCCACTATAACATTAAGAAATATAACGTCTAACCCACATATATTACACCTTCACCCTTATTTAACAATAGTAATTTTTTAAAAGAACATAGAATCTAACAAATACAACAATATCAATAAAAATAACAACACAATACATAAAAGGCACAATATAAAAATAACATTGTATCAAATAATAGTTTAACCATAATTAATCTCCATCATGATACCTTTGAACGGGCTTTCGAATACGCTTGGAAGTTATCCTCGGTCCTGGGACCTGATCTAAGGTATTCGACGATTGTGGCAACCCCTGTGTTACTACCCCCGAAGGAACACTCTCTATTGGTTCGGGCGCAGAGTGACTACCGATCTCCACATCCGCCGTATCGGGAGAAGCCCCCTGTACCAGTGGTGGAAAATTAAATGTTGCCCATCTCTTTTTAACTTGATCTACATGCCTCTTCAATGGTGGACCGTCTTTTCTATTAACCAATAAAATCCTTGAACCTGTTTTACTTTCAACCTGACCACTGAGCCACCTATTTCCTCCGGCGTAATTACGAACCCAGACATCCTCCCCTACACTAAAGTCTCGCGATACACCACCTGCCTGATTTATCTGTTTGGCTTGTACTTGTTGTACCCTATCTTCTACTTGACGATCAGCGCGTAATAGATCCAGCCTTGAGCGTAAATTTCTGCCTTGTAATAACATAGCTGGGGATACGCCTGTAGAACTATGAGCTACGTTTCTATATGCCATCAAATATGTCTGTAAAGCCGCTTCGCTATCGCAACCGTCCCGTAAGGATTTTTTAAGGGCTCGTTTACACAATTTGACCGCGCCTTCTGCTGCTCCGTTAGACGACGGATGGTAAATCGCCGTAAACGTTATTTTGATACCATTTTTGTCCATAAAATCGGCGTATTCCCTACTTGAAAAAGGTGGGCCGTTATCGGATACTATTTCTTTAGGTAATCCAAAACGAGCGAACGTCTCTCGTAGTACCTTAATAACCGCACCGGCCGTAGTTTTCTGCATTTGAAATAATTCTAACCATTTAGTTGTAGAATCTATAAGAATCAAGAAACTTTTACCATGAAAAGGGCCTAAAAAGTCAACATGAAGTCGCGACCATGGTTCAGGAATGTACGGCCACGGCTGCGGCGGCGCTCGCGACGGCGCGCTGCCCTCCGCCGCGCACGTCGCGCACGCCCCGCACACGCGCTCCACGTCCCCGTCGATGCCTGGCCACCACACGATACTTCGAGCTATACTCTTCATCTTTACAATACCCATATGCCCAGTATGTAACTCCTCTAACAGTATACTTTTTAACGATTTTGGAATTACTAATCGGTAGCCCCACACGACACATCCCCTATCTAAATATAATTCGTTTCGCCTTATAAAATAAGGTTTTAATATTTCGTCTTCACAATGAGAAGGCCAACCCGTTTGTAAATAAAGTATTACTTTATTTAAAATATCATCCTTCTTAATGTGCTCTAAAATCATCTTCCTTGTGACTGGTAAAAAATTTTGAACAAAATTCACGTATGTCTTTTCATTTGTATACCGCTCCCTACATTCTAACGGTAACCGAGACAGTGCATCTGCTGCATTCCTCTCGCTACGAACATACTCTATTTGGTAGTCATACCCAGCCAATATGACGGCCCAACGTTGCATCCTACTGGCTGCCATTATTGGAATTCCCTTTTTATCTCCAAAGATTGCTACTAATGGTTTATGATCTGTTCTTAACGTAAATTGTCTACCATACAGATACTGATGAAATTTCCTGACACCATATATAATAGCTAAAGCTTCCTTTTCTATCTGTGAATAAGATTTCTCAGCCGAATTAAGGACTCGCGACGCGTACGCTATGGGCCTCTCCCCTTCCGGTGTGATATGCGAAATAACTGCACCCACTCCCACACTACTGGCATCTGTTGTCAGCACGAGGGGTAAATCGGGCGAGTAGTGTGCTAAAATTTCACTAGAAATTAACAACTCCTTGATGGTATCAAAAGCTACGGTACATAATTCTGTCCACTCAAATTTTGTTTCTTTTTTTAATAAATTATATAATGGTGCCAGTACTTTACTTATGTTAGGTACAAATTTTGCATAATACATTACAAGACCGAGAAAAGAACGCAACTCTGAGACGTTTTGTGGTATTTTGACTTTCTTAATGGCTTCTATCTTTTCAGGACATGTATGTACACCCTCTTTACTTATGATAAATCCTAAATACGTCACTGAATCCGCAAAAAAAGAACATTTTTCTTTTTTAATTTTTAAACCGTATTTTTGTAATCTTTCAAAAACCTCATGAAGAGTCGCTAAATGTGAACGATCATCTATACCCGTTATTATGACGTCATCAAGGAATACTCCTACCCGTGGCATATCAGCAAAAAGCTGTTCCAATTTTCTCTGGAAAATACCGGGGCTCGAAGCTAAACCGTAAATCAACCTATTGTACATAAATAGGCCTTTATGTGTATTAATAACGGTATACTTTTTGGATTGATCAAGTTCAAGTTGCGCATACGCCTGAGATAAATCTAGCTTGGTAAACTTATTTCCCCCGTGTAATTTCGTTAATAAATCTTCCACTCTCGGTAAAGGAAAACGGTCCACCTCAAGGCATTTATTCAAGGTAACTTTAAAATCTCCACATACCCTTATGGTGCCATCTTTTTTCATCACTGGTACAATAGGCGTAGCCCAGTCAGACGTGGTTACCGGTGAGATCACTCCGTCCCTTACCAGCTGATCGAGCGCTCGCTCCACCGGCTCGCGCAGCGCATACGCCAGAGGGCGCGCGCGATGAAACACCGGCCGCGCGTCCGCACGCAACCGGAACCCCACAGTACCACCGGTGAATCTTCCAAGCCCATCCGAAAACACCTCAGAGTATCTGGAACTAAATTCATCAATATTAAACTTTACATCCGAATTCCTCATACTATTTATTGTTACAATAGGTATTTCAATACCTAATTCACTTAACCATTGTCTGCCTAAAAGACTCGTCTTTCCACTTTCAATAACATACAAATCGAGATATTTAGAGTTGTTCTTATATTTCACAAAAGGTTTAAATATACCTACCGGAGTAACAGTTTCCCCCGTATAATATCGTAAAATCAAATTACATCTTTGAATCTTACAATCAGAGAATAATTCATTGTAACAATCCTTACTTATGCATGATATAGCACTACCGGTATCTATTTCCATAACCAACCTTTTACTATTAACACAAACATCAATGGTGTATGGTGCAAATTTTCTAAAATTATTATTTAACTTAATGGAAAAGTTATTTACCTCATCACTTTCAAAACTGTCATTGTCCGTATTTCCCTCTGACAAATTGTGCAAAGTTGTCAAACCCCGCAGTTTAGGGCACATCCTTTTTAAATGTCCTTCCTTAGTACAAACCCTGCACACATATGTCTTATATTTGCATGTTTCAGTCTTATGATGATTGCCACATACCCCACATTCACCTGGGTATTTATTGTAAGATTTATTATTTCTCACATACTGCTGTTGGTTCCCGCTGCCACTGCCCGCTCCGCTTATGAACTTTGCGCCGCCGCCGAATGAATCATGCGACGTTGTAGGCATGATACCTCGCGCTCCGCTGCCGCTGTTTGACTCCATCGATTCTCTCTTTATCCGAGTATTTAATCGTGTCCGTCTATCTGCCGACACCATTTGATGCACTGCCGATGTCGCCTTAGGTATACCGTCACCTCGTCCCCGGGTACGATCCTCTACCAATGCTGCGTCCGCCTCGGCTGCTTCCATGGTCACTGCCAGCTTAAAAGCCGCATCGTAGGATATATTATCCTCTGCAAACAATCTTTGTCTGATGTCATCGCTCACCAAGCCGCATACAAACTGATCACGCAAGTTTTCTTTTAAATTAGCCGCAGAAAATCCACAATGAATAGATAATCTTTTTAATTCTGCGGCATATTCTGCAGCTGTCTCCTCACATTGCTGCACCCTGCGTCTAAATTTGAACCGTTCCGCCAACAGACTCGGTTTTGGTTGTAAATGACCTTTCATTACGTCGACAAGGTCACTGAAGGTCTTTGTGGACGGTTTTTCCGGTGTGCACAGATTAACCAACAGCTCGTAAGCATCACTTCCAATAACGGTAATCAACGTAGCCACTTGCATCGCCGGTTTCACGTCGTTTACGATAAAATACTGTTCTAATCTGTCTATGTAAAGACCCCAATCGTCTTTGCTAAGGTCAAACGCACTTATTTTACCAACTGCCATTTTACCGGTAAATACAATCTAGTTTTTGACTTTCTACACACACACACGCGAAAGTAATTAACCACTTCGTCGCCAATGAAGAATATAAGGATACTATCCTGTATTCCTGCGTTATAATGGGAGCACAATAAAATACGTCTTACGTGAACCAAGTTTAATCGGGAACGGAATTAAAATGTTTACAAAGTACCCACTATAACATTAAGAAATATAACGTCTAACCCACATATATTACAGACATTACTAGGATTAGGACTTTTTGCAACAATTGGTGCTTGAACACTTTGCTCACTATTAGTAATATTAGACGTTATCGATCCAAGTAATTTGCCTAGGTGTTTAAATGGCTGAAAATCATTCAGGCCGCTAGTTGAACGGCGCCGTTTAAAAATATCTCTATGGTCTAAGTACCTGTGAAATTCAATTTATTTGGTGAAATCGTTTTCAATTATTTGGGGTTCAAATTGATTCGAATTATCAACAGTTTAACAACAAAACTCCTCACTTTCCTATTTAGAGTTTTTTTTTTCAATTTAGTCTATTGTGCAAGTACAGTGCTGTGGTGTGCACTAGCTTCCAACTTCCTTCTAATTAGATTTACTACAAATCCTTCATGATGAAATAAATATAGGTGGGCGAAATGGCTATATTTTTTTAATTCATTGTACATTACACTATTTTTTACTAACTGTTGTTAACAATTGTTATGATATATATTATAAATTATACATATACATATATACTAGCTGCCCGGCGCGACTTCGTTCGCGTGGTGCTATCCTACCCTATGATGATACCCCACCCCACCCTACCTTACCCTACCCTACCCTATATGAATAATTTTCCCCGTTTTTGCAACATTTTTCACTGATGCTTCGCTCCTATTAGTCGCAGCGTGATGGTATATAGCCTAAAGCCTTCCTCGATAAATGGACTATCCAACACAAAATTAAGAAATTTTCATAAAAAAAAAGAATTTTTCAATTCGAACCAGTAGTTCCTGAGATTAGCGCGTTCAAACAAACAAACTCTTCAGCTTAATAATATTAGTATAGATATATTAAATTAACTTTTCTTACAAAATGTCAACATTGCTCGATCATAATGTATGAAAAGTAAAAAAAAGTATTTGAGAATTCAGTATTGGTCCCATAGTAAAAGTTGTTCAGAAAGACTAATCCAACATAGGTTTCGAAAATATGCCATCTCGACCTAGTACATAACATACATTAACTATCACTTACTTGGCAAAAAACCAGCTCGGTTTATTAATCGTAAATCAAACACAAGAAGTTCGCAATCAAAATAATAACAACAACATTGAAACTGTAATTTAACTATAATGCCCAATTCAAACAAAACAGTCGAACTAACCAAAAAAAATATATAATTTCAAACTATAACATTTTTACAATGAACGAACATCGCTCCACTATAAATAATGAATGAAATATGTTATTTTCAAATTATATAATTTTTGCAATAATTTATCATCACTCCACTATAAATTATGAATGAAATATGTTATTTTCAAATTACAACATTTTTGCAATGAACGAACTTCACTCCACTATAAATTATGAATGAAATATGTTATATTTTAGTTTAGGTAAAATTAGCCCCTATTTCTATTAACTGAAAGTTCATTTTTATTTTAGGTTAAATATTCGAATGAAGTATGCCACAAATTATTTGTCGTTTGACATTGAACACACTGGACTCTGAACATTGCCATATGGGTACGCATTATTACTTATAGCGTACTATTCAGTAATCTAGCGTACTAGCGTACTCTAATAGTATGACAAATACCTCAGTACCCCACTTAAGATGAGAAACAAAAATCTAGTGGTATCAACATAAAAAATGCACACCATGTTTCGTTTTTCATATCGATTGTTTTTTTCATAATGTAATTCAGTGCCACTGAGTACTCAAATTCAATTTGCGTACTTTTTAGGTGGTGAGCGTATCGGGACATGCAATTCATCTGGCAGCACTGATTGCGGTGTTGTCATCGGTGAGACCGATATTTATTGATAGATGGCGCTGTAGTAAATATTAAAAATGGAAAGTTTACTTTTCTATTTGTTAGATGCCGATAAATATTATAGCAGTCGTGTTTGGATTTTTATAGTGTGTTGCCAGATTATAAAAATATATTAAAATATAAGTGTTGCTATATGTTATAACGCCCACCTTTAGAAATAAATAGGCGCATAAACCGTAAAAAAGATTTAGCAAGGCAACAGTCGGCAACACTGTTTGTGAATTTTTTCTTTACTTTACTACTGGACTTTTTGGCGGGAACTTGCAGAGTGATGTTGCGTTTTCATTTTTTTGCATGTTATTGATGGTATTTTATCCAATGAAGATCAATCCATGTGTACCAGTGAAGTGAAATGAAATGAATTATGTGTATTGTGACTTTACAAGTTGACTCAAAAAGTCCGTGAAAAGTTATTTTACTAAAAATTGACTTTCGACGGTGACTGATGATGCGGACTATATGAAAGTGATATAATAAATAAAGGCTGTATTTCGAATTGAAGCTGTAATCCACAGATTAGTAAGTTGTATGTTTACGACTGTAATCGCTGTAATCGATTTTGTCGGAATACAACCTCGATAGTACCTATGTCCCAGTCTATGGGATTACTTATTTTTAATAGAAGAAAAAGAAGTAGTGTGTGTCAAGTCTTCTTCTTCTTCTTATTTTTAATTTTGGCAACCAAGCCCAAATTAGGGCTCATTTCTGCCAGTATCAAGTTGTATTATAGTTTCCAGTCACAATATATCACTTCACATTATAGTCCTCAGTCAGTCACCGTCCATAAAAGTCATGTTTTACTACATTGGTGGTCATTGTACTAAAACTCTTCACGGACATTTTGAGACAACTTGAAAAGTCACGATACACATAATTCATTTCATTTCACTTCACTGGTGCACATGGATGATCTTTATTGGGTAAAATACCACCAAAAATACACAATAAAACTCAAAATACACAAATTTATGAAAATAAAAATGAAAATGCTACGTCACTCTGCAAGTTCCCGCCAAAAAGTCGTGTGTCAAGTCTGTCAAGTGAGAAAATATGGTATAATTGTGAATTTAATTATTAATATAAAATATGTCGGATAAACTGTAAGTAGATTTATTCCAGTACGTACAACCTACCCCAACATAAGGTTATGGGCGATTATACTCGAATGGAGTAAGTTAGTACAAAAAATATTCATAAAGAATTATGATGAATACGATTAATACGAATGTCAATTGTTTGCCAATATTGAAAGGCGAAAATTATTCAAACTGGAAATTTAGAGTAAAATAACTGTTAGAAGCTAAACAGGTAATAAAAATTTTAGAATATGACGAAATAGAAATAAATAAAGATGAAAAATTGATTGCTGATAATTCGAAGGCTAAAGCTTTAATTATACAATGTTTATCGGACAAGCATCTATCTATCATACAAGAATGCTCAAATGCAAAAGAAATGTTTATAAAATTAGATAGCGTGTTTCAACGGAAAAGTGTTTTCACAAAAATTACTTTAAAAAAGAGATTATTAAGTTTGAAATTACAGCGACATGAAACATTAGAAGATCATTTCCAAAAATTTGAAAAGATTATTTTCGAATTAGAAAACATCGATAAGAAATTTGATGATTCTGACAAGATCTGTCATTTATTATTAACATTAAATGAAGACTACGAACACGTTATTACAGCTATTGAAACTATTAACACGGATATAACATTAGAGTTCGTAAAATCAAGATTACTCGACGAAGAAATAAAAATTAAAAATAAGAACGTTGATAATTCTCTCTCTCAACAAAATATATTTAAAGCATCAGGTTCTGGATTAAAATATAACACTAGTAGTAACTATACAAGATATAGACGACCTTTTAGAGGAAGAGGTGGTAGAAATAGAGGTTACTACAGACGAGGTAAAAAAGAAAACTTAAATAGTTATATTGCTTTAACTGCATCAGACAACAATGAAAGTAATTTTATATTAGACAGCGGTGCTACGAACCATATGGTAACAGAAAATTTAGAAAAATATATGACTAAAATACAAAATTTAGAAAAACCTATAATTATTACCATTGCAGACGGAAAAGGTTTGATAGCAAATAAAAAAGGAACAATTACTGGATATTGTAATAAAATGAAAATTGATTTTGAAGCACTAATTGTAGAAAATATAACACATAATTTACTATCTGTCGAAAGAATTACAGACAAAGGTTATACAGTTCTTTTCAAAAATGATTCAGTAAGCATAAGAAGAGGAAAAACATATTTTTATGGCAAAAAACATCAAAATTTATACATTTTAGAAATTGACTTAAAATTACAAAAGGAAGAGCATGCAAATATTACAAATGATAAAGATAATGATTTATGGCACAAAAGGCTAGGTCATTTAAATAGAAAAGGTTTAAAAATACTGAGATTACCAACTTCAGAAAAAAGATGTGAAAGTTGTATAGAAGGGAAAAGTACACGAAGACCCTTTATATCTAATAAAAGAGAAAGTAAAGAGATAGGAGATCTTCTGCACTCAGATTTGTGTGGACCTATTAATCCAACGTCAATAAATGGCGAATGTTATTTTCAAGTGATGATTGATGATTATTCACATTTCGTAATAATATATCTATTGAAAAATAAGAATGAAGCAGAATATAATATTATAAAACATATACAGCTTATTAAAGCACAATTTGGAACAAAAACAAAGAAAATAAGATTGGACAATGGTGGAGAATTTACTTCCAAAAGATTTAAAGAATCATGTCAACAAAAAGGCATAATATTAGAATATACAAGTCCATATACGCCACAACAAAATGGCACATCTGAAAGGATGAACAGAACATTACTAGACAAAGTTAGAGTAAAGTTTGCAGAAACAAAATTACCCAAAGAATTGTGGAGCGAAATGGTTTGCGCATCAGCGTATGAGCTTAACCGTAGTCCTACTAAAGCATTGTACGGTAAAACACCAGCTTCAATCTGGTATGGATGTAATGATTTGTCAAAACTGCGAGTTTTTGGTTCTAAAGCTTGGACTGTAACAATACCAAAGCCGAGCAAGTTACAACCAAGAGCAAAACCAATGATAATGGTTGGCTACACTGGTTCAGGATATAAACTATGGGATGACGAAAGTAATAAAATTATATCTTCAACAGATGTTATATTTGATGAAACAAAAAATGTTTACCGACCTGAAAAGCAGGAGGAGGTACTAAACTATCCTTATGAAAATATAATAACATTTAATGACGAAGAAGAAGACAAATGTAATAAGAATACATCGACACATATACAAAAAAGACAGGAAAGTTTAAATGGTCAAGATGATTCTGATGATCTAAATAATTCTAACTATATGACAGATGATGATGATGATGATGATAATGTACACAATGAAAAGGATAATAAAATAACAACTAGATCTGGTAGAACTATAAATAAACCAAAACATATGAATGATTTTCAACTATACACAGCATTTTGTTTGATTACAACTGAAAATAATGATCCAACTTCGTACAAAGAAGCTGCAAAAGATAAAGAATGGTTGCAAGCTATAAATAAAGAAATAAATTCATTGAAAAAGTTAAATACATGGACAGAAGCTTTAGATTTACCTAGAGGAAAGAAAGCTATAGACACGAAATGGATATTTAAAACGAAGGAAAATGGTTTAAAAAAAGCACGACTAGTTGCTAGAGGTTTTCAAGTAGAAAATGTAGACTATTTTAATACAAATTATTCACCTGTGGCTAGAATGAGCACAGTAAGAACTTTTCTAGCACAAGCGGTACAACAAGATTTTAAAATTTATCAGATGGATGTACCGACAGCATTTTTAAATGGTTATTTAAAAGATGACGTTTATATCAAAGTTCCCCAAGGACTTAAAGAAAATAAAAAGAAAGTACTGAAATTGAATAGAAGTTTATATGGATTAAAACAAAGTCCTAGATGCTGGAATGAAAGGTTAAATGAATTTTTAGTAAAATGTGGATTACAAAGATCGAAAAATGATTTTTGCTTATATTTTAATAAAAATATTTGGATATTGATTTTCGTTGATGATATTTTGATAATGGGAAAGAAAGAGGAAACTGACAGAATAACGAAATTATTACAGAAAGAATTTGATACTAAAAATTTAGGAGAGATAAAGAATTTTCTTGGAATGGAGATACAAAGGAAAAATGGAATATTAAGAATAACACAAACGAAACAAATAGAGAAAATGTTAACAAAATTTAATATGACTGAATGCAAGAAAAAAGATACACCGATGGAGAAAGGTTTATACATAAATATAACAGAAACAATTATAGAAGTTCCATATAGAGAACTAATAGGAAGTTTAATGTTTGTGAGTACAGTCTCAAGACCAGATATAAGCTATGCTGTATCTTATCTTAGCCAATTTTTGGATAAACCAAATGAAGAATGTTGGAAACATGGTAAACGCATATTACGTTATCTAAATGCTACCAAAAATTATGGTCTCCAATATAAAAAGAGCGATGAAATAAATTTAAAAATATATTCCGACGCTGATTGGGCGAATAATAAAAGAGATAGAAAGAGTATAAGCGGATGCATAGTTAAATACAATGATAATGTTGTAGCATGGTTCTCTAGAAAGCAAAACTGTGTTGCATTGTCAACTGCAGAGGCGGAATACATAGCAGCATCATTAGCATCATGCGAAGCAATAAATATAAATGGATTATTAAAAGTTTTTGGAATAAGTCTTACGCCTACGCTGTATGTCGATAACAAAGGAGCTATTTTTATTTCAAAGGATTATGAGAACAGTAAACGATCTAAACATATCGATATAAGATATCACCATATAAAAGATTTAATATGTACAAAGAAGATGATAATATCTTACATACAAACAGAGAACAATTTGGCCGATATGTTAACTAAATCACTAGCGACTGCAAGACATAAGATGTTTAGAGAAGAATGCAAAGTATTTTTATAATACACACAGATGTGTGAGTATTTATCTAGGAGGAGTGAATGTTGTATTTGATTTTATTTAACGATTTATATGTTACAATGATTTTCACATAAAAATCGAGGAGGAGTGTCGGAATACAACCTCGATAGTACCTATGTCCCAGTCTATGGGATTACTTATTTTTAATAGAAGAAAAAGAAGTAGTGTGTGTCAAGTCTGTCAAGTGAGAAAATATGGTATAATTGTGAATTTAATTATTAATATAAAATATGTCGGATAAACTGTAAGTAGATTTATTCCAGTACGTACAACCTACCCCAACAGATTTGAGCGTGCTTAAACCGTACCTTGTCATGTACCGAATTGGTACATGACAGCTAACGATGACCGTGAAACTTCATAGATGACGTCATGACATGCGCCATCTTGAGCTCACACCGACCATGCCCTAAACTGATATCACCTTGAGCGTTGTCAAAAGTGACGGTTAATTATTGCGTTTTCAAAAATCTAATAAGATTATTGGTTTTCCATTTGGCAAAGATACTTTTTATGATTTTATGAGAGCAAAATAATAATAAAAGGGGATATTCCTTTTTGCGAGTCAACTTATAAAAGATATAAGGAGTCCTAGCGCATTGCTTATTCAGATTTTAATTAAATTCTCAAATGTTCTGTTTTGAATACCAATTATTATTTATGGCTAGAATACCGTGAGCGCGTTCACGAGCGTTCCGAATTGTTGACAGTTCTCAGCTGTCATTAACGAGATATCTAACTCGGTACGCAAATTATTGCTGTGAGCACTATGAGCGATATTATCCAATTCGGAATGTAGCCAAAATGTATGCGACTGAAGTACTTTGTATCCATGGTCATGAAAAAATTATAAATAAAACAAATTACTTTACTTACTGACTGACGTGTAAATATTAAAACTAACCGCAACATAATCGTAAAATTTCTTTGCCAATCACAAAGATGACTTCGCTAACGTCTGTTATTCCTAAATTGTATCAAGAATATACGACGAAGACCTCCAAGAAATTGAAAATAATCGATGCTTATCTACTATACGTGTTTCTGACCGCTGTAACACAGTTCGTGTACTGCTGCCTTGTCGGCACATTTCCATTCAATTCATTTTTGAGTGGCTTCATTTCTACAGTCAGCTCATTTGTTCTCGGAGGTAAGTAGTATAATATTCACTTTGTGAAGTCATTCACAGGGAAAGCATTTACCCTGTGCGGAAGGTTTGCCGGTGCCAACTTTTCGCTAAATAGGCAGCGAAATAAGAAATGTGCTAAATAAATAAGGCCACACTCTGAATGACTGTTCACTGCCGTTATCCATGATAAGTTAGGCCGCGGTCTCACTTGTACCATGGGTTGTACTAACACAACTCGGGATGTCAGGTAATGTAATCATCATCACCCTATATGCTGGAGCCATTGGCCTTTCCCAATAGTTACAGGCTACATCTTCTGGTCCTTTGCTAGGTCTCAATATTACAGTCTGGGCTTCAGAGAAACACTTATGCATAATCCTTTATCTACTATAAACTTGTAGGTCAGGCCAGTTGCCAAAAGTCATGTGTTAGGTAGGTACTTACTGGCACCATACATTGTCAGTCAGCCACCATCAGTGTTATTTTTTTGATGTAGCTTGATCCCTTCACATCATGTGTAGGTCACAAATATTTGTATCATTATACAGAATGAGTTATTGTTAAACCTGTCTGAACTTTACACACTTGTATATGCATAAAAATATTCAATCTTTATTTCTTTTTTACAGTGTGCTTAAGACTACAAGTGAACCCGGAGAACAAGAATGAATTTCAAGGATTGAGTGCAGAACGTGGTTTTGCAGACTTTATATTTGCTCATCTTGTCTTGCATATTGTTGTTATTAATTTTATTGGTTAACTTTTCTATCTTTCATCAATAAATATGTAATCATAATCTACTTTTAAAAATCTATTATTTTATAAAATTTATATGGTCGTCAGAGCTCATTGGGGAGGGGGGAAAAGGTCGGTAACGCGTGAGCGATGCTTCGTGTCTTGCAAGCGTCCATATGGCTATGGTAACCGCTTACCAGCAGGCGGGCCGTGTGCTTGTTTACCGGCTTTTCTAGGATAAGACAACTCTGTTTGCCTGTTTTGATTTTTTTTTTGACGCTGCGCCGCCGCTAGACACAATATTGCATGCTCTCAGAGAGCATAAAGCTTGGCAAAGTATATTTTTAGAGGTATACAGTACCTACATAGTCAGCTTCCATCCTCATGTAAATGTTGTACCAATAACCTAGTGGAATAGCATGTTCCGGCATAGATTTGTTGCTTGTCTCATAAAATCACAGAATTTCAAACAATTATTAAATTATATAAGTCAGTTGGATATATATAAAGGTCACCAATAAACCTTTACAACTTCATGAACCGACAAATTCAGATATGTAGGAACAAATTTCAACTATGTAGTCTTCTTAGTGCTTTCTCTACTCAGAATTCAAATCTGCCATGGTGGTCTTGCCAGGGAGTGACAACAAACCTGATAAGTGTTCCCACTGTTCCCATTTGTAAAAAAAAGGAATAAAATAAATGCATTACATGTTAAGTATATTTTATTTATTTTGACTAGTCATGAAACAATTTTATAATCATATACAATAATTGGGTGTTTATGAATTATGGATAGTCAGCAAGTTTACAAATAAAATTATAACGGGAAAGGGCGGTAAAGAGCACATTTATTGTTTGGTGATATAAAATATGTGATTTGTTAATATACTACTCCGGTATTACATAGATATTGCTTCAACAACTATCAGCAAGAATCGAAGGTCCTGCTCATATTATATTTGATTGGGAACTTACTATAAACTCTTACCCCCTTATTACAAAACATGGTTTAAAGTAAAGCCAGGTTTTACTGTCATTTGGTCACTTTCTAACGTCATATAATAAAAAGGGACGAGGCTATTTTAAAACCTGTTTTTCCTTTAAACCATGTTTTGTAATAAGGTGCTTAGTAATTCAATTCTGGTCCTTTGACACAAATACAATTGCAGTTCAGACTGAGTTGAATCACAATAGATTAGGTGGTAGGATAATCTTTCTTTACATATAAAAAATTTAGTACGTACTTAATGCAAGTACTATCAATCAGGTATGATTTTGTGTAGCTGGCTACAGAGTAAAGGAGATAAGGAATTTAACGAATGAATGGTACCTATTTGTTTTGAATTCATTTACTTATCATCAAAAAGTGCTGCACTGCAACTATCAGTTATGATTCTTGTATCACTCGGTAACCATCTCGAGAACGTTATAATAAGGATAGGATTCGTATAAACTATTGATTAATTACAATACAAATTATTAATCATGAATTGATGTTAGGTACTACTTTAGTTTTCGAACGATAAACTATTGAAACCACAGTGCTAGCATGGATGGGACCAACCATTGTATTTGTATATCCCATGGACGTATAAAAAAATCAGGACGCAGCGTCTCCTTGTACGAAATTCAGCACCTCAAGTATGCCGGGCCGTCTTGTAAGTAAATATAAGCCTCACGCACACATGTACACCATAGTATGCCGTACTGTTGTCATTCAGCATTGAGACGTCGACAAAAAAGATAATAAGACTCAGTATCACTTGTGCCTGCTTTCAGCTAAGCGCTCGTGGTGTAGCATGATTAGCCGTTCTTAATCGATCGGCAAGTTAAGCTACCACCGTCGTGGTCGGTACTTGGATGGGTGACCGCCTAGTGGTATTTTAAATGGAGCGTTTCCGAACTTCGGTAGGCACGTAAAGCCGTTGGTCCCGGTTATCACTTAATTGTGATAGTTGTTAAGCTAGTTGGAGGCGGCTTGAAAACTCTAACAGTAGATTGACCACTAGCCTACCTCCACCGATCCACAGTGGCCACGTGTGGTGGAGTATGTGCCCATTCCTTTTCACCTTGATTTGTGAAAGAAGGCCTGTGCTCAGCAGAGGGACATTATAAGCTGATAATGATCACTTGTGCCTGCTTGGGCTTGGGCCAGTACTGATTTTACAAAGCATACGTCCTGATCTTTTTATACGTCCATGCCTTATCTATAATGATTGAAACAGGCGTACAGTAGTACCCAACAGAACATTTCACTTACAATTTAATCTCATATGCGTGAACCTTCCTGGCTGGGCCACAATCACCGATTTAAATTATGAGTGACTATCATTCCGCCCGCGGTTTTACCCGCGCCCCTGCTTTACCCACTAGATCGAGGGATGGAATTTCTAAAATTCTTTCTTAGGCTACAAAAGGAATCAATGTACTTATTGTAACTTTTTCTCTAGTAAAATCCTCCCTTTAAAACATGCGTACCCCTTTTTGCCCCGTTAGGAGTCGATTTTCGCGAAAGGCAAAAACACTTGTTTCTTTATTTTCTACCCGAAGTATTAATACCGTGTTTCAAGTTAATCGGACCGCGCGGTATCAAGTTAATCGGTTTCTTCCATACAAACGTTAACACACCCTAAACCCCCTTTTAGGGGGAGTGAAACTGTGTTATTTATTTACTTAGTTCAGTAATCATACTAAGTTTCTAATTTATACACCCAAGGAATAAGATTTTTCACAGAAATATAATCCCCTTA
Organism: Achlya flavicornis; assembly: GCA_947623365.1. Lineage (NCBI taxonomy): Eukaryota > Metazoa > Arthropoda > Insecta > Lepidoptera > Drepanidae > Achlya > Achlya flavicornis. The sequence continues at coordinate 14,017,857 of OX392484.1, forward strand.
AAGGTTGACCCCCTTACTCATAAAACGTTATTTAACTAATATACTGTTTAAAGGGTCACGTAAATAAAGTCACTCTATTGTCATTGTCAAATAATGTGACCTTATTTACGTGACCCTTTAAACGTATATTAGTTAAATAAGGCTTTATGAGTAAGGAGGTGAATTTCCAGAAACCCCTTCTTAGTGGAGGCCTACATTATAAAAGGAGCCTGTTTGCAAAATTTCAAGTTTGTAGCCCCAGCGTACAAGCGGTCAGTACAATTAATTATATATGTATAGATTAAACAAATGTAGCTAATTTGTCGGTCCTTGGGTCACAAGTAATAAGATCGGTAACGCAACAGGGTCGGCAACGCGCGAGTGATACCCCCGGTGTTGCAAGCGTCCATAGGCTACAGTAACTGCTTACCATGAGGCGGGCCGTATGCTTGTTTGCCACCTTAGTGGTATAAAAAAAGAAAGCTTTTGACATCGATGTCACATTAAATTTGTCATGATTTCTGTCAAGCATATAGAATTCGACAAATGTCGAAAGCGACATTAATGAAGACGCGAGAATGGGGGCCCTGCTCCGGCACACACTGGGAGGGAAAAATTAGCGACATTTGTTTTGTCCACTCAGAATCAAAATCCGTGATGTTGCCAGAAAGGTCACACTAATCTCATTCTTTTAATGTCTACCGACCTCCCATGTCATCCACGTATAATCATAACTATACAAGTGTAAATAAATTATTGTCAATCACTAATTCCGCGCATTTATAAACGCAACCCTATTGCAAGTCATTATATAGATAGAGGGAGAACTAAATATAAAACACCAGCTGTGTAACCCGCGCTCCCGGGATAAAAAGTAGCCTATGTCCTTCTCCATACCATAGGCTATCTGCATGCAAAATTACATGATGATCCGTTGAGTAGTTGAGGCGTAACAAACGAAACTCACTTTCGCATTTATAATATTAGTTAGGATTAGGATTGAATGCTGGAACGACGCGACGTTTGATAAGGACAATTGAACAAGAAAGATAGTGGTGTAAGAGTAGGACAAGGGCAGATTATGGTACATTTGTAATGGCCTCCCAAGATCTAAGGGATAAGTTTTTTATTGAATGAAATATTTCTTGTTGCGTAGCGCACTTGCCCATTTGCTTTGTTTTTACATGTAAATCAGCCAAAGAATTTACGGCCTACTTGATGGTAAGCGGTGCTGTACTGTATAGACGCTTGCAACACCATTAATAGCCTAAGCATTCATGATTGAATAGTGTGTCTCTAATACCTGTGTCAGTTACACATGCAAATATACACCGTATTTGTAGCACTTTATAGATCGTTATAGCAGGACGTGGGTCTTAACGCAAAAACAAACCCACGTACGTACCTTTGATTTTGATTTCTATGCTATTAGCAATACTGTGTAAACTCGCTGGTGAAATGGGTATTTGATTTGATTTACAATGTCAAAGGAATCCAAGTATTATAAGTAATATGTGTGCCCAATAAATTTAAACACGCGTAGAAACAAAAAATACTTACAGGTTACATTAGAACTACAATTATTAATGACTATGGACGACGATTAGCAATATATATATTTATACAATTTATTAAATACAAAAATACACTCTCAAAGATTTCTTAGAAAAATAAATCGTTTAACGTGACAAAGCTAATAACAAGGCCTTCGCGAAATGGCAATCAACATATTGTTTGAAACAGTCGAATATTCCGTTCGGGCTAATATATAGCTAATATATACCTATATATAGCTCGCGCGCTATAATGGTACTGGAAATAGCTTAAGAACATTATTTAAGTATTTGCGTCTCGGTCGCTCATTACTACGAGTGAATGAGAGGTAAATAGATTCTTAGCTATTTTGAATACCATTTTACACGGGCGTGGTTTATACAGAGCAATTTTTATGATGACTAGCTAAAATTTATTAATTTAAGTATCTACCACAGATATAGATATACCTAGATAACGCAAGCGCTTCTTCGCATGCCCGATTTAGTGGCAGACACGATCGCGCTCAGATTACATCGGTGCGCTCAAATTGATTTTTCCCGTCAATAAATATTGCTTGTGTCTTCATACAGATCTTGATAGGACTTGCGTTATCTAGGTTTATCTGTGGTACCTACTCATTTTGGTTCAAATTTAAATCGTCTTAATAAAATGTACACAAGTATTTTTACTAGTCAATCGTTTCTTATTGAAAAAAAAACGCTCTTTCGGAGTTTAGCCAGTCAATAAAAAATATGCCTGCGTCTACGTCACGGACTATCTAAAATTATTTGAATATACTAACTAACCTATAGTAAATCTAATAAAAATATCACAAAAGTGAAATATTACGCGAAAGCATACTCTATGGCTAACGTTTTAAATAAAAATAACAATCACACTGAACGTCCGGAACATTTTTTTTTGATTATTTTATAAATCGTTAAGTTATATTTATTTATGTACAAGGGGCGAACGATAAATTTCAACACAGCGGAGTATCTATCTACACGGTCAAGACTCAATGCACCTTATTACAGAACATGGTTTAAAGGAAAATCAGGTTGTAAAACAGCCCGTCCCTTTTTATTATATAACGTTAGAAAGTGACCGAATGACAGTAAAACCTGGGTTTGCTTTAAACCATGTTTTGTAATAAGGCGGAATTTGATCACTTCGCGAACACGTCATGTCACTGGTTAATACAAATGTATGTTTTACAACAAATGTGCTTCAATAGTTTGTTACACATTTCAATTTGTGTGCGTATTCGTGAAGCGAAAACTGAGGGCCTCGAATATTTATGGAGCCTGGCATACTTTCATTTTTTTTTCTAATCTAAGGTCAATCATGTGACGCCATAAAATCACATCACATCCAACGAATCGAATCAATGTCGCTCAAAACGCAAGCTAACTAGTAACATTTTTATATCTAGTTTTCGCTTCATCGGAAACGCACCCTAACTTAATAAATGTAATATCACTCTCGGATGCCATTTGCTAGTTCCACGACTCAAGGCAATTTCTTTTATAGTAAAAGTGTTGTTTCCTCGTGTCTACTACGTAACTTTGTAGCAATCAATTACTATTTAAAAGTGGTTATATAGGTCTCGCTACTACTTATTTACATTCTACAACCGTATTTGACTATGTAATAATGAGTTGATATTTCCAGATGCTACTGAACTATTTGTACTAAGGAAAGAGTGAAAAGTTGCATACATTTTTCTCGAGCAAGATTGAAAAGGTTGATCTTTTGTGTGAAAAGATTGATCTTTTGTTTGAAAATGTTGACCATTTATTTGAAAATGTTAATCTTTTATTTTATTCGTTGATCTTTTGTTAGAAATATTAATATTTGTTTGAGGTATTGATACATTCAAACTTGTTTTACTCTATTTTAACCGTTTAGTTTTTATGGCACGCAGTAAAATCCTCGCTATGAAACATACTTACCTACCCCTTTTTACTCGTTGGGGGTTGATTTTCGAGAAATTCTTCAGAGATCTCGAGTTTTAAGTTAATCGGATCGGGTGTTACGTTTCTTCCATATAACTTTAAGACCACCTGAACCCCCCTCTGAGGGGTAGTTTTGAAAAACTAATAATGAGAATCTTTATTACTTATTTACTTGAGTAATCGTGCTAAGTTTCAAGTTAATTAACTCCCTTTTCACCCCCTTAAAGGTTGAATTTTCAAAAACCCCTTTTCATTGCTTGCCTATGTTCTAAAAGGAACAAAATGAGCAAAATGTCAAGTTTGTAGCGCCAGCGGTTTAGGCTATGCGTTGTTGTAGTAAGTCAGTCAGGACAAGTAATCTGTCCGGTGTCTGTCCCAAAGTAAAAGTCGCCGTAGGAACCCAACTATAGAGTACAAAATACATGTCAGACAACAGCCAGTGTTATAAATATGTAGTGATTGTTACAAAGTGACGTAGTTAGTGTCATTGTACGGGTGTAGTTGTGGTGTGTGTTCATGTGTGCGTGTGGGTGTCGGTGTGTGTGTGTGCGGGGGTGTGGGTGTGTGTGTGTGGTTGTGTTCTAGCGAGGTAGCGGCGCCTGGCGGCGGCGAGCAGCGCGTGCCGGCGGCGGCGCAGCGCGGCCTCGCGGTCGCCCGCCTCCGACAAGAACTGCACGCGCCCACCACTCTCACCTGACACACTGACACACAATAGTATATTTCATTACGAGTGCTGAAAGCCTGTGCTGAAGTGCTGAGAGCTTGTTCCGACTGTCAACCCTCACCTTCGGCTGCGCCTCGGCTCGGGTAGACATTTGTCGGAACTCTTTGCAATGACGGTTCCGCACGTGTACTGAACAACTATTATTAATACAGTTACGAAAAAATGAAGCAATTTAATAAAATAATATAAACACAATAAACTCAACTAACTAATCATTTATTTATTATAAAAGTATAATTGAAAAATGAAAAATAAAATATCAATTTTTTTTATATGTTTTTTTTTAGTTAAAAACTTCGTGGTTGGTTTTTTCTTTTTAATAGACATTATTGTGACAATTTGGGAAAGAGAACGCACGAGTTCGGAAAATGTAAAGAAAAAGCTTGAGTATGTAATAGCCCACATCCCGAACGCTATACGTCCCTGCAATACGCCACTTTTTGAGCAACTGTATTAAAAATATTTAACTAAAATATACAACAGATACAATTAAAGTGCAAACTCGTAGACGACGCGCCTTATTAGAGCCTATATTGCTCGCCAACGATAATTGTTGCGAGTTTGAGCTAGTAATCTGGTTGCCCAATTTTTATAATAAAACCATGAACCCTCGTAGTTCGTCCTTCTGTCTATATTTTACTCGTAGATTATCAGCCATATAAGAAAAGGAATGTTAACAGACGATCCCTTTTATTATTACTTACTCATTTAGTAGCGTTCATCTAAAATGTTTTAACCTTATAAATATAAAAAACCCGACAAGTGCGAGTCGGACTCGCAAACGGAAGTTTCCGTACAATATCAACTAACTCATTGTGCTAAAAATAATGACGTTTGTTGTGCGGGCGCCCCCTTTAATTTTATTTCATTTGTTGTTATAGCGGCAATAGAAATACGTATTCTCTGAAAATGTCAGCTGTCTACCTATTACCGTTCATGAGATACAGCTCACTGACAGACAGACGGATGGACGGACCGACAGAGGAGTCTTAGTAATAGGGACCCTTCGGGTACGGAAACGAAAAAAACGTATGAATAACTAATGACATACCTTAGATTGACGTCGGGGAAAGATTCCAACGCGCTTGACATATTTCCCGATGATGCTTCTATTAGTTGAATTATTTCTTCTGTAAAAGAGAAACGAAAAACGCAAACATTAGCGAAATATACAACCCGGACGGGAAATGAGAATGAGCCCAGAGTACTAAGGAGGAGACTGATCTTTTAAGCTCTTTCATTGGCTCAAACCGAGTCATTAAATGAGATAGTTTTTAAGCAAGTCTTATAAAAGCCAGGTTTTAGCATAGTCCCGGTTTTTGTTGCTAAATGACGTTAGAAAGCGACGGATGTATATAACCTGTGGGGCTATTATGGAACTTTGTTGCAATCAGTTTCAATCATTTTCGAATTGAAACCGGAACAATATAGCGGTCGCCAACGCTCACGTTGTGGGTTGAGTTGCCACCGTTATTTTTCTAAGAGATGGGGCTCTTCACCATGTGAAGAATTTTATTTTTTTAAGGTCGGCAACGAGCGTGGATTTTGGCTGGTTTTGCCGCTTGCCGTGGGAGCTGTAACTTAGTAAGGTAGTCACCAGAGGGCGGGTCGTGTCGAGGGGCGGGTGCGGGTGCAGGGGCGGGCGCGGGGGCGGGCGGGGGCGGCGGCAGGGGCAGGCGGCCCTCCAGTATGTTGTCGAGCGTGAGGTCGACGGACCGAGTCCGCGCCAGGTCGGCCGACACCACACCCAGCCCCGCCCCGCCCGCTCCGTACTGCGGGAACATGCTCACCACCTGCACACAACACAACATAATATCATCAAAAATACAATCAACTATACTACACACATCTTCAGTCGACGACATTAATATGTATACACTTTATGAAATTCAAAAGCAATTTTCTAGCACTGTATAGATTAAAATGTTAAAATATTACTCAATTCAAAACTGTATTATACAGGGCCGTCTTAAGCCATGCCGGGGCCCTGGGAAACAAGCCCCGTTGGAAAGTGTAAAACAGTGAATACTTAATAAAATAAAAAATGTTATATTTTTATTACGGTAAAATAAAAACTGAACAGGTGTCCGTTTTTTTTATTTTTTTAATTTAGATTGCAATTCTTACTACCTAAAATTAAAAAGCATTGTGTAGTGTAAGCGAAAACCAGCTTTTCGGGGCCCTGGACCCCGTGTACCCTTACGATAACGACGGAACTATGTAAATAATGTATGAGTGGTGTGACTGGTGTGGTAATGATGAGTGGTGGTGGTGTGGTAGTGGTACCTGTCTGGCCATGGCTTCAAGGTGGTGCGCGGGCAGCGGCGGCGCGTCCCGCGCGCGCACCCGCGTCACCTCCACCGAGAAGCTGGGCAGCCACGACACGTACCGAGACCCTGCACATAACACACAACAACATGAAGATACCTCCCAACAACCTCGCTTAACTACCCATACATGGAGCTGTATTCAAACTATTTTATATTTAAGTTTCTTGCCGGAATCTTCTCAGTTGAAGGCCGAGTTCCGAACCGGTGGTAATTTAAGTAAATGTGACCTTCATAAGTGCCCTTCTGGGGCTACATTGAATAAATGGTTTTGACTTTGTCTTAAGGTCTTAAATTAAGTACGTTGGAAGTTCATTTAATGCCATTCCCCCCTTATCTCCGAAGTACGCAAAGTCAAACATCTGAAATAATTACTGTAGACAGACATTGATGTAAATATTACAGGAAAAATATAACGATGTTTCTAACTACTGCAGTTTTTTTAGAAATAATCAAAATTCCTTCACATAAAATTGTAGTTATGCGGGCTGTATGCGGGTCCGGTTTTTTCTACAGTTATGGCACTAACTAAGAAATTATACGTCTAACGGAAGGTCGGAACCCTTGGTACGTGATTCAGACTCAAGACTCTTAGCCGGTCAGGAGGCAGACGTTCCTCCCGACGGTAGTGGCTACCGTCGGCTAAAGACCAGGATATTATTGAATCTTTCGATCATCGCTTCCGATAAATAGTAGTAAATACTTTCACCTGTCCGGCTCCATTGCAGTTTAAGTTTGACGAGACAGACCAGTGTAGCGGCTCCGACCAGTATCAGTATTGCGGCGTAGAGGGCGCCGCGCCGGCTCATTTAACTCATGTTCATCATTTTGTTTGATGGTTATCAATTACTATTTTCTGTATTCACTTCAAAGCATTTTGTCACGAGTCGTCACGAGGATTTAGCATTGACAGAATGACAGTGACTTGTATATATTCTTTCTTTTTGTAAATGTCATTATATAACAGCGTTCAGTGTCGGAATGGTACGTAGTAAGTCGTAACAAATTAAATAAGTTTAGATCATCGGATTCATAGTTTGGTTTACCATAACCATAGAGTTAGGATTTCGCTAATGTCTTTGGGTTTTACATTTTTTTAAATTAATTATGTAGTGAACAAAATAATATAAGACAACAGTATCAATTAATATTCAAAAATAAATACATCGGGGTACATTATTTAGTAAATTTATTAAATTTTTTGAAGTCACGAGAGGTCTCGAGCGGGTCATATGTCAACGATAATAGGTCAATATACTGCGTGTTACGTATATTCCTTAATAATACATTTTATTATCACTCTGGTAAAGTTTAGCCAACTAATTTATTTAAAAGTAATTAATGTACTGGACCGCGATAATATAAAGGGAAATAAAAGAAGTCTTAGTAGAACTTACCGTCAAAGTGGAACATATGGTTAGGGTGCCGCGGCGGTATGGGCAGCGGCAGGGGTCCCCCCGCGGCCCCGGCGGGGCCCGCGCCCGGCCCAGCGGGTCCGAGCGGCGGCGCCGCGGCCCCGGCCCGAGCCGCGCCCGCGCCCGCGCCCGCGCCGGCCCCCGCCAGCGCGCGCCTGCACGTGGGACACGACGCGTCCTGCTGCACCCACTGACATAGACACGAACTGGACACAACACACACCTGTTAGCCTCTTATTACACCTATACCAATAATTAGTTACTGAACAAATTTCGCCCAATTAGTCCATTCCTCTAATTCGACCAATTATTTATACGGATAAACGATTTGGTTTCGTCAGTAACAGTAACTAGTAGATAGGCGACCTGCACGCCGCTGCCCTTGAAAGGACTAAAAACAGTCTCTTATACCACCTTTTTACAAGCTTTTAATTAACTTGCAATTTATGTATATTACATGCAAAGATTTTCATAGGGCATCGTACCTCTACCCAGATGGATAATCCGCCTTACTAAAGCATGACATTTAATTTCATTCCGCTTGAGGGGCTCCCTGAGCAAATCGCTCTCAGTTCGTACTGCGCACGGCTGTCAAATACTGTCAATTCTGGCTTGTTTATTTCATGTTCCCATAGAGGCGACTATCCTTCTGGACGTTTTAAATTCTTTGATTACATGCATAAATTGTCAAAATGTGTGTTCAGGTGGAATCTTGCCAGTCAAATTTCACCCACTTCCAGGATTCGGATTGACTTGATATTTGGTGTACATTAGTATATTGGAAGACAATGCAAGTACAGTCAACAAAAAGTAAATTCAACAAAAAAGCTTGTATTAAAAAAATTTTTTTTAACTAAAACTTTAACTAATAAAGTTACGGGATAAGGATTCAGGAACTCTAAGCGAGTGCCTGACAGGCTGAAGTTGAAGAAATCACTTAATAAAAAGAACAGGCACATACTTGTGGAAGAGATGCGAGCAGGGCAGTTTTCGTGCCTCCTTCATGGGCTCCCAACAGATGGCGCAGTTATCCTGATTCTTTTCCACCTCCTCTTTACTCGCCATTGGGTAGCTGAGGACATACAAATGAAAAAAGAGTTAACGTCACATCGATAAGTAGTTCTAAAACTCACAATAATGTGTAAACAAAAAGAGCACCATCCATTTGCCTCAAGAGGTGGACCGACGGCCAACTTGTCAACAAAGTAAACGGTGTTCGATCGGATTGCATCGAACATATATCATGGTTTGGGCCATAACTGTTACAAAAAACCGGACTGCATAACTAACTTTGTTTGTAAACGAATTTTGATAATATAAAAGCCCTTTCATATGAAACCCCATTTAATCGTGTCGTACTTTGAAATTTCAGTCCCCATTTCGCCCTCTTTTGCTAAAAATATAAAATAATTTTTGAAAATTCTTCATTTGCAATAAAGTTGGGTAAGAAATATTTAAGACTAGCTGTCCCCCGCGGTCTCACCCGCGTTCCCTGGATAAAAAGCCTAGGCCAGATAGCCTATGTCCTTTTCCATACCATAGGCTATCTGCATGCCAAATTTCATATTGATCCGTCGAGTAGTTGAAGCGTGAAGGCGTAACAAACAAACAAACTCACTTTCGCATTTATAATATTAAGTTAGGATTCCATAATTTCCATAGAATTAGTGGTTGCTGAAATATACTGCTGAGACGGACGGAAAGACAGACGGACAACGGTTATTTTACGGTGACCAAGCATACATGTTATAATGATTAATAAGACAAAAAATTACAATTAACGTTAATTAAAGGAAGGAAGATCATACATAAAATCTGTCAGCAGTTTAAACAATCCACAAAAAAAACTCCACACCTGTCAATCACCGTTATTTTACTCGGAGACTATTAGTTTATATGAAACGGAAACTTTGCAAAGTTATAAATATTTATCACGAAAATAAACATATAATAAAAACCTATATAGTAGGGTCAGGGAGGTATCGTTAAAATAAATCTTAAAAACATACAGGGTTGTCTCAACATTTCATTTCATGCAATATTTTCAAGCTAGAGTTACGTAAGGCGGTAAAATATGGGATTAAAGGTTTAGGAAAACATGCATTTAAAAAAAATCATGTTTTGTCTTGGGTTTTAGACTGTACCACATCGTACTGACTGGTTTTTACAACTTGCAATGTCCAATTTCACCTACTTCCAGTGGTCGGATTGACTTGATATTTGGTATACATGGTAAATTGGATGACAATGCAAGTACAATCAACAAAAAGTACAGTCTCAAAAAATATTTTTGAATAAAATATTTTTTTTGTTGTTAGAGCACCTTAAACAGGTGTATGGTGCTATTATCAAAAAATACGACAATTTTAGCATTCACATACAGTACACGAATACTACTTTTAATAAAAAAAAAAACAAAACTAAGACCGTCATCTTACATGTTCAAAAGATAAGGACCCAATATTGACCCCTGGAGAAATACTATAATATTACTACTGAGCAGTGGATGTTGTGCATATTTTGCGTATAACTTGTTGACAATAATATAATTTAAATCAATTTCTAGATCGTACATCCAATCAGATATTTAAGTTACAGAAATAGAGGAGTTTGACGAAATAGTAAAAAGCTTTACTCTGATAGATCAATAATACGAGTTGTATCCTGTAATTTTATTTTGTCTAATATTTCTTGTCTTTTCATTTTTGTTAACTGCTATAGGGGTAATAAAGTTCGAGTTAGTAATGCTTATATTTATTAGCACGTGCAGCAATTGCCACAGCTTCATGAGCAGCAACAGAGACGCCATCGACACCAGCATGTTTGTGTACACCACCATGTGTACCAGCGACACAGCACACACACACACAACATTACATACTTGCGGCTCATGTGGTCGGCGAGCTCGGTGTAGAGCCGGTGCCTGCGCACGCGCGCCTGCAGCTCGTGCAGCAAGTGCCGCAGCTGCATGAGCAGTACCAGCGACGCCATCGACACCAGCATGTTGCTGTACACCACCATGTGCACCACGTGCACCAGCTCCACCACCAGCGACACAGACTGCACACAACATTATTAACATTACATCGTTTGGTTTAGGTCTCATAAAATGTTAATTGTGTTACCTATTAAGTAGTTAAATGTCCATAAAACTTCGATCATTGTTACTTCAGACCGAGCCAAACTTTAAGTGTGAGTTTGTTCTCTCATTTAGCACTTAATCTGTTTAAAATTACAGATTAAGTGCTAAATGTTGGAGCCTCGAGCCCCTGCATTGGAGACTTAAATGAGCTATATATGGTGATAATTAACAAAACCAACTGCAATGTTGTAAAGTCATGTTGTTAGGGCAAATAATTATGTATATATGATTAGTTATAATGTGTAATGTGTGTGTAACTGTATGGTGTAGGTTACGTTACGTACATCGAAGAGCAGATGCGTGTAGTAGGCGAGCAGGCCGGCCGCGTCGGCCTCGTACAGCTGCAGCGAGTAGCGCGCGCACACGTGCACCGCCGACACCACCACCAGCACGCACTGCACACACAACACACACAACCATCTTTATTGTGTCTTATGTACACACATAACACACATCTATGTCTTCCTGGTAGTAATTATTTTCCTGGTATGGCTAAAATAAAATTACTAGTATCAGTCTTGTCAGGGAGGGCCTAAACTGGATAAATGAGTTTTCTTGAGATATCAATGGATCGTTCCATACAATACACAAAAAAAATTGTGGACTGCTGGAATTACGCCTCCCTCGAGGACACTCGAGGTGTACTAAACTCCACTTTCTTCTTTTCTTTATTTTTTCAGCCTGCTGCAGCTTCGCCTTTTTGAGGAATAGGTTTGCTTACTATCTTTGGCTAGATGTTGAGATTGTTGTACAAAAACCAATACATTTTTAACAAAGTTTCATTGAGATATATTGTTTACTAAATTGTATCCTGTCCTTCATTTAGATCCATTGACGAACGCTAGCGAAATCACAATCGGATCCTATATCTAACGATGCCCTATAGTAATAAGGTGTATGATCGTGCAGCAGCTCCATCTGTAATTGTTACCTCAGCAGCCATGAAGAAGAAGGTGTCCCGTCCGGCGGGCAGCCCCCACACTGTGGCGACGGCCAGCAGCGCGGCCGACGCGGACAGAATCCCCCCGAGTAAACATATCAGCCGCGCGTGCGCCCACCGCGCTGTGTTCGGCGATGACGAAAGCTGCCCAAAAAATATCATTAATTGTATTTAAATCATTTCCGGGATAAAAAGTAGCCTCAGGGATACTGTATTAGAACCCTACCAATGAAAGAATTTTTTGAATTGGATCAGAAGATCCGGTGTCTCCACAAATCACGGTAAAAGTATATATATTCTATATACTTTTACCGTGCACAAACTCACAAAATTAGCACTCTCTCTTTTATGGATTTATTTATTAAATATTGAGTCTACTATGTAGTTTTCCGGCACGGCACGCAGTTGATGTCAGTGAGACTGTATAATGTAATATTAAGTAATGAATCTAAGCTTGTTTTGTAGAGAGTAACTGCCGAGTTTATTGCCGGCACTTTTCAGCAAATGCAACATCCAAATCTGTATTAAAGTAAGATTAAACATAGAGAGGTAGAGCATAGCGTTTATATGCTCAAAGAGCAGCTCGACTGGGGAGTTACCTCCACGTTACAGAATACCGCAGCCAAATAATTTTATGTTGTGTTCCTGCGCGTGAGTAAGGTCGCCTGAGCTCATTGGGGAGGGGGGAAAGGTCGGTAAGGCGGACTGAGGCGTGAGAATCGAACAATTAACCCAAAGAAGCGCAATGACGTTGATTTTGCTTGCAATATATTCCGCCAATTTCCTACCATCGACAATGCCTTCTGATTGGCTAAGTCAAGGACACATGCACTCTGATTGGCCGAATCAAAAACACACGATGCAGTGATTGGTCCTTACTGTTCAAAATCAGTGACAAATCACTGACTAGTTTCGGAAACGGATTGCTCGGTATTCTACTCTAAAGGGATTGTCCTCGATGGGCGTGAGTGATGCCTCGTGTGTTGCAAACATCCCATCAGACGTGCCGTATATGTTTACTTTTTTTTTATACCACAAGCATACGGCCCGCCTGATGGTAAGCGGTTACGGTAGCATATCGACGTTTGCAACACCAGGGGGATAACTCGCGCGTTGCCTACCCTTCTTACAGACTTCGTTGTATAAAACAAACTTGTAGGTTATATCCAGTGTTCAATAAAATCAATAGCGGGCTGAATACCTACCTATAAATAAATGTATATCTTCAGTTCAGTAACTTCAATAGCTGTGACCTTCATAAATGCCTGAATAAATGAATTTGATTATGTCTCTGTTGAAAGCTAAATGCAAAACTGAGGTTTTATGTAATTGTGTCATTGAATAAATGAATTGAATTTCTTGAAGAGCAGATCTACTGATCTAAATGTCGTAAAGATAAGATACAGCTAGACATAAATACGAATCGACTCGACGACTCGAATAAATTTTAGATGATTTTCCCTTTTATTCGCAAGCGTTTCATTTACAGAAACATCGACGTGGTACAGTAGTACCCAACTGATAAGGCGCGTCGTGAATCTTCGTTCGCACAGAAAATAAAGTATGGCTTCACTAAATTCCATTTCCATTCCACTATCAATTCATCTATTTAACATAAACGGCAACAATTAAGTAGTTACTTGTCTGATAACTCGCATGAATATGTAAGAGACGAATTTATTCCGTTAGTGTCGCGATCCGCGATGCACCCGATTTGCACACAATGCGGACCAAGGAATAATACGATATATATTTGGCCGAGGAATAATTATGAAAACCAATTAAAAATATACCTACCGATAAAATTATGGCACAATTTTGTTCGTGTATGTGTTAAAAAATTCCAGACAAACGATAACATGACATAAATTGTAATGAGATATTGATATAAATAATCCTAATCCTATCCTAACGAATATTATATATGCGAAAGTGAGTTTGTTTGTTTGTTTGTTACGCCTTCACGCCTCAACTACTCAACGGATCACCATGAAATTTGGCATGTAGTTAGCGTATGGTATGGAGAAGGAGATAGGCTACTTTTTATCCCGGGGACGCGGGTGAAGCCGGGGGGACAGCTAGTTTAAATATAACATTGAGTTCTGGAACAGCTACTTAGCTAAAGGCTTCCCAATCCAAATGTATATTTGTTACTCATAAGATTTCAGGAGGTAAAGCCGAATTAAGTAGTTAAGAAGTGAAAGGTGACTTAGAAGTGAATGAGCTTAGGTGATAAAGAAGTTAAACAATTAAGGGTGAAGGAAGAGCGTTAACCCAAGTTTCTAGAAGCCTGATCAATGTCATTATGTATACCTACCGCCACCCTACCGCTATCAATAGACAGTTTTAATCATAGACCTATTGTTGTCAGCGTGACATGAAGAAAAAAGCTTTAATTGGGTTTTAAAACCTGTTATCTAATGTAATACATACATATTCAAACCTATCCTTGCACAACTGTCCCAGCAGGTGCAGAAATCCGACGAGCGTGAACCAAGAGCACCACAGCAGCACTTCATCCATATACTGTACATTGATCACGCCGAACACGAAGATGAACTTGTAGAACACGTAGTTCCAAAACTTGTCTTTGACTCGCTGCGCCTCAGAGACGCGGAGCTGGCCGAAGACCAGGCGCTGGATGAGGAACCCGAACAGTGCGAGCGAGCAATACGCTATGTTGATAAGTGTCTGAAACAATATATACTTAACATTAGCATTAACATACTTAACCTTTGTATACTTAACAAACAATAAAATAAATAAATACATATCCTAGGATTATTCACACACGGCTATTTGATTCCAAACTAAGCTGGGCTTGTATTTTGGAAACCAGATAACTGATATACACAACTTTTTTGTTTGTAAATTACGCCCAGACTCAGGACATGCAGACATGTTCATGGACCCAAATGCATGTCCTCGGTGGGAATCTAATCCACGACCAACTACACCAAATGGCCCGTCTTTATCATAGTTGAATGTTATGTTCCTGTACTTTATAAAAGTGCAGCAGAATTCGGTAGCAATTTGGACCAAATTCCGATAGAGCGTTAACGTCAAAACTCCATCATTTATAACACGTAATTAAGACGTATGATCGTTGTCTTGGAGGAGATTTACGCTGAACAGCCCAGAGATGGACCAATGAAGGCTAATTATGATTATGACGAAGAATAACAATGTAATTTAGAGGTGAGTCTTGAGGATACTGCATCATTTCCCGTTCGTTCACTCAGATACTTAAACAATTGTTTAAATTGTATCTTGCCTTGAATCTGAATTGTTAATGCCAAAACCGGCAAGTCTACGAATTAATAACAAAAGATTTACATTAAAAATAAAAGGCGGTTAACCTTATGTAGTTATGTGAATGTTATTTTTAACTTTCTAAATATACTTTTTGAAGTTATGTTGATTCTGCTACGTCAAATACCTTTTTAATTTGCGGAGATTGCAAACATTTATCAATGTTTAAATCACCAATTGATTAATAAACAGAATTATGTAATCCCGTATAACGAGCAAGGAAATCGGTGGCATTTACTAACATAAAGAAAGACAAGGTGAGGTGAATACAATGCGATAGCCACTCGACATCCAATAGTCATGGTCAAGGCAAATATTTGCATGTCCTCTCTACATTGTATTATTATTTTTCCTAGAAGTACATATAGCACAACATTTGGTTCTCCATGACTTAATATTAGAATCAGAATAGTTTGTAAAACATCTACATAGGGGGTCCATAAATTACGTGAGGTGTTTTTTTTAATTTTCTGTCCCTCCCCCCCCCCCTGGTGAGATTTCAGAGATCCCGTAAATTCAGATTAAATTTAGCTATTTGTTATAAAACAAATATGGTGGTTTGAAAGTCAGTAGATGTATAACGTCGAAGTACCTATGAATGAAATTATTTTCTTTCGAACGAATTAGTGAATGATCTTAATCGTATTACGATAACGCTTAAGATTAAATCTTAAGCATGTACAATCTGGATTAAATGGATCGGATAATGGATTTTTTTTCTGATTGAAACAAAATTGTATTTTTTTGTTTCAATCAGAAAAAAAATGAGTGATAATTGTCGACACCCCCCCCCCCCCTCTCCAACGTAAGATTAGATGAGATTTGACTCGACCCCCTCCCCCCCCCTTAAACATCTAACGTAGTTTATGGACGCCCCCCTACAGCTATTTTTGTTGCTAAGTACCTACATACATAGCTGAGCAGCATATAATTTGTATTGACTACGAAGCGTAAAGCTAGGTGGACGACCTCTACCCAGATAGCTGTGAATAGAGACAATAATGTTTTTTTTAAATAAATACAACAACTGTTCATAATTAAGCAGGTGAGAAATGCGAAAGACGAATTGGCTTCTAGCCATTGCGTTTGCTATTTTGGAAACAGTATTTCTAAAGAGAATTATTTGTAAATTGCATTGGATACCTCATGAATATGTAGATGTAGTAGTTAAGCTAATTACCTATACAATACTCTGTCTGACTTTGACATTACCTCAAAATTGCTGTAGTATTTGTAGCTGTTAAGCTGCCATAGAAAACTGATTTTTCAACACATTTGCTCGTAATGTGACAGTTATTGCACCGTTTTTAGTATCTTAATGTAGATTATTAAGCACTTGTGCTTTTTACTTTACATTACCGTATAGTTTTATGATAGGTATAATCGCGATTATGTTAAGTTTGTAGGTACCTCAATGCAATTGATATGTGTGCAGACGAAGCATTCTTAATTTAAACGGGAAAATCAGTGTAAACAAAAAAATTACTTTCGCGCCATATTTGTTGACGTTCTCATTGCTTATTATCAAACAACCTACTTAAAAAAATACAAGTCTGTTTTTTTCCTCGCAAGTGTGTTGAAAAACGTTGAATGACACGCGTGTGCATTGATCATTACACTCTCGGCTCCTTTATCGCACCTCGCTGAATACCGCCTCGCGTGTAATTATCAACTTTGCACACATGTATCATAATGTACCTACTATTATTATTTCCCTACTATTATTATTTCCCTGATACGAGTCAGTTTCAAAATACCTAGGTTTATCAATTTTTGTATTATTTTATTGTAAGGTCAGGCTTAGGCTACGTTAGGTTATTAGTGGTAGTCATTGTCATGTTTTTCAATCCCACACATTGTCTACAAGTCGAAAATTATCTGAAATTATACGTCAGCTTTAGGTACCTAAATTGCTAAGTGAGAATGTAGAACGCCAAAACAGACAGTTAGGATATAATAACGGGTATAATATTATACAGTGATTTTTCTGTAGTAATAATATGTATGTTGTAAAATGGTTGTAAAATACTAAGATGGTAGCACCAGGCAGGGTTATTATTTGCGCGTTGCCGAACCTAAATTACGCAGTCGTAATAAATAAATATCCTAGGACATTCCTCACACACGGTCATCTGATCCCAAACTAAGCAGAGCTTGTACTATGGAAACCAGATAAACGATATAATACATATACTACTTTTTGTTTGTAAATAAATACTTAATATACATAATTACACCCAGACTCAGGACCTACAGACATGTTCATGCACACAAATGCATGTCCTGTGCGGGAATCGAACCCTTGACCTGCGGCGCAATAGGTGGAATCTTTACCAGACTCTTAACCAACTGCGCCAACTGGCCCCTCAAAGTCGTAGATTTATATTGGCTGAATCAAAGACCCCTAAGAGGGACTTAATTCTTAAACCTAACATTTTATTATTTATGTGGGGAAATCATTGTTCGGAGGCCTCCTCTTCGTCAACGGTGGAGGGACACCGGAGCTCTTCACCGTACTCTTCCTCCTGAGTAGCGTGCGGGAACACGCTGCATACTACTCAAGCCCGATGTTGACGGGCGACAGACTCACCCGAGTTCGCCACCCTTGGGCTCTTTTTGAGAGAAAAAAAGAGCCCAAGGGTGGAGCTCTAAAAAGCCGCACTTCGGCGCCTGGTTCTCCAGCGGCGGATAGCTAGCGCGGTCTCCAATCCTTTTGCGAGCGAGTTATAGTTACGCCATCCAGCGATCGCCGCCATCTCGCTTGGCAGCGAGAGGTCGCTGCGCTCGCATGCCCAGGCTATGCACACCTCCAAAGTGTGTTGGGCCTCCTCCTCAAAGCGCTGATCACAGTGGCCTTCAAGCTAACCTGCCCTTACCGAGTAGTTGATGATGAATGTGATTAACGGTGGAAGACAGAAGGTATGAATCAGTATTCTAAATGGCAATTAGTCTCATCCTAATCGGGCCATTACGAACGTCCAATGACTTGCACTTCAAAAGTAACATGGAAAGATTTGTTTAAATTAAAAGCTCGTTAGGAAATGATATGTATCGTATTGCGTTGAGGGATAATCGATGTAGATGTTGGTGGGCGTGACGACATGCTGGCGCGATCTGCTACGGCTAAGTAAACAAACTCAGCCAGCATACAGCATTGTGTTGGCACGCCGCGATATTTCGCTGTGACGCGATCACGCGCGCTATCGTTGATTTATTTTTATAAACACCAGCGCATAAAAACGATTGTAAGAACTTGGTACTGAAGTCAACAATCTAATTGATATTGAAAGGTCTCGCGGAGTCTTCAAGAAGCAGGGTGTTAATGGGAACCTAATTGAGGTCTTATCATCAGTTTTACGTCTTATTCTTACAATCATGATGAATCACCGCGAGGTGTTTTTGTATCAGTAGGTAACTGTTCTAAAATTTTATAGTATGTCAAAAAAAATATTTGCTTCCATAATGTGTTGTTTCTGCGTGCTCCGACATTACACTACCGACACATTTTATAAAAGTCTGTTTTGTGTCATAAAAACCTAGATTAAATTTAGGTCAACTTTGTGAAGGCGCAAATTATATTCGAAGCAGACTAATAACGGTTGAAACATCTGCTGCTTTACTACTCAAGAGTCTTGTATCAACAAACAACACATTGGTGGTATTTCGTGAGATGTATATATTAGTACTGTTTTGAAGAGGTTTCCTCAATATAAACAAGAAACTGACAACAACATAAGATTTCTATTTTTGTTATGAATGACGCAACTATAAATTCTAGAATCTAAATTCTACACCAATTGTTCTAGAGATAAGTAATATGATGGATCTTTTCGTGCCCAGCAGAGGCATAGCTACCGCCGTAATCAGCCGTATCTAAGATACGGGGGCCACGGGCTACAGGGGCCCCAACGTGTGTAAGCAAAAATTCATAAAAATCATTTGGGCTCCCCCAACAATTTTTGATACATGGCGCATCTAGGGCAAGCTACTCCACTGGTGCCCATTCATTAATTTATTTACAACAACATTTATGTACCTAGGTCCTAGATGCACTGATGGAAGAGTAGGTATAATAATGTTCATAGCCAAAGCGATCAGATGGTAGTTGGAGCAGGCAAAGGTCCGGAGCACATTCAATTGTTATGTGGTGTGATGCAGCAGTTCAAATACGTAAGTGATGTTGTTATGGATAATATCAAACGTGAGAGGATACATCACATGAACCATAGCAACCATAGCTGCATTAGCTATATATTTTATTATTTACAATGTAGCGCACATAATTCAATGGTAGCGCATTTGTTGAGCAGGATTTATAGAAGCCTGACTAACATATGTAAATGTACGTTAGGTATTATGCATTGCAATTAGCTTATCTGGTTTAAATGTAATAACAAGATTACAATTCAGGTCAATAAGACATGAAATCTTGTGGTAGCCTAGAATGAAATGCCTAATTTCTTCGGGGACTGATAACAATTAAATTGAGACGCCAAAGTTTTGATGAAATTATTATCGAAGTAGGTAACTTAAATTGCTACAACATTGAAACCAGAATGGTTTCGAACTGTGCGGTCTCAAAGGAGCTACCCTCAGCTGACGCTCAGTTTGTGGAATGAGCTCCCCGCCTTGGTTTTCCCAATGGAGTACACAGCAAGGGGTTCTTTAAAAAGGGTGTGAAGAAATTTCTGCAGGTTCGGCAACGCGCGAGTTAGACCCCTGGTGTTGCAAGCGTCCATAGGCTACGGAACCGCTTACCATCAGGCAGGCCGTATGCTTGTTTTGCTGTTTTGCTACCTAAGTAGCTTAAAATATATATATATATATGAAGTTGGGCTTGTGTAGGTTGTTGAATGATTGTAGACAATAAATTAAATTATTGAAAGAAACAAAAAACCCGACTGCGTAAAACAAATATTAACTGAAAAGAGAAAAACAAGCTTTTTAATCTATAGAATTTGGAATATAATTTGAATGTTATGAGGTCTTGCAGTCGGGGACAAACCAATAACCTAAGTATGTGTTTTTTTTTATATTTGTTTATCCCCGACTGCAACACCTCATAACATTCAAGTTATATTCCAAATTCTATAGATTAAAAAGCTTGTTTTTCTCTTTTCAGTTAATATTTGTTTTACGCAGTCGGGTTTTTTGTTTCTTTTAATAATTTAATTTATTTCAGACATTTTAGTTTTATACATTTAGATTTGTATGTATTAGTAAGTAAATGAGCGGTACGGTAAAGTAACGCTAACAACAATTGCAACTCTGTGAGTTACGTACGGTAACCGCTCAGAGTCCTATACCTACTGTCCTTGCATTAAACATGTTTTTTTGCAGTTTACGTCAAAATGATAGCACAAAAGTATTACAATATATACATATATGGAATGGGCTGTTCACAAGCTTTCATTTGATACCCATATTGTTATAATAACGAAATTTTTGTTTTTAATACCCCCCCTCTTTTCTTATCCGTAGACACCATATAAAAATAATATACCCTATGACACTCCCACAGTTCAGGCGAATCTAACGACACCTCAGATGCTTAAATCCATCAAGCCGTTTAGGCTGCAGAGCGTGCCAAAGAAATAGACATACATACATACATACATACATACATACACTCGAAAAACATAACCCTCCTTCCGGGTCAGTCGGGTAAAAAATGGAAACACTCATTTGGGGTTCAAAGTTTAGCGACACCTTTCAAACAATGTAGGTAGAGTATCGTGTCGGTAAAGATTCATACTTTTAAAACCTGAATACTGACTTTCTCTCAAGTCTCACTAAGTGCCGCGATGTCGACAAACCTGCAAGGAGTTCATAAAGTTTGGAAAGTTGCGTAAAAGAAACCTCTTTGAAGCACAGTGTTACAAACAAATATTTTACAGCTAAAGGAATAGGTATTATAAAGAAAAACACTTTGCCATCTCAGATATTTCAGAGTTAGGTTGGTTGATCGGTTTTTTGGTCACGCACGTAGGTGACAACAACCTAACCTAACAAAATGAATCCTTAAGAGGGAGTCGACCATAAAGTGACAAAAGGACAGTTACGGTTAAGTTGATATTAACGAAAATAGTTTATTTACACAGTGAACATCTACATAATTATTACCACAGATCATGTATTTACAATGTTTGCGAAACAAAAATATGAAATATGGTATAGGTTTTTTAATGGACTCATATGAAGTTGAGCAAAAATCTACAATAATGCGTGCTGTGATTCAGAAGATTTCGTGTATTTTTCCTTAGAAATATTCTGTAGAAATGTAGTCAGTTAATTCTCTAATATGTAATCTTGAAGTTTTGCGTCTTATATTTTCATTATATTGTCTAGATGATTTATTATGATTTTATTCAAAATGAGCTCCGAATTCGCCATACATTTTTACTATGGCAGCGCAACGTTAAATATATATGTGAGATACGCGCTCGAAAATTTAGTCGACCACGGGAGCTCAGAGAGAGATCACGTCTCTTTGCGGAACGACTACCTAGGAACACACGATCGCGATCTAACGTGTACGGACACTAATTCAAAGAGCATAACGACATAAGTTTTGTTTTTCGTTTTTTGAGTCAGTCAAATAATATATATTACTTTTGTTTCATTTGCAATGTTAGTTAGTTTGCTTAGGTCAAATCTTGCAAGCACATCTTTTTTTTTCATACATTTTTTCACACTTGGGTAAACTAGCATACGGCATACGACTCGCTTGGTGGTAAGCGGTTACCGCAGCGATATGGACGCCGAGTGAGCTGAAATTTTGCATACACCTTTAGTTCCAATGACAAAACAATTTGCAATACTCAATAATGTAATACTTTTAAAATGGCCGTCGCCACAAGATGGCGGATGAAGTATTTTTCTCAAAATGTCGAAAAAGTGTCCGCCATGTTGAACTTTTTAGATACTGGTCCGATTGCTCTCAAATTCGATATTTGAGAGACCTTGGGGTCAAAAAACAAGAATCTTTTCTCAGAATGTCGAAAAAGTGTCCGCCATGTTGAACTTTTTAGATAATGGTCCGATCGCTCTCAAAATCGATATTTGTGAGTCCTTCGGATCACAAAACAAGAATCTTTTCTCAGAATTATCAAAAGGTGTCCGCCATGTTGAATTTTTTTGTTACTGGTCCGATTGCTCTCAAAATCGATATTTGTGAGTCCTTCGGATCACAAAACAAGAATCTTTTCTCAGAATTTTGAAAAGGTGTCCGCCATGTTGAACTTTTTAGTAACTGGTCCGATTGCTCTCAAAATCGATATTTGAGGGACCTTGGGGTCACAAAACAAGAATCTTTTCTCAAAATGTTGAAAAGGTGTCCGCCATGTTGAACTTTTTAGATACTGGTCCGATTGCTCTCAAAATCGATAATTGTGAGTCCTTCGGGTCACAAAACAAGAATCTTTTCTCAGAATGTCGAAAAAGTGTCCGCCATGTTGAACTTTTTAGATACTGGTCAGATTGCTCTCAAATTCGATATTTGAGAGACCTTGGGGTCAAAAAACAAGAATCTTTTCTCAAAATGTCAAAAACGTGTCCGCCATGTTGAACTTTTTAGATACTGGTTCGATCGCTCTCAAAATCGATATTTGTGAGTCCTTCGGGTCACAAAACAAGAATCTTTTCTCAGAATGTCGAAAAAGTGTCCGCCATGTTGGACTTTTTAGATACTGGTCCGATTGCTCTCAAAATCGATATTTGAGGGACCTTGTGGTCACAAAACAAGAATCTTTTCTCAAAATGTCGAAAAAGTGTCCGCCATGTTGAACTTTTTAGATACTGGTCAGATTGCTCTCAAATTCGATATTTGAGAGACCTTGGGGTCAAAAAACAAGAATCTTTTCTCAAAATGTCAAAAACGTGTCCGCCATGTTGAACTTTTTAGATACTGGTTCGATCGCTCTCAAAATCGATATTTGTGAGTCCTTCGGGTCACAAAACAAGAATCTTTTCTCAGAATGTCGAAAAAGTGTCCGCCATGTTGGACTTTTTAGATACTGGTCCGATTGCTCTCAAAATCGATATTTGAGGGACCTTGTGGTCACAAAACAAGAATCTTTTCTCAAAATGTCGAAAAAGTGTCCGCCATGTTGAACTTTTTAGATACTGGTCAGATTGCTCTCAAATTCGATATTTGAGAGACCTTGGGGTCAAAAAACAAGAATCTTTTCTCAAAATGTCAAAAACGTGTCCGCCATGTTGAACTTTTTAGATACTGGTTCGATCGCTCTCAAAATCGATATTTGTGAGTCCTTCGGGTCACAAAACAAGAATCTTTTCTCAAAATGTCGAAAAAGTGTCCGCCATGTTGAACTTTTTAGATACTGGTCCACTTGCTCTCAAAATCGATATTTGAGAGACCTTGTGGTCACAAAACAAGAATCTTTTCTCAAAATGTCGAAAAAGTGTCCGCCATGTTGAACTTTTTAGATACTGGTCCGATTGCTCTCAAATTCGATATTTGAGAGATCTTGGGGTCACAAAACAAGAATCTTTTCTCAAAATGTCGAAAAAGTGTCCGCCATGTTGAACTTTTTAGATACTGGTCCGATTGCTCTCAAATTCGATATTTGAGAGACCTTGGGGTCACAAAACAAGAATCTTTTCTCAAAATGTTGAAAAAGTGTCCGCCATGTTGAACTTTTTAGATACTGGTCCGATTGCTCTCAAAATCGATATTTGAGGGACCTTGGGGTCACAAAACAAGAATCTTTTCTCAAAATGTTGAAAAAGTGTCCGCCATGTTGAACTTTTTAGATACTGGTCCGATCGCTCTCAAAATCGATATTTGTGAGTCCTTCGGGTCACAAAACAAGAATCTTTTCTCAAAATGTCGAAAAAGTGTCCGCCATGTTGAACTTTTTAGATACTGGTCCACTTGCTCTCAAAATCGATATTTGAGAGACCTTGTGGTCACAAAACAAGAATCTTTTCTCAAAATGTCGAAAAAGTGTCCGCCATGTTGAACTTTTTAGATACTGGTCCGATTGCTCTCAAATTCGATATTTGAGAGATCTTGGGGTCACAAAACAAGAATCTTTTCTCAAAATGTCGAAAAAGTGTCCGCCATGTTGAACTTTTTAGATACTGGTCCGATTGCTCTCAAATTCGATATTTGAGAGACCTTGGGGTCACAAAACAAGAATCTTTTCTCAAAATGTTGAAAAAGTGTCCGCCATGTTGAACTTTTTAGATACTGGTCCGATTGCTCTCAAAATCGATATTTGAGGGACCTTGGGGTCACAAAACAAGAATCTTTTCTCAAAATGTTGAAAAAGTGTCCGCCATGTTGAACTTTTTAGATACTGGTTCGATCGCTCTCAAAATCGATATTTGTGAGTCCTTCGGGTCACAAAACAAGAATCTTTTCTCAGAATGTCGAAAAAGTGTCCGCCATGTTGGACTTTTTAGATACTGGTCCGATTGCTCTCAAAATCGATATTTGAGGGACCTTGGGGTCACAAAACAAGAATCTTTTCTCAAAATGTTGAAAAAGTGTCCGCCATGTTGAACTTTTTAGATACTGGTCCGATCGCTCTCAAAATCGATATTTGTGAGTCCTTCGGGTCACAAAACAAGAATCTTTTCTCAAAATGTCGAAAAAGTGTCCGCCATGTTGAACTTTTTAGATACTGGTCCACTTGCTCTCAAAATCGATATTTGAGAGACCTTGTGGTCACAAAACAAGAATCTTTTCTCAAAATGTCGAAAAAGTGTCCGCCATGTTGAACTTTTTAGATACTGGTCCGATTGCTCTCAAATTCGATATTTGAGAGATCTTGGGGTCACAAAACAAGAATCTTTTCTCAAAATGTCGAAAAAGTGTCCGCCATGTTGAACTTTTTAGATACTGGTCCGATTGCTCTCAAATTCGATATTTGAGAGACCTTGGGGTCACAAAACAAGAATCTTTTCTCAAAATGTTGAAAAAGTGTCCGCCATGTTGAACTTTTTAGATACTGGTCCGATTGCTCTCAAAATCGATATTTGAGGGACCTTGGGGTCACAAAACAAGAATCTTTTCTCAAAATGTTGAAAAAGTGTCCGCCATGTTGAACTTTTTAGATACTGGTTCGATCGCTCTCAAAATCGATATTTGTGAGTCCTTCGGGTCACAAAACAAGAATCTTTTCTCAGAATGTCGAAAAAGTGTCCGCCATGTTGGACTTTTTAGATACTGGTCCGATTGCTCTCAAAATCGATATTTGAGGGACCTTGGGGTCACAAAACAAGAATCTTTTCTCAAAATGTTGAAAAAGTGTCCGCCATGTTGAACTTTTTAGATACTGGTCCGATCGCTCTCAAAATCGATAATTGTGAGTCCTTCGGGTCACAAAACAAGAATCTTTTCTCAAAATGTCGAAAAAGTGTCCGCCATGTTGAACTTTTTAGATACTGGTCCACTTGCTCTCAAAATCGATATTTGAGAGACCTTGTGGTCACAAAACAAGAATCTTTTCTCAAAATGTCGAAAAAGTGTCCGCCATGTTGAACTTTTTAGATACTGGTCCGATTGCTCTCAAATTCGATATTTGAGAGATCTTGGGGTCACAAAACAAGAATCTTTTCTCAAAATGTCGAAAAAGTGTCCGCCATGTTGAACTTTTTAGATACTGGTCCGATTGCTCTCAAATTCGATATTTGAGAGACCTTGGGGTCACAAAACAAGAATCTTTTCTCAAAATGTTGAAAAAGTGTCCGCCATGTTGAACTTTTTAGATACTGGTCCGATTGCTCTCAAAATCGATATTTGAGGGACCTTGGGGTCACAAAACAAGAATCTTTTCTCAAAATGTTGAAAAAGTGTCCGCCATGTTGAACTTTTTAGATACTGGTCCGATCGCTCTCAAAATCGATAATTGTGAGTCCTTCGGGTCACAAAACAAGAATCTTTTCTCAAAATGTCGAAAAAGTGTCCGCCATGTTGAACTTTTTAGATACTGGTCCGATTGCTCTCAAAATCGATATTTGAGGGACCTTGGGGTCACAAAACAAGAATCTTTTCTCAAAATGTTGAAAAAGTGTCCGCCATGTTGAACTTTTTAGATACTGGTCCGATCGCTCTCAAAATCGATAATTGTGAGTCCTTCGGATCACAAAACAAGAATCTTTTCTCAGAATTTTGAAAAGGTGTCCGCCATGATGAAACTTCTAGATACTGGTGACCCCAAGGACTCTCAAATAAATGTCTCTCGCTTTTGAGAGCAATCAGACCGGTATCTAAAAAATTCTACATGGTTTTTCAACATTATGAGAAAAGATTCTTGTTTTGTGACCCCAAGGTCTCTCAAATATCGATTTTGAGAGCAATCGGACCAGTATCTAAAAAATTCAACATGGCGGACACCTTTTGATAATTCTGAGAAAAGATTCTTGTTTTGTGACCCGAAGGACTCACAATTATCGATTTTGAGAGCAATCGGACCAGTATCTAAAAAGTCCAACATGGCGGACACTTTTTCGACATTCTGAGAAAAGATTCTTGTTTTGTGACCCGAAGGACTCACAAATATCGATTTTGAGAGCGATCGAACCAGTATCTAAAAAGTTCAACATGGCGGACACTTTTTCAACATTTTGAGAAAAGATTCTTGTTTTGTGACCCGAAGGACTCACAATTATCGAATTTGAGAGCGATCGGACCAGTATCTAAAAAGTTCAACATGGCGGACACTTTTTCAACATTTTGAGAAAAGATTCTTGTTTTGTGACCCCAAGGTCCCTCAAATATCGATTTTGAGAGCAATCGGACCAGTATCTAAAAAGTTCAACATGGCGGACACTTTTTCAACATTTTGAGAAAAGATTCTTGTTTTGTGACCCCAAGGTCTCTCAAATATCGAATTTGAGAGCAATCGGACCAGTATCTAAAAAGTTCAACCTGGCGGACACTTTTTCGACATTTTGAGAAAAGATTCTTGTTTTGTGACCCCAAGATCTCTCAAATATCGAATTTGAGAGCAATCGGACCAGTATCTAAAAAGTTCAACATGGCGGACACTTTTTCGACATTTTGAGAAAAGATTCTTGTTTTGTGACCACAAGGTCTCTCAAATATCGATTTTGAGAGCAATCGGACCAGTATCTAAAAAGTTCAACATGGCGGACACTTTTTCAACATTTTGAGAAAAGATTCTTGTTTTGTGACCCCAAGGACTAACAAATATCGATTTTGTCGTAGTCCAACGTGGCGGACACATTTTAAAATTTTGGCAAAAGTTTCATGTTTTGTGATCCCGAGGTCTCTCAAATATCGATTTCGAGAGAAATCGGGCCAGTATCTAAAAAGTTTTACAAGGCGCGGACACTTTTTGAAAATTTTGCGAAAATATCATGTTTTAATCCCAAGGCTTTTTTTTAAATTATGTACTTACTGACTTTTGTCATGCGGGTGCAAACGGCCGACCGAGCCGAGAGTACTGACTGTTGTGTGCGTGTCGACGCACACAACACTAACCCGCAGTAAATACCTATTTGCCGCGCGCTGGATACGCTCGACACCCTCTTAAATACCTATAATCAACAACAAAAAAATGTATTAGTAGGTAGGTACCTACTTGACATGAGTCATATCATACACATACTCGCGGTAAAGGTCCTTTTCCGCAATTAGGTAGGTAATTAACTTTATTGTTTGACCGCCCAAGGGATAGGTACGCAATCTTATTGTTGTAATTGAGAATAGAATGTAAATATTATGTAATTAATCTAAGCGTCGACTCTTCTGAGAAAATGCAACCTTCCGAACCGGTATTATAGTCAGACTATTCGTAAGTTCGCGAAGGTCTATTTGAGTATTATTGATAATCGTTTTTGATCAATTATGATGTCACAATGGAAGGACAATCAAGAACAAATGTGAGAATTCTCACGGAGCTCGACGTAGGTATCAATATGTAGGTAAACTATTTATTATTATATTATACATTCAATTAGGTAGGTATATAGGTACTCATCAAATAGTGCGTTCGAATTGGAGTGATGTCGTTTTTAACAGTTTCAAAATTGGCATTTTTGTTTAGGCGTTCGAATTGGAAAATTTCAACAATTTTGCAACTTTTGCCACAAACGATATTTCCCAAATCGAACGATTAGATACAAAAATGACATTTCCATTCTGATCGCCTACTTGTCACTTGTCTCAACCTACCTTTTTCCTTCAGTTAATCATTAAACAAAGTTAATCTAACAAATTATTCTCTTGCCTGTTAGTATTTCTATAAAATTTTACAATAAAAATTAGAATTTTCGCTTCCCGTATGAATTTTCCGAAACTTATCTGTCAGATTCAAAGATGTCAAAATATGATCACAAACGACCCTGCCTCGGAGGTGGGTCGAAATTTGCAGTTCACGGTGTCGTTTTTAACTGTTTCCAAGCAAAACGAACGGTGAACGAAAACAGTTCAAAACGCCAATTTCGCCCACAACTTTGCAAATCGAACGCTAGTTGTGATCGTTTTTGGCATTTTTGACTGTTATTTTTGCTACCATACCCCAATTCGAACGCACCTAAAGCACAGTCTAATAACCATACAGTCGGTCGACGAAGCCGTCTAGACAGGGCAATCGTGCGGGGTGTGAGGGACGAGACGCGGGAAAGCCGTTACCGACCTGCGAACAAAATTATGTTAGTAGCTCGGTAAACAGCATTCAGGGCTAACGCGTGTTTGTGTCTGTAATTATTTTATTTAAAATGGTGCAAACGACGTGTGCTGTGAGAGACTGCAAGTCTTCATCCTATTTAAATAAAGATCTGCGGTTTCATCAGCTTCCACACACAGACGAAAGGTAAATAAATCATGGTTTGTTATCGTAGAGTGCATACAATAATAATTTTATATTTGTCATGTCGTGTCACTTTAATAACGCCAAAAAAATGGCCGAATGGCGGACGGTAAAAAATATCTAATAGGTATAGGTAACAGGCACAGGGCATGAGTGTTTGTTTTTTTTTTTTTTTTTCAATAGGTCTGATGATGGAGTAGGAGGGTAAGCACTGGAACTCCATAGTGGAACATCGTATCCTAGCCGTGTTTGGGTTTGTTGGAATTGTCGTGAGATGAACTTTGACCATGTATGGTTTTCAGGGTCTGATGATGGAGTAGTTATTATAATATTGTTTAAAATATAATAATGCTAACAATGTTTTATTGTTATCTGCAATAAATAAATAATTTTGTAAATATTGTTTACTTGTGACAACCCTGGCCGTCGCGATACTGTCTAGACGTTGTCGGCATTTTTCACAAGATCAAAGGCGTCGGACGACTGTATGGTTATTAGACTGTGCCTAAAGTATGTGAACCTACAGTGAAGTTTACTGACCGCATGAAGGTTGCCGAGGAATGTTAAAACTTGTTCGATACTTCGACTGAAAAACACGTGGAGACACGTGGAGACACGTTTTAAGAGAGGTAGAGCATAGCGTTTATTCGCTCAAAGAGCAGCTCGACTGGGGAAGTACCTCCACCTTACAGAATACCGCAGCCAAATAACTTTATGTTGTGTAAAGTTGTGTTCCTGCGCGTGAATAAGGTCGCCAGAGCTCATTGGGGAGGGGGGAAAGGTCGGTAACGCGTGAGCGATGCTTCGTGTGTTGTAAGCGTCCATATGGCTACGGTAACCGCTTACCATCAGGTGGGCCGTATGCTTGTTTACCGACTTAGTCGTATAAAAAAAAAAAAAAAAAAAAACGTGGGAATTAAGACCACGCGCGTATCTTATGTCCTATTCCTGGCCCTAAAGTTAAATAGCTACTGTGCCAAAAAGTAAGTTCATTTCCGTATGCGGTAAGCAGGTAGGCGCATACATTTGTTGCTGACTGTACCTTCATAGCAACTAGCAACTGCTGTGCAGTCACATTACATTAAATAATGTTACATTACAGTTTTATTGATCAGACTGATTTACAATGGCGAGAGTTGAGAATGTTTGTGTTCATATATACAATACATATAATAAAAAACTTTTACATTTAATGCTAAATAGGCATTTTCTGATAAACTGTTCCTGATCTAATCGCTTCCTTCTGACTACTTCCTTCTACTTTATTTATAAAGACATGTTTATTTTATATTTTAAAACCTTATTTACTTAATTGGTGTGAAGACTAGATGTAATTATCGTAGCTACACTAATTGGTATTTACAATAACATTATACAAATTATTTTTTTGTTTGTGTACCCTTCACACTTCCCGTTTTGTCATCAGATCAGGATTTGATTACTTCTTAGTGTACTTTGAAGTTGGTTTAAGATTTTTTTATAATAAATATACACAAATGACAGCAGAGGATCTCTGCACTAGCCACTGCACTGGTCAGTGCCTAATCTACATGAGGATGTATAGAGCTGTTGTTGAAGGCAGATATTTTCCACAACCTGTTTTTGTGACCTTAATTTCAACATTCTAATAGAACATCAAGAACATTTAGTCAAGTTTTGTCTCATGTATTATTGAATTAGTGTATGATCATGAATAATGAAGGTCAACAACCTTCAAATATCCAATGCTATATCAAAGTCACTTATTGATATCAAAATACTGCAGTTTTTAACACTTAAATTATTCAAGCAATATTATTATTAACCCGTTAGTTCTCGCAGAGGGAAGCGCATCCTGTTATAACAATTGATGTCATTGTTATATTTTTAACTGCGAGTGAAATACAAAGTTATAGTTAGTTATGGGATGAAAGGGTTTTTATTGAACCTGAGAATAATCCTTGGACATTTCATCATTAATTAAAAACATTGTTATTTTTTTTAAGAAATTCAGTTACAAGGCTAACAACAATAATGGAATAAGTGCGATGTTCAGAAGTTACAACCGGGAACAATTTATTTTGAACTATTTGTAAAGATAAACAATTTGATTTCCATACAAGACATGAGCACATAATTTTATCATATTATTGAATTGTTTTAAAACATAGAGATGATAAAAAAGTACTGAAACATGTTGTGAAATCCTTATTACTGCAATTAATAATGATAAGGTATTGGCATAATATTAAAATTATTTGTTATCTGTGTCCTAAGAGTATGTGAAAACATTTCATTATCATTTATTTTTATACTCATCATGTTATTATGTGAAAATATTATTTATTTATTGTTTTAGCATACTTAAAGTTGTTACAAAGTACAATACAACAATTATGAGGCAAATTTTAAAGAAAAAAATATAAGTAAGCTAACATGCAACTCATAGATATTGAATGGGGATTCAAATCATGTTGCATTAACTTGATATTTCTTAGAATTATTATATTATCTAATTTATTTATTTTAATTGCACAGCATTTACAAATAATTTTAAAAAAATATGACTGTACCACTTACCCACATACAAAGTGGCTCCTGCATCATGAACGCCACCACGTCCACGAACTGTTCAGTGATGTTCCTCGTGCCATTCACAGCCGGTTCCACCAGCAGTGGGGCAACCTTCACCTCACCGCCACCAGCCTCCTCCATTCCTTCCTGCCGCTGTAGTGTCGCATTTACACGCCAATTCGGGTCACTGGTCACACTCAGGGCATAATACACAGCAACAGAAAGCAGCATAACACTACCCGCCGTATAAACCTTGAGATTCGGCAAGGGCAACCTATCCATGAGAGTCACAGGCATCTCGAACGCGCACTATTCTATACTAACAACTGATAAACTTTAACAAACACATTTACTTACTACACGACCGACACTTCTGAACTTAATGACATTTGATAGCCTGTAAAATCGGGCGCAGTTTTCAAAATAAAACACAGAAAGAAAACAACTCGTCGGTCACATAACTCAGCAGCGTTGCCAGAGTGACTTCACAATAGGATACGCACAGCACCTAAAAATAGTACGAAACTTAACTTTTGAGTACGCAGTGACTAAAAAATTATTCAAGTTATTTGCTCAGATAAAGTTTATTAATTGCATTTTGTAAGTAACGTTTGCGCACCGAAACCGAAGGAACCACGAAAGAACAAAACCAAACCAGTGAAACCACAAACAGTAACATAGAATGAATAATGATAAAACGAACCTTCGAATTGGAACATGGAATAAAAATAAATTACAGTTTAAAAAAAAAACACGGTTTGAAAAGCCCTGCATTTTTGTTTTCTAAATAATAATAAAACTTAACCTAATATTTTCTATCTATCCTGAAAATGCGTGGGGCACTTTTCATTTTGTAATTTACGATATTTCTTCATAATAATGATAAGAAATTCTATTGGGTTCAACGATTTTCATTCTAATATTAAACATTCAGTCAAACGCAAAATTTCAGTTTAATCTGACGTTTGGAATTCGATGAAAATTACGTTTGAAGATACATACAAGTAAAGCTAATAATAGCGTGTTTTAAAAAGAAACACACCGGGGTCGCTAGTGCTCATATTAAGCTGAAACCTGCTTGACAGAAATTAAAACTATTGAGCAATAATATTTTTTGGCTTGACAAAATGCAAAAATCGCAAAATGGCGGTATAGTACCTGAGAACGCTACCTAACGAAATAGTAAGCAATGCGTACTAGTACTAGTGCGTACCCTAATGGCAACGCTGCAACTCAGGCGATAGAAGTGTTGAGTGTTGCCGTTACAATAATTATTTAATACCGGTCAAAGTTTGGCATCCAAATTAAGACTCATTTCTGCCAATGTCAAGTTATATAATAATTTCCAGTCACAATTTGTGGTCACAATAAATCACTTTCACATTGGCAAACAAAAAAATACATACTTAGGTTAAAATTCTACAGATTCAAGAGCTTGTTTTTATCTTTTCAGTTATTTGTTGTTTTATACACTTTTGTTTGACAGACAGTCCGACAGTTCTGACACATGTCATAATGTTGACAGTTTTGGAACTTTTTGGCGGGAACTTCGGGCGTTTTCATTTATATTTGCATAAATTCGTGTATTTTGAGTTTTATTGCGTATTATCGGTGCATTTTATCCAATAAAGATTAATCCATGTGCACCAGTGAAGTGAAATGAATTATGTGTATCGTGACTTTTCAAGTTGTCTCAAGAAGTCCGTGAAAAGATTTGTACAATTTACCACCATTGTACTAAAAAATGACTTTTCAGGACGGTGACTGACAGTGCGAACTATATGAAGTGATTCATTTTGTGACTATATTAATACAAAACGCGAGAAAACTGAAATAAGATAAGGCTGTATGGCTCAGACCTTTGCCTGCCTTTTGGCGAATAAGATAAGACGTTTGACAGTTTTGGTACTTTTGGTTTTGTTTGTGGGAGTTCGTTCGTTTTGCATTGCTGTATTTAGCCAATAAATAATTATAAAGTTTAAATAGTTGAAGTAAAAATGTCTGAAAGAGACTACGCACCTCTAAGCATAGCCTGCGTGCGCGGGCTGTGTGACAAGATATACGATAAGCGAAAATTTGCCGGAGTTGAGATTGAAAAGTATGACCGATTTTATTTTCCCTTCATAAGTTCCTACTGATTCAAACATTAGTTAAATTATTACTGCGAATGCAAGACAATATACATATCCTTAAGACACACTCATAGCTTAGGGTTATGTCTGAAAACTAGAATGAGATTGAGGCTTCATCATAGTTTCTAAACACTTCTAAACTATGTCACTTTTTTTTTAATATATCTCTAAATAATATTATCATTTGTAAGCCAAAACTGGTACACCATGCTGATTCCTAATACATTATATACACCCAATGTAACAAATATGTTGAACAAATAATATCATCTTTATCTTTACTGCAATCTTTATGGTAGGTACCACCATTTCAGAACACAATACCTTATATCTATAGCTGTCCTTAACCGGCAAACTTCTTGGCAAGAAATTTAAACTGCATGGGCAAATTTTAGGTCTCCTTGTATTGTGGGAGGTAATGAAACCACGAGTGCTCCGTAATGAATGTCATTTATTAGTCTAATGTCTCAATATTTAAAGGATTACACATTATGATGGTTACACACACTACACCTTCCCCCTCGAAGAAAAAAATAAAATGTTAACTAAACATTCTTATTTTTATAACATACTTAATTTTATAACTACTAACAACATATTACAAATTGATATAAAAATATAGTATAATATTTTAATTTCATAGCTAATTTTAAAAACAAATTAAGTAAGTATTTATTCAATGATTCATACATGATTGTATCTTGCATTAGCTTAAATACTTAGGTGGTAGCATAAACAAACATATCCAATTAAATTCAACAAACTATTATCTGAGACTGGAATGTTAAACATAGATACTTAAATACTTATGTATCAAAGTCTTGAAACGAAATCAAAACATAAAAGTAACAATAGATTTAAAAGAAACATTTCTGCATTGGTAAAAAAATATAATAAAAATAATAGTGTTTTTTCCTAACTCTACTACCCATTAATAACACTATATATTTATTTTTAACTTATCAATGAGTTATTTCTAAACTAAGTAATGCCTACGGATCTCCTATCGTACATTTCACATTTATTTAAGAAAAACGTCTCATTCTTTACTAACTTACTAAAATATTCTACATCATTAAAATTATATTTATTACTCGTTTGGTTCAAATCTGACCATTTCACATTAGATTTATATTTTATTTCATTTTCCACGATATCCTGAACATTTTTCAGCGATATACCAACATCATCATTTATGTTTTCCTTCTTATTAATTCTTTTCTCTTTATTTTCTTTATTAGTACACACTTTATTTTTATTTTTTATTACTTTATCATTAATTCTTATTCTTGGTAACTCTATCTCATATTTTCTCATAATACGTACTAACTTCTTAATACTACTTTTCAAACATTTATTTCTAGTAATTATCAAGTCCTTTATATTTCTATCCCTACATAACATCTGTAAATCTTCCGCTAACAATTGTCCTACTGACAGTGCATTATATTCTACATATAAAGTAGCTTTTGAAGGTACGTACATACAAATACCGTCTTTAGACTTAATATTTTTTTTATTCTTAATATTATCTTCCAATAAGTCTCTAAACAATAATTCTACACCAATTCAGTATCTGAATGTATAATATCGAACTCTTCTTCAAATAACTTATTAATACCAAAGTCGTTTAAATCAGCACAAGTATCAAATTTCAAATCAACGTTGTTTAAAATATTCAATTCGCTACACTTGGACTCTACTGCACTGTGTGTTTGCTGATCGTGCGAAACCTGAGCATCCATGCACACCGGATGACTGTGTGACGAAATGCGATTCAAAGGCTTTAAAACTAAACTTGAATTTATTTCAATATGTTCACGATTGTAATTTTTACTTATAAGGTGATTACTACAATACTCATCTCTAATATGATGATTATGTTGATAATAATGTTTTCTATTTGTATTTACTGATAAAGTACTGTTTTCTTCATCTATTGCAGTCTGAATAGCTTGTGATAATGAACTAAATTGTCTTGAAGCTATAATTATACTTGTACGAATGTTATTTAAACCATCTGTAAAACACTTTATTGCCATTTTCTCATTAATTGAGCATAACACGTCAATTTTTAATCTATCGCCACCTGATTGTGCTAAAGTTAAATCTATAAAAATATTTTCCAATTCATTACCAAAGTCTTTAATGGATCTATTACCTTGTCTACAATTTAATAACTGTGTCTGTAATGTAACTGCAGATTTCTTCTGTAACAAATACTTTCGCATATCATTTAATAAGCTTTCTATGTCAGAATATCTTTGTTTTAAAAGAAATTTAGCATGTTGCGATAATCTGGTTTTAAGAACAAAATTAATTAATAAAGGTTGTGAATAATTATTTAACATACTGCTATAAAAATCTATTCCATCAATTAGCGATCTAGTTACTTGATCATCTCCCGTCATAACTGGTAATAAGGCAATAGCCGATTCAAAATCAAAGTTTTCTGACATTGTAAAATAAAAAATAAAAAAACCCTTTCTAAAAAAACAAATAAAAAAAAACTATAATAGAGACCACAGATTACAGAATAAGGCAGATGGAGCGCGCGGAACACGGGAGTGAGGCCAAAAAAGCAAATACAAATTGAAAAACACGTACCTGGTATTCGCTTTTGAATGTGTATTTGCTTTGTTTAACAAACTTTATGTAGCCAAAAACACTCCTTTATTAAGAAACTGTGGTTAAACAATGCAAATACAAACTGGAAAACGAATACCAGGTGTCAGATTTTCAATTTGTATTTGCTTTTTTGGCTTCACTTTCTTGTTCCGCGAACTCCATCTGAATTATTCTGTAATCTGTGATAGAGACCTTTAAAATAAAATGTTATCAAAATTCTGCTCGCAAATCGAACTATCGCTGATTTTTCTTTATAAATTCATAAAAAAAATCTCATAAATCAATGGCTTAGTTCAACAAATTAAATAATGATGAGCCACTTACATATATATTGTATAAAATTTAGATTCTACCAAAGTGCAAAAAAAAATATATATTAGAAATAAAAGGATACGAGAATCTTGTTCTCTTGGCTGCACGTCGTGTGTTGCAATTCAACTTCCAACTCCTAAGCTCGAACGACGATGTAGCAGATGTGT
Source organism: Achlya flavicornis (assembly GCA_947623365.1). Lineage (NCBI taxonomy): Eukaryota > Metazoa > Arthropoda > Insecta > Lepidoptera > Drepanidae > Achlya > Achlya flavicornis. Next base: position 14,054,787 of record OX392484.1, read on the forward strand.
GATGAGACACGAAGGCACGAAGGTCGTCTTCTCTGCATGCCATGATGAATGGGCCGGGCTATACCCTGGACTCCGTGGGCCGGGATAACCCTGGACACCGCTCCTTCAGTTCTTCTAATTATTTGTTTCTTCATTCTTGATAGGGTAAACATACCGGCTATCGACCAGTTAAGCGACTTGTTGACTTCAGAGTTGATTTCTATCATGATGCTGTACTCCAAGATATTTCATAAATTTTTTATTTCATCCTACTATAGTCTAGTTTCATAAAACCTAACGTTCATAGACGTATCAGTGATACATAATTTTAAAAAAATATAACTTCGTAAAAATAGCAAATATACCGGCTATCGGCCTTTTCACTCAGTTTTCGTCCACCAGTGCACTGGTTAACGGCCACCTAATTAACAGTAGAAAAACGGCTCTTATTCAATAGATCATAGGGTTCATAATAGTATGAAAGTAAAAAATTAATAAATTCACAAAAAGCGTTATATTTTTACTCTCTTCTATGAATTAAGTAACAGATTAAAATCTAGATTCAAACTAATAACTACTTTTAGCTTTAGCATCAATAAAAATGTCTTAACAGTCACAATCATATAAAAATTAAATTAAAAAAATATGAATTCTATGCCCGTAAGTATACCGAGACTTTAACAGCAACTAAAATAGATACTAAGATAATTTGCCGTGTGGTTCTCGGCATAGAATAGGGCCAACCCTTCCAATCCTGAGGGTATTGTAAAAGGCGACTAAGGGAATACACCAGGGGACGGGCAGCAGCGTCCATCTGTGATACGTCATCACTATTGCGATCACCAACCCGCCTGCCAAGCGTGGTGATTACGGCAATACCTCTCTACTTGACAACACAAACATTACTACGGCCTCCAGTCCTGGCAGCCCCGATATCCCGGGCTACGGTAGCGGTCACGGTAACGGCGGGGCAGGGGTGCTAAGAGTCTCCGGCAGAGATCCGGCTACCAACACCGACGACTGGACCTGGTAACATGCAATACACGGACTCCGAGGAGAAGCTCATTGAGCTGGAGGAAGATGTGGACAGGTTGCGCTGGGATATAATGGGATTATCAGAAGTCCGAAGAGAGGGGGAGGACACGATTATCCTTAAATCCGGTAACCTGTTCTACTACCGGGAGGGTGATCACCCGTCACAGGGTGGTGTTGGGTTTATTGTCCGCAAGCCCCTCATCAAGGATATAGTGAGGAAAGAGAGTGTCTCACCGAGAGTCGCATACTTGATACTCAGAATCACCAAACGGTATTCACTGGGGGACTTTAACGTGAAGCTATAAATTAGGAATGACGATGAGCTGAGAGTGGGGCATTTTGGAATTGGGTAGAGGACCCTAGGGGGCAACGTCTGGCCGACTTCATGGAGTTGGAGGGACTATTTATGATGAACTCCTTCTTCAAAAAGCGGCCGCATAGGAAATAGACCTGGAGTAGCCCCGATGGATCCACCAAAAATGAGATAGACTTTATCTTGACGACAAAGTGGCAAATCTTTAGTGATGTATCTGTGATCAGGGTTAACACCGGCAGCGATCACCTATTAGTAAGAGGCACACTGAACCTGAACATCCAGGTGAAGAGATGTCGTCTACGCTCCGACCACCATGTGCATGTATCTAAGACCCTGAAAGCTTTCAGCTCGAACTTCATAATCGCTTCCAATGCCTGGATGATTGCGTGACGGTGGACGATACAAACAATAGGCTCGAGGAAACTTCCCATGCGTTACGATGTAAGTTTTTTAAAACGAATATAACCCAAAAACTCTCGGATGCAACTCTCAAACTCATGAAGCGACTTCCGGCTTTCGCCAACTTAATTATCCAATCAACGATTTTCTTTTCTTTTCTTCACCTAAACTAATTTTAGAGTCTGGGCCAACTTTTCTCCTTTGATGAGCAACACTACCGGAAAGCCTTTCATAGTGGAGCTTGGAACTCCGTAGTGCCAGCATGCTTCTCTGATGCCGCGTATATCTGAAAAAGTGGTTTTCAGTGCTTCTTTACTATAAGCAAACCTTCGGGAAATCAAATCCATTTATTCAATTAAGGACCTAGTAGGGCGCTTATGAAGGTCAAAGCTACTGAAGTTACTACCGTTCGTAAGTTGGCCTTCAACTGAGAATTACAGGCAAGAAAGTCAGCACTTAGTTAAATTTTTACCATTTATCGGCGGCTTTTAATGTCCTAGGTCGAAAACAGATTTATTTTTTACTAATTATCGGCCGTTCTTTTTCGAAAGGCCGGAATCAGGTGTAATTTTTACCAATTTTCGGCCGCTCTTTATTTCAAACGGCCGGAGACAGGTTTTGTTTTTACTAGTTATCGGCCGCTAAACGTTCGGTATTTTTGATCGTTGATATCTTTGAAAATATGAGGTATACTAGCGGCCGGAATCTAGTTGTAAATTCACAAAATTCTAGCTGTTCACAAATATTATGGAATCTATGTTGGCGAATTTAAGGTTTCCGCAATAAAGGCAAAGAGAAATGACGTGAATAAACCGGTTGTGCGACCACCCGGTCGATAAGTAGATTTTTAAATTAATTGTTAACGTATTGTCCGACCACCAAAAATATCACAAATTATGAAATTTTTGATGAGTTTGGGCACTTGAATATTGAAATTAAACATGCTAAGTATACACAAACCAAATCAATCACCAATAAACCAACAGTAACACTTAAAAACTTACATTTGAAATTCCATCCACCTACTATTTTTTTCGCTAAATTTTATACGCGTCAGTACACCAAATTTTGAAATAGCGACTGAGGGCTCAGTTTGCAAATTTCGAGTTCATGCCGTTGGAATATGAACCGTGAAGTTTGTCCGGAACGAATGACGTGAAATGAGAAAGGATTGGTCTTTAACACTGTCTATTATTTGAAATAACGTGCGAAGTGGTCGATAAGGGGTAGTGGCCGGCCAACCGGTATGTTTACCCTATATAGGTAATTGGTAAATTATTATTATTATTTTCTTCATAGTTATGATATGTTTTTCTTTCTTCATAATAGTTATTTATAAATTTTCATTCTTCCATATTGTTTATCTTCTTTTTTTTATAATTTTTCAACTTCATAATTATTTTCTAAAATCTTCGCGAGACACGTCGGGCGCAAACGCGGGCGCATGGCTAAAGTGCGCCGACTGGCAGGGTCGCCATGTATTGTGGGAGGTAATGAAACCACGAGTGCTCCGTAATGAATGTCATTTATTAGTCTAATGTCTCAATATTTAAAGGATTACACATTATGATGGTTACACACACTACATGGTGCAGGGACCACAGCAGGGGAGGGTGTGAGACAAATTAAAATAATCAATAAGTAAAGAATCATGGCGAGATTTGTACTAAAAAATAAAGATTGTTAGAGACGTTGGAATGACATTATAATTGATCCTTGGTGCCTAAGGAATTACTTGAGGCACTTAAAATATTTTTAGAACTCCGGGATAAAAATGCGAAATTCTATGCCATGCCAGTGAATCAGTTCATCAGCCAGTGTTATGTTGTTGTTATCTTTTGCAGGGTTTATAAAATATTTCATGTATATTAGCATGTTGCTGGTATGGTAATGTAATCTCAACATTGGAAGTGATAATACGAGCAATCAAATTCCGCAACCAGTAAGGCAGTGACAATGAGTACCAATCACTGCATCTAAATGTTTAGTTTCCTTGACTCAGCCAGTCAGAGTGCATTGTCAGTGGTGGGGTATTGGTGGAATAGATTTAAAACAAAATTACCATCATTGCGCTTCTTTGGGTAATTTGTTCAATGCATTTGAATCTATTGAGTGGTCTTTATAGATAAATATGCTCATTGACCAATTTTATTTTTCTTTGGGATTTGCATGAATTTAATAAATGGCGGATCATTTTGTTAATGGGGATTTTGCTGTCAAATTTAAACTTTTTTCAGATGGGGATTGTGCTGTCAAATTGAATCTTTTTTCAGTGTTGACGGTACAAGCATGTTGTTATGTCATTCATTTCTGTAATTTCATTTTGGACGTGCTTCGATTAAAGCTTGCAGTCGATAATATAACCTAGATACCCACTGCAGCGCCATCTGCCGGGCTGATTTGTGAATCTAATGTGATGGTTGAGATAGGGTAGGGTAGGGTACGGTAAGGTACGGTAGTGTAGGGTAGGGTAAGGTAGGGTAGGGTAGGGTGGGGTAGGGTAGCACCACGCGAACGAAGTCGCGCCGGGCAGCTAGTATAATATAATATTGTAATAGAATAAGACCTTTGTAAATATACATAGTTGCAGAATAAATGAATATGAATAACAGTATATCAGTTATCTAATTTCCGCAGTACAAGCAAGCTCTGTGTAGTTAGGGTGTGATTCCCATGTGTAATGAATGCCCCAGGAAATTATTATTATTGTACATTATTTACAGAATGGTGAAAGACTTCAGTGATGCTAACAACACAAGTCAGATCAGACGGCTTATCAGAGTCCTTGGCCAAGACTTGATGTCCTCAACCAATCCTAATGTGAAGAATGGAGCACTGATGGGTCTTTCTTCAGTAGCTGTTGGCCTTGGAAAGGTATGTAGATTATAACACAGGAAATTCAATGGCCCTATGAGTAAAAGAACTCTTTGTTGCAGCAGTTTCAATGTCCGTATGATGGTTTTATTTAACTATAAGCAAGGTACAAATTCAATATTGATTCATTTTTGTCACAAAAATCTCGGTTGGCACTCCATATTAACTCCCAACTTGGGTTGTATTAGTACATTCTCCTTCCCTCCCTTATGGCCGGGTCGGTGATCAACACAAGCCCATTCAGTTAAAAAAACATAGGTGATGCTTCATTATAGTGCGGCTGCAGAGAGGATGTGTTTCTGAAACCTGTTAATATTAGCTATTCTCGGAAATGGCTAATCCTACTGCGCTAGGACTTTCAAAAGATGGTTCAGTATTTTCTTAGGGATAGCTTAGTGAAAGTCGCCCATCATAATCAGATAAGCCATTTCCGAGATTTGGCCAATATTAACAGGTTCTCTCAGTAGCCACACTATTATCCATAACATTTGTAGAGGTGAAGGAGAACACGATACAAGTTGTTTAGCTTGGGAGCAACAAAAAAGGTGACCTGTTAACCTGTTGACTTGATGATAGACCGGTCCTATAGCTACATATGAATTAAATAGAATTTTAGGAACTGTGAGTCAACTGATTAAGTACCCGGTACAGTAGTTCCCAACTGATATGGCTTACCGATGTACCTGCGCAGAAGATACATTTTCAAGGCGCGGGAAATGCTATTGGTCGGCAGCTGCCGTCGTGTGTGGAGGGGCGTGACTTGCGAGTGAGACGGAACTAACAGCTGCACTGTATTATCAACTTTATAGTAGTAATAAGATTGATTGTAAGTTTTAAGCATTATTTCGTTAATCTTCGGGCCATACTTTCTTTTCTGTGCGAACGAAGATTCACGACGCGCCTTATCGCTCTCTCTCTTATAAAGGATTTTCGTATTTGCAAGTTTTATAAACCAATATTAATAATGAGCCAGATGGCATCCTCAACGTTTAGAATGGTCGTTTTTTTTTATACGACTAACTCTGCAAACAAGCATACGGCCCACCTGATGGTAAGCGGTTACCGTAGCCATATGGACGCTTGCAACACACGAAGCTTTTCTCACGTGTTGCCAACCTTACCCCCTCCCCGATGAGGTGTGGCAACCTTACTGACGAGTGTCGTGTCGTGTCGTGCACCAGGGCTGCATAGAGTACCTGTCGGAGTTGATCCACCCGATAGTGGCGTGCTTCAGCGAGAGCGAGTCGCGCGTGCGGTACCAGGCGGCCGAGGCGCTGTTCAACGTGGTGAAGATCGCGCGCGGCGCCTCGCTGGCGCACTTCCCGCTCGTGTTCGACGCGCTCGCGCGCCTCGCCGCCGACCCCGAGCCGCAGGTCAAGCAGGCCGCCGAGCTGCTCGACAGGCTCGTCAAGGTTTGTGAGGGATGCCGCGTGCTGCACTGCTTGCTTACTTGTCATTGTCGATGGTTTACTACGCTACTGTAGTAAAGTAACATTTATTTATTATAAGCACTTTGTTTTTATTTGCACTGTTGTGAGTATTATTAGTATAAAAAAATGGTTTAATTTCTAAAGCTAGTCTTATGGGAAACATTGCGGTTTGTGTGCCATCAGATTACAGAACAAGGCAGATGGAGCGCGCGGAACACGGGAGTGAGGCCAAAAAAGCAAATACAAATTGAAAAACACTTTAATTAACGGAAAACACTTTCTTTTTAATAAACTTTGTTTAAACAAAGCAAATACAAATTCAAAAGCGATTACCAGCTATGTGCTTTTCAATTTGTATTTGCTTTTTTGGCTTCACTTTCGTGTTACGCGCACGCCATCTGTCTTTTATTCTGTAATGTGGGACTATAAGTTTGAAACGATATCAAATATGTATATTTACACTCTTATTATAACGTATGTTATGTATTACCGCATACGATGATAAGGTTAGATATGAGTAGTTCATGTCATTACACTATTATTTGTTGTTACATTATTTAAAAAACAATTAAAATAGGCATTGATTAAACATATATGAACCGGCGCGACATTGATAAAGACATGTGGGACAGTGGCGCCACATGGCTCATTTATCAATGTGATAGATATTTATCAGTGGCGGCGAGTTAATACAAAACGTATTATTTTTTATACTACTTAGGTAACAAACAAGTGTACGGCCCGCCTGATGGTAAATGGTTACCGGTTACCGTAGCCTATGGAGTATTTGTTGAATGTAGATTGTCAATATGTGAGGAAACTTTAAAGATTTACCAAAAAGAGTTCAGTTGTATAAATGTAAGTAGTAGTTACATATGACAGTTAAAAAATTTATACTCAATGCTTAGAAGAAAACTGATCTAGAACATCATTTATTTTATTTGGCTCTTTAACAATAAGTATCTCTACTAACCGTAGCCGTTGGTACCGGTTATCACTAAATTGTGATAGTCGTTAAGCTAGTTGGATGCCTCCTAGGCGGCTTGAAAAAATCCAACAGTAGGTTGACCACTAGCCTACCTCCACCAATCCGCAGTGGGCACGCGTGGTGGAGTATCGCCCAGTCCTTTTCACCCTCATTTGTGAAAGGAGGCCTGTTCTCAGCAGTGGGACATTACAGGCTGATGATGATGATGATCTCTACTAGTTGGCCCGCAGTTTCACCTGCGATCCCGGGGTAAAAAGTAGCCTATACCTAGCACTCGTTGATTCTGTAGCTTTTTATTAGTGAGAGATTTTCCGGACTAAGGGGACTTGTCACGTGATTGGTCAGTAACCTAGTTGTTGTGACCACAGACATAAATTTAAATAGATAACGCAAGTGAGGTGGCCCTATGCGAGTTCCCCGTCCGTATTAAGATGGGTCGTGACGTGACGTGCCGTACGTGACTCGTACAGGACATAGTGACGGAGAGCAGTACGTTCGAGCTGTCGTCGTTCGTGCCGATGCTGCGCGAGCGCATGTACACGCGCAACGCGTTCGCGCGCCAGTTCGTGGCGGGGTGGGTGTGCGTGCTGGACGCCGTGCCCGCGCTGGACCTGCTGGACCACCTGCCCGACCTGCTGGACGGCCTGCTCAAGATGCTCGACGACCCCAACCCCGAGATACGGAGAATGTATGATATCACACTACGATACTTCACTAACATTACACAATACAACGTTAAGTACCCAGAACCGCTCGTGGTGTACCATGATAAGCCGTTCTTAATCGATCGGCAAGTTAAGCTACCACCGTCGTGGTCGGTACTTGGCTAGGTGACCGCCTGGTGTTATTTCAAATCGAGCGTTTCCGTGCTTCGGAAGCCACGTAAAGCCGTTGGTCCCGGTTATCACTTAAATGTGATGGTCGTTAAGCTAGTTGGAGACCTAGGCGGCTTGAAAGCTCCAACAGTAGGTTAACCACTAGCCTACCTACACCGATCCGCAGTGGGCACGCGTGGTGGAGTATCTGCCCATTCCCTTTCACCCTGATTTGTAAAAGGAGACCTGTGCTCAGCAGTGGGACATTATAAGCTGATGATGATGATGAAATTACCCATAAATACTAACAAATTATAATATGGGACCAACTTCTAAATCGCAAAAGAAAACAGCTGTTTCATACATTTCAGCCAAGGAGACCTTTTGTATGAAACAGCCGTATCCACTTGTATATGGCAAAACATTTAACTTTGTTATTTCTGCTCCTTATGACCTGATATGACATTCGAAGTTTAACTCCGTTTGTCTTTAACCCAATATACGAGATTATTAACATACACACAGTCTTTCTCTCTCTCATACGCACAGACGAATTAACACGATTCCGACCCAACAGCGTTTGAATATATTTGATTTGGCTACTTGACAGTTTTCGGAAACATATTTTAAAATTTACATACGTGTATTTTATACCTCTTACAATTATCTTTTTATCAAAAAAATGCTATTTACAAGGAAAAAAAAATATTTTTTAACATTTCATTTGAAATTCGCGCAAAAACACCCGGTCACGTGACATTTGTCAGGTGTGACGTCACATCACTTTAAACAAAACTAGAGGTGTGTAACTAAACAAAAATACGCGAGCTGCATAACAGCTCACGGCTCAGGTGTGTGAGCCGGTTCAATGACTCAGCTCGCAGATCAGCTCAATTTGTACCTATAGTCCACGATGTAACGCGTACCGCGCGTCGAATCGAGCCGATACGCAGTGAGCGTGCGCGCTTATCGTGGACTATAGGTACAAATTGAGCTGATCTGCGAGCTGAGTCATTGAAACAGCTCACACACCTGAGCCGTGAGCTATTATGCAGCTCGCGTATTTTTGATGAGTTTCACACCTCTAGTTAAATTTGACGTCACAAACCTCACAAACAAACCATAGATGCTAAATCCCGGCCGCCCGCGTTTCGGTTCTTGTAATCCACAGATAAAAAAACTCACTTTTTATTACCTAAAATAAAATATTAAAAAAATTTTATTATGCAAAAAACATATTGTGTAATTATTGTTAACCTATTAGCTATCATATCTAACATATTTCATATTTTTTCATTATAACTGTCAAGTAGCCAAATTAATGCTACATTAGTCGATGTGATATTATGCGTATTACATCATTACTTACACATGTCCACTCTAGCTCTTACAACATATTTGCAGGTGCGACGTGCAACTGAATGAATTCCTAAGAAATATAAAGAAGGATCCGTCGCGAGTGGACTTCCAAGCGATGATCAACATTCTGATCACTCACGCACAGTCCTCTGAGGAACTCATGCAGGTAACTATTGTAACTTGCCGGTAACTTTATATGAAAGAACAGTTTACTCACTGACAGATATGGTACATATTACAATGTTGCCTTTCACTAAACCATTGTATAGTAATGTATGAAAAAGTCTACTTCAAAATGTTGTCTGTACTGTAAAAAATTGTTAAACACAAAATTTGAGACTTCACTATCGGTCCCATAGTAAAAGTTGTTCAGAATGACTAACCCAACATAGGTTTCGAAAATATGCCATCTCGAAATCTCCACCTGTTATGTTGCCAATAGTCAATGGCTGGTACATTTAAACAGACGGGCAGGAGGTTCCGTTTTTTTGGTATTTCAAAGTCAAAATCATTTCAATTTAGGCCCTAGTAGGAAACTTATGAAGGTCAAAGCTACTGAAGTTACCACCAGCTCGTAAGTCGGCATTCAACTGAGAAGAACAGGCAAGAAACTCGGCAAGCTTACGGGTCGGTTAACAGAAGCTGGCACGTTCGCAGTACTCACACTTATGATTTTTCACGATACGGTATTTATTATAATATTACTAGCTGCCCGACGCGACTTCGTTCGCGTGGTGCTACCCTACCGTACCCTACCCCACCCTACCTTTTTTACGTGGGGAAATCCTCACACACTCCGGGTCGCGCGTGAAGCGCGCTTGCCGCTACAAGCCACTAGTCCTGCTGACTACACGCTTTCAGCGAGCAGCCCAATTTCTTGCTGTGTGGTGTCAGCAAGCGGTATCTTGCCAAAGCCGTGCCACCAATTTGCAGCTGCCAAAAAGCCGCCACCTCGCAGGCGGTGCGCTGCCAGCTAGTGGTTGGTTTGAGTTGAGGCGGTGCCGAGCCGTTGATGCGATGGAGCGGTGCTGACATAGTGAGCGATAACCCTAAATGTATTGAACGTGCCAGGTTTATTTAACTGACCAGCCCTCCTAGACAAGATGGCTGTCGACAATCGTCATCGTTAGTAAGCGATGAACCTTTGTATGGGATTGACATAAGAGATTGTTAAAAATCACGTGATATTTCGATTTGAAATGTCAATCCCATACAAAGGTTGATCGTTTACTAACGATGACGATTGTCGATAACCATCTTGTCTACAGGCCCTGTACATTGTTTCGGTATATTTTGAGCGGAAGCGCAATAATGTGAGTGTTGTTTTGTGTTGAATGTGGAGTGTTGTTGTTGTCGTCGGCCAGTTGACGGCGATAACGTGGTTGAAGGAGTTCGTGGAGCTGTCGGGGGCGGGCACGCTGCCGTACGCGTCGGGCGTGCTGCGCGCCGCGCTGCCCTGCCTCGCCTACACCGACGACACGCGCAAGAGTATCCTTTACACCACCACCACCACCACTACATGACTACACCACATACCACACCACACACCACACCGGACCCTGCCCCTCCCGCCAACACTCTTCAAACCCTTCTTATACGTGTGAAGACAACAGGCGGGCCGTATGCTTGTTTGTTGCTATCATATTAGTTTAAAATTATTATCTAAATAAATATCCTGCTTTGTCCAACTTGATGTTCTTTGGCTGAGTATAATAATGATCAATATATTCGTCAATTACTTATTCTTAACCAAAAAAATACAGGCATCCGCGAAACGGCAGCGACAGTAAATTTTCAGTTGACAAAACTCGTGGTATCAGACCGAACCCCCTCATCCTCCGCCCCTCAGGGTGAGGGGGATGACGAGGAGGGAGGGGAGGGGGCCGCCGAGGGGCCCAAGGGGGCTGAGGAGGAGGCTGCCGAGGGGCCCGAGGAGGCCAAGCTCAACCTGGAGGCGGTCGTGGAGGTCCTCACGCAGATGCTGCACCATAGCTCGGTCCACACCAAAGTGGCCGCTTTGGACTGGATACTGCACCTTTACAATAAGTTGCCGAGTGAGGTCAGCGACAGCATTCACGTTTTCTACATTATATTGGCTTTTGATCAAACACAATGATAAGAGATGAATGTTGTGTGATTACAGATGTTCGTGCAAACGGACAAGGTGTTCGTGAGTGTGGTGGGCAGCCTGACGGACGGAGCCGATGACGTGGTGCGGCGCTCGCTGGCCGTGCTCGCCGAGATCTGCAGCTGCGGCCCGCAGCGGCACCCGCACCCGCAACCCGGTACGTACACCACCCGCACCGGCACCACGTGGTGCGGCGCTCGCTGGCCGTGCTCGCCGAGATCTGCAGCTGCGGCCCGCAGCGGCACCCGCACCCGCAACCCGGTACGTACACCACCCGCACCGGCACCACGTGGTGCGGCGCTCGCTGGCCGTGCTCGCCGAGATCTGCAGCTGCGGCCCGCAGCGGCACCCGCACCCGCAACCCGGTACGTACACCACCCGCACCGGCACCACGTGGTGCGGCGCTCGCTGGCCGTGCTCGCCGAGATCTGCAGCTGCGGCCCGCAGCGGCACCCGCACCCGCAACCCGGTACGTACACCACCCGCACCGGCACCACGTGGTGCGGCGCTCGCTGGCCGTGCTCGCCGAGATCTGCAGCTGCGGCCCGCAGCGGCACCCGCACTTGTATAATTGTCTTAAATTCAACGAGTTACCAATGTGAGAGATCTAGGCATTGTGTTGGACTCCAAACTACATTTGAACATACATATAGACGATATAATAGCTAAAGCATATAGCCGTCTGGGAATGATTCTTCGTTTAGCTAAACCGTTTAAAAACCCTAATACATTAAAAATATTATTTAATGCGTACGTACGCAGTATATTGGAATTCGGAAGCGTAGTCTGGAGTCCACAATATGCTGTGCATATAGATAGATTGGAAAAGGTGCAAAATAAATTCTTAAGAGCATTGGATTATCGTACTGGCAGCATTTTCACAGATGATAAAAATAGTGCCATCAGACATGAAGTGCAATCGTTGCTTAGCAGACGACACTTTCTAGATAGTATGTTTCTGTATAAAATAATACACAACCACATTGACTCTAACTGTTTGCTCGAAAAAATCCGTTTTAAAGCTCCTCGTAGTTCCTCCCGTTCTCAACATACTTTTTTCATATCTACTAGTCATACTAATTACGCTAAAAATGCATTTGTAAGGCGTTCCTGCGATTTTTATAACAAATATTTGAATGGTGTTGACATATTCAATTGTAGTTTAAGCAAGTATAAAAGATGTGTGGCCGAATGTCTATGTAAATTGTGAATAAGGAATCCAGAGGTCTGTATACACTTCCGTTTCTTTAGTTTTGTTTAAGTTTTTTGTTTTTGAGGCATGAGGAAACATCTGCCTGTCATATTGCATATGCTCATATTGTTTGTTTATATTTTATGGACCTTTAGGCCTATTTGTGTTTTTTTGTAATGTTTTTAGGGTTCCGTAGCCAAATGGCAAAAAACGGAACCCTTATAGATTCGTCATGTCTGTCTGTCTGTCTGTCTGTCCGTGTATGTCACAGCCATTTATTTCAGAAACTATAAGAACTATAATGTTGAAATTTGGTAAGTAGATGTATTCTATGAACCGCATTAAGATTTTCACACAAAAATAGAAAAAAAACAATAAATTTTGGGGGTTCCCCATACATAGAACTGAAACTCAAAAAATTTTTTTTCATCAAACCCATAAGTGTGGGGTGTCTATGGATAGGTCTTCAAAAATGATATTGAGGTTTCTAATATCATTTTTTTCTAAACTGAATAGTTTGCGCGAGAGACACTTCCAAAGTGGTAAAATGTGTGTCCCCCCCCCTGTAACTTCTAAAATAAGAGAATGATAAATCTATAAAAAATATATGATGTACATTACGGTGCAAACTTCCACCGAAAATTGGTTTGAACGAGATCTAGTAAGTAGTTTTTTTTTAATAGGTCATAAATTGAAATTAATATCAAATACTCAGGTCTATAATACCATTTACTTATATTCCTACAGGTTTGTAAGGAACCCTCGGTGCGCGAGTCTGACTCGCACTTGGCCGGTTTATTTATTTAATTTGTATAAGGCTGTTTGTGTCCTGAACGAATAAAATAAAATAAATAAAAAAAAAAAAAAAAATCACATACAATTTTGTTCCAGGTGATCTGGAGTGTAGCCCGTACTACTACAAGTTCCTGCAAGCGCTGCTGCGGCTGCTGGCGGCCGACGAGAACCTGCTGGAGGACCGCGGAGCATTCATTATACGGTCAATACCTTACTGAGGCTGTCATACACATACGAGTCATGAGACCTGCGTCTGTTCTTACAAATGAGGCTACGTGTGGTTGACTTGCAGGCAGCTGTGCGTGCTGCTGAACGCGGAGGACATCTACTTGGCGCTGGCCAAGATCCTGCTGCAGGAGCGCAACCTGCGCTTCGTGGCCACCATGGTGGACGTGCTCAACACCATCCTGCTCACCTCCGCCGAGCTGTACGACCTGCGGCTGCAGCTCAGGAACTTCAATAAGCCGGTCAGATTCACTATGTCACCAACACGCTCATAGCCACCTTGTATCTTATATAGTTGTGTTGTGTGTCGTGCAGGCGACCTACTCGCTGTTCTCGTGCCTGTACGGTTGCTGGTGCCACTCGGCGGTGTCGCTGCTGGCGCTGTGTCTGCTCACGCACAACTACACGCACTGCAACACGCTCATAGCAACCTTGTATCTTATATGGTTGTGTTGTGTGTCGTGCAGGCGACCTACTCGCTGTTCTCGTGCCTGTACGGTTGCTGGTGCCACTCGGCGGTGTCGCTGCTGGCGCTGTGTCTGCTCACGCACAACTACACGCACTGCAACACGCTCATAGCAACCTTGTATCTTATATGGTTGTGTTGTGTGTCGTGCAGGCGACCTACTCGCTGTTCTCGTGCCTGTACGGTTGCTGGTGCCACTCGGCGGTGTCGCTGCTGGCGCTGTGTCTGCTCACGCACAACTACACGCACTGCAACACGCTCATAGCAACCTTGTATCTTATATAGTTGTGTTGTGTGTCGTGCAGGCGACCTACTCGCTGTTCTCGTGCCTGTACGGTTGCTGGTGCCACTCGGCGGTGTCGCTGCTGGCGCTGTGTCTGCTCACGCACAACTACACGCACTGCAACACGCTCATAGCAACCTTGTATCTTATATGGTTGTGTTGTGTGTCGTGCAGGCGACCTACTCGCTGTTCTCGTGCCTGTACGGTTGCTGGTGCCACTCGGCGGTGTCGCTGCTGGCGCTGTGTCTGCTCACGCACAACTACACGCACTGCAACACGCTCATAGCAACCTTGTATCTTATATGGTTGTGTTGTGTGTCGTGCAGGCGACCTACTCGCTGTTCTCGTGCCTGTACGGTTGCTGGTGCCACTCGGCGGTGTCGCTGCTGGCGCTGTGTCTGCTCACGCACAACTACACGCACTGCAACACGCTCATAGCAACCTTGTATCTTATATGGTTGTGTTGTGTGTCGTGCAGGCGACCTACTCGCTGTTCTCGTGCCTGTACGGTTGCTGGTGCCACTCGGCGGTGTCGCTGTGCCTGCTCACGCACAACTACACGCACTGCAACACGCTCATAGCCACCTTGTATCTTATATGGTTGTGTTGTGTGTCGTGCAGGCGACCTACTCGCTGTTCTCGTGCCTGTACGGTTGCTGGTGCCACTCGGCGGTGTCGCTGCTGGCGCTGTGTCTGCTCACGCACAACTACACGCACTGCAACACGCTCATAGCAACCTTGTATCTTATATGGTTGTGTTGTGTGTCGTGCAGGCGACCTACTCGCTGTTCTCGTGCCTGTACGGTTGCTGGTGCCACTCGGCGGTGTCGCTGCTGGCGCTGTGTCTGCTCACGCACAACTACACGCACTGCAACACGCTCATAGCAACCTTGTATCTTATATGGTTGTGTTGTGTGTCGTGCAGGCGACCTACTCGCTGTTCTCGTGCCTGTACGGTTGCTGGTGCCACTCGGCGGTGTCGCTGTGCCTGCTCACGCACAACTACACGCACTGCAACACGCTCATAGCCACCTTGTATCTTATATGGTTGTGTTGTGTGTCGTGCAGGCGACCTACTCGCTGTTCTCGTGCCTGTACGGTTGCTGGTGCCACTCGGCGGTGTCGCTGCTGGCGCTGTGTCTGCTCACGCACAACTACACGCACTGCAACACGCTCATAGCAACCTTGTATCTTATATGGTTGTGTTGTGTGTCGTGCAGGCGACCTACTCGCTGTTCTCGTGCCTGTACGGTTGCTGGTGCCACTCGGCGGTGTCGCTGCTGGCGCTGTGTCTGCTCACGCACAACTACACGCACTGCAACACGCTCATAGCAACCTTGTATCTTATATGGTTGTGTTGTGTGTCGTGCAGGCGACCTACTCGCTGTTCTCGTGCCTGTACGGTTGCTGGTGCCACTCGGCGGTGTCGCTGTGCCTGCTCACGCACAACTACACGCACTGCAACACGCTCATAGCCACCTTGTATCTTATATGGTTGTGTTGTGTGTCGTGCAGGCGACCTACTCGCTGTTCTCGTGCCTGTACGGTTGCTGGTGCCACTCGGCGGTGTCGCTGCTGGCGCTGTGTCTGCTCACGCACAACTACACGCACTGCAACACGCTCATAGCAACCTTGTATCTTATATGGTTGTGTTGTGTGTCGTGCAGGCGACCTACTCGCTGTTCTCGTGCCTGTACGGTTGCTGGTGCCACTCGGCGGTGTCGCTGCTGGCGCTGTGTCTGCTCACGCACAACTACACGCACTGCAACACGCTCATAGCAACCTTGTATCTTATATGGTTGTGTTGTGTGTCGTGCAGGCGACCTACTCGCTGTTCTCGTGCCTGTACGGTTGCTGGTGCCACTCGGCGGTGTCGCTGTGCCTGCTCACGCACAACTACACGCACTGCAACACGCTCATAGCCACCTTGTATCTTATATGGTTGTGTTGTGTGTCGTGCAGGCGACCTACTCGCTGTTCTCGTGCCTGTACGGTTGCTGGTGCCACTCGGCGGTGTCGCTGCTGGCGCTGTGTCTGCTCACGCACAACTACACGCACTGCAACACGCTCATAGCAACCTTGTATCTTATATGGTTGTGTTGTGTGTCGTGCAGGCGACCTACTCGCTGTTCTCGTGCCTGTACGGTTGCTGGTGCCACTCGGCGGTGTCGCTGCTGGCGCTGTGTCTGCTCACGCACAACTACACGCACTGCAACACGCTCATAGCAACCTTGTATCTTATATGGTTGTGTTGTGTGTCGTGCAGGCGACCTACTCGCTGTTCTCGTGCCTGTACGGTTGCTGGTGCCACTCGGCGGTGTCGCTGTGCCTGCTCACGCACAACTACACGCACTGCAACACGCTCATAGCCACCTTGTATCTTATATGGTTGTGTTGTGTGTCGTGCAGGCGACCTACTCGCTGTTCTCGTGCCTGTACGGTTGCTGGTGCCACTCGGCGGTGTCGCTGCTGGCGCTGTGTCTGCTCACGCACAACTACACGCACTGCAACACGCTCATAGCAACCTTGTATCTTATATGGTTGTGTTGTGTGTCGTGCAGGCGACCTACTCGCTGTTCTCGTGCCTGTACGGTTGCTGGTGCCACTCGGCGGTGTCGCTGCTGGCGCTGTGTCTGCTCACGCACAACTACACGCACTGCAACACGCTCATAGCAACCTTGTATCTTATATGGTTGTGTTGTGTGTCGTGCAGGCGACCTACTCGCTGTTCTCGTGCCTGTACGGTTGCTGGTGCCACTCGGCGGTGTCGCTGCTGGCGCTGTGTCTGCTCACGCACAACTACACGCACTGCAACACGCTCATAGCAACCTTGTATCTTATATGGTTGTGTTGTGTGTCGTGCAGGCGACCTACTCGCTGTTCTCGTGCCTGTACGGTTGCTGGTGCCACTCGGCGGTGTCGCTGTGCCTGCTCACGCACAACTACACGCACTGCAACACGCTCATAGCCACCTTGTATCTTATATGGTTGTGTTGTGTGTCGTGCAGGCGACCTACTCGCTGTTCTCGTGCCTGTACGGTTGCTGGTGCCACTCGGCGGTGTCGCTGCTGGCGCTGTGTCTGCTCACGCACAACTACACGCACTGCAACACGCTCATAGCAACCTTGTATCTTATATGGTTGTGTTGTGTGTCGTGCAGGCGACCTACTCGCTGTTCTCGTGCCTGTACGGTTGCTGGTGCCACTCGGCGGTGTCGCTGCTGGCGCTGTGTCTGCTCACGCACAACTACACGCACTGCAACACGCTCATAGCAACCTTGTATCTTATATGGTTGTGTTGTGTGTCGTGCAGGCGACCTACTCGCTGTTCTCGTGCCTGTACGGTTGCTGGTGCCACTCGGCGGTGTCGCTGCTGGCGCTGTGTCTGCTCACGCACAACTACACGCACTGCAACACGCTCATAGCAACCTTGTATCTTATATGGTTGTGTTGTGTGTCGTGCAGGCGACCTACTCGCTGTTCTCGTGCCTGTACGGTTGCTGGTGCCACTCGGCGGTGTCGCTGTGCCTGCTCACGCACAACTACACGCACTGCAACACGCTCATAGCCACCTTGTATCTTATATGGTTGTGTTGTGTGTCGTGCAGGCGACCTACTCGCTGTTCTCGTGCCTGTACGGTTGCTGGTGCCACTCGGCGGTGTCGCTGCTGGCGCTGTGTCTGCTCACGCACAACTACACGCACTGCAACACGCTCATAGCAACCTTGTATCTTATATGGTTGTGTTGTGTGTCGTGCAGGCGACCTACTCGCTGTTCTCGTGCCTGTACGGTTGCTGGTGCCACTCGGCGGTGTCGCTGCTGGCGCTGTGTCTGCTCACGCACAACTACACGCACTGCAACACGCTCATAGCAACCTTGTATCTTATATGGTTGTGTTGTGTGTCGTGCAGGCGACCTACTCGCTGTTCTCGTGCCTGTACGGTTGCTGGTGCCACTCGGCGGTGTCGCTGCTGGCGCTGTGTCTGCTCACGCACAACTACACGCACTGCAACACGCTCATAGCAACCTTGTATCTTATATGGTTGTGTTGTGTGTCGTGCAGGCGACCTACTCGCTGTTCTCGTGCCTGTACGGTTGCTGGTGCCACTCGGCGGTGTCGCTGCTGGCGCTGTGTCTGCTCACGCACAACTACACGCACTGCAACACGCTCATAGCAACCTTGTATCTTATATGGTTGTGTTGTGTGTCGTGCAGGCGACCTACTCGCTGTTCTCGTGCCTGTACGGTTGCTGGTGCCACTCGGCGGTGTCGCTGCTGGCGCTGTGTCTGCTCACGCACAACTACACGCACTGCAACACGCTCATAGCAACCTTGTATCTTATATGGTTGTGTTGTGTGTCGTGCAGGCGACCTACTCGCTGTTCTCGTGCCTGTACGGTTGCTGGTGCCACTCGGCGGTGTCGCTGCTGGCGCTGTGTCTGCTCACGCACAACTACACGCACTGCAACACGCTCATAGCAACCTTGTATCTTATATGGTTGTGTTGTGTGTCGTGCAGGCGACCTACTCGCTGTTCTCGTGCCTGTACGGTTGCTGGTGCCACTCGGCGGTGTCGCTGCTGGCGCTGTGTCTGCTCACGCACAACTACACGCACTGCAACACGCTCATAGCAACCTTGTATCTTATATGGTTGTGTTGTGTGTCGTGCAGGCGACCTACTCGCTGTTCTCGTGCCTGTACGGTTGCTGGTGCCACTCGGCGGTGTCGCTGCTGGCGCTGTGCCTGCTCACGCACAACTACACGCACTGCAACACGCTCATAGCCACCTTGTATCTTATATGGTTGTGTTGTGGGTCGTGCAGGCGACCTACTCGCTGTTCTCGTGCCTGTACGGTTGCTGGTGCCACTCGGCGGTGTCGCTGCTGGCGCTGTGTCTGCTCACGCACAACTACACGCACTGCAACACGCTCATAGCAACCTTGTATCTTATATGGTTGTGTTGTGTGTCGTGCAGGCGACCTACTCGCTGTTCTCGTGCCTGTACGGTTGCTGGTGCCACTCGGCGGTGTCGCTGCTGGCGCTGTGTCTGCTCACGCACAACTACACGCACTGCAACACGCTCATAGCAACCTTGTATCTTATATGGTTGTGTTGTGTGTCGTGCAGGCGACCTACTCGCTGTTCTCGTGCCTGTACGGTTGCTGGTGCCACTCGGCGGTGTCCCTGCTGGCGCTGTGTCTGCTCACGCACAACTACACGCACTGCAACACGCTCATAGCAACCTTGTATCTTATATGGTTGTGTTGTGTGTCGTGCAGGCGACCTACTCGCTGTTCTCGTGCCTGTACGGTTGCTGGTGCCACTCGGCGGTGTCGCTGCTGGCGCTGTGTCTGCTCACGCACAACTACACGCACTGCAACACGCTCATAGCAACCTTGTATCTTATATGGTTGTGTTGTGTGTCGTGCAGGCGACCTACTCGCTGTTCTCGTGCCTGTACGGTTGCTGGTGCCACTCGGCGGTGTCGCTGCTGGCGCTGTGTCTGCTCACGCACAACTACACGCACTGCAACACGCTCATAGCAACCTTGTATCTTATATAGTTGTGTTGTGTGTCGTGCAGGCGACCTACTCGCTGTTCTCGTGCCTGTACGGTTGCTGGTGCCACTCGGCGGTGTCGCTGCTGGCGCTGTGTCTGCTCACGCACAACTACACGCACTGCAACACGCTCATAGCAACCTTGTATCTTATATAGTTGTGTTGTGTGTCGTGCAGGCGACCTACTCGCTGTTCTCGTGCCTGTACGGTTGCTGGTGCCACTCGGCGGTGTCGCTGCTGGCGCTGTGTCTGCTCACGCACAACTACACGCACTGCAACACGCTCATAGCAACCTTGTATCTTATATAGTTGTGTTGTGTGTCGTGCAGGCGACCTACTCGCTGTTCTCGTGCCTGTACGGTTGCTGGTGCCACTCGGCGGTGTCGCTGCTGGCGCTGTGTCTGCTCACGCACAACTACACGCACTGCAACACGCTCATAGCAACCTTGTATCTTATATAGTTGTGTTGTGTGTCGTGCAGGCGACCTACTCGCTGTTCTCGTGCCTGTACGGTTGCTGGTGCCACTCGGCGGTGTCGCTGCTGGCGCTGTGTCTGCTCACGCACAACTACACGCACTGCAACACGCTCATAGCAACCTTGTATCTTATATAGTTGTGTTGTGTGTCGTGCAGGCGACCTACTCGCTGTTCTCGTGCCTGTACGGTTGCTGGTGCCACTCGGCGGTGTCGCTGCTGGCGCTGTGTCTGCTCACGCACAACTACACGCACTGCAACACGCTCATAGCAACCTTGTATCTTATATGGTTGTGTTGTGTGTCGTGCAGGCGACCTACTCGCTGTTCTCGTGCCTGTACGGTTGCTGGTGCCACTCGGCGGTGTCGCTGCTGGCGCTGTGTCTGCTCACGCACAACTACACGCACTGCAACACGCTCATAGCAACCTTGTATCTTATATGGTTGTGTTGTGTGTCGTGCAGGCGACCTACTCGCTGTTCTCGTGCCTGTACGGTTGCTGGTGCCACTCGGCGGTGTCGCTGCTGGCGCTGTGTCTGCTCACGCACAACTACACGCACTGCAACACGCTCATAGCAACCTTGTATCTTATATAGTTGTGTTGTGTGTCGTGCAGGTGACCTACTCGCTGTTCTCGTGCCTGTACGGTTGCTGGTGCCACTCGGCGGTGTCGCTGCTGGCGCTGTGTCTGCTCACGCACAACTACACGCACTGCAACACGCTCATAGCAACCTTGTATCTTATATAGTTGTGTTGTGTGTCGTGCAGGCGACCTACTCGCTGTTCTCGTGCCTGTACGATTGCTGGTGCCACTCGGCGGTGTCGCTGCTGGCGCTGTGTCTGCTCACGCACAACTACACGCACTGCAACACGCTCATAGCAACCTTGTATCTTATATAGTTGTGTTGTGTGTCGTGCAGGCGACCTACTCGCTGTTCTCGTGCCTGTACGGTTGCTGGTGCCACTCGGCGGTGTCGCTGCTGGCGCTGTGTCTGCTCACGCACAACTACACGCACTGCAACACGCTCATAGCAACCTTGTATCTTATATAGTTGTGTTGTGTGTCGTGCAGGCGACCTACTCGCTGTTCTCGTGCCTGTACGGTTGCTGGTGCCACTCGGCGGTGTCGCTGCTGGCGCTGTGTCTGCTCACGCACAACTACACGCACTGCAACACGCTCATAGCAACCTTGTATCTTATATGGTTGTGTTGTGTGTCGTGCAGGCGACCTACTCGCTGTTCTCGTGCCTGTACGGTTGCTGGTGCCACTCGGCGGTGTCGCTGCTGGCGCTGTGTCTGCTCACGCACAACTACACGCACTGCAACACGCTCATAGCAACCTTGTATCTTATATGGTTGTGTTGTGTGTCGTGCAGGCGACCTACTCGCTGTTCTCGTGCCTGTACGGTTGCTGGTGCCACTCGGCGGTGTCGCTGCTGGCGCTGTGTCTGCTCACGCACAACTACACGCACTGCAACACGCTCATAGCAACCTTGTATCTTATATGGTTGTGTTGTGTGTCGTGCAGGCGACCTACTCGCTGTTCTCGTGCCTGTACGGTTGCTGGTGCCACTCGGCGGTGTCGCTGCTGGCGCTGTGTCTGCTCACGCACAACTACACGCACTGCAACACGCTCATAGCAACCTTGTATCTTATATGGTTGTGTTGTGTGTCGTGCAGGCGACCTACTCGCTGTTCTCGTGCCTGTACGGTTGCTGGTGCCACTCGGCGGTGTCGCTGCTGGCGCTGTGTCTGCTCACGCACAACTACACGCACTGCAACACGCTCATAGCAACCTTGTATCTTATATGGTTGTGTTGTGTGTCGTGCAGGCGACCTACTCGCTGTTCTCGTGCCTGTACGGTTGCTGGTGCCACTCGGCGGTGTCGCTGCTGGCGCTGTGTCTGCTCACGCACAACTACACGCACTGCAACACGCTCATAGCAACCTTGTATCTTATATGGTTGTGTTGTGTGTCGTGCAGGCGACCTACTCGCTGTTCTCGTGCCTGTACGGTTGCTGGTGCCACTCGGCGGTGTCGCTGCTGGCGCTGTGTCTGCTCACGCACAACTACACGCACTGCAACACGCTCATAGCAACCTTGTATCTTATATGGTTGTGTTGTGTGTCGTGCAGGCGACCTACTCGCTGTTCTCGTGCCTGTACGGTTGCTGGTGCCCCTCGGCGGTGTCGCTGCTGGCGCTGTGTCTGCTCACGCACAACTACACGCACTGCAACACGCTCATAGCAACCTTGTATCTTATATGGTTGTGTTGTGTGTCGTGCAGGCGACCTACTCGCTGTTCTCGTGCCTGTACGGTTGCTGGTGCCACTCGGCGGTGTCGCTGCTGGCGCTGTGTCTGCTCACGCACAACTACACGCACTGCAACACGCTCATAGCAACCTTGTATCTTATATGGTTGTGTTGTGTGTCGTGCAGGCGACCTACTCGCTGTTCTCGTGCCTGTACGGTTGCTGGTGCCACTCGGCGGTGTCGCTGCTGGCGCTGTGTCTGCTCACGCACAATTACACGCACTGCTACACGCTCATAGCAACCTTGTATCTTATATGGTTGTGTTGTGTGTCGTGCAGGCGACCTACTCGCTGTTCTCGTGCCTGTACGGTTGCTGGTGCCACTCGGCGGTGTCGCTGTGCCTGCTCACGCACAACTACACGCACTGCAACACGCTCATAGCCACCTTGTATCTTATATGGTTGTGTTGTGTGTCGTGCAGGCGACCTACTCGCTGTTCTCGTGCCTGTACGGTTGCTGGTGCCACTCGGCGGTGTCGCTGCTGGCGCTGTGTCTGCTCACGCACAACTACACGCACTGCAACACGCTCATAGCCACCTTGTATCCTTTACACAACACAGCTCATTATAACAGGTGGAGATATCGAGATGGCATATATTCGAAACCTATGTTGGGTAAGTCATGCTGAACAACTTTTACTATGGGACCTAAATTAAATTCTCAAAAAAAAAAAAAACAACTTTTCTTACAAAATGTCAACCTTGCTCGATCATAATGACCTATTCTTGGCATCACGCGACATTACATTTTTGTTTAGTTTTTATTTTTTGTTCTGTTTTTTAATTTTATTTTTATATTTTGTCCTATCATTAATGTAATGTTGTGTGTTGTCCTGAATTAAATCATTTTTCTTTCTTTCTTTATAATGTATGGAAAGTAAAAATATTTTGTGAATTCATTGTTGGTCCCATAGTAAAAGTTGTTCAGCAGGACTAATCCAACATAGGTTTCGAAAATATGCGTTTTAGAGGGGTTTGAATCACATCCAATGTTGAGATTACAGTACCAGAAACATGCTAATATACATGAAATATTGTATAAAACGCGCAAAACATAACAACAACATAACGGGTTTGGTCGCAATACTCGCGATTCGCCGGCATATAATGGAATTTATCATTTTTGTCCCGGGGTTCTAAAAATATTTTAAATGCGTCAAGTTATTCATTAGGCACCAAGGGTCAATTATAACGTCATCTCAAAAAATCTTTATTTTTTTTTGTACATATCTCGCCATGATTCTTTGTACTTTAAAAGTCCTTGAACTAGCAAGAATTACATAATTGGACTGTTTTACAAAAACCTTAAACCGACTTCAAAGTACACTAAGAGCTCGTTCCCACTATGTCGTCTGTCGGGATGATTTTTTATCGTGTGTCGTAGCGGCAGAATATTTTATATGAAGCTATTCACACTGGTCGGACAACGATTTTGTGTCGTATCCGACAAAAAATATCGTGTGTTTTGTCAGCCCTCCCGTCCGGAAAAAAATCGTGTCGGATCAACGCTCGCTTATGATCGCTTATGGCACTGTTCACATTTGCCGGATGTCGGGCCGACCCCGCCCGCGCCGAACCCCCTGTGCCGCCCGCGCAATAACTTGTATTTTGATAGTTTATGCTCCCTGATATACGAGACAATAGATCGTTGAATGTAGTTATTGACATTCTAAAATAATTGAAAAACTTAACGTCGTCACTTCTTAGTTCAGTTATTAAGTTCTGAAATATTCCCAAAGTAAATCTTTCCCTCAGAATTGGGTGCACCAAATATCTTCTATTTTTAGCAGTCTTTCGTTTCCTTCGCAAATAATACATCACAACAAAAGCTTCGTCGACGTCCATCGTGTACAAGAATCCAACCAAACTAATGGCACCAGCTGCGGTCGTGGCCGACAGCCGACTAGTGTGAACAGAGGCGCCGATACCCGATTAAAATCGGAATCCGACACACGATATAGTGGGAACGAGCTCTAAGACGTAATCAAATTCTGATCTGATGACAATGGGACCAAACGGAAAGTGTACCCTTATAGACGAAAAAAGAATTTTCCAAATCGGTTAATAAATCACGGAGACTGTAACAAACATAAAAAAAACAAAAAAAAAAACAACCGAATTGAGAACCTTCCTATTTTTGAAGTCGGTTAAAAAGGTCTGAATAACGCACTGTTTCATGTTGTCTGTTAGTTCTCTTTCAGGCGTATGGAATCGGTACTCTTACTTTAATACCTCGTGTAATTGTATGTAATTTTCTGAACACAATACTAGCGGTGATCTTGAGATCACGGTGGACTTTCTAACGGAAGTGGACAAACTGGTGCAGCTCATCGAATCTCCCATATTCGCCTGTGAGTATATATTGTAATTTATTGACAGTTTTACTTATAAATGTACTAGCTGTGTGGCGCGACTTCGTTCGCGTGGTGCTATCCTACCCTGTGGTGCTACCCTACCCCACCCACCCTACCCTACCTTACCCTACCCTAACCTACCCTACCCTGACAGCAAAATCCCCATTAACAAAATTATCCGCCATTTATTCAATTCATTTGTTACAAAAAATGTGATAAATGAAGAACCGCTCGACCGATTTTGTGCAAACTTCACATAAACCTTCTATTAAATAGTCCGAACAAAGCCTAAACATTTGGTTTGGATAGGTAAGCCCGTTCTTGAGTTATAAAATTACAACGAAAAGTGGCATTGGTTTTTATATATATTGTAAAAAAAAAAAAAAAAAAAATATTTAAAAAATGTAACCTTGCTGAGTTTCTTGCCTGTTCTTCTCAGTTGAAGGCCGACTTACGAACTGGCGGTAACTTCAGTAGCTTTGACCTTCATAGGTGCCCTTCTAGGGCCTAAATTGAATAAATGGCTTTGACTTTGACTTATATAGATTAATAAATAAAATATAAAGCAATAGAGGCAATTTTTTTTTTTTTTTTTTATACCACTTAGGTGGCAAACAAGCATACGGCCCGCCTGATGGTAAGCGGTTACCGTAGCCTATGGACGCTTGCAACACCAAGGGTATCACGCGCGCGTTGCCGACCCTGCAGAAATCTCTTCACACCCCTTTTGAAGAACCCCATGCTGTACTCCATTGGGAAAACCACGGCCAATTAACACGTGTTATATGTTATGTCACCAATTCAACGCTTTTTAAGGGACACTTTTGGATGTATGGAGATTGTTCTCCTTACCTCTCCCTCTAGACTTCGTTGGACAAGCACTTACAGTACTACCCAACTGATATAGCGCGTCGTGAATCTTCGTTCGCACAGAAAAGAAAGTATGGCCCGAGGATTAACGAAATAATGCTTAAAACTCACAATCAACCTTAGATCACTACTATAAGGTTCATAATACAGTGCAGGTGTTAGTTCCGTCTCATTCGCAAGTGACGCCCCTCCGCACACATAGCGGCAGCTGCCGACCAATAGCATTTCCCGCGCTTTGAAAATGTATCTTCTGCGCAGGTACATCGGTAAGCCATATCAGTTGGGTACTACTGTACCGGTGTGTACCGAATTACCGACATTCGTAATTGAGATCCAGTTGCCGTCCACGCTGGTAAAGGTTGGCAGGGAACAAATAAATATAATAATTTATTATTTCATGAAAAATAAGTATAACGTTATTGTATATCCCGTGCACTAGACATGCGGCTGGAGTTACTGGGGGGTGGTGCAGTGTCGGGGGCGGGTGTGGGGGCGGGCGGGGGCGGCGTGAGGGCGGGCGGGGGCGGCGCGGTGGAGCTGCGCGCGGCGCTGTACGGCGTGCTGATGCTGCTGCCGCAGGGGGACGCCTTCCACACGCTGCGCCACCGGCTGCACGCCGCTCCGCCACCACCACCACCACTACACACCACCACGACAACTATGTACGTACACACATCACGAGTTACTGCCCGCTGCCCGGTGGTGCAGAGGCACCGTCTAACTAGCCGATCAAGGGGGGGATAGGCTAAGGGGCCCAAAAGCATCTCGGTCCACCTCTGGTAAATCTTAATAAAGGCTACCCTCAGTTCGATCAAATCCCTCAGTCCTCTGGAAATCCTGGATCCGCCACTGCAGGGTGTACAACACTACTGTACGTCCACATGTAGGAGTATGCATACTCTACATATTGACAGATATTCAATAATTTCCTGTAGTAGGAGACATACACTGTAATACCCACCGGACGGGCAGCAACGTAAAGATGAAAATCTGTCTCCGAGCACCTTCCAGTGTGCTCCGAGTTCCGACAGCACTCGACTTCTAGATTGAAGAAAACAGACTTTTGGTTCATACTCTTATAAGATTATATTTTTATTTAGTTGCATTTCTTTTGTACTTTTGCCCTAGATTCGGTAAAATTACCCACAGTACTTACTGTAAAAGAAAAACGTCTTCTTCTCTAAATGCAATTTTAAGATATTGTTCATACTCTAGGTAACTAAATAAATAATTTCAGAGGGGTCCCAAATCCAGTCGAGCCCGCTCCGTCAATAGACTTCGACAAACTTCTAGAAGAGTTCAAACGCGTCCAAGCGGCGCATAGAGAATACAAGATGGTGGACCGAAGCCGCGGCAAGTTGCTGGACAAGGGGTATTCGTAGCCACCCGTCATCATTACCCTGTTGCGAATAGGGGAAACAAGACCCTACATGATACCAACCAAAAATATATGCTGATCTATACATATAGCTTATAAAAAATACCAGAAAAATAACACTAACAAGCGACTCGCTATGATCGATTTCAAAGAACCCTCAAACGATCATCGTAGCTTATCCATTAGTTTGGAAATTAATGTTGAGTATATACAGTAGTTCGTGGTTTTGCCGCATGGCGGTTGCATTTTTTCTGGTGGTTATAATTTGTGATACTTTATACAAAAAGGAAATTTTATTTTGTTGTCAAATTACGTTTGTTTTTAAGAGATTTCAATTAAAAATGTTATTTATAATTTACACGTGGATCTATGATATTTTGATCTCTATTC
This sequence comes from Achlya flavicornis, assembly GCA_947623365.1. NCBI lineage: Eukaryota > Metazoa > Arthropoda > Insecta > Lepidoptera > Drepanidae > Achlya > Achlya flavicornis. The sequence goes on from OX392484.1 coordinate 14,082,407, forward strand.
AATTAGTATAAATGTATGAGTAGGCGCAAAGTCGATTGTGTTTCACTCTTAGATAAGAAGTTATTTGTAATTGATATGATTGATAAACTAGTTGTCCCCCGCGGTTTCACCCGCGTTTCCGTGCTGAAAAGTACGTCGGGGTAGCTTCTTATTACTGAAAAAAAATTCAGTAGTTCCGGAGATTTCTTCCCCGCACGTCCGAATAGAGAAAAGTGCGACATAATCGTCATATTGATGCTGATATGTACCTAAGGCAAGACTACGGGAATAGACTCATTTAAACAAATTATTTATAAGGCGTTTTGTAAAAAAAAAACGATTAACTCGAAGAGTCCATCAGAGCTTGTTACTGTTTTTTGTATAAATATGTAAATAATCTAATAATAAAACGTTTATGCATTCCATATTATGTTTTATTTTACGAGATTAAATCAATTTTTTCTCATATACTTCATATTACAAATTTATTTAAAATAACTTAAAGAGAGCACCTATACAATATTATATACAATTTCATACACTTATTGTCCGTTGCAACAACACATTGATATTTATGAGAGATAAACTATATTATAACATTTGCTTAGTATATAAAACTGGAAAATAATCATTATCGTTATACTAGTTTGCAGAGATCAAAATGAGTGTCTCAAAGAGGAATGTCGAATAAACAATTAAGATTAGTAAATATCCTTACCTAGTATTTATAAAAATGTGTCTAGAATCTAGAATAAGTACAGCCGTATCATAGGAACATAAACATAACCTTAGACTGAAATACTTAATCTAGTATATATATAACGAAAGATAATTCAAATGTGAATTTAGTTATATTTATGTAATATCGTGAAAATATTTAACTACCTAGTAAGCTCTGTTTAAAAAGGGAGACATTTACATTATGATATAATTTCCTAATCTCTCTAAAAATTACAACTTAGTAATCTTTACCAAATGATGCAATTTTATTAGCAGTCTTTTCCATACATATTCTTCTTTACACTACATCTGACTTAATTTTAGAAACCACTGGTGACCCGCACTATTTAGTTACCAACCTACACAAGAACACAGGAAGGTTTACCACTACGTATCTCACAGCGATCTTCCAAGGAGGTATCATTCGAGGCGGAGTCGTAGATAACAGTACGCGCGGCCGAGTCTGCGGAGGGCGTGTCGGACTCGTCGGTGGAGCAGTCGGGCGACGGGTCGGGTGCGGGGTCGGGGCGGCGGGGCGGCCGCTAGGGCTGCAGGTCGGTGAGGCGCGTGAGGCGCGCGATCAGCGCCGAGTTGTTGGAGACGGAGGCGGCGATCTCCTCGTGCGCGGCCAGCAGCGCGCGCACGCCGGCCCCTCGCGCCGACACGCCCCCCTGGCCCCCGCACACGCCCCCACCCCCGCACACGCCTGACTGAGCGCCGCGAGGACCCGGTGCTGCTGCCTGACCGCTACTTGTACTGTTATTCTGGAAAATAAAAGCAGTTACCGATCATTATTTTACCTTCGCAGAAACTTATTAATGATCTGATTTTAACACAGAACAGAAAAAACAGTTAGAAAGCGCAAGTGGGCGGAACCGCCGTAGTACATAGTAAGCGTAGTTCCGCGCACTTAGAGCTCCGCTCAATTCAGTCGTGATTTGTCACTACATTGTTTTGGTGGCGTCGTAAAAGATTTAAAATGTTAGTAAAATGCCTTATTGTGCTGTTTTACAGTGCAAAAACGATAGCCGTACAATAAATTTAGCGAAAGGAGGTATATCATACCATCCGTAAGTTATATTTTGTGAGTAAATTAATTTAAAATTAAGAAAAACCTAATTGTCTTCAAGATGAATGATCGCGAACGAAAGTTGACTTTAAAATTTAAACTTTAAGGTCTAGTTTCTTTCAAACTTAAAACTTACTGCTTCTCGAAGTTTCCATACATGCACTTGATGTGACGGTTGCTACTCGATTAGAGACGTGACACACTTCTTTATAGTATGAGTTATCGATAATTTAAACTTTTACAGTTGTGATTAGTAGTGCCATTTTGATTTTATATTTAAATATTATTACTATTTATTTGAATGCGTTATGTTATATTTTTGTGATTTTAGATTTCCTAAGGCTCCAGATATAAAGGAAAAATGGATTCAAGCTACAGGAAGGCAAAATTGGTTTCTTTCAAAATCAAGCACAATTTGTTCAGAGCACTTTGAAGACAAATATTTTATAATTAAAAAAAAGGGAAATAAATACTTGTATGAAACAGCCATACCAGAGCAAAAACAAAAATATTTCCAATATGTGTCCTTTTGTTATTCCAAAAGGTGTCTCACTGGGCTTCCTACAGAACACTCAAAGAACAGAATCTGTTTAATTTTCATAAATTGAATAAAGAGAAAATCTATCGACAACTAACAATTTTTATCCTTCTTTACCAAGCGTGAATTTTTACAAAACGTGCTTACAGTTTAAGGCCTTTGAATTTTATACTATCCTAGCTTCGCCCGCTTTGAATTCGTTTATAAGTGTAATTTTAGTAATATGTGTAATTCGTTTATCCTACGGGAACTGCTCACTTTTCCGGTACAAAAAGTAAATATATATATTATATTTGATTTGTTGTTTTTTTTGTTTTTTTTTTATGTTTATTCGTTTTGATGATTTTGTATTTAAAATTTTGTAAAATAAAAAGTATGTATGTTTTGGAACTATACTAATGTTTTGGAAAAAAATAGCCACTATATAGTCAGATTTCTAGATCAACGAGGGGATTATGTAACGGTTTTGATTCAAACTCAACATGAATATATTCATTAATTAATATAGATAGTCAGATTGTAAAAAAAAAGAAAATATTAAAAAATGTACCTTCATAGGTGCCCTTCTTGGGCCTAAATTGAATAAATGGCTTTGACTTGACTTGACTATAAGCTGTGTGTTAATCTAGTGTGTCCATCTATCTACATACCAAATTTCATCGAAATCTGTTCCGCTGTTTAGGCGGAATAGATTTCATTCATAATATTAGTGTCATATTTATAATAATATTAGCTGTCCCGCGCGGTTTCACCCACATTCCCGAGTAATCGTATGATTTCCCGGCATAAAAAGTATCCTATGTGTTAATCCAGAACATATCTGAGAATCTGTGTTCCAAATTTCATCCAAATCCGTTCAGTAGTTATTGCGTGAAAGAGTAACAAACACTCACAAACTTTCACATTTATAATATTAGTAGGATATACAATAAACATTTATCGATACTTTCACTTATGACGTCATCTATCACCTACATCACTAATTGAATAGCTGACGAAATCGAATAGCGCATGGTGTTATAATCAGAATGTTATAAATCCATCGACATGCTACACGAATGTCAACTTTATCTTGAATGTAATTAGGATGATAATAACATCCACTGATAATAACGCCATCTATTGTTGGATAGCGAAACTTACTCGTCAATCGTTTTCCTTCATCTTCATATTACAAAACGTCGTATACACATTCTACAGAATAACAAAATGAATTCTATTTGTACATATGAAGGTATATTTTCAAATGTAGAATCTGTGATTTCTGCTAGTTTTGTGTTGAATAAAATCTACCAATGAAACGAATTGTTTGTTTGTAGTGCAGTGTATGAATAATTGTTTATTTGTGTGAGTTTTGCCACACAGGTTCCCGTGCTAATATTGTCACTTGCGCTTTCTAACTGTTTTCTCTGTTCTGTGGATTTTAATACCGGTAGTAAACTCAACAATTACTCTTTTCAGAGCTTATTTCAAAAATACTGTTATAATGGTATTTTATACCACTCTCTCTGGCTACCACTGCAACACTCAATATGACGGGCAACAATAAAATTATTACTAAATTCAAAGGTAAGTAAGAGTCTTGTGGCAGCCACCGCACTCTTCACCAATGTAACTAACCGTCGTGGTCGTCGTCGCCGTAGTAGTACTGGTGTTACTGAGGGCCATATCGACAGCCTCTCGAGTGCGTATCTCAGCGTCTTGCAGCCGCGCCGCTAACGCCAGCAACTTGAGCTCGGCGCTGGAGACGTCCTTATCTAGGATCTGCGTCTGCAGGTAAACTGTCTGCGCCACCTTGTACCTGATATAGTAAATAACGTGTTTTTAAGTGATTTGTGCTTGCGGGTAGATCGTGGAACTGCACATCGTTTTAAGTGAGGTCGCGGGTCACCAGGGGCTCTACCGTGATTCTTTGGTGGTAATCGTAACGAACACAATAAATGTTATCCAATCAGGGCCTACGAATGGATATCGTGTTCGTTACGATTACCACCAAAGATAGTCAATAGCCTGGCTGGCTCTCGTGGTGGAATGAGTGAGGTAGGGTAACATAACGAGTAGTGTAGTGTGGTGTGGTGTAGTGTAGTGTACCAGTCGGCAATGGCATCGGCTCGTGCGCGTGCGAGCGGTGCGGCGTGCAGCAGCAGCGCGCGCGCGCGCCGCCCGGTCTCGGCGACGGTGATGCGCTCCAGCACGTGGAACTGCTCGTCGTTGTACGTCAGCGAGCGGGTCGCGCGGTCGCGCACCAGGTGCTGCCATGACTCGCGTAACCTACGTTATACACCGATATCTCAATATAAACACTCATCATATAAAGGACCACCCACTAGTATGACCCGTGTGGAAGCCACCAATCTCTTCGTCATACTGTACACAGAACTAAATATTGCCACACAGGGCTGTCACACCACTTTGCATTGAGCTATAGCGTCCGAGTAGTAACAAGTATGTATTATGGTTAGATGGGTGTTACCTCTCGACAAGAGTCTTGGCCTTGAGATGCAGCCGCAGCTGCGTTGGGCAGGGCGCGTGCATGGCGGCGGCATCCCACTCGGCGCTGAGCGCGCGCGCGGGCCCCGGCCCCGCCGCCGCGCCCGCCCCCGCCCCGGGCCCCGCGTGGCGCGCCACCAGCGCCGCCGCGCCCGCTCGCAGCGACTCCGCCTCGCCCGACACCAGCCCCGCTACGGATGACCAGCTCTCCACGCCTCCGCCACCGACACCCTGCCAACGAACATACCTGTAATATTTCTCAAAGTAAGGGGGAAAAAGATCAGGTCTTAAAAAAAAAATATTCGTTTTTAAACGGAGTGTTTTCCTTCTCCAAATAAAATTCATATCTATCCCAGATACAGCTTAGCTTTGTTTTTTATTTTTTTTTATTTAAGATTTTATTTGTGATTTGTTTGAACTGGAATGATCTAATTGACATAAAGTAGGTGATCACCTGCGGAGGCGGTGGTATATTATGAATCCTGGCGGCCCTGGCGGCGAGGTCAAGAGCGGAGGCGGCGGCGCGCAGGCGCTGCGCGTGGTCGGCGAGCGCTTGCGCGCGGCCCGCCACGGCGCGCAGCCGCACGTCCAGCAGCGCGCCCCACCGCGCCACGCACACGGCGCACAGCACCGACACCGCGCACAGCCTCTCCACGCGACGCTTCACCACGTGACCCACGCTGCACGCCGTCTACACCAACACCACACACCACACATCACACACATGCTCATCAACATCACATTCAAACAAACCTAATATGCATTTTGCATGGACACATTTCGGTATTTCTATCCTAAAGAAATAATGATGCCATTTGCTATATATCCAGTCAATACCTTTAATTTAAAAACCCATAACAATTTTGAACAAACATAGCAGAGTTAAAATATACTAAGCTTTTGTTTTTTTATGTACTTCTAACAATTAAGTTTCACGTCTACAATGACATAATTTTACACTAAAAATGTCTAAGTAACTGGACTGTAATGCGCCAAAACTAATGATGACATAAAAATTAAGCAAAATAAAACATTTACCTTAGCTTGACTAGCATCATTCTCAACTGAGACAATATTGGGGAACACGGGGAACTTGGGTATTTCGGGCTCCGGCGCCATACTGACGTTGTTGTTATTCTTGTTGAACAACATCAGGGGCTCTTCAGCCGTAGTTTCTGGGTAGTTCTTACCTGCAACCAACAACTATTATATTTTACTTTTCATTTGATCAAATGGGTACTATTGTATGTATTTGATTTGAAGTTAAGGGTATGCCACAAAGTAGGTCAGTTTCCAAATGCTCCACGGAAAATTCGATATCATTTAACCATCACTTACCTATAGTTGCAATAAATTAGATATAATAAGAATAAGTAGAAATTTATAGGCATTTTATTATGTTTGCCATTAGCATTTAGATACAAACTATGGTATGAAACCTGTAGCTGCTCAAATAAGCCACCAACTTCAAATAATTTTGTCGTGCCATGTGGCGGCCACACAATTCTACCATGGTCCATTTAGTTATAATCTAACTTACCAAGTGTGTTGTCATCAATCTCTGTTAATATCAACTTGTCCTTATACAGCAGTATTTGAGATTCTGCAACTACACTTGTTTGTTCACAAATATAGTTTTGTAAGTGTTCATATTTTTCGTCTGGTTTGAGGAAAACCTGAAAATTGTATTCTTCTACAATCAAAAACAGTAGTACATGAAAAAAATTGCATTAAATAGATCAATGGTTGAAGCGCGACATTGCACCAGAGTTCATTACATAATCTGAATGTAAAGAAAGTTTACTACGTAAACGTGCGTGTCGCGTGACCATAACTATAAAATCCTAATCCACAATTTATGAAAGCCACAGCCGCATTCGTTCATTACCATGCCATAAATTACTAATGGACATAGAACTATCTAAAACAATGCGTGGTATATTTCAACCAAATCTGGGTCGTCGCCGCGCGTAACAAGGTCTTGCGCAACCGACATTACAAATTAATTAGCTAAGTACTCATGTAATAGACAAGATGTTGGTTTGTATCCTTCCTTTTTAGATCGGAAATTACAACTTCTTTGTTTGAAGAATATTATATTTATTCACAATATTATTATTAATTATATTATTTATAATATTCAGTATTCTGTCTTGCTTATGATTGTTTGTAGCTTTTTCTTCAGGAACACCTGAAAGCTGCCCGAAAGGGTGGCTCTAGACCGTCATCCTGTAGTTGTGTCATTCGGGAACGGGGGTCTGAGCTTCGCCACTTGGACTGCGAGGAAAGTTAACCTCTATAAACAATCTCCCAATCCTACGGTGTGGTGCGCGCCAAAAGGATGAATGATTGATGGGTAAATACAATCATTAGCGATCAACTTCGATGGCCCAGGCGAACCATCGTTGAATTAATGCCTTATTTTGGGAACGGGCGTCACCCCAAAATTGACCGTATACATCGACCCGACTCGTGGGATTAAAAATGGAAATCAATAATATACTAAATACTGCAAACATACAGAAAAACAATACCCAGAAAACACTTATACAGCAAACATTCCATCCTGGATTATTTCACAGAACAAGGTCCTCCTCTCTTGGAGATACTGTTAATGACAACCAGCTCAGAATGGAAGACCCTAACACCAAGGTCTCTGATCTACCTGAACAGACTGTTATGAGCCAAGAACTCCAGGCTACAACAGATTATCCGCAAAAACCTCCACCTTGGCAAAGGATACCATACTCACGAAACACCAAGAGAAGAAGAATAGAAAATTCTCAATCGCCACCTACTCAGATAAATAACAGCTTCAGCGACCTTCCACTTGACCCAACCGAGGGCAATGATAATACACAGAACCAAAAAACAGTGAGTAAACCGCCACTAATAATCTTATATGGAATAGACGATGTCAATGAGCTTACCAAATTAATTCATGCCGGCTGTGACCAGAGTCACTTTAAGTTCAGAATTGTCAACAAAAATATGCTGCGCATACTTATTGACACTGCGGAAGAATATAAAAAAGTTATAAACATTATTCGGGAAAATGGTTTAATTGGTCACACATTCACCAGAAAGGAGAACAAAAGCTATCGAATAGTGATTAAAAATCTTCATCCTACTACTCCTCACAGCGCTATAATAGATGAAATTGAAGCCACTGGTAACAAAGTAAGAGGAGAGATAATCAACGCCCGGTATGGTCCCGAAAAAACACCCACCTCAACATTTTTCGTGAATATAGAACCTCACACTAATAACAAAGATGTTAAAGGCATTAAATATATATACCACCAAAGCGTGAAATTGGAGGATGCTCGCAAATCTACAACACTTGTGCAATGTCAACGCTGTCAACAATACGGACACTCGAAGAATAACTGCATGAGGCCCTACCGATGTGTAAAATGCGGAGAGGGGCATAAAACTTCTGAATGTAAAAAAAAGGATAGAAATACCCCAGCAAAATGCGCTTTGTGCTCACTAGATCACCCAGCAAACTTCAAAGGCTGTCAGGTTTATAAAGAAATCATGGCAAGAAAAACGGCTACCTATAACAAGAAACCACGTCATCAAACTAACCGCAACAACACTCACTATGGTTCCTCTAATGATGCAGATGAACTAAGAAATCAACAATCTAATGTCACTAGTCAGGGAACCTTTCCTAGTGGAGATAGAAGCTACTCAGAAGCCACTACTGGACGACCGCCCACTAAAGAAAAACTCTCCAACCCCATATCTCAACAGCCATGTAGTGCCATAGAAAACCTATTACTAAAGCAAAGCGAGAAAATAGATCTATTATTACAACAAATTAGCAACCTTGTGGGGCTAATATCAACAATGTTAACAAAACTCTCAAAATGAACAGCTTACGGATAGCAACGTGGAACATCAATGGCCTTACTGGAAAAAAAGAGGACTTGGAGGCATTTATCATATCTAACAAATTAGACGTTGTTCTCATTTCTGAGTCACACGTTACAACAAAAAGCTCCATAAATATTCAAGGATATTGCTCATACCTTACACCCCATCCTGATGGAGGAGCTCATGCTGGTGCGGCCATAATAATAAAGCAAAACATAACTCATTATCTGCTTGAGCCATATGAAAAAGAATTCTTACAGGCAACTACTGTTAAAGTGGCACATCGCACTGGTGACATTACTCTTTCTGCCGTGTACTGCCCACCAAAGCATACCATTAACGAGACAATGTTTAATTCTTACTTCAGAATGCTGGGCAATCACTTCATAGCTGGAGGAGATTGGAACGCTAAGAATATATGTTGGGGATGTCGCCTGACAACCACACGAGGCCGTGAATTGAAGAAAAGTATCGACCTTAACCATCTGCAACCCTTGTCAACTGGGGAACCTACATATTGGCCTAGTGATCCACGCAAACGACCTGATCTACTAGATTTTTTTGTAACCAAAAACGTTTGCCACCTTTACACGTCGATCGAGTCTAGCCTCGACGGTTCGTCGGACCATTCTCCAGTAATTCTTGTGGTTAGTGCTACCATCATAAACCCTGAAAAAAAAGAAAGCCTTTACAACTCTAAGACTGACTGGGGCTCATTCCGACAGTATCTGGAAGATGAAATTGATCTAAGAATGCCTTTGAAAACTCCTGAAGAGATTGATGAAGCTTGCATTTATGTAACCAATTTAATTCAGGTCGCTGGTTGGACAAACACCCCGGAATTGCGAGAAATGCACCCAAGTTTATCTCTTCCCCAAGAGATTAAACGTAAAATTGCAGTGAAACGACGTCTAAGAAGGGTTTGGCAAACTTCACGATGCGCAGCTGATAAGACATTACTCAATCGTGCCATCAAAAATCTAAAGGATACCCTTACATACTCCGCAAATAAAACACTAAAGCATAACTTGGAAAAAATGTCACCTACAAGCCGCGGTGACTATTCATTGTGGAAGGCTACAAAAAACCTTAAAAAGCCCCAGCAGTACTTCCCTCCAATCCGGGACACAACAAAGTGGGCAAGAACAGACTCTGAAAAAGCAGAAGCTTTCGCAAAACACTTGTCATCGGTTTTTATTCCGAATGATACAAATGTCCCTGAAGATCCAGATATTGATGAAATCCTTAGTCAGGACATACAACTTTGCCTTCCTTTAAGACCAATCTCGCCAAGGGAAATCGCAAGAACTATCAGGAAGATGGACTCCAAAAAAGCCCCAGGATTTGACCTGATCACACCTAAACTGCTGAAAGAACTTCCTAGGAAGTGCCTTGTCTTTCTTACGCAATTATTTAACGGAATACTTCGGACCAATCACTTTCCTATAGTTTGGAAATCATCCCAAATTATTATGATCCATAAACCTGGAAAGCCAGTTGAAGCTACTACCTCATATCGACCAATCAGCTTAACTCCAGTCTTGTCAAAATTATGGGAAAGGATTTTCCTGACGAGACTAAACGAAAGCTTAAACGAAAGGAATATAATACCACAGCACCAGTTTGGTTTTCGGGAGCATCACTCAACAGTGGAGCAAGTCCACAGAGTCTACCATACAGTCAGACAGGCTTTTGAAAGAAAGGACTACTGCTCAGCTGCATTTCTTGATGTGCAGCAGGCATTTGACCGGGTTTGGCATAAAGGACTTCTATGCAAGATAAAAAAGTTTCTGCCACACTCTATGTTTCCAATAATAGCATCATACTTATCGGGTAGAACTTTCCAAGTGAAACATGGCGAAGCCAGATCAACCATACATGAGTGTAAAGCAGGAGTACCCCAAGGGTCGGTACTTGGACCCACACTCTATAATATATTCACGTGTGACTTACCGCAAACACCAAACGCTACTGTTGCTACATTTGCTGACGATGCCTCATTCCTATGCTGTAGCAATGAACCTAATCAAGCAAGTTATTACCTTCAAAAGCAACTTGATGTAACAAACAAATGGTTAACAAAATGGCGTATAAAAGCTAGCGCACCAAAATCACATCACATAACATTTGCCCTCAGGAAAGATACATGTCCTCCTGTCAAACTGGGTATGGATTTTCTACCAGAAACATCTTGCGTAAAATATCTTGGCTTTTATCTGGATCGTAGACTCACGTGGGCGGATCATATAAAGCGCAAGCGAGATGATATAAACAACCGCTTTAGAAACCTTCTATGGTTGCTGGGAAGACAGTCTACGCTGTCAGTCAATAACAAAGTCATGATTTATTGCTCAATTTTGAAACCTATCTGGCTTTATGGGATTCAGCTATGGTCCACAGCTGGCAAGTCAAACATTCAGCGCCTACAAAGAGTCCAAAATAGCATTCTGCGAACTATCACAAGTGCTCCCTGGTATGCACGTGTATCAGAAATCCATGATTACTTGGCTATGCCAACTGTCACAGAAGAAATTGAGCGCTATAAAAAAAGTCACAAAGAGCGCTTAATAAATCACCCTAACCCTCTTGCCAATGAACTGTTGTTAAGGGGTACAATAAAAAGACTTAAGCGGGCCGAAGTTCTCCCAGACTAAAGAGTAAAAGGCGATGGCCTTAACACTCTACAACATCATAATCACGCAACGAATCTGATTATAGTCAAGCGACTGATTGCAGATACAAAGTACAAGAAAAAAAAAAAAAAAAAAAAAAAAAAAATATTTATTCACAATGCAAAACTCAGTATTTTTATAGACAAGGAAGTATAATATCTTTACTAATATAATAAAGCGGAAAGGTTTTTTTGTTTGTTTAAATAGCCTTATTTCAGGAACTACCAGCTTGATTTGAAAAATTCTTTCACTATTAGTAAGCTACATTATCCCCGAGTACTAGGGTACAACACATTCCTCTCTACACATCTGTGGTGGATATCCACCCTTAAAGGCAAATTTTTATCCCGGGAACGCGGGGAACAACGTGTTTCGGAAATTATCTCTAAATACTTTCAAAGTGCAGAATAATCTTTCAAATTGTAGAATATTTATTATTAACATAATGATGTGTTACTTGCCTTTATGCTAGCAGCTTTGTTCACATGGAAGATATGTACCGGCGTAGTAGATGTTGCTACCTGGACTTCAGAGAAGAACCTATCAAAAGTCCATATCCTGTGAGGATCCACCTCCAGCAAGCCAGCCAGCAGAGGAGTGACAAGCTTTCTAAGACCCACACTAAGTTGACAATGTGAAGGCAGTTCTCTTGACCATTCTATTGGACCATTTTCTGTTGTTTGAGTACCCTGGTGGGGAAATTAATTGGTTATTTACATTCTGCATAATGGAAATTGCGTCTTTGTTACGTTGAAAGACTAAAAGAGTGATGAATATGAAAGTGGATGGATACGAAGAGGAAGACAGAAAAAATAGATGAATGGATTGTGTGAAGGATGATCCATATCATCCTTTCTTACCCATGTAAGAAATGCGTGAATGCTGGTATCACTGATAGAAGGGCCATACATATTGAGTCCACAAATTTTACTTATTTAACAAATCTAACACCAGCACAGTATGCGAAAGCAATAAGAGAAAAATGAATAATTTTAGTAGAAATTATTATAATCTGGATTAATTACCAATGTATGGAGGGTTACAATTAACAAGGTTTCATAAGTTCATTATGATACTTTATTTTATTTATTTATGTCAGTTGATATCCATATTTTGTAAGTATACAATTAATCTTAATCCTAATGTTAATAACCTCAAGGTTAAGGTACTTATTTTTACAATTTAGGCTCAGCATACCAACTCAAATGTTATAAGTACTTACTGAAATAACTCCTGAAGCCTTCTTAGTTGTGATATAGAACATAGTTTCCTTATTTCTTCTACCACCGTATGGTCTAAAGGGCAGCTGTCCAGTTGCAACATGATACAAAGTCACACCTATAGACCACAAGTCCACGGTAGCTCCAAAACTTTTCCCCACCGGCTTCCTTAGCACAGCCCGCTCATACATATCCGGGTGCAGGTACTCCTCAGTGCCATAAAGAGACACAAACTGTTCTTCTTCTTGCAATTCCCTTGCTGCTCCAAAGTCTGTCAACTTATATGTTGTTGTGCCATCCTCATTTATATATTTCATAATATTACCTGGCTTCAAGTCTCTGTGTACCAAATTGTTATCACGCAAATGCTTCATACCGGCTGTCAGGTGTTCCAATACAAGGAAGAACTCGAGCTCCTGAAGGCCGTAAGTGTTCTCGGGGTCGTCTAAGATGTTAAACAGGCTCCCTCCGGTACACAGCTCCATGACGATCACTTTCCCGCGCCCCTCCTGCTCCTCCTCAATCGCGAGGAGCTTCACGATGTTCTCGTGCTTCACTTTTTTTAGTACCTCGAACTCTCGCATTTGAACATCATGAGGTCTCATGTGGCTGAGTTGATTGAATGTTTTCACGGCGACGGGCTCACCGTTGTTCTTATTGACCCCCTGGAACACGGCGCCCGTAGCACCCTTACCGAGGACGCTGGTTGTGCACCACACGTAGTTCTCTGAACCACGCAAGAAGGACATTTTCCATTGAATTATTACGCTTAGAACCGAAGTATCGAACAAAGATCCGCGCGAAACGTAAGCCACTTGACAACCAATGTGTGCGGGAGTACCATATAATTACACTCGCTGACAAGCACACAAGCGCACGAGTAATGTTGCAAGCTAAACGATTTTTTTTCAGTAAAATTAACCTTCCAATTTCGCCTACTAGTGAAATTGGAAGTAAGTATTCATACAATTTATTTAATAGTTTAAAAAAGTTCTGCGTCTTAGATAATTTATCATACATGTTATTTATTTATTACTAGTATAATGGTTATGTTTCATAGTACTTATGATGGGTATTTTAACATAATAAACCAAGACAATGTGCAGAGCTATGAATGATCGTACAATTTGTAGCTTTCCTTGGTAATTATATATGATAGGTTATATAGAAAAAGAAGATTAAGTGGTATGTAGGTATTAATATCATTAACACAATACATAAAATAGAAATTTTAAAAGTCTGTAAATTAAGGTAGTTAATTAATTAAGTAAATTTATGCAAATAGAAAAATATGGTAACAATCATTGAATTTGAATTTCATAGGTGTGTGTATGTATGTTTGTCCACTCATATCTTTACAATTAATAGTTTCGGAGATATGCGTGGACAAACATACATACACACATCTATGAAATTTTGTATATTTGTTTGGAAGCCCTGATAGATATTCATACATAATAAGACTGTTTTGCACTCCAACAAAACAGTTATTATGTGTGTGAAAAAACACACAGCATTTTATGAAGAAGCATCTACAGATATTTACCATATTAAGCATGAAATTGTATACTTTACCTCTTCTCTCTTATATTACCTGTCTCTTTCACGCACAGCAGAGCGCGACATGTACCTGAACTGGAGCGCACCTGTGAACTCATAGTCTTCCATTCATCACCGGCAAGAGCCTTGCTCCAATGCTGTGTGTTTTTTCACACACATAATAACTGTTTTGTTGGAGTGCAAAACAGTCTTATTATATGTGAATCCAAAACACACAGCATTTTATGAAGACTTGTTTGTTATCTGCTGGTGAAAGAGTACATACAAACGCTATGTGAAAATAAATAAATTTAAATATGCTCTCAATGTTATAATAAATTATGCATATTCATTCATGTATTCATTATTATTATATCTAATAATATATCTTTAAATGTCCTTTAATTAATGATAATAAAGGACAAAGTTATAAATTCAATATCTCAAATTACAAGTAATGTTTGTATAAACATCTTATTTTATTATGTAAATACCTTATCAAAAACTTAAGGGAACTTCTTGAAGCAAAGCCTCATGATATAAAATTATTAGTAGGTACCCTAAGAAAATACTTGATAAGTATTCTACTAAGATATCTTAAGATTAAAAAAAAAATATATATTAATTACTTAGAAATCATTCCAAGATCAAAATAACATACATCAAGTATGCAGTATTAATAATTTAAAAGAAAATTGTAATACAAAAAATCTAACAATTATCTAAAAGTTTATCCTTATTATTTTTAATTGGACTAAACTCTATTTTTCTATCTATGGCACGACAGTAGGATTCTCTTCTAATGATCTAGTTTCTAAAAAGCTTCTAGAGCGAGATACTAAAGATTGTTAGTCGCACACTGCCTGGTGAAGCATTTATACCAGCTTTTAATCTCACTTGCTATCATAGTTTGAGTAGCTGATTTAAGTGTGCCCATCAATGATATAAAAATGTTTATGTCTCTTTATCATCTCTGCTTTTTATTTTGTACCGGGCATGTGCAGGTGCTGTTACAATAACCAACCCGATTGGTCTTTATCAGCACTGTCTGTTTTTGAGCCAAATTTTGGCCTATATATTATTCTACTTATTAATGTCATCATTATCAACTATCATTAGACAACTCTGAAAGTCATGAATTATGTCATGAATTCCTTGAAATGAAGGCATTGTTGTTCTTCATCTAACAGTATCAAACAATATTTGGTTGATCAGAGTATTATTAAGTCAGTCAAAAAGCAGTTCTGTTTCCACATGGGTGCTTCCTTCTCTGGTGGGCTTATATCACAGTCATAAATCTTTTTTGTCTGCGGTTTATATAGCTTTCAAAACAATATACAAAGAATTTGTCTTTGTGTAATTCTTAGTACTATGAAATTTTTAGGGTTCCGTACCCAAAGGGTGCCAAACAGGACCCTATTACTAGCTGAATAAGTGAATATTGCTCCTCTATGTAGGAGTATAATCTATATGCCAGTTTGTCCATAAGCTGTAACTTATCTAGAAACCTGGCATCTGACTGATCTAGGCTAACTGATCAGAAGGTTCTAGCAGAACCAGTATCAAGATAAAACATACCTAACATCTCACGACACAGTAATGGAAAATTAAATCTCCTGAAAAGAAGCTTTACAATATCATCATACAAAGATCTACTATGATCTTGGATGCAAGAAAAACTTGCTTGACACTAAAGCTCTCTAAAGGCAATAAAGTAGTTATCATCCCTGTCGCGGAGTTTACGTGGGGCAGCACCAGTGGCATTATATTGGATGGTGGAAATACTCATGCCAACGCAAACTTCCAAGAAGGTTGACTGAACGCGTCGTAATATAAAAATTAATAAAAATAAAATGGCTGACCATACTTATGATATTTCTATGGGCTGACCCATCTCCTGGAGTCCCCTGTAATGTCTACAACTGCAGATTCTTTTGACGCGAATAGGTCGATGTTTGGTATGCCCCATATTCTGAGTACGGCCTCCGAGGCCGGGGCAACATATGCCATTCCGGCACTGGTCGATTTCTGTACAGGAGATCGGCTTCTTTTGGCACGAATAGCTCGATACTTGTGACGCCCCAAATTCTGAGTACGGCCCCCGAGGCCGGGGGCAACAAGTGCGATTACGACACAGGTTGGTTCTGGGAGAGGTGATCGGCTTCCTTTAGCGCGAATAGGTCCCTACTTTGTACGCCCCAAGTTCTGAATACGGCCCCCGAGGCCGGGGGCAACAAGTGTCATTACGGCACTGGTCGGTTCTGGGAGAGGTGATCGGCTTCCTTTGGCGCGAATAGGTCCATACTTGGTACGCCCCAAATTCTGAATACGGCCCCCGAGGCCGGGGGCAACAAGTGCCGTTCCGGCACTTGTCGGCTTCTGGACAGGCGGTCGGCTATGCCGTTGTATCTCCCCGAGAGGTACGCCGCCAAGAGCGATATATTTAGCACTTCAGTGAGCTCTGCGAGCTTTGTCGTTAATTTCAATAAGACTAGGGACTGCAAGGCCGCCCTTGTTTCCTATATGCGCTTCGGGCGTCTTGTCGTATTGTACTAGAATATGAGAAACTATTGGTGAGAACCTGACGCATCATAAAAATTTGTACACCACAAACAGTTGTTTACATTTAAGTGCCACAACCTGTAGTGAGCACACCATTTGCCTTTTAGTTACCTCTCATTGTGGTGAGTACCCCAGCTCGCATCCGCTGCGTCTGTGGTTAAGAATTGTGTCTCCTCTTTCCTGTGCAGTGCTACTAAACTGTGAGTTATGACAATCTGCCACCATCATAGTTCCTGATGCTGGAGGAGACAATTCTCTCTTATTTTTTGAGGAGTGAAGCTTCTCAAGAACCATTGTGTTAGCCGTTAGTACCCTCCTGGGGTAGTAATGATTGTAAAATTGAGGAGTCCTAGTAAAGTCTGGGTCACTCTCTTGTACTTGGTATGTCTATTGTCTTATAGCACAGTTCCCTTTTCTTTGGAGTGCACCTATTGGTGTTTCACAAAAGGCACGTGTTTCACAAATGTTCCTGCTCTTGCAAATGTGTTGTGACAGACTTCTGGTAATTGAGATGGCAACCTAGAACTTTTAGAATATTGAAAGTCTCCGAGACCTGATTCTGTAGCCAGCCTCTGTCCTGATTGACTAGGATGTAGTCTAAGTAAGATTCTTATTTACTAATACTCCCGTTGTATGCAAGATCTCTGTGATCCTTTGCAAAAGTACTGGCTAGTACTTGGTTCTTATAGTAAACCCTTAGGAATTGATGGCGTGACTCTGCTATTGTTGAATAAAAATAGGCCTGTTGCAGGTCTATTCTTGCCATCAAATTGTTTTCCTCTAAGAATTCGGCCACATCTGTATAAGACACTGTCTAGAAATGCCTGGTTACTAGTCTGTTGAGTGAAAACTCATTGGTCGAATATGGTATACACTCTCCCCCCCCCCAGTTTTTTTGCACTTACAAAAATACTTTTTCTTGTAAGTCTTCAATTAGATTATTATAATTATTATTATTATCTTTTACTAATGTTATTTCTATAGGAATCCTTTTGTTGAACTTCCTTAGTAAAAAGGGGTTTTAAATATAGGAGTTTTGTTATGAAAGGACTGTGACTACAAGTAATGATGTTTAAAATAAATTGGTTTGCACCAAGCTCCTCCCATGCCTGTGCATGGTGCTTCAAGCATCCTCCTCCGAATGCTAGGTTGCTTAATATATTTTCATATTGTTTCTGATTTTGCTAGGCATTGTTTTATTATGTTATGTTAGTGGGAGGCCTTATGAGGCCTTAGTAATTTATCTCTATCTATTATGTTTGTAATATGTAGAGGATCTAATGTAACTGGACACAGTTCAATATAATAAAGAACAAGGGACATCTTGTACCTTATTAAATTCTGGTTTATTCAACCATCTCTGGGAATCTTCATGTGAGTGAAAGAAAGGTAATTGGCACCTGTAGGAAAGTCCCACAAAAGGACTTTTAACATTTGACTATAATTTACTTACCTTCTGCCACAAATAAATTGTATTATTTTGTCTATGCACTTATCAATTGGAGTCTGGTCCCAGTAGCCCAGACATCTTTTCAAACAGTCATTTGGGTTCTTGCACCCTAGTTTAATGAGATCCTACAAACCCTGCTTTAAAAGTTCCTGTTGTTCTTCCCGTACTTAATTATTAGTCAAAGCTGTTGACATATATTCAGCAGAAGCTAAAACATCTTTTTATTTTGTAAAAATGGCTTAATTCTTGCTTAATTTTTAATGCAACAAAACTTGGTGTAGCTGAATAATCCTAGATAAAGACTTGTACCGTTTGCCTCTCCACATTTGTATATCAACATGCTGAAGTTGATTTAACCTTTTCAAGCCTCTACTTCTTCGCAGAGGGAATTCCCTCTTTTCTTCAAAGTGAGAATTTTAATTACCTGATTGAAAATAGTGTTCTCATACAATGATTAACTAAGTAAGGAGGCTGGAAAAGTTAATTGTTCAACTTGGTTACTGGGTTCTGCAGACTCAAATACGAATTTTATGTGGTGGAAGTAATCTTCTACGGTAATTGAGCCAAAATTCCGGAAATATTTAACTTTATTCATTATAGAGTCAATTGTTGTGTGTCAAGTTGATTTTACTTACGGCGTCCATTTAGAGGTGGTAAGGGTTTGCCCTCCTCATCTTCCGAAGATGAAGAAGATGCCTTCAATACCTGGAGACACCAGTGCGGCTTCGAGTCGGTTGCTTTTTACTGAAATAGCAACATCCGACCCTACATAAACACCGTTCTTACCCGCAGAATCTTCGGTATTTTAACATAGAATGATCTCTCATTCTTTTACAATAACTCTATCTTGACACAAACTAGAGATTTTTTACTTGAAATCGAAGAAATAATCACTATTATTTAATAAAAAATAGTACGAAAAAAAATTTGTATGCTTTCAGCGGCAAATATTTAGATGCTATGAGTTCACAGGTGCGCTCCAGTTCAGGTACATGTCGCGCTCTGCTGTGCGTGAAAGAGACAGGTAATATAAGAGAGAAGAGGTAAAGTATACAATTTCATGCTTAATATGGTAAATATCTGTAGATGCTTCTTCATAAAATGCTGTGTGTTTTGGATTCACATATAATGTAAATATATTATAGTTCCAATAATATTACATACATACGTGTCAAATTGATCATCTCCTTTTTTGAAGTCGATTAAAATGACAGCTGGATGAATAAAGCTGAAGACGGGGCTTACAAGGAGAGGGCTTAGGATATTTTGTTATAAAACAATAAAGCGGAAAAGTTTTTTGTTTGTTTGTTTAAACGGGTTAATCTCTGTAAAAATACTACCTGTAAAACTACTTCTGTGAAACTACTACCAGTCTAATTCGAAATTATTTCACAAATTTGAAGCTACTTTATCCCGAGTATTATAGGCTACTTGTCCCAAGAAGCGGGTAAAACCGCGGGGGACAGCTAGTCGCCTAGGTATCGGACTCAATTACTTTAATAATAACAAATTCAGTATCAATTACGTAAAACAACGCAAATTCGCATACAAACAGCTGGCAACACTTTGCTCGAAATCTGAGTGAATTATTTTTATTTTTGAATTTTGTTATTTTAGATGAATTACGCAATAAAATTAGTGGTTTTCCTGTGGAATGTTACATCAGAATTCCTATCTTTCTTCCCTGATGAATTATGACACAATTTTACTGCACAAACCGTCATATTTATTATTTTTCTGAGAGCTGCACTCACTATAACGTCACTCAGTACACTGACAGCGCGGCGGTTAAATGAAGCCATATATGGCTTCAAATGAATGGATTGTTATTTGCAAGTGTACTTTGTTTCTATGTGTAATAATTCAATGACATTTTCGAAAATTTTAATACACACAACGAAGTTAATAATCACAGCATTTATGTAGGTGTAATATTGACTACTCAATCAAAGTAGTTTCGGTCACACTTTCCGCGTATTTCTTTAGCAATAATACCTATTTTAAAAACAACTCAAACTATTTTCGTAAGTTTCTTCATCATCAACAAGGATCATCGAAAATTCTAATAATTTTATTCACCGACCGAGGTAGAGAGAGAGAGCAAGAGAAGAGTTCTTCTTCTATTTTTATGTTTGGCAACCATGCCCAAATTAGGGCTCATTTCTGCCAGTTTCGAGTCACAATAAATCACTTTCACATTATAGTCCTCAGTCAGTCACTACCCATAAAAGTCATGTTTTACGTGTGTTTTACTACAATGGTGATCATTGTATGTACATACCGAACGCTAAAAATCTTCACGGACATTTTGACACAACTTGAAACGTCACGGTACACATAATTAATTTCATTTCATTTCACTGGTGCACATGAATGATCTTTATTGGGTAAAATACTACTAAAAATGCACATAAAAACTCAAAATACACATGAAAATAAAAATGAAAACGCAACGTCACTCTGCAAGTTACCGCCAAAGAGTCCCAAGAAAGAGAGAGTATTTAGTTTTTTTTATATATGAACTAGCTGCCCGGCGCGACTTCGTTCGCGTGGTGCTACCCTACCCTACCCTACCCTACCCTACCCTACCCTACCCTACCCTACCCTACCCTACCCTACCCTACCCTACCCTACCCTACCCTACCCTACCCTACCCTACCCTACCCTACCCTACCCTACCCTACCCTACCCTACCCTACCCTACCCTACCCTACCCTACCCTACCCTACCCTACCCTACCCTACCCTACCCTACCCTACCCTACCCTACCCTACCCTACCCTACCCTACCCTACCCTACCCTACCCTACCCTACCCTACCCTACCCTACCCTACCCTACCCTACCCTACCCTACCCTACCCTACCCTACCCTACCCTACCCTACCCTACCCTACCCTACCCTACCCTACCCTACCCTACCCTACCCTACCCTACCCTACCCTACCCTACCCTACCCTACCCTACCCTACCCTACCCTACCCTACCCTACCCTACCCTACCCTACCCTACCCTACCCTACCCTACCCTACCCTACCCTACCCTACCCTACCCTACCCTACCCTACCCTACCCTACCCTACCCTACCCTACCCTACCCTACCCTACCCTACCCTACCCTACCCTACCCTACCCTACCATCGATTTAGACCTTAAAAATTGACATATCAATTTGAATCTTTTTTCTATTATATTAGTTTTTTGGACCTCCTTGCGACTGTCGCACTGGAATTTAGTGTTGCCATATTAATAAAAATTCTTTTCTTTAAAAATTCATAAAAAATTCACGTTTTTCCAAATTTTCTGTTTATTTGTACACACCTATCAGTGTTTTCGAGTTGATTCGAGTGCCTTACGGCGAGGCGCGTCGTTTGATACCATCCGCAGCTTCCCACTATCACCGAAACCTGAAAAAATAAAAATATTAGATTAAAAAACACAGTAAAATACACAAAATACGTAAAATTTTCAAAATTTTTGTCCCATCTACTCCCTTATTTTGACGTATTCGAGTGCCCCTCGGCGAGGCGCATCTTTTGACGTCTCGCGCGGTGCTCTACGAACAAAAAATCCCGCTCCCACCCGCCCTGTGGCGTTTCGCCAGCTAGGCTCGGTACAATTTGGTTAAAATATTTTCTCTAATTTTGGTTGTCTATTTCACTTTTTTCGTTGATAGGGCTCACTCAGGGCATTGGAAAAGTGCGCAAGGGGCACAAAAAGACATATACACATTTACCATTGACCATATAGCTTTATTTACACAATTTTCATATATAACTTATACAAACTTTTAATTCCTTACAAATTTACCATCTGACACGTCCCCCCACTCTTCTCCCTAGCATGTTTGGATACCGCACACCAGCCAAATCCACCGAACCCATGCAGTCCCCTGAAAAGATGGAGAAGGCTGGCCCGTCTATCACCTCCAAGGCCAGGGGCAGCATTGGGGACCGGGAGTTGGGTAAAGTGGAACCCAAAGCGTCTTCACCAACACGATTGGCAGTTGCGTCGGGCTCCCAAAAGCCCAAACCGAAAACAACGACCGCGCACATTGCGTCAACGGAGGCTACTGGGAGCCCACCGGAAAAGCCAAAGTACGCCAATAGGGTGGCCGAGGCGCGTGCCTGCTTAACAAAGGCAAAGCTTCACCTGGGTAACTCTCGCAACCTTAAAACGGACATTAAATCTGAGGTTACCCTGGCGATCGAACGGCTGTACCAGCTAGTAAAAGAGGCTGAGGCTGAGACTAAAACTGAAAGAAAACAGGCTGCTTCCTCATCTGCAGAGGTTGAGAGAGAGCTGCAAAAGGACCTCCAGCCCAGAGAAGCAGAGGCTGAGCTCCTAAAGCGGATCGAGGAACATGGGAAGCTTATGATAGAAAGCACTGGGAAAATGGAAGCCCTAAAAAGTACAATCGAGATGCACAATGAGGTTCTGGAGAAGACCATTCACACGGGTGCGGGGGCGGGAAATACTACCAGGCGGATGCCAAATCAAGCCACGCTGTACTCGGTTTTGGTCTCCTCCAGAAATGAACAAGAAACTGGGGACGAAGTTTTGTCCCACATAAGAGAAGAAATTAATGCAAAGGATGGATGGGTTAAAGTTGAAAGAGTGAGAAAGGTGAAAGATCGGAAAGTGATAGTGGGCTGTGAGTCGGAAGTGGAGAGGAAAAAAGTGAAGGAGCGGCTGGAAAAAGGTGACCGACTGAATGTAGAGGAGATCCTCAATAAGGACCCCCTTCTGATCCTCAGGGACGTTCTTAACATTAACAGCGACGAAGACGTTGTGAACGCCCTGAGGAATCAGAACAAGGGCTTGTTTGTGGATCTCCAGAAAGAAGATGACCGTATGGAGATTCGCTTCCGACGCAAAGCCAGGAACCCCCATGCCGGCCATGTAATCATGAAGATGTCCCCCAGACTGTGGTCGCGCATGGTCGGGGCAGAGAAGGTGTACGTGGATCTGCAGCGAATCCAAGTGGCGGACTACTCACCACTCGTACAGTGCTCGCTCTGCCTCGGCTATGGGCACGGGCGGCGGTTTTGTAAAGAAACCATCGTAAAGTGCAGCCACTGTGGGGGACCCCACATGAGAATTGATTGCGCTGACTGGCTGGCCAGTGCCGCCCCATCATGCTGCAATTGCACAAGTGCCAAGCTGGACCAGACTGACCATAACGCGTTCAGTCAGGAGTGTCCAATAAGGCGCAAATGGGATGCACTGGCCAGGGCCAGTATAGCGTACCCGCATTGCTGAGGGCACTAAAGGAAGCCACGCCCACGGTTGTATTACAGTATTGATTAATATGACCGATACTCTTAGGCAGACTAACTTGCAGGCACTCAACGAAACGGCTTACCCCGAGGACTTGTACTACGTGACGACCCGGTGGATAAAAATTAACATCACGTGCTCGTGCCGCAGCGGCAAAACGCTTCAAAAAAAGGTAAACTGGATCCAGTTTCATGAGAAACTGGACCAGTTCAAGGCTGAACATAAAACTGTGCCGTGGTGGCTGGTGCTATCGCAGCGCGGAGTCCGGAGTTTAGCAACAACGCACCAGTTCACAGCAATAGCCCGAAGAGTTAATAAAGTCTTCGATGAGTGCCTGCAAGATAATGGGATACAAAATAGAAAAGAGGTGTTTAGTAAGAAAAATACAGCATTAATAAAACAGAAGCGAGACTTATGTTTTTTCTATATAATAAATATATACGACTAAGAACATAAAATAAGAAAATTGAATACGATAAGATTTGGGAAACACAAATAAATAATAATAATGCATAAAACTGGAAACTTGTAAACAAACATGGCTAATCCCGAGAATTCAGAGATTATAGAGGAAAGAAATATTCTAAAAAGAGGAAATCATATAGAGAGAGAGAGAGTGAAATGGAGTGTGAATAAGAGAATGTATGGAAAGGTAAGGTGAAAGGAATAGTTGATAGAAAGAATGAATGGAATGCGTATAGGAATAGGTAAAATTAATGAGATATTAATAGGAACAGATAAAACTAAATAATGTGAATGCTTAAATGAATGATGATGAATAGATGAGTGACTGATAGTGGTGATAAAAGATGAATACAAAGGGGAAATGGGGGGATATATTTTGAGAAGATTGAAAGCAGAGTAAGAAATGGGGAAAGCAAACAAGGGCTCCGATAATGTCGGAGGGACGGAGAGGCCTAAAGGGCCATTAAAAAAAAAAAAAAAAAAAATACCCTACCCTACCCTACCCTACCCTACCCTACCCTATCCTACCCTACCCTACCCTACCCTACCCTACCCTACCCTACCCTACTAGGGTTGGGAAGGTTAGAAAGTAGGGTAGGGTAGGGCCTACCCTACCCTACCCTACTTTTAAACCTTCCCTGGACTTCCACAAATATTTCTAAACCAAAATTAGCCAAATCGGTCCAGTCGTTCTCGAGTTTTAGCGAGACTAACGAACAGCAATTCAATTTTTATATATAGATTTTAGTGATGAGCGATCGTGAATTTTCATTTTTTCAAAATGTGTACCAATAACCATTCGAGTGATATTCGATGAAACGAAAATGAATCGAAGCTTGTTTTGAGAGTAATGAGAAGTTTTCTTGTAGGTATTTAATTTTCTTTTCTTTAAGTCTCAATAGATGGCGTTAATATGACTGAAACGAACTATCTTGCTGTCAGTTCAATAAAAAAAAAAAACTATGTAACTTCATGGGTGCGTTCAGTTACTACACATGTTATTGAACTGTTACTGAACGCTACGATGATCGTCGGGCGATCACACGGCGTAGTTACTGAACGCAGCCCATAACTATTTGGCTTTATACTGGTAACAGACGTTCCAATGTCGGACTCCTATTTTTATTATTACGCAGGAGACACGGCCTAGGTACGTCCTGCCGTAGGAAAGTGTGTAGTGCGGCAGGACCCTCATAATTATTACTAGTACCGGTTGGAAGCTTTCGACGTCCTGCCCAAAGACTACAGTATATACTTAGAGTCCTGCCGCGCTACACACGGCCCTGAACATCAGACGTCCGACAGTCGGATTGTCTGTAACTAGTATTATGTCACTATCATGTGTGTTTTGTTCAAAACTTTTGTGAAATTTAGCTTAGATTTGAATGATTTGAAAACTATTGAAAATGCTTGTTTGTGCAGTTGTGAATTGTACACACGGCTACAGATCAAGCTATACATTTCTAGTATAAGCTGACCTCCCATTGCACGGAAATCCTATATAATGCGAGATCAGCTTATACTGGAAATGTATAGCTTGATCTGTAGCCGTGTGTACCAATAAGGGACGTCTTACATTTCCAACTGATGAACCACTAAGGTCACAGTGGATAAGAGCAACAAGGGTGGATGTCCAACGAATATCAAATGATAGAATCAAATAATCCTTAAGCGTGACTTCCACAACAAAACATACAACGCAAACAACGGAAACAAACATCCACTCATACCAGTGTTGCCGCCTCTTATTACTAATTTCGGACGAAAAAAAACAGGCTGTTACCAAAAAGCAGCGAAAATTAAGTTTTGCTTCTCTGAAATTTGGTTTCATTTAATCATGTTCATGGTTGCCATTAACATCAATTAACAGTTAATAAAAGAAATCTGTTTATATTTTTTTTTCAATTAAAAAGGATGGACACCTTCCGTTGTTGGCCTATGTGGCACCACTAAAGTTATGTGACAGCATATTTTGATTTGACAATTCAATTTGCTGCCGACAGCGCCACCTAGTTATTTTGCAGCAACTCTTTAAATACCTACAAGAAAACTTCTCATTATTGCCGGCTCTTCTCAGCAAATGCAACCTTCCAAACCGGTATGTATGAGAGTCAGATTTTTCATAAGTGCCTGCGAAGGTCTATTTGAATAAATGATTTTGAATTTTGTATTTTTGAACGGTACAAGTAGTAAGCTGCTTAAATATTTTATCCCGCTTATTTGTGTGATTCCACAGTACAATGACCACCATTTTACAAAAAATTGCGGACTATATGAAAGTGAAAGTAAATAAACTGTATGCGACTGAAGGAATTTGTATCCATGGTCATGAATGAACAAATAAAAAAACTGTCAAGTCAAACAAAATTGTTAAGATTTCAGAATTTTCTTTTCTCAAAAATTTTACGATTTGTACGTTCTTCTTGGAAAATCAATGGTTTATTACATGAAGCAGTAGTACGATCTACTAGATCTTAGGTAATCTGGAATCAGCATTCACAAATAACAATGTAAGTAGTTAACTACTGGTAATCCATCCAAAAATATGTTTGATTCTGTAAAGTCAATCATAACAATTATATATTTGGTATATAATTGTAATGTGTAGTTATTCCATCCTACCACACTACTTAATTTTTAACCCAAAGAATATGAAATAAATCCTACTGTGCAGATAGTCGGGACTACCTGTACTTAAATATCATCATAGTCTGTTATTAAAAAGAATATCTGTTGAAATGAAAAACTTTTATAGGTCTTCCAGACATGATACTAGATGCCGAGAGAAGTCCACAAGTCTCTCAATCGAGCACCGTAAAGATCATAAATCTAGATGTCAGAACAGAAGATCAACATCATATTCACCTGAAAAATCCCAACACCGATCTACAAGTAGAGGTAAGAAATCAAAAGAGAAACGGGAAAAGAAGAAGAGTAAAAAAAAGAAGAGGCACTCTTCAAGTAGCAGCAGTTCTAGCAGCGATAGTGATGCTGAGGAGTTGAAGCTGCTGCAGAGACTTGAAACTGAGAGATTGAGGTTAAAAGAGGAAAAACATAAGCAGAAGGAACAACTGAAGGCCAATGAGACACCAGAAGAAAAAAGGTATCATGTGCAATTTAATTAAGTAATAAACAGTTTTATTTATTTAATGTTTGTTTTTTCTTTCTTTCCTTTACTTCATATGCGAGCTGTATTTGACTATCTCTCACATTTTTTCGGCTTGTTTCCTTATATTATGCCATATTGTGGTCTCAACTCATTTAGATATTTTTCATCATATTCCTTTACGTTACAAGCTATTGAGAAGCCAGCCCATTGTCAACAGGTCTATTTAGTTGATGTTATATTTTTGATTACCTATGGGGACTTCCTTGTTCAAAATTAAGCTTTCAATAGGTACCTTAACCAAAACTCAACCGTTATTTTAGAACCCGTCGCCTTCGGGAAAAACAAGAAAAGGAACGCAAACGTCGTGAGCGTATGGGCTGGGACAATGAGTACCAATGCTACACCAACCAGGATAATCCCTTTGGTGACTCTGCTCTCACCAACACCTTTGTGTGGTCTAAGAAACTGGCCAAGGAAGGTGTGAAGACAGTATCAAGAGAGGAACTGGAAGCCTCAAATAGACAGAAGCAGCTCGAGAACAAAATAGAATTAGAAAAGGTAAACTAATTAAAGGTCACTTGACTCGACACGATAAATGATAAATCATGTAGAAATGGTAGTAGGTATTGTATGGAGGTGACTTAACAGACGTGTATGTGTGTGAGCGTGCAGGTAAAGCAGCGGCGGCTGGAGCGCGAGGCGGAGCGCGCGGCGCGGGAGACGGAGGCCGGCGCCGCCGCGCGCGCTCGCGAGGCGCTGCAGTTCCACAGCTGGGCGCGCCAGGAGGACGCCTTCCACCTGCACCAGGCCAGGCTGCGCTCGCACATACGCATCCGCGATGGCAGAGGTGCATATACTACACTACACTACAGTTCCACAGCTGGCGCTTTTTTGTACAAAAAATATTGTTATTAATCATTAAAATAATCATGTTTATTTAAAGCCAAGCCGATCGACCTGCTCGCCTGGTACGTGAGCTCCGAAGAGTGTGTGGATGCGTTGGAAATGCACGAACCATACACATACCTAAATGGGCTACAGACGCAGGATCTGGAAGATCTGCTTGAAGATATTAAGGTATGATGGGTGTTGATTTATTTGTCAAGTAAAGGGAGAGTTATGGATTAAAATTGTGATTCATCAAATAAAGAATTTAAAGTTCTCTGTCCACATGAATTTGAAGTCGATGGCATGTTTGGTGTGGTATGTGTGCAGGTGTACAAGGAGCTGGAGAACAACGCTCATCAGTCGTACTGGTCCGACGTGCAGACTATAGTGGTGGACGAGCTGAACAAGCTGCGTCGGCTCGCCGCGCCGCACCCGGCGCGGGACGGCGTGCACCAGGCCGTCGCCGAGGACGTCACGCAGGTACCCTATACTACACTACACCACACTACTACACTACACCCAGAGTGCCGATTTGCTACACCACACTACTACACTACGTCACACTACTACACTACGCCACACTACTACACAACACCACACTACTACACTACGCCACACTTCTACACAACACCACACTACTATACTACACTACACCACACTACTATACTACACAACACCACATTACTACACAACACCACATTACTACACTACACCACACTACTACACTACACAACACCACACTACTATACTACACCACACTACTACACTACACTACAATACTACTAGTGCGTTCGAATTGGAGTGATGTCGTTTTTAACAGTTTCAAAATGGGCATTTTTGTTTAAGCGTTCGAATTGGAAAATTTCAACAATTTTGCAACTTTTGCCACAAACGATACGCCCCAAATCGAACGATTAGATACAAAAATGACATTTGCATGCTCATCGCCTGCTTGTCACTTGTCTCTAACTACCTTTTTCCTTCAGTTAATCATTAAAAAAAGTTAATCTAACAAATTATTCTCTTGCCTGTTAGTATTTCTACAAAATTTTACAATAAAAATTAGAATTTTCGCTTCCCGTATGAATTTTCCGAAACTTATCTGTCAGATTCAAAGATGTCAAAATATGATCACAAACGACCCTGCCTCGGAGGTGGGTCAAAATTTGCAGTTCACGATGTCGTTTTTAACTGTTTCCAAGCAAAACTAACGGTGAACGAAAACAGTTCAAAACGCCAATTTCGCCCACACTTTCCAAATCGAACGCCAGTTGTGATCGTTTTTGGCATTTTGGACTGTTATTTTTGCTACCATACCCCAATTCGAACGCACCTTACATACATTTCACCACACTACTACATGATAATACACAACACTACTGCACCGCACTAAACTTTATTGTACTACAGTAAACTTCTAAAGAAAAATATGAAGTTTCAAGAAATATTTGACCTATTGTGTTCTAGTACGAGTACACGATTCTCTCACGAATATATATATAATTAAAACAAATGAAAATGCCAAATTCCTCGTATTGTATGTAGTTTAGTTATGATGGATGAGTGTTTGTTTGTGTGTTGAGTAGATATTCAAAGGCAAGACGGGCGCGCAGCTGGCGGCGCTGCAGAGCGAGATCGAGCACAAGATCAGCGGCCGCCGCGACGGCGTCGACATCGGCTACTGGGAGAGCTTGCT
This sequence comes from Achlya flavicornis, assembly GCA_947623365.1. Classification (NCBI taxonomy): domain Eukaryota; kingdom Metazoa; phylum Arthropoda; class Insecta; order Lepidoptera; family Drepanidae; genus Achlya; species Achlya flavicornis. Next base: position 14,111,962 of record OX392484.1, read on the forward strand.
CAGCCAACTCAAAGGTACACCCTCATTCATATACCTGTTACATCACTATTAGGTATACCTGTCCTACACTTACTGTTAGCGATGGGCGATTGTTACTAAAAACAATCGAATAATTCGATTGTTCAAATGAATTATAGCTACATTAAGGGTTGAGCTCTTGCTCTTGGTCTTAAGTGACTGTCCTTTATTTTTTGAGTTATTGCAATCGGCATTTAAACATTTTTGAAAAAAGGTACAGTCAGCGAGAAAACGGTGATTTTTGAAAAATATTTTTTTTAGCGTATTCGATCCTCCGACAAGGATCAAAGAGTTCTATGAGACCAAAAAAAACTTTTCGCATACATTTTGTAAGGAAAATTAATTGTTACGACTAACATGTACAAAATGATATCGTACATTAGAGTATGAATGATATATTGTGTTGTGTTGCGTGTAATGTGTAATGTGTATGTATGTATCGTCTGCAGCGCACATGTCGCGCGCGCGGCTGCGCGACCGGCACCAGCACAACCTGCGCCGCAAGCTGCTGCTGCTCAAGCAGGAGCAGGGCGTGCAGCCCGCCGCCGCCACAGCTACACCTGCACCTGCAGCCACGGCTGAACTCAAGCTCGACGACAGGTCACTACTCTACACTATACATACTGTGTTGTTGCTTTTTTGCAACATTTATTACTTCGGTAGCAAACAAGCATACAGCCCGCCTGATGGTAAGCGGTTACCGCAGCCTATGGACGTTTGCAACATCAGGGGTGTTACTCGCGCGTTGCGCGTTTTGATTCTTGTGGAAATTTGTGAGCAAGTACAGTGATTAGGAATTTTCGAGTCTCAAAAATCAAAATCAATGAAAAATCTTGGAAGAATTTCATATATAACTATCGAGACTCGCGATATGTACAGCTCACACAGCCAATAGTTTTAATGTGATTTTAAAGCTCATAGTTTTTTTTAAATAATGCGTGTTTATTTTATAATTATCAAGCTACCGAGCGAGTCACCATTTAATGTTATTTAATCTACGACCAATATATTGTATTGTTTGCATTGCAGCGGCACAAACAGATCCCAAACCCCGGAGCCGCGAGCATCGGCGAGCGCCGACACCGAGGACAAGGAGCCCGACGAGCGGGAGCGGGAGCGGGAGCGGGAGGAGCCCGACGAGGGGTCCTCCGAGTCGGAGGGGGAGGCGGCCGCGGTGGCGCTGTACCGGGCGGGGCGGTACTCGCCGGCGCCGCTGCCCGCCGGCGCGCTGGAGCCGGCCACCCTGGTGACGGAGGCCGGCGAGGACTCGCAGCGGATCGCGTACCTGCGCGCGCGCGTGCACGCCGCCCGGGCGGGGGCGGGGGCGGGGGCGGGGGCGGGGGCGGCACCCCCGCCGGTCGCGGCGCTGGAGCGCGAGGCGCGCCGCGCCATGGGCAGCGCGCCCGACGAGGCGCAGTTCAGCGTGGAGCACGCGCTGCCCGACCAGCCCTGCCTCTGGGCCGACAAGTACCGCCCGCGCAAGCCCAGATACTTCAACAGGTACGTCCAAAGATACTGACATATTTATCCAAAGGAAAAGTTTTTTTTGTTGATCATAGCGATGAGGACTTTTCCACTATAAGTGTAAGTTCCTCACTAAAAACAAGGGGTGCCTCATTAAAACAAGTGGTGTCTCGCTTAATTCTCAACAAAAAATCATATTCAGAATCATATATTAAGAGAGGAAGGGCATAACGGTTCGAGGAGTAGCCCGACTGGGGAAGTACCTCCACCTTACAGAAGATCGCAGCCAAATAACGCTGCTTTAATGTTGTGTTGTGTTCCTGCGCGTGAATAAGGTTGCCAGAGCCGATTGGGGAGGGCGGAAGGGACGGTAAAACGTCAGTGATACTCTGTGTGATGCAAATGGCCATATGGCTATGGTAACCGCTTACCATCAAGCGGGCCGTATGCTTGTTTGCCGACATAGTACTATTAGAAAAACTTACTCATACCTACTTATTATGCGCAGAGTACACACCGGGTTCGAGTGGAACAAGTACAATCAGACCCACTACGACATGGACAACCCGCCGCCCAAGATCGTGCAGGGCTACAAGTTCAACATATTCTACCCGGATCTCATTGACAAGAGCGCCACGCCAGAGTTCTCATTGGTATGTAGTAAATCATACATAAAGGCATTTGATATTTCTCCAATATTAAAGTAATACATAGAGTTAAGTAGTTAAGAGTGAAACCTTTTGTTTTTAGGGTTCCGTAGCCAAATGGCAAAAAACGGAACCCTTATAGATTCGTCATGTCTGTCTGTCTGTCTGTCTGTCTGTCTGTCTGTCCGTGTATGTCACAGCCATTTATTTCCGAAACTATAAGAACTATAATGTTGAAACTTGGTAAGTAGATGTATTCTGTGAACCGCATTAAGATTTTTACACAAAAATAGAAAAAAAACAATAAATTTTGGGGGTTCCCCATACTTAGAACTGAAACTCAAATTTTTTTTTTTCATCAAACCCATAAGTGTGGGGTGTCTATGGATAGGTCTTCAAAAATGATATTGAGGTTTCTAATATCATTTTTTTCTAAACTGAATAGTTTGCGCGAGAGACACTTCCAAAGTGGTAAAATGTGTGTCCCCCCCCTGTAACTTCTAAAATAAGAGAATGATAAATCTATAAAAAATATATGATGTACATTACGGTGCAAACTTCCACTGAAAATTGGTTTGAACGAGATCTAGTAAGTAGTTTTTTTTTAATAGGTCATAAATTGAAATTAATATCAAATACTCAGGTCTATACTACCATTTACTTATATACCTACAGGTTTGTACGGAACCCTCGGTGCGCGAATCTGACTCGCACTTGGCCGGTTTTTTGTTTTACTAAATGCATAATTGGAAAGTATATATGGTATTTGTAGGTACCAAAAAACCAATTTTTTTAATTGTTGTTCATCAATTTGCTCCGGCTAATCTCCGAAACGGCTGGACCGATTTTGGTTGAGTTTCACTGGTAGATAGCAGTTGGTATAGGGAGTAACTTAGGCTACTTGTATTTTATAAAAAGAAGTAGGGTTCTGCTTATTAAAATTAAAATGTACACTAGTGAATCCGCGGGGGTCAGATAGTGATAAATAAAGACATTCACATTTCGTTTGATGTTTACAGAAAGCTTGTCCCGAGAACCCAGAGTTCGCGGTGCTTCGGTTCCACGCCGGCCCTCCGTACGAGGACATCGCGTTCAAGATCGTCAACCGCGAGTGGGAGTACTCGTACAAGCGCGGCTTCCGCTGCCACTTCCACAACAACATCTTCCAGCTGTGGTTCCACTTCAAGAGATACCGATACAGACGGTAAACTCTGGCCACAATATTTTATTTATTGTGATGAATATTGTTTGATTTTGAATAAATATGAAATATTTGTAAGCAACATAATTGTTAGGAGTTCCCCTACAATACAATTTGTATAATACAGGATTACCTGGAATAAATATTAATATACAAATAAGCTTTATTGTCATTTCAAAATTCCTTCTACTATAATATACTATCGACCCATCCTGGCTTCACACGTCATAACCAAGAAAAGCACACAATACAGGATACTTAAGTCCTTCGAGAATGCAGGGCGAAAATGTAGATAATATAGAGATTTATTGTCAGAAGACTTCCAAAATGGCAGGTGGTACAGCTGATGGTAAGTGCCTTTTGTCACCTATGGACATTAGCAATAGCAGGGGTGTGCATGTGCCGCTGACATATTATACAAAAACTAGAATGCAACTGCTATTAAGTGTAGTTTCAGAGTGATTCACACTTTTATTGCTCTAAAATGGATGGCCTGATATCAGGCCTCTGTATGAATAACTAAGGAGTGCTTAAGAGAAACCATCAACAGGTAAACTTTTTTTAATCATTGTTATGAATTTATATAGTTTTATTTATATAGGGTGACTGGTAATTAGTAAACGATACTTAAGACACATGATTTAACTCATGATAATAAACAACTTTCCCAAAGAAACAAATAGGGATAAATAACAAATTATATAAAAGCTGATGGTGTATTCTTATTCTTGTTAGGTAAGTACTAAATATTATGGGCTCATATGCTAAGTAAATTTAAAAAAAGTTTTCTTTGGGAAAGTTGTTTGTTATCATGAACACAATCATGATATGTATTGTTTAACTTATTACCAGTAATATACAAAATTAACAAAATCAGGCCCTCATAATGCCAACTGCTATTGGAGACTCCATCACAAGGTCTTGAAGAACAGTACAAAGGTCTAGATGTTTAACAGCAGTCAATTGGAATCATAAGTCTGTATTATTATCAGGGTTCTTACTCTACAGTTGCGACACCACTTGGATACTGTATGTTTTCTAAGGCACTATTATATAAAAAATAATACATTAAACATTAATTTAAACAAATATTATAATTTCACTAAATAAAACAGTTGACTTAATTGAAAGATCATTTACAATGTTGCCAATTTAAACTATTTGACAAACAAAGTCTACTCTTTCTTCTCTGATGGGTTGGTGACTTCCTCAGTGGCAGGGTTCCCACGGAAGTTGGGGAACTGTTCCCATGGTGCACTGAGTTCAAAACGTCTGAACTCTTGTGCAAGCTCCAGTGGTTCCACCACCACACGCTTCTGTTCATCATCATAACGCACCTCTACATAACCACTTAGAGGGAAGTCCTTTCTGAATGGGTGACCCTCAAAGCCATAATCTGTCAGAATCCTTCTCAAATCTGGATGGTTAGCAAAGAAGACTCCATACATGTCCCAGATCTCTCTTTCATACCAGTTAGCAGCTTTGAATACTTCATTAGCCGAGTCTACTGGAGTCAACTCATCTGTGTAAGTCTTCACCCTGATTCTAGCATTATACCGAAGGGAAAGAATATTGTAGATGATTTCAAATCTATTTTGCCTCGAGGGGACGTCCATGCCGGCGATATCAACAAGGTTGGCGAATTGAGCACTGTGGTGTTCCTTCAAGAACTGCAAAACAGGCACGACACCATCTGGAGGAATGAGTACCTCCAGTTCATTGCCGGCAGTGAGCTGCACTTTCTGCACATATTTCGGCATGCAATCAGCGATATATTTACCGAAATCTTTGAGTTGTGCCTTTTGTAGCGGGTCTAATTTGGCTACAGTGGGTCTTGTTTCTACCTGAGGGGTCGCTTGATCGGTTTTTGTCGCCACCCTCTGCAATACGGGAACTTTAGCATTGTTTAAAACAATACGGCCTAGGTTGGTACCTGTACCGACGGTGCGTTTTAAAAATATAGACATTGCGTTTACGTCCCAACAAACTTACGTAATTCGTTTTCTTTCGATCGAAAAATAAATCACACCATAACAATTAAACGTCAAAGTTTGACAAGCAAGTCTGATTGTTCAGTTTTTGTTATTTAGCTCGCCAAAAGGCAGGCAAAGGTTCTGGACATTGGTGCTGATTCTGTGTTTACAAAAAAACTAATTTTAGTCTCACTGTCTCTTTCTAACAAAGAACTTATGAAATTTAGTTCTATCAAATTAGTCTCCAATGCTTGTTTTCAATATAAAAATCGCCATCTATCACGGTTACGTCTTAATACCTGCAAATGAAGAGGGCAAAGACTAATTTGACAACTTTAAATATGTTCTATCCTTTTTCAATAATGTTCGTCAGAAAGAGATGTCTTGTAACTAAAATTAGTTTAGTGCGAGTTACGAGTTTACTCATTGGTTTAGTCTGTTTGGTACTACAACACTAGTATATAGTGATCTGTGGTTGGGTCTTCTGTCATGTCTTATCTGTTCTATCTGTCATCAAAAATCTGTCAATCTGTCACAAAAGAGCAAAAAAAATAGTTATTATTCAAATGAACCTACATATTTTTGATAAATTAAATTTACCAGGTACAAGTTTTATTTATGCGCCTATAAAATAAATATATTCATGTTAAAATTTGAATTGTTGCATTTATTATATTTTCTTCGAGTACCATAACAATAAACAACGTGACCTAGGTCCTAAATATACCTATTCTAACTCTAAGCTTCAGATTGAGACCTACCTACCGCTCTTGTCCGCATGTATAATTTTGTTGACGTCGGTAGTTACAAAAAATGCCTGTTTATCGTATTAAATGTTATAAAAGTTTTTATCAATACATATTTATCGTACACACACTTGTACGATTGTGCTGGAAATATTAGTTCTGCAAATATGCTAGTGTAAACAAACAATATTGTCGGGATTCTGTTACAGAATGGATAATGAGATAAAAGAGTTGAAGTCCATTCTGCGATCCCTGGTGGTATCGAGTCCAGCCCAGGTGGACGTGCGCTCCCTGCTGCGTGACTACCGCAGCATGGTTGGGGCGCCGGTGCCGATCACCAAGTTTGGATACAGAGACCCTGTCGCGTTCCTCAGAGACAGATGTGATGACTGCTTCTTGGTAATGCATCTCTTTACAAAACCTATAGAAGTATTGCACACTTTATTTTAACATCAAAACATTATAAATAAAATTATACTAAATAACTTAGGTAATCTGAATAATAATAAACTAACAACTAAGAAAGGTAAATAATAAAATTAGGAAAACGTTATAAATACGCTAACCTATCCAGTCTCTACCCCAAACGGCTTAAATAAGTAACTGCTATTGAGGTTACTATATTTGTTAGATGTATAGAAGTTAAACATTCTAACCTTATAATTATATATTTTTTATATGCAGTTCCAGGGTCCATCAACAAATCCAATATTAACTCTGATTGTGCCAGACACACTCAAACACATTGACAAATTTGTTCAAAGCCAAAAAGCATCTGTCAATGTTAAATTGTAAGTCATCTAACTATATTATTATTTCCATTTATGTTTATTTCCTATTAATTTATACTTTAAATTTTGCTTACAGCAAAGGCAAAAGAAGGAGTGTTCCAGAACCAATAACAAAGTCACCGCCCCAAAATTTAATTGCCAAAACATACCCGAAACCTAGTCCAGTAGTCAAGAAAAAAACACCCGAAGATGTAGCTCCTGACATTATCACTAACCATAATCATAGCCCAGTGCCGAACTTGGAAAATAATGTCGTTGAAAATAATGTAAAACCGAATGCTAGTACGGAAACAAGTACCTGCTCTAAAAAATACTATAATTTTATGAAGAAACGCACTCCTCATTATAATAGTACTCAGAATATAGATAGTAATCACTCTTGCAATGGTTCAGATAAGCCGTCATCCAAAGGTGACACTGATTCAGAGAAACGGACATCTTCAAGTAAGTTGTTTTTATATTGATATCAACATGACATGAGAAACAATGTGCCCATTATAATAATTTTTTTCAGCTAGCAGCAGTACTAAATTGACACAACTAGAGGAATTGAAGGCCGAGATACGGGAAGTGATCACTAGTCATCCAGATGGAGTCTTATGTACAGACCTTATTGGGTTGTATAGGTAAGTGATATATTAAAAAAAACTGCATAGAGAGTTTCTTGTATGGAGGCCCCCTTTAATTTTATTTCCTTATTTATTTATTTTTTTCTTAGCACATGATACTTTTTTTTTTAGCTTTTATTTAATTTAGTTTTTAATCCCTATTTGTTTCTTTGGGAAAGTTGTTTGTTATCATGAGTACAATCATGTGTCCAAGTATTGTTTACTAATAATAACCAGTATTAGCTATTAGGTATTAGATTATTAGAGTCAGACTTTTCATAAGTGCCTGCGAAGGTCTATTTGAATAAATGATTTTGAATTTGAATGAAAGTCACCCTATACATATATGCTATAAGTTATTCTAGCTAGACCATGATCTACCTGTGTCCTTTTCATCATGTTTGGTTGTTTTATCCTTAAGAGTTAACAAACAGATAAACAAACTCACTAGAAACTATAGCACGGTGGTATGGTACTTTATAGTACACATCTGGCTGGCACCAACAAGTTGAAAACTGTCGCCAAGCCCCGAAAGGTGTCTATCAACAGCTGCACTTGAGAGCCAGTATGTTTCTAGGCTTTGTATGCTTACCACCTTTGGCTACATCATTACTTACCATGATGAGATTTTAGTCAAACACAGATCAATACATAATAAAAAGAAAATATTAGGAAGATAGTAGGATTTCTTATGTCAGTCACACTGCTGAATTTTTTCATCGAGGCATTTTTGAATGCATACATAAAATATGTGTGGCGTACAGGGAGAGGTACAATCGCGAGTTGAACTTCACTCGGTTTGGGTACACGAGCATCGCGGGGCTGGCGTGCGTGGTGGAGGGCGTGTCGGCGACGCGCGCGCCCGCCGCGGACGGGGACCTGCTGCTGCGCGACGCGGGGGCCCTCGCCGCGGACGAGGCCCCGCCCGCGCGGCCCCGCCCGCGCCCGCGGCCCCGCCCGCTGCTGCACTCGCGGCTGGCGCTCTCCGTGTCGCGATCCGACGTCGACGTCGACGACGCGCTACCCGGCATCGACTTTGTGAGTACACGCCGACACCGACACGACTGGGCTCCGCGCACAAAGTAAATAAAGGGGACAGAGACCAAGCTCCATACAACCGCGCTCCGGTAGGTAAACTACTACAAGCTTGAGGCGCGTGTGTGCGAAAGCACAGGCGGCTCGTCACGTACGAGGGGAAACCGGTTTATACTGGCTCGGCCTGTGCTCAAACTCAGGGCTCTCGCGCATCGTTTTTGTGTTTAGATTTTAATATGAAAATGTGTAAATATGCTTTACTGTACTGAGTCTATGAACAATAATAGAATTAAATAAGTTTTCTTTTAGTATCTTGCATATAATAGATAGGTAGGTTTTTGGTTGGTTAGCTTTCTGATAAATTGTTTTATATTGTCTTATTTCTCGTAAATTAATGGCATGATTGGTGTTTATGATTTCAAATACGTAGGTGTACCTAGCTACCTATCCTATTTAACAAGCATGTATGTTTTGAGATGTCGAAAACGGCTTTAACGATTTCGATGATATTTGCTATATGGGGGTTATTGGGGTTGAAAAAGTGATCTAGCGAGCAAATATTAATCACCCAGGTATGGTCAGCGACAAAACTAGATTTGCATTTTAGTACCATTTCGTAACAATCTGTAATAATGTAATATGTAAATATAAATATTCTATCATGACGAAAAAGGAGATGTGTATACATTTTTATTTATTTAATGTTATTCTCCTGTGCCTACCAAAATAGGTATAATTTTTGAACGCTCCTTAGAAGCTTGTACTCTGTTCCCTTCAATCCTCTGTGCCGGCGCGGCGGCATAACCTACATTGAGAGTAGGTAGTAGTATGAGTGTTTGGTGCAGGACGCGGAGGTGTTCCCGGCGGACTGCATGCACTTCATGGAGACGATCTTGGGCGCGCAGCTGGAGGAGGCGGCGCCGGGCGCCATGCTGCCCGTCATCGTGGGCGAGGTCTACTCGCCCTCGCACTTCTGGCTCATCCGCCTCGGGGAACAACACAACCTCGCCATGGAGGACATGATGGACGATATGACGTCAGTTCACTACACTACCCAATCTACACTATACATATCTTATCATATCTCTGACATAATAATATCTTGAATCATTTTATTGTATAGGAAGAAAAACTGGTATAGTAAGGGGCAGGAGTCGTGAGCATAGATTGACACCAGCGCAGTAGTTAATTTTCGGTGTGTTTGGCGGAATGAAGCAGGGGGGAGCGCCGAGCTGCACGCGATTGGTTCGTCAGTCAATGCTCGTCGTCTATTGGATTCTTGCGTGTCATTTGGCTACTGTGATTTGGCGAGCTTGCCCCCACTACTGCCTATCTGTGCTCACCATTCGTGCCTCATACTGTACCAGTTTATGCTCTATAGTAATATGCAATTGTGTGTGTGTGTATTGTTCAAGTTGAGTTTCGTTTTCAGTAAGTACTACTCGACCGGCGAGGGCAAGGACCGGTGCCTGGCGCTGGGCGCGGTGCGGGTGGGCCACTACTGCTCCAGCGTGTACGAGCGCGACTGGCATCGCTCGCTCATCGTCAAGATCATCGACAGCGACACTGTCAAGGTACCTGTGTGTGTGTGTGTGTGTGCGTGCAGTATGTACGGACATCTGGATAGACATGAGGAGACGGAGACGCTTCGCTTGCTCGGTCAATTTGGGCATGTGGGAAGCCATCCGGGCCAGACCGACCCAGTCCGATTCTGATGAAACCTTATCAATTGTATCGAAATGGCTTGGCGTTAATAATCTTTTAGAATCGCTCGTGGTGTTGCATGATTGGCCGTTCTTAATCGATCGGCAAAGGTAAGCTACCACCGTCGTGGTCGGTACAGTATAAGGCACGAGTCGTGAGCACAGATAGGCATTAGTGGGGGCAAGTTCGCGTATGTACACTTTCGGCCAAATGACAGTAGCCAAATGACAAACGACACGCGAGAATCCAATAGACGACGAGCATCGACTGACGAACCAATCGTGTCTAGATCGGCGCTCCTTCTTTATCATTCCCCTCTTTTTCATTCTGACAAACAGATCGAAAAATGTACTACTGTGCGCAGGTGTCAGTTTTTGCTCACGAATCATGCCGATTACTGTACCTGGATGGGTGACCGCCTAGTTGTATTTCAAATCGAGCGTTTCCGTGCTTCTGAAGGCACAAACAGCCGTTGTTCCCGGTTATCACTTAGTAATTGTGATAGTCGTTAAGCTAGTTGGAGGCTTCCTACGCGGCTTGAAAAATTCCAACAGTAGGTTGACCACTAGCTTATCTCCACCCATCCGCAGTGGGCACGCGCGGTGGATTATTTGCCTATTCCCTTTCGACATTACAGGCTGATGATGGTTGTACGGGCAACCGTACATGGTGCATTTTATTTCATGTAGATAATTTATGTATGCCGCAAATACTTTGCCAAGCTTGCATTTTGGTGAAACTATTATATCAATTCAATAAAATAAATCAATGTCGCTACAGCACTCTCACGAGGTGGTTTCAAAATTAACATCAAAAAGTCATTTATTCAGTTTAGGCCCTGGCAAAGCACTTATGAACGTTACATACAATTGAATTTACCACCGGTTCCAAATACACTTAAACTCCGGCAAGAAATATTATTATCCGTTTTTATTTATCACTCCCGGGAGCCTCCCATCATCATCATCGTGTAGCACAACATCATCAGTGTGAGGCCATCAGCACTGAATCCATATGATCAATGTAGGGTTTACGTCACTACAATGGTGATTGGATCATCATTAACTAGTAGTGTATGTGTATAACCACATTGACTCTAACTGTTTGCTCGAAAAAATCCGTTTCAAAGCTCCTCGTAGTTCCTCCCGTTCTTAACATACTTTTTTCATATCTACTAGTCATACTAATTACGCTAAAAATGCATTTATAAGGCGTTCCTGCGATTTTTATAATAAATATTTGAATGGTGTTGACATATTCAATTGTAGTTTAAGCAAGTATAAAAGATGTGTGGCCGAATGTCTATGTAAATTGTGAATAAGGAATCCAGAGGTCTGTATACACTTCCGTTTCTTTAGTTTTGTTTAAGTTTTATGTTTTTGAGGCATGAAGAAACTTCTGCCTGTCATATTGCATATGCTCAAATTGTTTGTATATATAATATGGACCTTTAGGCCTATTTGTGTTTTTTTGTAATGTTTTTTAATTTGTATAAGGCTGTTTGTGTCCTGAACGAATAAAATAAAATGTGTGTGTGTGTGTGTGTGCAGGTGCGTCACGTGGACTACGGCACGGTGGACACGGTGTGCGTGGGCAGCCTGAAGCCGCTGCTGCGCGCGTGGAGCGGGCTGCCGGCGCAGGCGGTGCGCGCGCGGCTGGGCGCGGTGCGGCCCGCCGCCGCCGGCCGCCGCTGGCCGCGCGCCGCCTGCACGCACCTGCTGCACCGCGTGCGCGACACGCAGCTCGTCGCGTACGTGCTCGCCAGGGACACCGAGGTATAATATGTACACGACACACACACCTCACCTGACATACTCGCTCGCTCATGCACTAACTATTATATACGGTTACCAAACTAATATTTATATGCTGGTAGAGATCACTTTTAGTGATAAGGCCGCCCATTGTAACACTTTTTTATTTTTATGTTTTGTTTGTTAATTGTTTCTTTTTTTTTTTGGTGTAACAATAAAGTATTATCTATTTATACTAAGTAATTACATGAACTTATTATTGATAGTAGTAGCCATGTGTAGGCGCTCGTGGTGTAGCATGATAAGCCGTTCTTAATCGATCGGCAAGTTAAGCTACCACCGTCGTGGTCGGTACCTGGATGGGTGACCGCCTAGTGGTATTTCAAATCGAGCGTTTCCGTGATTCGGAAGGCTCGTAAAGCCGTTGGTCCAGGTTATCACTTAATTGTGATAGTGGTTAAGCTAGTTGGAGGCCTTCTAGGTAGCTTGAAAACTCCAAAAGTAGGTTAACCACTAGCCTGGTGGATTATCTGCCCATTCCCTTTCACCCTCATTTGTGTACAGGAGGCCTGTGCTCAGCAGTAGGACATTATAGGCTAATGATGATGATGATTCACGTGTAAAGGAAAGGGTATATCCATTAAAGTAAACGACTTATTTGGGACTAAGCACATAAATCTCGAAAAAGACCCTCATTAAGCGGTGACACGTTGGTTATGATTTAAAAAAAAAATATTCAATTGTACTTCAATCAATTTATTCAATTTCAATTATACTTGAGAGGCGAAAATTATCAATATATTTCTTTATACACGGACAGACATATACAGTATTACCCAACTGATAAGGCGCATCGTGAATCTACGTTCGCACAGAAAAGAAAGTATCGCCCCGAAGAGTAACGAAATTATGCTTAAACTTACAATCAAACTTAGATCACTAGTATAAGGTTCATAATACACTGCAGCTGTTAGTTCCTTCTCACTCGCAAGTCACGCCCTTCCGCACACATGACGGCAGCTGTCGACCAATAGCATTTCCCGCTGTTTGAAAATGTATCTTCTGCGCAGGTACATCGGTAAGCCATATCAGTTGGGTACTACTGTACCTGAATGAAAACCAATGTAAAACATTCTAGAAGGGACCACTCCCAACAATACTCCCTGTATACTCTACTCCCTCCTAGTGCGGGTACATTATCTTTAAAATTATTTCCTTTGTTACGAATAAATATGTTTTTTTTTAAAACACAATATTATTAAATACGAGGCTTAGGTGTTTGGGGTTGATGTTAGTAAAATGACGACCGCGCGCATTAATTTATTGCGAGGTAGTCGCACACCTCACCGCCCCCGTGACCGTCCGCCCTAACCGCTTCCTCTCCCCCCAGGAGCAAATAATCGAGGTGCTGCTGATAGACACGTCGGCCAACGAGGAAGTGGACATCGGCGACGAGATGATCAAGCTGGGGCACGCGGACTCGCGGCCCGACTCGGCGCTGCAAGTGAGTGTGCCCACCTCGCCCACCTCGCCCACCTCGGCCACGCTGGCCGGCGCGGGCGTGGAGCAGTCGTCGGAGGAGGAGGACGTGGACGTGCGCTCGCTGGTGGCCAGCATAGCGCGGTTCGGCGACGAGGACGCGCCGAGCGAGGTGTCCGCCTCCGCCTCGGAGGTGGTGGGCCGCCCGCCGCGCCGCATGCCCACCTGGGAGTGTCGCGACCCCTCGCCCGCCGCCCCCGCCCCCGCCCCGGCCCCCGCCCCCGCGCCCGCCCCCGCGCACGGCGGCCGGCTGGCGCGCCTGCGGGCGCTGCACGCGCGGCTGTCCCGGCCGACACCCGCTCCCACCGAGGTGTCCTCCCCCTCCCCGTTCCCGTCTCCCCCTCACACGGCGGTATCGTCGAGCGGGTGCTCGGCGAGCAGCACGCTGCTGGCGCGGCTGCGGTCGCTGCACGCGCGGGCATCGACACGGCCCTCGCCGGGCCCCACCCGCATTAGCATCTGCCTCGATACGGAGACGGAGGTGGACGGCGCCAGCCTCGTCTCCGTCTCCAGTCGAGTGCTCCGCCGTCGGCTGGCGCTGTCAATGAAAATAGCCAAAATGAATCGGCTGGCCTCGTAAATTAAAATTAAATGGTCGCTTTGCGCAGACGTCGAGATGTTGTTACGTAGCTCAGTTGAGGGAGAAATTGTAAGCTGAAATCATTATACATTGTGTCTAAAAAAATTGTCTTCCGGTGATAAAATCACAATCCAAAATCGAGGCAAGTTGATATAAATGGCAGGGCAGGTTAGCCGTTAATATAAAAAATAATACTTTCGTATAGTAGTGGAACTGTGCAAATGAAAAGTGATTGTTACATAAATCGCTTGTTACTACGGAATGCAACTATAGATTTTGACAGTTGAATTTTTTCTGAGCTATTATGTACATTTACCTTAATTTTTTTATGTTCACGATAAACAATCTTAAATCGAGCTCAAAAGCATACCAAAACTTTTGTCAGTTTTTTTTTATTGAAAACAGCCACCATATCGTTTTTTTTGGTAACGATAACTAGTTTTTCAGACGCTAATCTAGATAATGCACACACTTGGCGCAGACAGACCGACATACTTGGCACCAGGGAGGCGCCCTTTATCCCATGAACCAGATTCCACCCATTTATCTTATCGTTACCATTTTTTTCGTGACCTCGTAGTAACTATATAACATTAAGACCAGATGTGGGACAGGGCGTTTTGAGATTAAGTTCAATGGAACTATTAAAAAAATGTAACCTTGCTGAGTTTGTTGCCTGTTCTTCTCAGTTGAAGGCCGACTTACGAGCTGGTGGTAACTTCAGTAGCTTTGACCTTCATAAGTGCCCTACGAGGGCCGAAATTGAATAAATGACTTTGACTTTACGAAGATAGGTCGGAGAATAACATTTTTATTATATTATTTCTGTTATTACCGCTGTAGCAACCATAAGTGCTATACACTCAATTATTTAAAATCCTTTCAGTCGGCATTGGTTAGTTCGAAGGAGTTTCGTTTCTACACAAATGTATTATTTTTTATACTTCCATCATCCTGATAGTTTTATATTACCTCAAAGTAATTGCGGGCATAATTTTTATTATTGTAAAGATAATGAAATTTACCTAAATAATTACTAATTTGTTTATATCTAAATATATTATCTAATTTAGAAGAATATATTTTAGAAATACAGAAAAAGCTGGCATTTATGCTTATCGATAGAAAAACGTAAATGATCTGAGATTCCCATTTTCATCAATATAACACATACCACCATAGCTTTACTCAAACTGCCATACTAATCAAGGGGCATAAAATATTGTTTTTTTTTTCTTTTGAGAACCAATGTTCTAATTTGTTTTTTATTCACTGCATATTCTTTTATTTTTAAGTTTAAAACCATTTGGTTGTTTATTTCGACAGCATGTTTATTTTAATTAAGTACAATCACGCGTCCATCTCTGATATTGACAATATGTGCATTCTGTTTAATTAACTTTATAATATAACACGTTATAGTTTAATAAGATTTTAATTTTTACGTTGAAGATTTTTGGTAGGAATTTAAATTTCGCGTTTAATTGCCTCACGGATATGGCGCCCAACGAGAGGCCATTAGTATCTTGTTTGTAAAAATTCAAACAAAACTTTGTCGCAAGGAGTTGTCAGTCAAGGAAATCAAAACTGAAAATCCCTGAGTTAATAAACAACGAAATCTAAATGACTAGCAACAATATACAACTTTACAGTATTTCATCATATAGCTTTTCTGGCTTTCTCAAATTGGAGCCAATTGTAGATAATCAGCTATTTTTTTCTTGGTGTAACGTTAACCAAACACTCTGTATAACTAGGCAGGGTTATTCAATGTATACCATAATTATATATTTTTTTATTAATATTAAGAATCCATCATCAGGATTTTAGTGGGTTCTTGTGGCTTATATGGTTTTGGTTAACGGTAAACCTTTTTCTATATCGAAGTATAGCTCTTAAGTTCTTTCATAATGTTATACCTGATAGGTGCTGTTATTTAGGTTATAACCTTATTTTTCCTATTATGAGTAGAAATCCTTGCACGCTAGGTGGAATACATTATACTAGAACAGATTTCAACGAACGACGATGCGCGCGAGCGATGGACATTGAATATTGTAACTACCGGGTAACGTCAAACATACGATAACATTTCGCTATACATATTGTGTACATAATATATCGAAACGATACGAGAAAGAACAAACGGCATTGTAAACCTTCGAGGTCTGCGATAATTCTCGCGAGTCGCGGTCATCCTTCTCTCGTTCGCATCGCTGACGATTTGATAACGTAACCCCAATCGCACGCTAAAGTGTCGCATGAATTATTGCAGACGTCGGAGTGTTACCTGTACCCGCGCTTCGAGGCGCTGGAGGGCGGCGACACGCCCAACTACGCCGAGATACACGGCTACCTGCGCGACGGCATCGCGCTCGAGTTCGTCGACGCGTACCGCCGCCACGTGCCCTCGTGCCTGCCCGCCGCCGACCCCGCCCCCGCGCCCGCCCCTGCGCCCGCCGCCGCCCCCGCGCCCGCCCCCACGCCCGACCCCGCGCCCGACCCCGCGCCCGCCACCGCCCCCACCGTCGAGCTCGTCAACCGCGTGCCGCTGATGCGCGCCTCCGCTTCCCCGCCGCCCTCGCCTCCTGAGCCCCGTGCACAAACACCACCTGCAACACAATCACGACCTGCAAACCATTCAAAACATACAACCGCACCGCCTGCACAACCTGCACCTCATGCGTACCATATACCCCATTCTTCTACCGGACACTGTGCACCATACATCCCACCAGCGCCGCCGCACCCGTACATGCACCCGCCGATGCCGATGCCGATGATGCCGTCCTACCCGGGGATGCCGTACCCGCCGGTGGTGCCCCCCTGCTACCCGCCGTACGGTCCAGCCCCACCGCCATCACTACCACCACCACCACCGGCACCGCCGGCGATGTTGCCCCCGCAGGCGCGCGTCACGCTGAGCGTGGCCGAGTGCGAGGTGTACCGGCTGCTGAGCCGCGTGGACCCGAACGCGGCGCACTGGTACATGGTGGACGCTTTAGGGCGCGCGATGTCCAACTCGGAGCCGAAGCCGGGCCCCGGGGCGGAGCCGCTTGCGGCGGCCTCCACGCTGAACCCGACGGCGCCCGAGTTCCGGCTGGTGACGGAGGGCACGCAGACGGAGGCGCCGCCCCTGCGCATGCCCCTGCCGCCCCTGCCGCTGACCCTGCCGCCCCTGCCCCTGACCCTGCCGCCCCTGGCGAGAGAGCGCGCCGGCCGGTGCGCGCCGCCGCCCGGCTTCGAGGGCCACTGATCGTGCACTAACCGCGACACGTGCTAATTTCCACCGCGACAGACTTCTTTTTTTACCTCCTCGGTATATTTTTATTACTGGGCTTCGTGTATTAAATACAGCTCTAGGCGGACGTTATCGAATGACTTAATGTTATACCTCCTCCGTGTGTTTCTAGTACTACATTTTGTATTAAATACAGCTTTATTTTTTAAACTACATAGATATAAGGATACCTCTGTTTCGATCGATAAATATAAATAAGTATAGCGTATGGTGCATTTCATCGTATGGAGCTAGTGAGAGTAAATATAGTGTTGCTAGTGACAATATACATTTTGTCACCTATTTGTTTTTAGTTTGTAAGTGTTACGTTGGCATTTATCATAACGATATCCTTATTTTTTGACATACGTTGCATTTCTAAGACAGCGTTTTTTTTTTTTCATTTGTTAGTAAGACATTAATGCGGTAATTATCTTTATCGTCCTCTATGTTAAATTGACATTAATAGGTTTTGAATTTTTAATAATTTTTCTATTTATATAAATAGAATGTAAGTAAATACAGAAAGGACTTTGTGATTGTAAAATTGGATAACATTTTGTTACCCATAGCAGAGTAAATTCAGAAGATAGGTTAGTAGGTTAACTCCGGCCCCTTGCACATTAATGTAATTTCAACCAAATTGTTGTATTGTAAGAATAATCTAGGAACTGAAAATTTTAGAGATAAGGGCGGCGACAATTTTCTTGGTAAATGTGTAAATCCACCACTGTATGTGATCCATACAGTCCAACAGATCCATCCATTTAATGATTTTAATAAGAATGGAATTGGTAGCTACCAGAAATTGCTCTTTTACCTTTCTTTTCAGTATGTATTGTGAAGAAAGATAATGATTTGAATGGTTGTTATTGAAGCACCCAAAGACGCTGCACCATCGACCGCGCGGCAACGGCTGCAGCCCACAGTGGCACAAGATTGGCCTTATCACCCTTACGCGGACAAATCGGCGAGCAAACTCGACCGGGTTTATAGTAAGCTTGATTATCAGGGCCTAAATTGAATAAATGCTTTTTGAATATTGAGGACGCCCTAGTTGGGGCACAAACCTCGGCTCAGGGCGTTACCGGGGAGAGGGGACGGACTAATTATTATAAAACCGAGTTACGACAAATTAGGGGACTAAGTATATCAGTGTTTTCATTTTGAGATGTTGTCCTTGGTGCGTGCCGCGCGTTCGTACTGGCGCTCCCACATATACCTAAGCCGTGTTCGGTACCATTGTATGAAGATAACATACTCTTCTTTATTTACTCTGCCCATAGCTACTTGTTTTTGATTGCTTCTGTGATAAAATTAGTTTAATATCTATAATCACGGACATGGCTTGTTATGATCACCATTAAAAAAACTATAAGTAAATAAATATTTTTTAAATTCCTAATATCGTCCAATGTATTTTTTTATTTAACCAATACCTCTACCATGAGTTTTCTACACTATCGTAATCTACAGTCGCTAGCGACTACGGAGACACATTTTGTATGAAATGCTTCCAAAAGTGTCCACTAGAGGCGGTGCTCGTCATACAAAATATTCACAATAGTCGCTAGCGTGTGTAGATTACGTTAGTGTAGAAAACTCATGGTCATAGATAATACACTATCATGGTAGAGGTACTGTAGGAAAGTTCTCTTCACGCCTCAACTACTCAACACGTACTCAACGGACCATCATGAAATTTGGCATGCAGATAGCCTATGGTACCTATGCAAGCTATGGAGGACATCTTTTTTTATCCCGGGAACGCGGGTGAAACCTTACTTAGGTACGTGTACCGTAAACACTGTCATCATTAAAGGTCATCGAGCGTTTGATACGTCAAATTGTTTATAATGGTTGTAGTAATTATTAAAGGGTATAGTTGGACGTTATATAAAACTTTAATAATAATTTATTCACCAAAAAAGAAATTAATAATAATAAAATTCATTCTTGGAAGTTTCTGAACAAGGTCTGAAAGCCGAACGCAACTTCCGACAGTCGGACTTCTACTTACCTACCTACTTTGATACCGTAGATAGAGGATTAGGTTCGATACTGTACCTCTACCATGAGTTTTCTACACGAACGTAATCTACCTACACACGCTAGCGACTACGGTGGTTATTTTGTATAGCGAGCACCGCCTCCAGTGGACACTTTTGGAAGCTTTTCATACAAAATGAGTCACCGTAGTCCACCGTAGTCGCTAGCGACTACTGTAGATTACGTTAGTGTAGAAAACTCATGGTAAAGGTACCGACCTATCCGAGGACGAGCCGACAAGTATTATAAATAATTATGTCGGTCCTGCCGCGCTACGCACACTCCGACGGCAGGACGCCCCGCCTCCTAGGAGTCCGACAGTCGTAAGATGCGTTACGGCCATAGGGCTAGGCTCTAAGTCTATACTTGACTCTCAGTTAAGTTAGGTTATAGACGTTATAGTGTAGGTATTATCTATGCACTTGACGCCGCGAGCGACGACGCGCAGAGCGGCTCGGCTCGCCTAGCGTAGACGTACACGTAAGTTACTTTAATGTTTTATAGTGTGTTGAGTGTGTCAGAATCATACTTATACTAGGTATATAACTAGTAAAAAAAAATACTCAACTTTCTAATTAAGTTTATTTCCCAGATATAATCCTCCCTCTGTGAAAGAAAACAGTCATAAAACAGTCAACGACAAAAAGTACAGTCACCAAAAAAAACCTGTATAATTTTTTTATTTTTAACAAAGAATTGTCTTATTTTTGCCAGTCTCGAGTTTCTTTTTATGCTACTAACGTAGCAAATAAGCATACGTACGTACAGTAGTACCCAACTAATATGGCTTACCAATGTACCTGCGCAGAATACACATTTTCAAAGCGCGGGCTATTGGTCGGCAGCTGCCGCCATGTGTGTGGAGGGGCTTGACTTGCAAGTGAGACGTAACTAACAGCTGCAGTGTATTATGAACCTTATAGTAGTGATCTAAGGTTGATTGTAAGTTTAAAGCATTCTTTTGTTAATCTTCGGGCCATACTTTATTTTCTGTACCTCTACCCATCCTCTACCATGAGTTTTCTACACTAACATAATCTACACACGCTAGCGACTACGGTGAATATTTTGTATGACAAGCACCGCCTCTAATGGATACTTTTGGAAGCATTTCATACAAAATGTATCATAAGAAAACTCCTCATTGTTTTTTTTTTGTGTAGTAGTGGAGATTTAGCAATGTTTTTTAATACAATGTGTATCGAGTCAATACAATAGTCGACAATCGGAAACAAAATCAAATCGAAGAATGCAATACAAAATGTACCACTCGTCGACCCAAATCGGCAAGAGTGCCGGTCAGCACGGTCAGCAAGCAACCTGCCAGCATCGCCGATCAGAACCATCTCGCCGCCCGGTCAGAAAGAGGCGCGGCCACAAACTAAGTAGAGATACTACGCATCAGACAGACATGTCAGTACATGCTGTTTCAACCTTAGAGAAATCCAGAACATGACAGTTTTTTTTTTTTTTTTTGTCGGGTCTGGTGTTGGTTTTTTTTATTGACCGAAGTATTTAGGCAAAGGAATCAGAATTCAACAGCCTAAATGTGTAGTACGTAGGTACCTAGCCTTTCAAAACTTTTATGTATTTGTTTGATATTTTGGACAGAGAAATAAAATACACATTCAAGGTAAAGCCCTTTATTCAATTTAGGCCCCAGAAGGGCACTTATACATATACACTATATATTTTTGGACAATCTGACAATATTGGCTATTTTTCCAATTGTTAACAATAAAAAAACATACCTAAGCAGTTAATATATACAAAAAAATAACATGAAAATATAAAAAAAAAAAACAATAACCTAAACAACACACGACTATCTATATCATAAAGGTATATTTGTTACCAGAAATGTATAAATGGCAAAGATCTGTAAAAAAATATTAACTTAACAAGCTTTCCAGCCTTATTATAACAACTTAATAACAGCTAATAAGGTTGACATTAATGTGAAAATAATTGGGCACAACTTTTAGCCACTGGTGAAAAATCTGTACATAAGTATGAATACTGAATTTCAACTCAGTGGTACAACACAGTTCGCGTTCAGTACAAAATAGTGTCTTACATAGGTCTAAAACGACAAAACCAGCATGGCTACATTCGGGTTGATCAGAGAAGAACAAACATTGTTATAAAATTATGCAAATTACAGAATAAAATCTACAAAAAATATTTAATTTACCAGTGGCTTGTTCCAATTGTCCTGTGTGTGGAAAAGCAGAGACAGAAGTGGATGTTGAAGGCATATGAAAAAGATCTGTAAACACATTAAAATGTATTAACTTAACAAGCCTTACTATAACAACTTAATAACAGGTGAAAATATAGCTCAATTAAACTAGCTATCCGCATCGTCCGCCAGAGTGGTGGAGGCGATCCAGAAGAGGCGATCAGACGGCAGGAGCGACTTATCGCATTCGCAACGTGGCGTGCAAGGCTCCGTGAGGAGCGGCATGCGCGCAAACGCGTTGTCGGAGCAGTCCTGCCGGTCTTCGAGGCCTGGATGCAGCGACAAGGTGGAAGACTCACCTACAGACTTACACAGATTCTCACCGGGCATGGGTGCTTCGGTGATTATTTGTGTAGGATCGGACGTGAGGCGACGGCGGCTTGCTTCCATTGCGGTGGAAGCGACCAGGACTCCGCATCGCACACGCTCGCGGTGTGCCCTGCGTGGGAACCCGAGCGGGGGATCCTGGTCGACCTGATCGGTCGGAATCTCTCCCTGCCAGCAGTCGTGTCGGCGATGCTGAGCGGGGATACGGCGTGGAGGGCCGTAGCCTCCTTCTGTGAGACCGTAATGGTCCAGAAGGAGGCTGCTGAGCGGGATCGGGAGAGGGCCGATCCCGCCCGGAGACGACGTCGCCGAGGCGCGGCCGTGCCTCGTGGCGGCCCTCCTGCCCTGTAGCTGGGGCTTAGAATCACAGCTACGGTGTTCCCCTGCCTGTCGTAAAAGGCGACTAAACGGGGACCTTCGGGGTCGTGGGCAATCGGGGTGGGGACCCTGAATGCCCAGAAGCGGCCCCGAGGAGGACGATGAGTCGTTGTGGTCACGACTCATCGTGCGATAGCACCGCGAGGGTGCTGGGGGGAGGTATCACACTTCCCCCGGGACGGGCTATCACAGCGCCGCGCGTGGAGGGGCGAGCAGGTACGCGATCTGCACGAGAGCCCGCCCCCCTCTGTAGCGCAGGTGGCGACCACCGTCGGGTTTTAGCCGGTAAAAGTCCGGCATAACCTGGCCGCTCCCACCCAGGGCGGTCGGGTATCCTATGAGGATTTCCCCACGCTAATAAAAAAAAAAAAAAAAAAAGCTTTCAATAAAAAAATAAAACATTGAAATAAGTCTTTTTTAGCTCTACGATAGTGCAAACAGGTACACAATACATGTTAAACTTATAGGTAACATTGTTTTATCCCATTCCCATTGTTTGCATCGGACGTTAAACATGATAAACAATAAGGTAATTCAACCGATCCAAATTATGTATTATCGGTTAATGTTTAGTTTATCATATAATTTTAAAACTTTATTTAAATATAATGAAACAACATTTATAACTATTAAAGTGTTAATTCCCTTAAAGAATAATAGTTCAAGAGGAGAAGAACAAATATTTACCAGAAAGTGGCATGTTATGCTTTAGTACAGTGGATTGTACTTTTGGTGCTGCACAGTATGTATAGTCGTAGTGCCTTTTACGTACATATGAGTGATCAGAAGGTTTGTGTTCTGAAAAAAAAAGGAAAATTATTAATAGTTATAACTACCGTTGCCAAAGAGTTTTAATTATATTTATTTAACACCTCTGAATCTCAAATGATGCGAATGTTAAATTTAAAATATTTCTCTTAAAAAGCACTTTCTTAAGTATTAAATTTATTTTTACATGCTTGTAATTTTTATGTTAGTATGTACCTACTTGTTATACCTAATTTATTTTATAATTTAAACCTATTTATTTTTCTTGTATAGTGCTCATCCGTCTTTCGGCTGAGTTTGTAAATTTATGTGATTTATAATATTTGTGGAAACTTATAATTAGCCTTCTTTTTGTTTTATGTGGATCTATACTTTATGTAGGTACCTACCTAGCTGTTAGTTTTCCTTTGATCATAAAATAAAATACAGATAATCTTCAACTAAGTATTATACTTAATATATATAATTCAACAAGTTCAATTTAGGTATTTGGGAAGTAAGATCTTAATAACATACCTTTATCATCAATTATGCTTTTGAGGAAATACCATCCTCAATTTCAAGTAAGTTGTCTGGCTTTTCTATGGCCGCTGTACCCTATGTTAATCCCACAACTTGTCTTGTCAATCACTTTGGAATACAACACATACATTTCAAAAGTTTAAGAAACTCACTATGCACTATTAAAATAAAAAATAATCTAAAAACGTCCTGTCGTAAGTAAGCACTAATGTTCACAATGTATTACATTACTTTTTGTTCAATGTTGTTCAAACGTTCTTGCGTAAATTAACAGTAGATTTATAACGTCCTCTTTCGTAGATAACTTGCAGTATTTGATAACACTAATCAAGACTGGAATAATAGCGAAACGGGATTATTGAATTATTGATTGATTACAATGAATGATCAGCCATCATCAATGACGTAATAATTGTAATGACGGACGACACAAAATGGTGGCCCTTGTAAGGCGAAGCAGGGGGCAGGACGAGGGAGAGTGGGACGCGTAAACGCCACGTAATACATTGCTCCCACAGACTACATATGTTTTCTACGGTTCAATATTTTAGTTCCATCATTACTAGCCGTGGGCGCGGCATACGTACTAGTTCTGTACAGTGTTGCCAACTTAGCTACTTTATAGCTAGATCTAGCTATTTTTTGGTGTTAGGCAGCTACAATTTTATGAAACTTGTAGCTAAATTTATTTAGCTACTTTTTAATACTATCGAGAGTTCGTAATAGGGCACTGAATCTCGAAAGAAAGATACTAAACGTGACGCTATGAGTCTAAGGTGAGGGTATAGTTCGATGGCCGGGGATTCCCAGTTTAATTTCTTCATTCAAATCAATTTAAAACTGATGCTCGCTATTTTAGTACATATATAATTGTGAAAACGGAACTAAACCTGTGAAAAAAAAGGTAGGTAATTTACTGGTTTTTAGTACTCTCCTGTTTGATTTAATATAACATGATTTTTTTATTGTTATTTACCTACTTACTTAGAAGCACCTTTTTTGGGTAACAAAATCAGGCAATCTAGCTACTTTTTGCAAGATGTCTAGCTACTGGCTAAAGCTAGCAGTTGGCAACACTGGTTCTGTATATCGTCACACACAAGCCGATTTTGACAGATTTATTTTAATTCTTGTAGCCTTTGTAAGTTTAAAGTTGTGGTTTAAAGCACAGGTTTAAAGTAACCCAGTATCTTCTCTTCATTTTATAATCTTCTTGCCAAAGCAGTAAATCAGTGTAGATAAATAGAGGTAGTAGTCACGTCTTTTTCGGGAAGCGCTAGATTACGATACGACTGAGCGCGATTCAAGAAAGCCCAGCGCCCGGCATGTGTGTGGCGATGAACCCAGTTTCTATGCTGCTCTACAAGTACAGAACAGAATCGGTAGGTCTGTGGTCGGCCTTATAGGGGTTGTCGTTTGCTGTTTGTCGTAGAGAAAAAAAAAATGATAACAAACATGGCGTGCCACCGAGCGTCATCGAATTTTGTTTATTAGGTCAACGTTTGAATAAACGATACCATCGTTCCCGGACTATGTGGTCACATACAAGAGGACGGAGTCTCAATGTCAACGTGCGGAAAAGGTAACAACCGGCAGTGGTGTGTGTTAGGGAACGTCGGGAAAGAGGTATGTGAGTGATCAGAGTTGTATGGTAGCAGGAGGTGCCGGGGCGAAGGCGCTCGGCGGTAGGCGAGTCGGCGGGTGATATGCAAGCGGCGCCGGCGCGCTACGTGTCTGTGAGCGAGCTTTACTCGACGGACGAAGTGGAGCTGCTGCTGGACGAGATACGGGAGCTGGAGCCCACGAGCTGCCGCGGCGAAGACGTGCAGGTAACTTAGGAACGCAACACATCTCGCTCCACTCTACTTACACAACACCCATTAAACTCATTATTCAATTACTTCGAGCTGCGGTTACACATTGCTTTTTCCAATAAGACATGTTTTGATGACATTCATCAGTTCCCAACGTTCAATGGCGGGAATTATTTCATGCCGGCCGTATACATATATTCAGTGAAGGATTTAATCATCAGAAAGACCAGTAACAGGCGCCATGTGGCATTAGGTGGTGTTATTTATCTCTGGTTTACCCTACTTAACCCGTTGGTTCATGCAAGGGACACCAATCCTATAATAACAATTTAATTTAAGTTATATTTTTAACCGTGAGCCAAGATATTAAAATTATCGATCACTGCCGTCTAGTGTATCCAAATTCATCTAAAACTAGTCTATGCTGACCACTGAAAGTATTACAAGCCATAGTATGAGTCTATTCTCATGAATCAGTGATTATTGTTTGTCCACTGAACTCTTAAATAATTGGCTTGCAGTTCCCGGTGCCAGTTTAAATGTTGTTAGTTGCAAAGTTGTGATATAGAGTGAATTATATTTTTAAATTGTATTTAGGTATTTGTATATTTTATCTGTGTGACTTTTATAGATATCTAGCTGTCCACCGCAGTTTCACATTCCTGATAAAAAGTAGTGTATAGGAATAATGTGGCTTCCTAATATTGAAGGGATTTTTTTATCCAATGGGTAGTTCCAGAGATTAACCTGTTTAAACAAACAAAAATAACTCTTCCGCTTTATTATATTAGTTTAGATTACACCCAGACTCATACATGCAGACAATATGTTCGTCCACAGTAATGTCTTTCCTGGGTGGGTCCTAATCTAATGGTCCTAATAAAAACCGAATAAACAGATACCATGAGAGTTTTAACACAAGGCAATTACATGTTGCTAAAACAGGTACCTAACAAAAAGTTTAGTAGGTACAGGTCGGTTAACGAAAGCTGGCACGTTCACAGTACTCATAAATTTGCAATCAGTCAAGTCTAATGGATGAATGCAAAAATAGACCACTCTATATTTATGAGCAGTAGCAAAAGCAAAACAATAACTGTCTCCTTCATACTCATAAGCTTGACTTTGCGCGAGAGAGACGGTGTAAATGTGCTGAAACGTGCCAGCTTTAGTTAACCGACCTGTAGTAGGATTCTATGTCCTATAGGTACCTACTGTTTATCATGAGAAACTCTAGCGTGATTGGCTTTCTTCACATCTGGTTGGCTACTTCCCTTAAGGTAAAAATCATATGAACCAGAACTATTGTAACTAATATTATAAATGCGAAAGTGAGTTTGTTTGTTACGCCTTCACATCTCAACTACTCATCAGGAGAAGGACAGGCAACTTTTTATCCCGGGAATGCAGGTGAAACCGCGGGGGGCAGCTAGTTTGAAATAAATGAATAAAATAAAATTTGAATTTGAACCACATCACATCTATGGGACTCTTTCCCTTCCCTGAAACATCACTAAGTCATCATCATCATCATCATCAGCCTATAATGTCCCACTGCTGAGCACAGGCCTCCTTTCACAAATCAGGGTGAAAGGGAATGGGCAGATACTCCACCACGCGTGCCCACTGCGGATCGGTGAAGGTAGGCTAGTGGCCAACCTACTGTTGGAATTTTTCAAGCCACCTAGGAGGCATCCAACTAGCTTAACGACTATCACAATTAAGTGATAACCGGGACCAACGGCTTTACGTGCCTTCCGAAGCACGGAAACGCTCGATTTGAAATACCACTAGGCGGTCACCCATCCAGGTACCGACCAAGACAGACGTAGCTTAACTTTGCCGATCGATTAAGAACGGCTAATCATGCTACACCACGAGCGCTTCACTAAGTAAGCGAGATCAAATAGACCTGTTTTGACAGCACATATACATGAATTTAGTAGAAGCGCTTGTGGTGTAGCATGATTAGTCATTCTTAATCTATAGGTAAAGTTATCTAATATTGGGATCTATTGTGGTCCCCTAGATAACTTAACCCTCCCCAATCTTGTTGAAAATTATTTTCATGAGTTTTACAACGAGGCTAGGATAGAGCCTATAGTCTTCTGGTTTTGGATATCCAACCCCTAGGAGACTCATTCGCTTACCAGCCAGTGCATCGCATGTGCACAGAATGTGCTCCATGCGTTTCGTATGTCCCCCACACAACCTGCACATGGGTGTCGCGGTTAGACGCATCTTCATGAGCATGTTGTTGGTTCCAAAGTGCCCAGTAAAGGCCCCAAGCAGGTAGCGGATTTGCCCCCTGCTCATATTTCAAATGCATTCCCGTGCTTTGAACGTAGAGCCTAGGAATTTCTTGGAGTGTTGTAGACCGGTATAAGACAGCCAATGTGTTTGTTGTCTGTGATATGCAAACTCCCTAAATGTGGCTTTTACATGGTGTACGATGAGTGAGCCTTGTGGTATTTCATATCGAGCGTTAAATTTTAAGGATTTTGGTGCCTGGACAAGATTGTCTAAGCTTTAGGGACATGTTGTTAGTTAATCTGGACCCGGCGCCATCTATAAATGGCTAAACGGCGCACACTAGATTCATATCTAATCACAGATAAGATATGAATCTAGTCTTGATATTAAGATAGACATCACAATGTATATCAAATTATCATTGATGATTATATGATAAAGATTTCGACAATAAGGATTAACGCATTCTGCTGGAGTGGCGCCAATTAACGCAACAAACAACACTCCTCAAACTCAAACTGTAAGCTGTGTGGCCAGGGCTACTCCTGAAAAGCTTACAGTTTACACAACTTTGAAATTTCCGGCGTGACTTATTGGATAGCTTTTTATTTAATCACAACACAACTTCATGGTAGGCACATGAAGACGGAAAAGTTCACCACCAACCCATAGTGTAGGACCTCTGCACCGGGCTATTTACGACATCTTTTTTGTAAACGGGCCAGTTGGTTAATATTACACCTATCACGCCGCAGGTCGTGGGTTCGAATCCCACTTATCCCACCCAGGAAATACATAAATTTGTGTGCATGAACAAATCATGTCTGTATTTCCTGAGTCCGGGTGTAATTATGAGAATAGAATAAGAATAATGATAAAATAGGAAGATGCTTGTTTTGAAAAGAGTAATTGCTGAGTTTATTAAATTGCCGGCTCTTCTCAGCAAATGCAACCTTCCGAACCGGTATTAGAGTCAGACTTTTCAGAAGTGCATTTGAATTTTTTTTTTTTTTTTTTAATCTGTTTTCATAGGTCAAGTATCGCTTAGATTGGCGTGTGTGAAGAATGTCCCTGGATATTTATTTATATGTGTATGTTGAGCTTAGGCTGTGAGTGTGTGGCTGTGAGTGGGTGGCACTGATTGATACAATGTTTGTGTTGTGTAGGACTTCGAGATAGCGGGCAGCGGTTTCGGAGGGTCGGGCGGCGGTGGTGGGGGCGGCGAGGCGGGCGGCGGGCGGTCCCCGGCCGGCACGGAGGCGACGGAGCGGTCGTGGGACTCGCACGCGCAGTACCGCCGCGCGCCGCCGCCGCGCCCGCTGCCCATCGCGCCGCTCTACTGCCGCCTGCGCTACCTGCTCACCTTCGAGGGCGCGCTCACGCTACTCATCGTGGTATGTGCACTACTACGCACTACCTGCAATCGTAGCTCGCCATGCCGTACCCTAACTTTGCCTCTATAAACTTACACTATAAACACCTATTTGAAGGTAGCTGCCAGGATTGGGCCCTAAAAATAATATTAAAAAAATTGAGAGGTGTCGACGGCACCTCATCGGCTGACCGAGCCTGTTCGTTCCAGTATACTTTGAGCATAGTATGATCTCGTTTCGTACCTCACCGTTTGACGAGGCCGATCCTATCGTACGATGGGAAGTTAATTTTGCGGTGTATAGGTGCCTAAATTAATTATTATTTAAGCGCCTTTTAATCTCGAGCTAGGAATCTATATCGATCGGGCGGAATCACGCACGATCGATAATAATCGTCTAGAAATCGATAGATCGCCATCGCGATACTCTCGTGCTTCTCGAGTAACGCAGGAAGCTCGCTAATAATAATAAATATGATTGGTACTCGTCAATATTGTAGTGCAATGTGGTAGTAGTATGTATGTAGTGTAATGTTGTGGTGGTGGTGTGGTACACAGGTGGCGAGCTTGTGCTCGTGCACGTGCATATGGAGCGGTGTGGGCGTGCGCGGCGCGCGGCTGGTGCCGCTGGCGGGGCGCGTGCGGCTGCTGCAGCTGGGCGGCGTGTCGTCGGTGCTGGTGCACGGCGCGCTGGCCGGGCTGCACGTGACGCGGCTGGCGGCGCTGCTGCCGCTGCCGTGGCGGCTGGTCTCGGCGGCCGCGGCGGCGTGGAGCGGCGCGGCGCTGGGCGCGGGCGGCGCGCTGGTGGCGCACGCGGTGCTGGCGGCGCCGCAGTACCGGCTGGCGCCGCGGCGGCTGGCCGCGCTGCTGCTGGCGGCGGGCGGCGCGGGCGGCGCGGCCGCGCTGGCGGCGCTGGTGCTGGTGGCGGGCGCGGCGCACGAGTGGTGGGGCGAGCGGCCGCGCCCGCTCTCGCGCCGCCCGCTCTCGAGCGCGCGCTCCTCGTCCTCGGTGCGGGCGGCGTACCGCGCGGTGCCCGCACACCCGCCGCACCTCGCGCCGCACCTGGCGCCGCACCTGGCGCCGCACCTCGCGCCGCAGCCCTCCACCTCTAGGGACGACCCGTTATAGTGAAGGCCGAGCCCCACCGACTTCTGAGCACGAGAGGACCAATAGTGGCGGCCGGAGCCGCGCGCCCCCTCCGACGTTGTGTAGTGTAGCGGGCCGGCCGCGGCCGGTGCTACCTCGTCTGCGCCGCCCCCCGGCCGGCTAGCGGCCCGTCGCCGAGTCTCGACCCCGTCGCCGGGGCCGTTGTTATGATCTCATTTATTTTGTGAGCGAGTCTGATTTT
Organism: Achlya flavicornis; assembly: GCA_947623365.1. Lineage (NCBI taxonomy): Eukaryota > Metazoa > Arthropoda > Insecta > Lepidoptera > Drepanidae > Achlya > Achlya flavicornis. The sequence goes on from OX392484.1 coordinate 14,142,375, forward strand.
TATGCTAGTCCATTTTGATAGTATTAGTTTTGAAACGTCGACCGGCCCCCGCTGGGCCCCCGGAGCCCTAGTGGGGGCCGAGCCGGGGGCTCTCGCCGCCCCTCGGCCGATCGTTATCCTCGTTTCCTCCTCGTCCAGTTCGCATTTATTACGGATATATTATACGTGAATATTATACACTTGTAGAGCGATGTAATGATACAGGAATGTATTTTGACTCGTAGGCGACGTATAATTGTATCGAGAGTGACGTTTGTTGTAAAGACGGATGATGCGTTACGTAGGTCCTACGCGATGTACGTCAGATTTTATTTGGTAAAGCTTGTAATGGATCGAATCGTTTGCATAATATTTATAACTGTTCATGATTTATAATAGTTAGATATAAGTAAAGTTCAAGATATAGTAAGAGTTGTTATAGGAAATAATTTTATACTGTCTGACCTGTCGTATCGCTCCGTGAGCTTAGGAACTTTGTACCTTATGTTTCTGTAAATAGGTGCGTAGTGAGTGTCCACTCGCCTCGATGCAATGCCTGTATGTGCCTGCATCTGTGGGGCATTTCTTGGCAGGGCCACCAGGTCAAAGCTGTCAAAATTGGTCACATAATAAACTTTTTCTTATAACTTTTGAAGTAACTTTTCTAAGAAAAAGTCCAATTCTGGCAGGGCCACCCCACGGAGGATGATAGGTCGATGTGGTCACGACTCATCGTGGTCGGTGCAGCGGTGGTGGAGACAAGTATCACAGTTCCCCGGGACGAGGTATCTAAGCGGCACGCGTGGAGGGGACCAGTGGGCTTAGTGCGAGTTTTTTAACGCACTCGTTAAGGTTAACGTTAACTCTAATTTGTATAGTACAATGCTTAACGTTAACCTTATCGAGCGCGATTAAAACTCGCACTGAGCCCCCAGGTACATGTTCGACACGAGAGCCCGCCCCCCTCTGCAGCGCAGGTGCCCACCACCGCGGGGTTTTAGCTGCCACAAGTCCAGCATAACCCGGCCGCTCCACCAGAGCAGTCGAGGATCCTATGAGGATATCCCAAAGCAAAATAAAAAAGGGCCACTTCAATACTACAGCACCTTGCGAATATCTGTTTGTAAAATTTGTCAATAGATTCACCGCTCAGATGTTCTGTCGCTTACAGATTCCGTGATGCTGGCCCTGCCAATAAGTGCCACACCTGTATTTGGTACCTACTCTGTGCGCGCGACCGAGAACGCGGTCCAACATCGTCCCTTGTTAACCCCCCTCTGTTCCCTTTGTAGAACTTATCGTACATATCACATTCATATTCTCTAAATTTGCAACCTCACAATGCACAGTGTAATGCTTAAACCTTATTTTGTATTGGAATTGATAATTTTGTATAAGGAAGGACCGACGCGTCCGCGATCACGAGCGCACTTGTTATTTATTGGACACGTTTGGTTATCTCTCGAGTCCACCCACTACCACTCCCCACCACACAACATCACTCGACACCACACAACACCCGACCTCGCCATGTGAATAGCGACTAGGTATAGCCAGCTTTGTGTGTCACATAATTTGTAACTTTGTATCGTATCGTGTTATATTACCAGGAAATTGTAACGAGACATTCCGTGATCGACAGGTGATTAATGCGATCTCCATTCATGATGTGCGAGTAATTTATACTTTAAAATTTTAATGATAATAATTATATGGTTTTATACATACCTAATGTTGTTTCTATGTTCCCCCCATAGATAGATACAAATAAATATACCTAGAAAGATCGTCGCCATACTACACGAATATATAAAACAGGCCAACTTTTATAGTCTGCTACGCGTAACAGCTACGTTTTACGCTCCCTCTGCGTCATTCTGCTTGATATAGTGACGTTCATAATGATACAGTGGCCGGCAAACAACTTGAGCCATGACCTTGAGTGCGCAGTAGACGATTTTAAGGTGTCGTTGGTGGAAAGAGAGGTGCGCGGGGGCATTCTGTCGGCACGCGTCCACGCTATTGGCCGAGCATGAGTGTACATGCGCGAACTTACCCCCACTACTAGACTTTGGCTCAAGTTGTTTGCCGGCCTCTGTAGCAGTTGTTGAAATATTACAATTAAAATCGGGAGAAATTTAAATATTAAACATTATTTTGGAATTTTATTTATCCGCGGACGCTCAGGTTGTGGAATGAGCTCTCCGCAGTGGTTTTCCCAATGGAGTACAGCATGGGGTTCTTAAAAAAGGGCGGGAAGAGATTTCTTCAGGGTCGGCAACGCGCAAGTGATACCCCTGGTGTTGCAAGCGTCCATAGGCTACGGTAACTGCATACCATCAGGCGGGCCGTATGCTTGTTTGCCACCTTAGTGGTATAAAAAAGAAAAAAAAAGACCCTCAATCTGCATGTATCCCCCATCGGTCCCTCATGCATCATATCAACACAACACAACATGCTGAAGACTCGACTCGATGCCGCCAATTCTTTATCTTGGAATGAGACAAGTTTATCTGAGATTTATTTTATAATAGCCATTGTCGGCGTTGTTATCGGAGCTCATTTAGTCGGTGATGTATTGTTCTGCTATCGAGCTGTCCCGCACCTGCACCGGGACGGGACGTGACGCCAATGTGTGTTCTCGTTGGCATTATACCTAAGTACCGGGATACGGGACTGACAAGTAGGAAACCCACCAGGGATGGAGGGTTCAGAGGATGCAAATGAGCAAGGACATAGTGCACATTCGAAACCTAAGACTAATATTTTTCGTGAATATTATATTCAAAATGACATCTTTTCGTCTATTGAAGGAATTTTGAAAATTATATCTGCGGTGAGTACTTGTGTTTTCCAACTTTTTCACGTAGGTTCACTGTTCGGGTATTTGCAGATGAGAATAAAAACACCAAACAAAAGATTTTTCAGCATGCGTTTGAGCAAAATCTTACCATGGCCAGTGATGATGTGGCCGAAGGTGGTAAGCACAACAAAAGGAAACTGGCTCTCTCAAATGCAGCTAACTGGCAACACGTGCAACTGGCGGCAAATTCCTACAACACCTATAGCATAGCTCATGACTAGGAACCAAAAGGACAAGGGAACCTAAAGTAGGTACCCTACCATAGTCGATCGAATGTATAGAAAAAAAAACTCGATTTCGGTCGACTGTAAAGGTTAAAAGTTGCTCACTATAAGCAACCCAACTTTACAAATTCAAAATTATTTAAATAGACCTTCGCAGGCACTTATGAAAAGTCTGACTCTAATACCGGTGCGGAAGGCACCGAGAAGAGCCGGCAATTCAAAATCATTTATTCAAATAGACCTTCGCAGGCACTTATGAAAAGTCTGACTCTAATACCGGTGCGGAAGGCACCGAGAAGAGCCGGCAATTCAAAATCATTTATTCAAATAGACCTTCGCAGGCACTTATGAAAAGTCTGACTCTAATACTCTAATACCGGTTCGGAAGGTTGCATTTGCTGAGAAGAGCCGGCAATAAACTCAGCAATTACTCTTTTCAAAACAAGCTTAGATCTTGTTCATACGTCTGTGGCTTAGATTCATTACATAATATTTACATTCTAATCGCACTGAAAACAATTGCGTGCCCCGGCGCAGCGGCAAAATTACAAAGTAGACTGAATAAATATTGAATAAGTAAATAAATAGCAAACTTAAGCAGACCAGCCCCCAATAAACTCTGCTTAATTATGTATATTTCTTTTTTCATACACATTAATTGAATAATAATAGGTTCCTAAATAATAATAGGTAAATAGGTTCACCATCAAGGTGATTTAAATATAATGGGAGATATTACACTATTTCATTAGTGTTAAGTGTTAAATGATTTTGTTATCAATTTTAATAGGTGGCCTTTTTGATACGGTACTAGGTAGGTAGGTACTTAGGTAGTTAACTGGAATTCAGATTATGATCTTTTCTCACCGATTGTTAAATTTTACTTAAAATATTATTAGACAATATTCTTATCGTAAAAAAAAACAACCAAAGGATGTTACCTACCTCTATAACTCCATATCCGAAAAAGGTATCCTTCAAGTTAGGTGACAGGGATATTAATTACAGCCCTAGCTGCTTGACTCGTTTGTTTAATGTTTAGCCATAGTGAAGATCACGTGATTATCAGATAGCATGGCGCATGTAGAATGTGTCAATATCTAACTACAAAACTACTCTAGGTCTACAAAATAATATTTTGAGTTGGTTAACAAAAGAATAATTTAAGTCACGCTAGATATTGGATAGGTAACTCAGTTCCAGTCCCTGAGGGACTAAAAAGGAAGCTAAAGCAATATTGTTACGCAATTCATTTTTTCGAATTCTCGGCAGATCCTAAGTGATTCTAATATGTTTTGGTAAAATAGTTACTCATTAGGTTTATACAATTCAATTCATTAAAAGATTTGGAATTGATGAATTGCATAAGATCTGCTATAAATTCGAAAAATGAATTGCGTTAGCTTCCGTGGTACAGTACAGTACATGTACGTAGAGGACACAATACAAAGTGTCCCATGTGTGGTTGTTGGTTGGGTTGCAGATAGTATGTGTAGTGACGTCAGTGTTGTTCCTGGGATGGAGCTCGTGTTTGGGCGCGGGCGCGGGCGCGGGGCTGGGCGCGGCGGCGCTGGCGGGCGGGCTCGCCATCACGCTGCTCGTCGCCGGCGTCGCCGCGCGGCTGCCGCTCTATGCGCCGCAGGCCTGGCTCTACACTGTCAGTACCACTACCTAATACCTACCTTACCACTATTACACTATTATTATAACTTCCACCTACTTAGGTACTACATACAATGAAACAAAAGGTAAAATTATAATGCATCATTTCTGACCGCTGCAATCTTCGTATTTCGATGAGATTTACTTAGATAAATAAATACGGTTAATACAAGTGGAAACGTGAGAGATAGAGTAAGTAAGTAGGTATGCTAGAGCAGCTAGAGCTACGGAGAGATGCTATACCGGGCTATATATAGTATATTATATGTATGTAGGTAGATACTACTTCTGTAAAGTGCTTATTAAAGAGCTGTTTTCGTACCAATTATCTTTACACTAGCCATGCAAGGCCTGCTTTAGCTATAGTGCAGGGTGTGTAGCGCACGCGGGCGCAGGCCCTCTAGGAGCGCCGAGCGTCACTCGTGACATCTACACTAATAGAGAAAAGATTTGAATTTCATCAGTGGAATCATATTGTCATTTATCACTGAGAGACATAGGATATATATTTTTTTAAATTGGGATCCCTTCGCTATTTCCAAAAGAACGTAGTAGTAGAACGTAGCAGAACGAGAATGTAGTAATTTATATTTGCAAACGAAATTCCGATACATCCGGTGAGAGTGTAGCTGTTTGGAAAGTTGGTTTGGATGTATGAACTAGCTAAGTGCCACTGCAGTCAGGAACCCATTACTTATGTGGTTGCTTACATATAATTATAGAAGGGCGAAGATATAATATAGGCTCTTTATTATTCCCACATGCTCCCACTGAAAGATTTCGTCTGTTTGCGATACTAAACATAATGATCTCCAGCGGATGTAGGTACGTATGTTACAGGATCTAATAGTGTCGACAGTGTTGGGCGTGCTGTTGCTGTTGTCGGGTGTGCTCAGCATGACGTGCGAGGCGAGCGCCGCCGCCGCCGCCGCAGCGCTCGACTACCTGCGACCGGTACGTGTGCTTTACGTATACCCACCTCGTACGTATACCTACGTATCTATCTATATCCACTGGCTACTATTAAAACATTCTAGAGGTGTACAACTCAGTTCTGAACCAACTCAATGAATCAGATCACACGGGATTGAGCCGTTGAGCTGCAGCTCAACAACAAAATGCGACTCCCTTCATAGATTATTCTTGTGATTCTAATCTACGAATTATTATTTAGTTCTAAAACATTTAAAATAATAATTTTATTCAAAAAATAAATGTGACATAACTAGATAATTTAAAAAACAATTCCAACTCTAAAGTATGAAAAGAGTCGCTCGGCGGAGTCGAATGAACAGTGTTGCCAATTTAGCGACTTTGTCGCTAGATTAAGCGACATTTTGACACTCACTGCGACTTTTTATTCTCATTTAGCGACAAAAAAAACTAGCGACTTTTCTAGCGCCTTTTTGATGTGAATCGTTTCTCATTTAAATTTATATGATTCCACATTTGTGTAACTATGACTATACAATAAATGAATTTACAATCCTTAGTTCATTCCATATTGAACACAACTGTAGCTACAATCGATAATGGAGAAATCGAGAGAATATTTAGTGCTCTTAATAATAGTAAAATCAAAGTTACGAAATCGCACGGGGTTAAAAATATTGAATTCCATTTTAACGAATAAAAAAATGATTATGATTTACAATTAGAGGTACTCCGGCTTATTGGTACCAATAAAGCCACATTTACCCAGAAAAATCAACAACCATCGACCTCGATGGCGAGTGATTCTCAAGTTCCGCCACCCTCGACCTCGAGTGCGATTGTTATTGATTCGGATGATGATGAAGATTTTATATATATATTTTTTTATAATATTATTATTAAATTTGAATACTTTATTATTTTGAGTTTCACTTTACAAGCATCATTAAAAAAGCGAGTTCTAGAAAAAAAATCTGGCGACTTCTAGCGACTTTTGAACCAGCCATCTAGCGAGATTTGATTTGTTAGAGTTGGCAACACTGCGAATGAATCGCGGCAGCTCAGTCGGCTCGCGATACGCACTGAGCGTGCGCGCGTATCGTGGACTGTAGGTACAAATTGAGCTGATCTACGAGCTGCGTCATTGAACCGGCTCACACACTGAGCTGTTATGCAGCTCGCGTATTTTTGATGAGTTACACACCTCTAAAACATTCCTTATCTGAGGACTACTACCTCTCACAACCAATGTATCCAAATTGTGATAAGAAATTAATTTAATTAAGTGATTAACATGTTCTCATTGTTAATCGCCCACCTAATAATAGCATTGGTAAACAAGCATTCGGCCCGCCTGATGGTAAGCGGATAACGTAGCCATATGGACGCTTGCAACATACGAGGCATCACTCAAACGTTACCGATCATTCCCCATCCCCAGTGAGCTCTGGCGACCTGATTCACGCTGTACTATTATTTATTCTGTACTCACGCGTAGGAACACAAAATGAAGTTATTTGGTTGCGTTATTCTATAAGCGGTTCGTCCCCAGTCGAGCTGCTCTTTGACCGGATTAACGCTATGGTCTCTATCTCTCTTAAAATTACAAGGTCGGCAACCCATTGGCAATCCCCCTGGTATTGCAAATGTCCATAGGCGGCGGTGACCACTTACCACTTATCAGGTGGCCCGTCTGCCTGCTTGTCAACCTATTGACATAAAAAAAAAAAAATTATTGGTAATTATTTGTATGATTATTATAATTATACTACAAAAATTATCCGCCGGCATCTGTGTATACAGGCAATCAAGGCGATGGCCATAGTAGTCTTTGATGGCCGTATACTACGTAAATCCAAGTCCTTTTGAGATTGTCATTTATATTATTTTAAAAAAAACACAAAAAGGCGCATTTCATAACAGTGAAAATAATTCATAGGGTTCCATCTCTCTCCAGGCTAGCCAGCACTGAGCACCTATCATGGATCATGGACTAGCATTAACATTTAAAGTACCCTTTAATGTTACCATAAATCCATTTGATTTCAGACAATAAGCATACTGAATGCTGGCTTAATGATAGCAAGTGCAGTCATCACTTACGTGTCAGTGATGAGACGGTGGGATGCAGTCCGTGGGCCCGTAATTGAGCCTCATAGACCAAGACCTTGTGAATTAGAAGTTTAAACTAACATATTCTGACAACTGAAGTGAAGAATACTAAAACACATATAGAATTTTGTATAAAAATAAATGTCATGTAAAAAATTTAATCATTGTTATTGCACTTTTTCAGTTTTAAATTAACAGATTTCTTTCTTGTCCCAACACCAATAAAAATTACTCTGAGTATTACCCTCCAATGTACAGATACTATAAATATTTCCATCCCTTTCACCAATATAATACAAGCAGAATACACAACCAGTTCCTTTTATAAAGTCTATCAACTGCTAGCTGCAAGAATGTAGAGTAAAGTATTTTAGGACAGATTGAGCAACACTCTCAGGTTTTGGCTTCTCAGCCACTCCAGCTATTTCCAGACCGAGGTTCTCAATCTTATGTGCAGTGGAGTTGCCAATAGCAAAGTGCGGTAGCTCAGACAGGTTATTACTGAATGTCTGCAGTTGCCGGTGAATGTATTCGCAACCTGAGGGGCTGAAGAATACCATGCAGCAAGGGTCAGGGCCAGAATCATTCAGCTCCATGAGGTCTCGTTTTAAATGTTCATTCTCCATGGTTTCATATATTGTCAATGTGTCCACAGAGAGCCCACTTTCCAGCAGTAGACTCGGGAGTGTTTCAGATATAAGATTACCACAGGGGAACAAAAATTTTGAAGACTTTGCATTTTCATTGACAATAATTTTAGCCAAGTTTTCAGCATTGCCAGATGTGGTACCTAGTGCTTCTAGACCCAGAAGAAGTTTAATTTTATGGCTGCTAACCTCTCCTACAGTGTACACCCTCTTTGTGTTCCATAAGATGAATTTGGTAGGATCCCAGCACTTAGATATAGCTATGATGGCTCTTGGGCTTGTTAAGATCAGTCCATCGTAATCTGTGTGTAGAAGCTTCGCTGTGAGCTCCTCTGTGTTAACGTTCACGAACTGTAATGGTTCGACGAATACTGTTTCATAATTAATATCACTGAATACTTTCTGATAATCCTCGGACTCGCTCTTGAACAACACCACTTTCTTCATGGTTGCGACGTTTGTACTAAATATACATTTATGTCTTTGTTTAATTTGTCGCCTCCACTTTGAACATGACCCTGAAAAGACAGGAAATGAAAGACTGAATTAAAAGCTTGATTTCTTCGTGTTTTATCAATTATCAATGAAAACTGTATCCTATCGATTAGCATAGCGAGGCTATAAGTTATCTATTGAAAATGTTATGGTTTAAATTAATAGCCTACCGTCAAATTAACTTCTAAGGGTAGGTAATCAATGTAGTAACAGTTTTATTTTATGTATTGATTAATTATCATTTAAATTAAAATTGAAATAGTGTTTGTTTACCCAACATGAGACTAATGACACTGACTGATGACAGTGACAGCTGACAGACAAGACAAGTCAATGGGGTACGTTTAAGGCCACATTCCGAATTGGATAATATAGCTCATAGTGCTCACATCAATAATTTGCGTACCGACTTAGATATCACGTTAATGACAGCTGAGAACTTTCAACAATTCTGAACGCTCGTGAAAGCGCTCACAGTATTCAAAACAGAACATTTGAGAATTTAAGTAAAATTTGATTGATTATAATCTTTTATAAGTTGACTCGCAAAAATGAAAAGGCTTTTTTATTATTTTTCTCTCATAAAATCATAAAAAGTATCTTTGCCAAATGGAAAACCAAGAATCTTATTAGATTTTTGCCGAAACACAATAATTAACCATCACTTTTGACAGCGCTCACGGTGATATCAGTTTAGGGCATGGTCAGTGTGAGCGCAAGATGGCGCATGTCATGATGTCATCTATGACGTTTCACGGTTATAAACCAATTCGGTAATGGTTTAAGCACGCTCAAATCTATTACAGCGTCAATTCGGAATGCAGCCTAAGTAAGCCGACAATTTTTAGCTGGATGAAAATTATAATAGCGAGGTTCGCTGAACAGAGTCATAGTCTGTTAGCTGTCAAATTTAATTGACAGCTTGTAAATAACTATCAATTCGACTCAAAATTATATTGTAATTATTACACAGTAAAAATGGACCGGAACATGAAGAATCAATTTACCGATGCAAAGCTTCTAAAAGCTGTCAATCTGACAGCACGATAAAATTTAGCAATCTAAAAAGCTCGCTAAAATTTATCCTATCAGGCAAAAACTTATACCAGCGGACGCCCGTGAACGGGCAGATTAAATTTTAGTCCATTTAATTTTTCTCCTTTCGGTTTGCTTGAACGGGTTGTTTGACGTTTAGCATCGAATAATTAACCCAAAGTAGCGTAAAGACGTTGATTTTGCTTGCAATATATTCCGCCACAGTGCGCTCTGATTGGCCAAGTCAAGAACACACGATGCAGTGATTGGACCTTACTGTTCAAAATCAGTGACAAATCACTGACTAGTTTCGGAATCGGATAGATCCTCGATGTCTTCTTCTTATTTTTAAGTTTGGCAACCAAGCCCAAATAAGGGCTCATTTCTGCCAGTGTCAAGTTATATTATAGTTTCCATCACAATAAATCACTTCACATTATAGTCCTCAGTCAGTCACCGTCCATAAAAGTCATGTTTTAATACAATGGTCTGTTTAATTTTATTATACTGGATAATTGTCTTAAACGCACCCCAGCCCATGACCTGACTGACAGTGACATTACGTTGGTAATCTGGGCTGCCAGTAGAAAATTCTTAGTTACTAACTGTGTCGCCGCCCGGGGATTCTAAAATTATACAAAACCCTTTTTTTTGTATGAGAGCCTATTCATCTTTAAGTAACGTGATATTGGCGGAATTGTGTTAAATTGTTACAGTTAGTCTTCTTCTTCTTATTTTTAATTTTGGCAACCAAGCCCAAATTAGGGCTCATTTCTGCCAGTGTCGAGTTATATTATAGTTCCCAGTCACAATAAATCACTTCACATTATAGTCCTCAGTCAGTCACCGTCCATAAAAGTCATGTTTTACTACAATGGTGGTCATTGTACTAAAACTCTTCACGGACATTTTGAGACAACTTGAAAAGTCACGATACACATAATTCATTTCATTTCACTTCACTGGTGCACATAGATGATCTTTATTGGGTAAAATACCACCAAAAATACACAATAAAACTCAAAATACACAAATTTATGAAAATAAAAATGAAAACGCTACGTCACTCTGCAAGTTCCCGCCAAAAAGTCCTTACAGTTAGTCATTATCTGTCCAAAGAAGAAGAATATTGGCCCTTTTGGCGGGAACTTGCAAATTGACGATGCGTTTTCGTTTAATTTTCATGTTTACATGTTTTCGTGTAATTTGATTTTTATGAGCGTTTTTCAAAAAAAATGACCGTCGTAAATGTACGTTGTCCACTAACTTCAACAATAAATAACTCGCCAAATATAAACTTTATATTTGTTATTTAAGTAATATTTATTAGAATAACTAATTGTGATTATGTTTAAAGATTAAAAAATGCGCAATCTTGGCAAATATTTAAATAAAATAGAATTAAACTAGGATAAAACACCTGATTTTACCATGTCCACCCTATACCCGGCCAACTAAAACTAACGATTACTACCACAGAATTCCATTTAATGTGTAAATTTTGCCAATTATTGCAAAGATAAATACTTAAAGGTACAAGTAAACATATAATTTAACACTTCATAGAAGAAAATAAACGAAATAAATCAATTTAATTCTTGTCCTCTAAAATCACGGGTGGCGGAAATTCCGGCTAAGTAACGTGGATTACTGGTACTTGTGAAATAAAAACATACCATATTACTATATTTTTAGACTTCTTGCAACATTCTTAATGTAAACGTCAAAGAATATTCGAGAAATCTATTCATTTCTAGACGCTGTTCGTTACTTTATGTTCTCGAGGTGAGGTGTATAAAAAATAATTCCACCTAAGCAACACGTATTTTCGCGGGTCTGAATGGTTTTATTATCATTATATGCTTCTATATTTGTTTTATAATAATCAAATATTGATTAATTGTACAGTATAAGTTATTATTGAATGTATAAGTAATAAAAATGTTGGTTTGATTAGCCCTTGCCAGTAATTCGTAACGACCATTATGTAACGTTATGTATATACGGATCGTAAATTGTTACGCAATGGAATTATAAGGCTGTGTGTAGCTTTGAATTTGACTAGTTAGTGCCTGCATGTATGCTTGCATTATTTTTAAACAATCACGGCGTCGAATACATTGTTGTGTAAAAAAAAAATTTGGTAAGTTAGTATGTCTTTATGCTTGATCTTTGGTGCCTAATAAAAAACTGGATATATAAAATATTTTCAAAATCCCGTACTAATAAAAAATAATTGATTTTGAAATGCCTATCTTATTGTCTTGATTAGTATGACACGTATAGAAATTAAATGTTATTTCAAATGATTTTCAGAATTATTATAATTTAGAATGTTATTATTTAATGCCGGCCGGGGTTTTAAAAGTACATATTACTCATTTCGAGATTTATTCATTAGGGCCCAAGGATCTATTCCAACTTCTCTAAAAAGTTGCGTATCCTGTATTTTTTTTTTGCTTCAAACTGCTTTTTAACTTGTTTTTTGCTTACGGTCATGTTTTTTTTTCAATTTATCGGATACCCTACGTCGTAAGGTGAGTGGGTAAAAAGTTTTAGAGAAAACCTAAAAAAACTAGAAAAATATGCCACTTACAGCAAACAGCAGTTAGAAAGAGCTAAAATGCGTGAAAAAGATCAATGAAGACTAGTAGGTTCTATTATTATAATGTAAAGACTATTAAGTAGAAGATTAGACTTAATAAAGACTATTAAAACTTAGTAGTTAGATTTGACATTTAATTTTGTCATATTAAACGCGCCCTAAGGAGTTCCTATACGTAACGCTTAGTTCCATTAACGTAATTGTCTCACGGTAAACAGATTACTTTTTTTAGATTATCTTAAAAAATACAGTAACCTAATACGTTTTAAGCAGTCTATTTAATTTTATATTTGTAACTTTATATTTCTTCAATAGATTAGATTATCAAATGTCGAACAGATATTGCGCAAAAAGATATTTTCCGGGGTCACAATTTTCCAAAAGTTATGTAATGGAGCTTTCTAGGGAAAAAACTCGCAAACGGCTAGGAAAATTCCATTTTATGTTTTATTTTTAAGTAGAATGATGTTATATTGAATAAAGGCAATTAAAGAAATGCGAAAAATAATATTTTTATTTAACCAAAATTAAGAACGAAAATGTTACTAAATGGATTTAAATTTCCAGCTCACTTACACAAAAAACCATTTTTTATTGATTTAATTCTTATCCCCCTACATATATTATATAAAATAAGATAATTTATTAAACATACTACCCGATTCCGATTGTTTGAATGCAAATTGTTTATTATAAAAATAAGGTATTCCGCCTGCGTAACGGTCATTTTATTTGAAAACCGCTCTTATTTATATTATCGGTGACAAATGTCAAAAATATCCATGCTTGGGATTTCGTTATATTCGATAAGATTTGCCAAATTTATTGAGACGTCGATAATGTGTGTTCCATCCATGATACCGATCTCGTTTAAGAATTTAAAAATGTAATTTATCGTATGTATGTATTTTATGGACCTCCAAATTTTTGCTTCATTTATTGTTTTAAAAAAATTATTTGTATACATGACTGTATGTATCCTAAATAAATAAATTTGTCGAAATAAATCAGTAAATGTGTATATCGATGCATTCATGTTCGGGGGCTGGGGGGTTGCTCACACCATAAAAATGCGACTTCCCATGCTTCTTCTATCTAAGAAGAAGAAAATATTGCCATTATTGCGTCAAATCAATATACAGTTTTAAAGAATTATTATTAAACATCTGATTCTTGCTTATTACTGTGATATCAAGACGTTCGCTAAGCAAGTAATAAGTAAGAATCAATACGTAGGTAGGTGATACACTTTCGTTATTTACTGATTCTCAGCTGACGCCTTTAGTCAGCTGAGAATCAGCGCTGCTGACAGTAGTCAGTAGCACCATGCTGAGCTGAGTCCTTTTTGACGGCGGCACAGACTTACTTGTTGTTTTAAATATTGTTGTATGTATATTCTTTAATGTGTTCCGTCACATAAATGTATTTTCTTTCTTTCTTTCTCTTTTGATTCTGATTCTGATTATATATAGTAGATTTGCCTTTTGTAGGTGCCTACCTGTTAGTAGTTAGTTTGTAGTAATGAGGTTACTGTTTTTCATTGTATGGAGGAGGATAATTAACAATCAAACTATACCTACTACAGATTTTGTAACAAATTATAGTTTGGCAGCCCTTTTATAAATTCCGATAAGGTTGCGTTTTGTTTATATTTTTTGTGACACCGAAGAACTTCAATGTAATGTCTCCAAGAAATTCGCTTTGAAATAATTATGAATAACATAATCCAGATGTTTGCAATATGTACACGAGTTTGTATTTAAGAAGGTAGTTTAATACATAAGAACTCATAAGATGGCCCTAAACGGTTGCGCGAGTAACTTAGTGTTGGCGGTATTAGTGTTCACATTGCTACCGGCGCAATATTTTTTGCCAAAGTTATTGTTTAGCCACGATGACCCATCACTAATGGCTATGGAGCCCGCGTCTTCTCCTCCAGGCGTTCCTACATCATTCGATATCACATCAGAAAACGTTCCTACTATAGATGTCGGCCTTACGGTGACGTTGCTAGTACTCGGTGTATTGATTTACATTTGCGAATGGATACAAAGAAAGATAAATGAAAGGAGAATTCTTAAGGTGAACATTTTTAACTACTTTTACTATTTGAAAGGTTTTTTAAACATGTATTTATTTCATATATTTAGCAGTGTAATCCTTTGATTGTAAACAGTTAAGGCACTTGTTGTCAGCAAGCCTCAGTCAACTGACGGCGTGGGACGCGCGACAGGAGCAGCTGGAGTCCAGGCTGCAAATGATCGAGAACGCGACCGCAGAGTACAACCTCCTCCTGTACTTACTTCTGCATAAAAACCGGGGCCTCAATAGTAGTATACAATCCACCGAAATCTTTGAAAGGGAACTTATTCGCTCATTAGAGCACACCTATTAAAATGATAGGTAACAGCTTTTTTTTTAATTCCCTGTAGAGTGTGAATTATTATGAACCTGTCTGCAGATAATTCAATCTTTAATAAGTAGGTACAGGTAGAGGCACGAGTCGTGACTCGTGAGCACAGATTGACAGCTGCGCAGTAGTTAATTTTTCGGTCTGTTTGGCGGAATGAAGAAGGGGAGAGCGCCGAACTGCACACGATTGGTTGGTCAGTCGATGCACGTCGTCTATTGGATACTTGCGTGTCATTTTGGCTACTGTGATTTTGCCAAAAGTGCACATGCGCGAGCTTGCCCCCACTAGTGCCTATCTGTGCTCACGACTCGTGCCTCATACTATACCTATACCTATATAAATATGACAAGACTTTCTATATCAGATTCGTTATGTATGACGGACCTAATCACGTATATTTACGATTTGTTGTTTATAATTAGAGGTGTTATAACCATTTCTTATAATTAATTATAGTGTTGAGTGGTTAACATCGTTGTTATATTTACCTTTGTCGTCCGTGGAGAGTGACAGCAGTTGATTCCAGCGAAACTGTTTGCCAAATTTTTATGTGCCTAGCGTGTAGTGATATTTACTACCCATAGAGATCGAATGGTACGATGATGAATATTCTGTTCTACCGTGTAATTGGTGCCATTTCCAGTGGAGTAGCTATCGGAGGGCTAGGCGGTGCAGTGCAGCGGGGCCCTCAAGTTCAGGGGGCCCTCGGACCAGACCAGCAAACCTCAATCAAACTGAACTGAAGAATATAAATATAATCTATGGAGTTCCATTGCTTACCCTCCTTCTCCATCATCAGACCCTGAAAACCATTTATGGTCAAAGTTTATCTTAAGATAATTCCAAGAAGCCCAAAAATTGGCTAGGAAACGTTGCTCCGTTATGAAGTTCCAGTGTCTACCCTCCTACTCCATCATCAGACCCCGAAAACTATAGGTCTATGGTCAAAATGCATCTCATGACGATTCCAACTAGTCCAAACACGGCTAACTTACTGTTATATATTGGCAATGCATCACCTTTTGCATACTACGGTCCTTTTCTGTGTGTTATTCTGTTAAGGAGTTCCAGTGCCTACCTTCCAGATCCATCATCAGATCAGCTCGATGGTACCAAATTATTGTATTGGTTACATTGGTCAAAATAACTATTTTTTTTAATAAAATGGGCTTGTTGGCCACTGACCCGCCCATAAGGGACTAAGGGACGAAGACAAAGCCTAAGATGGAACACGCTTATCCAGATTTTTTTTACATTGTACGAGTCAGGAAACACATCCTGGAAGCAAGTTCCACTCCCTTGCTGTCCGCATTATAAATGAAGGAGGATACAAAACGCTGTCCGTATTTTCAATATGTCAACAACATACGGGTGAAACTTTTCCAGGAAAACTTCGAAAGTATCATCCAAAAAATTTATTAAATCTCAATTGCATAAAAATGGTGACTGTGGTTTATCCGTAGGATATAGACATGCTATCGCGGACTTTTTTGTAGATATTTTTAAGAGCAGTCAGCTCACCATACTTTTCATACAAAAGCTCTGTACTTATGATGGCGTTTTTAAACACTTTTCGTTAGATGTTTTAAACAAATTGGTATCTTGTGAACTATATCTAGCAGTATAACTAAGCGAAAATAAAAAAAAGTGTGAAACAAATTCAGTAAAAGCCTCCAAAAAACAGCGGTTTTGCACAAATTTTACCTGAACTTTGGCCATATCTAATGTAACCAATAAATTGTAAAAGTAAAGAAAACAGCTCTAAACAATGCTTGCAAATGTATTGGAGATTCTAAATAACTAACTTTTTTTCACAAACTTGTAAGATTACATCACAGGAAGTATGGGCCTGGAACAAATTTTATGATATGCGAAATCATGAATGACGACCTAGCGAAGCGGCCGCGAGTGATCAGCGGAATTTACCAACTGATGACCGATGGCTCTGATGGTGTCTCTCTTTTTTCGCAGTCAAACATTACGTTGGATGAAAGTACAAGCTTTTAGGCTACGCTTGCGTTGAAGTTGCGTTGGCCATGAAGGGCCCCCTTAAGATAGGTAAACAATTCCATATTAGGTACATCAGTTTTTTGTATCAAAGACAGTGTCAGAAACTCTTTCTCTCGGACAGCAGGACGCGGTCCTAATGCCATTGTCTATTTGCCAAACATGATCAAATCAACTGACAACAATAGACAGAGGGACTACTATGGAACTTACCGGAATATAAAGTGGCTCATTACCTAACGTGCACCATACGTGGAAATATTCGGACAATGTTGGGCCAAATAACCAACCTTTGGGCTGATAATTATCTTACGCTATCAAGGTAGCGGAGGTGTTCATTTTTATTTGTGTTTGTTCAACTAAAGGGAAATTTTTCGTCGTGGTAGATAGTGGAAATGCCGTGGTGAAGGATGTGGGTTCGAATCCTGAAATGAGAATTCGTTTTCGGGGAAAGAAAACATCGTGTAGAAACTATACAACGGTGATTTTTTAAATGATTACCTACTCTTCTAGTTCATACCTATCAAAGTTTCAATAATACACGTGATAAACATTGTACAATAAAATGAAAGCAATCCAAATATTATATAAAGACTTTTCAAAATACAAGTTAGGTATACTTAGATAACAAATCACGAACGAAATCCAATAAAATAATATTGGTAATGTTACCGTAGAAAATAGAATCACTATAATTTTACGAGTAGTCGTAACATAACCAAGTTCGGAATAATTTTACCAAACGCGAGGATCTTTTTAAACAGATGCTTAGCAAATGTTCACGTAGCAGTCCGTACGTTACATTATTTATTCCATTTTTACATATATTTGATATTAATGAGTACATTAATCCCTGTCTGAGGTTTTTGGGTGTTGGGACACGAATAATTTAAGAGCTCTTATAGAATTATTCTGTAATCTGTGTCTTATAGATACAATATTTACATCATATGGTAAAAGTTTCATTAGTATTATAGCAATTATTTAATACAGGATTTGGTAATACACGTTTAATAATGGTAGCTCTATCATAAGATTTACATGAGTTGTATGTGTTTTGTGAAAACACAAAGCAAAACGTTTTATTTATGAAAATAGTAATTTTTGAAACAACCATTATCTCATAAGGTATAGATTTGCATGTATATGTGTATGTGGTATAGATTTGATTTGTTGTATGTATTTTGTGAAAACACTGAGCAAAACGTTTTTTATGAAAATAGTAATTTTTGAAACAACCATTATCTTCATAATTATAAGGTAATAGTACTTTATGATACATGTGTGGAAAGTTGGTTATTTACACCCGAGGCGCTATTAAGCGCGTGAGCTGAGAGTGTAATAATCAATGCACACGCGTGTCACTTGCGAGGAAAACAACAGACTTGAATTTTTTTAAGTCGATTTTTTTGGTAATAATCAACCACATAATGAGAACATTAGCAAATATGGCGCGCAAGTTTTATTTTTACAGCAATGATCTGTCGAACTATTTTACCCATTTAAATTAAGAATGCTTGGTCTACACACATCACTTACAGTGAGGTACAAACTTATCATAATCAGGATTATACCTATCATAAAAGCGTGCAGTAATGTAAAGTAAAAATCACTAGTGCGTAATAAGCTGCATTATTAGATACTAAAAACGGTGAAATAAATTTCACTTTACGAGCGAGTGTGTTGAAAAATAATGTAATTTTATGAAAAGAATTTTCACCATAAATTCATGTTGGGGTGTGCCGGGTCTCTGATATATTGAACATAACGTTATATATTTGAGGAAAAATACTCACTTAAATCAAAATCATTATTTATCAATACATTATTGTCGACGAAACGACAGCTAATTAAAACTGCGAGTGATTAATTTACCAGCATTATGACGCATGCGTGACTCTTTCGCATTTGGTTTGTGCAATTAATAAACATTGCATATCACACAAGTGTCGAAGCTGTGGGTAATGATAAGTGAACACTTGGCCGACTTGGAGCTTCATAGGACTTGCAAATCACCAGCTATTAGTGCCAAAGATACCCATATGAATAAATTAATGTTACCCACGAATATCCATAGTTACCTACAGATACATATGTCTGTACAGTGGCTAGTTTGATAGTGTTTTATTCATCTATGCCCCAGCTTTTGTATCTATGCTGCTCTTTTCAGCTTAATCTCTTCTAGTTTGTTGAATCCTGTGCATATTTTATTGTGATCCCGCTGGCTCCAATATCAATCTTAACGAGTCGAGCATTTACTCATAAAGCGCTATTTAACTAATATAATGTTTTAAAGGGTCACGTAAATAATGTCACATTATTTGACAATGACAATAGAATGACTATTTACGTGACCCTTTATACAGTATATTAGTTTAATAACGATTTATGAGTAAGAGGGTTAGTTTAGTATTTAGGTAGATAAGCAAGCAGACATAAGTAGCAAACTAAAATATTGCCTGATATAAGTAATAAGCAAACCAAAACAGACATAGTTACTTGTTTACAGCTTCGAGGAACGAAAAGATAAACTTTTTAACAACCCTTGCGTCTCGGTACATGTGACACGAGTACAATCGTCTTTTGTGAACAACGAAATCCTGAAACAAATTTCATAAACGAAGTTTCGTGTTATTATGTACAGGATGAACAAACTCGCGAGGGTAGGATGACTCCATCCCGGCGCGCGTCACGACCTGGCCCTTTGCATTATAGCTTATGTGACATCCGCGGGATATAAATACCTATTCTAGCTAGATTCAAAATCATTTATTTCAAATAGAACTTCGCAGGTACTTATGAAAAATTTCAAATTCAAAATGTATTTAGTCAATTTAGGGCCTGATAAGGCACTTATGAACGTTAACAAAATGACTACATCCTGTGACTAGTCCTAATAATGAATATACTATACTATAATCTGACTCTAATACCGTTTCGGAAGGTTGCATTTGCTGAGAAGAGCAATAAACTCAACAATTACTCTTTTTAAAACAAGCTTAAAGAGTGACTGTTCTTTATTTTTTGAGTTATTGCAAATCGGAAAACTATTTTTATTAGCTTATTCGATCCTGTTTCCGACAAGGATCAAAAGGCTCTATGAGACCCAGTTAGGTTAGTTAGGGCACTGGAAATGTCAGAAATTGAAAAAAAAACGTTTCGCATACATTTTGTTGGTTTTTTTTTTTTTTTTTTTTTTTTTTTTATACCACTTAGGTGGCAAACAAGCATACGGCCCGCCTGATGGTAAGCGGTTACCGTAGCCTATGGACGCTTGCAACACCAGGGGTATCACGCGCGCGTTGCCGACCCTGCAGAAATCTCTTCACACCCCTTTTGAAGAACCCCATGCTGTACTCCATTGGGAAAACCACGGCGGGGAGCTCATTCCACAGTCTGAGCGTCCGCGGAAGGAAGCTCCTTTGAGCCCGCACAGTACGAAACAATTCAGGTTTCAATATGTGAGGATGGACTCCCCGTCGATGGCGAGAGTTGCGATGGTAGAAAGTAGCCGTGGGCATCATCTTAAACAATTCTTCAGAACACCGTCCGTTGTACAAGCGGTAGAACACACATAAGGAGGCAAAGTCTCTCCTCAGACTGAGGGGCTCTAAACCGCTTGTGAGCTCGGGATCGTCGACAATTCTGATGGCACGTCGTTGAACCGAGTCTAAAGGATCAAGCTGGTATCCAGGTGCCCCCGCCCATAGATGACAGCAGTACTCCATATGAGGCCGGACTTGCGACTTACAATTACAGCACAGTAATGCAAACTGCCCGATTGCACGTTACGAATATTAAATTCATCCTATTACTTTATACTACGGAGTGGATACGTCAATATATGAATGAAACCACGTAAAGTACTCATAAATACGATCAAGTTTTACTATGGGATCAACTTTGAAATCTCAAAAAAAATGCTTTTCATACAAAAGGTACACGGTACAAGTACAAGGTAAGGTCTCCTCGGCAAAAATGTATAAAAAGTTGTAATTTTTATTTGCATTTTTTTTTTTTATTTAAAACTGTGGCTGATAGAGTTATTTTCACAGACATAAATCTAAATAGATACCGCAAGTCCCTCCATCCGTATGAAAACCAACCGTGTAATTTTTTTGTATCTACCATAATGTCACAAGCACAGGTCACAAGATTGATTTAGTTACGATGGCATTAGATTTTTAACGTGTAAATGAAGCTATAATATTTATCAGCTGAACATATCCCTCGCTACACATCTCTGGTGGACATGCAGCCTTATGCGAGAGCCCTGTCCGCGCGAAACAGTTTCAAAAGATGAACATTGTGCCCCATTTTTTGCACAGATTTTGACACGCGAAGTACATACACTCGCGGCATCTATTAAGATGTATATCTCTGGTTATTTCATACTTTTTAGTGAAGTATTTTTTTATCCTAATAGGGTCATCGACTCTTATTTATAATATCAAAGGTAAGTGCAAAGATATGTGCAGCATCAATTTTATAGATTCATACGAGGGGTGGGGAACAGACCCTTAATTAATAAAGTAAAGATCAGTAAACCTCCGTCCCGCCCCTGTCCCCTGCCCCGCCCGCGGGAGTGCGGTGTTATTTCATAATTAACGAGGCGGGAGCGCGCCCCTGCTATTAACTAGTAGTAGACTAATAAAAAAACTATTTGTGACTATTAGTATAAATTAAGTATTTTTTCTATAATTATAAATAATAATAAATAAATAAATGTCCTGGGAAATTCCTTACACACGGCCATCTGATCCCAAACTAAGCAGAGCTTGTACTATGGAAACCAGATAACTGATATAATATATATACTACTTTTTTTTTTATACATTCTTTATATTCATAATTACACTCAGACTCAGGATATACAGACATGTTCATGCACACAAATGCATGTCCTGTGTGGGAATCGAACCCACGACCTGCGGCGCAATAGGTGGAATCTTAACCAACCGCGCCAGCTGACCCGCTAAATGCTTTAAAATATACTCATTTTTTATGAAAACTGCCCCTAAATTGTATGATGGTTCAAGATCTGCGTTTAACCCGATGGTAATATGTTTTTGAGAATTCCCTTAAAATGATATACACCTCTAAACGATTAAATAAACGTTCTGGATTAAATATCAAGTATCATCCATGTCACCAAAAAAGCATTGTTGGAATAAAGTAAATAATCATCTTGGAACCCGTACTTGGAACCAATTATCATACAAAAACATCAATTCCACAAATAAATAAACACCATTGTTGCGGAATATTACACGAGAACTCAATATCGCGGAGCTTCTTTTATTTTTCTTCCATTATCGTGGAATATGCAAACAATTTTCAAACATAAACGTATCTTTTCGCTAATGTGAGAACGCACTTACAGAAAACACTTCAGTAGTGAAAATAACAGAAATCAATTATAGGATAATTATTGTTCGTAAATTCCTCTAAAGTACCTAATCGAGAATTAAAAGAGTCTAATGGTGCGTCTATGCTACGCGAATCGAGCACGAGCCGAACCACGAACGAACCTACAACGAGTACGATTTGAATCCCTTTGTTCGTGAAAAAACTGACAATCGCGCTCGTTCGAGGCTCGCAAGCCCGTCCACGCTACGCGAATCGTGCTCGCAGTCTGCTCGTACGTGGCTCGGCTCGTGCTCGGTTCGCCAAGCATGGACGCACCATAATGATTTAATTTGCCAGTTTCAGTACATATACTAGCAATTGTATATATACAAAAAAAATGCAAATTTAAATAGCTTTGCATTGAAGCAAATTGCTATTAGTTTTCGCCCAAAAGATTTTCTGCAAACATGCTATGATCAAATAGCTTCTGTCGGCTGAAGTCTTCCTTGAACAAAATGCTCTATATTCCTCAGACGTAAATTTCATTTATCAAGACAGACGTGCTACGGAATGCAGAGATAACCAAAAATCCTCTGCGGTGCTAGCATGAACCGCGTTTCCACTTGGGAAAACTGTAACTGATTGAGATTATTCGAGCATTCGTATTTATTTAGTCGAAGTAGATTCTAGTGAATGGTTTTATAGATTCCCTTTAGCAACGCGTAAGTTAGTGCAGATTAAGCGCGTGGCCTACTTACGGTGCTTATGAAAACGTTCCGCAGCCTCGTTTGAGGCTTAATTTATCACGAAGCGAGATAACTATAGAACAGTAACTTTAGACTCCTAAATTGGATCCTTTTGGTGTATTTTAACGTCAACTCACGCTGCTAATTAGTCAAAGGATACAATCGAAACGTGTTTCTTGTAGAACATTGTTACTACGCTCGCTAAATTGTTATACAAGCTTAATTTTCCGCTCTCGTTGTCTAATGGTTACTTTAATTTGTTGATATATTGTGAGCAATTGTTATGGTATCATTGTCCTTCCACTTTGAACTAACATTAATAGTATTCCAGGCTTAAAGTGAACTGATATTATGGGAGAAATAGCGCAACTTTTTGAATAATTGTGAATTGCGTTTGCATATTATTAAATAGGTACAGACTGTTGCTATCAAACTTGATATACTTTTGTAGAAAATTTGCCTACATTGATCTGCCGGTTGGCGAAGCACAAGTACAATTAAAGTACGTAAGTAAGAGTACAAATTTTGCTTATTTTGAAATTACATGTTTGAAGAATATTCTGAAATCGTCGGCTCACTCTAAAATCTTTCACCTCCAACTCTGATCCCATTTAGGGCTCGTAATAATAATTTCCGTCGTTTGTAATAAGCCTAATGACGCTTATCAAATCGTTACTTAGAGTTGAGCCGAGTAAATGGCATTATTAAAAGGTGCCAGAAGAATCAGCGTTCCTTCTGTGGTATAATGCCCGGTATAAATTAGACGGAGGGGGGAAGGAGTATGATTTAGTGATCTCCGCTCGGAATGACGATGTTATCATTAGGACAATTGAAAAAACGTCCGGATATCGACTTACCTTTGTTGGAGCGTAACTGATATCCGACGATAGTCGCACGATTGTTGATTTAGTCCACTCTGTGTTTGATGTCCTCGAATTTGTTAGCTTCATGTTTTTTGGTTTCTTTTGTAAGTTTCAGAAAAGAAACATCTTTATATTGTCAGGTTTATGGATGTATACTATGTAGCAGAGGGAACACTTTCAGTTAAAAACCTTATACTAAATTGGTAATATTTTTTTAGTTTGTTTTTAACCGACTTCAAAAAAAGGAGGAGGTTCTCAATTCGGTTGGATGTTTTTTTTACTACTACTAGTCCACTCTGTGTTTGATGTCCTCGAATTTGTTAGCTTCATGTTTTTTGGTTTCTTTTGTAAGTTTCAGAAAAGAAACATCTTTATATTGTCAGGTTTATGGATGTATACTATGTAGCCGAGGGAACACTTTCAGTTAAAAACCTTATACTAAATTGGTAATATTTTTTTAGTTTGTTTTATTAGAAGCATATGATGACTTTCGACGTATTGAGTCTTCAAATATGAAATCTAGAATACTAAAATCTTGTGCAATGCTTACTTATATAACTATGCGTATCTGTTTATTAGTTATAGCTCAAACAGATTGACGGCTACTCGTTATAAATGTACAGAGGATTATTCTCTGTCTCGGGCTACGAGAGATACTATCTCTTAGGTGCCTCATGTCCTCGTATAATACAATGGTTGACGTAAGTTATTGGCTCCCAAACTTTTCACACACCTGCCCCTTTTAAGAATATTAGAATTAAATTACTGCGTCTTTGAGAAAAGTTTACACAAAACAGCACTGGCCAGTAAGTGTACAGGTCGGTTAACTAAAGCTGGCACGTTTCAACACATTTACACCGTCTCTCTCGCGCAAAGTCAAGCTTATGAGTATGAAGGAGACAGTTATTGTTTTGCTTTTGCTACTGCTCATAAATATAGAGTGGTCTATTTTTGCATTCGTCCATTAGACTTGACTGATTGCAAATTTATGAGTACTGTGAACGTGCCAGCTTTCGTTAACCGACCTGTACTCATATGACTCCTTATTACTGTTATACATATATAACTCTTTGTGATTTGTATTTTGTCTCGTTAACGTTTGGTCACAATATGGTATTATACGTGCCGTTACAATAAAAGTAGCATTCTGAGCAGTCTCAGGAGGTCAAACCCTTTTTCTTTGAGAACCTCTACCCTTGACTGTAGTGTTCCCACAGACCGACGGTATTTTATGTGTTACCCGGCGCGCGTCGCCACTCAGATAAATTATTCCGCCCTCGCAGGACCTAAATGATGGAATTATCCAAAACCGACGCGGCTGTTGATTTGTGGCCTCAAATTAGAAGGGATGGAAGGTTTTTACGACTCGACTAAGGAGGCTGTTAGCTTTTGGCCGTGATCCTGTTTGCAAAGCACCCACTAACCAAGTAATTTTATGACTCCAAAAGATCATTTCAATTTTTTTTTTAACCCTGTAGTTGTTGTAGTTAACCCACAAAGTGTATGTGTTGTCCATTTGTATCCCAATTGACTCACAGTTGTGAAGAGGACGAGGATCGGGATATAAAAATCAATTCTTGATACTAATGATGAGTGGTTTTATTCAGAAATAACTTATTTCATCATCGTCATATCGGCCCATGGATGTCCACTGCTGAACATAGGCCTCCCCCTTTGAGTTCAACTTCGAACGGTTCTGGGCCGCTTGCATCCAGCGGCGCCCAGCGACTCTGACCAGGTCGTCGTTCCACCGCAGTGGGAGGTCGCCCCGCTCGGCGCTTTCCACTTGAACGTGGTCGCCACTCGAGAACCTTTCTTCCCCACCAGTTATCGGCTCTTCGAGCGATGTGGCCTACCCATTGCCACTTCAGCTTACTAACTCTAATATAATATAAAAAATAACATATTTAACATAATGTAATATTTTTAATTTATTATGTAAATGTTAAATAACTCGTAAAGCTAAATTTATGAAGTGGTTTACAGAATACAAAAATATAATTTGTCTTCGAATACAATATTAAAATATACCTACTGTACTTAAAAATAAAACAAGTCAGCTCTTTAGATAAGAAAATGTTTTTGATAGTAGTTAACTTTAATATCTTAGTAAGCCTTTAAAAATATAATTCTGAGAAAATAGACTTCGATAATAGAGATGCACTGAAGTTTGTACAAGATGGGGAGAAGTGCAAATTAGCTAAAAAGCTGACCCACGCTGGCATAATGCCGAGCGGACCATCTTAGCTCATACAAATAGTTCGCACTAAAGTAGCTCCACTCACATTTTACGATAGAGTCGATTTTAGATTGCATACCAAAATTTTATTATATAAGTTTCTTCAAAAAATAATATAAAACAAAAGACATAAAATTATAAAGCTTTTAACGATAAGTGGAATAAAAAAAACCTCATCATCATCAGCCTGGTTTTCCCAATGGAGTACAGCATGGGGTTCTTCAAAAAGGGCGTGAAGTGATTCTTCAGGGTCGGCAACACGCGAGTGATACCCCTGGTGTTGCAAGCGTCCATAGGCTACGGTAACTGCTTACCATCAGGCGGGCCGTATGCTTGTATGCCGCCTTAGTGGTATAAAAAAAAAGCCAAATAAATCTTTTTGGATGGCTCCGTACATTACAACTCCTCTTGCAATGGAGTCCAACATGGCAGAAGTAGACAAACTGACCTATCTAGCTCACTCATGGAGAATAATATAATTCAGTAGGGAAACATATTGAGCAGCGAGGTCCGCGACGCAGTTGCAAATCGCAGTTCTTCGCGCCTAAAGTATTACCTCGAGAAGAGTGAAATGGCCCCCGAGACTTGCCATCTCTTTGAATACTAAAAATATCCAACGACACACAATTTCACAGCGTATCACATACCCCCAGAGCTCAAATTTAAATGCACCGAAAAAGGTCTTTGAAAGTAAGTATCATTTTTGCGAGTTATGCCGTGCATTATTGATATAGCGACATTTGCGTCTTTGTATTTTTTATGAAGTAAGTGTACCGGTTTTGTGCGGGATAAGGCGGGATCCGGCGCGGTTCCGGCGCGGCTCCGTACTCCTGAAGCTGTGATCCGCTTAGCGCGCCGCGCGCCGCATCCGCTGGGAGCGCTTATTTGTATGCTAATAATAATGGCATGTAATCCTCATAGGAAGAAAACGGGTGCGTCCTTACATTTAACCAGGAACCAAGGAATTTCATTAATTCGGCTTCCGGGGCCGAAGGATTCGTTTGTTTTTTTTTCATGGTGGTGTTAAAAGGCAATTTATTTTGTGTTTGTTAAACATTTGATCCAGCGAATACTTTTATAAGTTTAAAAATATCTTTGTAGATTGCCCTGGATTTATCGAGACCATATTCATATCGTACTAAGTTAAAATCATTGTATAAAATAATTCTGTGGAAGCAGAAAATGATTGAGCCATAAGAAAGGAACACGTAGCCGTGCTACGTCGTAGCTGCCGTAGAGTGCTACGATAGTAGCTGCGAGCGCTACGTGATAGAGTTTACACGTTCCTACAGATTTGAAATTGTATGTACAGAACGTATTAAATAAGGTATTCTACGTAAGCTGGTGGATTATGATTTGTATATTTTCCTTTATAAAGTACAATTTTACTAAAATATTTTTACAAATAATATAATGGGTATAGCACAATTTGTCCTAATTAAAATCATATTTAAAGCCCTCTGATAATAAATGGATGGTATTCGAACAAAAATTAATATGAATGTGATTGGTTGGTGAGTATTATTTGGTGGCATCCCGTCGTCTGTTTGTACCAGTGTATTAGATTATTTAGAGTACACGTGAGGCGCACAGCACTCCCCGTGCATCCCGCGGGAACCCGGCCCGTCCGACTAGATACCACTTGAGATATTAACGTTATGTACGTGCCGTCTACAAAACCAACTCTATTATTATTATATTAAAGTGTACATTTCTAAAATACGGTTGAAAATTCAATCTGTTCTTATTTACGTGTTTTGTTTTGGCTAACAATATAAATATAATTGAATTGTGTTTTAAAAATAATTACCGCTTTTGTATGTATGATTGCGAACAAATTCCTAACAACATACTATCCATGGCTACCCCACGCGAGGACAACTCGCTATAAACGGGATATTTTTTTAATTTGAACGCGACAACATTGCCCATTACTGAAGTTCTGGCGACAATGGGCGACCCGCCGCTCTGCCCGCACCACCCGCGCCTCCCGCACCTCCCGCACCGCCCGAACCTCCCGCATGCTGCAAACAATACCTCTACAAAAATATAAAAAACTGCACTCTGTACATTTTTGTTTCGCTTTGTCCCCGCGGCGTTAAATGAAAATGGAAATTATGACACTTTGTTGTAGCTGAGTTGTGTAACACAAACATAATAATTAATTTCGCGTTCATAACTCTAGAGAGCTACTTCTAATGGAGAGTTTTATTTGCGATTTGATTTAATTTACTGATACCATGCACACATTGAAGCCAGAATTGTTTCAAACTGTGCGGGCTAAAAGGATTTTCTTCTGCGGACGCTCGGACTGTGGTGTGGTTTTCCCAATGAAGTACAGCATGGGGTTCTTCAAAAAGGGTGTGAAGAGATTTCTTCAGGGTCGGCAGCGCGCGAGTGATACCCCTGGTGTTGCAAGCCCTCCATAGGCTACGGTAACTGCTTACCATCTTATTGTTTGTCATCGTAGAGGTATAAAAAAAAAAAGCATTTGTTAAAAATTGAAAGATGAGCTAAATATATGGCAAATACTTACTCTGTTATTCCTGACTAGCTTTTTGCCCGCGGCTTCGCTCGCGTAGACTATAAGATTTGTTCGCGTAATAAACGCTAAGATATTAATTTCGTGAAGATTCCTAATTGTTCTTGTGAACTCTGTGGCCAATGCGATGTTGGGAGCGCGGCGCGACACAGCTGGTGGAGGACCACGTGCTCCCATCCATCAATCATCAATCAGCCAGCACTTTGCTTTTTAAATGAGTAATTTTAATCTTTTATATAAAGCCGGCCAAGCTCAAGACTTAGTCTCACTCGCGCACCGAGGGCTCTGACCTTCCTTGGACGTATATTTATTGGATTGGGCCATCACTGTTGCTTAAAACCGGACCGCATAATTATGTTTGTTTGTGAAGGATTTTAGATGAAATTGAAGAAACTGTGCTAGTTAGAAACATTGTTTTATTTTTCCTATACTTTTTCCAGATTTTTCGCATTGCGAACCTCGGAGATTGGCATTATTCATCAACAGTCAAAAAGTCTTAAAAAATAATAGAAACATGTTTTAAAATGTACAAATAAAGATACTTTACCATGATACCTCACTTAAATTTGTAGCCCTGCTTTGAAATTTCAGGGCCCACTCTGTTCACCTTTACAACCATAAAAGTAAAAAAATATATATTTGCAATAAGGTTGGGTAAGCAATATTTAAAACTATTCCATATTTTTTAATCAACAGCATTACTGGTTGTTGAAATATACCTACCGCTGTAACAGTCGAACAGACAGACTAACTGGCACCATAAGGGTTCCATTATTAGCTTTTTAGTTCGGAACCCAAATAAAAACGAAATACCAGTCACTAATAACGATATCCATAGCACTATACTAAAAATTAGTGGCAAAGTAGATAGAGTAGGTATAGGCTACACGTTAAGAAAGGATTTCCCGAAACGTAACCACTTGAAAGAGAAATTGGACTCTGGCTACAAGCAGGTTCTCTCGTTATTAATTTGGAGCAGCCCGAGCAGGGAGGTTCCTCCCCATTACATCGCAGTTGTGTTCCTGCGGTGAGTAAGGTCGCCAGAGCTGGGTGTAGGGGACCAGTATGTAGTAGGCACCAAATAATACCTACCGCTGCCGGCACAGCGACTCCTCTCAACCTTCAAACACTTTTTCAAGAAGGGTGTAGAGAGAGATTCGGTAAAGCGTGAGTGATACCCCTGGTGTTGCAAGCGTCAATAGGCAACGTTAACTGCTTGCCATCAGACGTACAGCAAGTTTTTTATTTGTCCTGTCTTCGTCGTAAGTGTAACTATTTATATGCCCTATATATGCCTATGGCTACCAGTATGGTACTTTTGTCGATCAGGCTGGCCACCACATACTATGGTGCGTAAAAAGCATAGGCAGGATTCCGCTCCACTCCGACTTTAATGACATCATTCATAGGGCTCTTGCCAGAGCTCTCGTGTCAGCTATTCGTGTATCGAGTGGCTTGAAGCGTAACGATGATAAGAGGTCCATCTGACGCTAATGTCCTGGAGCTCATTGTATTTTTCGCGACATATCGAGGCATCTGATTGACGGTTCCTATAGCCAAAGGGCTGACGAATAATCCAGCTAGAAGATAGATAAGTATCACCATACAAAATGGCATCGCCCGCCGCCTGCAAAGTTTGGGCACACTACCAACTGGCAGCAAATTAGATCAGCTATATTCTCTTTGTGAACTGCTGGTCTCTATTTTTTTTATTTGTGTTCTGTTTGTTTTCTATTTCCCATTTAGTCTGTCAAGCAATTTCATCATATCTGAATTGTTCATGGTCGTTTTTGAGAAATCGATGAACATGAAAAAAGAACATACGCCCAACTTAGAGTTTCCTCCTTCTTTTTTGAGTCAGTTAAAAATAGGATGCCTTATATCACGGGAGAGTTCCCGCGAGGGTGGTACAGTGGGAATAGTTACTCGACCCAGAGCTATGCCATATGTAGGCAAAGAACTTTAAATGAGAACACATCGTGAAGTTTTGTAGGTTCGATTCTTACTTAGGTAAGCCTTTTTCATAAGTTCGTCGATGCAGCTCTACTTATTTGTAGCTTGTAGCTTTTTTTTATAGTGAACAAAACTAAATTGTCAAACGGAAGAGCGCTGATGGCTCACATCAACCAAAAAACTTATATCAAAATCATTGATCCTGTCATAAAATTGTGAGAACGAAACCATAGTGCGATTCAGGAAAAAGACAACGCCATCTAGTAGTTCTCTCCCTCTGTGTCTGTGCCGTGAGACAGCCTGTAAATAAATAAATTGAGATATCTTTTTTTCCCGTGAGCCGATTTTGATGAAACAAAGCCTAGTTGAAGCGCCAAGCAACGCTCAATCACCCTGTGGAAACCCCATGCAAATCCGTTCAGTGGATTCGAAGATTATCCTGTTCAAACAGACAAACAGACAGACAGAAAGACAGACAGACAGACAATTTTTTTTTAAATGGTATTTATGTATTGTGTTAGTCATTCTACATCACCCCCAATCATTTTTTGGTAAATATATTCAATGTACAGACACGACTTTTCTACAGTTTTATTATATGTATAGAAGATATGTATAGAAGATTTTCATTAGGCAAATTCATATGAAGAGATTAACATTATTCCCGCCTATTAAAGGTCCTCCCAAAAAAAACGAACGACTTCGAAATGAGATAATTGGTTAATCTCGCAAAACTCAAAAATCTACTCACAATCTCAACGACCCACATACATCGTGAGAACGAAACCATAGCCTGTTCCAAAATGGAACAACGCCATCTAGTATAGACCAACAACATTAAATAATTAAATAGAATTAACAAACATTGAGCAGTTGTTTACTACATCCCATGTTATTATATAGTTTTTCTCACAAAACTTGCTTTCCAGTTTCCAATTTATTAAACTTGGACAATACTCATAGTTTTTTCTTTTTACGAGCTATTTTTAGCTATCGAATTGAATGGGCGGTCTTTTAGAGGAATGAATGAGTTTCCAGTGGGCTCCGCAGCTGACTCGGATTTGTTCTGGAAATAGCTTCGATGTGCGATGTGGGGTTAAAGAAACTTTGTCGACAGCTACAGCCTGCAAGTAAGTGTGTATGTGTGTGAGTGTGAGTGTAAGTTACACGGGCGGCTGTAGGCGCGGCGCGGCGCGGGCGGGCAGGGAGACGCGCGCGGTTTTAAATTGCTCCGGGATAGGGATGTTCTAGGCATCTGTATATTTTTGGAACACATTACTATATTTCCAGATAATATAGAAATACTAGTTTGTGCAAAAATAAAGTAGTGCAAGAAGATGTAGCCTCATCATAAATGTGAATGTGAGTTTGCTTGTTTGTTTGTTGCGCTTTCACGCCTCAACTACTCAACGGATCATCATAAAATTTGGCATGCATATCATCTATAGTATGGAGAAGGACATAGGCTACTTTTTTTCCCGGGAACGCGGGTGAAACCGCGGGGGACAGCTAGTTAATGTTATAAATGCGAATGTTAGTTTGTTTGTTGGTTTGTTACGTTTTGAAGCCTCAATTACTTAACCAATCATGATAAAATTTGGCACGCAGATAGCCTATAATATGGAGAAGGATATAGGCTACATTTTAACCGGAAAACGCGGGGAAAACTAGTACTTACAAAATAATTTTACAATGAAGTTCTTTAATAGAATATACTTTCCTACCCCCAGCCACGTTTTCCTAGGAAAAGTTGCTTTTAGTCCTTGGAATTAATGCCGATCATATTTAATTTATCCTTTGATTTGGGATGTAAATGAAGGACTAACAAACAATACAACCTCAAAAACACAAACCGCAGCTCCATAGATCCGGGTTCATATTAAGTACACATAATTTAAACCCAGTTACGTAACAGTCTAGGCGAGAATTCCCCTCACTAGAGGGTTGGCCGGTACCCTCAGTAAACGGCAAATACATCAGCGCCTCGACGTACAAGTTCCCTCTGTCCTACAACTATTGTGAGAGAGAAATCACCTCCTTACCGTGTTTTTCCCCTCTTTTTCTACCGACTGCGGATTTATTGCGTGACAAACCTTGAGGAAGATGAATACTGGCCAAAGTTTTCTTCCAAGAAAGAAGTGATGTAAAACTATCTCTAGGGTGTATCTAGGGCAGTTTGACTTAAAGTAATTTAATTAGTGAAATAATAGAGCCGGTTGGTGGAGCAGTTATAATTAACATAATAGTTAACAAACGTCCGTAGCGAACGGTAATGCTGTCGAGCAAGACACAATAAATAAACGGCGAGGAAGTGCTCGAGACATAAATAAAGGCAGGTCTCCATTGTGGCGGCACTCAATTCAATAAATTGTGAAGGATTTGTGAGGGAGCGGGCGCGGGCGCGGGCTAAAAAAGAAAAGGCGACTTATATAAATAAGTCAATCGGATGGAAATTAAAAAGACAACCCATACTTCATCGAGTTAATTAAAGAAGCACGGAATTTATTCAAGAAAAAATAAATGTTCCCTGTAATTAAAATTCTGCGAAATATCAATGAGGCTTTTGTTCGGGTTACAATAAGTGGTGTTAATAAGAAATGCCGCTCTCAATTGCTAAACTGTGGAACTTAATCTATTCGCTGCAGGCGACGCGACACGACGCGACTTGGCTCTATTATGCATTTTGTTACTGACTTCCAAGATTTCTTTAACGTTTAAGTTTTGCTCATTCAATACGATATTAATTCAACAGCTAACTATAGAAATTTAGGCGTTACTTTGATCACTATTTCAATGACAATCCATTCTTCATAACTTGATATTTCACTTTGAAACCAGGTTAACAAATTACTTACAAAAAAGTTTACTTCAAAAATATGTTTATGAAATATATCGTGTTGTAAACTCTGTTAACTATTACATTAAATGCGAAAGTTTATGTGTATCCTGTGTGGTTGGTGTTTCTTAGAATCTATCTCTATGATCATACCGAAATAACTGTATGGATTTTGATAAAATTTGGTACGTTGGTAGATCATAATTAGGTATAAAGCATATGACTCTCCTCGATCCCTCGGGAATACAAGTAAAATCACGGCACAGAATCTAGTAGGAGTAGTTAGTAAACCTAACATGTCCAATAAAGCTTTTAGTACAATACTTCTCAAACAAACACCTAAAAAGCAGTAAATCTTTGCATCTGCCCTCGCAGCGCGCTCTCTCGAGGGGTAGTAGAAATTCCGTTCTATTTCACTGCAATTCATTCACAAACCCATTGACGGATTTATTTCCGCTTTTTATTCCACTTTGATCTACGGGAATTATCAATTTATCGAGAGATTGGTCATTCGATTCTCTTAAAACCTTATGAAGCTACACTCGACATGATAACACATTTTTATGTTAGGTAATACTAGTTTTCGCCCCGCGGTTCCACTCGCACTGCCGCAGGATCTTATGTTCTCCCGGAATAAAAAGTATTTTTTCCAGGTTATGATCTACCCGTGTGCCTGCTTTTCTCAAGATTGGTTATATCGTTGTTTTTCACCGAAGCACAAGCTCATTGTTGGATTCGAACCCGGGACCTTCGTCTCGGCGTAAGACGTCACTGTCCAGTCAATGTCCACTAATAAGTGAGCAATAAGAAAGGATTATACGAAATTCAACCCCTAGAAATAGAGGCTCGCAGGTTTCTGGGCTTTAGTTTGAAAGCTTTAGTTTAAATTAAAATAATTAAATACAGGTATCAAAGTCAGGATAAAAAGCTATAGGACTATCAACAGCTAAGAGTTAATTATTCATTTTCTAATTAAGGAATGAGTTTCATCAAAGTCGAGCTAATAATTAAAAGATATTGAATTTTCAAAGTTTTATTATTCAAACGATTTGGAACCTTCGCGTAATAGAAGCCGAAGTAACGTCGTCGGTTACACAATTAAATAATATAAACGTTATATTAGCTTCCTTGAGGACTCGCGTCCGAGAGTCCAAACTAATATCCTGGGGCATTCGTCACACACGAGGTGTGCGGTCTCAAAGGAGCTTCCTTCCGCGTACGCTCAGATTGTGGAATGAGCTCCCCGCCGTCGTTTTCCCAATGAAGTACGGCATGGGGTTCTTCAAAAAGGGTGTTTAGAGATTTCTGCAGGGTCGGCAACGCGCGAGTGACGCCCCTGGTGTTGCAAGCGTCCATAGGCTACGGTAACCGCTTACCATCAGGCGGGCCGTATGCTTGTTTGCTACCTAAGTAGTATATAAAAAAATAAAAACACAGTAGACCGTGTTTTTTTTTATTATTATATTATTTTTAAGAGGAAAGTCTGGAAGAAATTTGAAAAATAGGTTTTTTACATATCTATTGCTGTCGCGCTGTGCCCGAGGTATCCCGCCCGAGAGCGACAGAGACAATTACAACTTGGACCGATTATACCTATTTAAATTAGACGAAATCGCTATTTCGTATTCCCTGGTTTTCTCCTCCAAAACTGGATCGATTTAAAAAAATATTTAAGGATCATAATAAGAAGGGCTTTGGCTATGTCTGTTGGTTTTCCTTTGTTGTCTTATATTCGTCAAATTCGTTCGCTGGACGTCTGATAAGGGCGTTCAAAATAGTAAGTTTTTGTGATTTTAGAAGGCTCATAATTCTTATAATTATTAATTTATAGAATAAAACATAACCGAGGGAGATACAGTGGTACCTACAGATTGCATGGTAGAATAATCATTGCTCTAATGTCATTATCCAGAGAGGAAACTGAGGATTACGTTTGTATGGAACAAACGCCACCAGCATTTTCTCTTAATATTAATATGGAGACGATTAGCTTCAGGTAAAAAATCACGCTATAGTCAGTAACATAAGTCGGTGGTTGATGGCAAGAATTTGTTTTGTTTCCTTAAAAATCTTCATTAAAACATGATAAAATAGCAACACATAAATTCAATACAGTTACATAATATAATGTCAAAAGTACGATTAATTACGACGTAGAAAATGGGCATAAAATAAATATACCTTTTAAAAAGGCGTGTTATTTTTAATTATTTACTAAGCGCAAAAAAATCGCCCGTCTACTTGTAGAGAGCACTCTTTGAGCCCTTTGATCTTGTCCATGCCCCCTCCGCCATACCCCCTCGAGCTTAGTCCCGGAGTGGATTTAATGCTGTCAACTAGATTAGTGTCAGCACGACGAGCTAGTTTCGCTTTAACGCTAAGTTACTCCCGCCATGCTTGATAAACGATCAAATGTCTCAGCGCTTTCCGCTATTTTCGGATTATTAAAACGATTCACAGTATGAGAACTAATTTGAGATAAGCCGATGACAATCTAGTGTAACACGACGCCGAAAATCTCGTGTTTGAATCTCACAAGTTGAGCTTTTTATAAAGGAAAAGATCGTGAGGAAATCTTTTACATTATCTAGATACATATAGACAGGGTGCCGCCCTGTGGTACCGTCATTAAGATGCTTTGTCGCAAAGCATCTACTGTGTGTTCACAGAAGTTCTTGGCTTTGTGTGCCTCTAAGAATTATTCCAACACAAAAAATATTGTTAAACTTTAAAGCGACGTCCTTTAAAATTCTAGCTGCCTCTAAATATGATTCAGTCAGAACACATTACACTTTTGATATAAATAATTGAAATGTGAACAGAATCCACTTTGTAGTACAAGATAGAAGTCAAAGATGTGACTTTTGGCTGCAATCAATAAAGTTCAAGTAGTCAAACTTACGTAAAGAGGGATCTTGAAGCGTTTCTCAATCGGTTTGGATCCGCGTTTGTCGGTTATCGAGTGACCTTTCAAATGTTTAGAGAAGTCGGTCGGGTTCATGATCGGATTTACAGCTATCCTCCTTTAATTATGCTTCATTGAGTGTGCACCAACGGAACTGTTCCCGTTAATTTATATTGAGAGTTAAAGACGTTGGGAAAATTTTCACCCGAACGTTTCTGACGTACCGAACATACGGAAACTGCGTTTTGCATCCTCATTTATAATGCGGACTGCAAGCGAGTGGAACTTGCTTGCGGCGGCGTCTGTTTTTCCCAACTCTTACAAGGGAAGAGGTCTTCTGGGCAAGCGTGTTTCGTCATCGTTTCATTATGGACGGTTCAGTCAATTTAATATTAATTTGTTCTGTCAACACGTCTAACACAGAATCTTATGCCAGGGTTTCCTATTTATTTATTTCTTAAATATTCAATAATAATTTTTGAACATGTGTACCGCTTGATGAAAAAGAATCACAAAAGTCCCATAAGATTTGCCATCAGGCAACCGTCTCTTAATCATCGTTCTACTTTCCATGTCAAAAAGTTTTCTTATAACACCCGAGACAGGCGGTCGGGCACCGAAGTGATTCCAATTTTCATTTTTGTACGGAACACGAGAAATAAACAGCGCTGACAGCTGTGTTCTGTGCTATGTTGATTGGTAGAAGTTTGTGACGCGGGCGCGGCGGGCCGGCCGGTGGCGTTGTCGTGACGTCACGCCACGTACGCGTCACTGTCGACCCTCGTCGCGCACACGCGCACCTGTCCGACGGAATTCTCTGGTATAAGCTATTTTGTAAACTTGTTTATTTTAAAAATGAGCTAACTCTGCTCGGTTGCCATTTTGCTCAGCAAATGCAACCTTCCGAACCGGTATTAGAATATAAGAGTCAGACTTTTCATAAGTGCCTGCGAAGGTCTATTTGAATGATTGAAATGATTTTGAATTTGAATTTCTATCACCTGCGAATCGGATGTATCAGTTTGTATGAAATTGAGGGCGAATAGTGACCTATTCTCGACCAAAAAAAAATGTTTTCGGTTACCACTGTTTGGCCAACATCAGTACCTCTACCATGAGTTTTCTACACTAACGTAATCTACACACGCTAGCGACTACTGTGAATATTTTGTATAGCGAGCACCGCCTCTAGCGGACACTTTTGGAAGCTTTTCATACAAAATGTGTCACCGTAGTCGATAGCGACTGTAGATTACGTTAGTGTACAAAACTCATGGTAGAGGTACAGAATTCTTATCTTCACTTTTCAGACATCGTATACCTTTTGAATATAGCCTTGCTTTATCGTAACTCAAACCCAAAATTAATCAATGAAGAGGCTTTGATTAATAGAAGATCTTGTAAAATTTATTGAATTTACTACATTTCAATCGTAGCTACCTATCTTACAAACGAGTCTCATCTTGTATTTACTTATAATTATTTTGACTTCGCACAATTCAAAACACTTCAGTCTTTAAATGTCAAGAAATAGGGTACATCTTAATTTAATTATGTAGGTAGTAGGTCCCTACTATTCAATTAGTACTAATACTGTTCTCAATGTGACCTTTATTCGTCACTATTCATGTCTAAAAGTTGCTAATAGAGTTTGTAGGACTTTTACTCGAATAAAAAACTTGTAGCTTACAAAGTTTGTTCATTATCAGTTGCGAACAAACTGTACCTACACTATCTTCATATAGGTATATCTCGTTAGCTGATGTTTGTACCTACCGACCTACCGCTTACTTATATAATTCGTAGATTATCTAAGGCTTTATTTGCTTTATCGAATCCAGATGCCAGGAAAGTTAAAGCCAGATTACGTATTATCGACTGAAATATAATACCTTTGTATTCGTTAGTAGGTATCTACTACAGTAGGTTTGGCCAATCCGTATCTCAACATTTTGACAATTTACAATTATGTTGTATTTATTTTGTATATACTGGGTGATTTCGAGATGGCATATTTTCGAAACCTATGTTGGGTTAGTCATGCTGAACAACTTTTACTATGGGACCAACACATTCGTTATGAAAACCAAGCACCATGATATGTTATATTTATATTATAGAGACATCCGGAGACCAAAGGGCTGGCTCGTACCTCGGTCAGAGGATAAGCCTCGCTATCCAGCGAGGTAACGTAGCCAGTCTTTTGGGCACCCTACCCATAGACGGCGACCTAAATTCTGTGTTTTATTTATAATCTTTTATGTATATATATTTTTCTTTTTAATTTTTATTATCACTTGTTCCATTATTTTTTGTTAGTTAGTTAGTTTTAGTTTTATAGTATGTTATGTATATTAAAATGTAAAAAATAAAAATGATAAACTAATATCAGATAAATTTATATTATGGTAAAACATAAAATAAAGTCTTAACTTTGAAACAATTACTGCTTTTGCCATGTAGCTGCCTACAACTCCAAAATATTGTTACGAGCTGGGGTTCAGGATAAATAATGGTACACGAATTTACCAAAACACTGGTCACACTTTTATTAAAACTCTAATTAAAACACTCAGAAATTAAATAGTTCACTAGCACTTAACTGTATTTCACTTCGATGTTTACTCACTGATTCACTCAATCAAACTCAAACTCCTCTGTGCATTGTCCCGTATTTATACTTCATAAACGGCATCTGGAACATTCCACAATTTACCCGCGTATTCTACATGCCTACAGTGCTATCGGGAATATTCCAGAAGCCGGTAGCTATTCGGCGATAGATGGCGTTGCTTGATAGATGTTTACTCCTATACAATAACAGCGTTACTGATAGTACCGCTATTCAATAACAGATGGCGTTACTGGTAGCAATTTATTCCTGATGTCGCGATGTCGTAACACTACCCCCTCCTTAGACATGCTCGTCCCGAGCAATGTGAGTTCCATGGTATTGCGCCAAACGGTCTATATGGACAATCTTCGGTTTACCTCGAGCCCCCTTCTGGATACGGTAGGTGACATCATTGATTTTCGTAACAACACGATATGGTCCATCCCATTTTGCTTGCAGTTTCGGGGACTTTCCTTTCCTGCGCCCTGGGTTATGTAGCCATACTAGGGACCCCATCTCGAATACTCTATTGTTCGCTTTCCGATCGTAACGGGTCTTCATTCGTTCAGACATTTGTTGGCTATACTGCCTGACGTGCTCATATACGTCATTCATTTTGTTTCGTAAGTCGTTCGCATAATCTGTAACACTACGTGGATCGTCAGGCGGAATACCGGTGAGCAAATCTGCAGGCAATCGCAATTCTCTACCGAAGTTTGCAAAAGCAGGCGTCACCGTCGTACTTTCATGAGTTGCACTTCGATATGACAGGAGAAAGGGTTGTATGTGTTTGTCCCAATCCTTCTGCCGGCTGTCCACAACTTTTGCCAGATATCTCTCCAACGTTTGGTTGAACCGTTCAACCATTCCGTCCGATTGCGGGTGATAAGATGTGGTCCTGGTTTTGTGTATACCCATTACTCGACATGCCTCCTGAAATATTTGAGACTCGAAATTTCTTCCTTGATCGCTGTGAATTTCTAGTGGTACACCAAACCGACAGAAGACTTCATGGACTAATTTATCCGCCACAGTAGAAGCTTCCTGATTCGGTATCGCGAAGACCTCTGGCCACTTTGTGAAGTAGTCCATGACGACCAGGAAGTACTTGTTTCCACTATCACTTTCAGGAAACGGCCCCGCGACATCCAACGCTATCCGTTCCCAGGGAGCTCCAACATTGTACAGCTTCAGCGCACCTCTACTGCGTGTTTGTGGTCCTTTTACAGCTGCGCAACTGACGCACTTTCGTATCCAGTCTTCCACATCGTCCCTGCAGTGGATCCAGTAAAATCGCTCACGAATCTTTAATAGGGTTCGTTTTACTCCCATGTGACCTCCTGAACATCCATTGTGATAGAATTTCAAGATATCTGGTATCCTTGCCTTCGGAACAACCATTTGTAGGTGAGAGCTGTCCCCTCGGGCATTTTCCCATTTACGGCATAAAATTCCATCCTGTATAGCTAAGCTCTCCCACTGTGCCCAATAACTTTTTGTGACTGAACTCGTCGTTGCCACGTCACACCACTTAGGTTTAGTGGCACTAGCCTGAATCCAGTCGCGAATCGGCTTGATGTCCGTGTCATCTTGCTGAGCCTGCTTTAGGGTTTCTATCCACTCTTCACTTAGGTCAGTCCTTAGCATCTTTACGGTTATTACTTCCTTATCTTCTTGCCTAACACAGTGCTTACAATTTTCAGGACAAGGTCTTCTTGATAAGGCATCTGCGTTGCCATGCAACCTCCCACTGCGATGTTCAGTTACAAAGTCAAACTCTTGTAACAGTTCAATCCATCTAGCGACTTGTCCTTCTGGATTTTTGAATTGCAATAGCCACTTCAATGCGGCATGGTCAGTGCGGAGATGAAATTTCCTCCCTATCAAATACTTGCTAAAATGCTGCAAAGTTTTCACAACAGCAAGTAATTCTTTTCTTGTAACACAGTAGTTTCTCTCCGGTTTCGACAAGGACTTGCTAAAATAAGCTATCACAACCTCTTGATCTCCTTTTCTTTGCGATAACACGCCACCAATTCCATTATTACTCGCATCAGTATCTACTATGAATTCTTTTTCAGTATCAGGATAACCCAAAATAGGTGAGCTACACAGCCGTTTCTTTAATTCTTGGAATGCCACATCACATGCTTTGTCCCAAAAGAATTGTGATTTTTCCTCTGTCAACTTATGTAGAGGTCTAGCAAGGTCAGCAAAATTTTTCACAAAACGTCGATAATAGGAGCACAAGCCCAAGAATGCCCTGACCTGTGTTTTATCTCTTGGAACTGGCCAATCGTTGACAGCAGCTATTTTCTCAGGATCTGTCTGAACTCCTTCTTCTGAGACTATGTGTCCTAAAAAGTTTGCTTGTCGTCTAAAAAATGAGCACTTCTTTGGGCTCAATTTAAGGTTGGCTCCACGTATTTTCGCGAGTACTCGTTCCAAGTTTTGGAGATGATCTTCGAATGTTCGTCCCACGATAATGATGTCATCCAAATAAACAAGGCAGGCGTCTCCAATTAATCCAGTTAGTACTAGCTCCATTAGCCGTTCAAAAGTAGCAGGCGCATTGCATAGTCCAAATGGCATGACGTTAAATTGCCATAGTCCTTTTCCTGTAGAGAATGCAGTCTTTTCCTTGTCCTTTGGGTCTATTTCAACTTGCCAATAGCCACTTTTCAGGTCCAGCGTGGTAAACCACCTCGTTCTTGTCAGCGTATCTAGCGTGTCGTCAATCCTTGGTAGTGGGTAACTGTCCTTCTTCGTAATGTCATTCAACCGACGATAGTCAACACAAAAGCGCATGCTACCATCCTTCTTTTTCACCAATACCACGGGAGAACACCATGGACTAGATGAGGGCTCTATAACACCACCTTTTACCATTCCCTGAATCATGGCATCTACTTCCTGTTCCCGTGCTATGGGTAACCTTCTTGGTCGTTGGCGGATTGGTAACTCATCACCCGTATTTATTTTGTGCTGAACTAATCCAGTCTTCCCTATGTCAGTATCACCAACTGAGAAAATATCAGCGTAACGGAGCAACATCTTCTTAGCCTTATCCATCTCTTCCTTCGACAGATTATCACTACAGGCTTCCAATAGCGTTGTCACGTTGAACTGAACATTTCCCCCAACAGACCCCGTAGGCTGGTCTTGACATCTACGCATCCAAGCAACTTCTTTACAAGTGCCCATCAATGTCCCCTTCTTGAGTACTTGTTCATGCTCACTTAAATTTAGTACACGTACTGCCGAGACGTTGTTAGCTTTAACTAACGTTCGTGCCATCTTCCATGGAAGATCACTGTCCAGTTTCTCTATAAGGATGCAACGATTTCTATGACCTGAATTTTCTGGTAAGATTACCGGCACGATTGTTTCAGACATGGGAGAGAGAACACTCTTCTTCAAGCAATACACTTGGCCCGACGATGCGCCTTCTATGAAGACTTCTTCCGAAGCACATTTTAATACTCCGTGATTGACGTCGATCTCACAGTGATGTTTCCTCATGAAGTCTAATCCCAGGATACAGTCATCCATAATGTCGGCCACGATTACTTTGTGACGGTAGCTTTGGTTGCCCAATTTTAATTCTACCTCCTTCTCGCCTTCGACGGTTATCTGCTGGCCGGTAGCTGTTACCAATTCAATTTGCTTGTAGTCTTTGAAGTAGTCCCCAAGAAACCGACTTGCTAGTTGGGAACTGACGATCGTGCGAGATGCTCCAGTATCCAACGTTACCTTACATGGCTTGCCATTAATTTCACCTATAATGATCAGACTGTTCCCGTTATGGGCTTGTGAGATCGAGATCCTTGGGGCTCTTCGAACACCAGCCAGCACCCGCCCCGCGGTCCTGGCGTTTACTCGTTTCCCTGTTGCTGAGCAGTGCCACCAGTCACCGCTGCATTTTCTTCCCGGGGTCGATTTTCTTCTTTTCTATAGTTTCTCCACTTCGGGCAACTCATCCGAAGGTGGCCCTTTTCTCCACAGTTGTAGCAACGGGGCGAGGCCACTTCCCTGATGCGGTGAGGTCGGTCATCGCGTCGCACAGCCTCCACTTCTAAGGCATGGGCTAAAGCGTCTTTCAGCGACTCGTGGTGCCCTAATCTCACGGCAGCTCTAACTTCCAAGTCGCGTATACCATCCACGAACGCTTGTACTAGATTACCGTTGATCATCGCTGGTGCAGACTGGTATGCTTTACGGACCAGCTTTTCTATCTCTAGAGCCCACTGTTGTATACTTTCAGCGCTCCGTTGCACACGGTCCTTGAGTTGGGCACGGAATACGTGTTCCAGGTGTGCGTCTCCGTATCTAGATTCTAGAGCTTCCAACAGTTGCTCATACGTCACGTCCTTCCCGAGGGCCTCCAGTATAGTGAGGGCCTGGTCGCGAAGACCCAAAGTGAGTGCTGTCATCGCCTGTGCACTAGTCCAACCATTCGCCTTCATGACAGCTTCGAACTGGATTCTATAGGCTGACCATGACGAGGTGCCATCAAATGGCGGTACCTTGAAACCACGTGAAGAAGCCACAGGTAAAGAAGTAGCAGTTCCAACCTTGAGTCCAACGAGGGCCTTCTTCACGTCTTCTATCTGTACTTCGGCCTTGGACATACGATTTTCGGATTCCGAGATACGGGACTCATGATGCTGAAGCTGTTCCTTCACCACCTTGAGATCCTTGCCAAGAGTTACTTGTAAATTTTCTAATAAAACCATCTGTTCCTCTTGGCGGCGAGCCTGCTCCTCCTTATCCCGCTGTAGCTGTTCCTCCAGTCGGCGTGCCTGCTC
This sequence comes from Achlya flavicornis, assembly GCA_947623365.1. Taxonomy (NCBI): domain Eukaryota; kingdom Metazoa; phylum Arthropoda; class Insecta; order Lepidoptera; family Drepanidae; genus Achlya; species Achlya flavicornis. The sequence goes on from OX392484.1 coordinate 14,186,205, forward strand.
TTCCTGACGGCGAGCCTGCTCCTCCTTATCCCGCTGTAGCTGTTCCTCCAGTCGGCGAGCCTGCTCCTCCTGACGGCGAGCCTGCTCCTCCTGACGGCGAGCCTGCTCCTCCTTATCCCGCTGTAGCTGTTCCTCCAGTCGGCGAGCCTGCTCCTCTTGTCGGCGAGCCTGCTCCTCTTGTCGGCGAGCCTGCTCCTGTAGCATTACCATCAAGGCGCCAAGATCTGGGGTTGCAGGTACTGCTCTGACTTCAGGTGGGTCGGCAACTGGCAAAGAGCCAGTTGGCTGCTGGCCACCCGAAGTCTGCGACGGAGAACCTCCAAACCTCCTTTCATCCATCTCCTGCTGCCGCTGGCCCCTTGTACGGACACCCTCAGTGACTTCCTTTGGCATAACCGGCATTATTTATCCTACTACTTCTGACACCAATTGTTACGAGCTGGGGTTCAGGATAAATAATGGTACACGAATTTACCAAAACACTGGTCACACTTTTATTAAAACTCTAATTAAAACACTCAGAAATTAAATAGTTCACTAGCACTTAACTGTATTTCACTTCGATGTTTACTCACTGATTCACTCAATCAAACTCAAACTCCTCTGTGCATTGTCCCGTATTTATACTTCATAAACGGCATCTGGAACATTCCACAATTTACCCGCGTATTCTACATGCCTACAGTGCTATCGGGAATATTCCAGAAGCCGGTAGCTATTCGGCGATAGATGGCGTTGCTTGATAGATGTTTACTCCTATACAATAACAGCGTTACTGATAGTACCGCTATTCAATAACAGATGGCGTTACTGGTAGCAATTTATTCCTGATGTCGCGATGTCGTAACAATATATTAAATTACCTTGTAGAACAACCTAGCTACAATCTTTCTATCAAAAGTCAAAACCAGCCGTTAAAGTTTTAAACATTATAGCAACATACAGATGTGAGCACGGAGGTACAGTCAGGGTCAAAGTTAGCTGGTCACTTTAGTAACGTGTCACATTACATACATCGTCATTCACATTTTCCATACAAACTAATAAATAATAAATGTATTTATTTTTCTCTCACAAAAGGTTTCTTATGAACTATGTTGGTAAAATAAAGTTAACCTGATTTGTGAGAGACTGGTGCCTGAGCTAGGTGTATAAAAACCTGTATTACAAGTCACCAGTGTCCCACTCCGCGGATTGACAATATTTCAATGTGCTGAAATGATTTGAATGTGATAAAAAAACCAAAAAGAAAAACAAAATCTTATGACAATATTTAAATTACAGGCAGTAAAGTAAAATAACGTACAATTAAAACAACTTTTAAAATAAAATAACAATACTAATAACTGATTACAATATGAGTGTATAATGCGTTTGTGTGTGTAAGGAGAGGTTAGACGAGCGTGTAAATTAAGTGTAACAGTGTAATGTGGATTGTTTGTGTGAATGGTGACTGATTGCGTGAATGGAGAGAAATGTGATAAATATAAGCTTAGTTCTGATAAAAAGATAGAATTTTGTACGTAGCATGAAGTTAGAGTTACAAGATCAACTCTGTAGACTCAGTTAGTTTTCAGTCTCTTTATAATTTAATGACTTTAGCCATCTTGTAGTTAAATTTTTGCTAGAGGCTTTGGGTAAAGGGTAGATCGACAACGATTTGTTTAAACTGTCAAGAGAATGTCATAAGAAAAGGAACTAAAGTGATCATCAACTTTTGAAGCTGACTGTACATGTACATGCATGAAATGTAGCGCGATAAGATACCCGTCTCGCGGTCTTTTAGCGATGTACTTATTTACAAGCAACTTGTTCAAAACAGACTATGATAAAACCAACTAATACACCCGGCGTCTTAGGCGGAATACACACCGACAGGCGCGGGCGCGGGCGCGGTCATCGCATTGTGTGTGACGGTTTTGTAGCAGTGGACGCAGCTCGCAGAGCTATCAAAGGGAATCGGTACGGTATAACTTTATTTGGGAAACAAGGCAATTGTAGGTAATGGTAGGTAACATGTACATGTTGAAGCGCTCGTGGTGTAGCATGATTAGCCGTTCTTAATCGATCGGCAAAGTTAAGCTACGTCTGTCGTGGTCGGTACCTGGATGGGAGACCGCCTAGTGGTATTTAAAATCGAACGTTTTCCGTGCTTCGCAAGGCACGTAAAGCCGTTGGTCCCGGTTATCACTTAATTGTGATAGTCGTTAAGCTAGTTGGATGTCTTCTAGGCGGCTTGAAAAATTCCAACAGTAGGTTGACAACTAGCCTACCTCCACTAATCCGCAGTGGGCACGATTGGTGAGTATTGCCCAGTCCCTTTCACCCTCATTTGTGAAAGGAGGCCTGTGCTCAGCAGTGGGACATTATAGGCTGATGATGATGATGATGACGTACATGTTGTATATGCAGATCGAGAAATAGAATTAGCGCGATGCAGGATGTTGTGGCGCCATCTATCTTTGTGCGTGTATCTTTGTGTAATTGATAGATGTCGCTACAAGCCCACGTTACCAATAAATTGTATTCAAATAATATATCACCGGTTAAATGGTATATTAATCGAGTCAGGGTTTTATTAGAATTACATATTCTCCATAATTCAAGATAATTACAAAAAAAGGGCAGAAGTTTTAGTATTGAGTTGTACATCCATATTTCGCTGACTAGCATGCCACGCGTTGCCTATTTTTGGACATATACCAAGCAAGCATTACTAAGCGTCCATAGGCTATGGTAACTGCTTACCATCAGGCGGGCCGTATGTTTGCTTGCCAAGTTAGTGGTATAAAAAAAAAGAAAAAAAAAGCAATATCAGGCTACAGATAATTATTTTCATGGCAATAAACGTCGCTTACTTTGCCCGACTGAACTCGACCACCGAGGCGAATATAATAAGTATCCTGGGACATTCTTGACATATGGTCATCTGATCCAGAAACTAAGCAGTTAATATCTTCAATCAATCAAAAGGATAGTCATATTTTTAAGTTCATATCAATGTAGCACAAGCAGAAAGGTATTCGAAGCCAGAAACCGTCGGTGAACGGTAACTTCATTGCATATGCATTAACTTAGATCTTTCAACAAGTTCCCAACTAGCGCCAACATAAATACACTCGTGCCGTAACTTTGCCTCACGGTAGCCGGCTCTTTTATTTGTAACAAATTCACGTTTCTGACTGAACTTGGCAAGAGTTGGTGAAGGCTCCTTATTTAATATCATACTACGTTACAGACAGTACTTGTAAGGACTATTTTGTTTTATTAGATTTTATGCATTTGACATTTGAAATGCGTTATTTCTATATGCGTTGATTGAAATATGAACAAGACTGCTTATTCTAGAAAGAAAGAAAAGAAGAAAAAAAGAAAATAAATACATTTATTCTGCAATTTTTTTTGAGACTAATTTATTTATTTTAATTTTCTCAGTAATTTAATTTTATTATGGAAAGGTTCATAAAAAAATCGTGTTTTTTCCCAATGGAGTACAGCATGGGGTTCTTCAAAAAGGGTGTGAAGAGATTTCTTCAGGGTCGGCAATGCGCGAGTGATACCCCTGGTGCTGCAAGTGTCCATAGGCTAAGGTAATTGCTTACTATCAGGCGGGCCGTATGCTTGTTTACCATCTTAGTGGTATTAAAAAATGCTTTTGATTAATAATTGAATTGTTGGTAATACTGCAAACGTCAACATAGTAGGTAGGTATATGACATAATCAAACAAGATTCTTTTGGCGATTTTAATTTGTAATAATTAAATTTACGTGCTTTTTCAGTCTATTGTTGAATATCATTCAATCATGATGTTATGCTCTATATAATATTTAATTTACGAGCTTTAATAATAATATACGTGCTTAAATAATAATTGACGTGCTTTAATAATAATATACGTGCTTTAATAATAATATACGTGCTTTAATAATAATTTACGTGCTTTTTTATTTATTTTTCTTATTAAGTTAGTTATACTTTATTACGTAATGTACGTGTTTCCTTTTCAGTCTATTGTTGAATATGATATCACAATTTTATGCTCTATGTAATATTTCCAAATATTGACGTGTGAACAATTTTTATTTGGCTCGCGTACACCTGCCTTCAACTTCGGATCTGACTTATAGTTGTTTATTACCATTCAACCTCTATAATTTATCTTCTGTCACCCTAACACTGGGGAAATTGTGGTGCCAAATAAATAAGAAGTGTAGTAAAGTGAATTATTATTTAAGTGAAGCGAAAAATTCACTTCATTAAAATTTTATATTGATATTTGCCAGGATGTTATTTATTTTAAATACGTGAACTAGTACGTTTCTACGTAAAATTTTCAATTAAAATTAAAAACTCTCATTAAACGTTCTCAGTGGTCAGAGACATTGTATTCGATCATGACCCTAATAACAAATGAGATATTTGCACAAATAATAGTGGTCCGTCGGCGCGCGTGCCGTGGTCTAGCTAGGATATTAGATTAGAACTGAGCGCATTACCTAGACCTAGATGAATATAGCCTGCCCTGCCACAACCCAACCTTATTGCTAGAGATGCCTCGTTAGCCGACATTATCCGATATTCGGCATTATACATTATTCCACGGTCACTTGACGAATATTAAATAATGTTCTGATGTAAATTATAGAACACTACTACTGATTCAGAAGAAATCAATACCTATATAATTAGCAAAAAGTATTTCGAATGTTGCAATTATGTGTAAAATAAAATTACCTATATTCATATAATTTAAACTGAAAAAAAACATATTAATTTATCAATAGGAAATTTGTCGGAACGAATGCAGTAATGTTATATTATTTTTACTCGTATTCCCAAGATAAAAAGCCTGTTATTCTACAAACTTACTTTTTCATTTATAATATTATATTATATTTCAGTATTGTTTTCGGTGGCGAGTAATTCAATTATCAAGTAGCCATGAGGAATACAGATTCCTACCAAAAACATTTTCATGTGAAATAATTGCCAAGACGGGACCATATGGCTCGCACTGTCAAAAAGTTATCAGATCTCATATAGAGCCAAGCTTATAACTCTACACGCCCTAACTTCAAATTCTACAGCTTAGTCAAAATATGTGTCTTGGCCATTTCGCTACCGGCACATAGGCGTAAGGTGAAAAAAATATTTACCGTTAATTATTTCTCTGTAATACAATAGTTCTTGTAGTAGCGAAACGGCCAAGCCACATATTTTGACTACGGTGTAGAGTTTGTGAAGTTAGGGCTTGTAGAGTTAGGGCGTATAGTCGACCACTGTCTAAGTTGCGTAATAGCCGAGACCACGGGCCGGGCTGGAAGTATTAATGAGTTCAAGAGACTACCTACATTTGTCACTTTACTGCTGGACGGACACTAACTGATTAATATTCGTTTGGCTAATAGCTGCTGCTCTATGTGAGAGCTTGTGTGTACAGCAGAAAGAATGAATGGAAACTAAGAGGAGCTAGAGTAAATTAGGTACTTAACCGGTTATTTATAGGTGATTATAATGCAGTGGTACTGACGTCGAATGTTCGAATCTTACAATGAGTTTTGAGTTTTCGATGAAAGAAGACATTGTCACTAATATATCTGTTGTATTTTTGAAAATTGTGCGCCTTCTTTAGTCAGTTTGTCCATATTTTGCTTTTAGCTATGGCAACACTCTCTCTATCTATCTATGGTGGACATCGCTAAGTGTGCTGTAATCTTTTTCTTATATCGTTGTAAATTAAACAATATATAAAGTGAAACTGCATTTAATTTATATATTACAAGAGGTTAAGGGCTCAGCAAGCCTTGCAGTATAATATTTCAATAAAATGACATCAAATAATTCCTTGGCGTTAATTGAAAAGTTGACCGGCCGCGACAACTTTGCAACATGGCGATTTGCAGTCAAAACTTATTTGGAACACGAAGAACTATGGGACTGCATTGAGAAACCTACAACTGTTGATGTAAAGGCGGATACAAGAGCGAAAACAAAAATAATACTCTTGGTAGACCCGATAAACTATGTCCATATACAGGAAGCCAAAACTGCAAAGGAAGTATGGGATAATTTATTAAGTGCCTTCGACGACTCAGGGCTAACACGCCGAGTTGGTCTGCTGCGTGATCTATGTACTACCACACTTGCCGGATGTCAAAATATAGAAGAATATGTGAGCAAAATAATTTCAACAGCGCATAAACTGCGTAACATTGGTTTTAAAGTAGACGATGAGTGGCTCGGGACTCTTTTACTCTCCGGTCTACCTGAAAGATACCAACCAATGATTATTGCGATTGAAAGCTCGGGCATGAAGATAACTGCGGACTCAGTCAAGTCAAAGTTATTACAAGAAGTCAAACAAGGAGAGAATAACTCCTCAGCGTTTGCCACTAACCAAAGATTTCACAAGTTTAATAATAAAAAGCAATATTCCAAAGGCCCTCGTTGCTACACTTGCAATAAGTATGGTCATAAAAGCCCAGAGTGTAAAGCAAAACCTAAGAAACAATATGAGAAGTCAGACAAACAGAATAGTTCTAACTATGCCGCTGTATTTGTAGCTTCCTCAGGCAACGATGAAGCATGGTATGTCGACTCAGGTGCTTCTGCACACATGACAAAACAAAATAAATTGTTTCAAGAGGAAACAACACCATTTATAAATTATATCAAGGTTGCTAATGATAAAACATTACCTGTCAAAAGCTCTGGTCAATTAACCTTAAAAGTATATAATGACAAAGGTCAAGAAAATGAAATTCTTTTCAAAAATGTGCTCTATATACCTGAGCTTGCCACAAATTTATTATCAGTGAGCCAAATAATCAAAAACGGAGGACAAGTGAAATTCGATAGTGACGGCTGTGTAATAATGAATAGCAAAAACACAATAGTTGCTACGGCAAGTTTAATCAACAACATGTACAGGCTAAATATGCCTAGTGGCTACGCATGCATGTCCGATGTTGATGAACAAGACAGTTACCTATGGCATCAGCGTATGGGTCATCTAAACTTCTACAGTGTGACTAAAATGACTGAAAGCACAGAAGGTGTGACCCTATCCAGGCAGGGAGACAAGATTACATGTATTACATGTCAGCAAGGTAAACAGACAAGATTACCCTTTAAAAGTCAAAGTTCACATAGTGAAAATGTTCTTCAATTGATACATTCAGATGTCTGCGGACCTATGGAGACACAATCACTAGGTTGTGCAAAATACTTTGTGACTTTCCTTGATGATTACTCCAAGAAAATATTTGTGTATACTATGCACCACAAATCTGAAGTCATAGACAAATTTAAAATATTTAAAAACTATGCTGAATATCAGCTCAACAGTAAAATTAAAATTCTTCGTACTGACAATGGCTTAGAATATATGAATAAAAACTTTTCTGAGTATCTAAACAATGCTGGTATCATACATCAGACGACCACCCCATATACACCAGAACAAAATGGGACTGCAGAACGTATGAACAGAACCCTAGTAGAAAGGGCTAAATGCATGCTTGTAAATGCCAACCTGCCAAAATCCTATTGGGCTGAAGCAATACAAACAGCTGCCTACATTATTAACCGCTCTCCTACAAGAACCTTGTCATACAAAACTCCAGAAGAGATGTGGTCTGGTAAAAAGCCAAATGTCAGTCACATGCGAACATTCGGATGTGAGGCTATGGTTCACTTACCAAAAGAAAAGCGTAAAAAATGGGACCCTAAAGCTCATAAGATGATTTTTATTGGATACTGTGAAAATACCAAGGGTTTTAGATTTATTATACCTACAACTAGAACTGTAATCAAAAGCAGAGATGCTGTTTTCTTAGAGTCTACTGTAAAGAGAGATTATGTTCCTGTGAATTTAAAAAATACTAAAACTAATGATGGGGAAGAGAATTCTCATTCTGAAGACATCTATGACTCTGAAAGTTCATGTGACACAGTCATAGACAGTAGTAAAATAAATTCTGACAGTGAATACTTACCTGATGAAAGTGTAGAGACGCCGCCACGTCAACACATCACGCTGAGACCTAGAAACAGACAAGTAATATCAGATTTAAGAGAAAATACTTACCTGTGTTCTTATGAAGAAACACCCACAAACATAGTTCCTGAAACATACAAAGAAGCAATGAACTCTGTTGATTCTGTAAAATGGAAAATGTCAATTAATGAGGAGCTTGAGGCTCATAATAAAAATGACACATGGGTTTTGGTTGATAAACCTCAAAATGTTAAAGTAATTGGTTGTAAATGGGTGTTCAAAATTAAAGATGAACCAGCAGGTCCACGCTTCAAGTCAAGACTTTGTGCAAAAGGCTACGCACAAACTGAAGGTATAGATTACAAAGAGACATTTGCACCAACAGTCAGGTATGATTCAATTCGTCTTTTATTGTCCATTGCCATACAAGATAAGCTGGAAATAGTTCAACTTGATATTAAGACTGCTTTTCTTTATGGTGAATTAGAAGAAACCATATACATGACTCCACCTGAGGGCCTATCCTGTGAAGACAAAAAGGTATGCAAGCTCATTAAATCACTTTATGGCCTAAAACAAGCACCCAGGTGCTGGAATTCAAAATTCAATTCAGTCTTGTTGAAATTTGGCTTTGTTAGCAGTAAGGCAGACCAGTGCGTGTATGTAGCACAACTAAATAACATTAAATGCTATCTTTGTTTGTATGTGGACGATGGATTGTTGATATGCAAAGATAAATCCTTACTAAAAGAATTAATCAGTGACTTACAAGCTATCTTTGAGATGAGATTATCCTCACCTAATAATTTTGTTGGTATGCAGATTGAAAAATGTGAAAAATATATTTTTATTCATCAGACAAAATACACAGAAATGTTGCTGAACAGATTTAATTTGATCAATGTTAATCCTAACAGTGTTCCAGTTGATCCTCACTCAAAGTTGGAGAAAAGCACAGAATGTGAGAGGGATATTCCTTACCGTGAAGCAGTTGGATCATTGATGCATCTAGCCATAGTAAGCCGCCCTGACATTATGTTTGCTGTGAGTCTGGTGAGTAGATATCTCAATTCTTATAACAAAACGCATTGGAATGCAGTAAAGAAAATCTTTAAGTATCTGAAAGAAACCACAGACTATGGGCTCTGTTATCAAGCATCACCAGATCCCTCTGAAATCATTGGCTATAGTGATGCTGACTATGCCAACGACATAGACACAAGACGTTCAGTCACTGGCTATGTATTTATCAAGAATGGAGCAGCAGTAACATGGTGTAGCCAAAGACAACAGACTGTGGCTCTATCCACCACTGAGGCGGAATTTATGGCCGCTTGTGCTGCTACCAAAGAAGCTATGTGGGTTAAACAATTATTAAGTGATATTGGTGAATTTAATCAACAATCTGTATGTCTTAATTTAGATAATCAAAGTGCAATTTCTGTTATTAAACATATAAATTTTCATAAACGATGCAAGCACATTGATATCAAATTTCATTTTGTAAAAGATAAATACTTTGAAAAAGTTATTGATTTAAATTATGTAAACACTAATGAGCAATATGCTGACATCCTAACTAAAGCTCTATCCAGAAATAAATTCAGATTTTTGAGAGGTAAAATTGGAATGTGTCAGCGATCAGTATTATAACTTTAATGTAATAGTGATATCTAATTTGTTTTATATACAAGTAATTGTTCAGAATTCAGTAAACTCATTTTGTTATTTATTTAAGAAGGCTTTAATTTGGCAAGAGTGTTGTATTTTTGAAAATTGTGCGCCTTCTTTAGTCAGTTTGTCCATATTTTGCTTTTAGCTATGGCAACACTCTCTCTATCTATCTATGGTGGACATCGCTAAGTGTGCTGTAATCTTTTTCTTATATCGTTGTAAATTAAACAATATATAAAGTGAAACTGCATTTAATTTATATATTACAAGAATATCAATACCCCGAGTGTAAAGAATTGACGTTAATAAAAGCTTACTAATGCGTTTGCGTTAACTATAAATTTGTATGTGAGAACAAGAGCGGAGTACAAGAGTATTCCGCTAGAGGCGCTGTGCCAATTCCTATAGAGAAGTGTCTTAAACGCAAACGCATTAGTAGGCGTAATTTTACGTCAATTCTTTACACTCGGTGTACAGTTATCATCGCTACTTATACAACCTTCCGAACCGGTATTAGAGTATTAGAGTCAGACTTTTCATATGTGCCTGCGAAGGTCTATTTGAATAAATGATTTTGAATTTTGAATTTTGAAAAAAACTTTACGAACGATAAAAACTGTAATCAAGATTCCCTGCAAGCGGATACATAAACAGTTAGAAGGGGGTAGCTGTTACACTGGGCATTTTGAAATAGAGGTGCGTTAGGTGATATCTCACAAGTTCCAGCTATGATTAGAACGCCCCCTGTCACCCGGTGCCAGCTGGAGTGTGGCCATGCGGCCGCGACCTGCGAGGACTGTGCTCGCACAAAAACTGCTCGTTCGCAATTCATAGCCCTCGCCTCGGGCCACTCTCATAGTTCACGTTGTACGATAGCTAGCTTGTTAATTACAAATGTATTTGTAGACGTTTCCAAGAACATTGGACGCAAATAGCTAACGGAGTTAAGGCTTACTTAGGCCTGACTGATTACATCCGGATTTGTGACAAAGATTAGATGATAAAGTACCGGTCGGTTTACCTTTCCAGAAATTAATATTAATTGGATATAAAATTATTTTGGAATTAAATCTGTCTTGTCTACTGAAAGAGATTTACTGAAATTATTTCAAACGATTCTTAATACTTACTAATAGGTACTAAAGTCTATTCAAGATGTCTATTCAAAAGTTCATGAGAATTTGTGCACCGACTCGACGACGGCGAAGACGATGTGACGATTCAATCAACCATTTTATTACAAGTTTTATTGGTCGCTAGAACATTTGTTTTTATGTATATTGCCGATCGCAATATGGCATCTTGCAATCGTTTTCAATATACAAATATTTGTTTGAATGCTTGGAGCGCTTCGCAGCTGAGCATTCAAGTATTTTGCTTACATCTGTCATGGTGGAATATATAAGAATTCAATATTCTGAAACGAGTAGGTAAATTCTCTAGAAAGCTCTTCCATTTTTATCCTCCAGTAATTGTAAAATAGCGAGGACAATTACGAAGAAAGTAACATTTATATACGAGCCTTATTCGTTCCTACGAACAATATAACATTCAAATGAACCAGAAACCTAGTAACCTTTTATGATGCGAACAGATAAAGGAAGCCCTTTTCGCCTCTCGGAGGGTGCGCGAAGTTTTTATTTACATCCAAGTAAAGTGCTCGCGTATTAATATCGGGAATATTGTAAAATTCAAGAGGGCAACACGGTCGATGTCGGCCATTGAAGGCGCATCGAGGGCAATTTATAAAATTTATTGTGGAGTGCCGACAGGGACCGCGGCAAGGGCAGCTCGCGTGCGCTCAGATACTAACTGGGCAATTTTTTACTCGCTGCATCTGCAACAAATGTGGTAATTTGATGACCCTTATTTTTAACCGACCTTAAAAAAAAGAGGTTTTTTTTTTTTTTTATGTTTGTTACCTCGTAACTCCGTCATTTATCAACCGATATGGAAAATTCTTTTTTTGTCTGGAAGGGTACACTTCCCGTTGGTGCCATTGTCATCAGATCAGGATGTGATTACTTTTTAGTGTACTTTGAATTCGGTTTAAATTTAGTCCAATTATTATGTAAAATTGTGTTCTTACTTCAAACAAAAGCTACAAGTTACAAAACAAAAGCTCGTTTAGTCAGAGCCTTAATACTCCCGATCTTCCTCTATGGAGTGGAGATGTGGACAATCCGAGCAAGAGAGAGACAGACAATAGATGCAATCGATATGTGGAGCTGGAGGCGAATACGAATATCATGGATGGCCAAACGCACAAATGTATCTATTCTCTCCCAACTCCGCATTAAGACCCGACTGTCCATATAATGAGAAGAGGGGATGACAGCCTTGAAAAGCTGGTCATTGTTGGCAATACCGAAGGCAAGAGAACACGAGGCCGGTCGCCAACACGATGGTCGGACCAAGGGAAAGAAGCCACCTCCTCTTCTAAATTCTACCAAGTAGTGAGGGCTACTTCGGACCGGAATCGATGGAGGCAGTTTGTCCGTTTAAGGGATTCCAGTGACCGCGATCCTCAGAAATGAGGGACCGACTGAAGAAGAAGAGTTCTTACTTCTTAACTACCTAGTAAAGTTAGTTTACAGTAACCTTACTGTGATATTATGTTCGTATGAATTAGTAATTAAACCATACATTTTATTATATTATTATAATGAAACAACTGAGAAATTAAAGTTAAAATACTTTCCCCTTTGTAAGTGTATTCGTGGGAGAAGGCATTTATATATTGTATCAAAGAGCTCATGCTACGATATACTTAGGTATTACAATCGTAGCCTACAAGGACTTGTGTAACGTTAGAATATTAGATGATATAATTATAGCACACAGAAATTGCTACTTATATCAGATAAAGGGAATTGTATACATTAATAGTTACAGTAGGGCGTGTAATATAAATACTTAAGCTGTAGTTATTATTATTGGACGTCTATTACAAGTGTGTTCATTGTGTTTCGGAACGTTTTTAGGTTTCCGTATCAAAAGGTGTCAACCCTATAACTTATGACTCATCCTTCTCCACCCATCTATGTCACAGGGTTGTAACTCTTTAACCGTATTATGTGATCAAATTGATGTGGTTATAATTAAGTTATACATGGGCCAAATTTAAATGACATGCATATTTTAGTTTACAAGTAAAATGGCTGTGAAATACGCGTGGACGGACATGTAGAAACAATTATGGTAATCTACGGTAAAGTTATGAGGTAATAAATTTTTATTTTACTTTGCCCTTTGTGCCAACCTAAGTGTGACCCTGTCGGGGCCAAGCAGCGAAGGCGATGAACGATCGAGATTGATTGCATTATGCCTAGTCAGGCTGACAACTTGCGACTTTGTGCCATTCAACGTTACCACAGAATATTTAATAGTACTTGACGTTACTTTACTAAAATCGTTAAATGCATTAAAATAACTGCTCCAAATAACAAAAATACATATATCTGTGCCGAGGATGGACGAACATAACGAGAGATGGCTATTTGATCCCAAGCTAAGCAGAGCTTGTACTCAATATGGAAAGATAACTTGCAATTTGTATCCGGGAAGAATAAGTAGGGATAGTGTAGCTTCATATTAGTCAAATAATATTTAAAATCTGATGAATAGTTATGGCAAACTTAAGTTCTTAATATTAATATTAGTATACCTAAATTAAACCCGGACTTACAGACATACGAGAGAGAGAGAGCATGAAAAAGAGAGGTAGAGCTTAGCGTTTATTCGCTCAAAAAGCAGCTCGACTGGGGAAGTACCTCCACTTTACAGAATACCGCAGCCAAATCGCTTTATGCTGTGTTCCTGCGCGTGAGTAAGGTCACCAGAGCTCATTGGGGAGGGGGGAAGATCGGTAACGCTAAAGTGATGCGTCGCGTCGCCGCGTCGTGGGTTGCCATATGGCTACGGCAACCGCTTACTACTAGGCGGTCCGTATGCTTGTTTACCGAATTCGTCATATACATAAAAAACATAAGTACGGACATGTTCATGCACACAATCGTTTGTTTTGGTTGGGGATCGATCGAACTCACAACCTATGACGTATCTTACCTTCACGGCAACTAGCCCGTTATAAGCCTCCCATAAATTAAAACTATGACAAGTAAAGGTAACAAACATACCTACTTCTCATAAATTCGTGATATGGTTAGAAGGGCCACGCAAAATCGAAGTGTGTTTGAACGTAGACAAAGTGATACTGGTTTACCAAGTGCGTTCATGTTCAAATCGGCAGTTACTACCTACTTAATAATGTATGTTAGTTATGTATAGGTAACTAAAGTTCAAATTCACATAATTCCAGTTACAAGTTTTGTGGAGGGCCGAGTTTCACCGGCGCTAAACGATTTATCCCCGAGGCGCATATTTAATAAGTTACATCAAAGCACCAAGTTCATGACTTAAGTATGCATGGGTGGTCAGTTTGAATCCACTTCCTCCATAATTTGAGCAATAACACCCTCCAAAAGTGGTGGAACATCTGAAATTGTAGCTGTAGGGTAATGTTTACATTTCCGAGAGAACAGAAAATTGATTGTGAATAGGACTCATTTAAGAGGCTGTAGCTGGGTACCGCTTAAACTCTGGCCGTTAAAGAGATGTAGTGTAATAGTCGTTAAGTGTCCGAGGGAGAGGGTCACTTGTTACCGCGCCGGGAGGACTCTAACGACCTACAATTGTATCGGACGACCCTCGTTCCACTCCACTCGCGAGAATAATAATAAAAACAAATTGTACAAAGTTTTTATCGACTGAAATTTGGGTCCGAGCAATTGGAAAGCGAAAACGGGGCGTGTATATTGACTAACCGATCGTTGTTTGTGTAGCGAATTGCCCGTAAAATTGTAGTGCACATTCATGTAAATTGCGAGCGATACAGCGCCGCATATGTCTGTAGCCCGAGCCCGCAGCACTCTGTGATCAGACCAACATACCATTGATTTATGCATGAGCTGAACGTCTACGTCTAGCAAAGTACAATGTAATGGAGAGCTCTATTACAACTACAAGTACAAGAAGCAAACATTGTACATACTCGTAACTGTAGTAATTCGGAATCGATTATTCTTACCTTTTTTTTATACAACTTAGTCTGTAAACAAGCATACGACCCACCTGATGGTAAGCGGTTACCGTAGCCATATGGACGCTTGCAACACAAGAAGCATCGCTAACGCGTTACCGACCTTTCCACCCTACCCTACTTAGTTGTAAAAAAAAAAAGTTTCAAAACTGGCACTTTTTTCAAAGCTTCTATCTCTCATCAAAAATTTTTGTCGTGATAAGCAACTTGGGAATTAGTTCATGAGAATAGAGCAGCGAAGTTATTCGCTGACTCGCAACTTGGTCGCCCTTCAAATTTTCTTTGATGGTTTACAATTTAGCTGCGTCTCGTGAGACCTCAGTTGCAATTAAGCTGAGTTTTACATAACGCTTACATTAGAATATTATCTATTACGTATTTTATTTAAAGTCACTCAAATGTGATACTAATTATAAGCTGGTCCATACGTTTACATATTATAAAGAGAGAAGATAGTTCCAGATGACATCTTTCAATCCTGAGTTGGATCTATTAGATAAACATGAGCCATCACAACACGTCATATCAATACCTCTATACCACAAACTCTTGATATCACGACCAAAAAATATTTGCAAACATTTTGATGAGCAAGTTTTAGCTTTTGTGTGAAGAAAAGTTTGAAATATTTTTCGTGATTTCAAAGTTGACTCCATAATACTAAAAGTTGTTCTATGGCGAACTCAATGTAACTAAGGTACAATGTTTTTTTTTTTGGCACACTTATATCTTTATTCATCTCTCACCATCTAGACCTAAAGATTATTTCAGTATTTTCAACCCTAAAACAATGTAGAATTAAGTTAAAAGCTTTGATAATGTAACAGAGAGTTTTAATTGTACATAAAACAATATTGCTGGTATTAAATCTGTGTAAGTAACACTTTCGCATTAGAACATTAAACAAACCAAATTGATGTAATTATTTGTAATAGCCTTTTGATTGTGTGACTAGTGAGGTGAATCTAAGTTAATATATCTGGAGCTAATGCACCAATTGGCCTCAGTTATTGACTCTGTTAGTGCCTGCTGTTGATAACGTGTTTTGCAATTAGTAAGTTAATACAATGACTAGAAATGTTTCCATCTGTTTTGTTTAATTTGTGTTGTTTGTAATGGATGTAGTTAATAGTTATTATTGTTTTGTTTGACTATGAATGTTGTTTCAGCTTTAATTCATTAAATAAATACGCAGTACAGTGTCTCTAAAAGCTACTTTTCTTCATGTATCTATGCTGGTATAAGTTTTTTTTTAAAAGAATAACCACTTTCATCACACACATCTCACACCACACACCACTTTCTCAGTAATAGAGTGGTCTGGAACTGGAACCGATTACCTGAGGATGTGGTATCTGCTACCTCAATAAACAGTTTATAAACATTTTGGATATCTGGACTAAGATCAAAAAACTTGAAAAGTGAACTATGTTTAAGCGCGGAGTGACTTTCAACACTGTGTGAAATAGACACATCAGCTTACAAGCTGCTCGTCTATAAATTAATAATTATTTTCTGAAATATAAATAGCCTAAGTAACTCCTTATAACATCAGCTATCCGCCAGATGAAGTCCCGTACACCGTATACGAGATTAGTCGGAACAAACAGACAGACAGACAATACAATAACCGTATATATTTTCATACGCATTTAGTAAAAAGCGGTTTGAAAATACAATAGACAAGCCACTTCAATTTATTTAATCGTATAGATGACGGACGATTTTCTTAAATGGCAATATTTTTTCATGCATACCTGTTGACATTCATAAATTGAATCAAAATAAAGGCGGAAAAGCGAACAATTTCATTATAGGGGGATTCTCCCCGACATAAACAAGGTGGCCAGATATTATCGTTTAGATTCCCGGGCCTCGAAGCAGATCCCAGGGAATGTTTCGCCCGCGGTGTGGACACAGTAAAACAACAAAAGTAAGCAAACTCAAACGAGATAAAAACTCGAAGAAGTATTATTATCGTCCTGATACTTGTTACGTAGTTCGTAAGGGTTATTATGCAATGAGATAGGGTTCTTTATAATGGCCGTAAAGAAGCACTTCGAAGAAAATCGGCAACATATCGGCAATTGCCTTTGTATTATATACATCGATAGGCAACGGTGACCACTTAATATCAGCTGGATCATCTGGCTGCTTGGTAATCTGATGAGATAAATAAGTGACAGTCAGACATAGATCAAGGCGGCCATACCATAGTCACTGAGTTATAGTGCATTAAAGGAGTCCTAGTGGCCATGAAAACTCGGTACTTAGCTGATTCACTAATGTTTTATCTGCTACGTCCCGGTCCACTTGCCCGATGACCCGGGAAAGGATATTTTTTACTTACACTCGCATCTACGCATAATCGGCGGAACTAAAAAGGCTAAAGGAAAGTCTTTAAGAAAGCCTTTGTTTTGTTTCTGTCTGTTATGATGTGTTCAAGCATTAACAGTTTATATATGTCACCGTATTTTTTACGGGCCGGGCGGTTGGAAGACTCTGGTTAAGATTCCACTTATCGCGCCGCAGTTCGTAGTTTCGATTCCCACACAGGACATGCATTTGTGTGCATGAACATGTCAGTATGTCCTGAGTCTGGGGGTAATTATGTATATTAATGTATTTACAAACAAAAAGTAGTATATGTATTATATCAGTTATCTGGTTTCCATAGTACAAGCTCTGCTTAGTTTGGGATCAGATGACCGTGTGTGAGGAATGTCCCAGGATATTTATTTAAATATAATATAAAATATAAACCGTTAGTTTATAATCTACCTAGCGAGACTGTAAACTGGCGATATATTGTGAACTGTACCATACTGCTTACAATATAACGTATTTATTTTCGATATTAATCTATCGCTATCAAATCGTCATATTTTGACGTAAGTATTGTGACGTTGTGTTCAAGGCAGTACTACTCAACGGATCATTATGAAATTTGGCATGCAGATAGCCTATGGTATGGAGAAGGACATATGCTACTTCTTATCCCGGGAACGCGGATAAAACCGCAGGCGACAGCTAGTATAAATATATTTTATTAAATCGCAAGCTCAGCCAGCAAAAAGGGTTATTTCGGAATGTAAACTGTCGGACATGCTTACATATAAATTATTTAATATTATTCTCTACCACCAGCACCACAAACATTTGTATATCGTTCTTCACGTCCGTCAGAGAACAACAAACCGCCACAGAAGTGTAAAATATGCAAGTAATTAGTATAGCAAGCTTCCAAATCATACATAATGCATGCGCAGCCTCGCACTGGCCAAATATTCACCATTAAAGTTGGCATAGTCGAGAGCTGTGCACAACTATTTAAATGTATGACGGTTTTTACTGCGAACTAACTCAGTAAAAATAGATATTGTAGATCGAAAGCTAATGCATAAAGTAGTTAACGATTAATAATTCCTCTCTTATGAAGCGCTCGAGGTGTAGCATGATTAGCCGTTCTTAATCGATCGGTAAAGTTAAGCTACGTCTGTCGTGGTCGGTATCTCGATGGGTGACCGCCTAGTGGTATTTCAAATCGAGCGTTTCCGTGCTTCGGAAGGCACGTAAAGCCGTTGGTCCCGGTTATCACTTAATTGTGATAGTTGTAAAGCTAGTAAGATGCCTACTAGGCGGCTTGAAAAATTCCAACAGTAGGTTGACCACTAGCCTACCTCCACCAATCCGCAGTGGGCACGCGTGGTGGAGTATCACCCAGTCCCTTTCACCCTCATTTGTGAAAGGAGGCCTGTGCTCAGCAGTGGGACATTATAGGCTGATGATGATGATGATGAATTTCTCTTGACAAATGAGTAACTAGTTACACAAGTAGGTATTTCTCAATGACATACAGGCACACCGAGGGTAACTGATGGTGTTATTATAGTCAGCAGAATCAAAAGTATTTATACGTAGAAAAAAATACATTACCCAATTTAAACAAGCATTCGTTGCAATAAGGCTAAAGCAGCGGGTAGAGCATTCTTTCCCTCCCCCCGCGCCCTGGCCCCGGGGGCAGGAGCAGGGGCGGCGACGTGAAATGCAACATTTGCAAAAATACCAACACTCGCTCCTCACATTCTGCACCAGCGCAGCGCAGCGCTGCAGCCACTATAACGCTCACTACGAGCTGGGACCAAGTGGATGTGGTAATAATCATTATCTGTCTTTGCTCTTATGTCGTTTTAGGTCAAATCTATAGGTGTTATGAATAGTGATAAATTAAAGCGCGAATAATTATGATGCACTCGTGGTGTAGCATGATAAGCCGTTCTTAATCGATCGGCGGAACCGACCACCGTCGTGGTCGGTTCCTGGATGGGTGACCGCCTAGTGGTATTTCAAATCGAGCACTTCCGTGCTTCGGAAGGCACGTAAAGCCGTTGGTCCCGGTTATCACTTAATTGTGATAGTCGATAAGGTAGTTGGAGGCCTTCTAGGCGGCTTGAAAAACTCCAACAGTAGGTTGACCACTAGCCTACCTCCACTACATACTGCAATACATCGTTCGTTGAACCCCGTACTATGATTATTTTTTTATAATTTTTTAAGGCTTCGTAACACAGGGTTTACGTAGAAAAATGAATGTTTTATATGATACGTCTTGGTAGCCCGTAAGCAAATTTTTTACTACTGTCATGGGACCTGATTTCTTACTATAGATACCTACTTATACTTATACATAACTAGCAGACCCCCGCGGTTTCACCCGCGACCAGTTTGAGTTTTTTTGCGCGGAATACTAATTATTTTTACAGCCAATTACACAACAATCGTTTAAGACGCGTCACGGGAAAGCAGGTGCCATTTCTGTGCAGTGGTGTCTTTATAATTTTCGATTTCTACGTCCAACAATGATTTCACCGTCGAGTAATTCTCGAAAAGCGGGAACCTGTCACGCGCGGAACATTCAATCTTGGGCTAAAAATCGGGTCGTCTGGCAACGCTGATACAAAGTCACAAATAACATACAATTTACAGTTTCACTGCTCTCATAAAAAAATATCATAATACCCAAAGTTTTTTGGCCTCAACGACACTGAGGTCAAACAATAACCACCTGTACGCTAGATAGGGACAAAGAAATATTCTTAGTCTTGCTCACACATACACGTTTTGACATATGCGTATCTTGGCCTGTCTACCTGTAATTCTCCGTCTACGGTGCAATGCTCTTTAAAATTGGAATGTCAAATATCAAAGAATATTTAAATCAAAAGCACTAAGGAGTATTGATATCAACTTCGATGCAAATCACCCCTAAAATAACTTTCAACCCCTTTTTTATCCCGTTTGGCGATAAGTTTCAATAACATATGAAACACGTCTTCCATCAATTCTGTTAAAGAATGTTTATGCAAAATTTGAAATAGATCGGACCGAGGAATCACGTTGTCCCATACAAACTTTGCCCCCGTTTTTCACCCCCTTAGGGGTAGAATTTCGGAAAATCCTTTCTTATCTGATGCCTACGTCATACAAAGAACACACCCTCCAAGTTTCAGGTCACTACGATCAGCGGTTTAGGCTGTGCGTTGATTGTCAGTCAGTCATTCAGGACAAAGCATTTTATATGTATAGACTAGCAGACCCCCGCGGTTTCACCCGCGTACGGTTTGAATTTTCTCCTTCGAAAACCAAACATATATTATACACTAAAAAATCAAACTCAAAGAATCTTATATTATTATAACAACAAATGAAAAAGAAATTAAATTAACTACAATCGAAATATTCTAATGAAATAGAGAAAATGAACTTTTTTTTTCATTGGCATCACACGGCTTGTGTATTTTGCCAATTTCCAGTTATATTATAAGTTCTAGTCACAATAAATCACTTTCACATAGTCCTCAGTCAGTCACCGTCCATAAAAGTCATGTTTTACTACAGTGGTGGTCATGTACTAAAACTCTTCACGGACTTTTGAAAAGACACGATAAACATAATTACTTAATTTCATTTCACTTCACTGGTGAATACATCAATACATGTGATTGATCTTTATTGGATAAAATACCATCGATAATATGCAATAAAACTCAAAATACACGAATTTATGAAAATAAAAATGAAAACGCAACGTCCCCGTTCCCGCCAAAAAGTCCGAGAAAATGATCTTCCAAACAAATTTCGAAACTAAATTTCGAATTCTAATCCAATTTAAATAAGCTTTTATATTTGACATTCCAATTTTAAAGAGCATTTCAGTTTCCAGAACAAAAGGCAGATTGAGCGCGCGAAACACGGGCCAAAAAAAGCAATTAGGTACCGTACAAATTGAAAAACACATACCTGGTATTCGCTTTTGAATTTGTATTTGCTATGTTTAAAATCTGCTGTATGCTAATTTATTTAAAAGAAAGTGTTTTCCGTAAAATAAAGTTTTTTAAACAAAGCAAATACAAATTCAATAAAGAATACCAGGTATGTGTTTTTCAATTTGTATTTGCTTTTTTTGGCCTCGCTCCCGTGTTCCTTTCGCTCCATCTGCCTTATTCTGTAATCTTTGAAAATCGGATTGGGATTTCAAACATGTGTCAAAATAAAAAATGTTATTTAAATCAAAAGTACTAAGGAGTATTGATATCAACTTCGATGAAAATCACCCCTAAAATAACTTTCTTCCCCTTTTTGACCCCGTTAGGCGATGATTTTCAATAAAATACGAAACACATCTTGCATCAATTCTGTTAAGGAAGGTTTATGCAAAATTTGAAGTAGATCGGACCAAGGAATCACGTTGTCCCATACAAACTTTACCCCCGTTTTTCACCCCCTTAGGGGTAGAATTTCGGAAAATCCTTTCTTATCTGCCTTAATGCCTACGTCATACAAAGAACAGACCCTCCAAGTTTCAGGTCTCTACGATCAGCGGTTTAGGCTGTGCGTTGATTGTCAGTCAGTCATTCAGGACAAAGCATTTTATATATATAGATAGATAAGATACTAGCTATACTCTGCGATTTTATCCGTAATGCCTGCAGGATATAAAGTAGTCTATGTGTTTCTCCATGTGATGGGCTGCTTGCGTGCCTTCACTTTGTGCCATTTCATACCAATTGGTTGAGCTGCTGAATTAAGAGGTAAAAAACAAAAACTCACTTTCGTGTGTTATAGTACCTACCTAACTATTATTTAAATTTTTCTTTCATTGTTATTCCTTATAGGTATTTTTCGCAACTGCTAATACATGCCGCTTTTTTGCTTTATAAAATAGATATTAGTATCAATAATTTAGTACCACATCTGGAGTTTCCTATATGAGCGGCGACTGCAAGCTATTGCAGACTCAGTACATAAGTACAGATAAAAATGTATTTGCCTCGCGATGGAACTAGTGTAAGTGCCCGAATTCGCTCGCGTCTGTTAGGAGTCTCTTGTCTCGAGTCTCTCTTGTCTTAGGAGACTGTTATTGTGTAGCACTTTAGGATTTTAGATAGAATCTAACAATGGAACTTGAGTCGAATTTCTAGTTTCCTTGTGACTGTTTTTGATCGATAAATTAATATAGCGTTGAAATAAAGTTGCTTCTGTTATTTCTTTGTAGTTTCTTGCATGGAGATAACCCTGTTGTTGCAAGCGTAAATATATGGGCTACGGTAACCGCTTATCATCAGGCGGGTCGCATGTTTGTTACATTAGCCTATGTTATGCCAGTCAGTTTATGCCAAAGATAAGGACTTAAGAACTATGAAGCTTCTGAAGTTACCACTACATTGGTATGATTAAGAGAAATTATTTTGTAGCAATGGCATATGGTTGTGACAAATACCTATGACATGTGCGAGTACGACTCGCACATGTCCTGGGTTTCAACAAAGGGTTTCTTGAACGATGGTTCTTGTATGGGGGCCCTTCTAGAAACTTTTGACCAATATTGTAATACATAATATTATTCGTATTAAAAAAATACAATATACCTACACACTTTTTTGAAATAAATTCTAATGCAATTTTTATTTTCTTTAAAATTCAGCTCATGTTTATATTTTAATAAATTTTACTTCCCGACATAGGCAATTCCGAATAATCTCTCCTATTATTGGGCCTTTCAATTTCAATTACAATAATTATCGACATAACCACTATTGAAGGCATCTCCAAAGAAAGTCGGTATAATAAATTAGGTTGGTAACTTTCCTTCCTCCTTCCGCCTCATGAGTGAGTTCCAAACCATGAGAAACAAATGCGATGAGATAACCCGAGCAAAGGTCGGCGATCGTCCGCTCCGCTCCACGCGACGCGAGGCAGCGACCTGGAACGAGCCGGAGTGCTCCACACCCCCCCCCCCCCCCCCCCGCGGATATTGACCGCCGACTACTTATGGGTTCCACTTGAGCTACACACGCTCTAACTGAAAAGGTTTTTCCGAAAATGACTGATATTTCTGAGAGTTTGAAGTAGTGTTGTCACTGTCAAGAAAGACCCTTCATCATCAGTATGAATTGTCTATATACATCCCTGAAGGACTGGGGGGGAGGGGCCTGTCCAAAAATGAAGAAGGATATGAGCATCATAGTCTATTGTCATAGTTTATTGCCGGCTCTTCTCAGCAAATGCAACCTTCCGAACCGGTATTAGAGTATTAGAGTCAGACTTTTCATAAGTGCCTGCGAAGGTCTATTTGAATAAATGATTTTGAATTTTGAATTTTTTGAGTCCTCTGACGCGTGACTCACGCAAGCTAAGTGCGGATTGGTGGACTTGCATGCCCTAGTGTTTCTTTGTTTTCAACTCGCTTTGTTTCTACTAAAATTGCTTTGTTCTTACTACGACTGCTGCCTTTTTAATAGAAACTGTGCAGCAAGTGATGATGTGGCCGAAGGTAGTAATCACGGTATGCCTGACACTCGGTCTTGAGTACACGTGCCGAAACACACTAACTGTACGGTAACTGGTACGTAATCGGTGACACTTGACGCGCTAATCACTGGAACAACCAGTCAGATTCAAAAAATCTGTCACTATTTATAGAAAGCTACATTATTCCCGAGTATTTTAAGCTACTTTTTATCCCGGCAATGCGAGTGAAACCGCGGGGACAACTATAATAAATATGTCGGAGGGAGTCGTCGGAATCAAGTTGATTGTTAATTTAATAACGCACGAACGAGATATAATTTGTTCACTAAAATACTTTTTTAAATGTAAATTTAATGTAATTTCATTTTTTTTGGTGCGTCCATGCTACGCGTTTTATAATTACACACTAAACTGTATGACGAGTTACGTCCAATTAGAGCCGAGGAAAGGCCTCGAGCGGGGTCGAGGCGCCATCTTTATGGTTGCCGCGTGTTTACTCTATACATTTTGTCGTTGATCAAGAAAGAATCATCGTGGCAGTGCGCTTTGGCCATGTCTCGAACCCGCTGCTCAGATACAATTGTTGATTTAAGTGTTGAAGTAATTATTTCTTTAGTGCAGTGGTTCCCAATTCGTTTTTCCTACGTACCACTTTAAGAAAGACCTCAAACTCACGTATCCCTTACTGCAGGTATGATAAATAAAAATGAAATCAGTTTTTTTGACATTTATTACTATCAAAATACAGTTCTAATGGGGGCGAATATAATTATGTGAAAAATTTGCACGTATTTTTTGCATGACTCAAACATCTGGTTGCTTTTTGGTCAGCTTCAGTCGGACGCAAGTCATCTTCAAGTTGAAGTCTGTGGAGAGACGTTTAGTTTTTGAATTTGTCATAGCCGAAAAACCGCTGTCGCAAAGGTCGTGCAAAATGGCAGTAAATAGGTATGTAATAGCTGCTTCGCTGACACTATAAATGTTCTTTTGTCTTCAGCCCATAAATTATTGACAGTTCTTGAGTCTGCTGTTGCATGAGATGTCTATTAATTCCTCTTGATCAGAGTCGGGTAGGTGGTCGGTGGAATGGTGCGCAAAGGGGTTGTTTGAGGAGAGTAATTGTACTGGTAATACTACCAGTATCATGTTTATGTATTTGTCTATAAAAAGTTGGAAGTTTTCTGGTGTCTACCAGGAAACTACGATTCTTTCCTTCATTGAAAGCTCTCTGTAGGATTTGCATCGAATACCTGTGCTACGGCATTTTACGGCACTACTACGGAATATAAGCTACCATATATGAAGCTTACGACAGTAAGACTAATATTTTATAGGGATTTTAGTTCAGGAATTTTCAAGCAGTTTTAAAAATGTTAAATTCCACTCTCTCGCCACTTTGTCGTATGAAAATGAGCACGATTTAACACCGCTGCGGAATCCAGTTAGGTATTGAGATCAGCTGCAAACATTACACAATTTAGCTGTCTGAGTCGCAATATGTTACGCCACAGAGTATCTAAGGCAAGAGACAAAAACTACCATTAGAGCGTACCAGATATGTCTACTGCTGGTCGTAAGCTACCTACTTCTGTAGATGTCCACGAAGTAGGGAAATAAAAGCTCAAGCTTTTTTTTATATGATTATTACGATTATAGCTAATGATGGCTACCAAATCCAGCTGTAATAATACAGAATTTAATAAAGGAATAACACGTAAATCTAAAGTACATAACGTTTGGTTATCCCGAATAAACAAAAATCTCGGCTTTCCGTCGGCACGGGGCGCGTGGGGCGCATGGGGCGCGTGGGGCGCGAGGGGCGCGGGGCGCGTGGCGGCGGGCGCGGCGCGACGCTGAGAGTTTTGAGGACCTTTTCCGTCTCGGTTGGCGTAAGATGACACTCACGCAGGCAAGAGTGGGTGTGCCGCATTATACCACACTTGTTATTTATTTTTCTTAGATTTAAGACTCTGGTCTGATAAATCTAAGCGAGAATCGTGTTGTTAAAAGCATACAATATTAGCGAAGACTATTAGTATTAATATTTAAGCTTCTATCCTACACCAAATAGTGTAAACACCCAACTTCTCATTTATGAATTTAAAATATGAAATTCAGCAATCCGGATAAAACCATGAAATCTCTAGAGTGTGAGCGGTCTGCGGCTCGACATGTTTTATAAATAATAATACGCAACCAATTTATTTTGGTAATTGCGAGAGAACAATAGCGACGAAACCCAGGTTCATTTGCAAATCAGATTGTAGGTATAATGTACGTCGGCTCTGTGAATAAAGTAGGATATGTGCCATCAACACAACAGGGCTACCGACCGGTGTATATGCATTTGTGTAACGGGATTTATAAACACACAAATCATGCTCAACGGTTTATTAACATAAATTATGGTATTTACAAGTTTGGACCTGTTTATTAAAAAGGTGAAAGCAAGTGTAAATATTCACAGAAATAAATAAACTGTAACTGTGTAGAAAACTACAAATCTCAAGCTATGGTGAAGAGGTAGAACAATGATAAAAACCGACAAAGTGCGAGTTGAACTTGCACACGTAGGGTTTCGTAATTTTACTTCATCTTTTATTGTTATATCGGCAATAGAAATATACATTCAGTAAAAAAAATCGTCTATCACATACAGTCCACTAAAAGGCAGACTGACGGACAGCCCTACGGAACCCTAAAGAGCCAAGAAGCCACTTCTCATTGTAACT
Source organism: Achlya flavicornis (assembly GCA_947623365.1). Lineage (NCBI taxonomy): Eukaryota > Metazoa > Arthropoda > Insecta > Lepidoptera > Drepanidae > Achlya > Achlya flavicornis. The sequence continues at coordinate 14,212,524 of OX392484.1, forward strand.
AACTGGAAATGGAATACAAATGTGAAAATGGTAAAGTGTTGATTATGTATGAAATTGTTCTTGAAGTATCGTCGTAAAGTAGAAATAAGACTTCCATTATATACCGCTTTGTTATCTGCGAATTTACGCAGTTTTTTTTCTTATGTTGTTGGGATATGAGATATTTTAGTATAATATAGCTATAACAGACTATAGCCTAAGTCCTCTTCGTGACGTAAATAGCTTATAAGCCATCTGTCTATTATGTAACTTATTCTTTACTTTGTGAAAGAGCGGGATCTCCTAACTAAGATTTAGAAGAAACTTTAAGATTCAAGTTAATGACATAAATCATTTTATTTATTTATGTATCCGTGATCTCGTCCTAAGAATAAAATACGTTTTATATCAGAGATACATTAGGTTTCTAGAACGCGGGTGAACTCACAGGATGGAAGCTCTACGAAAATTATTATTGGGTTAGCAGCCATGATAGAAAAAAAAAACGTGATAGAAATATTTAGCTTCATATTTGTCCCATTCCTTTTGTCACACAATATTGTTATGTGACATGATTAAAATTTAAAAACATGGCAACCCTGTCGACCGAGCAAGCTACCCGTATTAAATGGGATTCCTATGCCAATTACGACCCTCACGTACATTATCAACTCTATAGTAATATATTTAAAGTACACTATCGCTCGCCACGTCACCGCGTAATACCGGATCTAGAAGCTGCCGGGTGTCTGATATGTGTGTGATACGTTATAAATATTCACGATTATATATTTATCATACACGAGACATTCATAAGGTAACATTTAATATTAATGGGGAGTATTTAATGGTAATGAAAAAAAAATGGTATATTACTTAAACATCTATCTCATTCTATACCTGCTTTTCTACCGAGACTGACGTATAAAATCTCTAATTACCCTTTGTATAATATTCCATAGTTGATAGCCGTCATTTGTCTTTAGTTACTTTGACATCTAGGTCAGGAGAATGTAGTTTCAAGTCAAGCAATTAGAACAGTTGATATAGTGTGATATATTATGTCAAAAGGCTTGCAATTTTTTTAATTGCTTATGTATGCTTCTTGTGCCCTCGAGTAATTCATTTTGAAATAAAGGTAAAATAGTATAATATATTTCGCACTTTGTCATCAAAATTGACCGATACCAGCGGGTAGAGTGCTTTTTCCGCCAACGTGTCTGTCAGCTTTCTGGGAAGTTTGCCGTTGCTCGGAAGCAGCGGCAGATATGAGTTTTTTTATGTTAATAGTAAAAAAAAAATCTTGCCGGAGTCTTCTCAGTTTAATAAGTGTATTCCGAACCGGTGTTAAATTCAACTATATGTAAACTTAACGTTCATAAGTGCCTTACCAGGGCCTAAACTGAATACATGACTTTTTGATTTGATTTGACAAATAGGCAGACGGACCACCTGATGGTGGTCACCGCCGCATATGGACATTTGCAATACCAGGGGGATTGCCGATGTGATGCCGACTTTGAAGAGCTCGTTTTACGTCCTATGATGAATCCCATATTGTAAACTGAGGGAAAACCGTAATGGGGAGCTCATTCCACATCCTAATGATCTGCAGTAGGAACGTCTGACTAAACCGTTCTGTGGACGATCGAGGCGTCTCGAGGATGAGGATGAACTCCACATCGCACTACCTATTCTTCTTTAACTACATATTCGTTGTAAATATTTTTTTCTGAATAGTATGATATCTTAGGCCATCACCATGAACTTTGTTATTTTATTATTATTGTTATATATAGTATTGCGTCTATATTATTTGTAATTTAATCCATTCATAAATTAAATAACATGACGTGAACTGAAGAAGGGTTTGCGTTATTAGTTACGGGTTTAGTGATTTCCTTCTGAGGGCCTCCGGACGGATGTGTCGGTCGTGTGTCGGCGACGCTTTGTAGCTTTTGTCTGGCTTCACAAAACATATGTACAGTAGAACCCAACTAATATGGCTTACCGGTTACCTGCGCAGAAGATACATTTTCAAAGCGCTGGAAATGCTATTGGTCGCAGCTGCCGCCATGACATGTGTGCGGAGAGGCGTGACTTGCGAGTGAGACGGAACGAACAGCTGCAGTGTATTATGAACCTTATAGTAGTGATCTAAGGTTGATTGTAAGTTTTAAGCATTCTTTCGTTATTCTTCAGGCCATACTTTCTTTTCTGTGCGAACGAAGATTCACGACGCGCCTTATTAGTTGGGTACTACTGTACTTACTGTGTGTTTATATTATGTGCGTGTCATATTACTTACAAATAGTATTTATATATATGTATAGATGATAGGGTAGTCTGTTACGAACGAACGGGTTGATAGCTGTTTACCTATGTTGGGTTAGTCATGCTGAACAACTTTTACTATCGAAATCTCCAACCAGTATAATGGTTCCTAATAATATCAGCTCTTATCTTAGATGGTCACATCACATCTAATTATAGTGTCGTTATGAACAAAATATCGTCTTTGAAGAGATGATGGAATTCCTCGACGATAAAGAGATCAGCCATTGGTTTTACAGGTATAATGTTATGTATACTTCAATGTAGATTAGATAATATATTTTGTATGATGTAAATAAATGCTAATTTCAAAGGGTCAATCGACTACCTGCGCACTGAGAATTCAATATATTTATAAAAAATTGCTGTTTCATAAAAGGGACACCAACAAATTCAATTACAAATTTGCACGATGTAAAAATAGGTGTAAAAAAGGTCTTGTAATTAGCTCAGTTAACGATGAGGCGTGTACAGAATATTGACACGTAACTAGTGGTGTTGAATAAATGTGGCGGTTGTGGCGAGGTGCTGGTGAGCCTGATGTTTGCATCTCATTAGTACTGGCACAGGTACTGGACCGGAGCAGGGGCGGGACAGGGGCAGCGCGGTGGGGCGGGCGACCCTGCGGCTGATTCTTGAGTGTATTCATATATCGAGAGACTAGAGCTACATATGATTCAAAGCCAAAGGTTATTCGGTTTCTCAGGAGGATCGTCTGCTTGCTTGTCAATGAGTAGAGTTAATTCCGTCCATAAAGTGCTTTGTTAGGGCCTAATGTTCCAAATGTTTTTCAGTAAAGAAATTTGACAATTTTCCGGGCATTTTTAGGGTTCCGTAGCCAAATGGCAAAAAACGGAACCTTTATAGATTCCTCATGTCTGTCTGTCTGTCTGTCTCTCCGTCCGTATGTCACAGCAACTTTTTCCCGAAACTATAAGAACTATAATTTTGAAACTTGGTAAGTAGATGTATTCTGTGAACCGCCATAACCTGTGAAAACCCATAAGTGTGGGGTTTCTATGGATAGGTCTTCAAAAATGATATTGAGGTTTCTAATATCATTTTTTTCTAAACTGAATAGTTTGCGCGAGAGACTCTTCCAAAGTGGTAAAATGTGTGTCCCCCCTCTAACTTCTAAAATAAGAGAATGATAAAACTAAAAAAAATATATGATGTACATTACGATACAAACTTCCACCGAAAATTAGTTTGAACGAGATCTAGTAAGTAGTTTTTTTTTAATACGTCAAATTGAAATTCATATCAAATACTCAGGTCTATACTACCATGTACTTATATACCTACAGATTTGTACGGAACCCTCGGAACCCTTTGGCCGGTTTTTATTTAGAATTATGAGTATCTACTAATTCAAATAATTGGTTTGTTTGATCTCATTAACATGTAACTTTAAACATAGGTATCGTAACTAAAGTCACTAATCGAAATTCACTTAGAAATATGGGCCAGTTTCAAGGAACGGATAATGAACGAGCGAATTAATAATTATATACTTAACATCAAATAATAATGCTTTACTAATTCAGGTGATAACTAAATACAGTGTGTTCGACAGATGAGCTATGTAGCTCATTATGTGTAGGTATGTGGTGAATAGCCGAAGACCGAGTGATTACTGCGACCTCTGCTCAAGGCAAATCAATACTTTTACTACCTTTGATTACTTACCTACTGAAATAATATCATGAAATCAGAAACGCGTTGGCTATATTGAGTGTTTACGGTGAATTGGTTCATTTGAGTTGTTTGTTTGTATCGGTACTTTTTCTGAGGCTTCCTTGTAATAGTTTTTGTTTGATATATTTATTAGACATTTACACAATATACTTTTATATTTATTTTGGTTTTATTCGACTACCGACTTAACAAATGCCGCATTAGTTGCAGTCTTCAGAAACGTACAGTAAGCGTGAGCCTTTCTGAATCGAGATCGATCTCGAGAGATGGATCAGGCCGCTTGGATTTAGCTTAGACCTGATGCCCCACGAAACTCCACTAATATCACAACTATACGTAAATGCCAATAGTTAGCCTACGTTCCCACGAATGTTTAATACGCGAGTTCGTTTGACATTATGAATAGAACGTATGACCACGTATGACTTCGCCTATACGTGTTCGCACGCTGACGTTTTTTTACGTCAGGAGTTTTTATAAATTCTAGTAAAAAACGTCGAGCTCAACGTTTTTGCGAACTTAGTATTAGATATGAGTTTTACTCACACGGCCCAATAAGAACTCACTTGTTCGTAAGCGCTTACACTATATTGCATCCTAGTGGCCGGTCCACCTTGCTACCAATTTGACGCTTGGTTTTAAAGCCTCATGCTTTTGCATTCGATGACGTTGAAAAGCTGTACACGGAACAAGATCTTCTAAAGATGTATGGGATGTGTGTAAGCCAAAGATGTGTGCTGCTGATGGTGCTTCAACTCTATTTTATTTGTTCTCTTTAGCTTTTTGTATTAAAAATAATGATATGTTAGACAGAGGGGCCACCTGGCGCGGTTGGGGTTAAGATTCCACTTATCGCGCCGCAGTCGTGGGTTCGATTCCCACATAAGACATGCATTTGTGTGTATGAACCTGTCTGCATGTCCTGCGTCTGGGTGTAATTATGTGTATTAAGTATGTATTTACAACAAAAAAGAAGTATATGTATTATATCAGTTATCTGGTTTCCATAGTACAAGCTCTGCTTAGTTTGGGATTAGATGGCCGTGTGTGAGAAATGTCCTAGTGAAAAACTGCTACAATATCATTAGAATACGTAGGTAAATTTCGCCACCATCCATAAGCTTATTATTTTTCAGGTGGGAAATCGGGCGGTTCCGAAACCAGAAGACCACGGTTCGAGTTCAGGCACGACCAGGTGATTATTTGTTTCCCTTTTTTTTCAAGTTCTAAGAGAGGTAGAGCGTAGCGCTTATTCGCTCAAAGAGCAGCTCGACTGGGGAAGTACCTCCACCTTACAGAATACCGCAACCAAATAACTTTATGGTGTGTAAAGTTGTGTTCCTGCGCGTGAGTAAGGTCGCCAGAGCTCATAGGGGAGGGGGGAAAGGTCGGTAACGCGTGAGCGATGCTTCTTGTATTGCAAGCGTCCATATGGCTACGGTACGGCTTCTGATTACTTACAAAGCATCTTTTATGTAAGGACTACATGAAAGAATAAAACCTGAAATACTCCAAAAAGAATCCCCAATTTCATAGGTAATTTAGATTACCATAATATTTCCTCACCGACTATAAATTGGTATAAGATATTAACCCGAATAAACTAGAGTCGGATGATATTAATATTCAATATCCAGATTACTTAAGCAAATTATAATATTGAAACGGTTATTAGAGAACAACTCGTGGTCAGTTTTATTAACCAACTTTGGAGCTCATATAGATAGTTATATAACGTTACTTTGTATAAAATCTAATTTGTTGCATAACTGTTAAAATAAAACATAATATCCTGGAAGATTGCCATCCGATCCAACTAAGCAAAGCTTGTACTATGCAAACCAGATAGCTGATATACTAACCCACACAAAATGTACCCAATAAGTACATTATTTGCTTGTTAAATAAATACAGATTTAGTTGTAAGTAGCTGGAGTAAGTAATAGGCGGAACAACCGCAATAACTCAACAGCATGTGGTTCATAAACATGTAATTTGTGGTTATTATCCGGACGCTGCCGCCGTCGCCGTTTGCTTACAGCGAGCGCTGGGACACGCCGCGCCGCGCCGCGCCCGCCGGGCCGAGGTGCCCCGCTGCCGGCCCGCTAACGTGGAACACTTGATCATTACGTCGGATCCCTTTACTCTACCTATCTCCAGATTTATTGCCTAAACAACTGCCATATTATTTAGATAAAACTATTATGATAAATGCGAAGGTTTCTGCATGTCTTCTCAGTTGAAGGCCGACTTACGAACTGGCGGTAACTCCAGTAGCTTTGACCTTCATAGGTGCCCTTCTAGGGCCTAAATTGAATAAACGACTTTGAGTTAGACTTTTTTTTAAGAGTGGGTTTGACTCCTACACATGTCAAACTTAAGTGCATGCATATGTCTATTTGCTCTGAGTAAATACGTTATATAAAGTAGTTAATCAGTTAACTCATTTTAGAAATAATAGCTTCACTCGGAGTGGCATCAGATGGCTGAGTCTGAAGATAGTAACAAGATATTTATATATGAGATGTACAAGATACTTTAAAATAAGTAGACTAAACACATTTCAAAACAATTAATTATAAACAACGTTCGAAGAGATTAACTCTTTGTGCTTAAGTAGACACCTTAAATATCTACTTTGTTTGTAAATTAAAATAAAGAGACAATTAGAAGCTCATTAGGCAGCACGCCGACACGTAGACAAGCTTATTTCATTAAGCTAAAGCTCGTATTGTAACATTAATTAAATTTAAAAGCAACGTTGGGGACCTTTCGTAGAATTTCTGAGGTGATATTAATATTTGGGTGCCGTGTGTGCTGGACGTGATTTATTAACCGACTTGGGGGCCTGGGGGGCCGGGGCAGGTACCCGAGGGCCGCAACCAGCCAACTACGTAACAAATATACATTTCCCGCCACGGTAATGCATGCAGTGTTCTACATTGCATTTGTAAGTGAAATTTTAGGTAAACATTATTATAAAATTCAATTTCTCGTTTTGATTATATGGTTCTACATCTACACTTCCATTTCAAAAGCACAACAAATCAAACGGCGATAAGTGAAACCAATTAATGTACCTACCTTAGCCCTACAAATCTTTTAACTGTAGTCGCCTGTATTAAGGACCTGTAAGAAACCAATTAACAAATGTTAACACATTAAATATGCACACCATAATTATTCATTGTTATATTAGCCGAAGGCGCTCGGACACCCATTACCGGCGAGCTATGAATACAAACGCGCGTTTTTGCCACCCGCATGTCGGCCACCATGCGGCTCCTGATTCCCCGCCACTCCTGAGTCCCGACTCGCCTTAATTGTAAGTAAATTCACCGCCACGCTCCACCGACTGTTTGCTACTAATTGCAAATTTGCTGTGGTAGCTACTTTATGTGGGGAGTGGACTTTAATAATGCTTCCTTAGTTCTTGTATTTTGTGTAAGTTATATTTGGATTGTGTTTTATTAAGAATTTGAGTACCCACCAGACAGATAGAATACAGCCAAAAATTCATCAAAACAAAACTAGCTAAACAGAAATTGAATTAAAAATATCCTACAAGTGGCCACTTCGCTAATCAATAATAACAATAAAAGTCAAATTCAAAGGTATTTATTCTTTACTAGCGACCACGGTATCGCGAATACTGATTCTTGCTAATTTTAAATGTGTGATATCTTCTAAAATATAAATACCGGTAGTAGACTGATGGCCGATTCCTATAATTTACGGACCGTTATCGGTTAAAATTAAGTCATATCTTTAATAATAACGATGCTAAAATTTGCTTACCTAATGCAGCAGTTTGGCAATAAAAAAAAACTGCTATTGCTAAGCAAAATGATTCGTTTTTGTTTATAGAAACCGGGCATTAGTAGAAGCGGCAACGGTTACATTTTACAAACTTTTATTTACTTTCTTATTCGGGTGGAGTCTTGCAATTAGAATTTCACCCACTTCCAGTGGTCGGATTGACTTGATATTTGGTAAACATTAGTATATTGGATGATAATGCAAGTGCAGCCAACAAAAAGTACAGTCACCAAAAAAAGCTTGTATTTAAAATTAAATTTTTAACAAAAACTTATTATTTGAAATATTTCTGGAAATATATTAAACTGTCTATTTCTTTCACATGTTTTACAATGAAACAAATGGTTATACTATAATATAATAATTATGCTGATCTATGATAAGCGCAACAGATTTGACAGTAATTTATTCTAGTTAAGAGGAAAGGACGGCTGCAAGAAATTTGAAAAATAAGGTTTTAACACTTTTAACATCTATTGCTGTCGCGCTGTGCCCGAGCTATCCCGCCCGAGGGCGATAGAGACAACTACAACTTGGACCGATTATACCTCTATAAATAAGACGCAATCGCAATTTCGTAATCCCCGGTGTTCTCCTCCAAAACTGGATTGATAAAAAAAATACAAGAATAATAATAAGAAGGGCTTGGGCTATGTCTGACAGTTTTCCTTTGTTGTTTTATATTCGTCAAATTTGTTCGCTGGACGTCTGATAATGGCGTTAAAAATCATAAGTCTTTGTGATTTTAGGAGGCTCCTAATTCTTATAATAATTAATTTACGGAGTTAAACACCTACAGATACCAGGTACCTAGAGATTGCATGGTAAAATAATCATTGCTCTAGTGTCATCATCCAGAGAGGAAACTGAGGATTACCTTTGTATGGAACAAACGCCACCAGCATTTCCTTTTATAGTTGTACCTCAGAGTATATAAATAACACAGTTTTTCTATTGTATTAATACTGTGTAAATACTATGTACTGTGAAGCGCTCGTGGTGTAGCATGATTAGCCGTTCTTAATCGATCGGCAAAATTAAGCTACGTCTGTCTTGGTCGGTACCTGGATGGGTGACCGCCTAGTGGTATTTCAAATCGAGCGTTTCCGTGCTTCGGAAGGCACGTAAAGCCGTTGGTCCCGGTTATCACTTAATTGTGATAGTCGTTAAGCTAGTTGGATGCCTCCTAGGCGGCTTGAAAAATTCCAACAGTAGGTTGACCACTAGCCTACCTCCACCGATCCGCAGTGGGCACGCGTGGTGGAGTATCTGCCCATTCCCTTTCACCCTGATTTGTGAAAGGAGGCCTGTGCTCAGCAGTGGGACATTATAGGCTGATGATGATGATGATGAAATACTATGTACAATTGTACACACGGCTACAGATCAAGCTATACATTTCCAGTATAAGCTGACCTGCCATTGTACAGAAATCCTATACAATGCGAGACCAGCTTATACTGGAAATGTATAGCTTGATCTGTAGCTGTGTGTACAAGTTGTACCGTAGCTTTGCGTAGCGCGTAGCACTGCTACGAGTTATCGTAGACGCCCCCACCCCGCTACGAGTTATCGTAGACGTCGCACAGTTTGGCAAAGCTCTTATATTAGTTGGTGCATTGCGTGCGTAACATTATCTATCAGTAAAATCTTGAATAAATGAACAAGTGTTGTGAATACACTACTTCATAATAGTTTTAAGAACAAGGAAGCTCTTGGTAAATACTTGCAACATTATTACCAAAATACAAACACGTTGCGACATTATTTAAAGCATTAAAAGGTAAAGGTGTCTATAGTGTACGGGCAACCGTACATGGTTATTTATTTTCATATAGATAATTGATGTATGCCGCAAACTGCCAAGCTTGCATTTTTGTACCGAATGGTGAAACTATTATATCAAAGCAATAAATAAATTAGTGTCGCTACAGCACTCGCACGAGGTGGTTTTATTTATCACTCCCGGGAGCCGCCTCCCATCACCATCATCATGTAGCATAACATCATCAGTGTGAGGCCATCAGCCCATACTGAATTCATATCACCACAATGTAGGGTTTACGCCCCTACATATTGGTCCTTCGAGCATACGGGACCTCGCGTTCACATAAGTCCAACAGGACCTACCGCGTCTGAACAGTTCGGTCGCGATAAGTGTCGTCGAGCGAGGTGTCGTGAACTAAGTTCTTTGTGTAGCAGTGACTAGTGAAATAGTAGACTTTAACAGGGAGCACACAGCTCTCACAAAGTCTGCACACAACAGGGAGCACACAGCTCTCACAAAGTCAGCACACAACAGGGAGCACACAGCTCTCACAAAATCTGCACACAACAGGGAGCACACAGCTCTCAGTCCACCACAGCAGCGGGAGCACACAGCTCTCATCTTGAGGTATCACCGAGGCGGCCCCTACATATTGGTACTTCGGGCGAACAACTTGACCTAGCGCGCGGGTTGGTCGAATGCGGACCACGCGGTCGGCATAACCTCCGATCCGTCGCTCTACGTGGCTATCATCAATTCGGCGGGCGGGATGCTCTGCTCGCTATCAGCAAGCATACGCAAGGTGAGCCAACAGGCGCGATATCATCATCAAGTGAACATGCAGTCACACCATCATCGTGCTGAGCTAGCAAGAACGCTCAGCAGCTTACAGCACCTAGCAAGTGGTGTTCAAGCATATCAAGAGCCTCATACAGCACCAAACAGTAGTGCACGAGGTAAATATCAGCAGCTTCCTACCAATCAAGTGGTTTTCTCAAGCAAACATAATCGCGGCGTCAGGCTCACCAACAATCCGCCTCCCATCACCATCATCATGTAGCATAACATCATCAGTGTGAGGCCATCAGCCCATACTGAATTCATATCACCAATATGTAGGGGCGTAAACCCTACATTGTGGTGATATGAATTCAGTATGGGCTGATGGCCTCACACTGATGATGTTATGCTACATGATGATGGTGATGGGAGGCGGATTATATCTCGTAGTGTCGCTACAGCACTCGCACGAGGTGGTTTTATTTATCACTCCCGGGAGCCGCCTTTCATCACCATCATCATGTAGCATAACATCATCAGTGTGAGGCCATCAGCCCATACTGAATTCATATCACCACAATGTAGGGTTTACGCCCCTACATATTGGTCCTTCGAGCATACGGGACCTCGCGTTCACATAAGTCCAACAGGACCTACCGCGTCTGAACAGTTCGGTCGCGATAAGTGTCGTCGAGCGAGGTGTCGTGAACTAAGTTCTTTGTGTAGCAGTGACTAGTGAAATAGTAGACTTTAACAGGGAGCACACAGCTCTCACAAAGTCTGCACACAACAGGGAGCACACAGCTCTCACAAAGTCAGCACACAACAGGGAGCACACAGCTCTCACAAAATCTGCACACAACAGGGAGCACACAGCTCTCACAAAGTCAGCACACAGCGGGAGCACACAGCTCTCATCTTGAGGTATCACCGAGGCGGCCCCTACATATTGGTCCTTCGAGCGAACAACTTGACCTAGCGCGCGGGTTGGTCGAATGCGGACCACGCGGTCGGCATAACCTCCGATCCGTCGCTCTACGTGGCTATCATCAATTCGGCGGGCGGGATGCTCTGCTCGCTATCAGCAAGCATACGCAAGGTGAGCCAACAGGCGCGATATCATCATCAAGTGAACATGCAGTCACACCATCATCGTGCTGAGCTAGCAAGAACGCTCAGCAGCTTACAGCACCTAGCAAGTGGTGTTCAAGTTGTAAGCATATCAAGAGCCTCATACAGCACCAAACAGTAGTGCACGAGGTAAATATCAGCAGCTTCCTACCAATCAAGTGGTTTTCACGGAAGTTCTCAAGCAAACATAATCGCGGCGCCAGGCTCACCAACAACAGCATCATCATGGTGGTAACAAGCTCGCTATCTACAATCATGACTACAGGATATCAATAGGCTCACCAACAACAATATCGTAATGGGGGCACTCATCAACATCGTGCATCGTAGTAAGTACCGCATCCACGATTAAAAGCAACTTCACTTCTGTGGCCAGGAGATTTATCAGAAAAAGAACTCCAGCAATGGCCAGGTATCGTAAGAGCAAGCTATCAATTTGGCAGAACCAATATGGCATCAGAATGCAACAAAGAGATGGAACATTATAGCAAAGGAATGTAACAAGTTTATCAAAATGGTGGAACCAGTTAAGGAAGCAAGAGTGTATCAATTTGATTGACCAGAAGACGTTATCAGCAATCAGAAAAATTATCATTTGTGGATTAGAAGTGCAGTTATAGTGTTACGGTGTACATACATGGTTTTACATAATTTATCATTCATTATTTTATCATTTTATAGTTTCTTTACAACGAACATACAGACAGACAATTTTTACATTTTATACGTGTTCAAAAAATAGCAAACATACAGTTAAGCTTTCAAGTGAATATTGTATTTCATTCAGCAGGTTTCTTGTTTCATGACGCAATACATACCGACGGACTATGGACAGTTACCTACTGACATCAGCACATTCGTTTATGTTTACATTGTTCTTATCAATTTTATAGTTTCACTATTATATTATCACCAACTCATATATTTTAGAATGTTAATCATTATACAAGATGCACGAGCAAGTGTGTATTAGACAATGTGTATTTTAATCTCATACAATTTTACTGTTTATCATTTTATATATTGTTTGTTTTCTTTTTGGTCGGCAATATGTACGGGCAACCGTACATGGTTATTTATTTTCATATAGATAATTGATGTATGCCGCAAACTGCCAAGCTTGCATTTTTGTACCGAATGGTGAAACTATTATATCAAAGCAATAAATAAATTAGTGTCGCTACAGCACTCGCACGAGGTGGTTTTATTTATCACTCCCGGGAGCCGCCTCCCATCACCATCATCATGTAGCATAACATCATCAGTGTGAGGCCATCAGCCCATACTGAATTCATATCACCACAATGTAGGGTTTACGCCCCTACATATAGTGTATGATAGATTTTATTCCTTTTTTCCTAAATATGTTTTATTTGACGTTAGGACAATTATTTGTCAACTTATATGCTAATACACAATTCTATATCAAGTCAAACTAAACTATTTAATTTCGGCAAGTTAAGGTACCAACGTTGTGGTCGGTACCTGGATGGGTGACCGACCGCCTGGTGGTATTTCAAATCGAGCGTTTCCGTACTTCGGAAGGCACGTAAAGCCGTTGGTCCCGGTTATCACTTAATTGTGATAGTCGTTAAGCTAGTTGGAGGCCTTCTAGGTGGCTTGAAAACTCCAATAATAGGTTGACCACTAGCCTACCTCCAACGATCCTCAGTGGGCACGCGTGGTGGAGTATATGTCGATTACCTTTCACCCTGATTCGTGAAAAAAGGCCTGTGCTCAGCTGTGGGACATTATAGGCTGATGATGATGATGATGATGAAAAAGATAAAAGTTAATTACCAAGTTTATCTTCCTACCGCGGATACTCAGGAATGAGCTCGCCGCTGCGGTGCATCCGATGGAGTGCAGCATGGGGTTCTTCAAAAAGGGTGTGAAGAGATTTCTTCAGGGTCGGCAACTCGCGAGTAACACCCCTGGTGCTGCAAGCATCCATATGCTACGGTAACCGCTTACCATCAAGTGTCCAAGAGTTAATGGCATCGCTTAATAAGCAATTAGTGATCATTAAAAATGTGTCTGTATTTGTGATATACGGTAGGTGTATGAAGTGTTCCGCGTGCAAGCGGCCTACTCACCGCTCGCTTAATTAAAAAGAAACAAACGTTCCCGTTCGCCGCGCGCCCCGTGGGAGGGGCTGGGGGGGTCAGGGGTGGGGGGCCTGTTGTATCGTTTACTTTTAACCTTGAACAATACCGCCATGGTTTCTAATGTCCTTGGATATCAACTTTGAATGGCATCATTGGGAAAGAAAAATTATATAATAGCTCGCTACCCGCTACATCGTAGACGCTGCGTCGTAGCTAATGCTGCGTAGAGGTTCTACGTCGTAGCATTTGTAGCTGCGCGTGATCAGTATGTTACTGTGCGTAGTTTGAGAACTTGTAAATAATTACCGTTCTATAAATTTTGCGTAAACCACTTTATCTCTTCATAAAACAAATGTATCTATTAAATTGAATTTTGTGTTATTAGTACTTTTTAATTGTATTTTTTAAGATAGTAAAGAAAGTTGTAATGTGAATTTAAGTATTTCTTGTGCTTTTGATAACTTCTTTTGGTGTACAATAAGCGAGTGATCCATTTATCTATCAACAATCATCATCAAAAGAAGACGATCACTTCAGCCCTTATTGTTATTGAAAAAGCTAAGCTTCAAACTCTGTATAATTAACTAAATAAGGTGACATATCACTTATTTATCTATACTAATGTAATAAAGCGGAAGAGTTTTTTTGTTTGTTTGTTTAAACGGGCTAATCACTGGAACTTCCAGTCGGATTCGAAAAAAAGGAAGTTACATTATCCCCGAGTCTTATAGGCTACTTTTTATCACGGGAACGCGGGTGAAACCGCGCTAGACAGCTAGTCCTGTATATAATTTTGAACCGTGTGGTGTCCGAAGCTCTCGGCGCTCAGTATATATCTTTATTAAACACTCCAGTGCCGTGATCCGACCCTTTATTGCTTTGCGTTTCTCTGTTTGACCGTTTCATGAATTTTAATTGCTTTTAACTTGATCATCAACTTGTTTTATACGTTGACTTGTTAAGTTTACTTTGCACATATTTTTACACTTTTTTCTTCACCCGCTTTATTAACCGTGAATGAATGAATTTTATAGACCGTTTCTTAATACCTCCTTTCTTAGTTATAAAAGGAATCTATATGTGAAATTTCAAGATTCTTATCCAAGTGGTTTAAGATGTGCATTGATAGTGAGTGCGTTGTTAGTCAGTCAGGACAAGTATTTTTATATGTATGGATTACCAACATCTAGTATTCCAGTCTTAGAGGTTATGTTCATTGATAATTATATAAAATACTAGCTGTCCCCTGCGGTTTCACCCGCGTCCTCGGGATAAAAAGTAGCCTATGTCCTTCTCCATACCACAGGCTATCTGCATGCTGAATTTCATGATGATCCGTTTAGTAGTTGAGGCGTGAAGGCGTCACAAACAAACTCACTTTCGCATTTATAATATTAGTTAGGATACCTAGTGCTATAGTTTCAACTTATAAATTCTTCTCAAAGCTTTGGAACTAGAAAAAACTGATTAATTAGAGATTTATTCGCTTTGGTCTCTCAGAAGAAGTACCGTAGTTCCTCGCCAAATGTCAGTTTTACATAAGGCACTTTTGAAATTTAAACTCCAACAAAATAATATCGAAATCGGTTTATTAGATAAACTGGTTAGTTTTTAACTGCTTTCAAGCCTTGGTTCTTACGCATGGTTACGAAAATCCAGGTAAATAGGATTTCCATTTCACAGTAACATAAACATTTTCATCAGTCTCTTTTACGTAAGTAAACAAAATTTTCAATGTATCGCTTTCAGTATCAAAGGCAAATAGGAAGACAAAACAGCAACCGTAGCTCTCCTCTCATCTGCGTACTAATTAGGCTATATTGAATGTAATACAAGTAGTAGGTACATGATATCACGGTTTACGTGTTTCATTATCTAGTCTGGGTATAAGCGTTAATCTGAAATAGAGATAGAATTATGTACACACACATAGACTCCACCTATCGCGCCGCAGGTCGTGGGTTCGATTTCCGCATAGTACATGCATTTGTGTGCATGAACATGTCTGTATGTCCTGAGTCTGGGTGTATATTAAGTATATTATGTATATTAAGTATGTATTTACAAAGAAAAAATAGTATATGTATTATATCAGTTATCTGGTTTTCATATTACAAGCTCTGCTTAGTTCGGGATCAGATGACCGTGTGTGAGGAATGTCCCAGGATATATGTTCTTTAACGATTTCTTGTTGAGCTGTGCAACTGAGTTGTATCTGTAATGTTTTGAAATTATTTATTTGTTAACTCTCTAATATCTTTTCTTTATTATAATATTTTATGATGTTGTGGGGATCTACAACTCAATCTCACCAACTAATATACCAAAAAATACTTGAAGAGCAATATATAACAAGAGCAGCTTTATCTCAGATAATCTTAGTATAAACCTAGAGCTATGCGTAACCCAAGTGATATATAACACGCAAGTTAGGTAAGTCGGTGCGTCTCTCCGTTTGTCTGTCAACGGCTCATAAGTTATGAACGTTTACGAAGGAACATAAATTACTCGCTGGCCCAGCGGACTCGACGCACATTTATTAAGGTCCCGTCAAATACGAAACCCTTATTGGTGAAACTTGCCATCGTACTTGTAACTTTCCGTCAAGGGTGGACTGTGACGTCACATAGATCATTATACTTCTAAGCTTCTACGTTTATATTGCACTCGAATTTGAAATACTAATATATTTTGTAGCTAGTTTTCGACCCTAGGTCTGCAAGGTTCTTATATGTTTTTTTGATTAAAACTAATCTATGTTACCACATAGATTAGTTTTAATCACACGGATAGATCGTAGCCTGGAGTACCCTCCAGGCTACGATCTATCCGTGTGCTAAATTTCATCACGATAGGTTGTGCCGGTGAGGCGTCAAGAGGTAACAAAGAAACTCACTTTCATATTTATTATATTTGTAGTAAGTAGTAGAGTAGGATTATCTAATCGCTATTTATTGCGCTAGGCTACTATAATTCTGCGTCACGAATTATATAATTACTCGCCATAACACGGATCGTTACCGACGCCAGGTACATATTTTACACAGGTATTTAATATTCCAAATATAATAAAAGCCTGCCTCGGAGATACCTCCCGTAAAGTGTAAATATTACATTTACATTTTAAAGCGCCGTTATATTGTTAAAAGCTTGTAGAGGGAGGGAATTTATGTGAACTCTATAGAGAGTTACTGTAATAGCGGAATATTTTCGAGCGATTTTTACCATAATTATACTACAGCAGGCGCACAATTTAATTTTCACGAAGATTAAAATATTTTCTATAAATGCCACTTTTCGTTGTAATTTTATAACTCAAGAACGGGCTCACCTATCCAAACCAAATGTTTAGGCTTTGTTCGGACTATTTAGTAGATGGTTTATGTGAAGTTTGCACAAAATCGGTCGAGCGGTTCTTCATTTAACATTTTTAGTAACAAACTAGCTTTAGCCCGCGACTTCGTCCGCGTAGATTAATTATTTTTTCTAGATATGAATCATTGTAAAAATGTAGAGCTTTGCCCGCCATTACGTGTGATAAGTATATGACAAAAGTTCAGGTAGATTTAGAGCTTACATGCGAGCATGCCACATAAAACTGAAACAGTCTTGCCGTAAATAAACTCTAGCCAATTTCAGAGATTTTCCCAATGATTAACGCGAAACAAACCTTGATAAGGAACTGTAAACTTTTAAATTAAACGAAGGATTTTGGGATCAATGGTATACGCGGCACGAACACTGTTTCTCCTCTGGCAGAACCAGTGCGGCGGAGAGCTGTTACTTGAAGTCTAGTTCCACAGCACAATTTTGGAGGCCGTATATTTCTAATCAATATGACAGGAGCACGTACATACATGACACGGATTAGCCGGCGGATTAAAAGAGTTAAAAAATTGAACAGGATAATTTACCGACTCATTCATATCGACCATGGTGGCAACAACCTTCAAATGAATATATCAAAATATCGTTGATCGCAGCGGGTTGGTCATTTTTGGGAGTCATAATGGCTCTCTCGCGCATAACCACTCTATCGGTTTGGGTTCATAGTAACATCGGTATTAATTTTACCTATACTTATTTTGGTTTTTGTATCAACCCATCTATTTATGGAAAGTTTACTTTCCCGATTTGAAGAAGAAGATCTGAAAATCTGAAATATGTTTTTTTGGAAGGTGTCGAGATCGGGATGATTTATCTAAAATTGCGCCATGAGACCTATCCACAAATTCTTCAACCATTTCATGACAGCTGAGATACCTATTTGCTCATGGCACACAGACAGACGAATATACGGGTGGAGACTTATATCCTATATAAAATTTTCACCCGTACGTTGTTGACATACCGAAAATACGGACGCAGCGTTTTGCATCCTCATTTATAATGCGGACAGCAAGGGAGTGGAACTTGCTTCCGGCGTCTGTGTTTCCTGACGCCTACAATCTAGGAACTTTCAAGGCCAGAGTGAATAGGTTTCTTCTGGGTAAGCGTGTTTCATCTTAGGCTTCGTCATCGCCCCTTATGGGCGGGTCAACGCACGAGTACCTACGGTGACCGCTTACCATCAGGCGGGCCGTATGCTTGTGTGACACCTTAGTTTTAAATTTGAAATAATAATTTAAAAATTGCCCGTAGCAGACAGACAGACAGAAAGATCGACGGGCGGAGATCTATCCATAAGTTCCTCAACCAGACAGCTGACAATTTTTCTCGTGGCAGACAGACATATAGATGGGCGGCTGCAGGCTTCGTAATAACATGATACACGTGTACATTATTTTTACTTGAATACAAAATTGTGTGAATGATCAACTTCAATACAAAATTTCATCCCCCTTTATACCCCTTCAAGGGTCGAAATTTGAAAAACGCGATATAAGTTGCGTTAGTTTCCAACCATAAGCCGAAATAATAAATTTAGTGATTTTTACTCCGAAAATAAAGAACTTCAAATTCAAAATGTAATCCCCCTACTCACCCCTTAAGAGTTTAAATTCCAACAAAACCGATATTCGCTGCGTTAGTTTCCAACTATAAGCTTAAATAATGTTAGTATACTTCCATACACAACTTCATCCCCTTTTTTAGCCCTTCGGGGTCGGCATTATCGAAAACGCTGAGGCACATATAAATTTTCAATCATCAGCCTAAACACAAAATTTGAAGGTCCTAACTTCGAAACTGATGGACTTTCATACAAACTTGCATCCCCTATTTTACCCACGTAGGGGTGTAATATAAAAAAATACTTCGTTACTGGATACATACACTGTATAATAATAAATTTAGTGAAGTTTATTGTAGAATTGAAGGCCTTGCATGCCCAACTTCATCGCCCTTTTTCCCCCTTCGGGGGTGGAATTATCATAAATGCTGAGATAACTTTACATTAATTTTCAATCGTCAGCCTAAACACAAAATTTGAAGATCCTAACTTCAAAACTGACGGACTTGCATACAAACTTTCATCCCCTATTTTACCCGCTTAGGGGTGGAATTTCCAAAAATCCTTCGTTACTGGATACCTACACTGTATAATAATAAATTTAGTGAAGTTTATTGTAGAATTGAAGGCCTTGCATACCCAACTTCATCCCCCTTTTCACCCCTTTGGGATCAAAATTATCAAAAACGCTGAGACACGTATAAAATAATTTTCAATCGTCAGCCTAAACACAAAATTTGAAGATCGTAACTCCAAAACTGACGGACTTTCATATAAACTTTCATCCCCTTTTTTACCCCCTTAGGGTTGGAATTTCCAAAAATCTATTCTTAGCGGATAGCCTACGTCATTACAACTATCTGTATGCCAAATTTCAGCCCAATCGGTTCAGTGGTTTGAGCTATGCGTTGATAGATCAGTCAGTCACGCTTTCCTTTTATATATACAGATGAATTCAATAAATGGTGGCTCATTTTTTAAAAGGGTTTTTCTTTTTTTTTTTTTTTTTTTTTCCTGTCCGTAAAAATTTATTTGTTACTAAAAAAAAAAGGGTAGGGTAGGGTAGGGTTGGGCTTAGGGTAGGGTAGGGTAGGGTTGGGTAGGGTAGGGTGGGATAGGGTAGGGAGGATATGGTAGGGTAGTGTAGGGTTGGGTAGGGTGGGATAGCACCATAGGGTAGGGTAGCACAACGCGAACGAAGTCGCGCCGGGCAGCTAGTCTTCTATAAATTCGAAAAAAATTATTCCTTTAGTGTAGCGTCCACGCACTGACGCCACTGACCACTCACTGCACAGATTAGTGACTAGTTACTCCGTAACACTGGCTCACCACTACACCAGGTCCGAGCGCAAGCGCACGTCCGACCCGCACCGCGTCTAATGTCAGACTGGCCGGTTGACAGCTACCCCCTCTACTGGTGTACATGAGACAGTGTATTATATCTACTGTATAGATACAAACACTACATTTAGCAATATTACCAATATTACTTTAGCTTCCTTTTTAGTGGGCCCGGTGTTTTATATTCGTGGTCGTGGGATTGATTCTACTGTGTTCTAGATTTGTATATAAGAACATGTTTGAGTGGAATCATAGAGATCGAAGAATTATCTATACAAGTAGTTATACCTTTTGCAGTCGAGACCATGGGCACAGCCATGGGACCGCGAGTTACCTCAGACCTCAGTCATTTATTAACCGATTTGGTAAATTCTCCTTTTGTTTGGTTGGATAGACTTCCCGTTTGGTCCCATCTTCATATTAATATACATGATAATATGTGATAGAGTTGTTTGGGCGAGTGTTGAATGAAGGCGATAACTCAGCGGGCACTCGCGGGTCACAGTGACGAAGGACAACCAAAGGAAACTGACGCAATTTATGGGTCCCATAGCCGCGCCCTTAATCATTAGCAGTTTGAAAAGTATCCTCCAAGTGCGGTTCAAACACTCACTTGTCCAAATGGTAAGAAAAATAAAAAGAAAATGCGTTTTAAACAGCGAGTGAATTCCCATGAATAACTTTATATTCTTACGTTTGATCGTCAACAGGAAAATGTAAAAGATAATTATATTAATAAATTAACTTTTAACGCTTTATTTGGGTGTGTGAATGTAGGGTAAAGTAATAAGAGGTAGGGTAATTGTTTTAGATAATAGAGTTTTGTCTATTATTATTTTTATACAACTTAGTCGGTAAACAAGCATACGGCCCACCTGATGGTAAGCGGATACCGTAGGCATATGGACGCTTGCAACACACGAAGCATCGCTCACGCGTTACCGACCTTTCCCCCCTCCCCTATGAGCTCTGGCGACCTTACTCACGCGCAGGAACACAACTTTACACAACATAAAGTTATTTGGCTGCGGTATTCTGTAAGGTGGAGGTACTTCCCCAGTCGAGCTGCTCTTTGAGCGAATAAACGCTACGCTCTACCTCTCTTTTTAGATAATAGAGTTTTGTCTATGATCTAAAACAACAACCCCTTATTATTCTTATTTTATTATCATGAAGCTTAGTTATATGTACAGCTTTTAATCATTGCTTGGCTCCAATTTGTCGATACTGATTGTATCAAACTGTACCTACCTACTTGTAATGTAAATGTATTCGATCGAGGGTGATGTTCCTCAAAGGAATCCCGCCGCTTCGACTCATCTGAATTATATTTCTGAGCCTGTTGGTTATCAATATGGACTTTTGTTTAAGATATGAATAGTCTTCGGCTTTCATCGTCTGATAGACCTATCGTGTGACGTATAGCTATTTTGATTTAATAAAACAAGATAAAACTCAGGGCTGACTAATTATTAACTAAACAGATTTACCAAACTAATACCTATGTACAAAAAATTACATACGTATCTACAATAAAGTGATAAGGTAACTAATAGTTTGAATTCAAATAGTTATACAAACAATTTGTAAGAAACAAATACATATACGTAGTCTAGTAAACTAACTAATAGATTACTCAAAGGCACAATGCTAACAAATCGCTAGTTTAAGTATAAACCATAATTAACTTTCTAGTCAAGGAACTCACTCTTAATTTAGACTTAAAACTGTGGTAAACTTTTATGCGCGTATTTTAAAGCGTCGTTTAATGTTGTCTTGTTCTTTCGTAAGCTGAAGTTCATGAGTATGAAAGAGACTTTTGGTATACAAGATTGATTAGGCAGATATATAGTCTGACTGGTAATTAGTAAACGATACTTAGACGCATGATTGTACCCAAGATAACAAACAACTTGCACAACTTCCCCAAAAAAATATTTTTTTTAATGTACTTAGTACATGAGCCCATAATAACACCTACCTACAAACAAATGTACCTAACAAGAATAAGAGTACACCATCAGCTTTTATTTAATTTTGTTATTTATCCCTATTTGTTTCTTTGGGAAAGTTGTTTGTTATCATGAGTACAATCATGTGTCTAAGTATAGTTTACTAATTACCAGTCACTCTATATAGATTCTTTATAAGATGGAGGAATTTTATAGGAAGAATTTTCCATAGTTCAATCCCTAAGGGGGTAAAAGGAGGAAATACAGTTTGTATGCTGTATTTTTGTGGTAATACTATAGAATTTTTGTATATAATTTTTTTTTACAAAATTGACCGCTAAATGTGTGGAATGGGTAGTTAATGTTTGTATGGTAAAACTATTGCACCGGCCGCATTACTTTTATATTTTTATAGCCGATTTTAATTAATTTTGCCTGGACTGGATCACGGAGATAAAGATAGGACACTTCTTATTTCGGAAATAGCATTTTCAACACGCTTTTTATACATAAGTTTCGCCTGTATATACTCGTATGTAATGGAATTTTCCATCGTAATTTTCATTTCAAAACGTCAGATTAAACTGAAACTTTGTACACTTATGAATGACCGATGACAGTACAATAATTGCTAGTGCAGGCAGGACTTTTTAAAGCGTGTTTTATATACAAACTTAAATTTATTTAAAGTAAATACAGCGATTAGTCTACCCAGCGGCTCATCAACGTGTGTATACAAGTATCGTAACTACACAGATATACAAATGGAACTAAATTTACCAGTTCATTACATTTTCATCCCGTTGACGGAGTAAGTTCAAGATTTTCGTCTCAAATCCTCTTTATGCTTAGCCTTTCATTTTCAACGGGGGATTACGTAAGATACGTAAAGCAAATATGCCAGTATCAAAGGAGAAATCTTTTATTCAGTTTAAGCCCTGAGCAGGCACTTATGAAAGTCAATGGAAATACCACGTAAACTGCCTTTGACTCCACAATTAAGCCGACGAATTAGTAGAGAATTTATTTTTAACTTGCTAGCTCAAAATGTTCAGATTCAAATTCAACATCATTTGTTCAAATAGACCTTCGCAGGCACTTATGAAAAGTCTGACTCTAATACCGGTTCGGAAGGTTGCATTTGCTGAGAAGAGCCAGCAATTACTCTTTTAAAAACAAGCTTAGATTCATTACATAATAGCAAACCGACTATGAAGGCAGTTGAATTTTTTGTAAAAAGTTTTTTAATTTTCAATTTTGAGCTACATTTATGCGTTTTCAATATATCTCAAGATTTGTCGCTGACCGAGCATATGCATATCATTGATATATTGCCGACAATATTGAATAAATAAAATACTTCTGTCATGATGTTTGTGCTCTTTACCGTTGAGGAATCCATCATATAGTTTTTTTATACGACTAGGTCAAAACACAAGGAACACAAACAACTGTATGGACCACCTGGTGGTAAGCGATTACCGTAGAACCACAGTCTAATAACCATACAGTCGGTCGACGAAGCCATCTAGACAGGGCAATCGTGCGGGGTGTGAGGGATGAGACGCGGGAAAGCCGTTACCGACCTGCGAACAAAATTATGTTAGTAGCTCGGTAAACAGCATTCAGGGCTAACGCGTGTTTGTGTCTGTAATTATTTTATTTAAAATGGTGCAAACGACGTGTGCTGTCTGAGACTGCAAGTCTTCATCCTATTTAAATAAAGATCTGCGGTTTCATCAGCTTCCACACACAGACGAAAGGTAAATAAATCATGGTTTGTTATCGTAGAGTGCATACAATAATAATTTTATATTTGTCATGTCGTGTCACGTAAATAACGCCAACAAAATGGCCGAATGGCGGACGGTAAAAAATATCTAATAGGTACACAGGTATAGGTAACAGGCACAGGGCATGAGTGTATGTTTTTTTTTTTTTTTCAATAGGACTGATGATGGAGTAGGAGGGTAAGCACTGGAACTCCATAGTGGAACATCGTATCCTAGCCGTGTTTGGGGTTGTTGGAATTGTTGTGAGATGAACTTTGACCATGTATGGTTTCAGGGTCTGATGATGATGTAGGAGGGTAAGAACTGGAACTCCATAGTGGAACTTGGCATCCTAGCCGTGTTTGGGGTTGTTGGAATTGTCGTGAGATGAACTTTGACCATGCATGGTTTTCAGGGTCTGATGATGGAGTAGGAGGGTAAGCACTAGAACTCCATAGTCGAACATCGTATTCTAGCCATGTTTGGGGTTGTTGGAATTGTCGTGAGATGAACTTTGACCATGTATGGTTTTCAGGGTCTGATGATGGAGTAGGAGGGTAAGAACTGGAACTCCATAGTGGAACTTGGCATCCTAGCCGTGTTTGGGGTTGTTGGAATTGTCGTGAGATGAACTTTGACCATGCATGGTTTTCAGGGTCTGATGATGGAGTAGGAGGGTAAGCACTAGAACTCCATAGTCGAACATCGTATTCTAGCCATGTTTGGGGTTGTTGGAATTGTCGTGAGATGAACTTTGACCATGTATGGTTTTCAGGGTCTGATGATGGAGTAGGAGGGTAAGCACTAGAACTCCATAGTCGAACATCGTATTCTAGCCATGTTTGGGGTTGTTGGAATTGTCGTGAGATGAACTTTGACCATGTATGGTTTTCAGGGTCTGATGATGGAGTAGTTATTATAATATTGTTTAAAATATAATAATGCTAACAATGTTTTATTGTTATCTGCAATAAGTAAATAATTTTGTAAATATTGTTTACTTGTGACAACCCTGGCCGTCGCGATACTGTCTAGACGTTGTCGGCATTTTTCACAAGATCAAAGGCGTCGGACGACTGTATGGTTATTAGACTGTGGTAGAACTATGGAAGCTAGTAATCAAAGTCAAAGTCAAAGCCATTTATTCAATGTAGGCCCCAGAAGCGCACTTATGAAGGTCACATTTACTGAAGTTACCGCCGGTTCGGAACAAAGCCTTCATCAACTGAAAGGAATCCGGCAAGAAACTCAGCATTGACATTATAATAACAATTTGTAGTATGATTACGTATTTAATTTCAGCGCTGTTGGATTATCGAATCAAATCAAATAAAACTATCTAAAACCCAACGGATATGAAACAAGTATCTCTTGATTATGTAATTTGGTTACATAACCGGAATCGTGAAGAAGACATGTATGATTCCGCTTTGCCCGGCGGGTGGCGTCTCTGACGCGTGACACGTGACAAGGGTCACTGTGGCTGTGACGCGACTATTACTATCACGCGTCGCTCGTGGGTTGCTCTTCCACTACGTTTCCACTGCTGATAACACCCTTCATTCCGGGAAGGCGTAATCAACACCGACAAGTTCAATAACCTAATCAAAATTTTGTTGTGAAAGGGTATTGCAATGGATATGCTAAAATATGGAATACTAGCTGTCCCCCGCGGTTTCACCCGTGTTCCCGGGACAAAAAGTAGCCTATATCCTTCTCCATACGATAGGCTATCTGCATGCCAATTTCATGATGACCCTTTGAGTAGTTGAGGCGTGAAGGCGTAACAAACAACCAAACAAAGATGTATAAATAGAAAAGAAATATGAAAAGATCTTCGGCATGAAAAAGCCTTGCTGAGTTTCTTGCCGGAGACTTCTCCGAACCGGTGGTAAATTCAACTGTTTGTACCAATTTAACGTTCATAAGTGCCTTACCAGGGCCTAAACTGATTAAATGACTTTTTGATTTTGATTTGAAGTCACGTTCGCCTTTATAATATTAGTTAGGATAGAGATGCTGAGCGACAAATATTCAACTTCCAGCCGAGTGAGAACTACCATGCACCGACCATCACGCTATGGATTCCTCTCGAAGTATTCCTTCATGGGAAGTTCAAGCTCATTACAGGTTTCAAACCCACGACCTTTAACATGTTATTCTACTTCACTTCCTGAGCAAAAATCACTTAAAAACCTTCATTTCTAAATTTAACCTACATATTAGAAGTCACGAATGAACGCTGAGTAACAATTTCCCGTATCAAGCGAACTGTTCGCTCCCCAGTCGAGCTGGCATGATCAAATCAAATTTGTTGAATACAGTTTACTCTGGAGTTGCGAACTGCGGCATAAATCCCTGTGTTTGTCGTCGCGTCTTCGTACCAAGTTAGAATTCAGTTACGGGGTGGTCCAGCTACCCAGTTTACCCGGCTGCCCGGCTTGCCCGGCCGGCGGCGGCGGCGGGCGGTTGCTCTCACAATATTCAGCGCACAGACAAAATTATAATATTGAGTTAGTAGCTTCTGCCAGCGACTTCGCAAATAGAATAAGAATGAAAATACTAATTATGTATATTAATGGATATATCGTTCCTTGGCACGAGCTATCTATAAAAACAATTGTAACTAGCATCCTCACAACTACTCACATGTCACTTTTATATAGGATGACTGGTAATTAGTAAACGATATTTAAACACATGATTGTACTCATAATAAATTTTAATAGTGCTATAAATAAATTACCTTTAGATTTATTTAATACAAGTACTAATCAGGCAAAGTATCTATATTCCAATTCTTACTTCGGCTTCCCAACACGCTAGCTTTTATCTCATTTTTTTTTTGTATAACTGTTCACCTTTTCCTTATTAACTCTTCTGTATTAGTCTTTGTATGTGAAAACTATATTGCTTTTAGTATCTATTTCTTCTACTTGTTTTAGTTATTGTAAGCTGTTTGTTTTCCAAATAAATAAAATAAAATAACAAACAACTTTCCAGTTTTTTTTATTTACTTAGCACATTAGCCCATAATATTTATTATGTATGAAGGTAGGTAACGAGAATAAGAATACACCATCAGCTTTTATGTAATTTAGTTATTTATCCCTATTTGTTTCTTTGGGAAAGTTGTATATTATCATGTGTGTAAGTATCGTTTACTAATTACCAGTCACCCTATATATATAGTCGGATGGTTTGTTACGCGATTCTGACTTCTATGAACCATAGTAGACTACATTATAACATGTCCTGCCAAGCCAGAGCGCTTAATCTCGTTTTCGATATTCAAGTTGTTGCAGGTGCTACAAAAAATATCCGTTCGGAAATCCCTCGCATCCGCCTCACCGGACGCCGATTCTGACTAAATAAATACATTAGCATTTTAATTGGACGTTACAAGCGCGTTCTTGTTTACAGACGACCGGATCCGGACCGGCTCTATCAAGGCGAGCGTATATATTTTAGATTAATTAAACACCTTGACCTGTTTCGCCAGGGTCCCATAATTTCCCGATGCACAGTTTGGAAAAATATTTGTAGAAATTACCTATAATTTTCCTTTTTATATTTCCATCGAAAATCTTTGTACGGTAAGATTGTTCAATATTCCTCACTCGCTCGCGTATATTTACATATTATTTGTATGTTACATTACCAAAATGATATTTTTATTGCTGAATTGCCAACTGACGCCACTCGCAGCTTCTCATAGCTTAAAACGAGAACCTGGGATGTAAAAAGACCATCGCCTCATTTAGATTCTAGTTCTAGCGAAATATAAAAGAAGGGTTAGGATCTTTTTATCGCATCAAATATTACGGGGAAAGGGACCGCGTTCCATTGAATAACGAGGTTAGCTATCTACCATGAGAATAGCTTTGACATTGACAATTTAGTTTATAGCGAGCAGTAATGCCGACATGGCTACACTACCGGGTCGCCGTTGCTCATTCGTTTGATTCGATTGCGTGACCCGGGACTGTACGGATTTATTATTGTCTGCCTGCGCCTCGCAAGGAGCGCAATTTCTGGTAATAATGTAAGCAAATTTGGAAGTTATTCATGAGTTTCGCTTTGTAAAAATGTTTCTGTTTAGTTAAACGATGTCGTACCAAGTTCAATTGATATCTTTGCTCACATTTTGGTTTAGAAATACTTTGTTTACTAAAAATACAGGTCACACATACTGTATGGGTACTTACTTATTTTGAAGATGGAAGAGAAAGTGTTTTTATATGATGCTAACATCATCAACATCATTGGCGAGTATTTCTGATGGGGCCGATACAATCATGTCAAATATTACGAAACAACAGTGACGTTCTAAGTTAATCTGACCAAAGCCAAATAAATGCATTGCAACAGATATTTTAATTAATGTTTTGATTGCAAATTATAATACTGTTACGAGCTGGGGTTCAGGATAAATAATGGTACACGAATTTACCAAAACACTGGTCACACTCTAATTAGAACACTCAGAAATTAAATAGTTCACTAGCACTTAACTGTATTTCACTTCTATGTTTACTCACTGATTCACTAAATCAAACTCAAACTCCCCTGTGTATTGTCTCGTATTTATACTTCATAAACGGCATCCGGAACATTCTACAATTTACCCGCGTATTCTACATGCCTACAGTGCTATTGGGAATATTCCAGAAGCAGGTAGCTATTCGGCGATAGATGGCGTTGCTTGATAGATGTTTACTCCTATACAACAACAGATGGCGTTGCTGATAGTACCGCTATTCAATAACAGATGGCGTTACTGGTAGCAATTTATTCCTGATGTCGTAACAATACTGTTAGAAATTTTCACTTAAAAAACACAAAATACAAAACAGTATTTTCAGCTATGTTTATGTTTTCTAAAAAAGCCAAACATAGTAAGATTGTCCAAAAAATATTTAAAAAATGTAAACTTGCCGGATTCTTTTCAGTTGAAGCCGAGTTCCGAACCGGTGGTAACTTCAGTAAATGTGACCTTCATAAGTGCCCTTCTGGGGCCTAAATTGAATAAATGGCTTTGACTTTGACTTGACTTTGTGACAGTAAATGTTGTGTTTTCTTCGTTGAAGGATATTCGATACAAAGTTCTAACAGACGGATTCTTATAAATATACTACTACTTGTACGTAGTATTTATATACTCTGAGCTACTACGGTAATATACAGATATATAATACTTTACCGAACGGTATTTTACAATGAAAACAAATAATATAATGGATATAAGAAACCCAATAAATGGCATCAAATAAACTGACGCAATTGGTGATTGTGTCTGAAGACTTACAATTTTTTCATCTTCTGCCACAAGATTATTGGATACCATTGTGTACTTATTTTAGTTTACTTTTGTACAATATAGCTAGAGAAGGTACGTTGGCTGACAAGTTGTCCTTTTGAAGATAACCTGATTAGAGCTCGTTGTTCTCTAAGAATTCAATTTTGCTCGAAGCTTTCGTGGTCAGAGTTAGTAAAACTTATTGGTTGATGAGTACTTTCACTCGTGACGTGACGTCAACTTGGAGCTGATGTGACTTGCTTACACGATTAACGTTGTAAAGATAGAGTGGCAGTACGTGACTTACATAGTTGGAAGTTGTTAAATTCATTGGATATTCATGGTTATGCGGCGCGCGGCCGCGGCCGGCTTGCGGTCTCCGCCAACTCCCAAATAGAGCTGCTCTATGTTGAACTAGCTTGGTATCGAGATAAAAAAATATTAATTTCAGCACGTGGACAATTTGATAGTTTTCGTGGCAGGTTATAGATTGCAGAGCCAACCTTTTGCGCCGCATTGCTGCTTCCTGTTATCGACCTGAGGTGTAAGGGGACGATGACATAATTATGGTATTAAGTCTTTAAGGTAAGCCTCATCTGTTCACAGCTATAAGTACTACAATACTAAGTATTTTTGCACCTTTTACTTATTAATTCTGACTGAAATCTATATCGATTAATTATAGTAATATTATTATACATAAACTTTAGTATCAATGACGATATTATAGCAATCTCAAGCTGGGAGATTACGTATTCACGTTGAACCATGACAATATGAAAGATTCTAATGTGTAGATATTATCGACTCTCGGTCAGCTCTACGGCTCAAGAGTCCGGGGGCACATTGAGAGCAGTTAACGAGATTTAGTGGCGCGCTCGAGAGATGAGCGCGCGACGCCCCCTGGCGGACACCGGCGCTATGTCAGTGGTTCTGGACGTCTTTACGGCAGTTACTATGTTATAAGTAACGAGCTCGCTGTTATTGCACCCGGATTGGTTACGTGTAGCCGGACTGTGCGATGACGTAGTGGCCGACGTGGCTGAGATGTCTCTTGGGAATTTTGTGGATAGAATCTCGTATAGTGTAGCTAGTGCTGTACAAATAATAATTACATTATATTATATACTATATTATATGTATACATCGTGTGACGGGTCGCTCACTTCCCTCCAATATGGCGAGGAGGGCGATGGCTGCCACACGCGTCATACTTGTGAACAGGTGCTGTTTGTGGGGGCATTTATTTACTTATTAAATATTTATTCAGTCTACTTTGTAATTTTGCCGCCGAGCCGGGACACGCAATTGTTTTCAGTGCGATTAGAATGTAAATATTATGTAATGAATCTAAGCTTGTTTTGAAAAGAGTAATTGCTGAGTTTATTGCCGGCTCTTCTCAGCAAATGCAACCTTCCGAACCGGTATTAGAGTATTAGAGTCAGACTTTTCATAACTGCCTGCGAAGGTCTATTTGAATAAATGATTTTGAATTTGAAAATTTGAATTTGAATTCTAGTAAATATTGTTTGTAGTCACTTGCAGTCCTAATATAGGAGCGTGTAATCGGCTAACGTAAAAAGTAAATTATGAGAATAATTGATCAGATTTCTCGCTGCCTCTGTATCGTACTGATTGTATAATTTTATCAGCTTCAATTTATGGAGGCTGCTCGCTCGGAACAGATTGCCCGAGCCGCTGCGACCTTCAATATGATTTGATTTAGTCACGAACGTTTGCCTCTTTTTTACATCAATTAACAGATTCATTTTAGAATTCGCTTCGACAGGCTCTGCTACAAATTAAACGTATTTATTCGGATTTAAAGTATTGAAGGTTCAATTTGTACAGATTAAAATCCGATTGCTCGCAATATATCGTTATGCGAGTATTTGCTGCGCACAGCGTTGGTTATCCATTTAAAAACCTAACCTTATTTATATATAGCATTATATGGTTAGTTATTTAAATGGATACATATTTTTGTAACTTCAAATGTAAACATATCTTTGACCTCGACTGTACATACCTACCAGGGGGCCAAGTCTGCTATTTCAATTGTGTTCCAATGAACTTTCAGTGGTGTCAAAATTGTGACATTTTACAGTTTTGGTTGTCTACTTACTAACAGAAGTGTCATTATGGCACAATTTTGACACCACTGAAAGATCATTGGAACACAATTGAAATAGCAGACTTGGGCCCCTGGAATTGATGAATGGTAAAATTAATTAGTTTGCAACAAAACTATTTCCCAGTGCTGATACGCTTTGGACCTAAATTATTATAATTACATGGTTCAGTTCACCTTGTGGTCTATGAACTTCAACGTCTAGTTCAAAATTATAACCAACTATGTGGAACAAGCACCGCACCACAAACGGCTCTCTAACTGGCAGCCAAGAACTCATGGCTGTATCTATAGATAGTAGGTAACTATTTTGATCCCATTGTTCACTGAAACATAACATTAGTTCCCCTTTAAAAAACTTTTTTTACTCGTAGTTTTGACGAGTTAAGTTATTTGCACAAATTGAGAATTACTTTTTAACCGACTTCAAAAAAAGGAGGTTCTCAATTCGGTTGTATAGTTTTTTTTTAATGTTTGTTACGTCATAACTCCGTCATTTATAAACCGATTTGGATTTTTTTTGTCTGGGAGGGTACACTTCCCGTTTGGTCCTATTGTCATCAGATCAGGATTTGATTACTTTGAAGTCGGTTTAAGTTTTTTTGTAAAACGGTCCTATTATTTACTCGTAGTTTTGACGAGCTAAGTTATTTAGTTGGACAAATTGGGAATTACTTTGAATGATACAGGGTGAGCGAGGTAGCTGAGTCAGAGCAGCTCTGATAAAGGTTGAAGTAATGGTAAGTAAAACGAATTCACAGGCGGGGAAGTCGAAATATGATTTTATATCTGACATAGGTATGTATGTGCTGACAAAGCATCGACTATTTCGGCTCTCAACGCGACCGCTAGGGAGCGTGTTTATGTACACTTTTAAAACTAGCTTTGCCTGCGACTCCGTTACCTAAATATTGTTGATTCCCTCTGGATTTTCTTCGGGTGATAACATTCCTATGTTATCTTGAGAAAAATCTACTGAGTACTTTTAGATTATAATGTCTTTTTTAACTTTCAATGGGCTTGTGTATGACCAAAATCTCAAATAGTAAAATGATGTGGCCGAAGGTGGTACCTTAGCTCCTTTAACCCAGAATGAACTGGCTCTCAAGTGTAGAAACACACTACCGGAATACACCAAGCCAGTTGTTGTCCTTACTTCACTTAATAATTAATCAACTTAAGGTGATTTTTACACGGAAATATTTTGTGAAAAAAGATATAGGTTATTTTTTATGTGGCATAGAATCTAGTTTTCTGATTAAATAATAGCTAAAATTCGTTACATGAATTACTAATAGGTTAGTATGACTCTAGGAAACGGTTAATTAGAATTATTTAAATTACGCGGAATGCTGCAAGTCAACACATCCTACTATCCATCCTTTTCCTAATATAACATTCTAAAATGCGAAATTTGTGTAAGTTTGTGATTTTCATAACATTCTGTAAACTTTATTTCAGTTTTTTTTGGTACTCTATATCCAAAAACGCGAAACAATGTGAAACCACGGTGGTCAGCTAGTAAATAATAATTTCGCAAGTGATTAATCACCATAACATCAGATAACAATTTATTTATCCGTTTAAATAACATAGTGATGAAAATGACGGATCACTGAAGTGTGAATTATAATAAAAAAAACTTTATGCAAATATTCATTATGTAGGTACCTATGCCAGTACAAAGAAACTGGCTGAAAATAACTGTTTTAACTCATTGGCTCGCGGTTAAAAATATAACAGTTACATCAATTGTTATAATAGGATGCGCGTCTCTCGCTAGAACCGACGGGTTTTGCCATTTATATTTATAAAATATTTTCATGGTACAGTGGCCGGCAAACAACAGCCATGACCTTGAGTGCGCAGTAGACGATTTTAAGGTGTCGTTGGTGGAAAGAGAGGTGCGCGGGGGCATTCTGTCGGCACGCGTCCACGCTATTGGCGGAGCATGAGTGTACATGCGCGAACTTACCCCCACTACGTCGACTTTGGCTCAAGTTGTTTGCCGGCCTCTGTATTCTAGTTTTGAAGCACGTAGATACTCAAGAATTAAATTATAGCGCATGAAATCTTTTCTGCTCGATGTGAAAATACGTCTAGCCTTGTGTTATATTGAATAAATATCAAATATTTTACCTCTGTATTCCATTTACCGAACAAAAATGCTTGACAAAAATACATGATAACAACCAAACGCCAATATTGTGGTTCCATAATATTTTATGAATATAGTATTGTGACGACTTAGCATCACTACTTCACCACTAGTCTGGTTATTGCGGCGAAGCCCTTTCATGGCATGTATCATCGCTCTGACAATAGAGGCTGGTGTTAGTAAATCCCCGGGGTATACCGGTTATATTGGGTTATATCGGGTTATTTCATGTTATGTTGTCAGCGTGTTTGGCGCCAATATTCAGAGTGTATTTGCATGCGTTTGTCACGGGATGATTTGAGCATCTTTTACCAAAATGTGATGAAAAAAAATACTGTCTTTTGTTCTAACGTTCTACCTAAATAATAACACTATCGTGTATTATTTCGGTCGGTATACCTTGGATTGAAAAAGAGAATTTATATTTAAAATAAGGGAGTAGGTAGGTATATAGTATAAATACTTGGAAATTTCAACCATTAAATTTAATGATCTAGCCAGAAACGTGTGTAGGCGTATGTGTGTAGGTATATATAAAATATAAATAAAAGAAATATCTTCGTGATATCATATTGGCCTAGTCTATTTCTACGAAGGATCTAAAGGCTAAATAAGTTAGCTTAGTTGTAAGTTGGAGCTATCCCTGAATCTGGCGTGTAATTGGATTCGTATGATTTGGATCAGGTTCATCTGCAGACAGTTCGTTATGACTAAGTTGTTTGATAACATTCGATTGAGTAAAGATTGCTCTTTGACCTTATGTTATCCTAGTTGGAATGTCTATTCTATTTGTGTACTGTGATTTATCGGAAATTGGTCTGGCCTGTGGTTTTATTGACATCGAAAGTCGAATACAACGATTCTCACTCAAATTAGTTCAGTCAGTTCCCCATCTAGACTTATCCTTTTCACCATCGACTACATCAGTATTTATCATTGTGAGATTTTAGTCAAAAACTGTTCACAAATTCAAGCGAACCGCGAGCATTTCCTTTCTCTTAATAAATAAACCAACGGGCTTTGCATGTAAAATGTGAGGTACTAAAGATTTGTCCTGTTCTGTCGTTCGGCGGTAAAAGGGCTCGTTCCCTGATCCTCCGGGATTAGAGAGTACCGTCGCCGACTCGTCGCTGTAAATTACCCACTAACAAAGAGATACCTAACTTTTGTGGTTTTATTACTGAATATCTTCAGCCCACTATCCCTTCATAGCCCTAACAAGGACCTTTACATTTTTACTGAACATTCCTGAATCCTTACAAGTGTGTACCGAGTTTTCAAACAAAAAGTGTCTGGATACAGTGCAGTCGTTACAAGGTATTTTATATTGTGCTTCTTGAGTTGGAGCCAAACCTCAAACAGGTTTATGGTTATGCCCCACCCAGTCCAGCGTAATAAAATTAAACACCTATTACGGATTCATAAATGCCTTATTGAACTGTTTATTATTTTATCAAGATGAGATCTATTTATATTAGGTAATTACCTCAATTGTCCGCCATTATATCCTTTCCTACTCTCCCGTACCGGTAAGTTCATAAACAAATCGGAAAAAACAAAAGTATTTTGAGGGGAAGTAACATTAATAGATTTTTTTTTCGGCAATCAATCTTTTTATTCGACTGGGTCGCATCTAAATAACCGCATCCAGAACAGTCCAGCCACCTATACGTAGATCTTCAGTCGCTGTTTTGGGGGGCGTTATGCACAACTATTACGCAGTCTCCCCTCTAAGAAGAAAATCATGTGATACATATTTTGGTCGACTTGATATTTATTGTAACAACTACTATGGCACAAAGATTTCTTCTGATTTATTGATATTTATGAGTAAATTCGTCTTAACTATAATTTCACTTTTTTAACAAAAATACAATATTTTATTTTCAATCTGTGTATGACAATACCTGAACAGATTACCGTTTCAGTGTCATCTCTTTCCCCCTATCTCTGCTAATTCTATAAAGCACCCTTTATCTAAACACATCTTGTAAGAATCGTTCCGGTTGCCAAATATGTTTATTACGTCTGTAGATAAGGTGCGTACCTGGCAGGTCTTCCACGCCAGGTATACTGCACGACTGGCGTCTGGCCAATTGCCCTCTAACCCAAAGTACTATTAGTTATTCTGTACCCGAAGATTTAAGCGAACAGCTTATATTATACAGCTGTTTCAAACAGAACGGAGTGTATGCCTAGAAAAATATGACAAGAATCATGGTGGTTGTTGGTATTTGAAGGCAGATCAGCAGGCCTGTAATGGTAGAACGAACAAGTTTTTGTTAAAAACCGCACCGTACACTGCGCAGCTGCACCGTGTCGCTAGTGTATACTAAGTTTCAGATCAATCGGACACTATCATAATAAAAAAAAATGCCTTGCTGAGTTTCTTGCCGGAGTCTTTTCAGTTCCGAACCGGTGGTAAATTCAACTGTATGTACCATTTTAACGTTCATAAGTGCCTTACCAGGGCTTAAACTGAATAAATGACTTTTTGATTTTGATTTTGATAATCAAATAGTATTTACGTATATTCACAATATTTTATTTTATTCAGAAGTAGATTTTTAACAAATATATAAACAAGAG
Source organism: Achlya flavicornis (assembly GCA_947623365.1). NCBI lineage: Eukaryota > Metazoa > Arthropoda > Insecta > Lepidoptera > Drepanidae > Achlya > Achlya flavicornis. Next base: position 14,248,334 of record OX392484.1, read on the forward strand.
AAATACTCATAAACGTATCACGAACGAACGCAATTTTAAATTTAATTTGTTCTCATAAATTCACATTCATGGATTATTTCAACTTACGGTAGCCAGAGCTGATAGCATCTAGCTTTAAAAAAACAAATACACGCACGAGTAATTCGGTCGTAGCAATTGTGCGTGTGCTCTGTGTGCTCCAAGGCGCATACACTTTTCAAAGGGTATTAGGTCTGTCCGGCTCCGTGGCCGGTGATTGCCGATTGCTGTTAATTTATTGGCGAGCTTAGCGCGGAATGAGCGCGCCGAGGCTTTAGCAGATAAACTGTGACGCATTTGTATTGCACGCGGTACAATGTCATTATTTCAAAAATCATTGTTATTGCTCCTGATTTAAGATGTCTCGGTAATAATAAGGCATGTATTTAACGCGGCGACAAATTAATCTGAATTTGGTATTTATAAAAAATGAAAGGAGGTACTAAAAATAATAGGTTGGCAGCTAAAGTGAAGGATCATTTTAAGTAGAAAGCAGCAGCTAAATAAGCTTTGTTTTAATTTAAACTGGCATCGATATTTTTGTTTTGGTAACTGAATTTATTGTTAGGCGAAGACTTGATGGCGGATAAAAAGTAGAAAATAGGCTTTCTTTAATTATATAATGAGGTTGTATATAAAGTAAACTAAGATGAGAAGAAAATATGAACATGGTCATATAAAACATACTTTGTGCGACATTTTAAGAGCTCTAATTAAAGCAAATAGTGGCATGCAAAAAAAATAGTGTGTGTCTATAGATTTATTTCTTGACTTTTATTTTCAACACGCTTTTATTTATTAGCTTCACCTGGAAACATGGAATTGCTTCACATTCTATGGAATCACATATATGTAAGCCGTGTTCGGACTTGTTGGAATCGTCTTGAGATGCATGATGATGCATTTTAGTTTTAGTTTTAGTTTTAGTATTTTAGTTCCAGTGCTTACCCTCCTACTCCATCATCAGACCCTGAAAACCTTACATGGTTAAAGTTCATCTCACGACAATTCCAACAAACCCAAACACGGCCAGGATACGATGATCTACTATGGAGTTCGAGTGCTTACCCTCCTACTCCATCATCAGACCCTGAAATCTATATACAGTCAAAGTTCATCTCATGACAATTTCTCGAACACGGGTAGGATACGTTGCTCCACTATGGAGTTCCAGTGCATACCCTCCTACTCCATCATCAGACCCTGAAAATCATACATGGTCAAAGTTCATGTCACGACAATTCTAACTACCCCAAACACGGCCAGGATACGATGATCCACTATGGAGTTAAGTAAAAACCAGGTTCAATTCGGTCATCCAGATACTAATTATGATGCCACAAACAAAAATACTGAAACCCTAATTCTTAATTATAGTACCCGTTTAAATTTTTACAGCTGCTTGCAAATCGCAGCCCGAAAGTGTATTTTTATATGGAAGCCTATAGTTGCCAATAAGACAATGTTTGTTATCCCGCTGTCAATATTAGTCGCCAAGTCATTATTTATAGTACCCCACCTATTATTTATATGTGCCTGTTTAATATATTTGCTACCTTAAAGAAGCTGCCACTATTTGGTTTTTATGATACCTTGCAATTTGTAGCCCATCTAATTTAATAGTTACCAAATTATTTAATCGCTGCCAAGTTATTTTTTTAGTAACCAATAGTTAGTCGCCCTTTAAGTTGTTAGTCGCCTCGAAAATAATTAGCCTAATAATAATAGTATAACATAGTAAAATAGGTATAGTAATAATAGTGAAAACTTAATATTTCACAAAAAGTTTATATTTTATTTTATTTCGTACCTGTTTGACCAAGGGCTAATAAAAAATATATAAAAATTATAATAAAACTGAATTTTGAATTAGTAATTTTATAAATAGTTTTTCAGTATTTTTTTCTAACTCTTCCATTGGGATATTATTGTCTAGAGCTCATTGAGTAGTTGACAAATATGTAATATCTTTATCTTCATAAATAAAGAAATGATAATAAGGAAATGGCTCTGAATACCTTAGGTGTGGTCCGGCCAAATGTGTAGTATCAACTACGGTTCATATGTTATCGAAATGTCCTACTTCGTCGCAAGAACTCCGTGACGAAGGTCCCGGTTCCGGCCGGCGCGGTGTCGTGTCTTGTCGTGCTAGAGGTGTGTAACTCAGCTCTGAATCAGCTCAATGAATCAGATCACTCGGGTTTGAGCCGCTGAGCTACAGCTCAACAACATAGTGACTAGCTCACGGCTCAATCCAACTCCTATTGTATCTGCGACTCCCTCCATAGATTATATTCTTGTAATTCTAATCTACGAATTATTATTTCGTTCTAAAACATTTAAATAATAATTACATTCAATAATTAAATACCTATGTAAAATAACTCTCAGATCAGATCATGTAAAAAAAACAACTCTAAAGTATGAAAAGAGTCGCTCGGCGGAGTCGAATGATTCGCGGCGGCTCAGTCGGCTCAATTCGACGCGCGGTACGCAGTGAGCGTGCGCGCGTTTCGTGGACTATAGGTATATTGAGCTGATCTGCGAGCTGAGTCATTGAACCAGCTCACACACCTGAGCCGTGAGCTGTTCTGCAGCTCGCGTATTTTTGATGAGTTACACACCTCTATGTCGTGCCGTGTGTGCCGGTACCGTCATTACCGACTCCCATTCCCATGCCCCCACTTGTTTGTTCATTGTTAGCAGTTTGCACCACCGCCCCTCCGCGTCGCGCCGGGGCGAGAGTTGCCAACTTGCTTCATTAATCTTTAACTTGAGAATCAATTGGTATCTCGGTTTGGGTTTGAACGTTATAATTAATATGCTTGTATGTCTTCTAAGTGTTTTTGTGTGGAAAATATCGTGGATATAATCTACTAGCTGCCTCGCGCGGTTTCACCCGCGTTCCCGTGATAAAAAGTAGCTTCCTATTAGTGAAAGAATTTTTAGAATCCGACTGGTAGATCCAGAGATTAGCCCGCTTAAACAAACAAACAAAAATACTCTTCCGCTTTATTATTATAGTATTACCTAGTATAGATGGGAGATTATCTACATCTGTCTCTAAAATTGTATAAAAGGAGAAACTGACAGAATGACTGATCCACAAACAACTCGAACAGCAGTGTGTGTTTCGGTTTAAATTTTCAGTGAAACATGAAATTTTTCAAAATTCAACCGCTGAGCTTAGCAATTTGGAAATAAGATATTACGCTGCATGTGAGGAATTGTGTACCTTCCCAAGTACTTTCTATAATAAGTATTAAGCTGTGACGTAGCTCACCAGCCAGTCACGAGCGTAATTCTCGAGGCAATACGTCAAGATGTCACTTTCCGAAGGTTCCCAACATAATCCGGCTCCACGCCAATCCGCTGGTCAGATGGAGTCCGGATTACAATATATTATTTCTCTTGTACTCGATTGATGTTCCAACTATGTCGATAAAATACAGGTCAAAAGTCTCCAGTTACCTATAATCTACCTATAATTCTCATCCACGCTCCAAACAGAATCAGTCTTTCCAACCGAGCGGTTATATACAGAGTTCACTGATATTACACAGAGTTGCTAATAACCTTTGTCTTGCGTTGGTACATTTATCTTTAGTGCAATTACACAGCTTGATTTAGCAAGAATCAATCTGTATAACAAAGTAAAGGCAAAGATTTCCCGATACTTCCCGATGCGGATACAGTGACGTCAGAACAAGAGGTTTAATTAAAATTGAACGCAATTAAAAGTTATGCGAGCTCTGCGCCCAACAATCAGTAATAAGGGAACTTAATACTTATCACAGTTTCATATATATTTCTTGTGTTATTATTATTAAAATTATAACCTTCGTACCATGGTTTCGATTACGTTGCCTAATCCTACTAATATTATAAATTCGAGTGTTTGTTTGTTGGTTTGTCCTTCGTTCACGCAGCAATGGATCGGCGTGAATTTTTGCAGAGAAATAGTTTATGGGCTGGAGAGTAACATAACCAACATAAGTGGCTTAAAATACTTCTTAAAGCGCATATATATAGACAAGACTAATCGAAACACTCAAGACTAACTGAAGTTCCAAATCAATTTCTTGCTTCTTCTGCCCTCTCTGATAATATCTGTAATATTTCGTTTGAAGCTGGAGCCAAATAATTGGACTGTTTTACAAAAAACCGACTTCAAAGTACACTAAGAAGTAATCAAATCCAGATCTGATGACAATGGGACCAAACGGGAAGTGTACCCTTCCAGACAAAAAAAACCCTTTTCCAAATCGGTTAATAAATGACGGAGTTATGAGGTAACAAACATAAAAAAAAACATACATCCGAATGGAGAACCTCCTCCTTTTTTGAAGTCGGTTAAAAACTGTTAGTGATTCTAAAGTGATGCCATAGGATGGGCACAAAAAAAGCATCACGACACAGAATTTCTCGATTTACTTAATGATTACAATAATGGCATGGTGTGTGATATTTATTTATATTATGTAATCACAAATAAAAATCTGCTTTAAAATTTAGGTTGTCAGTTAATTTAGATGAATCTTTATAAAGCATTCAGGTTAATTTTCCTAAAACATTCTTCAAAATCAAAATCAAAATTCATTTATTCAATTTTGGCCCTTATAGGGCACTTGTGAAGGTTAACAAATGACTCTACACCGGTTCCAAATACAACTTGAACTGAGAAGACTCCGGCAAGAAACTCAGCAAGTGTTCTTTTTTTTTTTTTTTTTTAATTAATGTGTACTTATAAATATTACAATTTACAAAATATATATAACAATAGCGTGCGAAGCGAACAATTCATTCAAATGCATTCTTGTCATCTACAAAATCAGAAACTTTATAGTACCCCTTCTTGCATAACTTCTGTTTTACTATCTTTTTGAATCTATGTATAGGTAGCTCTTGGATTTCTTTGGGTACTTTATTATAGAAACGTATACATTGCCCCTTGAAAGAGTTAAGGACTTTGCTGAGCCGAGTTAAAGGTACAGCAAGTTTGTGCTTATTTCTAGTGTTCAAACTATGAGTGTCGCTATTCTTAGGTAAGTTATTTATGTTTTTCCTCACATGAATAAGATTTTCATATATGTACTGTGACGACACTGTCATTATATTAATAGATTTAAACTTGTCTCTCAAAGAATCTCTAGGCCTTATTTTATATATTGCGCGGATAGCCTTTTTCTGCAGTATAAAAATTCTATTGATTTCGGCACCACTACCCCAGAGGAGGATACCGTAAGACATCAAACTGTGAAAGTAACTGAAATAAACTAATTTTGCCGTAGATTCGTCAGTGAGAGCGCGAATTTTTCTCACTGCATAAGCTGCAGAACTAAGTCTATCCACCAATTTACAAATGTGAGGGCTCCATTGTAACTTATTATCTAAAGTGATACCTAAAAATACAGTTGTTTCAACAAGATCCAGTTTTTCGCCTTTAATTACAATATTTGTGTCCGAATGTCTCACATTGGGTAGACTGAATCTGATACATTTTGTTTTTTTCTCATTTAGCAATAAATTATTTATAGTAAACCAATCAACGACTACAGAAAGAGCATTGTTCACATCGTCAGAATTAAAATCATGTCTATTCACTTTGTAAAGAAGTGAAGTGTCATCAGCAAACAATACTATCTCATGTTTTTTTTCTACAAGATATGGTAAGTCGTTGATGTAAATGAGAAAAAGAAAAGGTCCAAGGATAGAACCTTGTGGTACACCCATAGTTACTGATGACCCAGGGGATACTTTACCATTAACATCAACCTTTTGAATTCTGTCACATAAGTAAGAAATCAAAAGATCTAGTGCAGTGTCTCTAACGCCGTAGTGATGTAATTTGCTGATCAGTATTTTATGATGGACACAATCAAAAGCCTTGGATAAGTCACAAAAAACACCAATGGTGTCTCGTGAATTTTCCCAGGCGTCAAAAATATGTTGAATAAGCTCAACACCAGCATCGGTTGTTGAGCGACCCCTAGTGAAACCAAATTGTTTACTGTGAAGCAGTCTATTACTATTGAAATGTACCATCAATTGATTAAGTATAATTTTCTCGAATACTTTACTGAATGTCGGTAATATGGAAATCGGTCTAAAATTTGTGGGGTCAGATGTACTACCGGTTTTAAATAAAGGCACTACTTTACTATGTTTCATAAGATCAGGAAACTCACCACAATCAATACATTTATTAAAAATAACAGCTAAATGAGGTGCAATACAATCAATTATAGAATTAATAAGTTTAACTGAAAGCCCCCATAGATCAACAGTGTTTTTCAAATTTAGAGATTTGAACGCTTTAATTATATCGCTAGAAGTAACAGTTGAGAATTTAAAGTCAACAGTACACTCTTTTACATTTTTCCTAAGTAAAGATACAGCGAGGGTGGGAGAAGAATTAAGAGACTTGGTAGTCGAAACTGGAATATTGGTGAAGAAAGTCTCAAAAGCGGCAGCAACATCTTGATCAGATTTTATTGATTTATCATTTATAATAAGTCGAAACTCATGATTACGTACTTTGAACTTTCCAGTTTCACTATTTATAATTTTCCAAGTCATCTTGATCTTATCATGACTATTTTTAATTTTATTTCTTATATGTATTGATTTAGCCGCAGCACAAACGCATTTAAATGTTTTTGAGTAATTCCTTACATAATTTAAAAAAACAAAATCATGATTATACTGTTTTTCCCTATATAATTCATACAATTTTCGCCTACTTATATAAATTCCCACCGTCGCCCAGTCATTGAAGACCGTATTAGATTTCCGATTAACAGTTTTTGAAGAAAAAATTGAATTATACTCATTTTTAGTTAAATTAAAAATTGAGTTATACAGTTCATTAACATTATTATTATCGTAAGGTACGTCTGGTAATTTATTGACAATGTTATTTCTAAATTTTTCAAGGCGACTTATACTCATAGGAAGACACTTAATATCTTTTTTTATCACTTTTTTTCTAGGCATATTAAATGAGACCAACTGGCCACAGTGATCAGAACTTAATTTACTTATTATTGACTTTGTTACTGGCTCTAAGTTAGTAAAAATATTATCAATGCAAGTTGCTGAAGTGGCAGTGATTCTAGTCGGTTCTAAAAAAAGATTTACTAGATTGTAGCATAGAAAAAGTGATTTGAGTTTATTACCTATTGCGTTATCCTCCAACAAGTTTATATTAAAATCTCCACAGATTATTATATTTTTATTCACACTATTTAGTTTACACAAAGCTTCATCCATACATTTTTCAAACAATTTGAATACTGCAGTAGGGGGTCTGTATACGCTCATGACAATGAATTGCTCAAGCTCTACACATGCTATTTCTATAGTTCGCTCAATAGATAGGCTCTGAATATCTTTACGTTCCTTAAATTTCAAATTGTTATGAATTATTATTAGTGAGCCACCATGTATAGAATCTTTTCTATGGAATGAACTAGCAACCTGGTGCTTACTAAAATTAAAAATGAACTGGTGGGCCTTTAGCCAATGTTCAGTGATACATAAAATGTCAATATTATCACAGTTCAGAAATAACTCCAGTTCTAATTCCTTGCCCTTAATTCCTTGTATATTCTGGTGTACCAGGTTAATATTACTTTTGTTATATTTATTATTATACATTTTATTACTGTTTATTTCTAATGATAATGGGCAGGATACATTTATAATTTCATAGTTAATATTCTTATGACTAATGCTAGAGGTTGCCTCTATTGTCACTTGTTCTAATTTAAATTACTACTAGTACTTGGAATAGCTTCCAATGAATCCAATCTATTTGGAATAGCTTCCAATGGTTGTAAATAGCTATGCTGCTCAATAGAAGCAGCCGTCCGAGTAGCCAAACAATTGGCTGAGTTAATATAATATGATAGCGATTCTGCTACTTGTCGTTTGTGGTATTTTGGAAGATAAAAATTATCTTCTGTTAAATAATAATAATAATTCAAATTACTTAAATAACTATTAATATCAATCAAGTGAAACTTATCACTATGACGACATGTCAAAGTGTGTAATGTCATATTTAAATTGTGTCTATAAATATTTTCAGTCTGTGGCAAACTTTGAAGAAACGGGAATGAAAACAAAACTATATTTTTTACATTTAATTGTGCAAGTGTACTAAAGTATTTTATTAGACTTTGTTTGTCTACATTTCCCCTTCTTCCTATAAATATTATCAATGTAGTATTATTATTAAATGTACTGCTACTAATTCTATCTAATATCTGACTATAAGAAGCACCGGGCATACACATATTAGTTATAGACTGGCCCAAGCAGTGACTAAGTAACATTCCCATATTTTTTCCTATTTCATCACTAAACATTACAATATTCTTTAAATTATTTAAATCCTGTTTGCATTCTGTAGGATTTGGTGTATTACATTTATTTATTGTAATATTTACCAAGGGAGTTGGACAATCTGTCCTGGAGGAGCTTGATGGAGATTTTAAACAATCATAATTATAATTATTTACAAGGGAATCAAATCTATCAGAGTTTCTTTTAGAAACCTCCACCAACTCATTCATGGCCAGAACGTAGGAGTTCATCTCTTTCTTACAAGTTTCATAATTAGTTGAGATAAACTTTAACCTATCATTTAAACCAATAATTTCAGTCTGGAGTTGCATTGTATCCGAGTTATATTTAAGGATGCCATTTTCGAAGTCTACATGGCACATATTTACTTCTGTTATTAAGTTTAAACGTTCCTTCCTTAATTTAATGTTATTACATACAATCTTATTTTTCTTAATAAGATTTTGTGTTTTCTCTTAATGTCAATGTCAGCCGGGACTTTGATTATGAACAGGGTGTAAGTTCAACGTGTGTGATTTATTGGAATTTAGCACGAACATCAACTATAAGATCAAATAAAGAATATAAAAGTGGTAAATAAGGTTTGAGTGTACGTGGTAAAGAGACCCGCACCGGTGGTGCCCCATCCGCACCGGTCGAGCTCCACCCGCACCGGTGTGGTGCCCAACTCGCTCTAAACAACTGCAATTGCATTTATTCGCTTTAATTTAAAGTTCTGTTTGTCGGGAATGTTCTGGAGAGTTCGCGCCGCTTTGTGCCCGTGTAGTCCGTGTTTATCCGACATTACGCTCTATTGCGCTTGAAAACTTGTTATTCTTTGAGTCTTTAATCTCGGGTGTTTTTTTTAAATGGATTGAAGATTTCAATTCCATCTTAAATTGACACGGCTCATATTTCAAATAACTGACGCTTGATACAGTGCCAATTTGAGTATGCTCAGGGTCTGTATTTCGGAGAAGTTTCCACTCGCATAAGCTATTATCATCATCATCATATCAGCTTAAGGATGTCTACTGCTGAACATAGGCCTCTCCTATTAACTTCCACTTGGAACGGTTTTGGGCCGCTTGCATCCACTGGAGGATTATGATGTTGGGATAGGATGATCATTTAAAAATAGTATTGTCACATGTTTGTTGCATGGAACAGACATAAAGCTTTTTGTTAAATTAAATATAGCAAGCTACATTTGTTGGACATATTGATCGTTCAATATGCAGATAGTTAGTTACCCCCTTTATAAATATCCTGGGACATTCCTCACACACGGTCATCTGATCCCCAACTAAGCAGAGCTTGGACTATGGAAACTAAATAACTGATATGAAACATATACTACTTTTTGTTTGTAAATACATACTTAATATACATAATTACACCCAGACTCAGGACGTACAGACATGTTCATGCACACAAATGCATGTCCTGGGTGGGAATCGACCCCATGACCTGCGGCGCGATAGGTGGAATGTTAACCAGAGTCTTAACCAACTACGCCAGCTGGCCCGTCAAACCAGTCAAACCCCCTTTATATGCAGCGAGCTTTAGTAAGATCTATACGTCATACGTAGATACGATCCCATGTTTCATTCATTGTGTGAACTCGACGCAAGTATAATGTCGCCCAAAATTGAGGGCAACATTGTAAAGGCGGTGCCTGTTCGAGCGTACACGAAATATTGCCCAGAGGTCTGGCAAACTTTCATAGCGGGAAAAATATTGCTTTTCCGCAAATTATAGCGCGGGCGGCGCGGTAACGATGCTTTAAGAGGTGTTTACGCGCTCGCAGCTACCACTATGTATACTGTAGCACTGTAGCACTGTATAATGCTTCAAGCAATTTAACTCGGAAATAATATTGTGAGTGTTGGCGCACCTACTAGCGCCACCTACAACCGAGCGGCCGAAGAAATCCCCACCTCGACAGACTGGCATGTTAGAGGCGGGTGAAAGAAGCCACACAATTTGAAGACACTACCATATCGACTACGACTAACGGCACGAATACTGTATACACGTTTAAGCCTATAATTTTGAAATTAAATAGAATTTTTTAACTATAAACGAATAAATTTCATCATTGAAAGGAGCCCCGAAAACCCCCGTTACTGAACATTGGACCTTCGAGCCGAATAATACGAAGAAAACTGATCACGGCAAGTCGTTTCGTCGTGAATCTACGAGAGAGAACCAGTTCCACGTTCCAGTCAGAAGATCAACGGTCAAGTTTTCGATCCCGTCTACTCCCTTCCTATACGAATTGTGTTAAAACCGTGTTATTTCTACATTACAGAAACGTCTTTGTGCCACACGATTACCATACGATCGAGACCTTAAGGAAACCGTGAGTACCTTAATCTATTCTTTAAACGTAGGCCTTCATAATGGGTAATGAAGATAAATTAAGTGTGCCCTCAGTATCCCCATCCGTTTCTCCCACAAAGAAACGATCTAAAGATGACCTTTCTGACCTTAAAAGGCAAAGAGGCTGTGCAAAAAGCCGTATAACTCTTTTCAGGAAATATATAGACTCATTCACAGATATATGTCCTTCTAAACTACAAATTAAAGACATACAATTTAGAATACAAGCTGCTAAAGAGATTTTTAAGAATTTTAACGAAATAGAAGGTCAAATTGAGTTATATTGCCCAGATTCAGAAATCACTTCTAACCTTGAATACGTAGAATCCTTTGAGTCACTTTATTTTAGTACTTTAGCAGCCGCGGAGAGTTTAGTCGAAAGTGGAGAAACCGATACCAATTCTAAATCGAGTAAAAACGTAGAATCTCAGCGCACTAATGTTAAATTGCCTGATATTAAATTGCCTTCATTCGATGGATCGTATGACCATTGGCTTGAGTATAGGAATTCGTACGAAACCATGATTCACAAACGTTCAGACTTAGACGCAATCCAAAAGTTTCATTATCTACGGTCTTCATTAAGTGGTAGTGCACTGCAGGTAATTAGTTCATTGGAGTTTACCGCCTGTAATTACCTTCACGCATGGGAGTTACTCGAGAATAGGTTTCATAACGTAAGACTTCTTGTTCATAATCATTTAAAATCACTATTCTCAATTTCAACATTAAAACAAGAATCACCTTCACATATTAAAAAATTAATAGATACCGTTTTGAGAAATTTACGTGCACTTAAAACACTAGAAGAACCCATCGAATATTGGGATACTCTAATTATTTATTTAGTTGTGTCAAAACTTGATTTATCCACTGAACGCGATTGGGAAACACATAAGGGTACTATTATTTCCGATTCTTGTCGTAAGTTGAAATTGGAAGATTTGCTTTCATTTCTGAGAAACAAAGCCGATATGTTAGAAATGATAAATGCAGGTCACAATAAACCACAAAACAAATCTAACATAAGTGATAATAATAGGGTAGGTCATAATAAAAATAATGTGCCTGTACTACATAGCTACGTATCAACTCGCAACACCGATTCGAAAGGTAAATTCTCAAATAATAAACGAACTAGTCTTTGTTGTCCCTCATGTAAGGGTAATCATGCTCTTTATACGTGTATCAATTTCCTTAACTTATCTGTTAAGGATAGGCAAAAATTCGTAGATGAAAAACAGTTATGTTGTAATTGTTTACGTACAGGGCATATACTTAAAGATTGTATATTCGGTCCGTGTAGACAATGTCAACAAAAACACAATAGTTTACTTCACTTAAACGGCGTTGATCATAACGGTGATGGTTGTGTGAATGACGAGAACACAGCTGATCAAACTTCTTCACTCATCGTTCAAGCGACCTCACTTCATTCATTAGCGACAGATAACTGCGTGGGGATGCGGGAATGCGCCGGCGACACAGAACACCATAGTGCATTCCAGCAAGTGTTGTTATGCACAGCGTTAGTGGAGGTAGCCGATAGTAATAACCAATTTCATACAGCCCGTGCGCTGTTAGATAATGGCAGTCAACACTGTTTTATTTCGGATAAATTACAAAAACAATTAAATAAGCCTTCTATACAGTCCGCTATTCGAATTTTGGGTGTCGCTCAATCAGTGACACAATCTAATCATTCGTGTGAAATAACTATACGTTCTAAATTAAACGATTATAGAACACAGGTAAAATGTATTGTCTTGCAGCGCATAACAAACGGTTTGCCCTCGACAAACATAAATACCGAACTTATACGTATTCCAAATAATATAAAACTCGCAGATCCCACTTTTTACATTACATCAGAAATAGATTTATTGATTGGCGCGGACCTATTTTGGGAACTTTTAGAAGAAAATAGGCTTCGGTTAATTAATGGACCATACCTACAAAATTCGAAACTAGGTTGGTTAATTTCTGGTCTTATATACGATAGAAACACTAAGAAAACGAATGAAATCCAGTGTAATTTTACGCAAACTTTAGAGTTACACGAACAACCTAAACGATTTAGGGAGATAGAAAACGTACCTCAGTTACATTTAGGTAATAATGGCGATCTCACCAGCGACAGCGAAGAGCGATTGTGTGAGGAGCTATTAATTAATACGATTAAACGTGAAACTGAGGACAGGTTTTCCTTGCGTATACCGTTAAAAGAATCGGCTGATACGTTAGGAAAATACGAATCTCCGCTAGTGAAAAATATGTTTTTATCACTAGAACGTAAACTTGAATGGTCTCCGGACTATAAACGTATGTATTGTGACTTTATGCACAAGTATGAGATTTTAGGCAATAAGTCTCGTATAGATATAGTCGAAAAATCTTTTGTACAGAACCGTGTTACGCAAATACACGAACTCACAAATGACTCGGAATGGTTACACGTTAGTAGCAAAGATAATGCCGTTGATTTACTGTCTAGAGGTCTCAACTTTGATTTGCTCATTAATTGTAATCTTTTAACAAAGAAATCAAAAGATAATTTAATTAATCATGATAATCTACATGAAATAAAAACCCAAACATTAAATTGTGCTTGTGTTTCACACGAAAGTTTGTTTCGATTCAATTTACATTCATCATTCAATAAACTTAAACGTATATGTGCCTATGTATTAAAATTTATACACAATGCACATCATAGACGCTCGCGCAAACAACAAACCGGTTCGTTATCTGAGGACGAGTTAAACGCTTCGCAGTGCATGCTAGTTAGATTCGCATTCGCACAGATACAATCGTTCCCAGACGTGTATGTACGATCACTTATTAAATAAAACGCCACTTGGAACAAAAAGTAAACAAATTAATCGTGTCACCGGTCTTAACGTGTTTATGGACAATCAAAAATTATTAAAAGTGGGTGATAGATTATCAAATTCATCTAGTTTCAATCACGACAAGAAGCATCCGATTTTATTATGTGGTAATCATAGCTTCACAGCTATGTTGGTTAGACACGAACACAAATGTTTATTACATACCGGTCTCCAACTTCTTTTATCAAATATGTGTGAATGTTGGTGGCTGTTCAGTGCACGAAACTTAATCAGGAACATAGTGCGTGAATGTGTAATGTGTACACGAATTAAAGGAAAAACATTGTCCCCAATAATGGGAAACTTACCGACTGAGCATTTAGAATCTGGTTTCCATTTTATAAGAACTGGAGTTGATTATGCTGGGCCAATGTACATATTAAATCGGAAGGGCAGAGGAGCTCAACTCATGAAATCGTATGTATGTATTTTCATTTGCTTTATCACAAGAGCAATACATTTAGAATTGGTTACGAGTCTGTCCACTGATGATTATATCTTGGCATTAAAACGTTTCATCAGCAGAAGGGGTAAACCTAATGCTATATTCTCTGACAATGGGAGAAATTTCGTAGGAGCCGAGAAGGAGTTTCCTACATTTATAACAGAAAACGGTGAACAAATCATCGATTCTGCTGCTAATGACGGCATTAAATTTCAATTTATCCCACCATATTCTGCACATTTTGGAGGCCTATGGGAGAGTGGAGTAAGGTCGTGTAAATATAATTTAAGACGTATTGTAGGTAACGCGAGACTAACTTACGAGGAGTTGACCACGGTTTTGACACAAATCGAGGCCGTCCTCAATTCCCGTCCTATGTCCCCTATGTCCACAGATCCTAATGATCTTAGTCCATTGACTCCTGGTCATTTCCTGATTGGCCGGCCGTTGACTGCTCCTGCGAGTGAAGACTTAACCACTGCGACAACATCGAGGCTGGACCGCTATCACCGTATCGAGCAACTACGTCAGCACTTTTGGCAGCGCTGGTCCAAGGAGTATGTGAGCGAGCTACAGCAAAGGACGAAGTGGAAGACACACAAGACCGATATCACTTTGGGCAGTCTCGTCCTTATAAAGGACGACAACTTGCCGCCTTTAAAATGGCGTCTAGGACGCGTCGTAAAACTGTTCCCAGGTGCAGATGGAGTCTCCCGTGTTGCTGATATTCATACTGCAACTGGGACAACACGAAGAGCATTTTCGAAAATCTGCCCGCTGCCTCTGCAGCCGGTACAATGCAACCAGGTGGTTGCAGCTTGATTCACCCTGATTTCGGAAGCCGGTGCTTCCAAGGCCGGGGGCATGTTGGCGCACCTACTAGCGCCACCTACAACCGAGCGGCCGAAGAAATCCCCACCTCGACAGACTGGCATGTTAGAGGCGGGTGAAAGAAGCCACACAATTTGAAGACACTACCATATCGACTACGACTAACGGCACGAATACTGTATACACGTTTAAGCCTATAATTTTGAAATTAAATAGAATTTTTTAACTATAAACGAATAAATTTCATCATTGAAAGGAGCCCCGAAAACCCCCGTTACTGAACAGTGAGACTTAACATTTCATGCCTTTTTTAAGAAGATGTCGTTGATTTATTATCATTTTTTTACGTTAATTGTTGTTTTTTAATAGGATAGGTAATTTCTGCTCACATTTCATTGAAATTGTTTTAACACGTAATATTAATTGAAAAGATCTGGTCAAGATCGCTGGGCACCGCTGGATGCAAGCGGCCCAAAACCTTTCGAAGTGGAAGTTAATGGGGGAGGCCTATGTTCAGCAGTGGACATCCCTAGGCTGATATGATGATGATGATGATTAATTGAAAGTAGGATTTTTGAGAGTTCAATTGAATTTTGATGGAAGTTCCATATTGTATCCTAATAAACCTAGTAAAGCATAGCGGGTTCTCCTGTTCAAAATTCGAAGCAGTCCGACGGGGGAAGTACCTCCACCTTACAGAA
This sequence comes from Achlya flavicornis, assembly GCA_947623365.1. Lineage (NCBI taxonomy): Eukaryota > Metazoa > Arthropoda > Insecta > Lepidoptera > Drepanidae > Achlya > Achlya flavicornis. Next base: position 14,263,954 of record OX392484.1, read on the forward strand.
GATCGCCGCTTAATAACATGTCCAGCGGTGAGTAAGGTCGCCATAAAGAACGGGCGCTGTACTGGTATTGTAGTACCGGGACCAGACAACTAGTACACAATGTTGTTCATTCCGGCGCGCGCGCGGGTTTGAAAGGAGGATCGGCCACGCGCGTACCCCTGCGCCTGCGCCTCAACGATTTGTCTACATTATGATCGTTTTTCAATCGTTCAAATAGTCCGCGGTGCCATATACTCCTAAGGTTGACATACAGTAACCATGTTTATGTTTTAAAATTGAATAAAAAAATATAAATATTTTACAAGTTATAATGCAAAGCGATTTTGACTAATATATACTATTGATCCTTATCCAATTAAATATGTTCGTCACCTTATGCATTTCATGTAGATTAAATGTGCCCTTTACTATATATATCTTTTAAAATCAATACTTAGTTTGAAATGAAGCACTCGTAGTGTAGCATGGTTAGCCGTTCTTAATCGATCGGCAAAGTTAAGCTACGTCTGTCGTGGTCGGTACCTGGATGCGTGACCGCCGAGCTTCGGAAGGTACGAAAAGCCGTTGGTCTCGGTTATCAGTTAATTGTAATAGTCGTTAAGCTAGTTGGATGCCTCCTAGGCGGCTTGAAAAATTCCAACAGTAGGTTGACCACTAGCCTATCTCCTCCCATACGCGGTGGGCACGCGTGGTGGAGTATCGCCCAGTACCTTTCACCCTAATTTGTGAAAGGGGGCCTGTGCTCAGCAGTGGGACATTATAGGCTGATGATGATAAATACTTAGGTATTAGAAGAGATCACAGATTTACGCGTACTTACAAAAATATGTTGTTTCTATATACGCTTATCTACTTACCAGTCGGATTCGAAAAATTCTTTCACTTACAGGAATCTACATTATCCCCGAGTGCTATAGGCTACTTTTTATTTCGGTAACGCGGGTGAAACCGCGGGGGACAGCTAGTCTTCATATACAATCAGCTCTAAATGATCGCAAAATCTAATTTTGTTCTCGAAAAAAACATTTTTAAATCTCGCTTCACATTACTAATAAAAATATGGAACACGGTTGTTTAACAGCTGTATAGTTATGCAGTGTGTAAGCCTTACACAGTTGCTATACACTCCCTTTACTAATAATCAGTGTGTAAGCGTTGTATAGTTATCTATTTGTTAAAACAAAAACGACTGGCAACTTTTTAGGAACGTTTTGAAACTAAAACTATCTAACTTCAAAATACGGGAGAAAATATGGGGAAAAATGTGAAAACACCAAAAGATACTGAAAAATAATTATATAAAATATTAATCATATCATAAAAATCAGGTTTCTTTTTCTTAAGACTATTTTAATTTTAATAATTAAACAATAAAATTACTTTTAAAAAGATTCAAATAGCTAATGGTGGTTTTGAACGAAACTGTCTTGTGCTTATGGCTACAGTAGCCATTTAACCAAAGAAGAAGAAGAAAGAAGAACGTCATTGTCAAATTACAAATGTTACGTCAACAAACGAAGCAAATGGCTGTGCCAATGACTTCAAAACTAAGTATACACCTACCGGAACATTTTGCATAAAGTTATCAAAATCAAATAAATTGTCAATTTTTGTTTTATTTTATCCATAACTCCAGTATAAAACACAAGCCTTTCACTACGCAACTAGGCATTTTTATGGCAATTATAAGCAAACAATGAACGAATGAACTGTTCCGTGGGCCGCAGTATGACCGCAGTCGACTGAGTCGCGTTGGCCCTAAAATGACTTTTTAGGGCCAGCGCGTTGGTGTCATTTTGTTGCGCGGTTGGCCTGGTCCGTAGTAAATGGACACAACACTTGATTGTCAGACACAGCTGATCTATTGAAATCCGCCATAATGTTCTTATACAAACACTAAACAAGGGTCCTGGGGGGCTACCACAAGCTCTTAAAACAAGGTTAAAATAACCTTATTTGTGTTTTGTCTTGTTTTGACGTTGGATGTCAAGGAGGGACAAAAAACAAATAAGGTTATTTTAACCTTGTTTTAAGAGCTTGTGGTAGGCCCCCAGGCCCGTGTAAGCCCTGTGTAAATTTCCTAGGTAACTAAAACACGTGTATACAGGCTTTGTGTCAAAAATGTTTTTATTAGTAGCAATTATCCTATAACAGATGTGTACACCGCGTGTAGCTTTTTATTAGTAAGGCTGTTAGAATATGCCACAGATTACTATATTAGTAGCTGAATATGCAACAGTTGAACGTTTTCAACATATTTATTTGAAATAGTTTCATGCAATATGTCTTTGTAAACAATGTGACATTATCTCGGACACAATTCCAGTGTAAACGGTTCCGGCGACTGTCGTGTCGGTGCGGGGGTCGTGTCGGCGCGGGCGTCGTGTCGCAGCGCGACCACCAATTCAATATATTTCACAGCGTACTGCTCATTGGGTTATATGTGGTTATACATCTAAAGAGCATAAAGGTGATACTCCACCTGCTAGAATTAAATGAGTTAACTTTGGTTGATCTAAAACGGCGTGTAATATAATTTGAGAAAAATATAATGTAAGATATGTGATGGTTGCGTATTGTTTGAAATTTATTTGGATTAATTTAATTGTATTGGCGTGAAATAAAAGTTATTAACGTTTTGATACCACATAATATTTAACAAAGCGTAAATTACTTTAATTATTAACTGGATTTTTCATTCAAAACAAACACTATTTCACACACAATTTCAAAACATAATTCTCATGTTTTTTTTAAATAATAAATATGAAAAAAAATGCGTTTCTATGTCACGGTGTATAATATAAATTAGAATTTGGAAAATTTATAATTAAATTTTCAGAATTAAAATATTTAAATATTTGTTTCGCTTCGTCTAGTTGTACGTGGAAGATCACCATTACGCGGCGATGCGATGCGGGTCGGTAGGTTGCGGTGCGGAGTGGCGGATGTCGCCGACCGCACGTGAAATATCGCCAGATACGAGCTGGCATCGCGACACGCAATAAATCGCGCGAATCAATCGTCGCCAGTCGCCCGACGCCCGCCCGGCCGCTGACCGATGCCACTGCGATGCGATGCGATGCGTTGCGGTGTGCGGTGCGGGAATTAGTACACGTTTTATCTTCCGTGCAACGTTTTTTATTGGTCAATGATTCTGCACTTTATTGTCGGTGGATGTTTTTAATTGCAGTTTATCGATACCATTAATTGATTGATTTTATTACAATTTCCCGATGCGAAATTATTTCCTGCTATATTGGTAACAATATGAAAACGATATAATATTAATATTCATAAAAATACGTTTATTGTTTTGAAATGTATGAATATAGTAATGCGAATAGAGATATTTTACTCTAATAGTAATGCAGTTGTGGCACAGTAAAGCAGAAATATCTTCCCCGTGTGTCAGCCAGAATTGAATCCGACCCTTGAGCCGTGAGCTCCGGTATCAGATCGTTAGGATCTCGTGCTTCCTGCCGGAGGCTGCAGATTACCAGGATTTGGATATCGGCTTGTCGATCGTGAGACGGGACACTAAGTCACTCCTTTGGATATTTAATAATAGTTATATTGAAGAACTGTTATTCTTTTTTAATCTCTATAAGTTATTTTAAACATGAATAAAGAATGATGTTACCTGCGCGCTTTCAAAGTTGGTCCCATAGTTAAAGGTTGTTTTATATTCATGAGTAATTTTAACCATAAAAATAGCTATAAATAAAAAACCTTCGTATAAGTTATTTAATTTTATTTAACAAAAGTCCTATTTGAAGCGGTAAAACGAATAACTTATTTAAATTGGTAAAAAGGTTTACTGTAAAAAAAAATATGCAATTTGAACAAGTTATATGGCATTTTCAAAAAGTCGTTTTTTTTTTGGTTTGTATGTGGGGAAAATAATAAGGTTGTCCGTCCACTCAATAACATGTCTGAAACGAAGCCGCCTAATGTTTTATTGTTAAAAAATTACAGTTAGTATTAATACCAGGAAATAACTCAAATTATAACATGAGAATACGAACTTAAATGTAAATAGGTACGTAAAGCATATGTCCGCCTTCATCACAACGATAGCGGTCGCGGCTTGTGTCTCGCTCTATTAATTACAACGTCAAATAATTGACTGTTTCCGGATATCCGGCGGGCCAGTTGGCGCAGTTGGTTAAGACTCTGGTAAAGATTCCAGCTCTGCGCCGCAGGTCGTGGGTTCGATTCCTGCACAGGACATGCATTTGTGTGCATGAACATGTCTGTATGTCCTGAGTCTGGGTGTAATTATGTATATTAAGTATGTATTTACAAACAAAAAAGTAGTATATGTATTATATCAGTTATCTGGTTTCCATAGTACAAGCTCTGCTTAGTTTGGGATCAGATGACCGTGTGTGAGGAATGTCCCAGGATATTTATTTATTTATATCCCCCCGCTCCCTCACATAGATAGATGTCAAGAGCAATTGACATAGTTCTAGACGATCAACATTTGATAAGAGAACGATTTTAATAACGATTTCGAATGTCTGCTACGGTAAAGTTAGCTACGGATTTTTTCAGAGTAAAGGTGGCAATATGGGTGATTCATTTTGCAAATTTGTATCTTTGTGAAAGGAAATTTGAATTTAAAATGAATCTTTCAATACCGAGCGAGCAATCACGAAGGCGCTGGTTTGAAGCATCGGGCTGCCTCGTGGCCTCGCCCGCGCACTATTGAATATTCTGTGCTCGCGCCGAGACGAACTAATTAGTGAGATGGAGCGTAGTTGAATGTGAGTCGGCCGTGACGCCTCGTGCATCCGATCCGGTAAGTCAAAGCTTTTACAGACTTCTTTTTACTACGAAACGCATCTCTTAGAAATATTATTCGTATTTAATTAAATATCGTCGTTTCTTAGGTTTCAAAGTCAAAATCGTTTATTAAATTTAGGCCCTCGTAGGGCACTTATGAAGTTCAAAGCTACTGAAGTTATCACCCAAGTTACCAAGTTTCTGTACCTCGCTAGATAAAATGGATGGGATATCACACACATCCAACGCCCGTCCGGTCCGTAAGTTCGTCTTTCCAAGATCCTTTTTTTTTTCAGAAACGGATGGGTGTTTCAGCTTGAAAATAATATCAAATAGGTCGCCATGCTTAGGGATAATGTGATCAAAGGCGGTAAGCACACACATCGTAGTTGGAGAAGGCTCTCACTCAGGCGTGCGTGCAGCTGCCGTAGTGGTCGGCGATAGATATTATACTAGGTAAATTTCCAGGCGTGTATCCCATGTGATTTTACTATTATATTTTATTAAAAATTCAAAAAATTCAAAATTCAAAATCATTTATTCAAATAGACCTTCGCAGGCACTTATGAAAAGTCTGACTCTAATACTCTAATACCGGTTCGGAAGGTTGCATTTGCTGAGAAGAGCCGGCAATAAACTCAGCAATTACTCTTTTCAAAACAGGCTTAGATTAATTACATAATATTTACATTCTAATCGCACTGAAAACAATTGCGTGCCCCGGCGCGGCGGCAAAATTACAAAGTAGACTGAATAAAACGAGATCTTATAGTTTTACTACAGAATAAACAAAAGCATGTATAGAAGAAATCAAAATGGTATTTCCAAGTGCATAGCTAACGCGCCCAAATATTTTCATACGCACGGAAGAGAGAATATTTATTTCTTTTCTCTGTGTTCATACGTGAATGTTTCCAAAAACGCGTCTTCGTATTATGAAAATGTAAACATTCGGTTCGCTTCGTTTCGTTTAGCTTTGCTTCATTTCGCTTCGCTTCGTGGTTATTATTGTATCCTGAGGTGTGCCGCGCGACTGTCAGACACATATTTCATTGAGACACATTGAATTTCATTGAGGTTTAAAGGTTTTGGAGTTGACCGACCCAGAAAGGCTCTCTATTTTTGATTCACTTTCATTTTTTTTTATACCACCAAGGTGGCAAACAAGCATACGGCCCGCGTGATGGTAAGCAGTTACCGTCGCCTATGGACGCTTGCAACATCAATATTTCATGATGGTACTAAAATGTACCCGTTTCTGACTGGCTGCCGCACTCGTGTTGAAAACCTGTTGCCTAGATTCTATGGATCTGTCTAATGTTTGTATAAACTAGAGATTATGAACTGGAGTTTGTAAATAGTTAGGTTATCCGATGTGCCAATATGCTAATAAAGTTTACCTGAATGTATTGTCTTAATTTAGTCACATACCATCGTGGTATCTCAGTGAAATAGTAGTGTAATGCAACCAACGTGTTATGACGCCTGCTACAGGCCTCTAACGAATAAAAACAAACTAGGTATAAACATACATAGTACCCACCGCCCGGGCGTGACTCCACTACAGTATTCGCTCTCCGGAAATGTTCATTATACTAAAAGCTTACAGGTACTTATGCCGATTTGATATCTGATCTCATGCTTCATTTTATGATATTACCGTGAAATATTCAATGTACGAGTGTTTCGTTTCATCTTGTGCTTTCCCCAGATGAGATTTTAGTTTGCATTTGAGAAAACAAAGAGTACGCAGAAGTGACAATTACTTATTTAGATTTAACAGGAAGGCAGGGGATTTAACAATTTTATGGAATTAAATATATTCCAGTCTGTTGTGTATATGTACGGTAACGCTATGCTCAAAAACAAATATGTACCTAGTCAGATTTTGGTGCAATTTGTTAGGTTAGGATTCAATATTATTATAATGTCCATAAAATGATAAACGAAAATAAATTTAAATTGATTCCTCAAGTTTCTTGAAACATAGATTGGAACAAGCAACAAGTCGCTCTTTGACTCGGTAAGTGTACCTTATATTTTAACCTAAACGTTACAAATCCCCTAAAACGTTACGTTCCCGTCGTCGTGAGTACATTACATAGAGTTAGCATACGCTGTATTGTATCCAACTTTGTATTTAATCAAAAAGGATTTGTGGCTGATCCCCTCGCTACGTGCCTTATTAAGCCCGTTAGTTGTGTATGTTTCGGTTCCGAGAGCTTTTGTACAGTCGCGGAATGAAAAGGTTCATCACCTTAGAGTTAGTTTTCGCTTGCACCAGATTGCAAGAATCAATTTTATTATATGTACCAACATATTACCAGGGAGGTTCCTAACAGGAAGAAACAGTGATGCTAACATTTACATAAATGTGACGTTTGCTATTGAATAAGGCTTAGCTTGTTTTTAAATTACGTCAAACACAATTTATGGCTTTTGCGGAATATTATATAAGTATTTTATCTTTTTCAATGATAACATTAACCTATTTTCAATTTGAATTTGACATAAATAAAAATAGCAAGTTAAACCAACAAGAAGGTTTTAGTTTATCAAAACATAAAATAAAATAAAGCTTGTAGACAAGATAAACAGTTGAACAACGTTGATCTGAATAATTTTGAACTTTGATAACGAACAGTTAAATCATTATTTTCTCTAATTCGGTGTATTCTGTCTATTCAATTTCAAAAGGTAATATGTGCTCGTGATACGTTGAATGAATCAAGTTGAAAACTGACGAACCTTTTCATTCCGCCACTGTACAATTTTAAAGATTTATTTGGTGAAACAAAACGTTTTCATTAATTCTAGTGACAGTTTCAGTCAGCACCGCTAATCTATCTGTTAATGAATTTCAGTAGCGGATACAGGAGTGGTTCTTTCCATTTTTTTGTGTTTACCTTGGTAAATGCTACCCTTAGTTGGGTTAAACCCTTCAGCCCCAAACATACATCCTGGATTCACCACTGTTATCTTCGTAGAATTTTTAATGACAAAAATCGCTGGTAATGACAATTACACATCAATGTTTTCAGAACATCGATGTATCGTTGTCTCCGTCACGGCATTCGACGCCAATACCACTGAGCTATATACAAATCTGGGGAAATAAATCGGGTGAATGGACAGGTTTTTTGTTGTTCTTGGTATGACCTCCTGTCGCAATAACTCTCTCACACTCAGCAAATACAACCTTCGTCAGACCAAGTGCCTGCGAAGGTCTATTTGAATAAATGAATTTGAATTTTGACACTCTGGTATAACATAACATAACATCTATTGATAGGCCATATCACTCAGCGCCTTTTTTCTAATTCGCTAAATTGAATAACTGAATTATGAAATAAATATAATTTTCCTGAACGCATCAATTTGTTGGTGTTGAATATCGACCCTAAAATCGGATGGGCGTCTTGGTGACGTCATTTAAATAACGGCTAGTCGTGATCGAGCGAGCCGATATACTTACACAGTTTGACGACTCCACGCTGTAATCAACGCTTTTATGTGTAATCTATTAGTACACCCGGTTATATAGATAGCGTCACTTCTTTTGAATAATATTTGCTCCATAATTTCTCTTAGCTGATTTTGTCAAAGCGGTAATGATCAAAGTTAATATATAAACAGTGTTGCCAGGGCCATAATGTAAATAAAGGTGACAAATAAAGGTAGCGAAGATAGCTTATTTCCAGTTGTGAAATATTGCTCTATTTTAGGCTTCGTCGTCGTCCTTTATTCAATCTTCAATCAGTATTTAGTCAATGGACAGACGAGATTAAGATATAGATTATAAAAAAAACATAAAATATTAATATTATAAAAGATGGAACTAACCACATAAACTTAGATACAGAAGTATAGTTAACTGAAAACAATAATTTATCTGAACCAAGTTACCGGACTTAAATGCGTCTTCTTCAGAAGTAGTACGTAACATCTCAATCTTAAGAGTAACGATATAAATCTCTTTGAGTTCAGTCAACTTGAAGAAAAATGTTACCGATTTAGACGAAGAGTATAGTGAGACGGTAAACAGATGCCCCCCGAATATGTGACGTAAGTAAGTTATCAACAACTTTGATTAAATAGGATTTTAGCGAAATGTTTTATATTCTTGAGATACCTACGTAAGAAGTTATAAATTCTATTACTACAATGTAAGTAAAGCTATGTATACAATTTTCATTATAATTTTTCCTCCATATTATCGGAATTTCCTCGAGGGAGGACAATATACAAATATTATTTGTTGCTAACAAAATAACTTCACAGAATATTTTTGCTTTGTAACTAAGGATATTTGCGATACATTTGAGTCAATATCTATTATTGGTTTAGAGCTATATATTTTCCATATACCACAGAGGTGGCAAACAAACATAATGACCTGTTTTAAGCTTTCATACACCATAATGAAAAGCAGTGAATGTATTTATTCCACGCTTGGGTTGTAACATGTTATAATTTAAGATTATTTCATAATAAGAGCTATAAGCATATAATAAATCAATGCAAAATCATAACAATATACACATAACCTACGATGAAAACATCCACTTAGCAACCAACTTAAAATATGACTTCCCACTAAACCACAAAAAAGTTCCTATCTCAGTAAAAAGCATGTCATTTAAGTAAACTACCACAGAGACAGATGCAAAACGAAACAAACATTTAAAAATAGTAGCGAGTAAGTGAGTAGTTCGCGCTTAAGATGTTTTCTTTCGCATTCAAATAAATGGCAGTGAGACCATAGACTACGAAACGTGTAGAAGCCTCGTGTGCGTGTCCATTTCCTTCGGCTTTGTGTAGCAACTAGTAGCAAGACGAATATCTGCCTAATTATGAATGTTAAGGCTATTCTACCGTCTTTAACTAATCCTACTGATTAAATGGTCAAATAAATAACATCACCTTACTGTCATTGTCAAATAATTTGACGTTATTTAAGTGTTTATTAGTTAAATAACGTGTTATGAGTAAGGGGATAAGCCTTAGCTTTTTCTTTTTTAAAACAGAACACTAATCACGGTATAAGAGTTTTACTATTCATGAGTGCCTGCGTAATCTCAAACTGTAGAATTCATCAATAAATGCCTTTTACCAATCTAAATGGTACCAATCACGCCGTGGTTTTCAATGTTGTTGGTTGTCCAATGGAGTACAGCATGGGGTTCTTCAAAAAGGATGTGAAGAGATTTCTTTAGGGTCGGCAACGCGCGAGTCATACCCCTGGTGTTGTAAGCGTCCATAGGCTACGGTAACTGCTTACCATCAGGCGGGCCGTATGCTTGTTTACCACTATTCTCTTTTCCGTGTTTACCACCTTAGTGGTATACAAAAAAATTTTGGTTGTATTACCCACAAATTATTAAAATAACTAAAGCATCTCATCTATAAGTTTCCTTATCTATGGGCACAGGCCACGGCAAGGCCACGGAGAATATACGTGCTATAGACTAGAATGAGCTTTTGTTGCTGCGCAGCGTTTCCGCGCGACTCGCCTGATACGACGCTGATGCGGTGCGAGTGCGACGCGACACGACAGCGACGCGACACGACGCGGACGAACTTAGTTGTTATCTGGAAGTGCCACGAGACGCTTTGATACTGATATAACTCCACTGTTGCTTACCAAGTTATTGTGAAGTTACTTAGTTTATTTACGCACTTCTATGCTAAAAGTATGAAATAGGCCTTCACAGGTATTTATGATAAATTTTCAGCGACACTGTTTCTTCCCGATCTCCCATATACGGGATGAATTTTGAAAAACCCTTCTATAGTGGACGTTATTAGAAGATCGGTGTACAAAATTTGAAGTTTCTTTTCAAGCCCGGCGGTTTGGACTGAGCGTTGACATGACAGGTATTTTTATATTATACTAGCGGCCCGGTACGTGCTTCGCTACATATAAGTGAAATAATAAAATTGTGATAAATGAAGAAACGCTCGACCGATTTTGTGCAAACTTCACACAAGCCATCTACTAAATAGTCCGAACAAAGCCTAAACATTTGGTTTGGATAGGTGAGCCCGTTCTTGAGTTATAAAATTACAACGAAAAGTGGCATTGATTTTTATATATATATATATGTCGGGAGGGACATGACATCATCATATGGGTGCTACAAAACGCAGGTGACACCTAGAGCTAGCTTCGTGTCGCTTCGGCAGAGTCTCGGTGGAGCGATTGAAGGGAGCAGGATCATTCATTCCATGATCGACACTCGGAATAAAAGTACGAGTGTGCGGTAGTCGCGTGCCGAAGAACTGTCTCACGTTTTGATAGTGTCCATATAGTGTAATATTGTATTCTGTATACGCCCAGTGATTAATTGAAAGACATTGAATGTGACTATATTGTAAAGACTTTTATAGTGTAAAGAACATTATTGTGAAAGACAATTAAAACCGAATTGTAACTGTTATTGTGTTAAAGCTTATTGGAAATCCCTTGATATTATCAAAGATGTCGGATACAGATCACTCTCGGCCTCCTGTACCGACATATATATAGATAGATAGATTGATAAATGTCTGATTGTTAATACTTGAACTTAATGGTATGAAGGTTTTAATTTATGTTATTAAACTAACAAAACAAAATTGTATCCATTTAAAACCTAATTTTGATAATGAGTAATTTTGTGTATAGGCCTGTGTTTGACCACAATCTCACCTTATGAGTGATAATGTGGGCGAAGGTGGTAAGCACACAAAACCTAGAAGGAACTGGCTCTTAAGTACAGCTGGACTTAAGTACAGTCGGAACACACCGATAGGTGCTTGGTGCTTGTGCGTGGATTTTCAACTTGAGGGTGGTAGCCAGCCAGACGGGTACTACAAAGTACCCTACCACCGTGCCATGGTTTCCTCACGATGTTTTCCTTCACCGAAAGATCAACCTCATTGTAGGATTCGAACCCGGGACCTTCGTCTCGGTATCCGACGTCACTACCACTGAGCCATCATCGCCTTAAATTCAGTGAATTCTTTGACGCAAGTCACAAACTCCAAGGATATTTACCTTTTATCAACGACAATCTTTATTATGCCTTTCTAAATACAAGCGATTTATCATAGACTATAGTTGCCTCCAGAGAAAGCCTGCCGCCTTTAAAAAACATTTCGATAAAACTAAGTTCAGAAGTTAAAGTGCCTCCCCGAGGGCAAGCCCAGGGATTTGGGTGAGGAGTCATGACTATACTAGCCTATCTAGTACTGGTACTTGTTCGTTGACGTTCAAATGAGAACAAAAAATCTAAAGTTATCTCTATTATTAAAAGTTGGTTAGCCATATTTTGTTTCTTATTCTTTGATTTGTCATGCCCTTACCCCCTTATTAATAAATGAGGTGTAAGTCAGTCTTGTAATACCCAGGTATTAAGATAGCCCCAGCCCATTTTCTTATATGACATTAGAAAGTGACGGATATATTTTAAACCTAGGTATTACTATACTTGACTTAAACCTTATTTATTAATAAGGGGGTTAGAGGTTGAACCTTGAAAAATCAACGAAGTACTAAGAGGTACACTTCGTAAAGATTGAAGCTTTTTTTTAACATGAACTAATTACTTATTTTCACATATTTTATTCCCTATTTTATCCCTGGGGTAGGACTTCCAAAAATACAACCTTATTAGATGAACAATTGTTTGCAAAATTTTAAGATTCTAACCCTAGAGGTTTGGGTTGAGCTTTGATACAGCAGGCACTTAGTCAGTCAAAGCTTTTTTATACGGGTATATATAGAAGAAGTAGAAGATTTTATCTATTTTATCATTTTATCTATCTATTCTAAGATTTTTTGTTTGTTTAATAAAGCGGTGTTTCTTTTTCGAGGAATCGACAAATTCTTTCACTAATAGGAAGCTACAGTATCTCCGAGTATTATAGGCTCCTTTTATCAGGGGAATTCGGGTGAAACCGCGGGGGACAGCTAGACCATTATGTTAATCGAGGTTCAAGAGGTCAATGAGTTTTTCTAATGAATATCTTCGTCATGCTTAGCTACTTACTGGTGAAGTTGTAATATGAATTTAAGTATTTGTGTTAAATGGTGTGCATTTAACTTATCCGATGGTCCTTCGAATGAACCATACGCTCCACCGCACACAAAGTATACTTTAAGAATATGAATGGTGCCAGCCCTGTTGGTCGCGCACACCGGTAGCGGATAATGTCTTGTTAGTTGTTAAGTTAATGGCTCCCACTACTACTTAATTTGTTGTTATTTCCCTCATTTAGTTATACATTGAATTATATTAATGAGGCTAGTTTAGAGTTCTATTTTAATTTAGTATCTAAGTTATCCAGCAGCGCTCGTGGTGTAGCATGATAAGCCGTTCTTAATCGATCGGCAAGTTAAGCTACCACTGTCGTGGTCGATACCTGGATGGGTGACCGCCTAGTGGTATTTAAAATCAAGCGTTTCTGTGCTTCGGAAGGCACTTAAAGCCGTTGGTCCCGGTTACCACTTAATTTTGATAGTCGTTAAGCTAGTTGGAGGCCTTCTAGGCGGCATGAAAACACCAACAGTAGTTTGACCACTAGCCTACCTCCACCGATCAGCAGTGGGCACGTGTGGTGGAGTATCTGCCCATTCCCTTTCACCCTGATTTGTTAAAGGAGGCCTGTGCTCAGCAGTGGGATATTATAGGCTGGTGATGATGATGATCTAAGTTATCCAAAGATTTGAAAAGAGACACTACATAATATAAGACGTAGTGTTTCGTTTCAAACTTTTTGATACCCCACCTATTAACGAAAGTGTTATATTATATTTGTTACGTATGTACGTAAAATTTTATTTTATTTATTAAAGAAACAAACGGCTATTATTATACATTTCTAACTTAAACATTTTTGTAACACAATTGCCAAAACAGTTTCTACGGCTAGATAATAACATTGTTTTTTATCTTATGAATAGACAGGTGCAAACTTAATGAATTGAAAACAATCAAACTATTTACATAGTTTGATTGTTTTCTCTCGAACAAATTATAAAAATTAATCTTTTGGATCACAGTAAAAAATAATCATAATAAAACAATAGTGGACGCACGTCCCCTGCGAGAACCAACAGGAATATACAGGTAAATATTCTTTTTTTTTTTTTTTTTTCGCAGTTTTCAAAATCAATTTTACTTTAAACGGCTGCGGAAGGCGCCCATCCTCTCGTGAAAAATATCGATGTGACTATAAGAATGGTTGTAACTATTACAGGCTCTCACTATAAATCGGTTTTTAGTATAGTTAGAACAACAAATAGGTGTAAAGAAAATATGCCTGCCTTTTGCGTGTACGAAGCTTGGAACAATTAAAATCTATTTTATTTAAAAGATATGGCGAATCAACAACGTTATTAATTATTTTGTATTGAAAAATTACCAGATTTATTTACAATCGTGCTACGACTTGCTACGAATGGCGACAGAATGCAACGAATGGCTACCGAATGCAACGAATGGTTACATAATGCAACAAATGGTTACAGAATGCTATGAAACTGACTGAACAATTGTTTTGTTTACGAATGTGATACCTTTTTACAAAATCAATTTAAGAAAAACCTTACCAAACCTTAAAAAATATATTTAATCCACATGTTTGTTTTGGCCGAATGACTCATAATAGAATGTAAGAAATATAAATATCAGGGATTGATAATAAAGCCTCAAATATCATGAAAAATATTAAAAGAAACGCTAGTTTTGATGGACATAACAAAATTTATTAAAAAATTGGGTGAACACGATTATTGCTTTCATTTTCGCTTCCTTTCACAACACCAATATTTATAGCTGCAATTTCTGGTGCATTCATAGCGCTTCCATATCGACTGATATAATAGCACAAAGTATTTATTTAAGCGCCCTTTTGAAAAGCGTGGGTGCAAAGCGGATAAAAAAGGTCCGAGCACTTTTCAGGCGACGTTTTGTTTATTTTTTTAATCTCCCGTTCGTACGAGCCCTTACAATATGTTTTAAAATGTCCTATTATTTAAAAAATATATTCAAACAAGTATCTAGTATTATTTCATGATATTGGCGCACAACCGCTCACTGCAAATGTACCTACTTATGTGTATGATTATGTCATTGTATTGATTGTGTTGCAAGGACATGCTGATATACGTATGTTTGATGTGTCAAGAGCGTTACGCCTACAAACCGCATTAGCAGTTTGGCGTTGTTTTAATTATGTAAATTTTGGTGATGGTTGGGATTAATAAATATTAAAAAAAAAAAAAAAAAACTTAAAAAAAACCGGCCAAGTGCGAGTCAGACTTACGACCGAGGGTTCCGTACAAACCTGTAGGTATTATATGTAAATGCTAGTATAGACCAGTGAGTATTTGATATGAATTTCAATTTATGACGTATTAAAAAAAACTACTTACTAGATCTCGTTCAAACCAATTTTCGGTGGAAGTTTGCATTGTAATGTACATCATATATTTTTTTTAGTTTTATCATTCTCTTATTTTAAAAGTTACCGGGGGGGAAACACATTTTACCACTTTGGAAGTGTCTCTCGCGCAAACTATTCAGTTTAGAAAAAAATTATATTAGAAACCTCAATATCATTTTTGAAGACGGATAGGTCTTCAAAAATGATATTGAGGTAGATATGAGATAGATCCGGTTCCGTTTTTTTCCATTTGGCTACGGAACCCTAAAAAAGCCTATGTACAAACACTTTATGTATTTTCTCAGAAATCGTAAGCCAATATGTGTTCAAAGAAATAAGAACCGGGACGATGCTATTATTTATTCCCATATTGTGGAATCTCAAGCTATTTTTCACTTTTATCTTTTTTTGTCGCGATGGTTTCCAATGGACCTGATATTTTATGCAGTGGCTTTTTCATTTCTAGAAGTGTGTGTTTATATTTATAAAATTTATTTCCACTGTATAGATTCCCTTTTTACCCGACTGACCCGGACGGATAGAGCAGGTATATTATTTTAAAATGGCATCTATGAATAAAAAAATAGTAATAACAAAACGCACAGATTACTTTTTGTTGCTGTAGTTTTATTTCTTATTTCTATTTTTTTAAATATTATTGTTGTATTCCTTTTTTAAGTACCTATTTGTATTTTGTGCGTTGTGTTTTGGTGGAAATAAAATAAATTTCTTTCTTTCTTGCTTTAAAAAATCGACTTCAAAATACACTACAAAGTATGAAATAAGTCTGATCTGACATTGATTTGAAGTCAGCGAAGGAGCACGACGTATTTAATTGAAACTATTTCGCTGACTTCAAATCAGTGTCAGGTTAGAGTAATTTCATACATTTTACGTCATCGCCGAATACAAAACGTATACGATAAAGCGGACCTGTAAAAGAGTGTGATGATACGGATACGACGTTTTCAGAGTCAGCGAGTGATACCGTAACCGCTTACTGTCAGGCGGGTCGTGCTTGTTTGCTGCCTTAGTACAATAAAACATAAAGATGATTCTGACGGAACTGATAAGAACTAGTTTTCATTCAAAGTTTGTCCCCAAATCTCTCAAGAATAGTTTATTACAATACGTGTAGCCTATGTCCTTTTCCATACCATAGGCTATCTGCATGCCAAATTTCATGTTGATCCGTTGAGCAGTTGAGGCGTGAAGGCGTAACAAACAAACAAACAAATAAACAAACAAACATATAATACTAGTTAGGATGTGTAAAAACCGCACGAATTGCACATTTATCCGTGTAAAAAAGGAGTAATTTTTTACACGAAAAAGCGTGTAATTAGTGCGGGTTTTTTACACAAAGTGCTATAAAGATTATTCAGCATTACGATTACAACATCGGTATTAATATGACGTCTAAAACATGTATGTCTCAATGACTGGTACCTACTCTAGTATAAGCGTTAATAAAACGTGTGTCGGTCGCACTCGCGAGTGGTACATTTAATTAGTGAAGCTGTTTTACAAGCTCGTTCGCTATTTATGGCGGCAATAAGCCCGGCGAGATAAGGGGCATTACACGCGGATGCCACATAGCTTTATTCCGGGCAAATACGAGATACGAAAAACTTTATGGCCTGAAGAACATGTTAAGTTGGATTAGTCTCCCATTTCTTGCTCTTAGCGTGTATTTTAATCTGAAATTAGGTTTCTTATGTTTTGTAGTTTAAACTATGAATACATTTGACGTGTCCGTTGTCGTGGACGTTAGATATCCTGATGCACAAACAAATATAACCATGTTACTCTCTGGGCTAGGCTGTAACCTTACTCTATTTAAACAATCTACCATCTATCGCTTACCATCAGGTTGGCCGTATACTTTATTTATCGACTTCATCGTATAAAAAAACAAGCTGATCCATTGCTACTTGAAAGAAGGACACGAACAAATACACTTTCGCTTGATAAGTAGAACTTCTTGGTTGCTGGCTTAACCCCATTTTGTTTTTCTTTCTTTCTTTCAAATTCACTGCATTAGTTTATGTCCTGTTACAAAGAATTCCTAGAATAGTGTCACTGGCGGAGTCAGCATGATACAGCAAGGTGGTATCAACAGTATAACGTCCTATTCAACGGTACCAGGAAACTGGCTCTACCGAACGCAGACAAGGGACAGGCAGGTTTCGGTTGGATTCAGGTACAATGGCACGGGAAGATCGATACTTGACCAACACAATACTCCGAAGAAGGTGTCTTACGGGAACTGCAATGAGTTATGTGATTTCGGGTTCAATCGGGCCATAGAGTGCAAAAGAAGTTTATTATCTAGTTGAAAGAAATAAAGTAGTTAATGAGACAAAGATTTAATTTGTTATTTATTACGCTACACGTCTAGTTACGACACCGCGTCTAGCCATTATAATACGAATTACGCGACTCGATCACGCTTCGAGGGCTGCGTTCACCCGATTGTTATCGATAACCGTGCCTTGCCGCACCCATTGAGATACTCGACTTGACAGCTATAAGAAAACATTTGCCGTCTATTTGTTTCAACTGACATTATGGTGGAATAAAGCCTTGTTAAATCCACTCATCTGTGCGGGAGGCGGACCACTGCTATGTGGATGTGTATGTGGCTGATGAGTTATTAATAATATTGACACATATCTGTAAATTAGTAATTAGTAATTTTTTGTACTAAAAAAATCAGCTAGTTTTGCTTCTTCAGAAAATATTAATAGGTTTGCTATAGACCTCTCTTGTTTAACAAGGCAGAGGGCGATAGCTACCACACGCGTCATACTTGTGTACAGGTGCTGCTTGTGTGGGCTGATCTGCTTAAGTTTGCCATTTATTTTATTTATTCAGCCTACTTTGTAATTTTGCCGCCGCGCCGGGGCACGCAATTGTTGTCAGTGCGATTAGAATGTAAATATTATGTAATGAATCTAAGCTTGTTTTGAAAAGAGTAATTGCTGAGTTTATTGCGGGCTCTTCTCAGCAAATGCAACCTTCCGAACCGGTATTAGAGTCAGACTTTTCATAAGTGCCTGCGAAGGTCTATTTGAATAAATGATTTTGAATTTAACATAGGTACCTCGATGGCCGCAGCCCTACGCACACATTTATTACATTATATTATTACCTTTATTTTATTAAACGTCGGCTGGCAAATGTGAATAGGTTTTTTAATTTTATTTTAGTCTAGAGCTTCTCTTATAAATGAAATTGTGCAGTGCAGCTTATAAATGAAACAGTGCTATCTTTACGATTTCTGTATTTTTTTTATGTTCCTTCACTGCATTCATTGATATTCGCCAACATTTTATGTAGCACAAAAATAAACAACTTTCAGTCCTTCTACTCAGTATGGACTTATGATTTATTTTATAACTAGCTCCGCTACCTCCACGGTTTTACACGCATTCCCGGGATAGAGAGTAGCCTATGTCCTTCTCCATACCATAGGCTATCTGCATGCCAAATTTCATGATGATGAGTAGTTGAGGCGTGAAGGCGTACCAAACAAACTCACTTTCGCATTTATAATATTAGTTAGGATATTTCTATAATAAGATTTGAGTAAACTATCATGAGAAATGATTAAGAAAAAAATACGAAACGTGTTTGTTTTCCTGAAGCGAAGGAAAGTGTAATGAAGTCCCCTATTACATGTGGTTGACAACAACGAGGTAGTAACGTCTTATTGTGCGTCTCAGCTATATATAAACGACTTTCCGATTACTCGTAATGGAAACCCGCTCGGCGCCCGCCGCCGCCGCCCCTCGTAGCGTACCGCGCCGAGTGCGAGCGCCCCTACTCGCGCCCCTTGTAGCGTACCGCCCGATTGCCCGTGTCAATACTTATAAATCTGATATTATTAGGCGAATTTCTTTTGTATGACTTGTTTTTTCTTGGCAACTTCCTCTTGGTTATATGTTATTTTTTGCACTGTAAATGTCTCTAAGACATATTTGTAAACAATTTTTTTGTGTGTTTTTGTTTTTTTTTTAAGAAGTTACATAGCATTATTATTCGTCTGGACCGTCAGAACATTATTTTATGAGCTCAGTATACTATAAGAACGCACAAATTTCACCCAAGTAGAAAAAAATATGTGTTAGTAATTACGAACACTATTCTCAACTATAAACCTCATTAAAAACGTCACCAGCAGCGCCAGTGCTATGAAATACTGATGTTCACTAAAAAGTGCACTCAAACGAAGTGTATCGCAACTTTGAATTGCACCATCCCTCGCAGTTATTTTTAATCTCATTACAAACTTTGTGCACCAACTAACTAGGTAGCTGGTATTGGAAAAATAATAATTAATATGCTCGTCGAGGGGCTGAGGGTGCGAACCGCGAACCATAATTAGGGGCGCCAGTGACGTAACACATATTAGGATATTTGGAGATTATTTTCCAAAATTTTCTGTAGAGAGTGGTACTATTTTTAACCACTAAAATACTTCTGGTGCTAAAATCAGGGTATATCTCGGTATACCAGGACGTGTAGCCTTGCAGCATTACTCGTTTGCTCGCAGCTCGCTAATGATCTTGCGGAATATTATTTCTCGGTTCCAATTTGTAAATAAAATAAATAAATAATTGAAAGTAGGGCGAGCACTAATTGCGCAGCGCACAAGGAATAGTAAAAAGTAACGAGCTCACTCGCAAGCGGCTGAAAGTGAACGCCATCTTTATGTTATGCTGTCTTCATTCCACACAGATTAAAAAAGTAGAGACTGAGCACTTGTATGTAGAGCTCAATATTATTTAATGTTTAATTAAACAAGATATTGATTTACATAAATGCTCTTTTATACATTTACATCATTATCATCGTTTTATATTTAAATCGTTTTTATATGGAACTGCACACCAAATACTTTACACAGGTTTTCGTAGAAATGTTCATGAAATTAGAATTTGCGATAGAATTATTATTTTATAGCTTTGAACTGAATATTACAATTCATTTTTAACTTTTTCGTCTTTTTCAATTTTCAATTGAAATAATCTGTTTTATCTTTCTTTGGTTTTAACGAGCGATTGAACCTTTCTGAGCGAAGACAGCATGCATCATAAATATAAAGTACAAATAGATTATAATATTACAGCAAAGTTTACGAGTATACAGTAAATATAAAATAACTAGAAAGTGTTGCTATTAATTAAGTACTATTAAACAACTTTTTTTTAAACCAACTTTAACTATGCTCAATCTCATACTCCGTTGCCGCAATAGGTTAAAAAGGGGTACAAAAACTTCACGTATATACATATATATTTAGGATATTATATTTCATATACCGACAGCATAAATAACAAAGAAATAACAGAAATAATAAAGCTGTAATTACTGGTCCGGAAACGTATTTTATGTATTGTCCCAATAAACGATCCTTAGTTACAACTTCTAATGACTCCCACTGATCCTAACATAAATCAATAATATTCGTTGTAGGAGAGAGGGAGATCATACGCTGAGTTGTATCGTTTTTCTTTTATTAAGTGTCTTTTTTTTATATACGGTAAGCGGTTACCGTAGCCATATGGACGCTTGCAACACACGAAGCATCGCTCACGCGTTACCGACCTTTACCCCCTCCCCAATGAGCTCTGGCAACCTTACTGACGCGCAGGAACACAACTTTACACAACATAAAGTTATTTGGCTGCGGTATTCTGTGAGGTGGATGTACTTCCCCAGTCGAGCTGCTATTTGAGCGAATAAACGCTACGCTCTGCCTCTCTGAATCTCTCTGTCTCCGCTTTTCTTTATATAGAAGGATTTCTTTATATATATTTTTGTCCATCAGTGAATTGGGAACGAACATCGGGTGAACTTCCAATTTAGTTACTAATTTTATTCATGTCCGAAAAAGGTTTCCAAGGCATAAACTTTTGTCAGTTTTATATAATTGTTTTTCTAGCGATTTCTGGATGGTCGTGTGATGGTCATTTATAATGTCATACTGTTTCACTTGGCCGTCTTACCAGGTCGATGGTGACGGCACCGGTGCTGACATGGCGACGATGTGAACGCGTATTACTGATAGAGAAGTAAACAGCATTTTTGGTCAATTGCGTTTTATCAGGATGGCCGTTAGGTAGATCAGTAGCGCTGCATATTATGCTGTATCGCGTCAGTAGCGATGCAGAATTGTAGTTACTGGGCGAATTATACGATCAGCCCTAACATTTTCTATTGCGATACATTATTGTAGCGTACGTCAAGTGGAAGTTTGGGTTGGAAAGTCAACTTTGAAAGGTCTTGCTTGACGATAACGTGGGTGGATCATATTATCATCTTTTTTTCAGCTTCTTTTCATTATTTAGTTGAGTGATATGATTGATGCGATAAATGTTCTGTAGTAATGACATCATGGCGAAGGTCATGGGTATCTCACTATGAGCAAATCGAACTTACGGTAAACGAAAAAAAGGTGAGGAAATCATAGTATGGTTACAGTACCAATCGATAAATCGTAAGGAAGCCAAATCTGTAGGTGTAGGTATTATCAGGGGTATTATAATACATAATACAGACCCCAAAACAACAGCATTTTTTTAATCTGGTTGTCTGTATATTTCTTAGTTGGTCCAGATCGCGATGAAATTTGTCATACAGGTAGCCTATTGTATGTGAAAGAACATAGGCTACATTTTTTCCAGGATCGCGGATGAAACTACGCGAGACAGCTAGTCTAGTATAATAAAGAAATAAATAAAATTTGTAGGTTTTTTTGTTATTATAATATAATATTTTCTATGTACCTATGCGGCAGTAGTAGAGTATCTGCGAGGTTCATATTCTGTGCACGTGTAACATTTCCCAATCACATGAGACAATTACTATAACCGTTACAGTAGAGTGCGACAAGTGTCACCTTTATAATATTAACTAGGCTATTGTGTACACACACATCCCCCGTGTATGTACTCAGCCGTTGGCCGCTCAGCGAAAATTACATTTTGTCTAGGCAACAAAGTTTTTGCAAATATTTGTTTAGCTACGAGGTCCGCTAAATATGTGTGTACGCATATAGAGTAAACAAGAAAACTTTGGGAGGCTGTTTGAATTCTCATTTAAAATTGGATTATTGTTCAGTCACACTAACATTTTTCGATACATTCAGACGGATATTGTACGGTCAAGTGGGGGACAGTGTAACAGTGAGCACATTATAAAATCAAGATTATCTCTGTTCTATTTTAATTTATCTATGTCTCTTTACATGTTTTGTCAATCTCATATGCCGACATCCTAAACTGCTGTCATCGAGCGTCAAACTGCTGGGTGAACAGAAATATTATCGAATTTATGTTTTTGGTAATTATGGTGTGTGGTATAAGAAGACGACATCATAAACTTTATTGTTTCTCAAAATAAAATATACTTTTTTGTTACACTGTCCCCCACTTCATCATCATCATCATATCTAATGAATGTAAGTATGACTGTCCGATTATAAGACACTGGAATGTGATCCACGTTTCTGACTCCAAGGGGGTACTCAGGTGGCTTAGGGTAAAATAATAATAATAAAAATTGTATAATTACCTATCTAATTTATGTTATGTTTCGTATCGTATTGATTATTACTTTTAATATACTTATTGATTCATTAAAACGTATATGTATATTTACTTTTAATTGCATTGTATAAATTGTATTGTGCTAACACATTATTATTATAAGATTTACTAACAAATATGGAACAAGTTTTCTGAAATAAATGAATTGAATTGAATATCAGCCTATGGATGTCCACTGCTGAACATAGGCCTCCCCCATTGACTTCCACTTCGAACGGTTTTGGGTCGCTTGCATCCAGCGGTGCCCAGCGACTCTGACCAGGTCGTCGGTCCACCTGGTGGGAGGGCGTCCCGCTCGGCGCTTTCCAGTACCCCACTTGACCCCACTCATATACGTGGTGGAAGTTTTGGCAGGGGCATTTGTAAGGCTTCACATTCCGAGCGGCTTTTACTTTGGGATCTATTTGAACCGTAAAATAGTAAAGCAGCCCTCTACACTTTGATCGTTTGATTTCGCGATCTCTGACTACTTCATAATGTAACATTTGATACAGTTGAAACAACACGAGTTATTTCACATTCACTCGTCGAGTACAATTTCAAGTGTACAATAGTACCACATTGTACCGTTTAATTGAAGCGAGGAACGAACCGGCTCCTCGGGTAACTAACACAAATACTATGAGACAACACCTGTCTGTGCAATTTCACGTTTCACCATCACGTTCGCTCCAACTTGGAAATAATGAAAAGCATATCGAATGAAAACTATATCCATTTAACTTGCCGCTAAGTTTGCCGAGGTTCGCCGAGGTGTACCGAGGAGCGCGTCGTGAAATTCATTAATATCATCAACTCGTTCCGTTACGGAATTACCTCCTCTATAATAAGGGTGCTAAGGTTCAAGATGCTCGTTAAAGTGTCGGAAAGAGAGTCAGCTGCGCGTTGTGCAATAACTAAGGTTGCGGTGTTAGGGGTGGCAGCTGGAAAGATTGTCGTCGGCGATTGGTGTCTGGTGAATACTAATGCGCTTACCTGATTCAATACCCTGTATTTGTTCAGCTGCATATTGAAAGAACACCGGTCGTATACGATGTCGTGAGGATGTGTTCACTCGTATATGGAAAACATGCCGCCAGTCACATGTGTATCATTTTATGCAGTGCAATTCAATAAAAGAAACGGAACGGAGTGTGTTTTTTTTACCCGACTGACCCGGAAGGAGGGTTATGTTTTTCGAGTGTATGTATGTATGTATGTATATATGTATGTATGTATGTATGTATGTATGTCTATTTCTTTGGCACGCTCTGCAGCCTAAACGGCTTGATGGGTTTAAGCATATGGGGTATCGTTAAATTCGTCTGAACTGTGGGAGTGTCATAGGGTATATTATTTTTATATGGCGTCTACGGATAAGAAAAGAGGGGGGGTATTAAAAACAAAAAAATCGTTATTATAACAATATGGGTATCAAATGAAAGCTTGTGAACAGCCCATTCCATATATGTATATATTGTAATACTTTTGTGCTACCATTTTGACGTAAACTGCAAAAAACCATGTTGAATGCAAGGACAGTAGGTATAGGTACTATGAGCGGTTACGGTACGTAACTCACAGAGTTGCGATGGTTGTTAGCGTTACTTTACCGTACCGCTTATTTACTTACTAATACTTACAACTCATTCTATATAAAACTAAAAAGTCTGAAATAAATTAAATTATTAAAAGAAACAAAAAACCCGACTGCGTAAAACAAAAATTAACTGAAAAGAGAAAAACAAGCTCATTAATCTATAGAATTTGGAATATAACTTGAATGTTATAAGTTGTTGCAGTCGGGGATAAACAAATATTACAAAAAAAACACATACTTAGGTTATTGGTTTGTCCCCGACTGCAAGACCTTATAACACAAGTTATATTCCAAATTCTATAGATTAAAGAGCTTGTTTTTCTCTTTTCAGTTAATTTTTGTTTTACGCAGTCGGGTTTTTTGTTTCTTTTAATAATTTAATTGACAATTATTTATCAGTTTATCGTATAACGTGCCAACTGCCAATGATTCTGAAATATAAATCGGCGCGCGAGGCAAACTATCACTTATTTAGTTCGTAATATTCCAAATAATTATCCCATGGCGGCCAAAGGCCAAAATGAAAAGAATGTGAAACAAATGAACACAGCGATGCATGCGACGCACCTCATGCCTCAGCTAATGAAGTGGATTAGATCACAGTCAAAAGACAAAATAATTTTGAGTGTGTTATCTTTTGAGTCAGGTATCTCACAACACGTCACAAGTTTTGATTTATGGAGGTCCTTAGAGATTAATTTATTGATTCTAGTTTTTTTTTTGCAACAGAGCTAGATTTTATATGAGAGTCCTTATAAACAATACAGTTTGTTGTTACAGAATATATTGCTTATTAGAAAAATGCATGTAGATATTGGTCCTCCGTTGTCGGCAGCCCTGCGCTGCGGGCGCGCCGCTCCGGTTCACACCAGGCAAGTTCGCAAACACTCCCATTATAGAGTCTTGGAAAGTTTTTAAGCGTTCCGGCTCTGAGATATTGTTAACTTGCACTGAATTCCACTGCTAAGCCACTCGTTAAAATGATTTATTATGTAATTATAAAGCTGGAGGCAGCATT
Source organism: Achlya flavicornis (assembly GCA_947623365.1). Lineage (NCBI taxonomy): Eukaryota > Metazoa > Arthropoda > Insecta > Lepidoptera > Drepanidae > Achlya > Achlya flavicornis. The sequence goes on from OX392484.1 coordinate 14,289,389, forward strand.
GGCGATAGTTTGTGCGATGACTCATCTCGCGGCTATTTTTCTTGTTCAGTCGTTTGGCGACGTCTAACGAGCCGTGAAATTTGTGCTAGTGACGTCACAGCTATAGTGTTATAATTACTGCCCTAAACTACACTACCAATCTGGGAATAATTCTTGATGATAACTTGTTTAATCGATGGAGAAAGTATTTGCAAGTTTTATCAAACGATTTATCTAATTGTATTAAGTGTATCTTTGGTTCATCATCATCAGCCTATAATGTCCCACTGCTGAGCACAGGCCTCCTTTCACAAATGTGGGTGAAAGGGACTGGGCGATACTCCAACACGCGTGCCCACTGCGGATTGGTGGAGGTAGGCTAGTGGTCAAACTACTGTTGGAATTTTTCTAGCCACCTAGGAGGCATCCAACTAGCTTAATCCCTTGATGAGTCAAAGGATTAAGCTAGTTGAATGATCAAACAGTCAAAAGATTAACGACTATCACAATTAATTGATAACCGGGACCAAAGGCTTTACGTGCATTCCGAAGCACGGAAACGCTCGATTTGAAATGCCACTAGGCGGTCACCCATCCAGGTACCGACGACGACAGAGGTAGCTTAACTTTCCGATCGATTAAGAACGGCTAATAAACGGATTAACGGATAATTAACTGTATGACTTATTTAATATTGTAAAGTGCTGTGGATTTTGTATCATTTATAAAATAAAATAAAATAAAATAAAAAAATAATTATGCTACACCACGAGCGCTTATATCTTTGGGCTTATATTTGGTTATGTTTCTTTATTTCCATATCTCTGTAAATTTTGTTATTGTAAATGTTGTTATCTTGGTAATATTGTGTCGTCAACGCAATAACTACATAAAAGCTCAGAGTATATAAATACTAAGTACAAATAAAAGTATAGTATTGATTCTAACAAGATAACCAAAACGAATATGACTTACACGAAATTTAACTCGAACAAAATTGCTGTTCCACAGATCTAGAACGTCCTAGCAGAATGTGATTAACGTCTGACTGAGAGCGTTTTGAGTATCTGAACGGTTAATGGGTGCTGTAGTTTGTAGGAATGCCTTGGGATTCACTTTGAGAGTGTCTAATCTGTTTATTTGCTTCATTTCGTTATCTGTTTCTGTTCTGAGTAAGATTCGTTTATACAAAACTAAAGGGGTATCTAATTGTTTTTAGGTCGTTTGCTTAGAAATGTATTGATGTTAAAAAATATTAATTAGGGTCCCGTTCTTCGTTAAGTAAGATAACTTTATTTTTTATTTGAATTATATTAATTAACACGATTCAGTAAATAATATAATGTTGGACGAAACATACTTTAAAATAACAAATACAGAAAAATAAATAATTTGCACATGATTTTTACTAAAAGCCTATTTTTTATTAAGGATGAAAAAAATGAAAATATTAATTGCTGCAAAATACAACACATTACAAATGATACACACAAAGTATTTACAAAAAGGATGGCGATCCCGTATCGCTTCCAGAAGTGGCATAGATACATCATCATCATCATCATATGACTATAATAAGTTTTTTTTGTTGAAGATGGTATACAAGTAATCTTTAGTGAGTTGTCATGGGTTTGGCTTCATTCATATCCTTTGAATGATTATTATGGAAGGGGTTTATTGAATTGCCTCGTGCCGTAATTTGTTCGTGGATTGTGTAGTTTTATATCATTTGCGATTCGCAACCGAATTGTATGTCTTTATAATGGAAGAAACCTCGTAGGATCCACTTTGTCCGTCGAGGTTATTTTCAGTAGCTCTGAAGACTCTCACCTCACCGTCTTATTATAAAGACCCGCAATATTATTTTATGAAACTATCAAATATCGAAATAAAATGTTCAAACGTTTTATTACTAACTATTAATAACAAGTTGTAATTAAAAGCCTATTGTTAAAAATATTCCATAAAGATTCACAGCATCCCTGTTTTTTTTTGTATCCAAACAGCTATCCAATTACAAAATAAAAAACAAAGCACACAACTGCGACGCATCCACGTATGACACATCTAGATTTGACATCAGGGGGATTAACAAAAAATACACATAAATGAATGTGTCATCCTGATATTGATGTATGGCGAACACTGCAGGCATCGGACACATTCTCTGAAAAACCGTGCACATTGTCAACAATAGACACATACAGATAGGGACGGATAAAAATGGAAAAAGAGGGAAGAGGAACTAGTAGTGACACGCGGAGCGGCCGGGGCGCGGAGCTGACACGTTGCGTCCACAGGCGCCAGGTAACAAATTACGTTGACATTCATATGCCTGTGGGATGGGTTGGATTGGAAAAATATAACTGAGTTAAAACTTTTGTCTGTAACAGTACATACTCATCGTTATTGGTTATACGTTTATTTTACTGTCAACTATATGTGACATCAAATGATTTAAAGACTTTTTCAGCATATGAACCTCAAAGCCATGGGTCTATAAAATATTCATTTTTTTATACATTCATTGTCTGTGAATTGTAGCCCACATTCACTACCTTTGCTCTGTACAACAAGCGGACCGTGTACTGGCGCCGGAACAAAGAGCAAATAAATCGTAAACATGACGAAGCGAGTTCCATCTGATATTCCCGATCAAATGTCTGGAAAGCCGATAAACAAATACCATAATAGGCTTTCTATTTTTAACAAAGATTTTCGATTTACTGTGTGTAACTGTTCGAGTAACTGTTTTCCTATTTATGCTTGTGATTCTGTTTTGTTTTGTTTTTGCCCCGTATTTTTCAACATTTACCCGCGTTGCCGTGATGAAAAGTATAGCAGGGATAATGTAGCTTCCGATTAGTGAACGAATCTTCAGAATCGAATGAGTTTTACCGTAGATTACCCCATAAAGTATAGATCAAGATATTATAGACTACCTATCTTATGCCCGGTGAGCTTTTTTGTGTCTTCACCGGCCTGCACACAACTCATCATCAACAACCAGTGTTACAAATAGAAGACGGTGTTGATATTGATTCATGACCCCCATCATTGGCTCTATTTAATTACGAAGCTCTTCATTAAATAGGGTTGCGGTGCGGGCGCGGTGAAGTCTGCAGCGAAACTGTGTTTTGTTTTACTTCATCTACAGAATAGAACAATTGTTGCATAGTAGGTATAATGATGTTGTCGAGTGTGGGTATAATGTTTTGAATGTATGTACAAAATAAAGAGGATTGGGCCCAATATAGACCCTTGAGGTAGGTACCTGAGGTGTTGGCTGTCAATAGGGAAGTCCCTATTGACAGCCAACACCGACCGAGGACATCGAGTCTACACTTTGACAAGGACACTTAATAACAGATAATCCATATTTTATAATAGCTTAATTTTCTTTTCCCTATCAAATTAACCTATATTTGGCGGTTTGGTACATATAACAGTATAATTATCATATATCGATAATAAGTGACATAATTAGGAATAATAATTACCAGTATTAAATTACCAGTTGTCCATAAATGCCGAATAAGCATAGCTCATTTTAGCGACGGTTGGAACGTGACGTGAGGGGTCGCTGCGGAGGGGCGGGTGGGAAAGGTTCTGAATACAATCACAATAATTAAATTGAATGCATTTAGTTCAGCTCCGAATGCTCCGACACTGTAGATATCTTACAGTAAAACTCCAAACGGCTCTATATCTTGTGAAACTACTATTGCAGAACAGTTCCAGGGACGCTTGCCTCTCCGCGCTCTGATATGGCATGTAAAGAACTCATCGAGGTCTAAATCAATATATAGATAGAATCAGTGACCACTTACCGTCGGATGAGTCATCTGCCGCACTTTTAGTAGGGATTTTGGAATTGTGATTTTTACTTTACAGCTTCATCATCTTTTTAGTGAGGCCCTTGTCTTATAAGACCTCATCACACCACGTCACCTTCTTCATCACCTTCACGTTATTAGTAAAACGTTTTAGTATATTACGATACGTGTGACTTATGTAGTCTATTTTGTTTAGTGTTTTTCACGCCGTGCACAATGACTTAAATCACGAGTATCGTATACTATTTTATATAACACGTGTGTAAAAAAAACGAACTTATTGCACGCTTATAGTACTCTTTTTTACACGCAGTGCTATACAAGTAATATGAGTGAGTCAAAGCTGCTACGAAAATGGAATAAAAGAGTTCGAAACTGAAACCAATGCAGGACAAACATAAAATCAGAATACAAATGGGGGCGATCGACTGCGGACTTGTGAAATCCATCAAGTGTCCTCCGGGCGCCTCTGATATATTCGATACACTTCGCTCTACACTGCCGTAGATTTGTGAGGAGTGTTGCCTTATAAAGTTACCCACTCAATATGGGCTGGGTTCGACCTATTGGTCCCACTTAGATCAAAATAGTTTTGTTAAACTATACCATGATAACTAGGTTTGGCCTACATTAAAGATAAAATAAAAGCTATTTGCGTTTTCACAATTCACTGCGTAGCTCTTCTTAGAGAATTCTTTGTGAATGTATTTATGTGTTTAAGATCAGTTGAATTGATGCGTAGTATACCACCTTACCCACTACTGGACGCTCAGGCTGTGGTATGGGCTCTCCGACGTAGTTTTAACCTAACTAGTAGAGTACAATAAGTGTAAGTTATATAGTGCATTCACCTGGCCGCCCCCGAGCTGAGCTGAGCCGAGCCGAGATGTTAGCTCAACAAACTTAGCGCACTTTAAGCACTTCAAGTGATACTTATACATGCTTCAGCATAATACCCGCATGTTTCCGCGGCTTCTCTTACTTATTGTTGGCAGCTAATAAACTTGATAATCTGTTGTATGTAGCTTCCATGAAACTAATCATGGCAGGATATCTGTACAACTAATATATATTTTTAAAGAAGTTGATGAAGGTTGTAAGATAAAATATTATGTCACATTTTGAGAGAGGAAAAATATAACGATGATAATTAATCGTATTAACCCTGAAAGCACAAAAAGTCTCCAGAGCTACATTAAATGTAAGGCGATAAGAATTACATAAATTATGTTAAATCTATTTACATTTTGAGCAAAGTTCATTCCCCCATATTATGTAGAGTTGGTCTTGTTGGTAGTGGCGGCCTACTTCGTGCTCTTCCTTTAATTCTTGTTGTTTATGGTAAAGAGCCGAGAGGCCGGCTAATGTATGGACGTATTTTGGAAGATCGCGGACGCATAAATCAGATATTGGAACAAACAAAAGTTGAAAAGCCGGGGCGCATGCGGAGCGACTGTTGGGCGTCGATATGGCGAACTGGGGCGAAGGCGGGGCAATAGTGGGGCAGATAATAATAACCTTAATTACATTTAAACGTGTCGGACGTTTAGCAAGCGCTGCTTTGTTGCCGGCAAATTAATATAAATAATTAAGCAATATTTCAGCTTAACGGCAGAAATTAAGAGGATGGCCACTAAATAAGCAGCGTCTAGTTACAATGAAAAGACAAATTAATTATGAAATCAAATAATTTAAAATAATCTAAGCTATGAGCTTCTATAAGATACTGCACAGAAATAAGATATATGGATAAGTGCACAGATTATACCTACAAAAACTAAATATTAGGGAAATAATGTGTGATTTTACACATATTTTTTAATCTTAGTGAGCATTATTTACACACTTTGCGCGCGTTTCGTATTTTTGTATCTTAGTTTCTTTATTGTTCCTAAATAAAACCTTTCAACTTATCACAAAATGTCTTGGAAGAGCGGGATCTCCTAACACAAGCCAAACCTTTGCTTAAAAGGAGTTTCCAAAAAATTATTGTAACCTAAGATACGTTATTGGAAATAAATTTATTTATTTATTATTACAAACTTCTAAATAAAATGTTTAATTCAAATGCCTGGAGATTTCCAGACTTTGTATGAGATAATTATAACGATTTACATTTCAGTATTTGTAAACGTATGTTTCGTGGCCCTGCGAGCTATGAGTGGGAAAACTTGATGCAGCGAAGTCAGTCTCGCGTTCCCAGGCCGCACACACTCATTCAAAGCTTTAAACTAGTGCCTTTTGGAAGGAATCCAATTAGGTAATGTTGCATCTGTTTTATTTGCTTATTCTATGCTTATGAGTTGGGGCTTATATATTTTGAAGTATTTTTTTATTATTATTTAGATTTTTTAAATTTATGATTTCTAAGGAAAACTTACATATAAAGCTTTGTAATTATTTAAATCGCATGTTGCTAAGCAAACAGCGTGTTCATGAAGCTGCACTTGAGAACGAGTTTAATCTGATGTTTTGGAATCCATGTTCAATTATAATCTTGACAGTAATACACTTTGAAATTAAATACCGAATGAATTTAAAATAATATTATTTATCCTAGAAAAAACAGCATCACGATGGATGTTTTTCGATCATACATTGCGAGTTATTAAGTCCTTGTGATTTCAAAACTTTATAGCTTCAGATGCTATAAAGGATGCTTCAGGGAGCAGCTGATGATGATGATAGTTTAGCGGACGTCTGAAATTATGAATGAGTAATGTCTTCCTAAATGCAGGTGCGTCGACGCTCGCGAGGTCAAGTGTGGACTTACTCTAGGCTTACGACTAGTTACTAGACGCCGTAATCAACGGCCCGCAGGGGGCCGCTCGGCTCGTGCTCAGCCCGTCTAGCGTGGACCCACCTTAACCTTTTCATAAGTGTCTTAGGGTCGGTTGCTCGTACATTTTAGCTACGGTTATAATCGACGAAAAATTTAACCTTTCACGTTTCACCGAAAGGCGTGACTACTCTAGGGTTACATTTAACTTTAATCGCAACCTAACCTAACTATAACCGCACGTTTATACAACTGAACCTTACAGTCTAAATTGATTAATTGAGTTTAAATTTTGCTATGGAGTAGAAGTTTGTTATAACTTATACCTACTGTTAAAATGAGTTCTGCGAATCTGAGCACAGCATTCAAGATTCATGCAAATTCTTTCAGATTTCTTGACATAGTACAATAAAGATATTCCATAAGTTATATATTTAACCATATTTAACTAGCGGCCCGGTACGTGCTTCGCTACGTATAAAGTGAAATAATATCGCTCGACCGATTTTGTGCAAACTTCACATAAACCTACTAAATAGTCCGAACAAAGCCTAAACATTTGGTTTGGATAGGTGAGCCCGTTCTTTAGTTTTAAAATTACAACGAAAAGTGGCATTAATTTTTATATATATTGATTACTCGTGTAATGAACGAATCTGTTATCTCTCGGCGCAGATATATGCTCATAGCGCAAATATTTGCATTCAAAAATAAATGCGTCAATTTATTACAGCGGAGTCAGTCGCGTGTGAATACATTATGTGAGTTTAAATGTCACTCAGTCGGAAAGCGCTCCATATCGAATAATTATTGTGATGAAAATGTATATATTAACAAGCTCCACCTACGTTCAAATATATAATCATTTAAACTACAAACTTTGTTTTAACCAACGATAAAACGGAGGTGCTTTACAAGTCGATGCGTATATTTTTTTTTATGTATGACCACGCATATCTTTTTACAGAATAGTCAGATTTTGATAATTCTTTTTTTTATTGGATAGGATTTTCAAATATACCTCGAAGTTGGTCCCATATACATTTAGATAAAAACTACCTACCCTAAGGGTGGGAAAATAGGGGTGATCTATTGTTCACTCACCGATTTTAATTACGCCGCCATTAGTACCGATTAAGTATGTAGTAATTAGTAGATAATAGGCACAAAAAATTATAAAATAAAAACTCTTTAACAAAAAAAATTTACCACCGATAAAACTGAAAAGCATAAAATAATAAACCTTTTAATTATACAGAATTTTGAATATAACTTGAATTTTATAAGGCTTTGAAGTCGTATTATTTGTTGCTTTTCAGTTTTTTCGGTTGTTTATTTTTTTTGTAAAAAAGTTTTTTTTATGCCACTTATGTGACAAACAAGCATACGGCCCGCCTGGTGGTGAGCGGTTAGGTACCGTAGCCTGTGGACGCTTGCAACACGGGTTATGGTTTGCAATAGGAGTGTATTTTTGACTTTTTGTTACTCGTAAGTTTTGATCTATCAAATAAAACGGTAACTAAATTTATACTAAGGTATATAATTAATAGTTTTATTTAGTTTCATTTTGTCATAACAGATTACAGGAGTTTTGCTAAGTCTTTTGAACAAATTGATATTTTCAAATATTTAAGAAAAATAATGTATGACTCAATAACTAAAGAAGAGAAAGAAATACGAACTATTTCACTCTTATTAAATTCAAACAATAGGAGCTGGAGCAGACAAAGCTAAGTTGCTGGTTTTTATTTAAACTTCTATAAAATAATTTAAAAATCCAGTATTTTAAATAAAAACAATATTTAGAAATCTAACGAGATTAATGACCTGGTGTTCGTGACGGCTAACAGAGTCACAATCTGGCCCAGACTATTTTTCATTTAAAGATCTTGTTCATTTTAAAACAGTGTAGTCTTTCTTACTACATTTTTCAAAGTCAATGAACAAGATTAATAGTTATTTTGTTGTGTTACATGAAATTTATATTAAAATTAATCTTATAACAAGCCAATTATAGGAGAGCTACACAGCTTGCATTTAATAGAATTTTGCTACTGAAAATACGAATTTATATTGGCAGGCAATATTAATAATTGGCATCAATATTGGCTAAACAATTAGTGAGCTTCAAGAAATACTACAATTATAATGTTTAATTTTATAAATATCCGACATCATTGAAGCAGACGTGAGCTGAACATTTATTAAAATAAGTTTTCTGAAATAAATCGTTATGTATATGTATAGCTAAGATGGTATTTTGTTTTATTTGACTGTGTAATTTTTAAGTTTCTGAGATATTCATTGTAATATGTTGGTTGAATGGAACAAGTACTCTGTCAAATGCATGCAACTTTTATTTTGTCTTTAGCTCTAAGCTTTCGCGAATATCAGTGCCCCATTGATAGTGGATATAGATAGTGCATGGCAACGACGCGGACGCAGCTGATGAGCTGGCTAAAACAGGTTCAAGTGACATTGCGATAGGCCAAGAGCCAATTCTGCCACTCCCCTTCAGCCAGCTCATAGCTTGGACACGTAATAGAACCATCGCAAATAACATTAGTAAATGGTCAAACATAGGTAACTGCAGACAATCTAGACTGACACTATCGACCTACGTAAGGACCTACGAGTCATCGTAGGTACGGGTGGTACGGGTCATTTACCACCTTGTTTTTTATAGGTGTTGCCAACAGTCCTTTGTGCAGGGTATGCATGAAGACAGATAAACGGCAGCCCACGTCATCCTGGAGTGTTAGGGAGTGGCTGAGCAACGGGCCCAAATCCTCGGTCCAACGAGGTCGCTCCGCGAAACCTGTGGACATCCCAGGACAGTCCTGCGTTTCAGGGCGGAGCTAGGATGGCTTAGCCAGTACAATTAAAGCAAAAAAGGCCCACTCAATTAGTCTCCTTGCGGAAAAAGGAGCCCCAAATAAGTAACAAGTAAGATATAGTGTATCATGTATATAGACTCTAAGGGCTCTAGACTGGTTCTTAAAATTGTTACCAAATTTCACGTTTTGATAATACGTATTATACGCCTTGCTTTGGAAGTTGCAGGCGAAGGTGGAAGAGATCTGTGGTTTTCTCTTTTTTTCTTGTTCAGTTACAAGTCAATTTATGCATCACAAAACATGTAAAGGCTTAAATACTAAAGGTCAGTAAAACAGTAGAAATACTGGCATCATTTGCCAATCCACAGAGCAGTCACAGTGGGCAGGCTGGCCGGCGGTGGCGGCGGCGAGCCAAACAGGTCAACTGGCATTCGCTTGCCGTGCGCTCTTCATTAGACCACCGCACGGAAAAAATACTGTTTGGAACAATCTCAAGATCTTTTTTACTGTGTTAGACTTTAGAATAGTTCATTTGTGAATCTATGTAGTTAGACTTTCTGCCTACACACGGGTGTGTGAAAGTGATCCCAAAAAGAAAAGAAAAAAGAACTACTACTACTTTTCTACTGAAAAGTTTTGTTTACGCACAGATTTTTTTCTCAGAATTAAGATCATCACTTGTCTGTTCTTAATTTCCGAGTGTCACTGAATTTATTTGTAAATGCTTCGCTCTTTCACGATTAATCATTAGGCCTGTAGGCATTATACATATAAGAATTAAAATATTTTAAAGATAAATAATTTATATAACCAGACAACAAAGAATGGACCTTTATGGGATTAAAGGGTTAGTACCGTGACCTTGTTTTGAACTCTTCGTCTCAATAATGGAGAACCAGTTCTTTGGTTTATGGTCTTTCTGAACTTACCTCTTTCTGATATTTCAAGTCTTTAGACTTTAACTTGGCACATAGATAGATAATAAAGGGTACTTTTTTCCCGGGAAAATATAAGTAAAAGATACAACACCATTGAGTATAAGTAGCTAACTGATTTATTTAATAAAATATATAACTACCCTCAATCACATTTATAATATTAATAATCCTACCTACGGGTTTCATACATAACAATAAGTACCCTCGGAAACGTGGGGAAACCCCGTGACAGAAGCAGGTAATAAATAATCATCATATCCTTTCATATCTCCTAAGACGGAATTTAGTTATTAACCGTTATTGTAAGGTCGGCGTATGTCCCAGTAGTCAACTAGTCTTAATGTAACACATCTTCTCCGCCGAGGGTATAAGTGGGTATTCTTTAGTTAAGGTCTCGGGTGGTACTCTCAGGCGAACAGCTGTATTGATCGGATGGTGACCTTGTGCCGAGCGGCTGCTGCTTTAGGACCATTCCCGACATTTAAACTACCTATATTTGCTATAATAACGCAATGACTTTTATGGAACAGTGGAGATTTAGGTATTTATCTATATATTTAATAAGTAAATCTTAATGCGGTTCACAGAATACATCTACTTACAAAGTTTCAACATTATAGTTCTTTACAACAAATATGTACAAATATATATTTAACAAATATTTACAAAAATCTTCTAAAGACAACTTACTTACCTACTTAACTAATATATACAATCCCCAAGGTCACTGCCTTTGGGAAAGGTTCCCATAAGGCTGGCCACATTTCTATATATAGAACCTGCAGTCAACAAAATATATGGTAACAAAAATCACTAGAGTTACAGCAGTTTGGCTTGTTTTTGAAATATTATATAAATTATTATCATATAATTACAATTTCAGCGTTGATAAATAATACCAATCCTGTAAAGACTATAATGTGTATACCTGAGTGAGTTGAGCCTCAAACAAATGCGAGAATGTTACAGAGACTGCTGAAATCAGTCCAATTCAATCTATTTAAGGCTTTATCGAGAACTAAGTTGGGGAGCGTCCCAGTGGGCCCAGCGGTCCGTGAACAAAGCACCGTCGGTTGCCATGGCGACCGGCCGCAGGCCCCGGGACGCGAGCGCGGTCGGGGCCTTCACTAGTTATTTAATTAATGCTTGTTTGTGACTCATCGTCGCTGCTCTCCACTGATATCCACTAATTGCACTTGTATAGATTGACTAGCTTTTCACCCGCGGCTTCAACTTTATTTTTTAGTTCTAAGTTGGTAACCAAGCATTCGTCCCACCTTCGTCATTCGTCCCACCATCGTAAGCGGTTCCCATAGCCACATAGACGCTTGCAACACACGAAGCATCATTCACGTGTTACCGACCTTTAAAGTAGAGCTGATCTTTGAGCGAATAAACGCTATGCTCTACCTCTCCTAAAATTGCGCAGACTTTATGAAATATTTGTAAGCATTCTTGCCGATTTCGATGAAACTAAACCTGTTCGAAGCAACAAGCTAAGTTTAACTTGTAAAAACTTTATGAAAATTGGTTCAGTAGTTTTGGGGATTAGCGTGTTCAAATATATAGAGAGTCAGATAACAAATATGGGGTATTACGATTATTTCTTTCAGTTTAAAAAATGATCGTAATTAAGTTTAACAGTAACTGTGATATGAATGTACTTAAGCCGAAACTATTTTAAAAGCTGTTTTTAGTTGATGCATAAATTATGAAACTGAAGCTTCCTTAGAGGTTTGCGAGAAACTCATGATTGTTCTGAAGTTGCCTTTAATCTTCTCAGAAAATTAAATTCAATACAGCTACTACTTACTAGCTAGAAATTAAAAAAAAACAAAGTATATGTATTAGATAAAAGGTTCAATTAAATTCAAGCGTGTCTCTCTACGTAGCTATTTTGAAACGCCACGAACGACGAAATGAAACGAGCCTTTTAAATACTTTGTGAAACAATGGAGCTACGTTTCTGTGTAGTGAAATGAGCGGAAAGTGAGTGAAGCGCTAACGCCCCGCTCGCGTCCCGCTCCGGCCCGCTAGCGCCCCGCCCGTCCCGCTCTACATCACATTCTCTCTCAGAGGGAATTGTGACGCATTGTGACAGGAATTTCGCTTATCAATCCGCTATTCCAATATTGCTATTTTTACTAACACTGGAATTTTGGTTCAATATGCAAAATCTATTCACACAGAGATTTCATATAAAATATTGATAGAGGTATATTTTTCAAATAATTGCCTCGAATTCCTCGAATCGCACCTAATTGATTAGCTTTGCTCATTCAAATAGAATCTGTTTAATTGAAAGCGGCTTTCAGTTCAATCGACTCGTTAAGCTTAATATTCACATGATTCCGGGTGAATAGTGCTCACGCGTTAATAAAGTTAACCTAAATAGCTGGTAGAGGGTAAAAATAAACAAACTAGATATTCGCTGTATAGAACGAATCTTGGTGAATAGAAATAATTATCCCACCAAAAACATTTTCACGTAAAATGTTGCCAAGACGGGACCATATGGCTCGCCAAAATGTTATCAGATTTCATGTAAAGCCAGGCTTATAACTCTACACGCCCTCATTTCACAAACTCTACACCTTAGTCAAAATATGTGGCTTGACCGTTTTAGCCGCTTAACCAGTTAGGCTGTAAGTAGTTCTGCACTACACCACATGACTAGGGATTGCAATCCCGATCCGGCGAGATCTCAAGGCAATTTACGAGATCAATCTCGAACCGAAAAATCGGACGAGATTATTGGGATTATCGGGATTGATCACTCTTAGATTAAGTGGGTGTTTTTTTATGTGTTGTACGTTTAATTGTTTATGTCTTTAGAGCTTATAATAAGTACTAACTCTACTGACTGATGATTGGAAAAAAGCCTTTAATGTACCTAATGATTAATAATGAATGAACATTGGATTAAATAGCAAAAGAGACGAACGTGTTCCATAGAAAATATTTCGCTAACTTTAAAACTGCGTCAGATTAGATTTAGGATTACTTGTAATAATCTAATATAAATGTTTGTATTTATTATTAGATTATACTTTGAAGGCGGATTATTTATTTGTTGTTAAAAAACTTCGTTTCTCGGGAGCTACCGTGATATTACCGTGAGTTTAAACCATTCAAATTGCATTAAAAAAACTTGAAACATGCCTTATTTTGCCAAGCACGGCATGCGTTTGGGGTAAGAGGTTATTGTGTGTATATAAATAAATAAAATAAAAATAATATTTTATAAGTGAAATAAAATAAACTTTTTAAGCAACTGGTTCCGTAGTAGATGCCGAGGGAGGTAACATAGCATCAGCGGAGGCCCGGAGGACACGGGAGGAGCGCGGGGGGTGCGGGGGGACGTGGGGTGCCTCCCCGTGATATATCGTGGGAAAAGTGAATAAACTTCGTTAGTAGAGGTAACTGCTACTAAATCAAGGAATCTGATTTACGCGGCTGTCGTCCTGTGAGGATGTCGCCTAATTATTCCTATTGATATATCGACTTACAGGGCTAGTTTGTTGACGATGCTATTTTCTGTCATAATTTTTATTCTCTCAAAAGCACAGTAGATTCGCTATCATTAAAATGGGATCCATTTCATAGCCATGTCCTAAGGCAATAATGTCGAAAGCTCAATAGTCAGACTGGCATATCTGGGAGCTGTTTGTTACCCCAAGAAACGTTAGTGTACAATGCGTTGTCTATAGCTCTTAAGGTTATACGATAAGATGTTTAACATTAAATGGGTCCCAAATTAAAGTTCGTGACTAGACTATATATTAGGTACACAGCCATAATAGTTGGTTTTGATATATCAGTTGGCACAAGCTCTGCTTAGTTTAGGATGTAAAGAATGTTCGGTGAACAGGGCATGCAACTAATATCGTACTTATATCGTAATTATCTCTAATTAGAATGAAATCGATTCCATAATAAGCTTTCACTGAAAGTATTTAATAAGTACTCTTGGCTGTAATTAGGTTTTTTGTCGATTGACATCGAATACATCATTATAGAATGTATGGATGTTTGTGTTCGGTTATGCCTTCATCTTTTATGTGTTCTCGCATCGTTGGCATCACAATAAGATTGAAATTTTGTACAGGTATCAATATGTAGATAAAGAATCCAATAAAAAAAAACTTTGCAACGCAAACCGGGTCTTTTAAAAAAATGTCAGGAACGTTATTTTTATTCCAATCTAGCTGTTTGTGCTCGGCGTCCCTCGGGTGCTAATGTTTCCGGTGGATTTTCCAAAAAAAACTTTCACAGAAGCCTTGTCCTAGCAATTACGAATACAAACTGGTAAATCGGTCGAGGCGTTCTCAAGTGATGCTCCGGACCGTCATACATGTGGCAATTGATCATTATTTATACAAATAATATACAAGTTATTACAAGATAAATAATACGAGATATTATAATAGAGATATGATAATTATAAGAGAGGTAGAGCATAGCGTTTATTCGCTCAAAGAGCAGCTCGACTGGGGAAGTACCTCCACCTTACAAAATACCGCAGCCAAATAACTTTATGTTGTGTAAAGTTGTGTTCCTGCACGTGAGTAAGGTCGCCAGAGCTCATAGGGGAGGAGGGAAAGGTCGGTAACGCGTGAGCAATGCTTCTTGTGTTGCAAGCGTCCATATGGCTACTGTAACCGCTTACCATCAGGCGGGCCGTATGCTTGTTTACCGACTTAGTTGTATAAAAAAAAAAAAAAAAAAAAAAAAAAATACATCAATATAAATAAACATGGGTGAAATCCATAGAGATTTTTCAGCTGCAATTACAAACTCAATGTACAAACAATTACTGTTCAAATATTATTGTGCTTGAAAGCGCCCTCGTCTAGACGTACGCCTCCGTGGCTACATACAGAGGGCTTCAGGACTCTCTGGTAATGAATTACCTATATCCAACGAAATATTATACCTTCATTTATTATCGGAGTGAACTTACAAGATCTCTTTATTGTCTGACTTCAATTTATTTGTTGACTAGCTTTAATTTTTAAAATGTTTTTAAAGATTATAGTCGCTTACAAACATCATTTATTAGCTGTAGTTCTTAAGAGCCGTCAGCTCACCATACTTTTCATACAAAGGCTCTGTACTTATGATGGCGTTTTTAAACACTTTTCGTTAGATGTTTTAAACAAATTGGTATCTTGTGAACTATATCTAGCAGTAAAACTAGGCGAAAATAAAAAAAAGTGTGAAACTAATTCAGTAAAAGCCTCCGAAAAACAGCGGTTTTGCACAAATTTTACCTGAACTTTGGCCATATCTAATGTACCTATAAATTATAAAGGTAAAGAAAACAGCTCTAAACAATGCTTGCAAATGTATTGGAGATTCTAAATAACTAACTTTTTTTTGACAAACTTGTAAGATTACATCACAGGAAGTATGGGCCTGGAACAAGTTTTATGATATGCGAAATCATGAATGACGACCTAGCGAAGCGGCCGCGAGTGATCAGCGGAATTTACCAACTGATAACCGATGGCTCTGGTGGTGTCTCTCTTTTTTCGCAGTCAAACATTACGTTGGATGAAAGTACAAGCTTTTAGGCTACGCTTGCGTTGAAGTTGCGTTGGCCATGAAGGGCCCCCTTAATACATCTGTTATTGTATCGTCCTCAGGTAATATGTTGTAATAAATAGTATTACACTCTGAAGTTATTCTAAACGTTTTCAAAGAACCGCATTAAAATCTATTTAGGTATACATTTGGGATACAAAATATACACACAAAAAATACGATACTTCTGACCCCAATCGCATACCATGCATGGCAAAATAAGGCATGTTTAAAATGTGCTACGTTTTAACAGTACATAGATTCAAAAGTATAGTAAAACAGTTAATGCAAGTTATGCAAGAAAGGGTACTATAAAGTTTCTGATTTTGTAGATGACAAGAATGCATTTGAATGAATTGTTCGCTTCGCACGCTATTGTTCAACATTTTTCTCACCTCATGAACCAAGTAAGACACATTGAATGCAATCGAGATTTTAAATTCCAATCCCGCGCGCTCTCTAGGTTTCGGGAACCATATACTTTGTGTTTTTTTTTTGTTTATAGAGCTGAATAGCAATTAACGACAACACCTTGCATTGCAACTGACTAAAAAAAAGGTATGTTTTTTTATGCGATTTTAATGGTTTAGAGAACAAGTTTAGGGACGATTAGAGACGTAGAGTAGGGATAGAGAGTGTAAGATAATTTATAATTCATCAATATGAATATGAACTACTTACTTTGTTCGATACTATAAAATCGTCGAATCAAATTTAAAATCATTTATTCAAATAGATCTTCGCAGGCACTTATGAAAAATCAGACTCTAATACTCTTATACTGGTTCGGAAGGTTTCATTTGCTGAGAAGAACCGGCAATAAACTCAGCAATTACTATTTTCAAAACAAGCTTAGATTCATTAGATAATATTTAAAATAACGTATATTTAAAAAAAAAACATAGTACTACCATTTTTTGGGTTCGAACTAAAAAGGTAAAAGGAACCCTTATGGTGCCACTCCGTCCGTCTGTCACAGTGCTATATTTTAGCAACCATTAATGGAAATTTGGAATAGTTATAAATATTTTTGGCCCACACATATTGCAAATGAAAAAATTCTAGAAATATTTTTATTTTCTTTGCAAAAGGGGCCGAAGTACCTTCGGGGACCGAAGTTTAAATGGGATTCCATATGATAGAACTTAATTTGTATATACCAAATCAGGTTTTTATTTTCTTTTATTATCCGTAGTTTCTAACTTATAATGAAAAATTACAAACAAATACCTTATCTCAAAAGTTTGCAAAGCCAAAAGTCTGAAATAATTTCATTAGACAGACCAGATTGATATAACAGGAAAAATAGAATGATGTTTCTCACTACCGCATTTTTTCGATATAATCAAATTTCTATCACAAACTATTTTGGTTATGCGGTCCGGTTTTTCTACAGTTATGGCCCAAAGCAAGAAATGATACATCTAACGGAAGGAAACTCTCGATGCGTGAGTCAGACTCAGACTCTTGGCTTGTTTTTATTTACTTTTAATATGCCTGTTTTTGAGCACATTCCATTCAAGTTGGTAACCACCAAACACCTCTTAGACGCAGCTGGTTTATATCAAGTTATGATAAATTATGTATATGCACACCAAATTTAGACCATAAACAGGCAATATATAATGGTGCGTCCATACTACGCGAAGCGAGCACGAGCGGAGCCTCGAATGAACAGGATTCAAGCGTGAACGTACTTAACGAGCCTACAACGAGTGCGATGCGAATCTCTGTGTTCGTGAAAAAACTGACAATCGGGCGGAGCGCAATCGAGCACGATACAAATGCTCGTTCGAGGCTCGCAAGCCCGTCCTCGCTACGCGAATCGTGCTCGCAGTGTGCTCGTTCCTGGCTCGGCTCGTGTTCGATTTGCCAAGAATGGACGCACCATTAAGTTTAACGATATTTACAGTTGTTTTCTCATGTGCACTCACATCCGAGCACCGGCACAGGCACCGACTCCACAGTGAAGATAAATCGCGAGGAGGGGTCACCGGCAGGACGGCAGCTAATCGTAGGGTCGCCGTCCATCACACGAGTCGCACAACTTATTTTCAGTGGTTTCAATTTAATAAAGGGTGTGTTATAAAGGATCCGCGAATAAATCTCTCACAAGTGAACGCACGTGTCTACCAATCCGAAATGGGTTTATGCGGGTAATTGTGCAAAGGGAATCTCTCTGAAGAAAAGTCAGACATACCAATGTGATTTATGGTTACTCTTGTATGAAAGAGTCTAATCGTACACTACACAGTTCAACTATTTAATTCTAAGTTTAAAGCCTACATACTCAAAGTTCAACTGGATGATCAACATAAGTAGTGGTTGCTGTGCTTCTCGGGAGGCTGTGGTGTTCTGATTTACTACTGAAAGTACCTATAATTCTGTTTTTATTTTTTTGTTATTGTTTACTAGCTTCCGCCCACTCACTTTTATTCAGTTCTTGCGATTGACTGGGTATATTGAAATCATTGGTTATTGCACTGATATATTGTTCCCAATATCTGATGTTGTTAGCATATTTTATTACAATTTAATTAACTTTTAAATATGTGTTTTATAGGATAAGTATAAACTAGCTTCTTTTATTTATTTTTTATAAATTGTTGCTCTGGCCAAGATATCCGTGACATCACATCATAAACTGGCCTCAGCGGAAGATCAGCGCTGTGGTACAGTCATGTTCTGCAGCATAATGCTGAGCTGTTAGGCCCTATTTGTCCTCCTTTCGTGTTTTTTTTTTTTTTTTTATAATATGTTTAACGTTTTTTATTTATTTTTTGTTTTTAATATTATTTGTATACTTTTTCTGTTTAATTATATATATATTACTTTTTGTAGGTATTATTACATGTTAAGTAATTATAAGATTGGTGGTGGACAAATAAAATCTTTTTTTTTCTTTCTTTCTTTCTTTTCTTTACACTTCTTCTTTAATTACATTTACGGCTTTTTACTTTAATAAAATAAAATAAACGAGTGTGTATGCACGCTTTTTTTTTTTTAATTAAATGGGCTTGCGTTTGGCCACTGACCCGCCCAAAAGGGGCGATGACGAAGCCTAAGATGAAACACGCTTACCCAGAAGAAACCTATTCACGCTGCTGAATATATGAGCTTTGATCCAAATTTTGCGGAACATTTTTGTCTTATTTTGGTTGATTTGACATCATGAAATGTATTTGTATCATAATAAAAAAAATACGCAGACGTTACGCACATATTTAGGGGCGAGGACAACGCACATGACTTTTCTCTTCGATTTTATTAAAATGACAGATCCCAAAGTCTTTCAAAACTTGCCAAGTACAGTTCCATAGCGTAGTCTTGGGGGTTTTACGAGTTTCCACATGGGGAGTTACGTGCCGCTATTTTCGCCGAATGTGCGCCATCCCGCTACAATGTAGCGCCGCCGATAAATTCCTGAGGGCCATAAAATCTGTATTTTTATATCGATTACGTCCCCTCGCGTCGATTCGTATACTAGGATGACATTATCGGGTCATTTTCTCTCTTTCTTTCTATTCGCGTGTCGTTTGTGAACTATATTATTCTGTACGCTAGGGGGTGCCTCCGACTAGCGCCACGTAAATACATCCAGATATATCACGTATTTGTTTTAGCACTGTGTGAAATGTTTTATGCTGACATAGAAAAAATTCAACCTGTATATAAGCGCCATTTTGTATAGCAAAGTTTTCGACCCACAGACGAGTTCAGTGGAAGGGAGAGAGGTTCTCGTACGGAACTTGACAGTTGTTTGTAACAAGGCTTTCTTTATTTTATTGGGAGCCCTCTTTTTAGCAACCATCTGGTGAATTTCTAAGTAATTACTAACCTAATTTAGTGGTTTCACGACACTCAGCTATTAATGACATTATCCGCAGGGCTCTTGTTGTCGTTAACGTGCCTTCCATACTGGAACCAGTCGGTATTGCGCGGGGCGATGGCAAGAGACCAGATGGTATGTCTTTGATCCCTTGGAGTGTCGGCAAGTCGCTGGTGTGGGATGCCACGTGTGTCGATACACTCGCGCCATCTCACTTACCGGCGACTCTGTGTATTTTAAACTCATCCCGTCAATACACTCGCACCGTCGAACACGTTGCGCGATGTATTTATTAACTAGGAACTCCTGGAGAAGCCTGATCATATTATTATATTCTTTTTTTCCTCAATAAAATTGTGATTGATTTTACTTTATTGAAAAATAATAACGTCTTATATCTAACGTATGTGTAGAAATCTAGCAAATGATTAATTGGGGTTAATTAACAAAATGCACAACAATTTTTTTTCTGGAAAATCGAACCAAAAATGGATTCACACCATACTACCTACTCAATTAACTTATCATCTAGCTAAACGCATTTTATATAAAAAAATACAATAAGAATGGGACTCGATAATAGATCATGACACGGATACCCGTGTCATGATCTATTAATAGATAAAATTTTTGTTGTGCATTTTGTTCAATAATTTAGCAACCAGAGACGAAGTTTATAAGTAGCGCTAGGATATAATCACGTACAAAACATTTTATTACATAAACGCGAAGTGTCACAAGTTAATTCGTCCCCGTCAGTCCCCTGCCATCTCACGTCCATGTCGGCGACTGCTCTGCAGGTACCCGCTCCAAATTATGTATATTCTTGTCGTGCGATTAATTCCCCTGGCGCTGAAAAAATGATTTATTTTTCAATTTACTTTTCATTGTATGTTCATCGTTTTCGATTTTATGTCCCAAATTATTGTCTTCTATATAAACCTTTTTAGGGTTCCGTAGCCAAATGGCAAAAAACGGAACCCTTATAGATTCGTCATGTCTGTCTGTCTGTCTGTCTGTCTGTCTGTCTGTCTGTCTGTCTGTCTGTCTGTCTGTCCGTGTATGTCACAGCCATTTATTTCCGAAACTATAAGAACTATAATGTTGAAACTTGGTAAGTAGATGTATTCTGTGAACCGCATTAAGATTTTTACACAAAAATAGAAAAAATACAATAAATTTTGGGGGTTCCCCATACTTAGAACTGAAACTCAAATTTTTTTTTTCATCAAACCCATAAGTGTGGGGTGTCTATGGATAGGTCTTCAAAAATGATATTGAGGTTTCTAATATCATTTTTTTCTAAACTGAATAGTTTGCGCGAGAGACACTTCCAAAGTGGTAAAATGTGTGTCCCCCCCCCTGTAACTTCTAAAATAAGAGAATGATAAATCTATAAAAAATATATGATGTACATTACGGTGCAAACTTCCACTGAAAATTGGTTTGAACGAGATCTAGTAAGTAGTTTTTTTTTAATAGGTCATAAATTGAAATTAATATCAAATACTCAGGTCTATACTACCATTTACTTATATACCTACAGGTTTGTACGGAACCCTCGGTGCGCGAGTCTGACTCGCACTTGGCCGGTTTTTTTATATTGAAGGCCGCCGTATTCGATACTCAACTTTCACCCCGGTAAATTAATTATTATTCCAAATCAAAATCAAATCAATAAGTCATTTATTCAGTTTAGGCCCTGTTCAGAACTTATGAACGTTAAATTGTTACATATAGTTGAATTTACCGGTTCGAAATACACTTAAACTGAGAAGATTCCGGCAAGAAACTCAGCAAGGCTTTTTTAGGGTTCCGTAGCCAAATGGCAAAAAACGGAACCCTTATAGATTCGTCATGTCTGTCTGTCTGTCTGTCTGTCTGTCTGTCTGTCTGTCCGTGTATGTCACAGCCATTTATTTCCGAAACTATAAGAACTATAATGTTGAAACTTGGTAAGTAGATGTATTCTGTGAACCGCATTAAGATTTTTACACAAAAATAGAAAAAAAACAATAAATTTTGGGGGTTCCCCATACTTAGAACTGAAACTCAAATATTTTTTTTTCATCAAACCCATAAGTGTGGGGTGTCTATGGATAGGTCTTCAAAAATGATATTGAGGTTTCTAATATCATTTTTTTCTAAACTGAATAGTTTGCGCGAGAGACACTTCCAAAGTGGTAAAATGTGTGTCCCCCCCCCTGTAACTTCTAAAATAAGAGAATGATAAATCTATAAAAAATATATGATGTACATTACGGTGCAAACTTCCACTGAAAATTGGTTTGAACGAGATCTAGTAAGTAGTTTTTTTTTAATAGGTCATAAATTGAAATTAATATCAAATACTCAGGTCTATACTACCATTTACTTATATACCTACAGGTTTGTACGGAACCCTCGGTGCGCGAGTCTGACTCGCACTTGGCCGGTTTTTTTGTTCTTTTTTTGTGGATGATCTTTTAAAATTACAGCTTTTATAACAAATATTTATACAATATACATTGCAAGTGCAAAGAGAAGCTACTACAACCATACATTCTCGTCTTCCACGTAATAAGCCACCTTATTTCTCGTATTACTCCTACTAATGAATAAAAATGAAGAATATATTCGTCATCTTTGTGTTATCTGATTGTGGTTACCTGAACTTAAAATATTTTTTATCTATTTAAACTTAACTACTGAGTTTGGTACATAAACATATATTCACACAGATATAGAGGATTTTAATACAAACGTTTATTATAAATAATGCCGAGTCAGTATTGTTATATTACACCGCGCGAAGATATTTGCGAGACGAAACGCAAATAATAATTTTATATTGCCCTATTTTCACAGAGTGCGGTAAAAGCGGAATCCGCCAGCGTTATGACGTGTATATTCCGTACTTATGCAGCGTTGTTAGATTTATTGCCGCCTTCGACATAAAATAGCAAAGTGCAGAAAGCGCTATAAAGGCGTTTAGTATGTCAGCGCTGCTCTCCAAGCGCGCCAGAGATGCGCCAAAAGAGTCATGTGGTGGGGTAAGGCGGGGGTCTCCTCGGAATTGAAACTGAGACGAGCATTTCAAATGCTGCAATTATCGTCGATGTAAAAAACAATGGGTAGTTTTTATTCCCCTTCTGATAGAGCTATAAAATGTATCATCTCTACCTCTTCTTTAGAAAGAGGCATTCGTTCATTATTATTTGATGGTTGAATTTTGTAAAAATGAATAACAATATTGTAGAGCGAATTCAACTACGGAAAAATAGCCAATATATAGTCAAATTGTCAAAAAAAACATTCATAGGTGCCCTTCTAGGGCCTAAATTGAATAAATGGCTTTGACTTTGACTACGTGTGAATTGGTAATGGGACTAGAAGTAGAAGGAAAAGAGAGAAGAAAGAAAATAATGAGACTTTCTTCTTTTTTTTCTTCTCTCTCTTCTTTTTATCTTTAGTCCCATTACCTTCAGTAAATATGAATAGAAGTACTATATCGTTGACGTATTCCTAGTATGTTAGGCGCTTCCTCTTGCTGCCCGCTTTGTCTGCGACCCCAGCCGTACTGTGGCGACGAGACACGGAGCTAACCGCTTCATTTCCGCGACGCAGACAAAGGGAGGCCTCCGTTTGTTGAAAACGAAATACAAGATATAAAGCAAAATGCTCCAGTTTAAGCGCACGCGTTCTATTCAACAGTTTGACGTGGGTGAGTTCACCGTTTAGAAGTGAAGTTACTAGACTTGCTTACAAGTTTTTTGTTTTTTAGAAAACATTTGCAATACATTCCCGTAATATTCATTCATTCACACTTAATATGTAGAAAATTACATCATATTATAAATGAAACTGACATGAACAACAAAAGGATGTAAGTAAATGTTATGAAATCGTAAATGGCGTTCAGTAATTGTATGTAGTTTGTTCGTCCAGGCACAAACTTGGGCTGGCTAGGAAAGGGCGACGACGACAGGTATTTCCAAATGAAACGTCTCGTTTGTGCACCACTCCACTCCACTCCACTCCACGCCTTTATTATTCACCTTCGTTATTTGCATGCCAGATAGACGTTACGACTCGCTCCACTTGCCTTTTAGAGGTTCTAAAACTTTTCACCACCTTACTCACTCCAATATTTACATAATTCTGATATCCTACTAAACTAATATTATGCGAGTCAAAGTTCGTTACTCAATCATGCATACAGTATCAAAACGATGGACCGATATAATAAATAAAAAATAATAATAAATAAATAAAAATATTTATTTTTATCTCCACAAATTACAAGTTCTTGTACATATAAATGGTTTTGCAATTAGAGGTATGATAGTGTAATTTGTGGGAGATCTGGAGCCTAAACTAAGCCGAAGCCTGTATCTTAGAACACCAGGTCCCCCCTTAACTTAAATTGCTACTTGCTACTACATATTTGTTAAATTATTTTAAATTACATGTTCAACATAAATCTAATTAATTTTGTTTTACTACACCCACTATACACACAGTTACACACTGTGTATATAATGGGTGCAGAACAAACTGTGGAGAAAAGATATTACAATTTTAAACCCATTTTCTACGGTGACATTCATCAGTTAATTACTGTTAGTTCTACTTAAATTTTAACAACTTCAATCATTTTTTCTGTTTCCTCATAATCTAAATTTAGCAGCCATTTAGTTAACTTTGATTTGCCTTCTTTTTTGCGACAGTTTAGTAAATTCAATATTTTATTGATTCTGTTATATAATATCCCACCACGGAACAAGTAAAATCTTTGTGCAAATGAGGTTTTAACCGCAATCGGTTCACACACTGCATAGTGTCTTCTGGTTTGTGATGCACTATTTATCCTTTCCACAGACAAGGTTGAGTGTTTACGCAATACAGTTAACAATATATAAATCTGCCGCACAGTAAGTGTCTCAGCTTCTTCGTATAGTTTAACTGTAGGGAACAAGCAAATACATTTAGTTTGTTGTTACTTGATAGGAAAGTTTGAGAGACTCTCACTAGACTCAACACTTGTAGAAAACTGTAAAACAGAATCAGCTACTTCACACGAGGCAACCAAAATAAAACCAGGTTTTAACTACCCACCCGATCGTGTCGGCACATACATTTCGATGGAGGTCCTCACAAGGCACAACTTAACGAAAGGGAGTTTTCAACGGCAACCAGACGTGCGCGTGGCTGTCCTGGGGCTCTAGCCTGCTATTACAATTGTGATCCAATAAAAATATGTGTAAAAATTGATAAATTTGACAGTTTGGTAGTCTCATGGTGCGTCCTTGCTTGGCGAACCGAGCACGAGCCGAGCCACGAACGAGCACACTGCGAGCACGATTCGCGTAGCGTGGACAGGTTTGTGAACCTCGAACGAGCATTCGTAGCGTGCTCGACTGCGCACTCGATTGTCAGCTATTTCACGAACACAGGGATTCTCATCGCGCTCGTTGTAGGCTGGTTGAAGGCTCGTTAAGTACGTCCACGCTTGAAATCGCGAGCAACGAACGAATCCTGTTCGTTCGAGGCTCGGCTCGTGCTCGCTTCGCGTAGCATGGACGCAAAATTATAATTCAATAACATCGAAAACCATTATGAATTTAGTAGGCAACGCATATCGACTCATTGGAAATAGAGTTATAGTGAGATGTTTTAAAATAGTAGAATTGGCCCGTACCCGTGTGTGAATATTAGGTGCGTACTCTCATTAGAGAGTTGTATATTCTTAAGAAACGCCCAATAAACAACTAATTAAAAATTCTGTATGTGTTGAAAAGTGTTTTGGTACACAGTCACCACTGCTACGGCGCGCCGCATAGAGTCGTCGCTACATTCGTAGCACATTTCGTAGCGCTGTTTTAGCTACGTAAATAATAGCGCTACGAAAGTAATATATGAGTTTTTATGAGAATGTTTATGTCTTCGCATATTTCTAGGATAAGTTTAGCTTTTAAATATAAGGTTAAAATATTATAATGTCATGACTTTGGCTATATGAGGAGGATCAAAATTCAAATCTCACATTACGTCTTGAAAGCAAGAGCTTATTACAAGCTCATTATATTGAAAATAAAGATGTCTGAGAGTAGCTGCACTCTGCACAAGTGCACATTGTACAAAAGCCTGTTCTTATGAACTTGTTTAGGTTATTTTTTTAGTTTATTTATTTTAAGAATTATTTTATTGTATCTTATAATTTGCACATGTTATGTTACTTTTAAATGTGCCATTCCAGTACTCTTTTTCTCCGAATATTATTATTCATTGTACAACAAAATTATTTAAAATCGACATCATTTACATTTTACGTAGTTATATATCATGGGTATTTTTATACAAACTAATTTTAACAGAAAAATTTCATTTAGATAATGTAACGTAATATAATGAGCAGCGACAGCGACCCACCTGGACTGATCGAGTGGCAGTTAACTCGAGTACCTGCTTGTACCGACCGACCCATATCATGCATAGTTGTAGTTAGTTTTAACCACCAGTGGCCGAGCTACACCGCGCACCGGTCGCTTTCAAACTAACCGCCAACTAGTTAGCGACAATTAGGTAGCCCGTAAAGCAGCCGTCGTTCAATCACAGGAAATTTTGGTAAGTTATTTTTTATGCCATTAATTTAATTACCTAAAAGGCGAGTTGAAGAGGCGTTGAGAGGAGTCACTGTGCTGGCAGTGGAAGGGACTACATTACATTTGGTAGGTACTACACCGCTGGTCCCCGCGCACTGCTAGCGCAGCGTCTTATTCTGGTTCAAAGTTGTATAAGACTAGTACTCCGCTAGTACAGTGAGGGCAGCCTAATTAGCAGATGAGGCGTGGGAGCCACCCGCGCCGCGCTCGCGCCGGGTCTGCGGCCCGCGTCGCCGCCGCGCGCCGCCACCGCCTTAAAACAGCTATGATATCGGTTAGTTTTCTCCACGCTGCCTGCTTTCATATTTCACGTTTCGTAACATCGCCCTTTATGGTGAGAGCTGAGAATATCGTGATGCTGTAGTTTTTAGTTTTGGGCATCAATCTATTGAATCGCCCGTATTCTTCAGGGTGCTACTGTTTACCTGAAATAAAAGATGTTCTTGTTTTATTTCAGGCTATGATCAATGTATGTGCCACTTTTCATCCAAATCCGTTTAGTATTGGTTGTACGTAGTATTTATCTACTCTGAGGTATTGGTGTGGTTCAGTAACAAACAAACATTCATAAACTTTCATTTGTATAATATTTTTAGGATAATATTGAACGATAATTAATAGTCGATGCAATTGTATTGGGTTAATTTTTAATAAAAACTTTAAATACTGATAACGCATAATAATTATTTCCTCAACTCTTCATATTTTTCTGATAGATGTGAATGTGAACCCATAATGTAATGAATGTTTGTACACTTGGTACTCAGAATACGAGTATTTCTCATGTCATGTCATTACGTCACTTTTTATCCCGGGATGGGATGTTCACGGGATAAAAAATACTAAGGGAAAACGCCATAAAATCCTTCAATTACAATTCTCACGAGCCAAATAAAAGTGAAGTGATAACATCAAGTGGTTTCAGTGGAAAGGCACATGTCAGGTGTGTATCATAACTCATAAAGCGCGCGATACTCGGCAACAATACAGCCGAATAACTCCGGCCCTTCCGACCGACACACAATATCTCAACTATGAGCACAAAGGGGCCTGCACATATTTCTCGAGCTACGTATGTTTATCGTACCCTCGCATATAGGGACCACATGTACTTACCTACTATTATAAATACGCAAGTTATGTCGCCCGTTACTGTACTTGCTCATGAATCAAAATTAATTTTGTTGTGTCAACCTTGGGTATCGCACCGAGATCAAATTCTGTAGCTAGATTTTTGTTGAAGATCGTGATGAGAGTTCAGTAGCTACGTTATATTATATGTAGTAGCAGTCGAACAGAATGCCATTGGTCTACGCTTCGATCATTCTATATCGATGAGTCTACGCTAGGCATGGAAATTATTGCTACTTTAAAGGAATTCTCATTAGATGATATTATTATTTTTTATAGCATGATTTCACTAGCGATATATGATTTGCAATGATTCGTAACCTACGTCATCGATGCTGATCGACGGCATTTTTCATTGGTAAACAAAATCATGTGCGAGTATCGCACGCAAGTGTCAAATTATCACTGATGCAAATTATATATACTTTCGTAGCAAAAAATTATTTTTCTATCCTGCTACATAACATGCTAAAGAAGTTAACACTTTATGTCACTTGATTTAAGGTTTATTTTTGAATACTCTTAAAAGCTAATCAATGATAAAGTTTTTTTTTTTTTATTTGTTCATGACCATGGATACAAAGTCCTTCAGTCGCATACATTTTATTTATATTCTTAAATATTCTTTATAACATGTAACAGGCTATGTCATGGACGGTAGCAGATGTTACATATGAAAACAGAATCATATTATTTATCACCTGATACTTGTGATTTATGCCATGCCTAGTCTACGCAAAGCATCTATCAGTGTGTGCGGCTTTTGTGAGAAAACTTCACCCTCTTCTCTATCTTTGGTCATATCATCACTTAAAGGCGAGATTGTGGCAAGCCTGGTATTGGAAATGTCCACGTGAATTGCCTGTTACTCGTCAGCCGTCAGACTCTCCTACTCCTCTTCTACTTAAAAGGCTACACCATTTTGTAACCGCACATTTACATGTGTCATATGGCGGGTAAATGTAGTGCGGGTGAGCCTTGCAACTTTGCTTTGGCCGACCGCGCCCAATGCGCTGCGCCTGTAAACCGTGCGTCGGCTCGCGCCGGCTCGGACGCTTCACTACACTTTGTCAACTTTCAATAATAAACAGCAACTGCGATGGTATACAATTTACAAATACACAGCATTTGGTTATAAAAATCTAGCACCTATAGTATGCCTTTACGATATAAAATTTATAGTTATAGGTTTCTAGAAATAGCATACTACTCTGTAAAATCCCCACTCCTCCAACACAATAAATAAAACCCATTACGTCAAACCACGTACAAGGAACCTTTCTGTAGCTCGCAACTGCAACTAGACCGCTCGGCTCGCCCGCGGGAGCCCAACAATAGTGGTACATGTCTAGGCGAGAACAGACGTTCGACGGATAAAAAGAGGTGTAATTGTAAATTCCAGCGCGCGGCGAGTACCTGCGCATCGCGTCGCGTAGTGGCGCGGCGTTGGCACGCTCGACGCTCACTGAATTCACAATTAGTGCCACCTAGGCTTCTAGTCTACCTAACATAGAATTTGGCGTAACTATGTGTCAGGAGTTAATTACAACTTATTCTGACGGCAAAAGTAATGTACTTAATTGAGAACAGATATACTTTGAACTCCTTTGACTTTGAGTCTGTTAGAAATATTTTGACAATTGTAATTTGGCATTACATTGTCTTCTCAGTCGTTCACTCTTGGCAGAGTGGTCGTGATTGCAAAAGATGGTGTACATGGAGGGTCTTCAACGCCAATGTTCTCACATTACATTGTACCATATTCTTAATTAATTGACACATAAGAATATGCTGTTGCTTTTTCAATCTATTGTATAATTAAAACTTGGTACCCCTTTTGAAGCATAGAGCGCGCGCACGGGTAAGTGTGAGATTTGGCATAACTATACGGAGGAGTGCAAAAATATTCAAACACAAATAATTGTATGTATTATCTAGTATTGTAAATATCAAACAATGTATTTAGCCAGTCATTAAAACATCAATTAGGTTAAATCACGTTAAAACACGCCGTAAATGTTTAACTGCACAAGTTTTTAACGACATAACATACTCACCAAAACACAGTGATTTAACTTCAGTAATCAACACAAAACACGTTTTAATTCAAAGTTATGTTGAAATGTTCAATAATCAATTCAAACGATTCATATTGTTTGTATTTGATCAATTTGATTTGAGCTTTCTCTTGAGTGGCCCGAGCAGCGCTTCGCACAAACAATATCTACTCGTATATTTCAAGGATACCGATAACCAATTCCGTCGGAGGAACAAAGCGCGAATACCAACACTAGCCAAATATCAATAATCCTTGAATCTTGTTTACTACTTCCGTCTTCACATAAAACATTTCAGTTCTCCGGAGAAGTGGAGAAACAGAGCGTTCATGAAATAAGCTCGAAAGGGAATTGAGGTAATCTGTCGGTACCTGCTTGCTTGTGAGGGATCAAGGAATGGCTTTTTGTGTCCACGGTTGAGATTTGGATTGGTATTACATAATAAAGACAACAAATCAGCTGCTTTTAAATCCTACCTGTCTGTATGTTTGTTAAAGTATCAGTCAAAAACGAAAAAACTAATCGCGATGAAACTTCACTTTTTATCCAAAGAAAGCGGGTGAAACCGTGTGGGACAGCTAGTTCATGCATATTTCGGTTTGTATTTAAATGACAAAACATCGGCAACGGTAACACATTAGTAATTCCCTTAAATATTCATAGGCGGCGGTGACCACTTACCATCACGTGGACCTCCTGCCTGTTTGTCAAACTGTTGACAAATAAAAAATAAGTTAGTATGTATATAAAATTCGCGATGAATAAAGAAAAATGTAAAGTGTGTTTGTATGTAGCCAACCTACGCCTTCTACGCATACAGTGCCAGCTGTGTACATGTACTGTGTACATACCCGTCGACAAAAACATAACTACTTTGTCATACAATATACTTCAACTATCCGACACACTTAGATAAAGTTGCCGAGTTTAATATCAAGCCAATGAGTAAATGATGTAAGTAGGTATCTATATTATCATACTTGTATCATCTGTCTTTTCCCACGAAACAATTGTTGGGTTCACGTGAACTGAGAAAAAAAGCTTCACCTACCTGCGAGACAAAGTTTTATT
Organism: Achlya flavicornis; assembly: GCA_947623365.1. Classification (NCBI taxonomy): domain Eukaryota; kingdom Metazoa; phylum Arthropoda; class Insecta; order Lepidoptera; family Drepanidae; genus Achlya; species Achlya flavicornis. The sequence continues at coordinate 14,320,076 of OX392484.1, forward strand.
GAAAAATTTTACTTGGATATTTATTTAATCGAAGACAGGTGGCTTCGACGCGCCCTCGAGCGTTATAAATACAACAGATATTTGTCTTTCATTCAATATGCTCCACAAATACAATGGTATTATGTAAGTTGGTTGAATAACATGCAATTGATTCTAAAGTTCTCATGGTGCATACATTTCATCATCATCATGCCATGGATGTCCACTGCTGAACATAGGCCTACCCCATTGATTTCCACTTCGAACGGTTCTGGGCCGCATGCATCTCCAGCGGCGCCCAGCGACTCAGGTCGTCGGTCCACTTGGTGGGAGGTCGTCCCGCTCGGCGCTACATACATTTAGTAACACCCATATAAGTATTTCACAATAGCAGCATAGATGGTCTCCACAGACAAGTGTAATTGTTTCAAAGAGGCAATATTGAGTGTCCACCGGTGCAGTGTGCTAGACACGTGTCGTGTAATCACGTTGCTAATGAAGACGAGATACGTAACGACTGTGTCTCGATTGTTTCCCGTAAGTGGGTGTCGGCGAATACACGTGCCACCGCCCGCGCCGCGGCCGCCTCACGGTCATTTTGTGGACTGTTAACTAAACTTGATACTAGGTAACTAGTCTAGGACACATTTACTTAAATTATGCAAAATACCCGACCACCGTCCTGTGGTGTATGATATATATGACTTTTACTGACTAGCTGTCATCGCGCGGTATTCCAAAATACTAAATAAGTCTAGTAGTTTGTAGCAAATGGGCAGATTCAAAACTAGATAACAAACTGATGTTTATCTGGAGGTACGGATACGGGTACCACAGTAAGAAGAAGTAATGGTAAGAATTTGCATATAGTCAGGTCGTCGACCTCACTCACGTAGGTACATAAACCTCGGGGGTCCTCACCGGGGCCCATAAACAAGAAATATGAGTCTCCTAAACACACGTGAGCACACATCACAACTTTACAGTGATTCCGAGTAATACAGCGACTGTTTTATGAGAGTTTATTGACCGTTTGATGTCATATTATAACTTTCTCGGATTTATTTCTTGCATTTATTTAAATAAACGATATCATTTCGACAAAATGATGGGAAAATGGTAACAAAATTCTAAGGAAATTCTTGTCATCAAGAGATGATTATTTTGCTACTTCCTAATTTTAATTGTTTTTTAATTCATTAATTTAGTATTACTATTTTATATTTAACTAATTCTATAATAAATTATAATTGTTTCGACTAATAAATGACGCTGCACTCCTTCCTTTTCAAATATCAACGATCTTACCATAAAGTAAAAGCTACCCTCATTGCATTGATAAAAGAGCATGCAGCGCCATTTTGCGTCAGTCGTTATTCTATCGTCGAACGTAACACTGCCTGTAAAGATCAAAATAAATGTTAGTTTTATATTGTCGTGATATATATTATATTGTGCAGTGCAGTATTTGTTTAATTGGACAAAATTATATTATTAAGTGAGTACATCATTATCTTATTTCTCTTGAAACCTATTTTACCCCATAGCTTTTACATCTCAGAAGCGGGATAACAAACTCGTAGACCCACACAAGTGACTTTAAAGAAAGAAAATATCATTAAGTTAAGTAAGTTAAAAAGCACGTGTTTTGTGTATATTTTTTTTCTTAATCCCATGTCTAATTTTTTTATTACTATTCCATGGGAAATAATTTTTTAAGAGTGATGCGTGGTCTTGGTGAATCTTTGATACCCTCAGATTATTGAATGTGTTATTTCATTAACCTAAGTCATCCATTGGCCCACGTATAGCTCTGGGAAATATAGGCCCCGGTCTCGATAACTTATGGCTAAATGAATGTCTTGAAAATCCCTATTACATCTACTTTAGCATTCTTTACTTGTAAGCAATAAGTACTACCGCTGATTGGTGTATGATGTGAGTGATTTTACATGCTAACTCCATGTAACTTGTGGTACTAGTTTACTACGCGATCAATATTTTGTGTTTCATTGGATCCAATCGAAAAACTGGGTGGTGCATTATGGTGGCTCGCCCAATCGAACGGGGCAACGGAATGTGGCGCTGCCGTAGTGGGCGCCGCCCGCGCTGCCGTAGTGGGCGCCGCCCGCGCTGCCGTTGCGGGCGCCGCCCGCGCTGCCGTTGCGGGCGCCGCCCGCGCTGCCTTAGTGGGCGCCGCCCGCGCTGCCTTAGTGGGCGCCGCCCGCGCTGCCTTAGTGGGCGCCGCCCGCGCTGCCGTAGTGGGCGCCGCCCGCGCTGCCGTAGTGGGCGCCGCCCGCGCTGCCGTAGTGGGCGCCGCCCGCGCTGCCGTAGTGGGCGCCGCCCGCGCTGCCGTAGTGGGCGCCGCCCGCGCTGCCGTAGTGGGCGCCGCCCGCGCTGCCGTAGTGGGCGCCGCCCGCGCTGCCGTAGTGGGCGCCGCCCGCGCTGCCGTAGTGGGCGCCGCCCGCGCTATCGTTGCGGGCGCCGCCCGCGCTGCCTTAGTGGGCGCCGCCCGCGCTGCCTTAGTGGGCACCGCCTGCGTAGTGCGCGCCGCCCAGCTGCCGTAGTTGGCGCCGCCCGCGCTGCCTTAGTGGGCGCCGCCCGCGCTGCCGTAGTGGGCGCCGCCCGCGCTGCCGTAGTGGGCGCCGCCCGCGCTGCCGTAGTGGGCGCCGCCCGCGCTGCCGTAGTGGGCGCCGCCCGCGCTACCGTAGTGGGCGCCGCCCACGCTACCGTAGTGGGCGCCGCCCGCGCTACCGTTGCGGGCGCCGCCCGCGCTGCCTTAGTGGGCGCCGCCCGCGCTGCCGTAGTGGGCGCCGCCCGCGCTGCCGTAGTGGGCGCCGCCCGCGCTGCCGTAGTGGGCGCCGCCCGCGCTGCCGTAGTGGGCGCCGCCCGCGCTGCCGTAGTGGGCGCCGCCCGCGCTGCCGTAGTGGGCGCCGCCCGCGTTGCCGTTGTGGGCGCCGCCCACGCTGCCGTAGTGGGCGCCGCCCGCGCTGCCGTAGTGGGCGCCGCCCGCGTTGCCGTTGTGGGCGCCGCCCGCGCTGCCGTAGTGGGCGCCGCCCGCGTTGCCGTTGTGGGCGCCGCCCGCGCTGCCGTAGTGGGCGCCGCCCGCGCTGCCGTAGTGGGCGCCGCCCGCGCTGCCGTAGTGGGCGCCGCCCGCGCTGCCGTAGTGGGCGCCGCCCGCGTTGCCGTTGTGGGCGCCGCCCGCGCTGCCGTAGTGGGCACCGCCCGCGCTGCCGTGCCGAGCACCGCCCGCGCTGCCGTGCCGAGCACCGCCCGCGCTGCCGTGCCGAGCACCGCCCGCGCTGCCGTAGTAGGCGCCGACCGTGCAGATGTATTGGACGCCGCTCACGCAGCCGAGCTGGCCGTCGCTATTACGGCAGAGCCTCCTACGTCGCTCTCCACCTCTCCGAACCGGTATTACAGTATTAGAGTCGGACTTTTCATAGGTGCCTGCGAAGGTCTATTTGAATAAATGATTTTGAGTTGAATTGAATTCTCACACTGTCATGTCAGACATGACAATCAGCCTAATCAGCCAAGTGCGTGCGATGTTCCTCTTCTTTTACAAGGTTTTCATGGCTCGCGTCTTTATCTTGGAAATGCATCTTTTCTATAACCATGCAATTTCCCGGCTCGTCACAGCGTTGTCATCTTCAGGATGATTAGTTTTCCTGCCAGGGACGTGGAAATAATTTTCTGGACGGTGTTCGACCTATTCACTTCGTGAATGGTTTGCCACCGTTCAATACTTTCGAAGGGCTACGGTTTATGAGATAGTTTGCCGTAGCTACTGCTTCTGCTTTTTAGAGCTGTTTGGGGACATTTGCTTCAATCAACAGGCATCTGGCTTTATTTAGCGGGGACCTGTGCTTCCTCTTGCTGATCCGATTTAGTTGTGGGGTGTAAATGGTGGTCAATCCTCTTTGGATGCTATGCAGTTTGAGGAAGTCAAGCCTTGGTATTCAGTGCCGTTGTCAGATTGTACCTAGGTGTTTTTTCGTAGAAAGTTTAGTTCTCGTTTTATATTGTTCAAAAATTGTCAATACATCTCTTATTTTTTAGGCATATAGACTTGGCAGTGTCCGGTAAAAAAAATACCATAAATGTGACTTAATATTTTGAGCTTGCTAGTGTTCGAAACTCGAAAGGTCCACAGACGCCACTATGAATTATTTCCAGCAGTTGCGTCCTGAAGAGTCATGATGTCTTGTGAAAGGTAATCTTGGCAGCTTGCCTTTAATGCAGGTTTCCAACAAAACCGAAAATAGGTCCTCTATCCATCTTGATCAGGTCCTTTTCATTTATATAGCCAAGTTTACGATGCCATTCCGTGACTTCATCTTTTCTTCTTTTTGTGTTTTCAGTCTTCGGTCTATCATGTCAGACTTGAGTTACCTTGAGGTAGCAATCCATCTGTTCGCTGTGCTGTCAGTGTCACTTTACCGTTTTCCTCTATGATATAAGTAGGTCTTTGTTTTCGAAGGCAACTTTGTTGCTATCTGCTATCACCTACAGACTAACATATCAGGAACAAGTTAGGTATCGTTAAAGTACCTCCTTAACTGTGGCTTCTAGAAAATTTCGACATGTCACCGCACATAATGAGAAGAACAGCCGCTATCTAGACACCATACGTTTTTATCATATCCGCTCTTTTTCTTTTGCTAGTACATGGCGAAAATGGTAACAAATACAAAATAAGCAGATCTCATATTCAGCAATGAAATTAATTTGTTTCTCTCTTCTTGTTGCCCTAAAAGGCCTCAGTTGCAGCTCTTGCAGAATGGTTTTATTTAGTTTTTCTTGGTGGTATGCGTCAGTTTGTAACGATGCGACCTCTCCTATTTTAATTATTGCTTCTGGTCACAAATCCTTATTCTTATTTTTAAATGATCAAATTTTCGAATTCTAATTTTCAAATTTTTGAATTCTCATGTGAAGAATGTCCATCAGACATTCTGTCTATTCGATCAGTTCTGAGACACAACTTAAATTGTGCGGTCATGTTTTTACAAGTGAAATAAAACAAATCAGAAAATATTTATTGAATAAAGAGAAATAAGCTACCAGTGTAGTACAAATACTTATGTATAGCCGTGTGTACAATGTGACATTATCAGTGCACTTATAGTATAAATAATTAACATACTACTAGAACCCAGCTGGGGTAAGTTCCTTCGTTTGATATCACCACTTCCTTGTATCCCAAATTGTTGTCTCAGTATTCATATCAAAATATTTGGTTATTCTTTCATACAAGTGTCAAGTGTTTATATCATATTGTCATTGTTACAGTTCTTTATTTTTACTCAATAAACTGTATGGAAGACAGTCTATAAGTTTCATTTTCTTCAACATCTACTATTTTGAATGCTCCGGTCGTAGGCTGATAGTTAGCTGATAGCCAAAGCCTTCGTGCGTGACAAGTTTACAGGTTAAACACCATTTCCTGGCCTGGTATTCTTCCATGTGATCACAGATGTTTTTGTCATTATTTGACATTCGCTCAAGAACTAGCTGCTTGATCAATTAACAGATTTGTCTGAAGTGCAGCTCTTAATTTGTTTCAATTCTGACTGTGACAGAAGTAATATTTCAGCTCTTGCATTCAAGTCTTCTTTGATGAATGCCGATTTTGCTGCTGCATCCGCGTCTGGTAACAACCCTTTTCGCCGCTTTCTGTGTCCCAATAATTTATCAGAACGGCTTACGCTTGAGGACACCATATGTCATAGTTTGACTTCTTAGCGGTTCTAAATAGCGATAACACATCGATGTCATTTTACGTAGGTATTTATATATTGTTGCTGATTTTTTGATAATCACGCTCTGCGTCCACTTGATGGGGTTAATTAACGTGGAAAGACTTTTACGAATATTATTTTATTATGTGCTGGCACAATTCGTACATACATGATAGGATATGCCTACCTGGCATTAGGCATTAGGACAGTACGGTGGCCAGTACTCACAATTGTAAATCATTGCGGACTATATTTCAGAATAGAGAATTGTTAGAATTCTAAATGACTTGAATCTTAACAAGATAAGAACCTATTTTATATTGAAGGACGATAAGCTATTTAGGATAAGGTACGATAGGAAATGGTGGTAGGTCCATCGGAAGGTTGTCTGTGTCATCATGATGATACTGGCCATTTCTCGGTAGACAGAACTCTAGAAAAGGTGAAATCGTTAAACTCATTTTTAAGTGGAGGATACACCACTAACTGAAAAGAGAAGGAGGAAATTCTCCATAAAAGCTATTGACTGCATGGACATGACCCGTTGGTAAATTCAACTGTATGTACTTAATTTTGTATCTAATAATAATATAATTATAATTTTCGACTAAATGGGTCCTTATAATTTTGGACTAACTGGATCCTTACAATTTTAGACTACCTGGATCCTTACAATAATAATAAGAATAACCATTTATTTCAGATACATTAATTTATGGTTTTATTCTGTTTTAGATGAGACCAGAGAGAATTATTTATAATTTTGGACATCCCTGGTCCTCACATAATTTTGGACATCCCTGGTCCTTATATAATTTTGGACATCCCTGGTCCTAATGTACCTATTTACAATAATAATAATCATAATTATCATTTATTTCAGATAAATAATTGATGATTTTATGTGGGACATCCCTGGTCCTAATGTATTTAATAATAATAATCATTTATTTCAGATAAATAATTGATGTTTTTATGTGTGACATCCCTGGTACTAATGTATTTAATAATAATAATCATTTATTTCAGATAAATAATTGATGATTTTATGTGGGACATCTCTGGTCCTAATGTATTTAAATTAATGATTTTATGTGGGAAATCCCTGGTCCTTAGCTTTATTTATAATTTTGGACAACCCAGGAATGGCAATGGATATACAATCATGTGGGACTCTCCTGGTTCTGTTAGAATACAATTATTAAATTGTGTTTGAGCACTATGGTTGGTCATTTTATACCTCATAATATTACCTATTTAAGCATCCCTTTATTTTGCTTTCACGCCAATGTTTACCTAAAATAGATTTATTTAAACTGATAGTGTTACTTCATATGATTGTGTAAGTCTGAGCTATTTCTGGGCCCCTCAACAAGATAATAGAATTTTGGCAAGATCAATCTACCTATTTACCAATAACGACTGTATTAGTTCAGTGGTTCTTAGTTATAATAATTATATGAAATAGGCTTTGCTGAGAAGACCCGACAATGAACACCGCAATTATACTCAAAAACAAACTTGGATGTATTATGATGTGTTCCACATCACCATGTGGAATGGACATACCAAACTATTGTTTAATTTTTATATATTGGTTCAATGGGATATCTGTTAAGATTTAGAAATGTTTGTTTGTTTCGAAAGAAACTAATGGCAAAGTATCAAAAGTGCAGAGGCGCTCTCATTTGAGTTGCCTTAAGAGCGACAGTGGCGCCTCCATTGCTTTCTATGCTTTCTTGCCAAACTGTAAGGGCATCTTTGGCCCAATTTTTCGTTTGTAACCTTGTACAAAAACTACTGTCAATTGTCAATTTCGATTGGTTGAATTTATAAAAACAACCACAATCGTACGAGGTCGTACTATATAACTTGGATGGCCGACTGTCATCAAGAGATGATTATTTTGCTACTTCCTAATTTTAATTGTTTTTTAATTCATTAATTTAGTATTACTATTTTATATTTAACTAATTCTATAATAAATTATAATTGTTTCGACTAATAAATGACGCTGCACTCCTTCCTTTTCAAATATCAACGATCTTACCATAAAGTAAAAGCTACCCTCATTGCATTGATAAAAGAGCATGCAGCGCCATTTTGCGTCAGTCGTTATTCTATCGTCGAACGTAACACTGCCTGTAAAGATCAAATGTTAGTTTTATATTGTCGTGATATATATTATATTGTGCAGTGCAGTATTTGTTTAATTGGACAAAATTATATTATTAAGTGAGTACATCATTATCTTATTTCTCTTGAAACCTATTTTACCCCATAGCTTTTACATTCTTATTCATTATTCACCGATTTGGCTTCTTATATTGAATCAATAAAACTTGAATATATCCCTTAATATGACAGAAATTAAGGGTTTTATATTCATTACATAGATACCACGGGACATCCTTCACACATGACTATCTGGTCCCAGACTAACTAAACCAGATAACTGATATACATAATATTAATAAATGACATAATAATAATGTTACTTGTATTACGATTGCATATACTGACAGAAAAAATAAACATATTGCACTTAAAAATAATAGGTATGAAAAAAGCAATGGTTGCCACCGCATCTGCTACACCGTAGCGTCAACGTGCTACGTCGTAGCATGCGCACATGTGCTACATTGTAGCGCGTGATTTATGTCGTAGCAAATATGCCGCTCCGATATACTCATTGTAAAATCACATAACGTACCGGGGAATATATTTAAAGTTCATTCAGTCGGTTGATACCCACTAAGCTACTAGCACCTCCTGGACGGGACGGGACGGGACGTCACGTTGCCACTCGGCTCGTATTCCATATCACATAATAATATCGATGTGTCCGCTCGCGTCCACGCTGGGTCCCCAGTGATCCGCGTACTGACAGCTACATATTAGTTTGCATTATATTTTCCTTATTTGCTAGTAGTTTCGGCCGCAGCCCTTTTGTCCCCGGTCCTGGCCCTGCCGCCCGCCGCCCGCCGCCCTCTCCCGACACCAACGGAAACTGAGTTTCCTGTTTTCTGTTAGGGAAATGTTGCAGAAAGACCATCTCTGTAAATATACAAAATAGCATAATAAGATTAATCATCGTATTATTCGGTGAAGTCCGGCCCGACGCGCCGCGACGCGACGCCGCGTCTCGCCCGCTGTTTTCCTGTTTGTCTTTTGACATGATTATTGTCACCAAAGATCTAACCACTTCGTTAGAATGACAAATACCATCTCATCAACGACGAACATTCAAAAATCTGTCATTTGAATATAATGGAAATTCTCATTTCAAATATTATTTCGCATAAATTGTAATTTTCCAGGCTTCTTAACTTCAGACCCTCTGAATAAATACACGTTTGCATTTCCTGCCCCTTTTATAGCGGTTAATGTTCTGAATCTCTGATTTATTATTTGTGAGTTATTCGACGATAATTGTATGTAAATGTCGGCGACTGTGACTGAATGAACGCGCCCGATTACCGACTTGTAAAGACGTACTAGCAAGAACATTTATTTATACAGATATTTTGACGTTTATATCAAACCAAGAAGCACATAACGTGGGTTAATAAATTGGAACACGAGTCTACTTTTGGACGTTCTTTTTTACACGAAATGTTAGAATTAGATTATGATCTAATTCTAATAATACAGCTTTGAATAATAAAGCTGTCGCGGAACATACATAGTGTAAGTAATTTATGAGCAATTCTGAAATAAGCTATGTGCCAAGTATTGCAAGAGACATTTCTAATTGATGACGTCACTAGTGAAGGCAAGTCCCGTCTTTGACACCTGAGTATGTACAGTCGAGGACATAAATATGTATACACTTAGTGAAATTCAACAACGGTTTCCTCTTAAACTACCGATTGAAATTATGAAATATTATAAAGGCTATAAATATCTTCTAACATATACTATTATGATTTGTGTAATAGTTTAACACTTAAATGTTAAACATGAGAGAAAATCGCTTTTGAATTTCAAAAAGTGTATACATATTTATGTCCTCGACTGTATGTGTGCGTAAGACGTGGTCGCGCTTCTCGCAATTTAATTGTATTTTGTTCATAAACGTTATGAAATACTAGCTATACGCCCGCGGCTACGCACGCTTTATAAATTATATACACAAACCATACATTAGTGTATCCATTAGAAAGACAGGACGGAACTTATATACTTATCTATCGGAACAAAAAGAATGTTTTAATGCAGTCCCGCAAATACCTCGGACCCGCGGGATTGGATTCCCTAGTTGTGACTATTACTTTGAAAATGAAGGACTCCATACACATCTTCATGCCCCTTTTCACCCCTTGAATTATCGAAGACGTTGAGACACACATAAAATTAATCTGCAATCGTCATCCTAAACACAAAATTTGCAGGTCCTATCTGCGAAACTGACGGACATTCATATAAATACTTGCATCCCCTATTTTACCCCCTTAGGGGTGGAATATCCAAAAATCCATGCTTAGCCTACACTGTAAAAGGTATATCTATGTGCAAATGTCAAGTCTCTAGGTGCAGCGGTTAGGGCTGTGCGTTGATATATTATCAACAATCAGTTAATCATCTATATACAGTCACATTACTGTATTTGAAAAATAATAATGCCATGCTATTCAAATGATTAAATAAATGTGAATTAAGCCTTTTCCCGACATCATTAACTTCATAAAACACAAATACATGAGTTGATGTAAGCGGAATTTGAAATTATTAGAAACCGATTACAATTTGCTCAACAATTCATTCCCAACTTAGCGCTCCGCCTCAGAGCATTAATTTGTAATTAATAATTATACCAAACCGTTTCCATGAATTTTCATTTGTAAGATTCCTGTGATTGAAGTTTAATATTTAATGCGATTAAATAAACAGTGAGGTCATTTTCTTTTGATTATTTTCCATTTGTAACTTGAACATAGCGGCGGGGCCCTAGCAATATGATTTGTATGAAGCTTTGATCTCAGAATTATAAATTTATTTAACGATCTTGAATTAATTTGTAATGTTACTTTTGTTAATATGATGATGATTGATTTAATTGGAGCAATTAATTTGCCAAAAAATTACGATAGGCAGTCATGCGTATATGGTCTCAACTATTTTTTAATGATGAAAAAAAAGAGTAGGTACACAATATTTTAATACCTTTAGTCTCAGACCAAGAAAAAATGAAAGACGGAACGGTCTGTGTTCTTAATTGACGCAAGCAATAGGAAGCCGGCGTTCTTATATGGTCTGACACACACATATAGACCATAGGAAGCCGATCGGTTGTCATTCCGTATTGAGACGTTGACAGTGACAATAAGGCTCAGTACCATTTGTGCCTGCTTGGGCCAGTACTGATTTTACTCACGCACACGTAGGAAATTTTTTGCTTCACTTTCTTATAAGGTGACACTTCGTCTAGATTTTTTTATATGTCTATGCCTTTAGTTTTATTAAGAATATATTACTGATAATTGGCAACACATTCACAATCACTCTAGTATTGCTAATTTCTATAGGCGAGGCAGTAGCGATACTGCCTGCTTGTCTGCATTCTGACTTAAAATTATAAAATTAAAATGTACTCGTATGACTCACTACTACTAGGCAGGAACGGCAATCACAAAGCAATGCATAGTTGTATTGTGCTAAAAATAATTGTACCTATATTAGTTTAAATGGTAGCTCTATAATAGTAATAGACGAGTAAAAATGGTGTGATTGCCGTCTGTTCTATTCTGGCAAATAGATCGAGAGCGCGATCTACGATCAAACATTTACTAGATAGAAGGTCACATGCAAAAAACTATTTTTGAAGTATTTCAGAACCCTTTTTAGGGTTCCGTAGCCAATTGGCAAAAAACGGAACCCTTATAGATTCGTCATGTCTGTCTGTCTGTCTGTCTGTCTGTCTGTCCGTGTATGTCACAGCCATTTATTTCCGAAACTATAAGAACTATAATGTTGAAACTTGGTAAGTAGATGTATTCTGTGAACCGCATTAAGATTTTTACACAAAAATAGAAAAAAAACAATAAATTTTGGGGGTTCCCCATACTTAGAACTGAAACTCAAATATTTTTTTTTCATCAAACCCATAAGTGTGGGGTGTCTATGGATAGGTCTTCAAAAATGATATTGAGGTTTCTAATATCATTTTTTTCTAAACTGAATAGTTTGCGCGAGAGCCACTTCCAAAGTGGTAAAATGTGTGTCCTGTAACTTCTAAAATAAGAGAATGATAAATCTATAAAAAATATATGATGTACATTACGGTGCAAACTTCCACTGAAAATTGGTTTGAACGAGATCTAGTAAGTAGTTTTTTTTTAATAGGTCATAAATTGAAATTAATATCAAATACTCAGGTCTATACTACCATTTACTTATATACCTACAGGTTTGTACGGAACCCTCGGTGCGTGAGTCTGACTCGCACTTGGCCGGTTTTATTTATTTTTACTCATTGTTAAAAAATTACAACGATAGTTTGCACAAAAGATATTAAAACTGTGCATAAATTACCAATTACCGTTTGTTCTATACAAATGGTACGAGGTAGCACTTTAGGATAGATTACTGTCTAGCATAAGATAAAAGCCTCAGATATGAAGAGTGCATGGGATATAGCAAAAAGCAAATAAAATGTTGTTATAGTCCGCTGATGTGGAAACTGGATGTGTGAAACATGGCTTTTAAGTTGTTTCATTAGTATACTAATGAAATCTGTTTTGCCTAAATATACATATTTATTGTTATTTAACAATTAAGCTGTGACGTACAGCTTTAACTTATCGGCTTAAATTAACAATATCCATAGAATGTTTTTTTTGTAGACACTTTAGACAAACTTTGAACATGTGGATGGTAGCCAAGCATACTACAGCTGGTGCACTTTGCTTCTGCAATGGTTTCTGACCAAAAACTGGAAGTTCTTGTAGAGCTCATAGACGCACTTTAACACTCAAAATCAAATAAGTCAAAGATATTTCTAGATTTCTAGATAGTCAATATTTCTAGATAAGAAATAACAGTCCGCGGGACTGTTATAGCTTCACGGCGCTAAGAGGTTTACTCAAACAACACGAGTGAAGCTAATTTTGTATTTTAAAATAATGGTCTCTTTACTTTATTTTTCATTAAATGCTGTAAACAACCGTCAAACAGTTGTTGTAAATAATTAATTAATAGTTGAACGACAACATTTTTTTGTCCTCGCGTTTAGGAATTCGTAGTACCGAATTAATCGCTACAAATGAATAAAATTGAATACTCTGTTTGTAATTTAATAACAGATTTAAACTAAATGCATATAAAAGTATAAACGGCACATACACAATATGTCTGTCTGTTTTTCCCGGCTTATCTCCGAAGCGAGTTTTCACCTCAGGTACAGTAATAATGAAATTCTGAAAGAAAATATAACATAACTTAAGGTGGAATTGAGATACAATTTAATTATAATTATTAATGAAAATTTTCCTTTCATGATTTGAGTATCAGGAATTAATGTCCGCTTAGCCTCTTAGGCAAGAAATCATTGAAGTAATTCAATTAATTAAATTAAGTAATCCGACTCCGTGGCCTTTACTCTGTGACCGTATATTCTAAGTTCTTAAATTTTTTGGGTACAATTTTTTTTTATACCACTTAGGTGGCAAACAAGCATACGGCCCGCCTGATGGTAAGCGGTTACCGTAGCCTATGCGACGCTTGCAACACCAGGGGTATCACGCGCGCGTTGCCGACCCTGCAGAAATCTCTTCACACCCCTTTTGAAGAACCCCATGCTGTACTGCATTGATAAAACCACCACCATTATTTTCCTGTCGCAAAAAAACATTCGATTCATTGAATGTTTAAGACGGTACGTGAAATAAAATCTAGGATGTATTTGTATAATTTTACGGAAGGTTTTATTTTAGCTAGTTTTAGCCCCTGGTTCATTATAAATTTCAATAAGAACTTTGAAATCAGTTTTTAATTAAATTGACGATTGAAAATTCCCCGAGGGGTCACAGGGCTGGGCTACTTTACGTTCAAGTTTTATAAGCCACTACTTTTCGCCCCGCGGTTTTGCCCGCGTTCCTGAAGTATCTATATGTACATCATATTATAGGGAGTACCCTATAATATGATCTTACCTTTACCGCTGAGGAATATATTGTCATCGATTTATTATTATACTAGCTTCAAACCCGCGGTTCTACCCGTGTTCCCAATGATATATTGTTTACTCGGGGTTAAAGGTAGCATATGTGTTAATCCAAAACATATTTTATCTGCGTGCCAAATTTCATCCAATTCAATTCAGTAGTTTTTGCGTGATACTCTATCACACAAACATCTTCACATCCATACAAATTTTCACATTTATAATATTATCAGGATATTAGGATAGGATGAGTTAAACTCCATTTATGGGACCGGTGGATTCGCGTGATCCCAACTAGCATTTTCGGAATCAATGAATTGAAGTGCTCTTCAATTGTAGTCTCATAATAATGGGATCATTTTTCTCTGCTCTGTATCAGTTTTTCATTGAGTGAATGTAGGGTTATACTTCTGCAGAGGTCGCGATGTGTGCCCGCTCCGCTCCGCTAGTGTACACAATTACACAATATCTGCATAATTAAGGGCCACACAACCGGCCCAAGCGAGTTCTAACTTCTGCTATCTAATTTACTGTCATACCACACTACTTGTACATACGGCTGTTAAGAATGCCACTGTTTTATTTTATATAGCATGATAATGTTTTATTGGCACCCGTAAACATAATTCTATGTAGAGGTTGGTCATTCAAGGTCGAGTTGAAGGCAAACGTTCACGTGGTCAGTCTCCAACCAGGTGGCTTGACCTCATAAAATCTGCCACGCAATTTACCATAACCGAATGTTCCACAAATAGACAAAAATGGAGGAACATTGCTGATGCAGCGGTCATGCGCGAAAGGGTGTGCACGACTAAGAAGAAGAGAGTTTTATTGGCATTCTTGAAGAAACTTTCGATTCTCCGAATTATCTACTAACTGAATATACACATACAACCTTAACAGTGTGATTGAGTGACAATTAGCTCACATAATAACCACTTAGGTAAATATTCGCATGGAATACTAGAACGTATAGTTCGACGACACAATTTCCTTTGACTTTCAGCCTACTGTCAAAGATTTGTAGCCCTACAAATATAATGGACTAAAATGTATTTAAAACTACAGACAAGCTTTAAGTTTCACGTGATTCTCGTCAAAGGATGTATCTACTGGAAGATTTAAAATGCCAAAAGCGGGGAAAGCTTCGAGCTTTAAACATTGACCGGAAAAGCTTTACTTCAGTTACATAAGCCTCACAGGAAGTTAGCTTGGAATCTTATCGACATGACGTGTAAGTTACCTCCTCGCCTTCACTCGACTTTAACCACGGTAACTTTACCAAGTCTCACGTACGAACAAACGCACTTTGTGGCTGAATCAATTGTCTTGTGTCGTGATTTAATATTAGAAATGGCGGATCACCTTTTCGATATTCATCTCACGATCTTCTGATATCCATATCACCTATTATAAAGAAGTCAAATAATAAAATAGTGTATTCGATATCGGAAAACGGATAATGTACTAGAAGATCATAAGCAACGATCAGTCTTGTGGATGCGGGAGCGGGCGCGGGCGATGGTGCGGGTACGGGCGCCAGGTGCGGCCAACGACCAATAATAGCATCATACAGTCCCGCCCCAGGACGCACTTTATTATGTGAATTATATAGTATACATAATTGTATTAGGTACGGAAATATGTATTAGGTTATTATTTTCCATCTGTTATAATAATATAGTGTCAACTTGTTATATTGTTTCTTCGTCTTCTTCTCTGTCGTTTTGCTCTTGGCAGAGCGGTCGAAGTCACGTTGAGGTGTCCACATCGGTGATAGAGACGGACACGGCTCTCCGCACGATCTCCCGCCATATGGCCATCTCTTAAGTTTGCTATTTATTTATTCAATATCGATTCAGTCTAATTAGTAGTTTTGCCGCTGTTTTCAGTGCGATTAGAATGTAAATATCCTAACTTTAATCCTAACTAATACTATAAATGCGAAAGTGAGTTTGTTTGTTTGTTACGCCTTCACGCCTCAACTACTCAACGGATCATCATGAAATTTGGCATGCAGATAGCATATGGTATTAAGAAGTACATAGGCTTTTTCTCCCGGGAACGCGGGTGTAACCGCGGGGGACAGCTAGTTATGTAATAAATCTAAGCTTGTTTTGAAAAGAGTAATTGCTGAGATTATTGCGGGCATTTGGATGTAATTAGGCACACAGATAGATGTTCTGGATTAACACATAGGATACTTTTTATCCCAGGAAAACCTACGATCCCTCGGGAATACGGGTGAAACCACGCAGGACAGCTAGTAAATAATAAAATAGCGTAATATTTTTCTTAATTTAATTTTTTACTTTAATTTGTGTCGAAGTACCAAATAGGCTACGAAAATGTTAATTAAACTTTACAACAGTGTGTTACTAATTGGGACGGGTCGGTCCCGCGCGCGCCCCGTGCTGGGTTCATTATAGATTGTTTGTAGTAGCCCTGCGCTTATCTGATTATCACTTACACGTACAACACAACGCTGTCGACTTGAAGCGCTTCACAATAACCGGCTTTGTTTAATGAAAACAATGCTTCTGCCACAAACACACACACACATATCCGCAGTCCCGAGAACACACATGAGATACAATAAGCACCGACCATTGCCCGTTGTATAGTATCGTACGGGATCTGTTTTGCCTTCATTATTGTTTAAGAGTTCTATCTTAATTTTTAGTAACAGGTCCAATTTTGTAAACTACAGTAGGTTTTAGCCTCGTATTAATTAAATCTAAAATTAAGAACATTTATAAAATGTATAATACTAACATAGAATTTAATTATTATTATTATTTTTTTCTCTTTTTGTAATCTGCAATTAAATAAAAGGCTTTTTATTTTATTTTATTATTAATTACATTTAGTTAGTCCCACGGCCAGCATGACATAGGCACAAGCGATGATACCGGGATTTACATTGCACTGTCGAAGCATCAGCTATCTTCTCCTTTTTCCTTCACAAATAAAGATCACGTCTAGTCTATGAATCATTATTTTTTCTTCGACTTTTCCCATCGTTAGCTTCGCCAGAGGAGAGGCCCTGCTGGTAGTCCAGGGCCTCTTCTATCGCACTCGATATTTGCAAAAGATTTCTACCTGGTTTGGTGGCTACATTAATATCGATCGAAATGATGATCCGGATTACCTGATTTTGCACGTAATGTGAAATACCAATACTGGTTATATTTTTTCTTTATTCCAAGCAGCTTTGGCAATTATGTAAGAAGGATGTGTAGTGTAGTGCAGGCGCTCCGTTTCACTCCCTTGGCTGATGAATACTGACAGTGGTCGCGAGTGCGGTGCCTACTTAGCGCCGGCGATCAATCAATCTGAGCCGGCTCCAAGCTTTGCTTTCCCTATTTATTGTCAACTTGCTGTTCCCCGCGGTTTCACCTGCGTTTTCGAGATGAAAAGGAGCCTATAGGTTATCGCTCGCGGATAATAGAGCTTTCTATGAGTAGAGGAATTTAAAGAATCGGATCAGTAGTTCCAGAGTTTTTTTAACACTAAGGTGGCAAACAATCATACGGCCCGCCTGATGGTAAGCAGTTACTGTAGCCTATGGACGCTTGCAACACCAGGGTTATCACTCGCGCGTTGCCGACCCTGAAGAAATCTCTTCACGCCCTTTACATCCTACATCTAAAGTAACGAAAAACTTTTCATCTCTCGTACTCAGAAAGAAGACCTAAAAGTATCTAAGAAGCGGGATGTAAATGATACTTTACGTTCCTAGGGGGGGTAAAGTTAAAAACAATGTTTTTTTTTCTCAGAAAGTGTGTTAACTAAGTAACTTCATCCTTTTTTGATGTCCAGGAGAGTCAAATTTAACAAAATATAGCTAATATCATGAAAATTCCTGGCAAAAATCTGTCTTTATCATTCAACAATTGCCCTAATCTTTAGGTGGGTAAGGTTATTTTTTTCAATAAATATTTTTGCATATCTAGCTTTTGTTAACTTTCCTCATACTCGAAATGAAAAGCAGAGTGTTAAACTCGGGCGTAAGCTACAAATGTAAAACTGGAACGACTGGCCAAAATATCTCGCCTGCCATTTGTGCCTTACAGCCCTTGGTTAACAATCTACTATCTCTTTATAGTAGTATCATAGATAATTGTTATTTCAACTAATATCACTAAAATATTGATGCCAATCAGCGTTTGAAATCATGATCTTACTTTTTTAAATCACTTATCACTACACACAAGTGTCAAAAGTGTAGGTAGGTACTGCAAGTAAGTAGGTATAGCCAGAGCAAACATATTGTGTGGCAGATCGAAGCCGTGTGGCAGCGGCACTTCGCTAACCGTTTTACTACCGCCGCGCCGCAGCGCCGGGAAAAATAACATCGTCTCCGATACTGTTACTGAGCACACAATATACAGAAAGTAGTACAAGCTTTCTGCGTGCTTTGCAATGCCTGTTTTTTTTTTTTTTTATACAACTTAATCGGTAAACAAGCATACGGCCCACCTGATAGTAAGCGGTTACCGTAGCCATATGGACGCTTGCAGCGCTTGCACATGAAGCATCGCTCACGCGTTACCGACCTTTCCCCCTCCCCTATGAGCTCTGGCGACCTTACTCACGCGCAGGAACACAACTTTACACAACATAAAGTTATTTGGCTGCGGTATTCTGTAAGGTGGAGGTACTTCCCCAGTCGAGCTGCTCTTTGAGCGAATAAACGCTATGCTCTACCTCTCGTCTGTTTAGTCAGAAACCTTAACCAGCCTGCGTACAACCTCTCACCCTAGTTTATCGAAACAATTATCGGACAAACTATGCTATGGTAAGTGATGATGTGCCCGTCGGTGGTAAGCACATAGGCCTGGGAAGCAATAAATACATCACAATAATAATAGAGATTGATTAATATTATTTCCAAAAAGGTAATTATAAAGTTCTTTCGTGTGGCTATCAATTGCAGACCACAACTGTCGGATTACCTTTAAATACGTACTTAATAATATAATAATAATAACTACCTACGTAATAACGTAACGTTCAACTGAGCTTGCATTAAACCACTTGTTTCATTTAATTAATCTGCAAAAGGGTTATGCTTATAACAGTATTTTTACGAAAATCCGATAAAATAAGTAAATAATATTCATGGCACAGAATGAATTATTTTCAAAATAAAAAACGTCATATGAGAAGCGCCTTATTTATAATCAGCCAGTCACATTAATATAATTATTTTGCAATACACGAGTTTTTTTCAAGTCAGTTGTGGAAAAATAAATAACGCTTACAAAAAATAGAGTTTCTTGTAGGCCAGTGTTGTGATCATTTTATTATATTAAATGTTATTATTGTAGGTATGTATGTGGCTTCTCTGTCCCACTGTACAATAGGTGCAGCAAGGTGCGACAGCGGCTCTCGTCTAATCCGCTGTCCCCGCAGCCCCGCAGCGCCGCCGCTCACACCGCGACCACACATCTGCTTGCAGCCACAGCGCTTGTGCGTTATCTGTAAGCCGCTTTGCCCCATTTATACAAGGTATCACAACCGCTTCACACTTATATCTTAAGCTTATCGCTCTATACTGAATGACGTAAGCGAGGCGAGGGGACGCGACTAGTAGAGTGTTATTGATAACTTGATACACTCACGTCGATTCATTTCCCTCCGTTGCGCTTGGAATTAAGATCTGACGCGGTCTTAGAACGTGTTAGCAAAACCGTAGGTACATTTTCTTTGTTTCAACTTTCTGTTGATATTACTTATTTTAAGACCGTACATGCGCGACCTTATTTTTAAGTAAGTTTTAATTTAGTGCATTAAACGTATTAATTGACAACAGGCAGCTTCTCAATTTTGACAATCCTTACCGACTTGTCATGACAAAATCATCATCATCATCATCATCAGTCTATAATGTCCCACTGCTGATCACAGGCCTCCTTTCACAAATGAGGGTGAAAGGGACTGGGAAAATGCTCTATCACGCGTTATTGGTGGAGGTAGGCTACTGGTCAACCTACTGTTGGAATTTTTCAAGCCGCCTAGGAGGTATACAACTAGCTTAGCGACTATCACAATTAAGTGATAATACGATATATTAAAAGTAGCAAATTGTGACTGGAATTCATAAATATTATTCAATTTATACGAAAGTATACCTAATGAATCGATCGCTATAAGGCGCAATCGATAGCTAAAATCTGGCAGCGCGGTCACGTTCAGGGGGTTGGTTCCGATTGGATGGCGCAGATACTTGCCGAGTGAATTACTATGTATTTGTAGTTAATGGATGAGGTCGGCACCCGGCACCCGGCACCCGGCACCCGGGAGTGGGGCCCTCTCGTCACGTGAGGCGGCGCGACGTTCCCGGGACCTGCAGACGTCACACACTCTCCTAATGGACCTAATTGTATATTTATTTATAAACTTGGATAGTTATTTCAAATACTTATGCTAGTTACTGCTATGTGACCAATTCTGCGATAAAAAAAAACAAATTCTTCCTAATACCATTCTGCATGAATGTAGGAAATGCGCACCATAGACTTCTATTCCGTCGTACGTTTATTATGAAAACAAGTAATAAAAGAGAAACATTTTTTTTAAAACAAGCTTTTATTAGTATTGCATTTACAATGACGTCACTGTACTTAATGTGTTGGTCCTGTCATTTGATAGCCGTATCACAGGTTACTGTGGAAATTATAAATCGCCATTTTGCGGCAGCCGCCGCATTGTGTTTCGCTCATCTAGCACTTTCATTTGATAACCATATCATAGGGGTTAAAGTGGAAATTATAAATAACAATTTCGGCAGCCGCCATATTGGATGTACAATGACGCCTTTTTACTTATTGTTTTTCGCTCCTCAAGCCCTTTCATTTGATACCCATATCATAGGGGTTAATGTGGAAACTATTAATCGCCATTTTGCGGCGGCCGCCATATTGGGCTCCTAAATGCCACCATATTAAAAATGGCAGCATTTAGGTAATCGTGCATTGTCACGAGAACCTAACGTGTGTGCCAAAATTCAGCTTAATTGGACACTGGGAAGTGGGTCAAATTTAACTTGCAAGATTCGATTACAGAAAATGGACAGGTGAAACTAAAAAAATAATATAAATTATCCAGTTTAGGCCTTGATAAGAAACTTATGATAATAATCTTGAAACAATAATGATATTTCAATCGCATAGTTAATCGACTGTAGCTCATGAACGTGAAGACTCTTAAAGCACGGTAAAAGTTAAGTTATTCTTTTCAATCCTTGATCTAGATCTACATACATTCTTACTATAATTACATACAACTACAGAAAATGAGCATTGATTACTGAAAGCGTTTTTTTTGTGTTTTCAGATTTGGTCTCTTAGATATATGACATCTGGAATAGATCATAGATGTCACTATGATTATGTGGCTCAAGGTGTTAAGCACAGAAACCTATTAGGGAACATATTTTACGGAAACCAGATTGCCTGCCAGCCGAAACACTACATATTAGGGTACCGAGGTGTTGTCACCATATTATTATTATTTAGTCGTGGTGCCAAAATGTACTTACAAAGAATACCACTAGTAGCAAAGCAACACGGAATAGCGCGTTTCCCACGTTTCTATTTTACTTACATATATCGAACCGCACGTTCCTATTTCCTATTATATTTTGTTTGCTGTCGGTGAATGTATATACTACAAAATTGTACGTTCTATGAAATGTTACTGTTCGGTTATTCACACTGGAGCCTGAGTTTACATCCTGTATGTTACCCGTAAGGCACTATATAGGTCACCGTAATTGCTCGGTGCAATGGGGAGGGAGCGCGAGGCCCCTGAATTAAGTCCGGGACTGGCTTGGATTGCAGAGTTTAAGCAGAATTCCAACGAACGCAGCGAGAACGCTGAATAAACATCAGTAGCTGTAACCCGGTGACGGCTACTCCACTACAGAATTCGTTAAGATTTTCACACTTCGCACACATTTAGGAATGTTAAAAACTATTCATTATTCGATTTCGGGTAGCATTTAATTTGTAATAGGCACATTTTTGTAATTCATCCTAACTACTAACACTTAGAGTGTTGGCAGGGCTCCATTTTCTCTTTAAACGGAATGGTACGGAAATCCCTTAAAAATAACATTAAGTTCCTTTAGTGCAGTTTTAATTAGAAAGCTAAGTCCAAACACATTACTCAGAACGAAACAATTGTTACGAAACATATTTCGTTTATTGAAAACATAATTATGAAATACCTCAATTAAATAAATAAATTAATTCAACAAAATTTCAAACATTTAATTAATGTTAAGCGTTTGCGTACCGCGAAGCCTCCGTCGCGCAGGTTTAAAGTGATTATAAACACACGGGGGATTAAAAGATAGAAACACAAAGGCAGGCCGTACCTATAATAGGCTATTCACACTAACTAGTGGTCAAACCGCCCAAGCCCACCTTGGTAGTAATCTTATTAAAAAAAATAAGTTTTTTTTTTAAGAGAGTTAGAGCATAGGGTTTATTCGTTCAAAGAGCAGCTCGACTGTAAGTACCTCCACTTTGCAGAATACCGCAGCCAAATAACTTAATGTTTGAAAAGTTGTGTTCCTGCGCGGGAGTAAGGTAGCCAGAGCTCATTGGGGAGGGGGGAAAGGTCGGTAACGCGTGAGAGATGCTTCGTGTGTTGCAAGCATCCATATGGCTACGGTAACCGCTTACCATCAGGCGGGCCGTATGCTTGTTTACCGACTTAGTCGTATAAAACAGAAAAAAATATATTTGGCATTGAACAAAGAATCATAGATATACCTGTTATTGCTGTTTGATTGACCATATTTTTCTGCCCATAAAAATACACATATTATAATTTAATTTGTATACCGACCGAATATACCATCTTAGTTGTTTCGACTATTCGATTGTGTAAAGAGCCCTTAACCAAGTAACAGGTACGTCGCTGCTTGCTTTAGAAAATGTCCCGTCCTAAGCTAACACCCACCGCATTGACTAAGAAAACACAAACCACCCAATCACGCACTCAAGTACGGCCGGTTTAAATTACTACTGTGACCCTAGACTACTTACTAGTACCTTATTGCCCTTATTAGGGCTTTATGTGATCTCAATTTGTTACTTCACAGTTTCAAAGGTTCACATATAAATAACTTTTCAGTTATTTATATATTTTCTATATATAGATTTTAATTTGTAATTTAGTTGTAAATCAATAATATATGTCCACAATGTCCAGTTATTTGGACAGATTCTTCACTTTTCTGAACTTCTCTTTTCTCACGTTTGTGAATCCTAATCCTAACTTTATATTATAAATGCGAGAGTGAGTTTGTTTGTTTGTTACGGCTGCGCGTTCACCGCTAAGAAAACCCCATTTGCTGTGGCTCCACATTTCCAGAACACGTCCTGGAACATCAGTAAAAGCATTGGGATTATTTGGGATCCTTGGCGTCGACATTTCTAGCGACGTTCTGTTCCGTAGTCACTTAGAAGACAAGGTTAAGCTGGCATCCAAAAAGCTCGGAGTGCTAAACAAAGCGAGGCAGTACTTCACACCGGGGCAAAGGCTGCAACTTTATAAGTCGCAAGTCCGCCCTCATATGGAGTACTGCTGTTATCTGTCGGCGGGGGCACCTGGATACCAACTTGGGCCTTTAGACTCGGTTCAGCGACGTGCTGCTAGAATTGTCGACGATCTCGAGCTCACAAGCGGTTTAGAGCTCCTCAGTCTGAGGAGAGACTTTGCCTCCTTATGTGTATTCTACCGCTTCTACAACAGTGTTCTGAAGAATTGTTTAAGATGATGCCTACCGCTACCTTCTACCATCGCAACTCTCGCCATCGACTGGGAGTCCATCCTCACATACTCAAACCAGAATTGTTTCGAACTGTGCGGTCTCAAAGGAGCTTCCTTCCGCGGACGCTCAGATTGTGGAATGAGCTCCCCGCCGTGGTTTTCCCAATGGAGAGCAGCATGGGGTTCTTCAAAAAGGGTGTGAAGAGATTTCTGCAGGGTCGGCAACGCGAGTAACACCCCTGGTGTTGCAAGCGTCCATAGGCTACGGTAACCGCTGACAATCAGGCAGGCCGTATGCTTGTTTGCTACATAAGTAGTATAAAAATTAAAAAGAAAAAACATTCAATTGATTTCAGAACCTCTTCCTCTTTTTTGAAGTCGGTTAAAAACTATTCTATCAACGCTTTAAATCACCTTTACTTCATATTGTTTATCAAAACCCGACGCGTGACAGTGGCGATAGAGCAAGAGAGCAGAAAGCGAACACTCACTCCCACAATTATTGCTAGTCTACACACAAAATTACGATGATATTGTGTGATGAAGTTCCGGATGACGTCACTTTATTGTACACGTTTTACTAAAAAGTTACGTTACGAGCCGAACTTTGACACATTTTATCTTAGTAAATTTTTACTAATTTGGTAAAGCAAAAATACGTGTCCAATATTTTTTTATTATCTAACTGACGGATTAATTAGTTTTGTTTTACCCAGGAATGCAAAAATGAATATTATTAACTATATTACACTAGGTATTAACATTTTATAAGATTTAATTTGTAGCTTCTGAAATTTTACTTACACGAGAAGAAATTATGCATAGAGTGAATAGCTACATTAAACTGATTCTAATATAGGGTTCCCAGCGCTCTCCATATAATTATGTTTAAAGCGCTGTAAGCCCTGAGTGGCATTGTTGAGATAATGGACTAGACAATCGCTCGGTACATTTCAATTCACTGTATTGTATTGTACTGTACTGTATTGTTATTGCAAGCGTTTGGAAAATTTACTGTAGAAATGTCTGCAAGTAATGTTATTGATTCAGTC
Source organism: Achlya flavicornis (assembly GCA_947623365.1). Classification (NCBI taxonomy): domain Eukaryota; kingdom Metazoa; phylum Arthropoda; class Insecta; order Lepidoptera; family Drepanidae; genus Achlya; species Achlya flavicornis. The sequence continues at coordinate 14,344,804 of OX392484.1, forward strand.
TTGGACGTCAAAATACATTTCACAAAGAAACTGTTATTAAGATTAAGTTTAATTTATCGCTTTTATAAGCTTTATTTTTCAACGACTTTAAAAAAAGAAGGCCTTCAAAACGGTGTAAAATTACTACGTCGCTATTTTATAATTTTTAGTGTAAACCCACTTTGAAGGCAGTTTATAAATGCAAATATAAAGTAAATACCTCACAAGAGGCAAGCAATGGTTTTTGTACTGTATACAGTGCACCCACATTTTAGTCCCAATGTGATTTAGGTTGTGAGCATTGCAGCCTCTTCATCCACGTCTTGATTACAATCATTTTAATTAAGTAATTAAAAATTCAATGACGTCATTTCTATATTAAAATTGAGCGGTAAATAATAAATAGCGGGTTATTTAATCAGTTTCCTTGGCACGGAACCTCACAAAGATTCGTCTTGTGCCAGTCGAGTCGGAGCTTGACACTACAATAAAGCTCAAGAAGTGAAATACTTCAAGGAATACTTATTCTTAGACACAATTACATTTAGTTGTACAGGCTTTCTTAGAAGAGAATATAAATGTACCACAAAGGATGTTAACGATATCGGCACGGTAAAAGAATATGTGAGTGAAGATTTTCTAAAATTGAAAGTGTTATGCTGTTTCTATTAAAATGTGTTGAATTGGTGTATTTTTTTATGACACATTAGAAATTTTATCCGCGATGAATGTTTATCATAATGGCAGCATATTAACAAATCTGGGTTTGATTCCCGAGTCGGGCAAAGTGCAAAAGTACTTAGACATGATTTAACCTGGTCTGGTATTGATATTGACAATAATATAATGCGCCCCAGAGCATATGAAAATACTCACCACATGTAATCGACGCGACGTGACTTGGTGAAATGAAGGTGCACTGACTGTTGCTCTGAATTAACATTTCTGTTAACTGCTTCGAGATATTTAAAAAAAATCTTGTTCTCATTGCTATGTTGCATGTGAGCACGCTATGAAAAAGTCATGAAGCCTGAACTGAAGCACGACACAAAAGCCTCTAAAGCTTATACTCGGTAAATACCTCTGCCACACCAGGTAGTAGAGCTAATCAGCTTACCCTACAACCCCCCCCCCCCTTACCCTGCAAACTGAGGCCCCCGCGCGCTGTAATCCCACACACGTGCGAATATTCCCGCTGCCGTATTATCATGTTAAACATTATTACACATACCTATGGATTTATGTACATTTTTTTTTAAGTATTTTTATTATTTACAACAAATATGTATCAAAGTATCTATTAATTATTTATTTCCAGCAGATACACAATCCACCTTTCCGAGTAAACTCCGATACCAACCCCCAACGCTTCGGTACAAATGACTCTTTTTTAAATATTGTTATTAATGACTCAAAATCGCTTTCTGGGTAATCATTAAAAACGATCAAGTTATCACATGTTTTATTATTTCTCAAGTTAACATTAAATTGCTCTAGCATTTTCCTTATATTAATGAAACAACATTATTCAGAATCAAGAGTAACTCGCAGTTGTTACTTACTCAAAAAATTATTATATTTTATTTATCACATTTAAATTATGATTTATTAATTATGTATGCATATATACATAAAAAAATAACTAAGCTGTGTGAAAGTAGAATAAACACACTTTCACATTCATAATATTAATGTTCAAGAATTAAAATTAAATATAGATTTTATAATATCCTTTCAATAAATAAATCGCGCTTGAGAACTAATAAATTATTAAAATATTCGTAGTCGCAGACGGAAGCCGCACCGCACCGCGCCGCATCGCTTTCCGGATCGACTTTATACTGATATTTTACAAATCTGCCAGCTGCAGTCTCATTTTAATACATACTTTATTTTACATTAGCAGTGGCTTTTTGCGTCCCACTATTCTATATCAAACCTGAAATTATTCCAGAGGATTGTGAAAATATTGATAAATGATAATAATAAACTGTCGTAACAGTTTACATTATTTGCCTATAATAATACTTATAAGTAAGCATAGACATACTACTATTATGTTAATTAAGTAGCATTTACTGTAGAATTAGGTTAATATCTTGTGTTTCAGTGCTCAGTGCCTCTAGCCTCGGTGTTATTTTCATAATTTTATTATTTCATAAATTCCGTGAGTTTACCAGCGTAGAAATAACACGAAGAGTACTTTGATGTTCTAATCAAGACTAAGTACTGTATACCTGAAAATCCTTTAAGCCACTGGGGCGTGATTGAGTAGGTGCCGCCCAAACATACAAACGACCACCCACACTAGCTTATAACATCATATTTATAAATATTAACGATATTAAGTCACCCTTCGTTCGTATTTCAACCCTTAAAATCATGCATAAGACGTTCCAGTGCTATATTTCAAACTAATTACATCATAATTTGTTTAAAATTAATTATGTATTATATAGCTTATCATTAGTCTTTGTAACTTCAGTAGACATTAGATACAAGTTACGTCGCAACGCAGTGATGAGATTCGTCAAAGGCTCGACTATAATATTATAATAAAACGGGAGGCTACAGTAGAGCCAAATTAGTTTTATTTCCTGCTCACAATAAAAGAAAAGGTCCCTTTTTGTTGCTAGAAAAATAGCATTTAAGAAACCGCCACTGTCAAGTCAACCTCTCTACAAAATGTTACATTATATTCAATAGCCACTGTTGTCTCGCAGTGTTACGGCTTTATTCAGATAAGAAAAGGAATTCTTCCTAATTATAAATAAAATAATATTATATACAACGTGTAACGAAAAAGGTTTATCCATAACTGTACATGACGTCTTTGGTATAAGGCGCAAAGATCACAAAATTTTAGAAAAATATTAGCAAGTGACCTGAAAAGATAATGACCCTCGTTGATCACGTTTGTTATGATTTTAATTCTATAAACTTGGAAGCAACAATTTGGTATTATTTTTTGAGTAATATATTATGAGCTGAAACTTTTTTTAGAGAGTCTAGAATACACATTTTTTTCAAAATTCAAAATTCAAAATCATTTATTCAAATAGACCTTCGCAGGCACTTATGAAAAGTCGGACTCTAATACTCTAATACCGGTTCGGAAGGTTGCATTTGCTGAGAAGAGCCGGCAATAAACTCAGCAATTACTCTTTTCAAAACAGGCTTAGATTCATTACATAATATTTACATTCTAATCGCACTGAAAACAATTGCGTGCCCCATTTTATTCCATAGGTACATAACTGCTACAGATTTAATTGAAAAAAGTACATACTTTGTTTGCATTATCGTCTCCGATGCGAACTTTTCCGACCTTCAGACATAATTTTGTAGTTATTTGAAATATTACGAGAACATTATTATGCTAATTAGTGGCTTTTATCTTTTAAATATTGAGAGTTTCGTAACTAAATATTGTTCTAATAATTATTACATGATTATATAGTTATACACAAAACAACTATGGCAAGTGTAGGTTTACTCGGAGTCTCCGCGCTACCGCGGTGGCTGCAAGGGAGACTCAGATACTTATATAACGCAAGAAGTCAGCCAGTCGAAGAAGATAATACATCTTTGATTCCTTGGCCAAATTGAGAAATTTCATTTAATATGAATGGAATTAAAACCTGAAAAGCAAGTGGAAGTATTAAATGGCGACTTCTCTTTGTGTAGTCGACTTCAAACGGGTCCATTGAGCATTTTTATGACAATATTAATTGAACGCGTAGCACCGCGCCGCGCCGCGCCGCGCCGCCTCTCCACAATGGACAAATAATTACTTTCTCCTCATTTCATTTTATAACCATTTCCTCGGTAACCATTTTTTTTCTCTCTGTGGCAACACTACGGACAACTTGTCAAATATTGTATCGTAATTTTAAATATAATTTTAATTATAAAAATCCTATTAATATAGTGCTTAGGTTGATTAATCACTAAATATTTGCTACGAAAATATAAGTGGAATAAATCAATTAATGTTGTATCGCTGTTTTTGATGTTAAATCAGTGTACTAATATTTCATAGTGAGTGACTCATCGGTTCAACCGTCCTTTTGGTCCAAATTCAGGCGAGTACATAGTTTATTCTGATTGTTTCACATATATGTTCTATCGCACATACTAATTAATAATATCTATAGTAATAATCCTGTTTAGTCGCTAAAATAGTCGTAAGAAAATTTACAGCAAATTGTTCATACCTGTATCTGTTGTTTTTGTTATTACTTGCTCATTCAAACTCTATTGGTCATTTAAAATACAATAACAATCCACCATGGTTGGAACACGCAAGACCTCAGCTCGTCAGACAGAAGAAAAACTGCAGATTGTACTGCAAGAACTTAAAATTTCTCAAACCAAATGTGAGCAATTAATGACAGAACGCGATGACAGTGAAAAAGAAATGCTAGATATATTATGTATGAACAAAAAGTTAAAAACTGAGATGGCAGATATGCATGTCCGGCACATAGAAGTAGCCGATCAACGGGATCAGCTTCAGAGCATTGTCGACGGGTTCAACCAATGCAGCTATGAGTTTGAAGAGGCCCTCAGGCGAGTGACTACTCTTGAGAAAGAATTATGTGAGGCCCGTAACTACATCACTCGCTTAGAAAATAGTAACCGTGAAGCAGAGGTAGCAGAAACCAATACACTTTTCGATGAGTTGGTCGGACCAGCTCCGGGTTTGGTTTCTGGTCCCTCAGCCCTATGCTCAAAACCCACTGTCACAATAGATTTAACATGTGAAGATCCAATTGTTTCTAATGGTGCAGTGCGGATAATCAAATGTAGTAAAAATAAGCTAAAGAAATACATAAAAATCAAAAATTTTATCAAAAAAACACAAAATCTTATTAAGAAAAATAAGATTGTATGTAATAACATTAAATTAAGGAAGGAACGTTTAAACTTAATAACAGAAGTAAATATGTGCCATGTAGACTTCGAAAATGGCATCCTTAAATATAACTCGGATACAATGCAACTCCAGACTGAAATTATTGGTTTAAATGATAGGTTAAAGTTTATCTCAACTAATTATGAAACTTGTAAGAAAGAGATGAACTCCTACGTTCTGGCCATGAATGAGTTGGTGGAGGTTTCTAAAAGAAATTCTGATAGATTTGATTCCCTTGTAAACAATTATAATTATGATTGTTTAAAATCTCCATCAAGCTCCTCCAGGACAGATTGTCCAACTCCCTTGGTAAATATTACAATAAATAAATGTAATACACCAAATCCTACAGAATGCAAACAGGATTTAAATAATTTAAAGAATATTGTAATGTTTAGTGATGAAATAGGAAAAAATATGGGAATGTTACTTAGTCACTGCTTGGGCCAGTCTATAACTAATATGTGTATGCCCGGTGCTTCTTATAGTCAGATATTAGATAGAATTAGTAGCAGTACATTTAATAATAATACTACATTGATAATATTTATAGGAAGAAGGGGAAATGTAGACAAACAAAGTCTAATAAAATACTTTAGTACACTTGCACAATTAAATGTAAAAAATATAGTTTTGTTTTCATTCCCGTTTCTTCAAAGTTTGCCACAGACTGAAAATATTTATAGACACAATTTAAATATGACATTACACACTTTGACATGTCGTCATAGTGATAAGTTTCACTTGATTGATATTAATAGTTATTTAAGTAATTTGAATTATTATTATTATTTAACAGAAGATAACTTTTATCTTCCAAAATACCACAAACGACAAGTAGCAGAATCGCTATCATACTATATTAACTCAGCCAATTGTTTGGCTACTCGGACGGCTGCTTCTATTGAGCAGCATAGCTATTTACAACCATTGGAAGCTATTCCAAATAGATTGGATTCATTGGAAGCTATTCCAAGTACTAGTAGTAATTTAAATTAGAACAAGTGACAATAGAGGCAACCTCTAGCATTAGTCATAAGAATATTAACTATGAAATTATAAATGTATCCTGCCCATTATCATTAGAAATAAACAGTAATAAAATGTATAATAATAAATATAACAAAAGTAATATTAACCTGGTACACCAGAATATACAAGGAATTAAGGGCAAGGAATTAGAACTGGAGTTATTTCTGAACTGTGATAATATTGACATTTTATGTATCACTGAACATTGGCTAAAGGCCCACCAGTTCATTTTTAACTTTAGTAAGCACCAGGTTGCTAGTTCATTCCATAGAAAAGATTCTATACATGGTGGCTCACTAATAATAATTCATAACAATTTGAAATTTAAGGAACGTAAAGATATTCAGAGCCTATCTATTGAGCGAACTATAGAAATAGCATGTGTAGAGCTTGAGCAATTCATTGTCATGAGCGTATACAGACCCCCTACTGCAGTATTCAAATTGTTTGAAAAATGTATGGATGAAGCTTTGTGTAAACTAAATAGTGTGAATAAAAATATAATAATCTGTGGAGATTTTAATATAAACTTGTTGGAGGATAACGCAATAGGTAATAAACTCAAATCACTTTTTCTATGCTACAATCTAGTAAATCTTTTTTTAGAACCGACTAGAATCACTGCCACTTCAGCAACTTGCATTGATAATATTTTTACTAACTTAGAGCCAGTAACAAAGTCAATAATAAGTAAATTAAGTTCTGATCACTGTGGCCAGTTGGTCTCATTTAATATGCCTAGAAAAAAAGTGATAAAAAAAGATATTAAGTGTCTTCCTATGAGTATAAGTCGCCTTGAAAAATTTAGAAATAACATTGTCAATAAATTACCAGACGTACCTTACGATAATAATAATGTTAATGAACTGTATAACTCAATTTTTAATTTAACTAAAAATGAGTATAATTCAATTTTTTCTTCAAAAACTGTTAATCGGAAATCTAATACGGTCTTCAATGACTGGGCGACGGTGGGAATTTATATAAGTAGGCGAAAATTGTATGAATTATATAGGGAAAAACAGTATAATCATGATTTTGTTTTTTTAAATTATGTAAGGAATTACTCAAAAACATTTAAATGCGTTTGTGCTGCGGCTAAATCAATACATATAAGAAATAAAATTAAAAATAGTCATGATAAGATCAAGATGACTTGGAAAATTATAAATAGTGAAACTGGAAAGTTCAAAGTACGTAATCATGAGTTTCGACTTATTATAAATGATAAATCAATAAAATCTGATCAAGATGTTGCTGCCGCTTTTGAGACTTTCTTCACCAATATTCCAGTTTCGACTACCAAGTCTCTTAATTCTTCTCCCACCCTCGCTGTATCTTTACTTAGGAAAAATGTAAAAGAGTGTACTGTTGACTTTAAATTCTCAACTGTTACTTCTAGCGATATAATTAAAGCGTTCAAATCTCTAAATTTGAAAAACACTGTTGATCTATGGGGGCTTTCAGTTAAACTTATTAATTCTATAATTGATTGTATTGCACCTCATTTAGCTGTTATTTTTAATAAATGTATTGATTGTGGTGAGTTTCCTGATCTTATGAAACATAGTAAAGTAGTGCCTTTATTTAAAACCGGTAGTACATCTGACCCCACAAATTTTAGACCGATTTCCATATTACCGACATTCAGTAAAGTATTCGAGAAAATTATACTTAATCAATTGATGGTACATTTCAATAGTAATAGACTGCTTCACAGTAAACAATTTGGTTTCACTAGGGGTCGCTCAACAACCGATGCTGGTGTTGAGCTTATTCAACATATTTTTGACGCCTGGGAAAATTCACGAGACACCATTGGTGTTTTTTGTGACTTATCCAAGGCTTTTGATTGTGTCCATCATAAAATACTGATCAGCAAATTACATCACTACGGCGTTAGAGACACTGCACTAGATCTTTTGATTTCTTACTTATGTGACAGAATTCAAAAGGTTGATGTTAATGGTAAAGTATCCCCTGGGTCATCAGTAACTATGGGTGTACCACAAGGTTCTATCCTTGGACCTTTTCTTTTTCTCATTTACATCAACGACTTACCATATCTTGTAGAAAAAAAACATGAGATAGTATTGTTTGCTGATGACACTTCACTTCTTTACAAAGTGAATAGACATGATTTTAATTCTGACGATGTGAACAATGCTCTTTCTGTAGTCGTTGATTGGTTTACTATAAATAATTTATTGCTAAATGAGAAAAAAACAAAATGTATCAGATTCAGTCTACCCAATGTGAGACATTCGGACACAAATATTGTAATTAAAGGCGAAAAACTGGATCTTGTTGAAACAACTGTATTTTTAGGTATCACTTTAGATAATAAGTTACAATGGAGCCCTCACATTTGTAAATTGGTGGATAGACTTAGTTCTGCAGCTTATGCAGTGAGAAAAATTCGCGCTCTCACTGACGAATCTACGGCAAAATTAGTTTATTTCAGTTACTTTCACAGTTTGATGTCTTACGGTATCCTCCTCTGGGGTAGTGGTGCCGAAATCAACAGAATTTTTATACTGCAGAAAAAGGCTATCCGCGCAATATATAAAATAAGGCCTAGAGATTCTTTGAGAGACAAGTTTAAATCTATTAATATAATGACAGTGTCGTCACAGTACATATATGAAAATCTTATTCATGTGAGGAAAAACATAAATAACTTACCTAAGAATAGCGACACTCATAGTTTGAACACTAGAAATAAGCACAAACTTGCTGTACCTTTAACTCGGCTCAGCAAAGTCCTTAACTCTTTCAAGGGGCAATGTATACGTTTCTATAATAAAGTACCCAAAGAAATCCAAGAGCTACCTATACATAGATTCAAAAAGATAGTAAAACAGAAGTTATGCAAGAAGGGGTACTATAAAGTTTCTGATTTTGTAGATGACAAGAATGCATTTGAATGAATTGTTCGCTTCGCACGCTATTGTTATATATATTTTGTAAATTGTAATATTTATAAGTACACATTAAAAAAAAAAAGAACACTTGCTGAGTTTCTTGCCGGAGTCTTCTCAGTTCAAGTTGTATTTGGAACCGGTGTAGAGTCATTTGTTAACCTTCACAAGTGCCCTATAAGGGCCAAAATTGAATAAATGAATTTTGATTTTGATTTTTGATTTTGAAAGCGATGGAAGGAAAATGATCATAACTCTTTTATATACATTTTTATTATAACTAGACTTATACCGTTTTATTACACCGCTTAGCGTTTGCTGAGTGGAGCCCGAGGGATCTCTTGTTTTTTAGATATACTCATTCCAGAGTGTGCTCTATCTATGACTCAAGTTGGAATCATTTACCTCCACCACTTAGTGATTGTCTAACTATATCCAATTATTTAAATCCAAATATTTAAAAATAGTGACATCTTTTAAATTCGTTTTTTTTTCATATTGTTTGGTTTTACGGCGGCGGCGTACCTATATCAATTCGTCAGAAGGTACTCGTATTATATGTTTTAGAATTTTTTATTATAATTTTTTAGAAAACTTATTTATTTCTGCTGTGTTATGTTACTAATTGCTGCTCACTGTTACAATTATTATAATTTCTTTATATTTAATTTTAGCATATTGTTTTTCTTATTTTAAGAGCATCCATACTGTAGCAGGGGCGTCCAAACGTCAACTAAGGTTGCCGCTGAAAATCAACGATGTGGCTCAATACCACAACAATATTGCTGAACGGTTACCCTTCTTTGGCAGTATAATAAATTTATTTATAATTTAGTTTAAGTATGTATTAGTATAGTTGATGGTTTTACTGTTGAATAAAAAGTTATTCTATTCTATTCCAGTTCGTGAGTTGTTCACAAAATTCACCCAAACAGTTATTATGTAAGAGTGCTGTCCCATTGATGATTTAACAAATATTAGTACGCGCTACGCAGGCGCAGGCGCAGGGAGTAACAAAGCCTTCCTTCGTTTTCATTCTGAAATATTTTCTCGTCAACTTGTATTTATTTTGATTGCTTGAAACCTATACGTAAAAATATGACATAATAGTTATTTATGCTACTGTTGTATAATAAGGGGTATTAAAACACGAACGAAGGTTTTAATACCAAATTATGTACACTTAGCCATTAAGCGAAGAAGATAGTGTTGTTAAGAGTGCCTATGAGTGTGGCATGATCATGTCTGATCAAACCCTCCATAAACAATTAATCAATAAAGATAAGAAAATACAGTTGCATACAATACTTTATCTACACCTATGATCATTTTTGTAAACAAGAAAATAACAAAATTTTGTAATTCTAATATTAAACCAAAATGGCGGAATACGAGCGAAGTGAATTCGAATCCTATAACTATAATAAATACGAAAGTGAGTTTGTTTCTTTGTTTGTTACGCCTTCACGCTTCCACTACTCAACGGATCATCATGAAATTTGGCATGCAGTATGCATGCCTATGGTATGGAAAAGGACATAGGCTTTTTATCCCGGGAACGCAGGTGAAACTGCGGGGGACAGCTAGTAACCTATAAGTTTCTTGAAAATGTTTTTTTTTTATTCGTAAAGATTAATTGAGTAGTGAGAATGTGGCTGTTTGATGAGTAAGGGATTGAAAAAGCAAAAGATAAGATAAGATAAAGTTTTATTTGAGGCACATAAAACACTATTTTACAAATTACATTTGAAGCGATGACATCTACATTAGTATAAAACTGTGTCGCAGATGTCAACGCCCTCCTCCGTTTTACAAACATGAACAAAGACTAAAACATATTTAAGAAATTTAAACCTTAAAACTAACATGCAAGACAAGAAGTAATAAAAAAAAAGGAGTTGTATAATTAAATTTAGTATATCACTCGTTTGGATGATAATATATTATGGTTACGACACTTGTTGTTTTAATGTTGGCAATAAGCTGTTTCAGAAACTATTATTCATAATTCATAACTATTATTAAGGACTCATAGCATGGGTGTGAATAAATATTTAAAGTACCCATTGATGCTTATTGATAATATTACGATAATTATAATATACATTCTTTCACCAGAAACTACGAGTATCTACAATAAATTAAATAACAAATGAGAATATAATGTGATATATCGCGATGAATAATTTTAAGTAAATACTTGCTATTGATAAATTAATGTTGTGCCGTAAACTCACAATTGAGATATAAAATATAAATGACTGCCATTGTTTACACGCTCAAGATTTTCCAAACATTATACAAATTATGGGAGCTGTAAATAATGTTCATAAAGTACAGTTGGCGACGTAGATTGTATCTCATGCCTCCCGCGCTAGAAACACCGCGCCGCGCCACCGCCGCCGCGCCACCGCCGCCGCGCCACCGCCGCCGCGCCGCCGCGCAACCGCCGCCGCCGCACCGGCACGAATTTGTGTCGCGCAGAAACAATGCCGCTTTAACATTATCTGGCGTGAACAGTTTGAGCGGCGCGCGACACTCGCTGGCGGCTGCGAGCAGCTGAACTGAATCACATCTGATGTTTATTATTCCGTGTCCGTCGGATGCGTGCTGCCCTGACTCGAATGACGATAGCTGTCCTATGCCACACTACAAATAGCTAACAGGGTGGTGGTGCATGCATACGGTCAACGATGATTGCTTTCAATTATCACAGATATGTGCTGCCACGAAAGGACATAGCTGTACTAAAATTATGATAATACTAGCTTTCCAACGCGCGGGATCACTTATTTTATCCCCTTGGGGGTAGAATTTCGTAGTAGTGCGATGTGTCCTGCTTCCACACCCACTAATTCAGGTTGTGAGCTGTCTATAAGACAGTCAGTGTTTTATATTTATCAAGTAGATATTGTAGCTCATCGGTCAGTTTTGTAGCTTAAATTAAACTGTCCTATGTTGTATTCATTATGAATACATGTTCTACTTGTAAACACTTGTAGCGCTACGCAGAGTATTTTGTCGCGATGAATAATTTTATGTAAATCTAAAGAGTACTACGAAATGCTACGAAGTGCTACGAGCTTCTACGAAACGGTGAATAATTTATTATTCTTGAAAAATATTGTCGTTCGAATAAGTTTGATAGATAAAAATCTACTTAAGTCAATATATCTAGCGATGGGTGTGTATTATCTCGAGTGAATTAATTAATTACCATGTTTATTTTATGTTTTTGTTTATCGTTACATTCAAATTAATACAAAAATATAAATATTTTATTTTTATAGCCAAAGTACTAAAATAAACTAGTTTGCTTAAAACCTAGAGGCACTAAAAAGCTTAAAAGGGACAAAAAATAGGGAAATGAAATGAAATGAAATTGAAATGAAATGAAATGAAATGAAATTTCATTTCAATTTCATTTCATGGCCCATTTTTCAGGGGCCCAAACAATCATTCAAATTGTTTTCGACCAAATGAATTTTATACGCGTAGCCCACAACTATAATTTTTTTCTACACACTCGCTCGTATAGTGACATTTATTGCACGTAACGTTCATAAGTGCCTTACCAGGGCCTACACTGAATAAATTACTTTTTGATTTGGATTTTGTTTTAATACAGGATGCCACAACTATAGCCTTCTGTTCGAGCCTTTGGGTACGAAATCGTGTAAATGAAGGCGTAGGCTTGTCATATAAAAGAGACCCGTAGTGATAAGGCAAACGAGGTCACGATGAATAGATGCGCATACACAGGTCAGTGACCTCGCCACGGCTGCACCTCATTCCAAGTATGTGAATTATGTACTGATATTTCCCGAGCGAACCGCCCTCAATCGCCACTCCTTCCTGCACACTCGGAATCATCTGGCCATATCTAGCTCTCGTGACAAATAATTAATCGGGAGGTTAAAATTGCCACTTGAGCAATATTGCTTGGATCCTCAGCTAATGCTGATGATTACAATATTTTGAGGTTAACACATAAAAACTAAAACTAAATAACAGGTTTTGTACGTAAGCTTCAGAGGATTCCATTATTTATTCAGAATCTATAAATGGATTCTTTAATAATTTTATTAACTTACATTTTATATGAAAAATAAAGCTTCGTGTTATATTTTCATTCAGAATGTAAGTGTTTTTTATTATCGAACTCCCAATGAGTAATATCCGTTCATCCATTTAATTTAGTTTAAAAATATACCGTCGATTTGTTTCGCATCATTTTATTTACCCATAGTATGAAATTAATACAATTAACATCATTCATATGCATTTTATTTGAATTAACTTATTGCGTTTTAAAAACCAATAAGCTTGTGTTTGACCACAATAACACCATGGAAAATGATGGTGAGGCCGAAAGTGGTAAGCAAACAAAACCTAGTACTCTGAGCTATCATCGCTATAAAACGTCAATAATGGTATTAAAGAAGTTTTTTTCTAAATTCAATTCAAATTCAAAAAGTGTTTGCCCAATTTAGGCCCTGATAAGGCACTTATGAACAAGTATGGTTCAAATACCCCGACGGATTGGAGGAAGCAGTATTTTAAATAAAAAATATATACCGAGTAACCTATATAAAATCAATGATATATATTATGCAACAGATCGCAGGCACTTATCAATAATCTGACTTTAATACAGGTTCAGAAAGCTGCATTTGCCGAGAAGAACAGCCAATCAACAAAAAAATTCCTCTTTTCAAAATAAACGTAAATTAACTTCATTGATAATTACTATGAAAGAAACTGGAAAATCTAAAGGCGTTATATAAATAAATAGCTGTCTCGCGCGGTTTCACCCGCTTTCCCGTGATAAAAAGTAGTAATACTCGGGCATAATGTAGCTTCCTATTAGTGAAAGAATTTTTAGAATCCGACTGGTAGATCCAGAGATTAGCCCGTTTAAACAAACAAACAAACTCTTCTGCTTTGTTATATTATTATTAGTATAGATAGGCTATAGACATTAAACAAGTTAAAAGTTATATTTTCTGACTCAAGTTAAATAATACAACTGTCGAGGTGGCGGCACTTGCCTCCGCGTGATGACTCGTCCATATTTCATTTGAGACGTTGCGTCGTCGCCGTCAGGTCTGTCGTCTCGTGAACCCTCTCAAATGGTTGTAATGTCGTTAGGAAGCCGTGAACCTCATCGTCAGCTTATTATGAGCTTTCAGACTTCTTTCACAGATTTTGAACTCGTTTCACAGATTTATAAGGTACCGTTCTGTAAGCATTTGTGTAATGATTTGGCTACAACTCATCGGTATTGGAATCAGTACGTGGATTACGTAACTTTATTGCAATGAAATTCTGATTGAAATAACCTCTGAATCAGTAGAAATATTACAAAATCGGAAATGGTTCCATTTCTAATGAACCACCGCTTTAATGACCGATTTCAATTCGAAAATGATTGAAATTTAGGTACGTAATCGCCCCACAGATATACTTTGAACAATAAGTTTGTGTTCGGTAGTTCTAGTTACGGTTACAATGAACTTTCCAGTAAGTCAGCACCAATAATAAAGAAATATGATTGACTGAATGATTTTATTATTAACTGAGCCGCTACCGCGCCAAATATCACGCACGGGCTTCCAAGTAACCAGTGAAGTTGCACAGGCAATATACTGTAGTTATTGTAACAAAACAAATAGTATGCTTAAATGTTTCTAAATAATTTGGTGTTCATATTATTAAATAAAGGCTTGTTTATTCTAGATAAGTGGCTTTTTATTTCACTGTTAAACTATTACTATATTATGTATATGAAATTAAAATGAAAAAGGATAGGAAATTATCACTTGTGTGGCGTCAAGACTCCGTCATACAACAGTCGAGCGATAAGTATAATTTGTACTCAGCGGTGATTCGAATCTAAACTTCATTGACTATACTTAGGTGAATTATTTTATTTTTGATATTCAAACGGTCACTCAATGTAAAAAGGTAAAAGCTTGGAAGTTAGTACATGTTGAATATAGTGGTCCGCTTCCACGTGATCGCGTCTTAACCACTCGCAACAACAAACACTCGACACACTTGTCGACTTATCGTATTAGTGGGCGACTATATTCTTGTCGAAGAAAGTATTTTTCCTTTTTTATTGTCATGAATAGATCGCACAGCTTAGTGACCTGAAAGTAACCTCGTTTAAGAATTCAGGGGATTTATTCACCAGAAAGTGATATACGGAGTAAATGCGCGATAAGATGACCCCCGATATTCGATAACGACGCCAAAACGTGACGTCACAACCAATCTAACAGTTAATAACAATGTTATAGTATTGAAATAAAGGTAAGGAATTCGTGCGATCAATTTTTATGATCAAATTGAACTGTAACGGAACAAAACAGATCGTACCAGAAGGACTCCTCACACAAACGCTGAAAAATATGCACTCTCACATATGTAATGCGTACACCGTGCCTGATATAGCGCATTGATGAGGTCTATGTGTGCGTGTAATTTATTCTAAGCACGTCCAGAGCGGGCCCTCTGAGTATACATGTGTTTAGTGGCAGCAGTCTCGGCACTCGGCAGGTACCGCCGAGGCAACTAATAATTTTATCGAGCTCGTTCGGTAAAGTGATTGTCTATATAAAGATTCTAACCCTCGTCATAAAAGTTATTTTATTGAGTTATCATACATATCTGTAACAATAAAAGTTGGCGAGTTAAATATGTTATTAGGTTTAGTTACGACTAGAACGTGAGTACTTGTATTTATATACATAGTTATAGAAGATAAGGTACAGTATTACCCAACTGATATGGCGCGTCGTGAATATTCGTTCGCACAGAAAAGAAAGTATGGCCCCGAAGAAATGCTTAAAACTTACAATCAACCTTATAACACTATTGTAAGGTTCATAATACATTGCAGATGTTAGTTTCGTCTCACTCGCAAGTCACGCCTTCGCACCATTTCACTTCGTGCCAATTTTTAACCGACTTCAAAAAAAGGAGGAGGTTCTCAATTTGGTTGTATTTTTTTTTATTTTAATTTTACTTTATTGTTTTAAATAGTAATCTTATAATATTAATTAAACTATTGACTGAACCTTTTAAAGATTTCTGAATTACCTACATTAAGTAATATTCTAAGGCAGGACAAATACGTTCATAAAAACATGTCAGGACCAAACGAGTCACGAAACAAAGTTAAAAGGGTTATTATATCCTTAATCCGTTGTATTCGTCAAGGGATAAGTGGCCGAGATTGTGCCCGGACCGTTTTACATTGTCAACGCATCGCCTCGAATTGTGAAAATGCTCGTGAATTTGCAAGTTTCCACCAACTCAATCGTAATTGTTTTTTCGCTCGTGCGACCCCTTTCATCGCCCGCGGAAAACCCTGGGGCAGTTTATTAAAATCATGTTTTTACATTATATCAAGATTTCTTATGCAAAGCGAGTAATATTAGACTCTATGTCCTGAACGACATGAAATAGAGTAGTACGAGTTTGTCGCTAATGACCGAGTTGATGTCCCTGAAGACGTTAAGGTGACGTAGTGGTGACATTATAGACGATCCGAACTATTCGTGAACTATAAGCATTAGCGCTAATACGAGCCCCAAGTCGAGGGTAATTGAAAATTCTTCTTGGATACGTTTTGTTCGAAGCAGCGAATTAATAAAGAGTTCGTTGGCTGATTAATGTCGAGCTCCGACTCGAGCGAAACTATTTGCGTCGCGAAGTATGATGAACTCTCGTAATGAAATGTTTACTCGTCTAGCGGAGGAATCAACGCGATGCACTTACGTTCAATGTGGAAGCTGCTTCAAGAATTGTTCTTTATTTTATACTAGCTGTCCCCCGCGGATTCACCGGCGTTCCCGGAATAAAAAGTCCTTTTACATACCATTGGCTATCTGCATGCCAAATTTCATGATGATCCGTTGAGTAGTTGAGGCGTGAAGGCGTAACAAACAAACTCTCTTTCGCATTAAGTTAGAAAGTATGGATAGATAATAATATATTTTGACAAAATCTATAATGTCTTACCCAATCTTTACAGCAATGCGTGTACGATAAGAACAAAACGACCGTCTGTCGTAAAAATCATAAAAATATCGCCCCGGCTGCAAAGTCGTGTGGTGTCGAGCGATTTTGGCGCCCACGGCCGTCTTGGCCCGCCCATTATATTTAAAATCTGTGATATCTTTTAAAATATAAATGATAATGATTTTCTGCAAAGAGCAAACTTTATCTACATTAAATGCCCGTCGTAACTAAAATATTTAATTTGATAAAGATTCATGTTATATGGGTCAAAATAACTTCAAAAGTAAAAAAAAGCAAAGAAAGCTCAAAAAATTCTATGTGTTTACGAAACAGATTTTTTTATTATTTTCTGTATATATAACATGGATGTATTATATGTATAAGCCTTCCCGGGAAAATTATCTAACTCACAGTAAAAATCACATCAAAATCCGTTGCGTGGTTTAGAAGGAGTTAGCGGACAAACAGACAGACATACATACAGACAAACAGACAGACAGATGCGGAAAGCGACTTCATTTTATACTATGTAGTGATGATGATGATAATATATTCGAACATACAACCATAAGAAGCCTTTTGGTACGGCGACAGGCAAAGGTTACATAACTACAAATAGTAAATAGGTATCTAATATCTCTCTCAGTAAGCGATGAATTATCTAGCCATTCGATAAGTACGCGCCCCTTTGTGCGGCGTGGATTAAGCAAAGCCTCAGGCAAATACTAGTGGAAAGCAATAAAGAGGTCATGGATAGCGCTACGGCGTGGGTGCGAGGTAGCTCAGACGGTAATCTAGCTCCTGAAATATTTATAAGTGTTCATTACATCGGCACGCAGGCGGAGGCGCGCAAATATTCGCACTGCGCTATCTCCAGCCGAATTCCGAGAAGAAAATGTATCCATCTCAATTTTATTCGCTGAATAGTTCAGACAATGGTTACCTATTCTTTATGTAAATTGTTATATAAAGATTGATAGCACTCTCCTGTTCGGGTCTCATAGACGAGATAATTGTTGTACCACTAATGAGGTATTCTATTACGAAATTCTTTTAGAGTAATACCGAAATTCTACCACCTCTTATAACCAAAATTATAATTAATCGTGGATCGTCAAACTTTGTGTTTACCTACCTGTTTGGTATTATTTGATTTCAATTAATTCTCTCCCTGTGAAGTCCAAAATTAAATACCATTGACACGTCAGAAAAAGCTTTAATATTTCAGCGAGGCAGAAAATTGCGAGCACCAAAAATATTTATAAGGTACAATTAACCGGAGTAAATCGTACTTTTTCCTGAAAGCAATTATTTGGGCGTTCGTTCGAGATATAATTTGATTTGCTTCTCTATTGTTTTGGGGGGAATGGCCGCTGGCCCATGCTGAATACCAACATTGAATCATTTCAGCGTTCGCGGAGGAGGGGTCAACGACCGACTTCTCAAATTCTATCTACTGTGTAATCAAGTCGGCAATGGTTTTCTTCGTAACAATTCTTTATTTGAACCTCAAATTAAATGTTCCTTATGAAAATTAAATTCTAAGGGTTAGCTTGTGCATTTTCGTACATTAGTTTTTAGGTATTTTAAAACTTTTGGTTCTGATTGTCAAAGATCCACTACACATTTAGATGCAGTCAGTTCGGTACTGTTATTAATCAGTGCAAAATCACTTACTAGTTGCGGAATCGAATTGCTCGGTGTTACTACTCGATTTCTCCTTGATGTTTACATGTCAATAAACAGTTAAAAGTTTATCCGGTGAGACTAGTGGGATTGGTGTAAGTTTAATAGCGAGTTAGCAGCTCATTAAAGTAAGTAAGGCGCGTATAAGAGTGGCGCGTATAAGAGTGGCGCGTATAAGAGTGGCGCGTATAAGAGTGGCGCGTATAAGAGTGGCGCGGTGTGGCGTGGCGGGTGACGGACGGGGCGCGCGTCGCCTGTGTGTGAACCGCTGCCGCTTTGTGTGCCCACCTTGTTAACAAATTACTGCATGCATATCATTATACTGGCTATTGTTGTCAAAGGGCATTAAATAAAATAAACTTTAACCCCCTTATTAATAAATACGGTGTAGTCAAGTATACCTAGTAGTACCTAGGTTATAAATATATCCATCACTTTCTAATGTCATATAAACAAAAAGAGCTGGGGCTATCTTAATAACTGGGTGTTACAAGACAGACTTAAACCTTATTTATTAATAAGGGGGTAAGGGGTTACTTCCTATCGAAGGTTAAATAAATAAGCTCGGCTTTTCTCGTCGCTTTATCCTGCGAACGTTTTGTTAGGAAATTAGTTACCAAGTCACGAGTCGCGTTAACGAGCATCACCGCGGCACGCGTTGCTCCGCACCGTACCGTGCCGCACCGCACCGTGTCGTGCCACACCGCGTCGCACGCATCATACTGTGTCGCATGTCTGTGCCCAGATTCTCGTAACAAATCGTCAGCGGTGTCGTAGCGACATCAACTATTTAAATTGTAAATAATTTGTCTATAGGATCGTTTTTCAATCGTTCATTTGACATTATAATAGTAAAAAACACAGTTTAATCGTCGAAGTCGCTACGACATCGTTGAAGTTTTGTTACGAGAATCGAGCCACTGGACTCTGTCCGCGTCGCGCGGTCACGTGGCTCGCGCTGCGTCGCTCGTCTTATCTGCAATATTAAAACATCCACGAATTTACCGGAAGATACAATTTGTAAAAGTTACATCATTATGGAGTTTGTGCGACGAACGTTATAATGGCCATTGACAATTTGTAATTTCAATTGCGTACTGCGCACGTGCACAATGTTGCTTCAATTAAAGCAAAAAATATACTAACGTATTAATGAATTTCCAATGTTTATCCAGCAAATATCAATTAATTTGTAAGTTAGCGAACTCGAACCATCTCTATAAGAATCCCGCGTCTCCCGCGCGCACTCACACACAATCCAACCACACGATCGAATTTCAGAAGATTTACAGCTAATATTTCCTATCTTAAGCTTAGAAAATATCGTTTTCAGGAACATAAAACTATCTCGAATCGTACTGCAGACTCTTTATTTCGCTGCAGTAATATATTTGCAGCTTACACACAAAATGAACTTCGTCCAAACGAGATTTATACAATTTAAAAAAAAGCCACTCCATGTATACATAAAATTTTCCATAAAACTAAAAGTCTGCTTTTCGTAGTGGAATTAAAGACAAACGCAAATGTCAAACTGTGTTGTTTGAATAAGCTGGGCATTATGTCAATGGTGCGGTGGAGGAGCAGCGCCGACTGAAAGTACCCTCCGGGTGCCCCTCGCCCCGCCCCGGGGCCCCGGGGATCGACGCAGGGGCACTGTGTTAAGTTAAGCCTTCGCGAGTTATTTAGCGCGCAAACACTTTAGTAAAACGGCGACATGCGGCTGAAACGTACTGAGTAGACCTGTTACAATAAACACTGGCTCGACCGCCTCGAGTCTATTATAATAACGTTTTACTTCACTTTGCGACTTCACCCGATTCTTACACACCGTCATCTGATCCCAAACTAAGCAGAACTTGTACTATGGAAACCAGATAACTGATTGTACACATATACTACCTAACTACTTTATAAGTTTTTTTTAAGTACATACTTCATAATTACACCCTGATTCAGGTTGACTTACAGACATGTTCATTCACACAAATCGACCCACGATCCATCTGCCATCTGCCCCGTAAAGTGTCCCATTATCAAATTTAAAAACTCTCGGGGCTGGACAATGTTGTATTGGGCATGTTTTATTTCATTTTAGGACGAAAAAAATTACACGCTCGGTTTCATACTGCATATATAGCCTCCTCCAAATCTGTGTTCCCGCAGCTGATCTTGAGAAGCAATTGAACTTTTGATTGCCACATTGTGACATTTTTGTGCACGACTATCCAAAAAAAACATTTACGTTGATTGTTTAGCAAAGTACACGTCCTCACACACAACATGACGATATGAAGGAATGTTTGCGTCAATCATTGAGGCTTAGCGGCGAGGCGAGGGTGACGTCAGAGCGCCACGCCGCGCCGGGTCGATGTCGAGAAAAAACAATATCTTAGCTGACGCGTCGCTCTGCGGTGTGTCGTGACGTGAATATCGCGACGTGATTCAACGGTGGTCCTATGTTGATGAAATACTGCGGTCGATGAAGCGATCTTGGATGGATGGATGGCGATGGATTACGCGGTCAAGTAAACGGAAGCGGTTCCGAAGCCTATAAATACTTGCAACATCAGGGGTAACCCTCTCTTCACATCTTGTAGGGGAGCTTGAACAGGGTTTGAGAAGAGTTTCTATGCTGGCAAAAGAAGGGACAATATTTGGTACTCCAAAATGGTGTGAGTACACTGTTAGCACAGCGCCGCCGCATGTAGCTCTGGCCACCTACTCACCGTAGGAACACAGCACCACATTAATTAAAGTAACTATAGTTATACATACTTAAATGTTGATTGTGGATTCATTTTTTCCCACGACAACGTACGCTGCGGTGCGGTGCGAGTCGTCTCTCGAGCCACTTTATTGCAAGTCGCTACGAGCCCCTCGCATCGTGTACCCCGCACACCAGTCAGCATATGCGACTGAACAATGTTATACTCGTTCAAAGGGATTTATTGAAAAACTAATATAACTACAAAGTGACTTTTTCAAGTGGGTGTCGATGGCTAAATCCGAAATTATTCCTCAGAATAAAATATTCAAAGGATTCTAGAGCACTCTAGGGGATTCTAATTTCAAATTGTGTTAATTGTTTTTTAACAAAATTGTTAATGGCAAAATAATGGTACTTTTACTTTTGTATCAAGGATTATAGTTTCAACAATCAGCATCACAAGCTGATTGATTCCGATTAAAACTTATTTTCCAAAAATTATTTCAAGTCATCGGTTATTATCGTTGAGCGAAAGAATCCTGAAATAAAGTCGATACTGGATGGTACAGTATAAAACTTGTATTTCTTATCAAAATCATAGTTTTTGATTACTGACTGACTAGGACATAATATTTCCAAAAATTGTACGATGAAGTTGTAGTAGGTATTCATCAAACTCGGCCCGATACGCCATTCAGCATTTTTCGCTTTTTCTTATAGTTTCGGATAACCAAGCGTCCGCTTGCACCTCTGAACACCCACGCGCTACGGGATCATGTAATAGGAGTATTCATTATTTTTTAATCAAATAGCTGACTGACAAGGTAATAACAGCACTTCCTCTTAAAATTTTATCGGGTAGCCCTCTACCCGATAAAATTTTAGCCTGTAAGTCTCCGCTGTCTCTTGCTCAATGCTCTTTCTGTAGTCGTTGATTGGTTTACTATAAATAATTTATTGCTAAATGAGAAAAAAACAAAATGTATCAGATTCAGTCTACCCAATGTGAGACATTCGGACACAAATATTGTAATTAAAGGCGAAAAACTGGATCTTGTTGAAACAACTGTATTTTTAGGTATCACTTTAGATAATAAGTTACAATGGAGCCCTCACATTTGTAAATTGGTGGATAGACTTAGTTCTGCAGCTTATGCAGTGAGAAAAATTCGCGCTCTCACTGACGAATCTACGGCAAAATTAGTTTATTTCAGTTACTTTCACAGTTTGATGTCTTACGGTATCCTCCTCTGGGGTAGTGGTGCCGAAATCAATAGAATTTTTATACTGCAGAAAAAGGCTATCCGCGCAATATATAAAATAAGGCCTAGAGATTCTTTGAGAGACAAGTTTAAATCTATTAATATAATGACAGTGTCGTCACAGTACATATATGAAAATCTTATTCATGTGAGGAAAAACATAAATAACTTACCTAAGAATAGCGACACTTATAGTTTGAACACTAGAAATAAGCACAAACTTGCTGTACCTTTAACTCGGCTCAGCAAAGTCCTTAACTCTTTCAAGGGGCAATGTATACGTTTCTATAATAAAGTACCCAAAGAAATCTAAGAGCTACATATACATATTGTTACGAGCTGGGGTTCAGGATAAATAATGGTACACGAATTTACCAAAACACTGGTCACACTTTTATTAAAACTCTAATTAAAACACTCAGAAATTAAATAGTTCACTAGCACTTAACTGTATTTCACTTCGATGTTTACTCACTGTTATACAAAACCAAACTCAAACTCCTCTGTGCATTGTCCCGTATTTATACTTCATAAACGGCATCTGGAACATTCCACAATTTACCCGCGTATTCTACATGCCTACAGTGCTATCGGGAATATTCCAGAAGCCGGTAGCTATTCGGCGATAGATGGCGTTGCTTGATAGATGTTTACTCCTATACAATAACAGCGTTACTGATAGTACCGCTATTCAATAACAGATGGCGTTACTGGTAGCAATTTATTCCTGATGTCGCGATGTCGTAACACTACCCCCTCCTTAGACATGCTCGTCCCGAGCAATGTGAGTTCCATGGTATTGCGCCAAACGGTCTATATGGACAATCTTCGGTTTACCTCGAGCCCCCTTCTGGATACGGTAGGTGACATCATTGATTTTCGTAACAACACGATATGGTCCATCCCATTTTGCTTGCAGTTTAGGGGACTTTCCTTTCCTGCGCACTGGGTTATGTAGCCATACTAGAGACCCCATCTCGAATACTCTATTGTTCGCTTTCCGATCGTAACGGGTCTTCATTCGTTCAGACA
The DNA here is from genome assembly GCA_947623365.1 of Achlya flavicornis. NCBI lineage: Eukaryota > Metazoa > Arthropoda > Insecta > Lepidoptera > Drepanidae > Achlya > Achlya flavicornis. The sequence goes on from OX392484.1 coordinate 14,368,375, forward strand.
TTTGTTGGCCATACTGCCTGACGTGCTCATATACGTCATTCATTTTGTTTCGTAAGTCGTTCGCATAATCTGTAACACTACGTGGATCGTCAGGTGGAATACCGGTGAGAAAATCTGCAGGCAATCGCAATTCTCTGCCGAAGTTTGCAAAAGCAGGCGTCACCGTCGTACTTTCATGAGTTGCACTTCGATATGACAGGAGAAAGGGTTGTATGTGTTTGTCCCAATCCTTCTGCCGGCTGTCCACAACTTTTGCCAGATATCTCTCCAACGTTTGGTTGAACCGTTCAACCATTCCGTCCGATTGCGGGTGATAAGATGTGGTCCTGGTTTTGTGTATACCCATTACTCGACATGCCTCCTGAAATATTTGAGACTCGAAATTTCTTCCTTGATCGCTGTGAATTTCTAGTGGTACACCAAACCGACAGAAGACTTCATGGACTAATTTATCTGCCACAGTAGATGCCTCCTGATTCGGTATCGCGAAGACCTCTGGCCACTTTGTGAAGTAATCCATGACGACCAGGAAGTACTTGTTTCCACTATCACTTTCAGGAAACGGCCCCGCGACATCCAACGCTATCCGTTCCCAGGGAGCTCCAACATTGTACAGCTTCAGCGCACCTCTACTGCGTGTTTGTGGTCCTTTTACAGCTGCGCAACTGACGCACTTTCGTATCCAGTCTTCCACATCGTCCCTGCAGTGGATCCAGTAAAATCGCTCACGAATCTTTAAAAGGGTTCGTTTTACTCCCATGTGACCTCCTGAACATCCATTGTGATAGAATTTCAAGATATCTGGTATCCTTGCCTTCGGAACAACCATTTGTAGGTGAGAGCTGTCCCCTCGGGCATTTTCCCATTTACGGCATAAAATTCCATCCTGTATAGCTAAGCTCTCCCACTGTGCCCAATAACTTTTTGTGACTGAACTCGTCGTTGCCACGTCACACCACTTAGGTTTAGTGGCACTAGCCTGAATCCAGTCGCGAATCGGCTTGATGTCCGTGTCATCTTGCTGAGCCTGCTTTAGGGTTTCTATCCACTCTTCACTTAGGTCAGTCCTTAGCATCTTTACGGTTATTACTTCCTTATCTTCTTGCCTAACACAGTGCTTACAATTTTCAGGACAAGGTCTTCTTGATAAGGCATCTGCGTTGCCATGCAACCTCCCACTGCGATGTTCAGTTACAAAGTCAAACTCTTGTAACAGTTCAATCCATCTAGCGACTTGTCCTTCTGGATTTTTGAATTGCAATAGCCACTTCAATGCGGCATGGTCAGTGCGGAGATGAAATTTCCTCCCTATCAAATACTTGCTAAAATGCTGCAACGTTTTCACAACAGCAAGTAATTCTTTTCTTGTAACACAGTAGTTTCTCTCCGGTTTCGACAAGGACTTGCTAAAATAAGCTATCACAACCTCTTGATCTCCTTTTCTTTGCGATAACACGCCACCAATTCCATTATTACTCGCATCAGTATCTACTATGAATTCTTTTTCAGTATCAGGATAACCCAAAATAGGTGAGCTACACAGCCGTTTCTTTAATTCTTGGAATGCCACATCACATGCTTTGTCCCAAAAGAATTGTGATTTTTCCTCTGTCAACTTATGTAGAGGTCTAGCAAGGTCAGCAAAATTTTTCACAAAACGTCGATAATAGGAGCACAAGCCCAAGAATGCCCTGACCTGCGTTTTATCTCTTGGAACTGGCCAATCGTTGACAGCAGCTATTTTCTCAGGATCTGTCTGAACTCCTTCTTCTGAGACTATGTGTCCTAAAAAGTTTGCTTGTCGTCTAAAAAATGAGCACTTCTTTGGGCTCAATTTAAGGTTGGCTCCACGTATTTTCGCGAGTACTTGTTCCAAGTTTTGGAGATGATCTTCGAATGTTCGTCCCACGATAATGATGTCATCCAAATAAACAAGGCAGGCGTCTCCAATTAATCCAGTTAGTACTAGCTCCATTAGCCGTTCAAAAGTAGCAGGTGCATTGCATAGTCCAAATGGCATGACGTTAAATTGCCATAGTCCTTTTCCTGTAGAGAATGCAGTCTTTTCCTTGTCCTTTGGGTCTATTTCAACTTGCCAGTAGCCACTTTTCAGGTCCAGCGTGGTAAACCACCTCGTACTTGTCAGCGTGTCTAGCGTGTCGTCAATCCTTGGTAGTGGGTAACTGTCCTTCTTCGTAATGTCATTCAACCGACGATAGTCAACACAAAAGCGCATGCTACCATCCTTCTTTTTCACCAATACCACGGGAGAACACCATGGACTAGATGAGGGCTCTATAACACCACTTTTTACCATTCCCTGGATCATGGCATCTACTTCCTGTTCCCGTGCTATGGGTAACCTTCTTGGTCGTTGGCGGATTGGTAACTCATCACCCGTATTTATTTTGTGCTGAACTAATCCAGTCTTCCCTATGTCAGTATCACCAACTGAGAAAATATCAGCGTAACGGAGCAACATCTTCTTAGCCTTATCCATCTCTTCCTTCGACAGATTATCACTACAGTCTTCCAATAGCGTTGTCACGTTGAACTGAACATTTCCCCCAACAGACCCCGTAGGCTGGTCTTGACATCTACGCATCCAAGCAACTTCTTCACAAGTGCCCATCAATGTCCCCTTCTTGAGTACTTGTTTATGCTCACTTAAATTTAGTACACGTACTGCCGAGACGTTGTTAGCTTTAACTAACGTTCGTGCCATCTTCCATGGAAGATCACTGTCCAGTTTTTCTATAAGGATGCAACGATTTCTATGACCTGAATTTTCTGGTAAGATTACCGGCACGATTGTTTCAGACATGGGAGAGAGAACACTCTTCTTCAAGCAATACACTTGGCCCGACGATGCGCCTTCTATGAAGACTTCTTCCGAAGCACATTTTAATACTCCGTGATTGACGTCGATCTCACAGTGATGTCTCCTCATGAAGTCTAATCCCAGGATACAGTCATCCAAAATGTCGGCCACGATTACTTTGTGACGGTAGCTTTGGTTGCCCAATTTTAATTCTACCTCCATCTCGCCTTCGACGGTTATCTGCTGGCCGGTAGCTGTTACCAATTCAATTTGCTTGTAGTCTTTGAAGTAGTCCCCAAGAAACCGACTTGCTAGTTGGGAACTGACGATCGTGCGAGATGCTCCAGTATCCAACGTTACCTTACATGGCTTGCCATTAATTTCACCTATAATGATCAGACTGTTCCCGTTATGGGCTTGTGAGATCGAGATCCTTGGGGCTCTTCGAACACCAGCCAGCACCCGCCCCGCGGTCCTGGCGTTTACTCGTTTCCCTGTTGCTGAGCAGTGCCACCAGTCACCGCTCCATATCCTTCCCGGGGTCGATTTTCTTCTTTTCTATAGTTTCTCCACTTCGGGCAACTCATCCGAAGGTGGCCCTTTTCTCCACAGTTGTAGCAACGGGGCGAGGCCACAACTTCCCTGATGCGGTGAGGTCGGTCATCGCGTCGCACAGCCTCTACTTCTAAGGCATGGGCTAAAGCGTCTTTCAGCGACTCGTGGTGCCCTAATCTCACGGCAGCTCTGACTTCCAAGTCGCGTATACCATCCACGAACGCTTGCACTAGATTACCGTTGATCATCGCTGGTGCAGACTGATATGCTTTACGGACCAGCTTTTCTACCTCTAGAGCCCACTGTTGTATAGTTTCGGCGCTCCGTTGCACACGGTCCTTGAGTTGGGCACGGAATACGTGTTCCAGGTGTGCGTCCCCGTATCTAGATTCTAGAGCTTCCAACAGTTGCTCATACGTCACGTCCTTCCCGAGGGCCTCCAGTATAGTGAGGGCCTGGTCGCGAAGACCCAAAGTGAGTGCTGTCATCGCCTGTGCACTAGTCCAACCATTCGCCTTCATGACAGCTTCGAACTGGATTCTATAGGCTGACCATGACGAGGTGCCATCAAATGGCGGCACCTTGAAACCACGTGAAGAAGCCACAGGTAAAGAAGTAGCAGTTCCAACCTTGAGTCCAACCAGGGCGTTCTTCACGTCTTCTATCTGTACCTCGGCCTTGGACATACGATTTTCGGATTCCGAGATACGGGACTCATGATGCTGAAGCTGTTCCTTCACCACCTTGAGATCCTTGCCAAGAGTTACTTGTAAATTTTCTAATAAAACCATCTGTTCCTCTTGGCGGCGAGCCTGCTCCTCCTGACGGCGAGCCTGCTCCTCCTTATCCCGCTGTAGCTGTTCCTCCAGTCGGCGAGCCTGCTCCTCTTGTCGGCGAGCCTGCTCCTCTTGTCGGCGAGCCTGCTCCTCCTGACGGCGAGCCTGCTCCTCCTTATCCCGCTGTAGCTGTTCCTCCAGTCGGCGAGCCTGCTCCTCCAGACGGCGAGCCTGCTCCTCCTTATCCCGCTGTAGCTGTTCCTCCAGTCGGCGAGCCTGCTCCTCTTGTCGGCGAGCCTGCTCCTGTAGCATTACCATCAAAGCGCCAAGATCTGGGGTTGCAGGTACTGCTCTGACTTCAGGTGGGTCGGCAACTGGCAAAGAGGCAGTTGGCTGCTGGCCACCCGAAGTCTGCGACGGAGAACCTCCAAATCTCCTTTCATCCATCTCCTGCTGCCGCTGGCCCCTTGTACGGACACCCTCAGTGACTTCCTTTGGCATAACCGGCATTATTTATCCTACTACTTCTGACACCAATTGTTACGAGCTGGGGTTCAGGATAAATAATGGTACACGAATTTACCAAAACACTGGTCACACTTTTATTAAAACTCTAATTAAAACACTCAGAAATTAAATAGTTCACTAGCACTTAACTGTATTTCACTTCGATGTTTACTCACTGTTATACAAAACCAAACTCAAACTCCTCTGTGCATTGTCCCGTATTTATACTTCATAAACGGCATCTGGAACATTCCACAATTTACCCGCGTATTCTACATGCCTACAGTGCTATCGGGAATATTCCAGAAGCCGGTAGCTATTCGGCGATAGATGGCGTTGCTTGATAGATGTTTACTCCTATACAATAACAGCGTTACTGATAGTACCGCTATTCAATAACAGATGGCGTTACTGGTAGCAATTTATTCCTGATGTCGCGATGTCGTAACAATATATTCAAAAAGATAGTAAAACAGAAGTTATGCAAGAAGGGGTACTATAAAGTTTCTGATTTTGTAGATGACAAGAATGCATTTGAATGAATTGTTCGCTTCGCACGCTATTGTTATATATATTTTGTAAATTGTAATATTTATAAGTACACATTAAAAAAAAAGAACACTTGCTGAGTTTCTTGCCGGAGTCTTCTCAGTTCAAGTTGTATTTGGAACCGGTGTAGAGTCATTTGTTAACTTTCATAAGTGCCCTATAAGGGCCTAATTTGAATAAATGAATTTTGATTTTTGATTTTGTCCGTCCGTCCATCTGTCTGTCTGTGGGCTGTATCTCATGATCCGTAATAGGTAGACTGCTGAATTTTCACAGAATCTGGGGCCACGGGAATGCTCCCCGCCAAGACAGCCAAGCGAAGCGCAAGGGCCACTACCTACCTTTTCTCGAAGCGTTTCGACGTTTTTTTTAACTCTCATAACTTGGGTTGGGATTATACCAGATAAACAAAACTCTCGGGATATGATGTCAATAGTAAACTTATTAAATACATTAAGTTTCTTTAACATAGCTCTGTTTACGTCTTAAATTTATTTTATCTGTTGAAACTGCTACTACATAGCTCTTATATTTTAGATTTTATTGATATCTAAAAAAACCCCGATTTCGTCACTGACTCACTGATCATCAAAACTCTTAGGGTACTTCCTGAAGTCCTAGAAAGCTGAAATTTGGTATGTAAGCTTGTATTAGTACACAATCAACAACAAACATATAAAACATGGAAATTTCAAACACAAAAAAAAAAAAAAAAAAAAAAAAAAACTTACAAAAAGAAGTGAAATCCCTCCAAAACATTTTTATGTAAAATGTTGCAAAGACAAATGGCTCGCACTGTCAAAAAGTTATCAGGTCTCATGTAGAGCCAAGCTTATAACTCTACATGCTCTTACTCTACAAGCCCTAACTTCAGAAACTCTACACGTCGTGGTCAAAATATGTGGCTTGGCCGTTTCACTACTACAAGTTTAACAAAAAAGTTATGAATAGTGAATAAATTGTTCACCTTACACCCATGTGACGGATTTCCAACAAAAAGTACACTGTGTAAGTATATAAAAGATCAAGAACAGTGATTTTTGAAGTGACCCCGTAGGGTACCCTTCGTGTATGGAACGCTAAAAACAGTGTTCAATTTACCAATTCAACAGAAAGACGTCCATGGTCCAATTGTTGTAATCCCAAATATGTTGATATTTTTTTTTTATTTTTTTTTCTACATATTTATACTTTATTAACAACAAATATGTACAAAATACAATTTATATGGTGTAAAAATTTAGTAACATGATACAAAAGTTTTGAGGTCGGAGAAAAGTACGAAAGTTTAATAAAACATCCCGGCATCAGTTTATGCATGAGTTTCGCAAATGAATAAGTTTCAATGTGTTTATAAGAAAGGGTTTCTTTATTCCGAGAATCAGATACATTTCAGTATCAAACTAATGTCCAGTTGACGTGTGTGGATATACTACTTCCACAGAGTTTAGAATTATTGTTTGACCTGATGCCCACAGCTACCTTCTACCATCGCAACTTTCGCCACAGACGGGGAGTCCATCCTCATACTGTGCGGTTTCAAAAGAGCTTCCGGCCAATCTGGCTGTGGAATAAGCTCTCCACCGTGGTGCATCCAAGGGAGTACAGCATGGGGTTCTACAAAAAGAGTGTGAAGAGTTGTTTGCAGGGTTGGCAACGCGCGAGTGATACCCCTGGTTTTGCAAGCGAAAAAGTGTAACATTTAAATTTGAGGGACCAGTTTAGTCCACCTATTACACTGCAGGTCTTGGGTTCAATTCCCAACCAGGACATGTATTTGTGTACATGAACATGTTTGCATATACTGAGTCTGGGTGTAACGTTTAAAAATAAAAATAAAATAAATAAAGTAACACGCAGTCAGGTGTGAGTCCCTTCCCTCGAGAACGCGGAGGCTGTGGGTGCGTGTCTTCTATATTAAACTTTGGGTACAGTTGATCCTTTATAGCGTGTTGCGAGCACGTCGTCGGTAGGTGTCAGCGAGGGCTCGCGACACGCTGCCGGCGCGGGGCGAGTCAGTGCGTCAGATATTTGCATTACTAAACAAATTCATATTCATTTGGAGTTCCGAATGTTAAAAGGGAATATTTAAATACTGAAACTTCTATTTTATATCAATTTACCAGATATTTATACTTGAAAGAACAGCTCTAGCCACTGGCTCTACGATGTTTTTCTTTTTTTAAGGCATCCACGTCACTACCAAAGTTTAAAATTGTCTGACGGTGTTTGTCTGTGTCTGTATCATTTTACTTAACATACCTTTTAAGAATTTACTTTTACTACTAAAAATATCATCTTAATTTGTCATAAATTCTAGTACAAATGTAACGTCATTATAAGGCTCATTGTAATGTTTGAAGCGTGCATGAAAATGTTCGCAACCTTTGACAATGTCGGCAAACAGTGTCAGAAAGATCTCCAATGGGACTTGGGAGCATTCCTACTTCACACGACATGTGTAGTAGGAATAATTTTCAATGTAACCGCTCCGTACTACAATACTTCAATGTATCAATCAAACAGATAAACCTTCTATTGAACTATACCTACCATAGAATGATAATCTGTACAAGATCCGCCCGCCACAGTTGTATGGAGCAGAAGCGATCGTAGTACAGTGTAGTGAGATCAAATACGCTACGGATTATACTCAATTAAGGGTATTGTAGCTAACTGGACAATTAATTAATAGACAGTTACAATGTAAAAGCGTTAAAGTTGTTTTATGACTCAGCTATAAAATTGACAGAGACTTTTCCGAAGTTGTGAATATTATGAGAGTCCTCAGGCATGATAATTTAACAAAATTATTACAAGCTCGGAAGTAACAAACAGACAATATATAAGGGGCTACTTTTTATGATAGATGACTAAGCTATTTTGTGTCCATAAGAAATGGAAGCTTAGACCCACATCAAACGGTTTTAGAATCTCGATCCATTGAATCCCTCCCTCCTCGCACACAGGTGAGTGGGTGGCACCCTAACGAGCACTAAGGTGAAACCGATTAACTAACCAATAAACCGAATAGGTCCGTAGTTGCGGGCGACGCTCAGTCGACCGACGGCACGCCCGCGCCGCCACCACTGGCAGCGAGGCGAATTCTCTGATATGTCAATAACACTTACTTACTTAATTGATTCCTATGTTAGTTATAACATATTTAGCATTAACTTCCATTTTAATTACCAAACGGTTGATATTAGCACACGAAAGCTCGGTAAAGCAGGCTTTTACTGAACTTTATTGTATTTACCACATTTTAGTATCTATGTATGCAAATAAATTTAATTTAAAGTTAAAATATACCTTCAAAGATACACTAAAGTAAATAAAAACAATAGAATAGCAACACAAATGCTTGTTCTAAAAGCAAAGCGGTGTATAATTTCACAACTCTATAAGCCTTTAATCAATCAACCTCTTAGTACAGAACATCAGACTTATCTCGTCCTTTATCTTCTTTGTAGTGGAACTAGGCCTTTAGTCGTGATTTCGCGAATACTCAGTGTTTTGGCCGCATTCGATTCCACAATCAATATTTAATGGGCGCTTAGACTAGTCCGGCTCTAGGCAATACGAAATAATTGAACATTCTACAATCTATACTGATCGAATATTGATTTGTAATTGATATTACATTTACATTTAAAAGCTTAGACTATTTTTGTAAAGAGTTACGAGTACTACATTTATTAATTTATTCAGTGTTATAACGTTTAGTCAGTGCTACGACAATGCTAAGACTTTTTTCAGCAGAGCTACGTTTATGCTAAACTAATGATACGACATTACTACGACGTGGCTACGACAGTGCTACGTTGATGGTAGAGTCATATTATTACGTTGATGAGTGCTACGACAGTGCTCCGTCAGCGCCACGTTCGCGATATGGTAGTGCAACCAACTCTATGATAAATAAAAAGTCTTGATACACCGTTTTTATGAAAAAAGAACTCATTAACAAAATTAAACATTCTTTTTTCAATTGTAATAAAAGCCATACGCTTTACTTTTCATATTAAATGGAGTCCAATTTCGTGGCACGCTCCTGGGAATCAAGTAGAAAAATTTATGAAAGTATAATGTGCGTATTTAAGCAATGCAAAGTCAGAGTTTCGGTCATTTACCTGTTTTAATATTATACTGGACTGAGTAATTTGAACAAGTATTTTAGCGCACCAAATAATGAGTAAGCGAGTGTCACGGGCACTCACGGGCCATGAGCAAGTTGACATAGTCAAACAATAACTAAATTAATATGCAATACAAATGGATAGTTGTGACTCAGACGAATTGAAGTATTATTGCATAAAACTTGTGTTTATTTAAAAACAATTTTCACTAAAAAGAAACAACACATATTTTTATAAAGTATGTGACGAGCCGAGGTGAACATTCAGCAGAGTTGCAACTTGACGCTAGTTTGCAGTGGTACCTTCAATATGCATGGAGCTGGGGCATGGCGGAGATTACGTTTAAAACTGTTAAATAGTTCAAAGATGGCATAATAACCTTATAAAAAAAAACAAAAAAAATGTTTTTACCCTTTCACAGTATCACTCAAGTGTGGTGTTGGGGTACAATTTACAACCCATGAATATATAGATTTTAAAATGTATTATTATGTTTTATTAAAAACTCTGCTAACTTAATAAATTAGATACATAACTGTTTAGGTAACCGTATGCAAATAATGAGCTGGTTTCATTTTATTTGTTTGTTACTTGTCCTTTAATTGTACAACAATCGTAACACAGTCGCAGTCATGCACTATCACTGCCGCGTGCAGTACACGCACAGCACCGCGCAGTGGGTGGCTAATACATACAATATTAATAGTGTAATTGCCGCCAACTCTACGCATATTAATTTTAAGCATTTCATGCTAATTGGCGTAGTTTAGTATAGAGTAAGTGAGCTAGGTGTGAGCGCTGAGCTAGCTGCAGGATGCTCAAGTGAGCTACACTCCCGGGCGGCACCTATTGTATCACTTATCACTTTATTTAACTACACCATAGGACACACTATAGTTAAAGTGTAAATAAATATACAGTTGGATTATTGAGATGGGATTGTATGGCTAAATCCAAAACCATGAAAAACAGACATAAGTGGTGTAAGAGCCATAAGGTCGATTTATGAGAAAACCAAAATTGCATTTTCAAGTTAAGTCAAATCCATATATTCAATGTAGGCCCTAGTAGGACACTTAGGAAGGTCGAAGCTACTCATTACATTACATTAATACTATATTATTTTTTAATCTCTATATTATAAAATTTTTTTTTGCTTTAAGCCGTAATAGGTAGACAACAAAATACCCGTTAATTTTTATAGATACTAGATAAGTATTTACGGATGTTTATTAATGTGCAAGTCAGACTCGCGATTGGCCGGCTTTTACTATTGCCGAGTTCTTATTTTTATTTTCATACTATGAATTTATATTTATGAACCTCATTTGAGTGAAATATTAGATAAATAATGATCCTACGTGGGGCATCGTTTACACAAGGCTATCTGATACCAAATTACGCGGCGCTTGCACTATGGAAACTGATATAGCACTTAACATAACATTTGCATATGTTATTATAGTATATATTATTATTAAACTACTTGTAAATATATACTTGGAATTTTATTATTATCATTATGTAGTTAAAGGGCGCGTGGACAAGCGTCCTTTAAACATATCATAACTAAATAATAAAGTCCTCGCATCTCACGGCATGGGGTAAGCACTCAATTTGTCTTGGGTACCCACCCACTCCCACCCCAACTGACCGGACTAATATCACAAAACTAAGTTGAAATAAATTCAAATAACAATCTATATATGGGTGCATCCCTCCCCTCTCCCCCCACACTAGTGGCCACTTTTCCCCCGGACCGCAGCGAGCGGGGCTTAATTGGTCATCTGCATATCGGAAACGGATGCTCGCAGCTTACTTGAACATTAACGTTTTGCAACAGTTATTGTTCATTCGTTGTTTTAATTGTTTGTCCGTTTAAAAGCTCTCATATTGAATTAACTGTCCAGCCACTTTAAATAATGTATTGTTCTTGTACGCGAGATATATTTCGTGTCATTCGCTGAGATCCATATTTTTCATCAATATTGAATATTTATTTTTAATCAGAGTTATATTTTATTCCGCGATTAAAAAGCATACGTGAAATTTTATGTTTGTTTTTGAAACAACTTTGTAAATGCAAGCTTTGTCGACCTTTTATTAAGTAATCCTTTGCGAGATCAGCAACATATCTATTTTTACGTGTTTATTTAATCGGGAAATTTATTTATTTATTTAACCGACGAATTCCGACAGTTGCACTTGTTACCTAGTTGCCTTGTGTAACAATCTCTTTTATTTTTGTATATTGTTATGTTCTATTGTAAGGCTATCACTCATCACATGCGGAGGAAGCAACTAATCCCACTCATTTCTCAATGTTACTATTGCTACCTGTTTGATCTTTCAATAAATAAATATCCTGGGAATTTCTTCACACATGGCTATCTCATCCCAAACCAAGAAAATCCTGTATTATTGTAAATTTATAAAAACGAGATCTACTTACATCATTATTGTTTAAAAAACCTATTCATTATAAACTGCTCGGATAGCAGATACTAAAAAAAGCATCATTAAATTTTAAAAGCAAATTTTTACCCGTCGTTAGTTATATATATTTTGAATAATAAAAGTGAAAATAATAATTCAATATAATTAATGCAATGTTCATTCAAGTAGACTCGTAAAGTTATCCAAAGTGAGATAGGCTGGCTCAGTTTTGTAGTAGGTACGGTTTACCGATAAATTTCAGCAATAAATTACATATTTCTCAAAGTCGTGGAAAGGTGGCAGTCAATATGTAAATGTTCGCCGCCGAAACTAATCAGTTCCAACTTTATACAGACTTCAGAGGGAGCTAAAATATGAGATCGGTTTGTCTTCAAGTGCGTGACTGCGTGTTATACTTTGATTCAAAATCACAAGCAAGCATTTTGATGTTAATGATGTTAACATGAAACTACACTCTATTAATAATTGCCGTACGAAACACCGCTACACTGCTATAAAATAAAAGTAAATATTATTAAACAAATGGAGTGCAAAGCTCCAGTGTCATAATATTCAAATATGAATGTGCTATATTCAGTTAAAGTTAACTATGTAGCAGTGCAATGAATAGTCATTAGCTCAGCACAAAGAGAAGCACGAGTGGCGCGTATGTCACCGGCACTTAGCATAATGTTCGCGGCCCGCACCACATCGCACCACATTGTACAATATCTCACCACACCGCGCCACACAGCGCTAACGAACTCACACTATTCGCAACACGGTACGCTGCGCTGCGCTAACACAAATATTGCTCGTCATTACCCACATCACATCACATTTCATCACGTCGCGGTCGTATGTATCACAATGACGACGCCCGACGTGTGTATAATGAGAGACGTAATTAAAGCTGTGAACAATTAAAACAAGTGAAACGCGGACGCCGTCACATCACCGGCGATAAGTGACTATACGGAACCGTATTATGAGATACATCTCAAGAGTAGATTCAGTTATTTGAAAATAAATTTTATATCATATTTTCCAAATTCAATTGTTTTACGAGTAATCTTCTCTCAAACTTTTTGACGTTCTAAAATTATATGGAATGTGGTCTCTATTTTCTGCATCGATATTACCTGTTGCTGTTCAAAGTTAAAGCAATTTATTTAATTAGCCCATGGAGACTTATGAAGGTTGCTAATCAGTCAGCTGTGAGCACTTGCAAAGTTAACACACGCTTAGCTACTTACTCGAGTTTCATAGATCGTCAACCTTTGTCGAACATTATTAATATATTATTATAATGAAGTGTGCCTCTTGCGGTAACGTCTTCAATGACGGAGTTCAGTGTGGCGGATGTAAGAAGCATTTGGATTTTGGCTGTGCCAGTATCTCTGAGGTTGGTTGGAGAAAGCTTGGAGCGGAAAGAAGATCAGCCTGGAGGTGCTCATTATGCAGAACTCAGTCTCCATCACCAGCTATCAGTTCGGAACCAGCTTCGTTGGAGGCAATACTTGGCGAAATCCGCGATATAAAACGTCAGTTAATGAACCTGCCTGCCCTCATTGATGATGTAAAGAACATCAAGACTGAGTTGTCTGATCTTAAAACATCTTGTGAATATACAAGTTCAAAAATTGATGACTATGCCGGCCAACTTGCAGCAATTGAGAGAAGAGTGTCGGATCTTGAGATTTTGCAGGAGACGGTGAGCTCACTTCAAAACGATATAGTCTCCATCAAAGCACAGATTTCTGCAGGTGACCAAAGATCACGTTTGAATAATGTGGAAATTAAGGGCGTACCGCTAAAAAAGGATGAAAACCTATTTACGATAATTGAGACGATCAGTAAGAAAATCGGTCACAACTTCCCGAAATCTCAAATCAATTACATTTCTAGAGTTCCACTTCATAACTCAAAAGAAAAATCTATAATCGTGAGCTTCCTAAATAGGTACGTCAAGGAGGATTTTGTAGCAGCGGCTCGAGCAACAAAAATCTTGACGGCGGCGGATATTGGCTGGCAGGACTCATCACTGCGCATATATGTTAACGATCATCTCAACGCGGACTCCAAGAACATTCTGAATAGGGCAAGAGCACTTGCGAAAGATAAGAACTACCGTTACGTATGGGTCAAATTTGGAAAAATACATATCCGCAAAAACGACACATCACATGTATTTGTAATCGGTAAAGAAAGTGATTTAAACAAAATTGCTTGAGCTGTAAATACCCGTTTAATTTATATTTTAATGGTCATTATATATTTACGTATACACTAGTTAAAACATGGTGCATTATGCTATATAAATTGTTATTCTTTAAGTTACTTAAAATATTAGCACAATACTATTATAAATTGTTTAGTATCTCTGCCTTGACCGCTGTCCGGCCGTCTCGCTTTTGTTCACAGGTACGTACCTTTTGTATTCCTTATCGCGCTGTCTTCTTTAAAGTCAATCATACTCAACGTATGTCTATCTCACTTGCTTGCTTGGGTGTGGCCGCGTGTTGCTTGCTTACTCACTCACTTATTAAATGGATATCGTTAAATGCAAAGTTGAAGCTAATTTTCTATAACCTACGAATTTCTAAATACCCTCATAAAACTGCGTTTTTTTATATGTTTATTTGCAGGACTTATTTTAATTTGGAATTTTTAATGTTACGTTATTTCTTTTACCAATGGCTTTAAATAATACGTTCAACATTTATTATCAAAATGTTCGAGGACTTCGCTCTAAAACACACACTTTTTATCGTAATCTTTGCCTAAATCACTTCGATGTTATTGTGTTAACGGAGACATGGTTGGTGGATAGTATTACGAATTCCGAGCTTTTTAGTAATCACTACACTGTGTGGCGTCGGGACCGGGATTATGATACGACTGGACAGTCTCGCGGAGGTGGGGTACTTATCGCAGTGCGTAGCGATATCTCCGTAATGTCTCAGCCCCTCTTTAATTCAACTGCCGAAGATTTATGGCTTACATTATGTTTGCGTCAATCACAGTCTAAGGACAATATTAAGATACATTTATGCGTGTTATACCTTTGTAAACAAAATATTGGTTTTACTTTCTCACAACAATTAAGCAACTTCTTGTCTAAACTCGATGAAATCATTCTTAACAATCCATCAGATAAATATATTATTCTAGGAGATTTTAATATGAGTAGTATTGAATGGAATAAGAAATCTGAAAATGATTTTTCTCTTTATGCCGATAACGTATGCAGTAGTGATGAGTATTCACTTGTTGATGACTTAAACATGCATGGCCTCGGCCAGTACAATGGGGTTCTTAATAAGCATGGGAGGATCCTCGACCTTGTGTTATCAAATGATATCATTACTGTATCGGAGTGCGAGGACCCGTTAGTTCCCATCGATCCCCATCATGGAGCTCTTGTCGTCGACGTGCAATTTATTCAATTAACAAATCTCAAACCACAAAACTATGTGAAATATTTGTACAGTCGGGGTAACTACGATTTAATTAATGAGGAGATATCTATTGTTGACTGGGAGACGGATTTTTCTTTACGTTCAATTGAGGATGCGGTTGCTTATTTTTATACTTTTGTTAACGAATTAAAGATCAAATACATACCAACTAAAAAAATTAATAATGCGAAATACCCAAAATGGTACAACTCAGCACTGAAAAAAGTTATAAAAGAAAAACACAAATATCTACATAAATTTAAAACCTATGGAAATAGATCTGATTGGGAGACCTTTAAAATTTTGCGCGATAGGGCCAAAGGTCTTGAAAAAAATTGCCATCGGTACTATTTGGCCTCAACAGAAGAGTCAATTAGCATGAATTCAAAACATTTTTGGTCTTACGTAAAATCGCAATCCAAGTCTAATCATATCCCCAATAGCATGTCCTATCTGGATTCATTAGCTACTGGTGGTGATTCTATTTGCAATGCTTTTTCATCATATTTCCACTCTACCTTTATTAATTCTGACACCAGTTCTAACTTATTATTTTCTAGCTCCTCTCAGTCAGCTAACACTATTTCTGATATTTCATCTATTGAACTTAATGTCGATGAAACAATTAAACTACTCCTAAAACTTGATCCTTCTAAATCAGCCGGTCCCGATCACATCCACCCGATTTTTCTAATCAATTGTGCTAAGAGTATTGCTTTACCCATCACTTTAATTTTTAAGAAGTCATTGAAGGAAGCCACTGTTCCTTGCATTTGGAAATCGGCCTTTATAACGCCTATCCATAAAAAAGGACTTAAAACAGAAGTGACGAACTATAGACCTGTTTCCAAATTGTGCATCATTTCCAAGATCTTCGAGAGGCTTATCTATAATCAAGTGTACGCAGCAATTAAGAACTCCCTTAACCCTATACAACACGGTTTTCTGAAGGGTCGATCTACTGTCTCTAACCTAATCCTACTCAATGATTATCTGTCAGAAGCCATGGGTGCTGGCAGTCAGGTTGATGTTGTGTACACTGATTATAGCAAAGCTTTCGATAGAATTGATCATAAGGTACTTTTGGGCAAGTTACAGAAC
This sequence comes from Achlya flavicornis, assembly GCA_947623365.1. NCBI lineage: Eukaryota > Metazoa > Arthropoda > Insecta > Lepidoptera > Drepanidae > Achlya > Achlya flavicornis. The sequence continues at coordinate 14,384,720 of OX392484.1, forward strand.
ATAGGAATTAGGGGGAACCTATTCAGATGGTTTTCATCTTATATTGACAATAGGTCTCAAGCTGTAGTGGTTAATAATTACATTTCTAGCTGGGTTACCATCCCTAGTGGGGTTCCTCAAGGTTCACTGTTAGGGCCCTTACTATTTGCAGTATTTTTAAATGATATCTCAGCTTGTTTCCTTAATTCAAAGTTACTCTGTTTTGCAGATGATATGAAGATATTCACCACTGTAAATTCACTTGCAGATGTCCAATCTCTTCAAGCAGACTTAACACGTTTGGATCACTATTGTTTAATCAACAAACTTGACCTCAATCCATCGAAATGTTCTGTAGTGACATATACACGTAAAAAAAATATTTTATCTTCTAACTATACCTTGAAAAACCAAACTCTTCAGAGAAGCACTGCTGTCCGTGATTTAGGTGTTACACACGATACGAAGCTCCTGTTTGACAGGCATATTGGGGATATAGTGGCTAGAGCTTCTAGAGCATTGGGATTTGTAATGCGCATCTCTTCTAGCTTTAAGAATGCCAAAACATTTAAAATTCTGTACTGTACTTTTGTCCGATCTATATTGGAATATGCCTCGCAAATATGGAATCCCCGTTATGAGAAGTATGTGGTGCGACTAGAGCGAGTCCAAATGAAGTTTATTAAGCATTTATGTTTTCGTTTAAGAATTCCATATAAGTCCTGTAATTACTTAAACGTTTGTAAAAAATTTCATCTTCTTCCCCTTGTTAAGCGGCGAGAAATAGCGGATATCTCGTATTTATTGAAGATAGCATCAAATGCAGTAGATTGTTCCGAATTACTTTGTAAATTAAATTTAAATACTCCTTCTCGATCGTATCGGAACTATCCATTACTTAATGTCCCGCTTGTCCATTCTAATTATAGACAAAATTCTTTTATGTGGAGAGCAAGCAACAACTTCAACACCATTGCTAGACATCATGATTTAGATCTTTTCAACACAAGCGTTACATCGGCGAGGCGATTACTAAGCAATGACTTTTTCAATTAATGCATTACTTGTGAACTGTCTTAGAATTATTTGGCGGGTATGTATCTGAATTATTATTTTATTTTCATTTCCATGCTATGTAAAGAGTGTGTTGTTTAACTCATCACAGATTTAGTTTTTATACTAGTACCTATAAGTGAAGACCTGTTATTGGCTTCCTGATGAATATTAATGTTTTAAGTTTTGTATTTTAAATAGCTGTTGGTCTTCCCATAATAAATAAATAAATAAATAAATAAATAAATAATGATAAATTGATATTTTCTTGATGACCAAAATAAGTCTTCTGCCTTCACTTTATAAACTTTTCTCCTCACACATAGAGATAATGATAATAATAAGATTTAGATAAGTAGAACACTAGACGAATTCCAATCTATTGAACAAGCAGGTTTCAGGAAAAGTTTTTCTACTGGTGATAAATAAGTAACAAGAGTTTAGAAGCCCGCTCTATGTCGTCTTTGTAGACTACCAAAAATCTTTCGACACCTCATATCATTCTGTAAATACAAAATGTCGAGTATAATCCTACAGCGCCTCTATGATAATAGCTATAGTAGACTTCAACTGGAAACCACTGGACCTGGCATACCAATTAAAAGAGGAGTGAGACGGCGATCCGCTATCACCCAGAATCTTTAACACGGTGAAAGAGTCTGTATCTGAATTGGAATACAATAGGTTTCAATATAAATGGTAAATATCTGAGTCACTTGAGATTTGCTGATGATATTGCATTGCTAACAGAAAACAGCTGTGAATTGGATTTGATGGTGAACTCATTACAGAAGGCAAGTAGAGAAGCGGGTTTGGAAATAAACTTTGGAAAAACTAAAATGCTGACAAATCATCTGAAACATCCTATATATATTAAAAACACACCACTGGAATACGTCTATAACTATATATATCTTAGGAAAAAAAATCTTTTGACAAAAAGAATAAGGAGTTAGAAGTAGAGAGAAGAATCAAAGGGGCATGGAATACATTTTGAAGCCTGAAGGAAGTCCTAAGAAGTCAAATACCAACTAATACTAAAAAAAGTTATGGACAGTCCTGCCTACTGAAAGAAGAGAAGAAGAAGTTGAAGATCAAAGAAGCAAGAAAGAGAAGCATCATGAACATCAGAAGAATACAAAGATTACCTCACATTACCATTCGGGAAACGACTAAAGTAACCGATGCCCTTAGCTATGCAAGGAAACTAAAGTGGAGATGGGTGGGTCACGAAGCCAGGCTAAACGAAAGTCGCTGGACAAATTGATTGACGTCATAGACAGGACTAACGGGTTCCAGAAAAGTAGGCAGATCTAGCGCACAGTGGGTGGACGATATTATCAATATCGCTGGTAGGAACCGGACTACAATAGCCATAGATAGAGAGAGACTCTGAAGGAGGTCTTCACCTTCACTAAGAGGCGTTTTTGCTTGTAACTTGTAAAATGTTAAACACAATTTCTTTTACATATGCTATTTGTACTCTTTCCAGTTATATATAAATTGAAATCTTATAAATAAAACTATGATTATGAAATGTAACTTGATAATATTGTTATATTATATAAATTACTGTAAATATTACTAAACATATCATGTGCGACGTACATGAAATTAGTAGGTAAATTTATGTTTGTTAAAATTAGATAACGATTAGACAAACAAATGTGAAATAAAATAAGGTACTAAGAACTATTGATAGGTAAAAATATGGTTAGACTATGTTTTGTATAAATTATTATTGATAATTGAAACTTGTTAAACAAAAAACTGCAATCAATTGTATTATAATAATAGTGAATACCTATATTCTAAATAAGGACAAGAAGGTTTTTATTTTATTTTTTTTATTGAATAATAAATATCTAAACAAAATTCCTCCCGTGTTATATAATTTCGAATAAGAAAAGAGTCAAATAAGCCTCCTTATTTCAATTACAAACAATATAAGCATAAAAACAAAAATCTTATTCCTAGAATCCAATAATAAAATCAAAGGGAGTGTAGTTCCTTAGCTAAGTCATGTAGTTAAAGAGTTCGTGCAATCTAAGTTTCTTTAGATGGTTTACAACAAAGGGATGCATAGGGGAGAGTTACTATTTGCGAGCTAGACTTGTCTTCACTCCGCGTTTATTCACCGCAGCGCCTGTTTCGCTGCACGCTCGTTCTGTGACCGCAGCCTTTGCGAGTTGAGTCTTAGCGATGGCAACTGTAAATACTGTTCGTATTGAATTAATTAGCGTGTTCCTGATGGTAGTATTGTTATCTCACTTGCACACCTCTCACTAATGTTGATCTCATATTATTTAATTAGCAAATAGTGAGTATATTCTGTTGTCTCCATGTTTATTTACTTACTTATCATACGTAAACGCTCAAAGTACGTTTAATTAAAAGCTTATTCATAGATGATTATAGCAATTTATAATATACATCTGTCTGTCCGGCTGTTCACTACAGGTTGCATTTCTCAACCGATTCTCGTGAATTTTTTTGAGCAGGATCGATCGATTTTTTTTCTAACTAGATGTTCATTATTCAAAATGGCGGCGCCATAGTGATTGAATACGTTAAGTGTATTTTTTTTAAGGTACGCGGTGAAAATGTATCCAGTTTTAGCTATGCAAAGACATATTCGCGAGGTCTGCAGCTTACAGAGCCTCTCCTAGAGGCCTATAAACTACCTCTATCGGACTGGTATTGTTCTTGAGATATTCGTTTAAATGTATCTGTTCCTTCATTATGGTATACCCTAACATAGATATATATAGGTAAGCATAATCCTTTTAAAGGATTAGAAGTTTTACTACTTAAAAAAGTTTTACCGTAGCTTAAATATTTTTAAGACTTTTTCAATTTACTAAGCTGAAAAAGGGCGAGGAAAAAGTGTTAAAGTGCGATGGAGATGAATTACAAATTGGAATGTAAACGAGTTTGGTAATGAGTGGCCGACGCGCGGCCGGGACGTGGACGAGGCAGGACGAAGTGAGGACGTGGGCGGGACGAGGCGAACTTGATAAATGTAGCAGTAAACAACAACAATTTCGCAGTTCATAAAACATAAAGCCGCCGCCCGACGCGGGGCCGCGCGGCCCACAGCGCCTGCACTGCAGCTATTAGGTTACCTTTTTATTAAACTTTCATAAAATGTTACTTGTTCGCATATTATACACTACTTTTCCCTACACGGTTTCACCCAGGATAAAGAGTAGCCTATACGTCCTTCTACATAATTTTTAGCATACCTACCTGCGCACCACATTTTAGTCAGGATTGATGAGGTAGCAAACTCGCATTTCCTACTAATACTATAGTAGGAAAACAAATATTTCTTTTATTTAGTCATTTTCAATCGACAATTTTATGTGTTTCCATTACATAGGTACATGGTAAACCATTATTCTGACTGACTATAGATACATTCCCCCTTTTCAATAATGAATCGTTCCTAATCATGATCTTTATGCTCTTTAAATATTTTGTAGCTGTGTTGTCTAAGCTGTGTCAAGATTTGCCGCTTAAAAAAATATCGGTGATTCCAAACAAAACTCGTTTACGGAACGCGAACGTAACTTTGCGTAGATTCAGCAAAAATTGTAGCAAGTTCCACTTGAGTAATGTGCCTCTATCTGCTACACCACACGCAGCTACGAAGCGTTAGATGCGCCAGTCTACGGAACTACTTTTATTTATTTATATATACAAAAACCCACATTTATGAAGAATAAGAAGTATTTAAATGTGCGGTACATACTATACCTAAATATATATATTTTTTGTTATAAAAATTACTAACAATAGCCTTTTCCATAATGCTGGCAGCATGACCGTGGTATACCGCTAAGTATGTATATGGTAGGCTTTCGGCCCCCATAGACCCAAATAGCATAACGTAACTTGTACTTCTGTTATAGTAATTATGCCGTTTAAATTATGGCACGTCCTTTATAGGGACAACAACAAAAATGTTCCTAAATACGTAATGCGAAGCAGCACATTAGGTATATGATGCAGGGTGGTCCTGTCATTCATCACCCGCTATACATGACGCCGGGGCCCACTTAGCGCGCCGACCCCGACCCGGGCCGACCCCTCGATACCACTCATCCACCATTTATTATCACTAAAGTCTTTATTTACCACTTTTCTTATACACACGTTAATGCCAGTATTAACATCTTGAATTTGTTACTTTGTTCGTAAAATTTTAAAGTGGATTAGTGTTTAGTGTACTTCAACATAATGGAAACTCAGATTTGGTACACTCCTTGGTAAAAGCCTCGAAGGGAATTCCCTTCGAAGCTTTCTGGGCTTACTAACTTTGGCGACATTGTCACTTTACTAACCATGGAGATAGTATACAGTTTTAAATAAATTGAAGCTAATGTAATGAGCGGTCGATCGTGCAATATGAATTTACCACACGATATCATCAAAATAATGATATATAGGTACACACACCCACATTTATGAAGAATAATAAGTAAATAAGTGAAGCGCTCATGGTTTAGCATGATAAGCCGTTCTTAATCGGCAAGTTAAGCTACCACCGCCGTGGTTGGTACCTGGGTGGGTGACCGCCTAGTGGTATTTCAAATCGAGCGTTTCCGTGCTTCGGAAGGCACGTAAAGCCGTTGGTCCCGGTTATCGCTTGTGATAGTCGTTAAGCTAGTTGGAGGCCTTCTAGGCGGCATGAAAACTCCAACAGTAGGTTGACCACTAGCCTACCTCCACCGATCCGCAGTGGGCACGCGTGGAGGAGTATCTGCCCATACCCTGTCATCATTTGTGAAAGGAGGCTTGTGCTCAGCAGTGGGACATTATAAACTGATGATGATGATGAATGATATATAATTAGAACTAGACGACGCATAGACAAAAAAATAATTTGATGTCAGGTAACTTTTTTTTATGTAGAAAGGCTTGCTGAGGCCAAACCTTCAACTGACCCCAGGAGGAGTTATGACGAGGCCAACAATGTATCACGCTTACCCAGAAATTGCCTATTCACTCAGGCCATGAAGACATCTAGGTTTTAACCTAGATGAACCTAGATGAACCTGAACCTTTAGGTTCTCTGAATCACAGACCCTGGTAGAGAGTTCCATTCCTTTGATGTTCGCATAATGAATGGAGCAGCGAAGCGTTGCGTCCGTATAAGCAGATGTGTACCTATGTACCTAGAATAGCAGCGGGCGCTTCAGTAATATCAAATAAACGATTGTACTGTATTGGCATTTCACTATACGTATTTATTACCTGTGTGTTGTTCAGTCGGCGAGCGAGGCTTCCGTCACACTTGACATCGTCATAATATTTGCGTTACGACAATCGCGCGATAACGGCGCGTGTCAATGTTTGTGCCGAGTTCGCTCCAACTGTCTGAGAGCACTCGGGGAGATACAGATATAGCTCTGGTTATAGTGATAGGACTCAATTGAAGGGCTTCGGAATCGTTTGTTACTTTGTTCTTTGACTTTTATTAGGTTAGCTAGGTTATTCTCTTCACAAACTACTTAAGTACTTAGTTACTACTACTATTTAATATTTCTTTGAGATTACTTTGAGAGTCGAAAATAAAGTGAGTTAATCTGAACACCCGACTTTATTAGTAGGTATCAATTATTCGCCTCATGGACTTCTTTCGAATCTTCCACTAAGTATATTTAAATAGGAAGAGAAAATAATTTGTATTTTATATTCAATGAAGCATGTTGTATTTTTACGAGTGAAGTCAGTCTCCGAAGGGTAAATGGAAAATCTCAAAGAATAATATCTGCGTAAGTGGGCACTTTGTGCAAATCTTGGGGCGGTGGGATTGTTGTCTCGAGTGAATCGAGCGTCCTCGGCGGCGCCTTGTGCCTCGCGCCTCGCGGCCGGGCCCGCAGCGACAGAGCGCGGCCGAAGGGTCGCTCCCGACCGAGATACGTTCGGCGGCCCGGCGACACCGCTCAACCGCACGCTCTTTAGGTTTAATATTTGTTATTGTTCCTTATTGTACCATCGCGAGCGAACGAAGAGCCACTTGTGTATTAAACGGTCACCACAGAACATCCTAACCGCTTTCTTACCGAGTTTATAGCGAGTAAATAGTGCGTTATTATTTAAATTACATGTTGATTTACAAATTTAAGTACTTGTATATTCAGGTTCTATTGAGCCGTTCAGGCCACTCTATATTATTCAAATAGTTTACCAATACATACGAGTAAATCCGCCGAGCGCTGAGTAGATAGAATCGAGTTCCCGTAACGTCTCTCTTGATGGAGAACCAGTGGAGTCTTCGATATTAATTTACTTAAGTTCCGAACAGAGAAAAAATAGTCTTTACAGAAATCCTTCTTTTAAAAAAGGTTTTCGAGGAAATACTTTCGTTGAGCAATCCTCGATGTTTACTCGAGCAATTTCGTTAAAAGCTTGTAAAATGATACAAAGCATAAAAACATCGCTCAGAGCGGTGAGAAGGCGACGAGGCGACGAGGCGACGAGGCTGCGAGGCGGTAACTGGGCGGCGACCAGACACGGGGCTCCGACATCAATGCGAGAACTTTTGTTTATGTAGCTCGCCCCCGGGAAATTATAATAACCACAATTTGAACTGTACGTCGGAAAGTTTCCACGAGCAGCCTTCCGTGAAATGCGAATTACACTGATAATGAATCTTTATTATGAACACGGAATTACAAATTGCGCCACCGCGCCGCCGCCGCGCCGCGCCGCGCCGCGCCGCCCTCCGTACCGCTTACGAGTCGCTCTCGGCAACTTGGACAACATTAAATTATTACACAAATAATTATATCACAGAAGGAAGTTACATAATAGAAGAAGCTAAAAAAATATTTCGGACACTGACGACATACTGTGCTTGTAACAAACAATTATTTCAATGTAATATTCACTTTATGTGATAGGTAACTGTTGAGGATGAAAATATTGAATAAGCTGATGAAAACACTTGTCAACCATGATCGTCGGCTGCCCTGGTATTTGGGCATTTATAGAATTGTCTAGCTTTAATACAGACACAGTGTTGCAGAGGCATTAAAAGTTGCGAAAATGAGAAAGCAATCTAATACATTAAAAAAGAAAGTTAGCAATATAATGAAGGAGCAACTCTCGGTCGAGTTGGACAGCTCCAAAGTCACGTAGTTCCAATTTCTTTCGTTATGAATGAAGCAACGGAGCCTGGACACAGCTGGCTACACATGCATTGTTAGAGTCCCAATTGTATTATTGTTTTAATTGAGTGCACAAGTATTGGAAGACACTTTAGACATGAGACTAACTTTCAAAACTTAACTTTTATCTCCAGCATTGTATTAGCTAGTTAACTTTATTCTTTATTCTTTATTTATTTTGCTTTCCTTACATAGGTATACAATGTTACATAGGCACCTTAAGGTAAATAAATAACACTATACACTAAGGACCCTGTTGGGCACTAAGCAATGTAGGAGAGAGGAGGAAAAATTATATAAAATTTAATCATTAACTTAACTTATCGCTTAGGTTTTCATTTATAGTATAGTAAGATTTTGTTATTAATAGTTGTTTTAATTTATTTATAAATACTTTATTATTTGTTTCTTGTTTTAATAATTCTGGTAGCTCTCCAGCATCACTTAGCGTTTTATTATTTCTTGCACCAAATCAAACAATTGAAACTATTTATGGAATATTCTTACTTCTTTACTTAATTTATAATATTATAACAACGATGATGAGTCTGTTTGTAACTTTATCATCGTGCGAACGCGCTTATTATAGTCATGCGTGTACAGAACGTATACATAATATCTTATTAATTCACGCGCAAACAGAGGAAACAATATAAAAACAATAAATGGTCTAGTTTTATTTTTTATGTAGAAAAAAGCACGACGTGCCGGCGCGGGCGCGGGCGCGGGCGGTCGGCAAATAAATTAAATAAAAGCTATTTCTTATCGCTCGTATCGCATCAGATTGTGATCGGAATGTAACAAAAGTCAGCTCAATACGAGAACAGTAGCTGAACAGTAATGGAAGATTTCCGTATTGTTAGTGTGTACCCACTGTTTTTCTACTAATCGTTTTTGTGTTTTCTACCTCGGTCTTCTATATGTTGATAAAGTGGTTTCCCGAATTATTAATAATGCTACATATTGTTTTTTTATCGAACTTTTGCTCAATTCTATTACATAATTCTATTTAAAATTGTAAATAATTTCGTATAATCATTGTGTGTGTATTCGCAATATCGTTAACAAATAGAATATTTTGTAGTATCAATTATTTTAAATATCTGCTTCACCCTATACATTTTTAAAGTAAATTAAATATTGTAGTTAGTCTACTGCATTCAACTGCTTCGTGGTATAAACAACAAGCTTAATAAGGTATTAATTTCCATGTGACTGTGTTGTGTCGCGTGATCGCCGCGGGGTTTGTTTCCTGCCGCACCGACCTTGTTGTTTTAAGGCTATACACATATCTAACGGTTTCTACCAGCGCTCGTTAACGGTTATGGTCCTAACAAGTTTAATTTAAACTTATAAAAGTCCATCGAAATTTAATAAAAGTATTATAAGAAAGACTGAGTTTTCTTTTTAACTTTCCTTCTAAAAATAATAATGTTGGTATGGATTGACTTGACTTTTTGTTAGTTGGAAATGTAAAACGCTATGTTTTATGTGTCGAGTACAGTCGAGTAAGCTTCGTGTGTACGCTAAGTAAACTAGGTTTTTTGCGCGCAGACAGCACAGTAAGTTGTACAGACTTGTTGGCAACCGCAACGTTACTCGAGTGCGGGCACAGACCGCATCGTAAGTTGTTGCCCTTATGCCCCGCTTCGCCCGGTTCGCCCGGTTCGCCCAGCTCCATCCCCACAGTGTTGTTATTATAATTATTATACACAATATGGATTTTATTGTCGTCGTCGTCCAAGGTCCGCGCAGATATTTTATTGCTCAATATAATTTTACTATGTTCATTACTGTTGTTTTGATTTGATTCGATGTCCTGTTTGTTGTTTGTAGCAAATGGAGTCATTAATATTTTACTTCAGTAAGCACTTATAAATGTCACAATATATCCATCTTATTTCTTACCATATTTTAGGTAGACTTCATCTGGGAACAACGCCTTTAATTCCTACCTGACTGGAACGGCACTTATTTACTTAGGACCGTGTTTTATCTAACATTGATTCAGGTACCTACTTAAACGAAGCTTTAATCTAAATTCTCGTAGCATTCACTGACCCACGTTTGAAGTTACCGTAGGTTTTTAAATTTAGGTAAAACAACCTAAACGTGGGACAGTCTTTTCACGATAGTATTTTTATATTACCTATACCTACGTACAATACAGTTACCAGTCACCCTATATACATAATTAAAATATTAGTGATAAATAAGATATTAGAGCTTACGGAACTATGTCTTCAAAATGAATTTTCTTCAAATGGGTATTGAGCAAGAAAAGGAAGTAATATAATTAAGATAGCACACTAACTATGCTACGAGTAATCGTAGATGGTCTACGATACTCGTAGCTCGAGGAGATGTCATGGTTTCATTTGGCTTCGACTTATAATATCCATTCCGTAGACATATTTATTTTTGTGGTGGATTGTATGGTCACTCCGCAGTGCACACGGCTCCATTAATCCACTCACGTTGTGTTTCTTAATTCATTTTACACCCAGCGAACATTTAACCAACTTAAAAAGTACGAGTGTTTCTTGTAAATTAAATCAACTTGAGCACTTCAATCAGAACTATAGCTTTAGTGATTCTAAAAGTCTATCTATACAGATTAATCTCAAATACAATAGTCATCATTATGATTTTATAAGGAAGAGCCCTTTTTATTATCTACTCAAAAACCTAATGTTGCAAACAACGCAATAAATAGTCTGGAGCGGCGGCGGCGCAGCCCTCCGGTGAGAAGCACACATTTGTTACGGCACTGCTAACAAAGTCGTAATTTCAGGTAATGCAAAAGAAATAATAAATCTTCGCTATTTATTTAAATGGGAAAAATTCCTTTTAACTGCTGAGTGGAAAGGTAGAGCTATGTTTCCTGGGGCGACGTCGTTTTTTACCGCAATTTCAACAATTAAATGGCACGGAGCCGCGAGCGCCGCCCGAGAGCCTCCGAGGGTCGTCCGTGAGCCGCTCGTAAGCCGCCTGTGACTGCGCGACGAGCAAACCATTGTTCGCGGCGTCCTTCACTCGCAGCAGACGTACATCCGATATAGCACAGAACATTTTTACATAAGATAAGCCACTGCTTTAAGCTCGTCCAAAGTTTCCATAACTCTTACTGTTTATCGAAGTGAACTCGCAACAAAACATGATACTTAACTGTGTTAATGGGTTTAAAAAATATTTACCTTACAATAGGGCTCTCTCGACATAACGAAATCGTATGCTTATAGATATATAGTACTCATATACTGCAATGCCAAAATTATGCCGAGAAACTGCGTCAAACACAATTACCTGTCATAACACATGCGGTTAACTGGCGCATAGTACTCGTATGAGATAAAGCAACTGTACCCTAATCACCCACCCACTGGGTACACAACACAGGTGTACGGGCTACCTTAGCATTAGTTAGTGCTGGTATTATGTTCGGCCCGTTAATATATCTATGGGGTCGTGTACCGAGTGGCAAGGGACTGGGTGTGAAGGGGAGGGGGATGAGGTGCTGCGGCTGCATTCAGACTTAGAAATAGATAAGTTCCCAGAAGTATCACCTGTATATACCTACCACCACGATGATAGGGTTAGTGATGTCAAATGCTGTGATAAAGAATCAAGGTTTCAAATTTTAAAATAAGTTTATCTTTCGGTAAAGAAAAACTTAGTGAAATACCACTATCATTTTACCTGTGTGCTTCAGGCGGTATCCTTGACAGCTGGTTTCTTATTAAACCTTACCTACTTGTGTTCTTATATCTTCGACCACCATGGTTAGGATGTGGTCAAACACAATCCTTCCCATCTTTAAAAAGGAGCGATATACCTACTTTGCATATATCGCCAGTGGAGCTTCTGGTGAGTATATCTGTTTACTGTGGCTACTCGGAGTGACGACTTGTAAGTCTCGTAAACTGTTTTGTCTCCGTATGAACTGTTGCCATTGTATAGTTTATAGTTGTATCTCATCTCTGCTACTAAGCTGCACTACTACTTGTTATAGGTACTCTATGGTCCCAATGGAGTTACTTGTCGCGATTATGCTTGAGAATGTTGGTTTTACTGTAAAAATATATTTAACCTTAACAAAATCTATTATGCACATACAGGTTCACCCATAACTAACTGTATATGTTCGTGTTCTTACCTTATGAATAAGCAAATAATACCTTCATTAAGCAAAATTTATGTATTGTTGGTCGGAGTAAAAAAATATTCAGTAACGAAAGTACTGTAAGTAGCAACCTTCACGCGCGACTTTCTGCAACTTTATAATAAGCTTGATTGAATTCTCTGAAGTTTTTATTGGGCCTGCCACTGCGCTGCGCCGCGTCGACGCCACCACTGGCTCAAAATATTTATAATTTTCCCAAATTCCTTGTAATTTGGGCGCGGAAACAACCACCATTACAATTATAATAAATTAGTTCCCAAATTTTCACTATGAACCGGATACCTTTTAATTAGAGGTGGCTGGTTATGTTTTGTGAAACAACGATGCCTGTTATTTTAGTTCAGTTAATTATACCACGTGTTGTACTGGTGGGTTTCACCTAGTTGTTGAAGGAAGCTCGCGGCTTTTCGGATGATGTACCGAACATATACGTACCTGAACCGAGCATTATTTACGTATATTCATTGGAAATAAACCACAGGCGTTTAAATAATTAAATGTGATATACTTCTCACTTACTTTTATTTGACTGAAAGATCACAATTTTACTTACTATGAACACGATAGCACATAGAACTCTTCACAATGTTATAGAGATGTCCACTAATGGTGACAGCAACTGACCCCGCCAAAAAATACCGATGTAGGTTATATAATATGTGTCACCGCTCAGCGCTCAGTGCGGTGCGGTGCAGTGTGGCATCGATTCACTACTTCAATAGAGGCACGAAGTGACAGCAAACTGATAAGCAGCCGCCGCGATCCACAATACAGCGGGCCTCGTGTCTCGTACCTCTCGCCCGCCAACCTGCTCGCTTGCTACAAGCGGATTACACCACTACTTCACCGAGCTACCGGGAGCAGTCGAAGTATGCCGTTGTTCGGGGCGTCTAGAGTCTGCTTGGTTTTCTTATCACGTTTTTATTAACTCGCTTTCTTATCACCACGTTTTTCTTTTATACTACTAGTGCGTTTTACGGACTGATGAAAGAAGATTACATGCAGCTGAGTTGAGCATGTTGTGGAGTGACAAGAATGGATAAGACAAGGAATGAGTACATAAGGGGAAGCTTGAAAGTAGCGCCAGTGACTGAAAAGTTGAGAAGGAACCGTTTAGTCATTCACAACTGAGACTATTCTGTTCTAACGTACAACGAGAAAATACACTTTTTATTTCATTTTATTTAACCGCATTTTAATTTCCAAATTCATTAACAGCTTTATTATGTTAATGTACTCAAAAGATTACCTAACCTCAATTTGGGTATGTTTTTAAAACAAAAATGTTATAGGTAGTTTCGTATCAATTAAAATCCGAGCTAGTTTTCTGTTTGAAGCATTTGTAAAACTTCAGTAAAAAGTTAAACTGAAATTATTGAAATTATTACAGTCAATCGGAGTTATTTGCGAAGCTTTTGAGAAGCGGGAGCCGAGATATTGCCCCACGTCGCCGGCTGTCCACTAAATAATAATCAAGATGCTTTGTATCCGTGGCTGGCCGCCCGCCGCCCGCCGCCGTGTCTTCGCTCAGCTGTCTCGGTGAGATAATACACTAATTTTGCTTTTCGACCCTCGCAGGCTTCCTCCTCAACTTTATTACATCAATAAAGAACCATTAAATTTCATTATTGTCAATCAAGCGTGATACGTAAATGTTTGTATAGTACAATTCTTTGTGCTGGAATTAAATTCCGAATACTCCTACCAACTCTCTACCTAGTGCGCTGCTCTACAGTGAGCTAATGTTACGTAAACTCGTAAAAATTAACGCGCGAGGTGCTCTCATCTTATTATCTTAATGTTCGTGTACAAACGTTGCTGTTAAGATCCTGTCGTGTTCTTACACGACATGACAGCCACTTATGCTATCGGTAACATAAGTGGCTTTTTTTATGAAATAGGTGGGGACCGCTGGCCTTACAAGAGGAGTTCATATGATGATGATGATGTCCGAATCTATAAATGCTGTGCAGTATAAATTATTTTCCGCGAATCACTCATTTTGTAGAAGGAGCTACTCTCTGAATCATTTGACTGTAGTAGGTAGGTATAATATGAAACAAATTACATAAAAACGCATGACTCGTTTTGTCGGAGGCACATTTTTTATTGTCAATTTTAATCAAACGCTTTTGAAATATTTGAGCGCCTCGCCGCTCTTCGTTACGTAAATAACATTCGCAGAATTGGAGTCTCAAAAGAAATCAATTAAGTTTTTGCCTTCGTGAATATTTTATGATTTCTCCTTCAATTCAGATTTCACTGAAGTTGTGACATTTAATCAATCGATACTATTACTTTGAGGCTACCGCACATTCCGGTCGCGACCTATAATTATAACTAAATAGGCGGAATGTGCGGTTGCCACCGTCGATGAGGGACAGATATTTGACAAATATAATATTAGTAGTATGCACCGCAGATATGTGGATATGGGCGAGCCGCTGCGGATGCGATGTAGGTATACGTTATAATAAACTAGTAAAATAATTATTATCCAAAGTGGTAACACAAACATCATCCAGCGAGGGCGAGCGCTAAATTGATGACTCGATATTTCCAATGGAATCTTTTGTTTGTTTGTGACAGAAAGTTTCAAACGATTCCAGAACTTTATCGGGTTAATTAACAACAAGCGTAGAGGGAAATGGGAAACTTTGTTCCTTTTGAACATGACCCCGCGGGGCTCGCGGGAAACGCTTTTCTGTTTTCTCAACTCTTGAAGTATCTAGTAATTTTTGGAGTTCACTGTTCGTTATTCTTCATAGTTCTCCAAACAGCATTTGGGAGAAAAAAATGTGATTATTTACTACATTGTAAACGCAAAAGTTTGTGAGGATGTTACTCTAACTACTGAATGATTTGGATAAAATTTAGCACACAGATAGAATATGTTCTGTATTATACATAGGATACTTTTTATCCCGGGAGAACAACAGGTCCCTTGGGATTGCGGGTGAAAACCCTGTGGCTAAATCTAGTTTTAAATTAATCAATCAAGACTTGAGAAAATTTTCTAAATATATATTGTAATTTGTACATATTTGTTTTATATAAAATCAATCTGTAATCAATGGTTAAACGAATAATTCCTCAATAAAACTCCCGTTCTGAGACTTACCTACATATTATACACTAATTTAATTTAAATATAATCTACATTCCTTTGAAGCATATAGGTATTTGGCAGGTGCCGAGAATCCTAATTTTCCTACGAAATTTAATAATCTATGGGAATGATAGCTCTTGCACCTTTACTATTTAAGCCGTGTCTACATCACCGCGAGTAATCTTTCTGCTGAATGTAGTAAAGCCGCTCGCTCATCCTCGCACTGGAATAATGTATCGAGGCAAATGCACGACCAGGTGCAGGTGGTGTAACATACAGCTTCGGCCGATTCAAACTTTGCACACAAATTGAATACTAATCTAGCAAGATGCTCTGACGAGCTCGTGCCGGCTGCCTCATGTGCCTCGTCACCTGTAATACGTCACCATTACATATTATATAAAAATATGAATAAATAGGTACTCGTTCTAAAAAAGAAACTATTTTGGTATAGGAGTATTTGGTATATGTTTAGAAGTTGATACTAGTGTGATAATCAAATAGCAGAGTACCAGTAGGTAGCTATGTATCATGTAGACAACTATTTTAAATGTCAGTGGGTCGATGTGGCCGCGAAGTGTCGGCTGCCTCTATAATGATCGCCGCCCGACCTCGTCCCGCTCCGGGCACTGAGCTACACTCTATCAAGTAATACCTGAAAATAGAAAAATAATGCTGCAAATGATGAGATAGAAAGTGGACGTTTATTTTCATTATTCTTCTGATACTCAAAACCCTCACGACACCGCTGTTAACTTATGATTTACTATTATTTATTATCCTTATTTAGTATGTGAAAATGTCTTATTTCATGTATGTGCCTGCGCTCGTTCCTATTTGTAAAATTGTGTGCTACGAACACTACTTACTCCTATCAAAACTAGCACATTATAGTTTTTAGTCGTCACTTTATGCTGTATATGTTGCCATTTTTGAATAAACCATATTCTATTCTATTCTATTCTACTTTTGTCATTTCTTAAAAGTAAATTATTTCTCGCGTATAAAATTGTGATATATTAATAGATTTTATTTTTTACAGAGAATATAGATCGTTGGAGTGAATAAACGAGCAGCAGCCTTTATTCTGGGCTGAAAGCGGTCTCTCAACTAATTTACAACCACACATGGAATTGAATTATAACTTCCTGCGCTAAAGAGCCGTGCTCCTACGGTTCACTTCGTAGCACCTCGTAGCGTTTCGTAGCCAAGTCGTAGTATGGATGTATATCGATCGCATAGGCTATCTAAGAAGACTGATTTTATTATAATCTTTTTTTTATACAAATAAGTTGGTACACAAGCATACGGCCCGTCTGATGGTAAGCGGTTACCGTAGCCATATGGACGCTTGCAACACACGAAGCATTGCTCACGCGTTACCGACATTTCCCCCCTCCCCAATGAGCTCTGGCGACCTTACTCACGCGCAGGAAAACAACATAAAGTTATTTGGCTGCGGTATTCTGTAAGGTGAAGGTACTTCCCCAGTCGAGCTGCTCTTTGAGTGAATAAACGCTACGCTCTACCCCTCTAAAAATCAAAAAGACATGTATTCAGATTAGGCCCTGGTAAGGCACTTATGAACGTTAAGTTGTACATACAGTTGAATTTACCACCGGTTCAAAATACACTTGAACTGAGAAGACTCCGGCAAGAAACTCAGCTAGCCTTTTTTTGTGGTAGATCTTTTCATATTACAGCTTTTGTTCCAAATACTTATACAATATACATTATTATGCTTATTAATACAATCGCACGTAGCCAGAGCGGATGCAGGTGCAGAGAGAAGCTACTACTACCACATATTCATTTCTTCCACGTAATGAGCCACCTTATAAAATCCTTGAATTTATTATATAACATTTTAGTTACTTCGAGAGAGATTTTATTATAGAATAGAATGCAATTCCCGAGAAAAGACTTATTGGCTTTCCAAACGGTTCGGAATACACTTAACTGTATACCAATTTTACAGTGAATTTTTTTGTTTGTCAATATATAAAACAAAATTGCTGGCGTCTTTAAATATGATCTAGAATGTGTAGAAAAATTAAGATTTTAATGTTAATTCTTTAAAACTGTATTAATAATTATGAAATGTATTCATGTTGGGTAAGTGTCGGACGCAGCTGCCTTCAGTCATGGAACAAATTAATCCACAAATCACTAGCTGCTCAAAGACGACTTACCTCTCCTTCTCAGGCTCTACCCGTCTCTCTCACCCCCGGGGCTACCCCGTCGGGTGACGAGCGGCTAAACTTTTGTCGCAACTAGTTATTAGCTACAAGACCAATTACATGAAATTCTGACATATCTCTCACAGATATTGCTTGATATATGTATATATAACACTGAGCCAGACGTACACAAAGAGATACACATATATTTATGGTACAATACATAAACATAGCAGATTTTGTTTCATAAAAGTATTTTTACAAACATTCGGTATTTGTGCTTGGAACGGAACAGTAAGTTTTCACAAGTCATATTGAAAAATTGGAAGTGAATGGGAACGCTAACGAGGCGTTGGTTCGCGCCTCATGTGTGCCTTACGCCTCGCGCCTCTTATTGTCACAGTATGACACAGGCTTTATGTTAAACTTTAGGTTCGTGTTAAAATTATTTATCTGTATCAAAATATGATGTCTATGCTATCTATTGTTTTTGTATCTATGGTAAATAATATAGATTTGAATATAGTCTATGTCAAGAAGAAAAAAGTGTGTTTCATTAGTTCGTACATAACAAATTCTATTCAAGTCTAAAATTACATTGTAGTAAAACGAATTAACTATACTAAAGATATTTATTTGCACATTTTATGACTAATGGCTCAGTGAGCTGTAGACCTCGCGAGTCTGTCTTTATATATCTTTAAACTGAATAAATGTTCACCGCGCACCTTCAAACAAAATTCTTCTTTCAACCCCCAAGGCCCCGCCATTTAAAATTACAGTTACGGCTCCCTTATTGATATCTTGTATTACTGATCCTGAGCTACTGATTTATATTCAGTACTAGCTGCCTCGCGCGGTTTCACCCGTGCTCCCAGGATAAGAAGCAGCCTATTATATAGCTGCCTATTAGTGAAATAATTTTTCGAAACCTTCTGGTAGTCAAACAAACAACATAAAACTCTTCCGATTTATTATCTCTACACTACATTGTATAAAATGAAGCCGCTTTCCGCATCTGTCTGTATATCTGCTAGCTGCTCCGAAACCACGCAAGGGATTTTGATATGGTTTTTACCATCAGTTAGATATTTTTTTCCGGATGGTTTACATATAATATGATATTACATACATACATGTTATATATACAGAACATGAAAATTTTTTGATGTTTCCTAAAAGAATAGATATTTTGCGATTTCATTGGTAACGATGAGTAAACTTTACGAGACATATTAAAATGATGTAGGTACCGACTACAGAATTGTGTATCTTAAAAATATCTAGAAAAAAAGTCCAATATAGTACATATGTATATCTTACCTAAGGATAGCTCACAGTAAACATTTTTATGCGACCGGCGCGCAAATAGCTCCACTGACACTACATTATAACATTGTACCCGTGCGAGGGGGGGCGGGTCGCTAGTATTAGTATATATGAGTTCCAGAGTAGGTATAATAAATTAAAACGTGAACAAACAACCAGCTATCAGCCACCAGGCAGCATGACGCGACCATTAATCGTGAGGCTGGTTCCGCTCGCGTTTGTTTCTGATTGAAAAATAACCTTTTTGTTTCCGCAAGGGGCACTGGACCGCGACACATCGCCCCCGCGCGACTCAACGCTGTTACATATGAACGAACATACCTTATATAGGTACTTTCATTTGGACAAAAAATAATAAACATTAAAATAAAATAAAAAACAAATCATAAAATTATTATGTTTGATTGCTTATAGGTACTAGTTTGTGGTGACATTATTGTATATGAGTAGTACAGGGATGAGGGAAAATTCGGAGGCTTTAAAGACGACAACGCGCTGCGACCCGTTGTCGCTCTGCTAGAGAACACGGAAATTATATCAATTCCACATTTGTTAGTGTCGCTCCACCTGCCTCGCCTGCTTCGTATGACTCGCCTGCCACAATTTCCTGCCTTCGGCTCGGATGAATCCTATATACATTTAAGTATGCCTAAATATCTATTATGTTGGTTTTTCCGCAAAATTACATATACGTAATTGTCAAAAAAATATAGTAGTGTAGTGTAGTGTAATGTAACTTGATCGTATTTTTCAATGGAATGTATTGAAAATCATTTTGCATAATTTAATTTAATAACATGGTAAATTATTGGATAATTTCGCACAACACAATAATATGATAACGTAAAAACATGCATTCGATACCAATATTAATCAAAACAGGGATTATCTATGGATTTTTGGTTTACGAGGGAATCGACCAGGCCATCGACAGTTTGACAGTGGGCTAAGAAAGAGTATCCTTCGATGATGCACGCTATGCAAGACGGCGGCGCGCGGTGCCGCGGCCGCGTGCCGCTGAGTGAGACGCCCGCCGCGTGTGGCCTCATATAAAAGTGTCATCCGGCCGGAAGGAGCGCTACATAACCGACATGATCCGGAAGAGAGAGCCTCACTTCCGTCCCACCCCGCGCCCCTGGCTCACTGCCCCTCACCCCTCTTCGGCCTGCTGTTACTACTCCGCTGTGCGATGGAAAAAACATTTTATTTTTACTAAGGACGGAAACCTAATTAGCGAAGGCCGTCGTTCTGTTATAGCTGTCTGTCTGCTTCGAAATTACTGAACCGATTGAGCTGAAACTTGGGCCGGAGCCAGAATACTAATGTCACGGTTCGAAGCACGAACGAAAAATATAAATTTTAAAATATATACCGATTTTATTGAGAGGTAAATTGTTTACGTTAATATTACATATTCTTAACAATTAAGTTAAAGCAACGTAGGCGCGAGCCGTTGATCCACCATGACCACCATGCATTCATAATTAGAAAATAAAAACGATTCCAAAAAGAGATTACAATCAAAAGTATTTAAAAACAACGGCCAAGTGCGAATACAACTACTCGCACAAGGGTTCCGTAGAGACGTTTCTTGTATGGCGTTTTTTATTTGTTGTTATAGCAGCAATAGAAAAACACATACTGTGTAAATTTCAAGTGTCTACCTATTACAGTTCATAAGATAGAGCTCACTGACAGACAGATGATGGATGGACGGCCAGCTCATATGCAATTTCACGATATAGCTGCAGTCGATAATATAACCTAGATACCGACTGCAGCGCCATCTGCCGGGCTGATTTTTGAATCTAAACCATCTAGGGTGCCACCCAAACGCATTCAAAAAACTCATTCAAATCGGTCTATCCGTTTAGGAGGAGTTCAGTGACATACACACGTACATACCTACAGTATTACGCCTTCACGCGTCAACTACTCAACTGATCATCATGAAATTTGGCATGCAGAAAGCCTATGGTATGGAAAAGGATATACTTTTTATCCCCGGAACGCGGGTAAAACCGCGGGGGACAGCTAGTAATATTATAAATATGAATATGTTTGTATTCCATCATGTTACTCTTTCACGCCTTAACTGCTTAACCAATCTCGGTGAAATTCAGCATGCATATAGCCTATGGTATGGAAAAGGACATAAACGTGGTGAAACCGCGGGAGACAACTAGTTTCATGAAAACAACAATTTAACAACGTGTGTTCACCCCAGGGAGACCTGTGAATGCTTTAATGTATTGTAGAACAGCAAAATAGGTACACCATGCCCTTAATTACTGAAAGTCCATAAGGTATTCTTATTACGTAATCTAATTATGTAAGTTATGCGAGCGCTCTGTATGCCGACATTCCTGCGAGCAGCCGCATCGCATCGCACCGCACTGGCTCGCACGCGCCAAGCGCTACAATACGAAAAGTTTTAACAAAACATTAGATTTTTTTAAACTTCGTACATTCGTTATTTACCGACAAAATACAATTTATCATCCGACAGTTGAGTCGGCGCGGGCCGCAGTTATTATACACCGAGAGCTTTTTGTTATGTTTGGCACCCGACGTCCAACTTTACGTTTTTTTTTATAAATATGAACATTATTACAACGTGTGATACAGAGATTGGGCGCGGGTGTAGGGCGCGACAGAGGGGGGGGGGGGGGGAGAGTGAGATTGGAGGATGGATTCAATAACCAGTAGTGAGTGGAGTCGTGGCATTCCCGCGGGAAATACCCGCGCGCGGCGGGCGCCACTACGTGTTAGGTACACTCACTCGCGGCGAGGCGCGGCGGCGACCACGCGCGCTCTCAATAACAGTACCGCAACATATTCTATGTTTGTACTTATTAGCAAAATTGTATATGACATCATTTCTTTCATGATAACCATGGACTAAAATAATATAAGTAAACACACCAGTAGCTCTATGAATCAAGTAATTTAAAGCAACCAAATCCAAAATATTGCTGAACCTGACTCATTGAGTTAAACTGACCTAATTTATTACAACGAAGTAAAGAGTATGAATTTATAAATCTGTCAGACACCTTGTGCTACTGTACTTGTATGTAACTAGTCTGTATAGTATAGTGTGTAGGTAGTGTTATTATCAATGCAGCGCAGGTAGCGCCTCCACTAATACTGTACGCACTAGGTCAGCTTGTCGGCGCGATACATTGGTGCCGATTCTGTTGTAAATCGCACTAAACTAATTTTAGTCATATCTCATCTCTTTCTTACGAACATTATTGAAAAAGGATAGAAAATATTTAAAGCTGTCAAATTAATCTTAGCCGTTTTATTTTGCGTGTTACCGCGATAGATGGCGACTAAATTTATATTGAAAACAAGCATTGGACTAATTTGACAAGACTACATTTCTTACATCCTTTTCTTATGTTCTTTGTTAGAAAGAGACATAGTGAGATTAAAATTAGTTTAGTTGTAAACAACAGAATCAGGGCCATTGTCGACTTTGGGGTCATCTCTAAATCAAATATTATCCAACATAATATTTGATTGCAATGCTGATTAATCGTACATAAGTTTCATTTTTAGGGCCCTATATATACGATAAAATTAACAGAATTATCTCCATTTACCATTTAAACGAATTTGCTGCCAAAAAACGGTTTCTCACTGGCTTTGGCAACTCTCATATGAAAAATAAAACTCCTATTCATCATCATCATCATCAGCCTATAATGTCCCACTGCTGAGCACAGGCCTCCTTTCACAAATCAGGGTGAAAGGGAATGGGCAGATACTCCACCACGCGTGCCCACTGCGTATCGGTGGAGGTAGGCTAGTGGCCAACCTACTGTTGGAATTTTTCAAGCCGCCTAGGTGGCATCCAACTAGCTTAACGACTATCACAATTAAGTGATAACCGGGACCAACGGCTTTACGTGCCTTTCGAAGCACGGAAACGCTCGATTTGAAATACCACTAGATGGTCAGGTCATACCCATCCAGGTACCGACCACGACAGACGTAACTTAACTTTGCCGATCGATTAAGACGGCTAATCATGCTACACCACGAGCGCTTCTCCAATTATCCTTCAATAAAATTTGTATTTGTATATCTATATAATGTAAAGATCGTAAGAATCTACATTGGGACCACATGTGGACAACCTCGTGTGCAAGATCAAGATATTTCATTTCTTTTATCTTTCTCTGCCTTCACGAGGTTCTCGCCATGGGGACAGTAACATCAATTCAATCATTGCACGGCGCTCTTGGCGATCTATCAATAATATTATTATTCTTATTTAAAACTTTTGTCAGGCCTTTATTTGACTTTAATCTCAATATCCTGGGACATTCCTCACACACGGTCATCTGATCCCAAACTAAGCGGAGCTTGTACTATGGAAACCAGATAACTGATATAATACATATACTACTTTTTGTTTGTAAATACATACTTAATACACATAATTACACCCAGACTCAGGACATACAGACATGTTCATGCACACAAATGCATGTCCTGTGTGGGAATCGAACCCACGACCTGCGGCGCAATAGGTGGAATCTTTACCAGACTCTTAACCAACTGCGCCAACTGGCCCGTCAATATACGAAGGTAGTTCGCATTTTAAAGTCAGGAGGTAGTTCGCTCCTTAGGGTCCCTGGCGGATAGATCTAAAGAAGTTCGTAAGTCAAGTCTCACCGGGCTTTGCCGCCGTGGTTTTCCTAATAGAGTACAGCATGGGGTTCTTCAAGAAGGGCGTGAAGAGATTTCTTCAGGGTCGGCAACGCGCGAGTGATACCCCTGGTGTTGCAAGCATCCATAGGCTACGGTAACTGCTTACCATCAGGCGGGCCGTATGCTTGTTTGACAACTTAGTGGTATAAAAAAAGGCGTTTGGCCAAACAACACCAACACACCGCAATGTTACTAAGGTACTAGCACAGAGCGCTTGCCAACACTTGTAAATTAACCTTTGAGATTCTTTTCGGAAAAATGTTCCGTGCGCGTGCCGTGGAGCGGGCGCTAGTTTGCCTATAATGTTGTATTCGACCTGAACACCTTTATTACTTGATTGGTTGTAGTTGAGCCTGTATTAGTTGACGACCTGGCGCTAGCGGCAACCTGCCGAAGCGACGGGTCGACGAGCCCCGCCGCGACCCCGGGCCCAGGCGAGCGAGGTGGCGCGGGCGGGTGCGACGGGTTGGATGGAACCCTTCGTTTGCATTATAACTACAACGTTCGAGGAGCACCTCGAGGGCCGCTCCACGCTCGAGCACGCTTCAGCCTCACTCGCTCCCACAAAGGGAATTGCCCAATCAATTCCTTAATTAATGTCATTAAACGAAACTGCGATCTGATCATATCATTCGTCAAAGTTAATTCGATTTAGACCTCCAGTAACCGACAGATTACGGGATTTGATGAAATATACGATCTTATTTGTAGCAGGCTTCCGTAATACTTCGGGCTTTATCCGAACGAACCAAATTAGTTTTATTTAGGTATTAGATGTTGTCATAGTACTTTATTATAAACTCACGCTAATAAATTATAGTTTAACATCTATACAGGATGTTTTTTTTTTACCAGCCTTTCTTAGAGAAAAACGCAACACAATCTCACCATGGTAAGTGATGATGTGTCACCGCCTGCAACAAGAGACGCGAGGACGAAGGTGCTAACACAATCATACTGAAATCATAAGTTTCACGTAGTGTTTCTTAAAATATAAGTGAGATTGGAAGATAAAGCTGCTAACATATTCTAGCAGTTTAGCAATTAATTAAACTTTGATTATAACGGGGGGGGGGGGGTATCATAATCATATCACAGCTCTAAATAAATAATTATGACATGTATGTGATAGTGCTAGCAAATGTTAATTGTGTTTAAAATGGTGCACATAAAGAGGTAGACAACAGTGTGGTACTAATGCGATTCTCAGTAAGTGAGCAGCTACGTTATAACAATATTAGTGCGAAGCGAGGCGGATGGCGCCGGTCCCGGTCCCGGACGCGGCCGGACCTGGCACCGGCCGGGTCGATCATTACCCGCGCGGGATAATTAACTTTTTTTGTTAATGAAAAGGAATTTACTGTCGCCGGAGCTGTTCCATGGCCCGCTCTGCTCCCACATTGTTCCGGAGTTGTAACCGCACCGCTGCTGCGCACAAAGGCTCTTTGTCCGCTGTTCTGTTCTTTTCGTCAGACTGTAATGAGCTGATACTTGATGCCGTTGCGACAGTTAAATGATTGGATGAATTCATCTCGCAAATATTTAATTACATCTGCAAAAATGTATCCAAACTCTTTTCTAGCGGATTATACTCTCTGGGCTGGTGACAAACTGCTGAGGAAGCATATCTGTGATTAAATCTTAACTAATATTACACTCACGAAATAAATAATTTTCAAATAAATATTATACCTATGTTCAAAAGCTTGTTTCGAATTTTATTTATTTATTTATTTGTTTTTGGAAAGCTTACAGCTATTTATTACATAATTTATGAATAATACAAATCAATAAAACTAAAAATAGCCATTTACAAGTTTTCACCAATGAATCTTTATATTTTTAAACATTTAATTATCTTAACTTATTCAGTGCTGTTAATAAAACCCTTTACTTTTATCGTACTTAATCCACATTTTTTTTTTTTTTTTTTTTTTTACAATTTTATTTATATTTAATACTTATAAAGCCATTCTGTATTTTATTGGTGACGAAAGTACCTATCATGAGCTTGAGCTCATGCTGGGCGAACCCTATGCTACCATAGCATAAGGTCCGCCCAACATGGGATCGGATGTGTATGAAGAATGTCTCAAGATTTCATGGTGTGCCTAGGGATGATGAATAATTTTACCAAAGAATGAGTTTATTTGGCAAAGAATTTTTTGTTTATGTAATGCCTGATAGTGCATGGTTTGTTATAAAATATATCTACTTCATTTGAGTATGTAGTGTTGAATTTATTGCTGACTCGCCATATGAAACAATTTTGCCTATAATTAGAATGCACTGCGGGTAGATGTAATCTTAAATAATTTCGTCTATTTGATTTTTGAGATGGAATTTTTAATTGAATCTTGGCTAATATGTCAGGAGTGTCCGTAATACCATTGACTATCTTAGCTAAAAGTAAAAGGTCAGCTGCTTCCCTGCGTCTCTCTAATGGAAGAATATGATGATGTCGGCAACTGTCGTAATAGTTACGTATTTTAATGTTAAATTTAAAATTAAGATGACGTAGAAACTTTTTTTGAACCTTTTCGATTGAATCGGTATACTTTTGATATCGCGGATTCCAGATGGGAGAAGAATACTCTAAACTACTTCTTACCAAAGAGCAGTAAAGGACCTTAAGGGTCTTAGCTTTTTTAAATTTTTTGGAGATTCGCAGCAAAAAGCCTAATGCTTTCGTAGCTTTATTAATTATTTTATTAATATGCTGCTCGTATGTTAGTTTGGAGTCTACTGTAACGCCCAGATCGATAACCTCTGATACTCGCTCTAGCTCACGACTGTTAATGAAGTAAGAAGTGATAATAGGGCCGCGTTTCCTTGTAAAGGTAATGCAGCTGCACTTGTCAATATTAAGATCCAGTCTGTTTTGAGAGCAGTAGGCAGCTAGTCGATTCAGATCATCTTGCAGCAATTTATTATCTTTAAGAGAATCTATGGGCTTTAAAATTTTCATGTCATCAGCAAAAAGTAACACTTCAGAGTGGTGAAAGCAGCTGTTTATATCTAAAATAAAGATTGTAAATAACAATGGGGCCATCACTGATCCCTGCGGTACCCCAGAAGGGATCAGTACAGGTTGGGATGAGTAACCATTCAATGCTACTATTTGAGTCCTATTGTTCACGTACGATACCATCCACCTGTACAGATCCCCCCCGACCCCCGCCGAGTGCAGTTTGGCCAGGAGGATGCGATGGTCTATACGATCAAAAGCTTTGCTGTAGTCCGTATAGACCGCATCGACCTGGCCACCCGCGTCCATTCCTGAGGTTATGTGCTCTGTGAAAGATATGAGGTTTGTTACAGTTGATCGACCTTGTTGAAAACCATGCTGCGAAGAATTAAAAACCTGTTTGAATGCCGAGTATAATTGGTTATGTGTAATTTTTTCGAAGATCTTTGCGAAAATGCAGAGTTTAGATATGGGACGGTAATGCTCAACTTTCTTTTTACAACCTTTCTTGTGGATTGGTGTGACAAGGGCGGTTTTCCATATTTTTGGCATGACTCCTTCACTTATAGATCTTCGGAATAATATACAGAGGGGGGTGATAATGCTTTTAGAGCAGTTCACTACAAGCAAGGGGTGTATAGTGTCTGGTCCCTCGGATTTATTGCAATCTAGTGATTTAAGGCTACGTAAAACTACTTCTTCGCGAACATCTACCGAGTTAATATCAACAAGTAAGCTTGGCATAGGGTATGAAAGGTCGGTGGAATTATCGGAAGTATTTTGTTGGTAAGTAGATAAAAAGAAATCAGAAAAGGCATTGCAAATGGTTTCAGCTGTCATTACCTCCCTGTTGTTATGAGTCATCGTGCTAGGGTAAGTATTGTTTTGTTTATGCGCCTTCATGTAGGTCCAGAAAGCTTTAGGATTGCTATGGATAGCTTGCTCCGTGAGATTAATGTAATCACTATAACATACTTCCTCTAACCGCCTAGCTCGATCACGCAAAACACAATATGATATATGATCAGAAATGTTCCCATAATTTTTAAATTTTTTGTGTTGCTTAAATTTCTCCTTTAACACTTTTTTAAGTGCTGGTGAATACCACGGTGGGAAGTTGCTATTGCGAACATGTTTTTGTGGTATAAATTTATCTCGCAAATCTGTTAAAATTTTGTTGAAATAAAAAACCGCATCATCTACTGATCCTGTTGTGAGAACTTCATGCCAGTCAATTTGATTTAAATTTGTCTGTATTGAGTCGTAATCCCCTTTTCGATATAGATATTTATTACGGGTTTTTATAGGCAATGGCTGTAGTTGCGGTAGCTCGAGGTTGATATGTAACGCTGGGTGATGTTTGTCTTCACTTACCAATGGATCACAGCGCGTGACTGTGACCACATCGTTTGCTAGTGTTAGATCTAGAAGTTTACCGAATGTATTGAAAATACCATTGTATTGCTTCAAACTGCAGAAGTTGAGACTATTTATTAATATTTCATGAGCGTTACTACAACTGTGATGAGTTATGGGTAAAAAATTTGTACCATACCTATTTGGGGACCACTCGAGGTCACTCACATTAAAATCTCCAGCGACTATGAGTTTATCGCCAGGGTGATTGGTCGCAATAAAGTCTAACTTGTCAGTAAAATTCTGCAGTTGCACTGAGAATGAATGTCCTTGTCTTTCAGCGCATAAGTATAGGCACCCGATATGTATATTCGTAGGTGGTTGGTGTTTACATTTAACAGTAACGGTAACCCATAGATCCTCCGCCGACGAGCACCATTCACGTCGCTCCGCAGTAGAAAACTCGCGTCTGACAGCAATCATTACCCCTCCTCCGCGTGATTGCCCAGTATGTATATAGTTACGATCCCTTCTATACACCATATAATTATCACTGAACAGTTCTTCGTTTTTAATTCCCTCTACAAGCCATGTTTCTGTCAACATAATAACACCGTGCTCATACAAGTTCAGCGCTCGCCTAAATATGTCCGTCTTTGTGCGTAGTCCCCTAACATTTTGATAAAATAAATTTATTGACATTCTATCGATGTGAGTTGCATCGCAAAGTACATTGCGGTGCTACTCACACAAACAATGTAGGGTATAATGCGTGCGAGATATATATTAGGGGAACACACACACAGACGCACACACAGACCGAACGCGATCCATAGCTGATAAGAAGTAAACATGGCGATGATAGTTTTGTATAGTTTAGCTAATAAGCGAGCAATCATGAATTTGTAGTAAGAAGTTATTTTTATGAATGTACGAGATGAAAACAAGTTTAGGTTATTAATTGTAACGATAAGTAATGCTATATGCATAGTTTGGTTGTGGTTATAAGCTTGTTTGCACGATTGACGATTTGAATGAATATTTAGGTTGTCATTTATAAAGCTAAATAATGATAACACCATAATTTGTGTGTGAATTTGTTTGTATATTGTTAGCTCCTTTTTAAGTATTAATGTGTGCGATCGACTATCGTAGATGAGGCTGTTTAGTTTATGAGAAATATGGCTAAGGGGTTTGTGAACTATGGTAACTTCCCTAGCCCTGACCCTCACTAGCTCCCCTCCAGGGCCTAAACAGAATACATCGAATAAAATACAGTAATGACTTTTACTTTGAAATAAATAAATGTGGAATGCTTGTTTATTTTTAACTATAATAATGTAGTTGTACTTACATTGCTTTGGCACTGATATAATAATATTACTAATATACAAATTGAATAATATTGCAACCAGTTTAAACAATATAGGATGAGGTATTTTGCTGTACGGACGACTAGCACATAGTCACTTTAATTTTTTAAGGTCTTCTTCACTACGTATAACTATGATGGGTGACGTATCATTCTTCCGGATCTGTATTTTACAGTGTTTTACCCAAACGTAACTAAATCCAATTTCCTTGGCTATATTCTTGGTTTTAGATAGTAACTGCTTATTTTCTCGTGTTAGATGGTCGTTTATGAA
Source organism: Achlya flavicornis (assembly GCA_947623365.1). Lineage (NCBI taxonomy): Eukaryota > Metazoa > Arthropoda > Insecta > Lepidoptera > Drepanidae > Achlya > Achlya flavicornis. The sequence continues at coordinate 14,414,426 of OX392484.1, forward strand.
AATCTTGTTCATGTTTTCACCGAATCCGAGTTCATTGGCATAAAGTTGTTTGTGAAGTTTCGCTGCAGCCAGGAAGTTTTCCTTCGTATATCTATTGGAGAAACCGACAATAATCGGTTTTACTGCTTGATTGATAGATCTTACTCTTGAAATGAAACTTAGTTGGTCTTTATTGATGGGGTGGTTTATTGTCTCCCCTATTTGTATAACAAGGCTAATGAGGTTCTCATTGTTTTTTAATGGAATGCCTTTGATTTCTATATTATTGAGTCGTTGCCACTGGTCTTTAGTGTTCAGCTCTAGACGTAGGGTTTTAATTTCGGTTTCAAGCGTATTTTGGACGGTTTGTGTTGATACCAGGTTTATATTTCGTATTTCTTTCATCTCAGTTTTCATAAGGTTTTGTTCGACTTCCAAATTATTGGTGGTTTGTTTGATGATACTGATTTCTTCCTTAATTCCAGTAATATTTTCGCAAATTTTACCTAATTTCTCATCTTGACTCTGAGTGAAGTCTTTCAAAACACTTATCATTTCATTACGAAATAGTGTAAAATCATGTTGATAGTCTTCATATTCTCGACCTTTACGTTTCCTTAAAGAAGTTTGTTCATCGGAGTTGATCTTCGATAAATCCGATTGCGAGTTTGCTTTACCCACATTTTTTTTGTCCGGAGATCTTATAAGGCTCATTGTTCAGGTTGATATTTATTGCGATAACAATTTAGTTGCTTTTCAATCAGCTGCGAACGGCGAGCGGGACAAAAAATCAGTGCCCGTCTCCTTTACCCCAGGGGGTGAGAGGCGCTGCACACTGCACAGTTGACGAGACGAGGTCAAAAATGAAATGGTAGTAGTGCACTTTCTGTTGATTAAATTTAAGTTTTATGTTGACGAAGTTAAGGTTCGGTTAAGATTATCACTGTAGTAAGATTTTTATTCGAAAACTGACACACGTTTAACCTAGAACGCTACCGAACACGGACTGATTTTGTTCATAATGTGCATGTTAATTGATTTAAAACTGTTTAGGAAAACTTTGTAAATTACTTGAACAATTTATTAGCAACTATACTAACTGTACAGTAGTACAGGCTCCAATTCTTGCGCTTTCGACATCGATGTCGCATTAGAGATGTGACGAAAAACATGGCGGACTTCTGTCAAAATGTATAAAATTTTATCTTAAAAATCCACCATTAATTTAGACTAAATTGGCACTCGCTTATTTCAACTGTTGTTTTAAATTGGATCTATTTAACAAATAAAACAATAAATAATATATAAATGCAAAACAAAGGCGTTTAATGCCGAGAACAATCATTTTAAATATAAAGAGATTTACATATGAAGGGGTTTCCGTTACATGTTCTGCAAATTGTGGACCGGTGTGACCGGGGCGGCGCGGCGACCTGTCATCGACGACACACGACCGACAGACCGAAGACACGGCTGACACAGAGAACCGTGCAGAGAACGTGCACCGCGCGGTGCGACCACACTGCGCGTGCACTGCTCCTCGTCAATGAGCCCTCGCGAGCCACTCGCACGCAACACGCTGCGAACCAACTTACCTGAGACCTGTCAACAAACATTATTATTCGCTTTCTATTGCCCGCCCATAGTGAACTCCGCCATGTTAGTCTTTATTGCCCTCGCTTGCTACGAAGCCACGAACCGCTACGACGACGCTACGTGATCTTACGAACCACATTCAAAGAGAATATTTTCAATTAGGATCTACGTTAAGTCCTTAATATTAGTAAATACTCGTATATGCTATTAATCTCATTCACGATATAGGTATGTTCTGGTTAGAACAAGATGATGATTTGATGATTATCATGATTTACTCTCATTTCTGTCCTCTAAGATGGGAACATCTCCAACTTTTGATTCCCAGCTTTTAGCGACTCAATATTTTTTATATAAACATCTTGTAAACCTATTATTATTATTATATTAATATAAACTTGCACGTGAACGGTGCCTTGTAATTTTTTTGTATTTCAAGGGTTCATCCTCGCCAGTCTTCTTATTGGAATTACGAATGTATTTAATTTTTTATATTACATACATTACATAAAGATACACTTCATTCAATAATATTGATTATTTTTTAGTTTATCTGCCTTTGCTTTATTTAATCCAAATAAATAGAAAGGCAGTTTCAGTGCTACAAAAGAGATGAAATTCAGCTATTTCATAAAATGTACTCGTTCTGTCTGACATTGTCAAACTGACCGCGTTCTGGTAAAGAGCTGAGAGGCAATTAGCGCAGCATGACGCGGTAGTGTGTAAGCACCACGGTGTACAATATCTGTGGCTCGATTCTCATAACAAAACTTCAACGCTATCGTAGCGACTTCAACGATTAAATTGCGTTTTTTTACTATTATAATGTCAAATGAACGATTGAAAAGTGATCCTATAGTCAAATTATTGATGCGTATACACTACTGAATATTTTTTATACAGAATAATTCGAGAAACACAATTTAAATAGTTGATGTCGCTACGACACCGTTGAAGTTTTATCGCGTCGGGTGCGTCGAGTCTCTTGGCACTGCTGCAAGTGCACGGCTCCACGCCTCGTCTGGCCTCGCCTCGCCACGGTCGACGCATCACGGTCGCACGTTTCTGCAATCAACACATACCTCTCTCTCTCTCTATCTCTACATATAAATATTCATCCCATTTTCCCATGGTCACGCTATAACTTCAGAAGGACTTTACCTATTCCATCCATTTTTTTTTAGTTTTTTAATACTCTGGAGAAAATTCTTACGGAAAAAAAAATAAGAAAATTGCGTAGAAAATTTGAAAATTTAAGAAAAATTAACGGTAGTGTAGGGTAGAATATCCCTTAGGTACGCGGCTGAAACCGCGGGGCGCAACTAGTAATAATATATATTTGCTGATAGAGCAACGCTGCTCGCCTTAGTTACTTCATAGTTAACTTTTGCTTGCCTTGCCTTGCCTTGCCTTGCTTGCGAGAGCTACACCACGAGCACTAGGTTATACCGGCCGGAAAGTAATGCGGTTTTGTATGCTGCTTTTTATCCCGGGAAACCGGGTGAAACAGCGATATGTAGTATATAATTATACATAACTACGATGCTTTTATCGCATGTAGCACAGAAAATAATGTTAGTCAGTGTTATGAAAGCCTTATTTATTCTATTATTTTCAGATAATGTAGGTAGGTGCTTGTGTGTGGCGCGAGGCATAACCAGTCAGTTCATTAAAATTCAAATTTCTTTATGTGCATAAAATATGGTTATATTATTGCATTATGGTGATGGTACGGTACATATTATGTTCAGCATATTTTGCCATAGAAAAGGCATGCAAATTAACACAAAACATAGTGAAAACAGTTCAAAATAATGTTCCACATAATCGGCGCAACATACAACATAACACTGAGCGTGGCGCGGTGCTATCGGTTTCCAATATCCGAATGAACAATTAAATGCACCTCCGCGGTCACGCCGCACCACACTACGCCACACCGCGCCACATCGTACCATACCATCCAGCCACATATATTCACTACCCAATAAATTACACATAAATCAATTCACGTGTTAGTTATTAATACCATTAATTAGCAAAATACAGAATAATGAAACTGCTAATTACTAAATCTACATAGTTTTGTTCAACATAGTGAAGGCCACATAAAAGAAAGTGTAGGTGACCGTCCCCATAACACTGAGAGTTATCTAAGTTTGGTAATAAAGTCAGTATTAAACGTTATTACCGCAAGATAATACGACATCACATTTTATGTCTAAGAGAGGTCATAAAAACGTTGATCGCTTTATCTGATAGGCTTGTAGGTATGTATGTATGCTCTAGGTAGAGTGAGCGACCGCGCAGTCGGATGCTGGTCGCTAGACGCACCCGCATGCGGTTCTTAATTTGCTCATTTATTTAACAAACACTGAACAAAAGCTCAACCATGGATAGGTCAGACCCGGGCCCCGCAGCCGGTGTCCGCGGCGCAATTGGAGTGGAGCGAGCTGTACAGAGCGATGTGAGCTGTTCGCCCACACACTAACTTAGTGACCATCTCGAGGGATTTAGTCAGAAATCCGTCTATAGCGATCTTTCTTAAGAATGAGCGCGGCTTCACTCAAAGCCTCTTCCTCACCCTGTGTAATAAGATATGCAAGAATAATGTTATAATAATACACGTACGTACTGCCAGTAACTGTAGAAGCCGAGCGGATCCCCGTCCGCATCGCGTCGCGGCCGCCGCCACCGCCGCCGCACGCCTGATTACTTGGCGTCCTATGTCTACAGACGCGGTCGCGGACGCGGACGCCAACTTAACGGGCCCTTAAAGCAAATACTTCGCTCGAATAACTTGAAAGGAGTTTTGCTTGGAAATTAATTATTATTTTACTTCGGTATCTTTAAAGAATTAATTGAGCCAATTTTAATAGAAAATTTGCTTTTGATTATGACAGGTTTTTTTATGCCGTCAGAGCGGGTAGATAATATGATCGTTGATCACAAAAACAAGGTAGGTAAAATACCTACCTAAATGAATAATTTCTTTTTACTACCTCATGTTTTTGACAATATGTTTAAAACATTATCTCGATATTATCGAGATAATGTCGGACAATGTCCAGTAATTTTTCACGGAGCGGCGCGGCTGGCTTAATGAACTTATATCATTTAGACTGATACATATCAAAATATTTTCAACACACTTTCTCGTAAAGTGAATCTAATAGCACCACTTTAAGGTTCATAATGCGGCTTAACACTCACTAGAGCTTTTTGCTTTACATTACCGCCCACGTGTTTTATGACATAATCCCGATTATGTTAAACCTAAAGGAAAACTCTTACTTTATATTTAAAGAATAACAAACCAGCCAAGTTCGAGTCGGACTTGCACATGAAGGGTTTCGTAATATTATTTTATTATTATTTGTTGTTATAGTGGCATTGCAAATACGCGGTCTGTGAAAATTTCAGATGTCTACCTATTATGGTTCTTGAGATACAGCCTACTGACAGACATACTGTAATAGGGTCCCGTTTGGCACCCTTCGGGTACGGAACCCTAAAAAGAATGTGTCAGTTTGCGTATAACTTCCGTCGAGGCACCCGATATATAACTACCTACATGCATGCATGAAAACGCGTCACATTCTATACAATTATGAATCGAGAACTAAAAAAATACTGTAGATCTTCCAAGAGAGTCGAATCGCAGGCAGATTGAGAGCGCGAGAGAGAGGGCTCCTCGCCTCATATCCTCGATGGGGATATTACCATATCGGGCTAGCTAGGCTATTTATCTTTATTTCTTGTATTGAAGTTATGGTGGCTACTTATAATTTCAAATAAATTTAAGTTTTTACGGACAAACATAATATTTTCATAAAAGTACTATGACGGTAACGTCCTTAATAAATTTGCGACGGCTGATTAATACAACATCCAGTGTAATTAAATTCCGTGAATCGACTTCGTAGTGAAAGTGAGTGTTCACAGGTATGAGTGCGGAACTGTTAATTTGAGCTAATCTCAAGCCGATTAAGTAACCTTCAAAGATGTGCAAGTCGAATAGTAGCATCGTATCGTGGAGCGACACCGCGACCGCGACACTGACGACACGAAGCGACGCCCCGCGACGGTGACGGTGACGGCACTCCGCTCTTCACTCATTCGAACACACCGCACCACTTCCCGGAATTTAATTACACTGGATGTTGTATTAATCAGCCGTCGCAAATACATCGCTCAAGTGCCAGTATGCCCTTGATAATGGAATGGTAAATTTCGTAGTAGTAAATTTGCCAAGGAGGGAAAATCCTAACTTCATGACTAATATTATAAATGCGAAAGTGAGTTTGTTTGTTTGTTACGCTTTCACACATCATCTACTCAACGGATCATCATGAAATTTTTCATGCAGATAGGCTATGGTATAGAGACGGACATTTTATCCCGTGTCAATATCATCCTCATCATATCAGCCCATGGATGTCCACTGCTGAACATATGCCTCCCCTTTGATTTCCACTTCGAAAGATTCTGGGCCGCTTGCATCCAGCGGCACCCAGCGACTCTGACCAGGCCGTCGGTCTACCTTTTTTAGAGACATTTCTAGAGACCTCACTGTACACTATCGACTCACGCCGCGAATTCAAGCGCGATAGCTCCCGTTGTACAAACATTAACCTTTGCACTCACTTCTCATCATTAAAAATGAATATGAATATAAAAATAATAATGATATCGTAACGTAGCTGGCTGCTCGTAGCACGTTCGTAGCGAGTCCGTAGCACCAAATGAAAAACACTTTATAGTTTTATATTATAACGTATACATTTACGTAGCGCTTAACATCTTCGTAAAGCTAACGTAGCGTTTTTATCCACGAACGTTTTTACTCTAGTAGTAGCTGCCGTAGACTGCTCGTAATTGATATTACTATTTACAATGAACGTCAAAATGTGCGTACGAGATTTGAGATAAATATTGTATGGGAAAAGTTTTGTGGAATATTTATTATATTTTATTTGTACTATTATTTAATATTTTTTATATTTATGTCTGGACTGCAATAATTGAGCCGCACCCCGAGGGCGATATTGTGCGAGTGTCGGAGCGCGGAGCATGAGCCGTCGCCGTCAATAGGTCGTCGCGCGCTCCGGGTTTAATTTTAATTACAGGCCTCGTTATAGCAAAAAGAGATGTCGCACCGCGCTCGCGTCGCCGGAGCCCTTTTAATCCCTCTCGCCGACACTCCCCGCGCTGCCCCTGCGCCGCCTCCGCGTCTCCCCAGCGCCGCCCCGCGCCACCCCCGCGCAACCCTGCGCCTCGTCACTCGATGGAGTGCCGGATTAACAACCTTCAACGGAGATTACAACGAGATACGCTCCCAGGTAGCAGCGCGTGGTGAGCGGCAGCACTGGTACTATAACATGGATGGCGTAGCACCGCTGTGCTCGAGCCTCCACGCTCGGGGCTCAGCGGAGGCAGGAAGCGTTGAATTAATAAAGCAAATAATACTGAACGAACTAATTTCCGAAGTAACAACTCAGCGGGGTGGGAGCTGCTTCGTCGGACATTAATTATCTTTACGTTTCCTACCGTAAGTACTGCTCATCACCCACCAGTACCATCACAAATGTAACCATTAAGGATACTATTAAAACGTTCTATTAATAACGGTGTTTATATCTGTGATACTAAATTATAGGTGCGCGCCGCGGAGCTTGTCCATTAGAACGATAGAGCGGTGGATGATGTGGATATGTCACAATTAATTGATAAAGTTTCGTTTTCGAGTCGAGTTTCAACCGACTACATACATAATATACAAAATTATAAGACGCACGCAGCGGCAGCGGCAGTGCTCTACCCAACATAACATCGTTGGAACCAATCTTATACTATTCTACCATGTTACCTCTCCTTATCAATTTATAGCCTTATCCTAACTTATTATAAGTGTGTCTGTCTATCTATCCATTTGCTAATTTTTTGCGACTAAAACCTATCTTGGTGAAAATGGGCAGAACCAAAAACAACCGAATTAAGAGCCTCCATCTTTTTTTGAAGTCGGTTAAAAAACTTAAACCGACTTCAAAGTACACTAAGAAGTAATCAAATCCTGATTTAATGACAAGCAGGAAGTGTACCCTTTCAAATAAAAAAAAAAAATTTCCAAATCGGTTAATAAAAGACGGAATTATGCGGTAACAAACATAAAAAAAAAATACAACTGAATTGAGAACCTCCTCCTTTTTTGATGTCGATTAAAAAGGGGCTTGCACCTCGACAATGGAGATATGATAAATACTTTTTACTCCAGTGTTTATTCTTATTGGTTAATCTGTGTTGAGGAGGACATGGATTCTATCTACGTCAGCCTAATAGCCACCGGGCCGCACTGGTCGCTTTTCTATCGAAGCACTTAAACTCGATTTACTTCGAGTAATACGTACCTACTTCACTTGTATTACATATAGGTACTTGTAAGAGTTCATTACTTGGCTTTCTGTCAAAGAAAACATGAACACAAACTCTGCCCGATTGAAAACTAAAAGCGAATATTCTTTAAAAAACGTGTGTGCTCTTTAATCGTGAGATTATGTCTGACTTACATAGAAAGAAAGTGATTGAAGTAAACAGCTTCGCATCGCGAGCTATTTCTTCCAGATGACTACTGCTTACCTACATCAAACGATAGTACTGCAGCGATGTGTAGTTACGTTGCTCTACTACGTGCCTCAATAAAATCAAATCAAATCAAACATATTTATTTGTGACAAAATAAAACACAGTATAAAATAACAAAAAATAATAAATAAAGACAGTCACAAAACGGTCCTCCAACTCAGCATAATGTTGGCTATACGTGATGAGCTATATGAGCTCCCCGCCGTGGTTTTCCCAATGGAGTACAGCATGGGGTTCTTCAAAAGGGGTGTGAAGAGATTTCTGCAGGGTCGGCAACGCGCGCGTGATACCCCTGGTGTTGGTAACCGCTTACCATCAGGCGGGCCGTATGCTTGTTTGCCACCTAAGTGGTATAAAAAAAAAAATGTACATATAACCAACGCTGATCTTCCTTTGGGGCCGGCAAGTGAAGACACGGTAGGCCGGTCTTTACAATAGCAAATATATAATAGTCAAAATAAACTGATAATACTATAAAATATACCTATATAACCTAATGAATAAGTGGGTATTATTTTTGACGCAACATATACAGTCATCATAAACACCATTATTTAAGCTTAAACATCTTGGTTAAAAATCAAAAATAAATTGCAAACTGATGTAAGCACATTTTTTATTTAAATCATTTCTTATATAGCACTTGTGTCATGTCGCTGCGTTAACTGTAGGAAAAGATAATTCTTTAGTTTGACTTTAAAAATTTGAGGAGTATGCAGGTTCCGTATCGGCGGAGGGATATTATTCCAGCACTTGGTAGCGGCGTAACGGAAACTACCTCTAAAATCAGCCGAGGAGTGCCGGTGTGTCGAGAGCTGCATGGCGGAAGACCTTGAACAATAATGCAAGCCTCTATGGTTTAAAGGCACGTTTGGCATCCAATGTACGATCATTATTTGAATTCGCGTCGTTAACGAATACATAGTGAGACATTTAGCTAATGTAAGCGCTTACATTTGCGCTGTCAGTGGGAGCGGCATCGGCTCTGCGAATTAATACGATAGGTACTCTAATTTATGCACGTCGTGTGTTGCCTCCACCGGCAGAGCAGAGTCGACACTGTCGAGTGAGCTCGCGTGAGTACCTACTGTGGCGAGCACAGGCGCGAGCGCGGTGCAGTGTACCTACGGACCAAGCTGTGAACAATAATAGCTGTTACATCCCAAGCTGCGATGAGGAGTAAAAAAGTTAAGTTCATTTTATATTGTATGTATGTATGTAAAGAATTATTAGAAATTGAAGAACATTAATTAAAAAATCCAAGATAGTCAAATTCTCCAAAATCAATTTATGTTACAACCTTCCGAAGTTTCTTGCCGGTTATTCTCAGTTTAGAACTAACTTCCGTCGAACCGGAGATAATTTCAGTAGCTTTGACCTTTATAAATGCCAAACTGAATAAAAAGGCTTTGCCGCTGACTTAACTTCTTATAATATTTTCACAAAGAAACACTACTGGTACTAGTCGAGTCCGGCTCTGTAGTTCAATTCAACTGCATATTAATTGTGGTCATAATTAGAAGACCTAATGACATTCAAATGATATCGACTACATTCTAACTAATTTGATAATAGCTGTAAGCGTCACGATCTGCCACTTGCTAAGCTCGAGGTACCTCTTCTGTCTAACCATATGATAATATCTAATGGTCTTGTCATTATGAAATTCTAAAAGTTCTCTTTTTTTTTGTAAGTCGTAAGTCGGTAAACAAGCGTACAGCCCGCCTGAAGGTTACGAAGGCTACCGAGTGATATGGACGTTGGGACACACGGGGCATCACTCACGCGCTACCGACCCTTACCCCTCCCCAATGACACAGTCCAATGAGCTCCGATGGCGACCTTACTCACGCGCTTGGTTGCGGTATTCTGTAAGGTGGAGGTATTTCCCCAGTCAAGCTGCTCTTAGAGCGAATAAACGATACGCTCTACCTCTCTCAAATATCTTTCTCTTTTTATACAGGTGTCACACACAATAAATGGCATTTTTATTTTCGTCAAAATGCAGCTCGGGGTTCCTTTCAGTGTTTTTCTCTAAGACCTGTAGTTGAGAAGTTGCCCACACTGACTAGAAAAAAAACACCTGTATATGTACGCGAACATACGGTGATTGTTGAGCTCGGCAGTCGGTACACGGCACGATGCACCCCGCTAACAACACTATCATATTTATTGACTCATATTGTATTTCCACACCTTCCTCCTAACTACATATAATATTAGTTATTATACGGTTATGTAACTTCGAAGTTTAGTACAAATGCATTTTTTATCATGATTGTACAAATATTTTCAACATCTAAAACTACCTCTATCGGACTGGCAGAGGCAGAACGTCTCTCTACTTTAGCCATGTGTAAGTATGACGATTGGAAAGTAATAAAATATTTAAGAAACAATTAAAATATATTATAGAGAAACTTTCTTCGGGGTTAGTTAGGTGTATATTATTTTGTTTTTAAATTATAATGGAGTATGAAGTTTACGTTTCACGTAAAATCAAATGACTGTCGTGCAATGCGTGTCGTGTGGCGTGTCGTGTGTCGTGTGACGGAGCAGAGCTTTCCTGAATACCGTGCATTATGTACGCGTCCGTGACGTCACCGCCCCCTGCGCCTCGGGCACCCCGCGCCCAGCTCCCCGCGCCCCGCGCCAGCACTTCAGCGTTTAGAGTCGATAAGGGTGCCTAAATACACCGGGAGCATGGACACAGTTTTACTCTTATGTCGTTGAAAATAATGAGATGAATAACGAGTGAAGATTTAAAATACCTGATCACTTATTACCAGTGGGTACTGGTAATAAGTGAACTCATTTCAAGTGCGTATTCATTTTGTCAAGAAACTTTTTGTTTTTTTTTGTGATATAAATACAAAAAAAAACACAATGCAGATCGTGTTTAATAAAAAAAACACAGCAAAATTTGTAATAAATATTTTGGAGACTGTTAAAAGATCTATAATTGTTAAGAATGAGTACTGAGTAAGAAAATTTAAAATTTTGTGTGATGGAGTACTCAACTACTGAAAACTACTAGGCATTGATATATGTACAAGGTGCATACGAGAATAAGACAATAAATATAACTACTTAAAGGACTCACTAATATTGTGATGTAACCACTAATTATTTTTGTATGCCAGTAATTGGTGAAACATATTGAGCCACATTATTATTGTTCTACACCTGTTGTGTACCATGTTTCAGATAAATAAATAAGTATTCTATTATATTCATAAATACGAAAACTTTTACTACAGGACCAACTTAGAAATCACTGCTTCATACACATGGTCAATGTCTCCTCGGGTATTCCTCCGGATTTGGATTTGGGATTGGAAAAACCGGTTTCGATGCCCTAGTTTTTACTCTCAAAGTGCAGTTTGACTGGGGAAGACCTCCACCTTACAGAATATCGCCCAATAACTTTATGTTGTGTTACTACGGGTGAGTAAGGTCACCAGAGCTTATTGGGCAGGGCCGGTTATATATGTTAGAGAAGCTCCGGGGAGCCCCAACGGGGTGTTGCAAGCGCCCATAGGGTGACGAGAACCGCTTACTCCCAGCAGGTCCTACGGTTGAGTACAGACATAGTTGTTAAAAAAAATGTCCAGTATAAACCATTAATGTCTAAAGGCTGACAATCAGGTAGGCGGCCCACCTGATGATAAGTGGCTACTATTGCCCGTGGCCCGTGGACCAATACCAGGGGTATTGAACATGTCTGTGCTGCCCACCTTTTCTAACAAAGCCTAGGAGAGGTAATAAGGCTCTTGTTGTAAATCATGAGCTAGTTGACCATTCTAGGATTCCGTACCCGAAGGGTGCCAAACGGGACCCTTTACCAAGACTCCGTTGTCCGTGCGTCCGTCCGTCCGTCCGTCTGCATGTCAGTGAGCTGTATCTCATGAACGGTAAAAGTTAGACAGCCGAAATTTTCAGAGAATATGTATTTCTATTGCCATTATAACAAAAAATATTAAAAATTAAAGGGGGCGCCCATACAACAATTCAAATCGTCTTTTTGTTTTTTGTTTTCTTAGCATAATGAGTTAGTTAATATTGTAAGGAACTCTCCGTTTGCGAGTCCGACTCGCACTTGGCCGGTTTTAATTTATTTCCTATAAATAAACATAATATACAATACAACAGCTCTCAAGTTCAGCTGCCGGTATGTGCTTTGGCGATAGATTTCTATCTTGAGGGTAGTAGCGAGCCAGACGAGTACGAGCTACAAAATACCCTACCGCGGTTTTCTCTCGCAATATTGTCCTCAATCAGTTTGATACACTCTTTGTATCAGTTAATCTAAGACTAAAATTAACAGATCGTTTACAAAACGAGAGGTTGTATGGTGCGTCGCGTCGGTGTCGACTCCTGGTCTATGTGTCAGTGGTTTTGAGTCGACGAGCTGAGGCACACGGTGCGCTCAGTTTGGATCCGCGCGCCGCCACGGACGCCGCGTCGAGCTACTCTCGCGCCAGCCAGTGCCGCGCCGCGCTGCGCCGCGCCGCTAGCTAAAAGACGCACGCGACGCGACCAGCGCAGCGGCTCACACCAGTGGCAGTGCACCGCCACACGTGCGCTGTACTTGCTCTCCCTGTGTTTGTCACCTGTTTGAGGGACATGTGAATACTTGTGGATCATCACAGCACCAACTGAAAGTGTATGACGTGATGATCGTATCGACAACAAAAAGTGAACCCATTAAATATTTTTATAGTAAACGTTAAAAGCGGCAGTGAAAATCCTAGTTACAGAAAAGGAGCTCTACATACTTTCTTTATAAACAAAACTAAAAACTTTTCACTTTGGAAATCCAAGATAATCCAAGGCAAGTATTTATTATTATGTTATCCATTTATAACTTGAATTCAAATAAGAACGCGCTTCCATTAAATACATACCTACCCCAGAAGCCACACTCTGTAGGTACCTACTTTCCAGCAAGTATCTGGTCGGCACTCGAAAGCTTCCTACCCATCTGATACCTATCAGAGAAACTTCATGGAACCCTCCTTGATTGATGTAGCGTGCTCATTGCCGATTCACGTTATAGTATAGTCCGTAGTTTTTGTAAATGTACCAATTCCTTATCACCCGTAACGTAATAAAAATATCTTCAAACAAACAATACAAATAAGGTAGGTATTTATTTAATTCTGGCTATTACTATTATTTAAAATCTCTATAATCTGGCTCACTAACATTGAAAAGTCATCGATAGAATTTCCGCTGAGCAACTATTATACTTTATCGGGAATCACTGAGAAACCATAACTATTCCTTTTCACTTCATAAGTGTATCTCATAATTATTGATGCCTACTTCTTACATGATAGATAGGTATAGCTTTATCAAACTTTCGTAGTATTTAAGTGGGATCTATTGCCTTACATAACATCACAGTCTGGATTTATGATTGTTATCAGGGATTTTTGATCACGAAATCAAAAAGCCTATTGTGAAAATATCCTGACAAAGATATTCAATAACTCTAGGTAGGTATATATGTTCTTAGCTTGTTATGTTGGTTCACTTATCATATTGTTCACATCAAGTTATAAATCTCCTTGGCTCTCAATTAAATACAATTGATAAGGACCCTATTGAAAAGTCTGGAAAACTGTTATCGATGTCCCGTGTTTATACATTTTTGTAGGACACTTAATTAATCACTGATACGATACGGTCGAGTCAGCACTCGGCAGGCAGCGGCAGATCGTGGATGACCGGCACGCGGCGCCAGCGGTAGCTCGCCGCTCGCCACCGTATCGCGCGGAGCGTTGACGTGCAGTGTAGTTAATAAATAACATGGACTAATTCTATTAATTTATAATTATATGGGCACAATCGATACGAATATAATTAAATACAAAGGCGCACGCACCGCTTACATAAAATGTAGAGCAAAGTGCGGACTATGGTGACGCCAAATACCAGTGCCAACGACGCGGGCGGTCGTCAACTTTACGACTCTGTGACCGACGACACCTCGTAAACCTCTCGCACGCGACACACTACGTGTCGGTATGTGGCTTACGGAACCAAGTGCTTCCAAATCACTTCATTGTAAACACGAGGGAGGCAGCTAGTAAAATAAGCATCAACACGAACTAACATAATGGTCTAGTTTACGCGATCTATACCTACCTACCTACTACCGAATTTATTATTTTACACGTATTTGGTAAATCTAAAATTTTGTAATAATTTTATTTATTTCGGTAAGAAGCAAAAGATTGAGTAACTTCCGTTTTGCTGATGACATCCTCCTTTTTTCGTCCTTGGCCTCTGAGCTCAACGAAATGGTCAAAGATTTTAATGAATGCCCAAAACTAAAATGACAAATAGGTATGCTTTGACAAATAGCGCGAAACTTGGTATCGAAATAACAACACCCCCGGGTGTTGTAATTGAATATTTTCACGAGTTCATCTACCTAGGCCGAACAGTCTCAGTCGAGGGAAGGCAAGACAAACAAGTCATACGATGCACAACTGCCTGGAAGAGCAATTAGTATTTTGAAGGAGCTAATGAAAGGTAAATTACCAATATGATTCAAAGGTCAACACATGGACAAGAGCAAATGAGCATACTACCTAGCCTTACCTACTAACCTTACGGCGGTCAAACTTGGGCCTAGACCTGACAGAGGTCCGCACTCGAAGTTTGCCAGCATATGCAAACTTGCAGATCGCATAAAAACACTATAAGTACTGCGTTACAAAACATAAATGACTAGCGGCTATGTTGAAGTAGGACTGGCGCTGTATACGTTAGCCAAATGCCGAACGATATTTAGATGAAAATTACCACAGATTGGATCCCACAAAATGATAAACGGCGCCTCGGCAGACCTCGCCGGAGATGGCGAGATGAATTAGGCTGTTTCTGAAAGAACTGTTTCACAGTAGCAGTCGACCAAGAGGATTGGAAAAAGGAAAAGGAAAGGGAGAGTTCCAAACAATAATAGATAGATAGATAAATAGATAACGCTTTATTTTACAAATAGTATTTAACAAAGTATAAATAAAAAACCTAAAATTTAAAATTACTGTAAGTACAATAGGCGGTCTTATCGCTAAGAAGCAATAGCTATAATATAAGAAGAATATTAAGTTACATTGCTTAAGCGTCACAGAAACGAAGCGTTTTAACCGCACCGCATAGTCACTTGCGAAGAAAAATGTATATCTATTTACGACAGTCACAAGCGCTCATCCTTTTGACTGGTCCCTGTTTCAGTATATACCTACGCATTGCCCCAAAAGTAAAAGTTGCACCTAGATAAGTGATGGGCACTGTTTGGTGGTCTAGTGCCGAGTGTTTCGTAACACCTTCTTACCATACGGCAGGAGTATTACTGCAGATGTGTATAGTGAAAAACTAAACACAATCGGCTGTAAAATAAAGGTTTAACTGCCCTAGATTATTTCTATAGGTTTATTTGATTGAATTAACCAGACGTTTGGTCCTCAAGGAGAACATCCATCAAAAAGTAGAGAATTCATCGCCAACAAAATGCTATAATTTTCATTGTATACCTATAAAATAACGACGGCCATCAAATAATTTAATTTTATATTAATTAACATATTTACTATACAATTAATTTTGTTGTTGTAACCTCCATTTCAAAACAGAATGGAAATAAATCTTGAACTTCTAAATCAACATTAAAAAATTATATTAGAAACCTCAATATTATTTATGAAAAACTATCCAAAGATGGTTTTTCATCCAACATGGTTTGATGAAAAAATAATGTTGAGTTTCAGTTCTAAGTATTTTTAACCGACTTCAAAAAAAGGAGGAGGTTCTCAATTCGAATGTTAATATTTTTTTTTTCTTTTTTTATCTTTCCCATTTTTTTTTGTTTTTTTTTTTTCTATTTTTGTGAGAAAATCTTAATGCGGTTCACAGAATACATCTACTTACCAAGTTTCAACAGTATAGGGCTTATAGTTTCCGAAAAAAGTAGCTGTGACACACGGACGGACTGACAGACAGACAGACATGACGAATCCATAAGGGTTCCGTTTTTTGCCATTTGGCTACGGAACCCTAAAAACCATTTATTTATTCTATTCGCAAGATATAGTCAAGTCCCTGTTACAGAGACTCTAGGATGACAGGGCTATACATTATGGCCCGCCGTTTAATTATATATGGATTTCTTCGGCAAGCAAAACAATTACACATACGGCAAAATATTAGAAATGGCCAATTGATATTTTAATACTAATTGACGTAAATGTTCGAGCCGTCCGAGCTGCGCTGGGGCCGAGAACGAGCGGCACATCAAAAGGGACCCGCACCACCGCGGATATAAACCACATTTTTAGAATCGATCTCGTCAGAACTTGCGACACGTTCTATCAATATAATACTATGTACTGTCACTTGGAGGTCTTAGGGAACTGATATTTAAGGAGTACGCACATGAACATGGTTTAAAATATAACGTGAAGAAAAGAGATGGCACCAAAATATTCAGCACCTCCCATCACGCTCGATGTTGTGCCCTTAAAGCGGGTGTAGCAATTCAAGTATTTAGCAGACATTGTAAACGACGATATGGATATAGAATGCGAGCGGAAGACGTTATCAGTAAGAGCAGACATGTTGGCTCATTGCTCCATCAAAGTAAAATAACCATAGGCTCTTTCGGTCTAATGGCCGATATAATTTACGGACCGTTATCGGTTAGAATTAAGACTTTACTAATAATGAAGCAAAGAACTTAAAGCTTTGCATAGCAGACTCTCCCATATGGAAGTAGCTATCACAGGTAAAATTAGCTTACGAAATTATCTATATGCCCAGTTTGGCAATAACCATTGGTAAGCAAAACGATTCGATAAGTCGATTTAAACATACTTCTTTGTCTTTTGTCTTGTTTTGACGCCTGATGACAAAGAAGGACAAAGGACAAATAAGGTTATACTAATATTGTTTTAAGAGCTTGTGGTTGGCCCTCGGTTATCGTATCGATGTAAAACTTTGTAAGTGAATAGAATGAAAGAAAGAAAGAAAAAAATATTTATATTTTTTGTATGTAGTTTGGATGACAATACAATAATTTGGTACCATCGAGCTGATCTGATGATTGATCCAAAAGGTAGGCATTGGAACTCCATAGCAGACCAACACATCCTAGCCGTGTTTAGAAGTTGCTGGATTCTTATGAGATGAACTTTGCCCATATGGTTTTGACTGATGATGGAGTAAGAGACTAGGCACTGGAACTGCGTATCGGAGTATCGCATCCTAGCGTAAACGACACGAGTAAATTCGTGTACAATTATTTATCCTGAACCCCAGCTCGTAACACTATTGATAATAATAATGGTCATCTTGAACCTTAGGACCTATCATTTGAATATCATTAAGTGATATTCCTGAGGATGAAGGAGCTGATGCATCGAACAATAATTATAAATGCGATTGTGAGTTTGTTCGTTTGTTACGCTTTCACGTATTAACTACTCAAGCGATCATCATGAAATTTGTCATGCAGATAGCCTATGGTATGGAGAAAGAAATAAGCAACTTTTTTGCCGGAAATGGGGGTGAAACCGTGGGATAGCTAGGGTTTTAATCATAGAAATCGAGTTATAATAAAATAAAAATTAAGTCTGCAAATAATTTTTCTAATGAATTATTTATACAAGTTTATATCAATAACCCATACATTATAAATAATTTCTAGTATATTCGCAATCGACTATCGACGTGGTCTTTTCGTTTGTAAGTAGTTAGAAAGAGTCTTTGATCTCTACATATAGGTTTAAAGAATTTATTATCTCAAAAGAAATCACATTTCACTTATATGAGAAAGTACATAAAAATAATTATAATCCCGATTATGATAAGTTTATAACTCACTGCAAGTGATATGTGTGTAGACCAAGTATTCTTAATTTAAACGGGTAAAATAAATCGAGAGATCACCGCTGTCAAAAAAAAAAAAGTCTAGAATGTAACATCAAAAACGATATCGTTACTTGGAAATTTTTCCGCTTATGTGCCTGTACATTGCAAAGGGTAGGTACCTTGTTTCTTTATGGAATCAGCGGCCGGTGCGGCAGGTACGATTCGAGCCTGCCTCGTAAAAAACGCATCAATCTTGGCTTGTGAGCGGTAATCAATCATCAACATGAGATCCCGTATACTACCTCCCCTTTCCCCTTACCCCTCACCCAACCTGTCCTAAGCGGCCCGCCCTCACGATAACCCTTTCATGTAGAGTCGGCCAAAAAAGGGTTTACAGCACGAGCACGAGGCCACTGACATTTGTCTGCCCTAATGCCTTCTCAGCCGAATACCGGCCAATAATGAGCCGGTGCCGGCCGGTGCGGCGGAGCGAACACGGCGTGGCGCGGGCGGCATCGGTAGTGGCTAGGTACATACAACACTCCACAAAAAACGTTACTTTGACGGTGTAATCGAGTTATCTCGTGGCTCCGCTGAGTGCTCTTTTTCATTGAGGCTCTCGTCTGCGCCAACCTAATGTAAAGGAGATAAGACGGCCGGGAATATTAATGCGCTCCACGCACGTACCTACTATAAATGGGAGAAGCCTTCTTATATTTTAAATACGATATCCAGGTAGGGGGACTAATTCATATGTATGCATCATTTTTACACTTTTTATCGTTGGAACACATTTAGTTTAGCGTGGTTTCACAAGTACCACTAATACCAGAGGAAACTACTTTTCTGAGGGTGAAAAGTATCTCCATTGTTATCTAGGAAGGATTATCATTGTTATGTTCTCTTACCGAAGTGCCTTCTTTTACTTGTACTACGTGTGTGTTGTGTCATTTACGATGCAACAGAAAAGCTAGAAAAGAAAAGACATTTATTTTGAACAAATTTAAAATATCATACATCTGGATAATTTGTTCTAGATAAATTATTTTTTACCTTTAAATAAACCGGTATGATTATACTTGGAGTTCGATTCGGCACGTTGCCCATGTCGAGACGTTCTTTTTTGGAACGGACCGAGTACCACTTGCCACTCAATAAACTTTCTTACTTATTCTTCTTCCTACTCGTATTTACAATAATAATATCCATTAACCTAGGACTGAGAGACCTATATCTTTGTTTCGTACAATTTGTATTCAATTCTATTGTGTCTAGCAGGTGCGGCATGCGAGCAGGGTGCGCAGGGTAGAGCC
This sequence comes from Achlya flavicornis, assembly GCA_947623365.1. Taxonomy (NCBI): domain Eukaryota; kingdom Metazoa; phylum Arthropoda; class Insecta; order Lepidoptera; family Drepanidae; genus Achlya; species Achlya flavicornis. The sequence goes on from OX392484.1 coordinate 14,433,835, forward strand.
GGCAGCTTGTCGCGCTGCTGTCGTGGTGGTGTGGTGCCGGCGGTGGTGCGGTGCCGGTGGTGAGGTGGTGCAGTGCTGAGGCGGTATGGGCGCGATGGGCCCCGCGCTCAGACTCGCGCTGCTTGCCGCGCTTGCCGTCAACGCCGACGGCGGGCCCCACCCACACCGTTAGTTCTTTACTCACACCTATTAATACCTTTGACATTCATACAGCCTCATGTCACGTTAGGTACTTTGCATGAGTAGAGCGTCAGCCACATTGTTTTTTTTTTAGAGTTTTAGGCCAAATATTGCAAGTACATAAGTGTTATTTTTTTCACTTTTAGCTTTTTATGTTGTTGAAACTACGAACGATAAAGTACCTACCTAAAACAACAATCATAGAACCATTTATTAGATACTTTATACATAGTAAACTGATGCTTGCAGAGCGGTCTCGGCGCGTGCATCGCGAGGCGGAAGGCATGGTATCAGCACCGAGCGTGGGAGTGGGTGCGGGCGCAGGGACGGACGTAGTGGGCGTGGGTGTTGAGGGTGCGGGAGACGGCGGCGTTCTGGACCCGGCAGATGTGGCGGACGTACCGGCGTGGCGCGACCTCTGGTACGGCTCGCTGGAGGCGCTGCACCGCGAGCCCACCATCAACAACACACAGGAGGACGTGCTGGCACAGCTCGGCTCGCTCGCTTTCCTGCATTGTCCCGTGCGCAACCTCGGCGAGAGAGGGGTCAGTACACTGTACCATATCAACTGGTTTGTCGTAGTATCACAACTCGCTAGGATCATCACTATACAATAATAATGGTGTGATGTCATCGACAGGTGTCATGGGTGAGACGTCGAGACTGGCACATTATCAGCTCCGGCGTTCTCATGTACACCAATGATGAGCGGTTCCAGGTAAACAAGCTACGACCTTACAAGATTTTCTATCATTCAAGAGACAAAATGGATTGGTATACAGATTCAGATTATATTTATTATTAATTGTTGAATATTGTTCAGGTGCTGCACAGTGAAGGCTCCGACGACTGGATCCTGCAGATCAAGTATGTACAGAAAAGAGACAACGGTACCTACGAGTGTCAGGTGAGTACCCAGCTTGGACCGAATGTTGTATGTGTGACGTAGGCTGTAGTGACGTAACTGACGGTATAACAGCGTAGCGTGTGTGCGTGTGCAGGTATCGACGGGGTCGGGCACCCTGTCACGGCTGGTGCACCTGCACATAGCGGTACCTGAGGCGTTCATCCTCGGCGCCGACGAGCACCACGTGGACGCCGGCTCCACTATCAACCTTGTCTGTATCATCGAGAAGGTATTTATAATTATCCTCAAGTAATATAATATCATGTGAGCATGTGACGATCTTCCATTTCATCACAAACTAAGCAGAACTTGTACTATGGAAAGCAGATACTTGATATACTGCAGAAATGAAATGAAATGAAATGAAATTGTTTATTTCGCCAGAAATGTCGTACAATTTAGGTGGAATCTTAATATATGGTCTACACATTTCGGTACAGAATAGCATGCAAAATTATAAATTTAAATTAATCTAAGAATTAACGTAATATAATAAAGCAATATAATTAAATAAGATGTCAAAATCATACAATGATGATGACAGGTATCTTACCGAACAAGGCAACGGGGTAGTCCGTTAATTATTTCGTAATATGGAGGTGCAAGGTGGATGACAACTCCATTTTAAAAGGGAAAATCTTTCACCAGGCTGACGTGTCTGGGGACCGCAGTCCAAACGTACATGTTGGGCATTTTTATATATGCAGCTCGTTGACTAATCTACAACAGTGCGATGCAGAATCTTGTGACCTCATCTATCTATCTGCGTTAATACAATCTTTGTATAACTGATAGGATGGCTGATTGATGTCCCTACAGTAATGTCTCCACATGTAGGTACGTAGTCCACCACTTTCGCTCACGGATGTGACGGACACTTAATGTGTGTGCAGAGTCCAGTGCCACCGCAGTACGTGTTTTGGTACCACAACTCGCGCATGATTAACTACGACCTGGCGCGGGGCGTGAGCGTCACCACCGAGCCGGGGCCCAAGACGCAATCGGTGCTCGCCATCCGCAGCGCCGCGCCCACGCACTCCGGCAACTACACCTGCTGCGCCGCCAACACCGAGCCCGCACACATCTACGTCTACGTCTCCGAGGGCAGTCAGTATCAGATCCGCTAACCCCACTCCCAGTATCGTCCACATCCGGGCTCGTTCTCACCCTTGTCATTGTCCTTGTCTCGTTCGTGTCGCAGGTGACAAGATGGCGGCGACGCTGAGCCGCAACTCGAAGGCGGCGCGCACCGCATCGCGCGGCGTGCTCCTCGTGCTTCTGGCTTCCGTCTCACTGTTACATATAAGAAGCATTCATGTACTGGCGGGGGGGACCGCGCGCTGAGCGACGAGCCGACGCGACGGGCCTCTGAGCCTGCATGCGATAATACTACGGTTCTTGATATCGAACCAAAATACCCCTTCCATGTAAATATCATACTAGCATTGTTGTTTAATAAAAGGCATATTTGTGTTTTCGGAAAAACTATTACGTACGTGATGTAAATAAACATTTTTACAAGAGTGTAGAACAGTTATTCTGGCAGAAAACTATCCGATGAATATTGGTGTTTGTGATATCACTGCTCACTTTAATTTAATCGAAGGAAATAAATATCTTTATTTCAAAATATATATTAATGTTGGCACCTCAAAGTTTGAAGTGTTGCATAATTTAATAATTTATTATTGCTACTTATCGGGTGTCAGCTCTCGAGGATATTACTCTTTGTTGTGTCTTATCGTTCCCTACTAGCTCCATGTGATGGATCGACGGAACAACTCTGTAAATACTATTAATTAATTTATAAATACGAAATGTGATTCCGCCAAATTGTCAGCCGAGAACGCAACATGTAAATACGTAGTCACCTAAGCTAGTTTATTAAGGATGACGACTGTTAGAATTTGGACAAAAAAATAATTTTAAAGCCTGTCTCGTTGATCCTTGATTGTATTCAAACATTATCAATTGGAACAGTATTCGGTTAAGTAAAAGATAACACAAAATAATAAAAAACTTAGAGCATAATGATAATAATTATAAAATTATGCCGTCTGTGAAACAAGGTCCGAAACAATAAATCAAAAAAGAGTTCATTCAAAATGTTATGATTGAGGGAGACGGTACATTTCATTGACACCTTTTCTCCTGACTTCCGTCGAAATTTTGAAAATAAAACATTTAAGCCTATAACTTGATTGTTTGTTTCTATACCCTTATTTGTTCCCTACCTAGCAGGATGTTCAACATAAGCTTCGCCCATTGATTTCTACAACGTGCGGTTTTGGACCGCTTGCATCCAGCAGCTCCCAGCGACTCGGACTAGGTCGTCAGTCCATCTGGTGAGAGGTGGTCCCGCTCGGCGTGCATCACTACGTGGTCGCCACTCGAGAATATTTCTTTCTCATTAGATGTCAGCTCTTCGAGCGATGTGGTTTGCCCATTGCCACTTCATCTTATTGACTCTACGTGCTTGTTGGAAACATAACATTATTATTGTGCATGGCAACACCGGCCTCTTCGTTCGCCAACCATTAAACCGATAAAACGTGCTCCTGCTTTTTATTGCATTGTTTGCACCGACGGACTCTTAACATGGTCCTTAAAGTCGAGGATAAAATAAGTGCATCGCGATTAGTGCAATAGGACAAAAAAGTGCAGCGAATAGTGCGAGTTTACAAAAATTACCACACGGACGAATTGGTGCATACACCAATCGAGCAAGATCGTCGCATCTTCAAAGGCTGCAACGCATCGCATCTCATATAGTCAATATTATATTTCTACTATATAAAGATGCCATAAAATTTGTGAATCGCCATGAAATTTTCATAGACGAAAAGAAAAAATTCTAGGGGGCGCCCAGGCGCCATCTAGCGACGTGCCTGCACAAGTTCTCTTCACTCGATAACAACATTCCAGCGACGATCGGTGCAATTTATCTAGCATCATCGCTGGTTGTGAATAGAAGAGGACACCAGGCCAACTATCTCTGTCTTTTCCACGGAACACTCATGCTGCAACGTGATACACAAATAAAATTTGGAACACGGACTAATTTTATTATAAAATAAAATCGAAAATTGAATCCGCCATTTTACAAACTAACCTGTGTGACAACATCCTTTATCTCGTAGGCCTCGACGCCTCTCAGAACTTGTTGATTATTTTCTGAGAGGATGCCAAGAGAATTAGTTTTAAGTACTTCATTTTAATCAGTAATTTATTAATAAGTGGTTTTTTAAGTTTTCTTAGCTTACATAGTGGGTGCCTACCATGTCAAAGCCAACCATGGAATATGAGGAAGGCGAAAAATCATTGTCACAAAAACGTGGATACATAAAAGGTACCATAACACGAACTTGTAATACCATTTCCAAAGATTCTTTGAAAGATGCGACAAAACAAATGTTACTTTTGAAGGAGGATAGGTTAAAATCTCTTTTCAGTCAATATAATGAGTTTAACCTGATAATACAAGATAATGAAGATCCCACACTCACCGAAGATCTGTATTATAAAGGTTTAGAGTTAATTAAAATTCAACTTGACACTCATTTTAATGTATCTCAGAATGATAGTAACTATAGCAATAAAAAATCAGCATCAAAAATACTTCCTGACATAAAAATCTCATTCTTTCATGGTAGCTATTCTGAATACAAGCCATTTATAGAACTATTCAATGCATTAGTTCATAATGATAAAACAATTACTGACATTCAAAGATTTATGTACTTAAGAACATTTCTCAAAGGTGAAGCTTATGATTTAGTGAAAAATTTACCAGTATAGGGTACAAGTTATGCAGAAGGTTTAAAAATTATACAAGATAGGTATGACAATAAACAAAAAATTGTGTATGAACACATTTCATATCTATTAGACTTAAGTCCGATAACTAAGCCTAATGTAACTTCACTTCGAAACTTTGTTTCCGAAGCAAAGCAGCATGTTGCTGCTCTTAAAAACTTAGAACAACCGGTAGAAAGCTGGGATAGTGTGCTCGTGTGCATTTTATCAAAAAAGCTAGATAACAACACATATGCTTCATATTGTTTAGATCGCGATCCGACCAATTTACCTACTTTTACAGACTTTATCAAGTATTTGGATGCGCGAGCTTTAGCATTGGAGAACTCTGATACTAGCAGCAGCAAGCAAATGTTGCAGAAGTCAACAAATTTAGCAACATCCAAACTACAGTCATGCAGCTTCTGCGGTAAGTTGCATAAGCTTTTTTCATGCTCAAAATTTCTGCTAGCAAGTGCAAACGAACGTGTCAAATTTGCTGAAAGCAGGCAGCTTTGTAAAATATGTTTGAACAATCATAAAGGGAAATGCCGCTTTCACTTCAAATGCACACGCTGTAAGCAACTACACAATACACTCTTGCATGAAGAAACCCATGCACAGTCTGGGTCAGACTCACCAACCAAACCGGTGGTTATGTTGTCAGGGTTGAACAACAATAAAAATCAAGTTTTGCTTCCTACTGCTAAAATAAAAATAATTGCGAAGAATGGCAAACCGATAACAATCAGAGCCCTTCTTGAGTCAGGAAGTCAAAGCTCAATCATCAAGCTCAAGCTCAAGCTTCAAGTCAAAAGCTCATAGGTAAAAAACTAACTGCTACTACTGTTGGTATTCAAGGCATCGCTAATACTGAAAAGAATATTAAATATTCTTTACAAACAAATATCTTCTCATGTGTGTATCCATACCAAGTTAATGTCAATTTCCTTGTAACAGACAATATCACCATGAAGTTACCACAGAACTATCTAAATAAAGGTGATATAAATGTACCTAAAAATATAAAACTTGCAGACGATGCTTTTAATGTACCAAACGAAATAGATGCTTTGTTAGCTGCTGATATATTTTTTCAGGTGTTACTGCCCCAGCCTGAGGAGCAGTTTACGAAGTTCAGTGCTCCTGCGCAACCCCGCCTTGTTCACACACAATTCGGATATATAATCGCAGGCAATGTACCTTCACCTCGGCTTCTCCAGGATACTGCTGTTTCCTTATTCTGCAATGAGTGTGAATCTGACATAAACAGTAGTCTAACAAAATTTTGGCAATCAGAGGCTGTACCAGAGGTGTACACTGAACATCACACATCTGAACAACAATACTGTGAACAGTATTTTAAAGATACAGTGAAACTTAATAATAATAAGTTTGAAGTTTCAATGCCAATAAAAGTTCCAATTTGTGATGTTAACAATAAATTAGGTAGTTCATTACCATTAGCATTGCATAGATTTCTAAACTTAGAAAAACGATTTAAAAAAGATAATTCTTTATTCAAGGAATATCAAAAATTCATAAATGAGTATATTCAATTTGGTCATGCAGGTTATTTTGATATTACAGGCTACAACTTGTCACGAGATGCAGTGTATCTCATGCCTCATCATCCTGTAATACGGGAGGATGCTGTGAGCACTCGCTTGCGTACAGTATTTGATGGGTCCATGAAAACATCAAATAAAATATCACTTAATGATATAATGATGAACGGTCCTGTAGTTCAAAATGAGTTGTTTGATATTCTAATATTGTTCAGATTGGACAAATATTTCTTTATCTGTGGCATAAAACAAATGTTTAGGAATATATTAATAAACAAAGAGCAAAGGTCTTTGCAAAACATCTTGTGGAGAGATGATCCGAATAGTGAAATAAAATGTTTGCAGCTAAATACTGTAACTTATGGATTAAAAACTTCATCATATTTAGCCACAAGATGTTTAAATGAACTTGCTTATAGGTTTCATGAAAAATATCCCCTGGCCTCTCCAGTGCTTTTAAACTCAGCATACATAGATGATATTTTGTATTCTCACAGTGATCTCAACACTATTATTGACACAAAAGGTCAACTTATTGGTTTGCTAGCCTTAGGTAGTTTTAGTCTACACAAATGGTCAGCCAATGATGATAGTATATTGCACGACATTCCTAAGGAACGGCAGTATGCTGGAGAAATCAATATTGGGAAGGATATTAAAACTTTAGGACTGAATTTTAATATAAATACAGACTCCTTTAGGTTTCCTCCTCCACCTGAGCAATCTGTCAATACAAAAAGAGAGATACTGAGTTATATTAGTAAATTTTACGACCCATTGGGAATAATTGGTCCCATATTAATAAAAGCTAAGCAAATTATGCAAGAACTTTGGCTGTCAAAAACTGACTGGGATTCAGTTCCTTCCAATGAGTTGCAAAAAGAATGGAAATTATTTTATAATAGTTTAGTTGAAATGTCACCCATTCAAGTAAAACGAAATGCATGTATTGATAATAAGCATAAGATTCAATTGATTGGTTTTTCAGATGCGTCCAACGTAGCTTATGGCTGTGCAATCTATTTGAGAACAATAGACATAAATGGCAATGTAAAAATGTTGCTTCTTTGTTCTAAATCAAGGATAAATCCAAAAACAACAAAACAGTTGAGTATTCCTCGTTTAGAGCTTAATGCAGCATTATTATTGGCTAAATTAATTGCTAAAGTTTATAAAACTATTAATTCAAAACACATAGTCAATGAAACACACTTGTTCTCTGATTCTCAAGTAGTCCTAGCATGGCTGAAAATTGAGCCAATCAAATTTAATACATATGTTGCAAATAGGGTAAAATTAATTATGGACAACACTAGTCATTTTAATTGGTGTTACATATCAACTGATCAAAACCCTGCAGATTGCTTAAGTAGGGGAGTGAGTCCTTGCGATTTACAAAACCACCAAATGTGGTGGTCAGGGCCTCAAATTATGTCTAGCTCTGACTATAATTTTCACAATTGTAGTTTTGATGCACCTATAGACGTACCTGAAATAAAAACATTGCCTGTGAACGAGGTGGTATGTGCAGTATCATAGAAAGTTGAGGGCACAATGTTAAGCAGTCTTTTATCTAAATATTCTAATTTAGGCAGGCTCCAAAGAATTCTTGCATATGTAATCAGATTCTGCAATAATTGCAAACCAAGCTCATCAAAAATAAGACATAATTTTGTATCACATACTGAAACAAATTCAGCATTAAATTTATTAATTAAAAATGAGCAACAAAAGTACTTTGCTAAAGACATATTAGCCTTGCAAAATAACTAACAGGTACAGCAACATATAAAAGGCCTCAATCCATTCATAGATTCGGAAGGCCTTCTGAGAGTAGGTGGTAGGCTACAACATGCTGCATTGTCTTTTGCTCATAAACATCAAATTATATTACCTAGGGAATCTAGACTCACACATCTCATTATAGAGAATGTACACATCAAACTTTTACATGCCAGTCAAAAATTAATATTGTGTAATTTAAATCAGCGTTACTGGATTATCAATGCTTTGCGCTTGATAAAAAGTGTAATTTATAAATGTATAACTTGTTTCCGCTTCAAAGCTAATACAGCTAAACAACTGATGGGTTCCTTACCTTCAGATAGAGTAAATGCTTGCCGACCCTTTGAGAAAGTTGGAATGGATTTTGCAGGTCCTATTCTAGTTAAACAATCCCGTATCAGAAGTGTAATTGTAACAAAAGGCTACATAATTGTATACGTATGTTTTGTAACAAAAGCCATACAATAGCCATACAATTTGAAGATCACTACTATATCGACTACGACTAACGGCACGAATACTGTATACACGTTTAAGCCTATAATTTAGCACATTAAATAGAATTTTTAACTATACGAATAAATATTGATCATTGAAAGGAGCCCCGAAAACCCCCGTTACTGAACATTGGACCTTCGAGCCGAATAATAAGAAGATAACTCATCACGGCAAGTCGTTTCGTCGTGAATCTACGAGAGAGAACCACTTCCACGTTCCAGTCAGAAGATCAACGGTCAGGTTTTCGATCCCGTCTACTCCCTTCCTATACGAATTGTGTTAAAACCGTGTTATTTCTACATTACAGAAACGTCTTTGTGCCACACGATTACCATACGATCGAGACCTTAAGGAAACCGTGAGTACCTTAATCTATTCTTTAAACGTAGGCCTTCATAATGGGTAATGAAGATAAATTAAGTGTACCCTCAGTATCCCCATCCGTTTCTCCCACAAAGAAACGATCAAAAGATGACCTTTCTGACCTTAAAAGGCGAAGAGGCTGTGCAAAAAGCCGTGTAACTCTTTTTAGGAAGTATCTAGACTCATTTACAGATATCTGTCCTTCTAAACTACAAATTAAAGACATACAATTGAGAATACAAGCTGCTAAAGATATTTTTAAGAATTTTAATGAAATAGAAGGTCAAATTGAGTTATATTGCCCAGATTCAGAAATCACTTCTAACCTTGAATACGTAGAATCCTTTGAGTCACTTTATTTTAGTACTTTAGCAGCCGCGGAGAGTTTAGTCGAAAGTGGAGAAACCGATACCAATTCTAAATTGAGTAAAAACGTAGAATCTCAGTGCACTAATGTTAAATTGCCTGATATTAAATTGCCTTCATTCGATGGATGGATTGGATGGATGGTTAGAGTTATGTTCTGACTTAACTACTGATACAATTTTAGCTAGTTTCAAAAGGTTCATATCAAGACGAAACATTCCAACGGAAGTATATTGTGATAATGCAGGCACTTTCAAAGCTGCAAATAAAAAATTACAAGAATTGTATAAATTAAATAGTTCTAAATGTCATCAACAACAAGTACAAGATACAGCTTCTAAACTAGGTATCAACTTTAACTTCATACCAAGCTACTCCCCAGTATTCGGTGGTCTGTGGGAGGCAGCCGTTAAAAGTGTTAAGCACCACTTAAAGAGGATACTTGGCAGTCATACTTTAACATATGAGCAGCTGTATACTGTACTTGTGCAAATAGAAGGTGTATTAAATTCAAGACCTTTGACACCATTGTCTTCAGACATTGAAGATGTTTCATATCTCACTGTCGATGCGATCTTCAGTATTGTTCGAGACGACAACATTCACAACCTCACACACACAGACGCGCGACGGCCGGAGCTTCTACCGCCACTCGACTATAGACTTTTGTGTTGGACACATCATCATTTTTGTCACCTATTAATAGTTTCTATTAAACACGTTAAATCTATCGAGGCACCTCATTTAATCACCATCACCGACTTCCACTCCGCTACATGGTCCTTCGAGCCGGATCTTTGGACCTACGGCTAAATCATCAGTGTCAGTTGGAGTCGGCGTGATTTCAATCAAGAATCAATCAGACAAACATTCAAGACAAGCGAGTGGCGATCTGGGGAGACTGTTTAAAGATAAGGCCATCCTTTATTCTTTTCTTACTAATATCCTCAAATTCCGTCATTTGTGTCAGTGTTGTCGAAATTATATCATCATAATCATAAAATCATAAAAACCCTTCTTTTAGCTACCTATTGCTATAAAAGAAGAGGCTACCTATTGCCAATTCATACAAATACATATCTTTTCATTTATTAATTCTAGCTACATATTGCTAAATTAATTCTGAACTAAATACATACGTATTTCTACTTAGCTACCTATTGCTAAGTGGTTATATAAATTAATATCACTCACTAACAGTATATTTCCCATTCTAAGGTTTTTCATAACCTTATTCACATTCACAACATCCAATTAAATAGTTAACTATTGTTAAAATCATCCATCGTTAACACATTCATACGTTTCTACATTCGTACAAATATACATCACAAAACATACACACAATCACAAAACATATTAAACATTGTAACTCATATAATAACCATTCATTAATCACAATTTCAATCATATAATTAACACATCATACTTAAAACTTAACACTAGTAGGTAGGTTGCTAATTTTATGATTGTTAAACTACCAAGGATTGTGATCGCAAAATATTAAAAAAATATCGGGTAGATCAATAAATTACATCGGTAAAATACATACGCTAAATAACAGTGTGATTTTTTATATTTTGTTCATAACAATTCTTGATCTTGGTTTTATCATACAATTAACAATTAGTTAAAATCATGAGTGACGAACAGACGTTAACAAAAAAACGCGGTAACATAAAGGGCCGTTTAACATTATTTAACAATTATGTCAATAATTTACCTGTGACTTTAAGTAATGAAATCAAATTGGAACTTGAATTACGCATATCAAAGGTGGAATTATTATTAGATAGTTTTAATGAAATTCAACAAGAAATTGAATGTACTACGGATACTCCAGATGAACATTTAAAAGAGCGCGACACATTTGAGAGTATATACTATAAATCTATTGCTCAAGCGCAATCGAAACTTGGCTTGACTATCGGTCAGCCGCTTCATCGCTGCAATTCGGAGGCGGACGACACGGGCAGCGTGGTGCAGCAGACTCAGGCTAGTGTCAGGCTTCCAATCATTCATCTTGCAAAGTTTGATGGTAGTTATGGTAATTGGCTGGAATTTCGAGATACATATGTTAGCATTAACATTATATTATTTAATTTCATACCATTGAATATTGATTAGTTATAATTAGTTATTAGTATTATTTATTCTGAAAATGTAAAACAGTTTATTTTAATATGGTGGATTTGGATATCGAGGGATGGCAACACCAAAAAGGGATAATTGTAATAATGGCGGCCATTGGAGAAGGTTTTTTATGAATTTTGTGGTAATTACCAAGTTTACCAACGGTGTAAATACAGATTTAGCTTGTTTAACACAACTTCTTTTCAGTAAATATGGTAAGGTTAACATTTCAGAAGTGCGGGATTAAGAAATCAGCTCACCGGTATGTACTTTTGTTATTTTCTATTTTGTGTGTCTTGTTCGTGACGAATAATCAACTATGGCTGGTTAGTAGTACGATGCCGCTAACAAATAAATTCTTAATATTACTACACTACATTTATTCTTAGATATATCTTAAGTAAACAGTTGTTTATGTACTTAAATAAAAGTTTCGTAAGAGAATCATACTACATTTATAAAAAAGCACTTATAGCAACATTAAAAGCAAAAACGTAATATATTATGGATTATTCAAGTAACAATGAATAATAATTAGTGAAATAACTAGAGGTATCTTTAATACCTAATACACAATTAACCTGCTGTACAATACAATACCCGCTGTATTGTAATAATATATCATATCCAGGAAATTAAATATGTACAATCGTCTATAATCGTAAGCTAATGATGAAAATAATATTCCTTGCTTATATGCTTATTTGTCTTGACAAAAATCGAATTATACTTGGAAATACCTACCTACTTTTAAAATAATAATATTATAGTTCCTAAAAGCCAAAGAGAAGAGTCTTTCGAAGAATACTTCACTATATGGTGAGGGGCAGGGTCGCTCTTCGCGTCTGTCTGTCTCTTTGTCCGCTAACTCCTTCTAAAACACAAAACGAATTTGATGCGGTTTGCACTATCGTTTGGATATTTTTTCAAGGAAGGATTAAAAACATGCATGTTATATATGCGGAGCGGGTTGTCGATGTTTCGTAAACACATGGAATGTTTTGCGCTTTCAATGCTGACATTGTATTTTGGAAGATGTCATAGATTTAAAATTTGCAAGAAACAGTATTCGCGATGCTGTGTACAAATTAAATTATTTATTTACTTTATGGCATCACATGTGTATAAAAGATGTAAAACAATATTTAATAGTTCACATGGACCCTGTAGGGCACAGAAATATTGATAGATACATTAGTAATAATTAAGTAAACATCATAATTATATAATAGTTTAAAGTTTATAACTAGCCTAGAATAATAATACACATTTAGTATTAATTGGTCAACAAAAACTGGTCAGTTGCTGTATAATTCAGGGGATCTTCGATCACTATTCGATTGCTACATTGATAGCTTACAATATTGACATTGTTATAGTAAATATTAAAAACATTAGGTAAAGTGACAAAACAATATTACCTAGTAACTCCTAATAATATTGTGATTAATACTTTAAACATAAAGTTTAAAACAAAACAAAGAAAAGAAGCCTAGACAAAATATTATCTTATTGCGTCAGAACATAAATCGCTTTTCTGGTGATATATATCGAACTTTTGATGGATAAAATCCAAGTTTATATTTTATTATTGTTTTTATTTGGTTTAATTTTAATTTTAACAATTTCACGGTCGCTAATGCGTTCATCAGAGGGGCTGCCAATGGTAGTGGATCTATTATTGTATCTAACAGCAACATACAATTTTAAAATCGTACAGATATATATGTAGTAATTCTGTGTCTGTGAGCTGACATGTACAGAGATTGAACTTTCCATCATCGTATATGGATGAGAACCTCCGGCTGCTGGCTTTCATTGTTTTATTCTATAAAAGTTATTCGATGGGAAGTAGCCTATGTCCTTTTCCATACCATAGGCTGTCTGCATGCCAAATTTCATGATGATCCGTTGAGTAGTTGCGGCATTGGGTCGTGACGGACAGGCAGACGAACTCACTTTCGCATTTATAATATTATAAGTTCTATGTTCTATAATAGAATAAATTCTTAGTACTACTACTGTAACTGTATAATCTACTGAGATTTGTAAAGGATTTAATAAACATTGCACGATTAAATCTACGAAGGTAACTAATAAGTTAATGTCCTGTGACTGGGACACTAAAGGGGTAAGATTGAGTGGTGTGGTGACAACATGTATGAATTCTATCGAAAAAAATAATAATATAATAAAAACATATTCATATAACCTCAGAGTATGTAAATACTACGTACAAATATAACCAAGAGTTTCATGCATATGTTTCATCAATTATTCAAAAATGTTTAAATTATTGATACAACTCAAGATTCAACTAATAAAATTATAATTGTCTGGAAAATTATAAATACAGAGACTGTTCAAAATAAAAAAAAAGAAGATGACACAATCAACCATAACATTAATGATAAATTTGATCTCGGATAAATTTGAAGTAACTAAAGCTGAAATAAAAAAAAAATACAGAAGACCTATGGGGCTTATCAGTTAAAGTCATTTACCAATTATCACTAGTATTGCACCTATTTTAGGAGCTATTATTAATCATTGTATTATTGTTAATGGTTCCCCACTTTGATGAAGCAGTAACATCATTACAATATTTAAATCGGGTTGCAAAAAAAAAAAACCTTCCAATTATTGATCTACCCCTGTTCTTCAAAATCTTTGAGAAAGTTATGGTAAATATATTATTGGCTCATTTTACCAATAATCAGAATTTATAGGATCACCAGTTTGGATTTACAAAATACCGATCAACGACTGGTGCCAAACTTTAAAAGCATATTTTTGAGGCCTGGAAGAATTCACAGATTGCGTTTGGCTTATTTTATGATCTCTCCAAGGCATTTTATTGCGTACATCATCACAGCCTAGTTTTAAAACTTCAAGACCATGAAGTTTGTTGAGTGGCACTTGATCTTAATATCATCTTACCTATAACCAAAAGCAGTACTATGTCCTGAGAGTCTTCAGTGAAAACGGGCGTACCACAAGGATCAATTTTAGGCCGTGTTTTTGATATATAATAATGATATGCCCTATATGGTAAATTAATGGTCCGATATAGTTGTATTTTCTGATGATACCTCTTTAATTTTTAATGTTAATAGAAAATATACAGACCTTACGCTGCTCAATGACACCTTACCAGCTATATCAAAATGTTTTGCCGCCACTAGTATTTTGCTTAATTGCTGTAAAACTAAATGCATAAGATTTTCTCTCCCCAAATGTTGTTGACGCTAACACTCAGTCGACGGTAAAAGACTTGAACTTGTGGATAAGATTTTGGAAGAGCTTTTCTCGGCGTAATACTATACAGTAAAATACAATGGGGTCCTCATATACAAAGATTAACTAGCAAATTAATTTCCACCACATTTGCGGTTAGAAAAACTGGACAAATTACGGATGTAGCTACAGCTAGGATAGTTTACTCTGCTTATTTCCATAGTGTAATGTTCTGCAGTCTCCGGTTGTGGAGCTCAGCTGCAGACTTTGAAACTATATTTCTTCTGCAGAAAAGTGCAATTCGCGCAATATATTGTTTGGGTCGTCGCGAATCACTACGAAATCGATTTAAGGAATTTAAGTTTTAACTTTAGCGTGTCCGAAAAAAAGTTAAGATAAAATTGTGACACCTAGATCCAGGTTATCTAAAACTAATAGAAGCTTTTCTCGGGAATTGCGTTCGATTCTATAGTAGAATCCAAGTTGAGGTAACTAAAATGTTTTATAGTAAATTCAAAGATTGTATAAAATAGAGGTTAACTGACAAAGCCTACTACGGGATGGTTCATTGCGTGGGGGACGGGAATGTGTGGTTGTAGTGGCTTTCCTCTGCGCTTGCGTCCCCCTGGCTGAGTGACAATTGTATAAGTAAGCATTATGTTTTTGGAATAATTACTGTGATATGGAAGAAATGATCCACCAAAGAAAATAATGCCTTGCTGGGCTTCTTGCCGGAGTCGTCTCATTTTAAGTATTCCGAACCTGTGGTAAATTCAACTGTATGAACTTAACGTGTATAGGTGACTTACCTGCCTGAACTGAATGGATTACTTTTTTGTTGATTCTGCAAGAGATGCAGTAGGTACGTAGTTTAGCTGCAGATAATATTGGTAACAAATCAACGTGCCATGAAAATTTACTTTTCTTTGAATTAGATGGTTTTGTTATGTGCACGAATTATCACACACATTTACACCCAAAGGGTAAGAGAAAAAAGAAAACAGGAACTTTATGGATAAGCGCTGTCCTTAAAAATAACCGATACGAGGTATCCTGCTTTTAAAGTATTTATCCTGCTTTTAAAGTATTTATCCTGCTTTTAAAGTATTTATCCTGCCAATTCTTTAAAGAAGTGGATAACTATTACTATATCTTTCAAAAGTGACAATGAAAACAAACAAACTTAATGCGAGTGATTTTGATGATAACTCTCAAGTTGATAATAAGACATTTTAAGAGTATACTAAATAAGTTCATACTTAAAAATAATGATAATAATAAATCGTTATTATCAGGCTTCTTGTGGCCCATAGATAAATAATAAAACAATTTTTGATAGTATAAAACACTTAAGCCTATGGATGGTAGGCGCTGCTGCAGTTTGCCTTTGTGCCATCGTGTGGCACTTGTCCGCGAAAGCGATAATCCTTGTTGCTACAGTCAATGTTACAGGTCATCAAATTGGCCAGAAATTACATTGCTGCTTAGATACTAGGCACTCAAGGCTTTACAATACATGATAAAAATCATGTTTGAGTCATCATCATCATCGGCCTATAGTGTTCCGCTGCTGAGCGGAGGCCTCCTTTCACAAATCAGGGTGAAAGGGAATGTGCATGGGCAGATGCTCCACCGCGCGTACCCGCTGCGGATCGGTGGAGGTAGGCTAGTGGTGAACCTACTGTTGAAATTTTCAAGCCGCCTAGAGGGCCTCCAACTAGCGACTGTCACAATTGAGTGATAGCCGGGACCAAAGGCTTTACGTGCCTTCCGAAGCACGGAAACGCTCGATTTGAAATGCCACTGGGCGGTCGCCCATCCAGGTGCCGATCGCGACGGACGTGGCTTGACTGTGCCGATCGATTAAGAATGGGTAATCATGCTATACCACCACAGTACACCACGAGCGCTTGAGTACTTGAGCTTGCGCACGTTTGAGTGTTAGGATGGTAATATTTGGATAATTAAATTGATGATTCAGGTATATCCATAAAAACTCGTAAGTGAAACATGCTGCTATATGCGGTGATCACTAACAACTCGTAAGTGAAACATACTGCTATATGCGGTGATCACTAACAACTCCTAAGTGAAACATGCTGCTATATGCGGCGATCATTAACAACTCGTAAGTGAAACATGCTGCTATATGCGGTGATCACTAAAAACACGTAAGTGAAACATGCTGCTATATGCGGTGATCACTAAAAACTCGTAAGTGAAATATGCTGCTGTATGCGGTGATCACTAAAACCTCATAAGTGAAACATGCTGCTGTATGCGGTGATCACTAAAACATTCTAAGTGAAACATGCTGCTATATGCGGTGATCACTAAAACCTCCTAAGTGAAACATGCTGCTATATGCGGTGATCACTAAAACCTCCTAAGTGAAACATGCTGCTGTATGCGGTGATCACTAACAACTCGTAAGTGAATCATGCTGCTACATGCGGTGATCACTAAAAACATCCTAAGTGAAACATGCTGCTATATGCGGTGATCACTAAAACCTCCTAAGTGAAACATGCTGCTGTATGCGGTGATCACTAAAACATCCCAAGTGAAACATGCTGCTGTATGCGGTGATCACTAACAACTTGTAAGTGAAACATGCTGCTTTATGCGGTGATCACTAAAACTCGTAAGTGAAACATGCTGCCATATGCGGTGATCACTAACAACTCGTAAGTGAAACATGCTGCTATATGCGGTGATCACTATCAACTCGTAAGTGAAACATGCTGCTATATGCGGTGATCACTAACAATTCGTAAGTGAAACATGATGCTGTATGCAGTGATCACCAAAAACTCCTAAGTGAAACATGCCGCTGTATGAGGTGATCACTAACAACTCGTAAGTGAAATATGCTGCTATATGCGGTGATCACTAAAAACTCGTAAGTGAAACATGCTGCTATATGCGGTGATCACTAACAACTCGTAAGTGAACCTTGCTCCTATATGCAGTGATCACTAAGATTTCGTAAGTGAAACATGATGCTGTATGCAGTGATCACCAAAAACTCCTAAGTGAAACATGCCGCTGTATGCGGTGATCACTAAAACCTCGTAAGTAAAACAGGCCGCTGTGCATGATCGCTATAAGTAAGTAACATAAAGACGATGAAATATGTTGCTTATCATTACCGTGACCATCTTCTTTTAAAGGCTTATTTGTTATGTTATCTACAATTAATACTTGAAGCAAAAACTTTCGCTCCCTTTTTAGGGATATTGCGCGCACGGAGGATTGTAAGATCTTTCATAGCTAACATTTATTTATTTATTCAATTTTAAGAATATAGTCGAATTTCGACTCATGGCGACCTCTAGTATAGTATAAAATGATAAAACATGGTGATATCACATAATGCAAAATGTATTAGACATACAACGCATACAACTACAAAAATTAAAACTAATCGTAAGATGATGTGAAGACAGTTTGATTAAAACTAATGAATTACACTTTATTTCCACAGATGTTCCACGAATCAGCTAGTTAATATCTTGAGGTTCAAAGAAGGAAATCGATAATGGATGGCAGTAAAAACATAAATAATAATATCTAATTATGTCTATTGATATCGACAAGAAGAACTTATGATGATATTTTATTTTAATCGTAAGATGAAGTGAACACAGTTTGATTAAAACTAATGAATTACACTTTATTTCCACAGATGTTCTACGAATCAGCTAATACATATCTTGAGGTTATTCAAAGAAGAATAATTAAAAACAATAATGTCTAATTGTCTACTGAAATCGACAAGAAGAACTTAAGATGATCTTAAATTTATGTTTAAATAATAATATGTATATTGATTTATGTAATTGTTAATGATAATTTATTAACGTAATCTTTATTATATATTTATTTCGCTGAATAATATTATTAGAAACCTACCTTTGTTGACAATGTGTTGTAATTTAGAATAGTAATCTTTTGTATAGAGACATACAGTATACGAATGGCCGAAACGGAACAGGGACATTCCGTTAAACAGGACGGCCGTCTGTTAGCATTAACATTATATTATTTAATTTCATACCATTGAATATTGATTAGTTATAATTAGTTATTAGTATTATTTATTCTGAAAATGTAAAACAGTTTATTTTAATATGGTGGATTTGGATATCGAGGGATGGCAACACCAAAAAGGGATAATTGTAATAATGGCGGCCATTGGAGAAGGTTTTTTATGAATTTTGTGGTAATTACCAAGTTTACCAACGGTGTAAATACAGATTTAGCTTGTTTAACACAACTTCTTTTCAGTAAATATGGTAAGGTTAACACATATTTGTCGCTCATTCACGATAGTTCATCGCTCAGTCCAATCAATAAATTTCACTACTTACGATCGTCACTTGAAGGCAGTGCCTTGTTGGTAATAAAATCAGTACAATTTTCAGCAGACAATTACAATAATGCCTGGAAACTCATATGCGATAGGTATGACAACAAAAAAATGCTTATCGCCAATCATGTAAAATCATTATTCAATGTGTATTCTATCCAAAAAGATACTTCATTCAATTTAAAAAGATTAGTTGATAGTTTTGCAAAAAACTTAAGATCATTAACTTCATTGGGTGAACCCACCGACAAATGGGACACATTATTAATTTATATGCTTTCTAGTAAATTTGACCCGCAAACACTATTAGAATGGGAAAAGTTTAAGTCTTTAAATGATAAACAAGTTTTTGAGTTTGAAGATATACTAAAATTTACAAGAAATAGATCTGAACTATTAGAAACTCTAGAGCAAAGTAGAAATAAATCACATACAAAGCAATTTGGAACTCACAGTTTAGCAACAACTACAAGCAATATAAAAAAACGTAGCTGTCCCGTTTGTCAATCAGATCACTTTATTTATTATTGCAAAGATTTTTTGAACTTATCCCTTACAGATAGGGAAACAAAGGCAAGTACTTTAAATTTATGCTTGAATTGTCTTAGATCAGGACATCCTACAAAAAAGTGTAATTTAAGTTCATGTAAAAAATGTAATAAAAAACATAATAGTTTAATTTGCCCGGAACTAACAAGCAGCGCTGAAAGCGCTGACAGCTCTCGCGGCGCAGTAGCACTATCGTGCGCCGTGATTTCTCCGCAGGGATTATTGTCAACCGCGGTGTGTGTTAGTGTGCGTTGTACAGGTAATCAACACATGCGCGCACGCATTATGTTGGATTCCGGTAGCACATCTAACTTTATTAACGAGCGTTTGAGTAAACAACTACGTTTACCTACGAGAAACGTAACTACAACTATTAGTAGCCTCAATAAAAACATATCAGTAGCTAAAAAATGTTGTGATGTTGAAATAGAATCGATACATTCCAACTATAAAATAAAAATTACATGCATCATTATATCACAAATTACAAATCCTTGGCCTAGTTCGCAAATAAATAAAAATGATATTCAGATACCGGAGTCTATAGCACTAGCGGACCCGGAGTTTCATAAACCTTCTCATATAGAAATATTGATAGGTAATTGCATATTTTGGGATTTTATTGAACCGAAACAATTAAAATTAAAATCACAAAAAATTACATTGCAACAATCTAAATTGGGTTGGATTATCGGTGGATCTTTAATGTCTGATTCTTCAATTTTTTGTAATTTTGCAGACTCTCAGACATTAAATGAACAAGTAGCTAAATTTTGGGAGTTAGACAATATTGTTACAACGCCAAACAAACATTTAGATTGGTCGCTAGAAGAAATAGAATGCGAACAAAATTTTGTAAACACAACTACTCGTCTGCCTAATGGGCGATTTTGTGTAACAATCCCGTTAAAGTCTTCTACATGTGTACTTGGCGACTCTTATAAATTAGCTAAGATACGTTTTGTACAATTAGAAAAGAAATTATGCAATAATCAACAATTAAAAAACCAATATTCAACATTTATTAACGAGTATCATAAATTAGGTCACATGAGAGAATCAAAAAGTTTTAGTAATAGTGATCAAATTTTATATTTTGCACCACATCATGGTGTTGAACGTCAAAGTAGCTTAACGACAAAGTTAAGAGTAGTGTTTGATTGTTCTGCGAAATCGTCATCAGGGTATTCATATAACGAAATACAGAAAGTAGGCCCGACAATACAGGACGATTTATTTTCTATATTATTGCGGTTTCGCCAACACAATATTGTGTTGACTGCGGACATCGAAAAAATGTACCGCCAAATCGAAGTACATGAGTCGCAACGCTGTTTACAACATATACTGTGGCGCGACGATCCCAGTCAACCTCTAAAGGCTTACGAATTGAACACCGTCACTTACGGAACTGCTTCAGCTCCGTTCCTGGCGATACGGTGCTTGAAGCAGTTAGCTAGTGAGTGCGATGATTCTTCTATTCAAGAGATCATAGCCAAAGACTTCTACGTCGATGATCTGATCACCGGCGTATGCAATGTCGATGAAGCTATGATCATTTTCTCTGCATTATCTGAGCAGCTCCAAAAAGGGTGTTTCCCCCTTCGGAAATGGTGCTCAAACGATACAGTTGTCATGAATCAAATAAAGGAGCAAAGCAATACTTCTACAGATAGGTTTGATTTGTGTCCAGATAGCATTTCAAAAACTTTGGGTATTAACTGGGATCACAACTCAGATAATATTTGTTTTGATATTAATTTAAAATTACCCACAAAAATTACAAAAAGAAATATATTATCAACAATTTCACAGTTGTTTGATCCTTTGGGCTTAGTCACCCCTAGTACATTGGAAGCCAAAATTACGCTTCAAAAACTGTGGCTGTGTAAACTTTCTTGGGATGAAGAGGTACCAGAAGCGACAAAAAAGACTTGGCTACAGTTTATTAATTCATATCATCATATTCTTTATCTTCATATTTATTATCATATTCATAATGTTTGATAAACATAAATAAATTACAAATCCCTAGGCATGTTATAGGTAAACAATATATTAAAATTCAATTACACATATTTACAGATGCGTCCGAAGACGCTTACGGAGCTTGTGCATATTTGCGATCAATAACTAGCAATAACGAAGTAACTGTACATTTATTATGTTCAAAAAATAAAGTTGCTCCGCTGAAGCCACAAACAATTCCACGGTTGGAACTGTGTGGAGCATTGTTAGGAGCGAGGCTTAGTGACAAAATTACTAAATCATTAAGACTTAAGTTTGAGGAGTGCATTTATTGGACTGATTCTACGATAGTTTTAGGATGGCTCAACACACCAACAAATAAGTTGCAAACGTTTGTCAGAAACCGAGTTGCCGAAGTACAGTCCACTACAAATATTAATTCCTGGCATTACGTTTCAACTAATCTCAATCCGTCTGATTACCTAACACGTAGTACTGCGGTTGATGTGTTGTTGAGCAGTGAACTGTGGTGGAGAGGTCCTCCGTTCCTTTTAAATGATGAATCATTATGGCCTACATTCAAATCAAAGAATCACAATTCATTACCGGAAATAAAACAAGAAGTCACATGTGTGACAGCTCAATCCATAGAACCATTGTTTCCTTTTGATAAATTTTCTAGTTATTCTCGTTTGCAGAGAACAATGGCATATGTGCTACGTTTTATTAATAACATTAAAAATAAAAATAATAAAAGTAAAAGTTATTTAAAAATTGATGAACTTAAAAACGCTAACAATAAATTAATTAGTTTAGTACAAAGAGAGATTTATCCTACTGAATTTAAAATGCTCGAATCTAATAATTCATTAAAAAGTGGTAGTTCATTACAAACATTGAATCCATTTTTTGATCAGAAATTAAAATTGATTAGAGTAGGCGGTCGTCTTTTTAACTCGCGATATAAATATAATAAAAAACATCCAATACTTTTACATAAAAATCATATATTTACAAAACTTTTATTTACATTTGAGCATAAATTACTGATCCACGCTGGACCGCAACATTTATTATATTCTACACGTGAAAATTATTGGACTATAGGTGGTCGAGACTTGGCCAAATATGTATCTCGAAACTGCGTCACGTGTAGTCGCTATCGCGGTAAAACAGTAACACCCATCATGGGTAATTTACCGAAAGAACGATTTTTATCAAGCTATGCATTTGAATATACGGCTTTAGATTATGCTGGTCCCGTCATGATTGCTGATAAAAAGGGGCGAGGCTGTAGACTTCTGAAGTCATATATTTGTGTCTTCGTGTGCTTCACCACGAAAGCCATTCATATCGAGCTTGTAAGCGATATGTCTTCTGCGACTTTCATTTTAGCGCTGAAGCGGTTTATCGGTCGAAGAGGTAAACCAACCTACATATACAGCGATAATGGTTCCAACTTTGTTGGCGCTAATAATGAAATAAAAAAAATGATAGCGTCTGATGGTAATCACATTGTCGACACACTCACACAACAATCAATTAATTTCAGTTTTTGTCCTCCATACTCACCACATTTTGGCGGCCTACACGAAGCAGGCGTCAAATCAATAAAATTCCATTTAAAACGGGCAATAGGTAACTCTAACTTAACATTTGAGGAATTATATACAACACTGACACAAATTGAGGCTATACTAAATTCGCGCCCAATCAGTCCTTTATCCTCTGATCCTCAAGACCTTTTACCCCTCACGCCCGGTCATTTCCTCATTGGCAAACAACTCACGTCATTACCAGAGCCAGACTACGCTGATGTCTCAAGTCACCGTCTAGATCGTTACCAAAAGATCGAACGCCTTCGACAACAATTCTGGTCAAGATGGCACAGAGAGTATGTCACAGAATTACAAACCCGCACAAAATGGAAAACTTCACAAGGTTCCTTACGCTTAGGAGACCTCGTGTTAATTAAGGATGAGCAACTACCTCCTATGAAATGGCTTCTGGGTAGAATAATCAACACTTACCCTGGAACCGATGGAATTGCTAGAGTAGCCGATATTAAGACAGCAACAGGAACTCTAAGAAGATCGTTCTCCAGGATTTGTCCTCTACCGGTAGAAGACTACATCAAGAATTGAAGCACTGACGCTTCAATGAGGGGCGGCATGTCGATGCGATCTTCAGTATTGTTCGAGACGACAACATTCACAACCTCACACACACAGACGCGCGACGGCCGGAGCTTCTACCGCCACTCGACTATAGACTTTTGTGTTGGACACATCATCATTTTTGTCACCTATTAATAGTTTCTATTAAACACGTTAAATCTATCGAGGCACCTCATTTAATCACCATCACCGACTTCCACTCCGCTACACTCACACCTGGGCATTTTTTAACGGGTGCGCCTTTGGTTTGTTTACCTAACCCAGATGTGACTAATCTAGCAGATAATCAATTAAAGTTTTGGTCTAAATGTACAGCTATGAAACAACAATTCTGGAAACAATGGTCAAAACAGTATTTGAATAACTTACAAAACCGTCCTAAATGGAAAGATAATGTACCCAATGTAAAGGTAGGTGACCTTGTGATCCTTAAGGAACTAGATGTCCCTCCTATGACTTGGCCAATGGCTAGAATTACTCAAATATTTCCTGGCAGGGATGGTAAGGTTAGAGCTATGGAAGTTAAGAAAGCTAATGGAAGATGTCATAAGACATCTATAACGAAAATATGTTTGCTACCATTAGTTTAATATTTATAAGTACTATAGTAATAGTTTCTCCTTCTCGAAAGCCAAGATGCTCCTCAAGCAGCTAATTGTGTGTTTGAGGTGATGCTAAGAGAGTTTATATCATTGTTACTACTTAATTATACTTACCTTCTCGTAGGCCAAGATGCTCCTCAAGCAGCTGATTGTTTGAGGTGATGCTAAGAGATTCATATATCTCTTTAACTATGTATAATAATGTAAAACTGTACTCACCTCGTAGGCCGCGATGCTTCACATATACTTAACCCTATGTGTGAAGATGCCAAGAGATTCATATCTCTTTAAAATGTAAAAGCGTGTTACCTACTTACCTGATATTGTTAGTAACCACTTACCTGCTAAGTTGAACATAATTTATATAAACACATTGCAAATGTACAATGGTGCCGATTCTGTTGTAAATCGCACTAAACTAATTTTAGTCACATCTCATCTCTTTCTTACGAACATTATTGAAAAAGGATAGAACATATTTAAAGCTGTCAAATTAATCTTTGCAGTCTTATTTTACGTGTATTTAGGCGTAACCGCGATAGATGGCGACTAAATTTATATTCAAAACAAGCATTGGACTAATTTGACAGGACTAAATTTCTTACATCCTTTTCTTATGTTCTTTGTTAGAAAGAGACATAGTGCGATTAAAATTAGTTTAGTTGTAAACAACAGAATCGGGGCCAATGTTTGTGTAACATGAAGTAGGCAAATAAAACTATGCATGAATTTTATAAACAAATTTATTTACAAATTAAACTAAAGTGTTAATGACTTAAGTCAAAATTGTACCAATACAAAATACTTTTTATTGTAATTTTTACAACATACTACTAACAGATCAAATCTTTTATTTTGCACTTTCAAGAACCAGGTTTCTCATATAATTATACAGTCCACATTCGAAGATTTCTATCTGTTTTGTTCTGTTGGGAGTTATGTTGGAAACATAACATTATTATTGTGCATGGCAACACCGGCCTCTTCGTTCGCCAACCATTAAACCGATAAAACGTGCTCCTGCTTTTTATTGCATTGTTTGCACCGACGGACCCTTAACAGTGCTATATCCGTCACTTTTGTTTTCCTACGGATGTCCACGTTTCGGGCACAGTCGCGCCATCGTGTTTTAGTCTAGTCTAGATAGTGTTGTTCTCTGCCACTTATTACCAGACTACGGCGAAGCAAAAAGGAGGGTTATTACCAGACTACGGCGAAGCAAAAAGGTGGGTCATGATTTTGACCGGTATGTATGTATGTATGTGGGTATGTATGTTCATCTGTTCCCTCATAACTTCTACATTACTTATCACAAATTGACAAATGAGGTATCGAGGGAAGCGTCTTGATTGTCCACTGGTTATAGGCTATATGATATCACATTAAATTGGATATAGCGCCCTCTAGAGGACAAAAACTCATGAACTAAAAAAAAAGAATTGTTTAATGATGCCGTGTTGGGTATCAAATGAAAGGGCTGATGAGCACATTTAAAAAATATATATATTACTAGCTTTTGCCCGCAGCTTCGTCCGCGAAGAGTATTTCTACATTTTAATCATTGTAACAATATAGAGCTTTGTTTATGGCTGTTGCCCACCATTACGTACACGTAAGCATGCCACATAAAACTGGCCGTGGAAGAAACAGTCCTTTTTTTATTAGGGTGGGGAAATCATCATAGGATACCCGACCGCCCTGGGGGGAGCGACCAGGTTATGCCGGACTTTTACCGGCTAAACCCCACGGTGGTCAACACCTGCGCTATAGAGGGGGGCGGGCTCTCGTGCAGGTCACATACTTGCATGAGAGTGACGAGTGATATCACGAGTGTGATACCTCCCCCCAGCACCCTCGCAGTACTATCGCACGATAAGTCGTTACCACGACGATCCACCATCCTCCTCGACGCCGCTTCTGGGCGTACAGGGCCCCCGCCCCGATTGCCCCCGACCCCGAAGGTCTCCATTTAGTTGCCTTTTACGAAAGGCAGGGTAACACCGTAGCTGTGATTCTAAGCCCCAGGAAGAAACAGTCCTACCGGAAATTAACTCCATCATATTCAGAGTTTGCGTCGCTGTGATTTATTAATAGTCATCGCGACACAAACCTTTATTGTGAATCGCAATCTTTTAAATCTAAACGAAAGGTGATATGGGATCAATGGTATACGCGGCACGAAGACCTCGTGGATCCTCGTGGCTATACCGGCAGGGCTACCGGGAGGCACGGGGGGAGGGGCCTGACTAAGAGCAACACACAGTGGTGGAGAAGTCTTTGGATGTCTGGCGGCGTCTTTTGGATTGCCGCGTGAGGCGATGGGTCTGCTGGTTTCTTCTGGCTGACAGGCTTCGGCCACCGTCGGCTCAACCCGTAATCCTGAATTGACAGGACCTTCGGAATCGCGGGGAAGAAAACCCCTTAAAAAATAACCCAAATCCCAAGCTTTGGCGCCTGGCGATGGGATGTATGGCTGGGGGGAACCCAGTCCCAAGGGCGTCATTCGAGGGACTTCACCCTCTAAAAAAGGACAACATGAGTAGCGCGAACAGAAAAACATCTACCCAGGAGGGTCCCAACCAACTGGTTGGGGAATCCCTTGGTGCCTCGGCACTCAGCCCCATCGTATCTGGGGGGGCAAACTGTCGCGTTGGTGAAGAAGGTGTGATGGAGTGCAGTGTCGTTCTGCAGAGAACGGCAGATGATCTGCTGCAAAGAGAAATTAAAGGAGAAGGGTCCCTTAAGGACAAAAAAAAAAGGTGTAGGGCGTGGAGCTAAGGATGTTGATATGGAGGTTTCTCCAGGTCCATCCAACTCCACTACCAAAATAAAGTTTTGGCACAGGAAGCGTTCTCGTTCCCGGAGTGTCTCCGGGTTCGACAGCGGATCCAGCGAGGACATGGTGGGGTTCCAGCCAACCGGAGGGGTAGAGGCTGCAATTCCGGCACAAGCCTCACTGGCCCGAGGGCCGAACTCATTGCCGCAAAGCGGAGTGAGTCCGAGCTGCTTGCTGAGGAGGACGTGGCGAGACTATCGCGTGGGCTCTGTCCTGCTGCGACGTCGGGCTCGAATGTTCCGCCTGTAGAGGGTGCCTTGACGGATATCGAGTTGGATAGGAGGGCCGTGGATTCCGTGGTAATCATTAAAGAGGTTGCCAGGAAACCCCTAAACCTCAAAGGCACCTTCTCAAAGGGCTCCGGGAGCAGCCTCCCATCCACCTTCAACGCATCAAATCGAGCGCTCAGCATGAGGCCGACCTGGACCATGATGCGGCGCATCATCTATTCCAGGTCTACAGCGCCAGAGGAGGGCTGTGGCACCGCCGAACCCATCGGAGCACGCAGAACGTCAGAACGCAATTGGGCAATCTCCTTGCGCATCTCTGCGAGCTCCGACTTGAGGCCGGCGTTCTCCCTACTCAGCCTCTGTGTCTCCCCATCAGTGGTGCGGGACTGTAAATCCCGCACCGTGTCCTCAATTGTCGTCGCCGCGATCGTAAGGCCCTTTGAGAAGGTGCCTTTGAGGTTTAGGGATTTCCTGGCAACCTCTTTAATGATTGCCACGGAATCCACGGCCCTCCTATCCAACTCGATATCCGTCAAGGCACCCTCCACAGGCGGAACATTCGAGCCCGACGTCGCAGCAGGACAGAGCCCACGCGATAGTCTCGCCACGTCCTCCTCAGCAAGCAGCTCGGACTCACTCCGCTTTGCGGCAATGAGTTCGGCCCACGGGCCAGTGAGGCTTTGAGGTTAGGTTAGGTTAAGAAATATTTTTAACGCTTGGGAGAAATCACAGAATGTTATTGGAGTATTCTGTGATCTATCTAAAGCCTTTGATTGTGTTGATCACCGGACACTCATACGTAAACTAAATTATTATGGGGTTAGGGGCGCAGCACTTGATCTGATGAAGTCGTATCTCGGGGATAGAATTCAAAGTGTTGATGTCAATCGTATTAAATCATCTGGTTCTCCTGTGCTTATGGGGGTGCCGCAGGGCTCTATTTTAGGTCCTTTTCTATTTTTAATTTATATTAATGATCTTCCTTTTTATGTCAAAAATACCTGTGGAATTGTACTGTTTGCTGACGATACCTCACTGATTTTTAGTGTTGATAGACTGAAATCTAATTTTGACGATGTAAACGGTGCATTATCTCGGGTATTAAACTGGTTTACTGTAAATAATCTAGTTTTAAATGCAAAGAAAACTAAATGTATTAAATTTGCACTACCTAATGTTAAAAAAGTAGGCTGTAATTTAATGATAAATAATGAACCTTTAGGTCTTGTTGAATCATCAGTATTCTTAGGGATTACTTTAGACTCGAAACTTCAATGGGGCAACCAAATATCATGTCTTTCGGGAAAGCTCAGTTCAGCTGCTTATGCAGTTCGAAAAATTAGACAGCTAACAGACGTAGACACAGCTCGATTAGTTTATTTTAGTTATTTCCATAGTGTTATGTCTTATGGCATTTTACTTTGGGGTAAAGCTGCTGATATAGAAACCATTTTTATTTTGCAAAAAAAAGCAGTGCGAGCTATTTATAATTTGAGTTCTCGAGCTTCCCTCAGAGATAAGTTTAAACATATAGGTATCCTCACAGTAGCATCGCAGTATATTTATGCAAATATATTATTTGTACATCAGAATATTAATATTTTTGTAAAAAAAAGTGACGTGCACTCTTTTAATACTAGAAATAAGCATAAACTTGTGACCTCTGCTTATAGACTCCAAAAAGTGCAAGGTTCATTTTTAGGACTGAGTATACAATTTTATAATAAAATCCCTAATAAAATTTTGAATTTACCGTCACATAAATTTAAGGAATGTATTAAGGCCGCTTTAGTACAGATGGCTTACTACAATATTACCGAATATTTAAATGATAAAAATGCTTGGGTGTAGCGCTCGCTCTACAGGAAACATCTGATGTAATAAATTTAAGTTTGATTTTGAAAAGAGTAATTGCTGAGTTTATTGCCGGCTCTTCTTAGCAAAAGCAACCTTCCGAACCGTGCATTAGAGTATTAGAGTTTGACTATTCATAAGTGCCTGTGAAGGCCTATTTGAATGAATAAATTATTTCATTTCATTCATTTCATAGGTTAGGTTTTTTTTTTTTTTTTTTTTTTTTCTGTCTACCTCCAACAGCGTTGCTGGAGCCTATGTTAGCTGTTTCTCTTTCATACTAGTTCTCGCATTTATTCCTCTCGCACTTTTATTCCACATACTTGTTCTTTCTTTCATTCATCATCTTTCATTACTTCTATGGGTGGGATGCCCATCTATCTATCTATCTATTTATTGTCTATATTTACTGTAACATCTTTATAATAACACAAGGAATCACGGTTTTTTATTTAAATTTCTTACAGGTTTCTTACATCTAAGAATTTTGCTGGCGCAGCCTAGCGTCTACATATCTTCAAGATACATAACAAAGCATGAAAGAAAACAAAAGGAAACAAAAGGAAAACAAAAGGGGCTACTCCAGCTCAATTTACTTAAAACTAGGTATATCTGTGTGTGTTCCACTAGCTCCACATAATATTGTAGAACTAGTAGAACACACCAGATTCAGATTTTCCCTTATGGTGGGGACTAAATATTGCACCTGACCCTGCAGTCGCATCCCCCCAGGAACAGACGTGACACACCCTTTACCTCGTCATAGCTCCTCAGTCGATACTGCCTTGGGCAGTGTTTTAACGCAATGGGTGTGACAAAATAGAACCAATGGGGGTTCCTTTTGTCACACCCATTGCGATAACCCTCGTGCCTTCTCGCGTAGTGACACCCCATCGCCCTGTTGCATATTGCGATGCCGCACAGGATGCACTGATGGTAGAGCTTAGTACGCGGGGTTCGGCGTTGTGGGACTGGGGCAGTGGCACGTGCATCACTCTCAGTGCCTGAGGAGCAGGGAATGGGCACGTCTGGGGGAGTCCAGGAGACCGGGGACATAGGTGGGGAAATAGGTGAGGAGGGGATTCCCGTCATTTCCACAATCATGTCCTCCACTCGATGAGTGGAGGACATAGTTGCGGTGGCGGGGGGTGGGTATGGTGAGGATCGTGGGGAGGAGCTCGAGGACGATGATGATGAGGATGATGATGATGATGAGGGGGACTGGTGGGGGGTTTGAGGAGAATGGAGAGTTGTGGGGGGAGGGGTAGGGGGCTGGTTTGGGGGAGGGGTGGAGGGAGGGGACAGGGGACGTGAGGGAGGAGGGGATGGGGGCGCACGCTCGATGCTCTCCAGGTCACGGGTCCCGATGTCCGGGAGCTCGTATGTTATAACGTCCATGGTGGGCTGGTCTATGACCTCCTCCACCTCAGCTGCCATCTCGAAGGTCGTCACCAGACCCGAGGAGAGTTTGAAGGTCCGGATTATGTCCGATTGTGCCAGGTCTTCGACGGGGACGGGGGCCGTGGCAGCGGTGGATGACGACAGCTTGGCCACCAGGTCGCTAATGAATTTTAGGTTGCTTTCATTTGCCCTTGAAAGACTTTTAATGGTGGCCAAGGCATTGTCAAGCGCCCTTGTTAGCCTACCACAGCTCTTACATTTGTTCATTCTGCCTGTTATCCCCAGACACAATTAATAACTTATCTTATTTTGTTCTTGGGTGCACGGAGGTGCGCGACGCAAGGGCGCGTTCAGGTGCCGGCAACAGGAACACGGCACGCTAGGGCGCGCCAGGGCGCAGGTAGTACAAGCTCAGCTCGAGGGTGCACGACGGTGCGTCACGGCGCGACAGGGCACGAATAAGCGCTCCGCGGCACGAGGTTCACTGCGACGCGCGCCAGGGAGCACGATGGCGCGGCAGGGTGCGACAGGGCGCAGGTAGTTCAATCAGCTCAGCTCGAGGGTGCACGACGGTGCGCCACGGCGCGACAGGTCACGAATAAGCACTCCGAGGCACGAGGCCCACCGCGACGCCGGACGGCGCGCCAGGGAGCACGATGGCGCGGAAGGGTGCGACAGGGCGCAAGAGAGTGCCCCGTGGTGCCGTAACCCGCTTGTTCGCTACGGCGTCCGATGGTGCGTTTGGGTGCACGACGGTGCGCCAAGGTGCGTCGGTGCGCGGCAAGTGCACCGGGATGTGGTTAACTAATAACTAGTCTTATTTATATTATATTTATAGTCTTAGTCTAGTTACACAGTTGGGTTGCTTATGTATATATTTAATATCTTTTACATTTTTACTTATTTTTTATTTCAATTTTCTTACAACTACTGCTCTTTACTAATTAATTTATTAACATCATATTAATCTATGCTTATCATTAATATCCAACATAATATTATTAAAACATACTTTCTTATGCGGTTTTGTTTCTTTTTATTACTTTCATTGAAATTCTTGTGCAATAGTTTAAAAAAATTTCACGATTTTTGCCCGACACTATTTCATTCACCGTATTGGTCTCCAGTTTGATACCTAGTTCTTGTTCTATTTCGTGGCGTTCTTTGTGATACACGGGACACTCAAGTAAAATGTGCGGGACCGTCTCGTCTTTTGCGGGGTCGCAAGTGCACGATGGGCTCTCTTTACACTTGAAGCGATTCAAGTATTCCGAGAACCCACCGTGCCCGGTCATAATTTGCGCTGTCACGCCTGTAACCCCAAGCTTTCTGATTATCCTGTGGTTATAGACGCTGTTTCATAGAGGCAGCTATAGTTTCTGATGGTTTGGAGGGCTGCCATGGAATCCTGCCGAATGCCAGGTTAGGTTAGGTTAGGTTAGGTTAGGTTAGGTTAGGTTAGGTTTTTTTTTTTTTTTTTTTTTATTTTTTTTTTTTATTTTTTTTTTTTTTTAATATCTTCTACCTCCAACGTTATTGGAGCCTATTTTTGCTACTCTTTCATACCAGTTCTCGCTTTTATTCTTCTCGCACTTTCATACTACATACTACACACTCATCCATCGTCTTTCTCTACATTGAGGGTGGGATTCCCATCTATCTAGCCTTACTTTTGTAACCTATCCATTTATTTATAAAGATTTGCTTGGGGTTATTAACACACGCTTGATTCTTGTCTTTATTACACAATGGTTAAAATGGTAACGGTAGGCTTAAAATATGGTATACAATCTACTTTTCCAGCTTTTACATATTTATCTTAACCTATTGTAATTTTTCTTATTCTAGCTTACAAATTGTTTTTATCTACATTCACAAATAATGGGTATATATAAATCTTAGCTAACACTGTGATGTTACTCTACGTTTTGTCTACACATGTTAGATCATCAGAAAATTCTTATAAACTATCGCTGTCTTTTCAAAATTTTTACATCTTCTTTTTTATGTTTCACTCTAATATTACATCATATTAAGTAAACATAAGTTTCTTATGTCGTTTTGTTCCCTTTTATTACTCTTTGTACAATTTTAGTGCAATAATTTAAAAACCTATATTTATTCTTTCCCGACATTATATAAGGTCCTAATAAATTAGTGAACTTCCTCTTGAGGGATGAATGTATAGGTCATTAGTAATCAAAAAATAATATTAGAAAAACAATCCGAGGAAAAAAAAAAAAAAACCTTCGCGCGGCTTCTTTGATTTGCATAGAGACAGTATAGGATTTTTTTTTTTTTTCCCCTCGGATTATTTTTCCCATTTCCTTCTCTTCCTCGTACCGGTGGAGTCAACCACTTGAAAAAACAGTAGATTAGGGTGGGGGGTTTATTTCGCTTAGGTCATGCTAGAGGGACCACACCCTTGTATTAAAAAAGGACAAAGCTGTGGATCAGCCTAAAATGGCAAGTTGTAAAAAGAACGTACTACCCCAGGAGGGTACCAGTCGCTCCGCGGCTGGAGAATCCCTCCCGGCGTTGGCTTCGGCTAACGTCGGCAGATGTCCCACGTATTCTGGGGGGGACAGCAACCGCCTCACGTCTTCGGACGCGTCAAAACCACAAGGCCAAGGTGGCCACCATTCTGCGCATGTTGAGTCCGACTTTAATGTCTCCATGTTAGCGGAATCAAAATCTCTGCGTAAGCCCGAAAGTGCCACCGGCAGCAAGCTGGAGGAGGAGGTAGACTTCATGTCGGATGAAGATATGCGGAGTTTATCGAGTGCTAGCAGTACAAAGCCGGATAAACTCTGGCGGAAGCGCAGACTCGAAATCGAGGCGTGGTCGGAGCCGAACCTATCGGTTTCAAGTGACGAAGGAGATAAGGCATCCAATACTCCAAAAGTGAAAAAAGGTAGAGGCAGACCGCCCACCACGGGTGAATTTGTAGGTCTGCATAAAGCTCGTCAAGAGTTGAAGGCCGCTCAAAAAGCTGCCTTTTTAAAGGACAGACACGAAGAGGAGGCGAAGCGTATAGCAGAAGCTGACAAGAAAGTGACGAGAGGCAGAATATCTAGACTCTCCCATACTTCACCTTCAGAGATCGACTCGGAGGATTTGTGCGCAGAAGACCTCAGAACAAAGATGCTTGACGCTGTAGCATCAATTAGAGAGGTCTCTAGAGTTTCAACGGGCCTGCAAGGCCCTAAACAGAAGGCCCTTAAAAATGCTGCCAAAGCTATAGTGGAGATGTCAGAGGAGATGCTCCAACGAACTTCGTCGGAGGAGACGCGACGGTTACATACGGAGAACGTCCGTCTCAAAAACCAAATGTCCGAGCTACGGCGTGAGCTCGATGACGTAAGGGCTGAAATGGCCGAATTTAGGAAAGAGCGGACCAAGCCGAAAGAATCTACACCGGCAGTCGAAGAGTCGGAGCTCGCCCGGCTCTTTAAAGACGAAATTGGCAAGGTCCTCTCAAGAGTACAATTCTTGGAGGGAAGATTACTTCGCCCCCCTCTAGCATCGGATAAGCAGGGAAAGTCAACATCAGCGCCAACATATGCCGAAAAATCCGCAGCAGCACGACATATGGCCAAACAGCCAGTGGCGCAGATTCCCACTACATCGGAATCAACGGCCACCCCAAACACTCCAAAGGAACAAAGGAGTAAGACTAAGAAGAAACAACCAGTGGCGCAGATTCCCTCCACCCTCCCTACTGACTCGCAATCGGCCCGGTCCTCTGTTGTTGGGGGTGGTCCGCGCTGGGTGTTGGGGCGGCTCGATAGGGAGGTTGCCAGAGAGGCTGCAATCATCGAGGACTGGGTGTCCGGGTCCGCTATCGGTCAGGACGTGGACGAGGAGGCGAGGCGCCTTGATGCTTCGTTGGCTCGCATATGCGACGCGGCGATGCCCAGGGCGAGACCCCTCCCCGCGTGGCTTCGGGTGTATTGGTGGAACAACGAGCTCCGCCTCATGCGTATTGCTTGCGGTAGGGCTCGCCGCCGATACACTCGGTGCAGGCGAAGGCGGGTCCGGTACACTCAGGAGGAGAACGCCTCCTACGCCGCTTACAGGGCTCTGCGCGAATCCTTCCAATTGGCAATTGGAAGTTTGAGGAGCATTTCCGGCGGTTGGCCCCAAAGTTGTTGGCCACTGCTGGGGCCCTGGGGCGGATCCTCCCGAACGTTGGGGGGCCTGGAAGTGCATGCCGACGCCTCTACGCAGGTGTGGTGCGCTCCATGGCGCTCTACGGGGCGCCAATATGGGCAGGGCGTATGAGCGCCCAAAATCTGGCTGCGCTGCGACGTCCGCAGCGCGCCATGGGGCTAAGGATGTCCCGGGCGTACCGCACCGTATCGTGCGTCGGTGCTTGCGTGCTCGCCGGTACGCCGCCGTGGGACCTCGAAGCCGAGGTACTCGCCACGGTGTACTGGCGAACAAAGGAGGCGATCGCGGCTGGTGGCCGTCCCCATCCGCGGGAGCTTCGTCACTGGCGAGTAGAAGAGCGTGACACTCTCCTGCGGAGGTGGGCGGCCCGCCTGGACAATCCAAGCGCGAGCCGAGAGGCGGCACGGGCTCTCTCCTTCCACCTGAGACAGATGATCACCGGGCACGGTTGCTTCGGGAGATACCTGTGCCGGGTGGCGGGAAGGGAGCCCTCGGAGGTGTGCCACCACTGTGTGGCGGGAGTCGCGGACACGGCGCTGTGGAACATCGGGTACGACTGGGTGCTGCGGGTGCCGTGTATCCAGGGTGTCGACGTAACGTGTTACGCCGACGATACCCTGGTCACTGCCCGCGGCACGAGGTATAGTACAGCCGCCTACCGCGCCACTGCTGGAGTGGCGCAATTCGTGGGCCGGATACGACGGTTGGGCTTGGAGGTGGCCCTTAGCAAGTCTGAAATGGCCGAATTTAGGAAAGAGCGGACCAAGCCGAAAGAATCTACACCGGCAGTCGAAGAGTCGGAGCTCGCCCGGCTCTTTAAAGACGAAATTGGCAAGGTCCTCTCAAGAGTACAATTCTTGGAGGGAAGATTACTTCGCCCCCCTCTAGCATCGGATAAGCAGGGAAAGTCAACATCAGCGCCAACATATGCCGAAAAATCCGCAGCAGCACGACATATGGCCAAACAGCCAGTGGCGCAGATTCCCACTACATCGGAATCAACGGCCACCCCAAACACTCCAAAGGAACAAAGGAGTAAGACTAAGAAGAAACAACCAGTGGCGCAGATTCCCTCCACCCTCCCTACTGACTCGCAATCGGCCCGGTCCTCTGTTGTTGGGGGTGGTCCGCGCTGGGTGTTGGGGCGGCTCGATAGGGAGGTTGCCAGAGAGGCTGCAATCATCGAGGACTGGGTGTCCGGGTCCGCTATCGGTCAGGACGTGGACGAGGAGGCGAGGCGCCTTGATGCTTCGTTGGCTCGCATATGCGACGCGGCGATGCCCAGGGCGAGACCCCTCCCCGCGTGGCTTCGGGTGTATTGGTGGAACAACGAGCTCCGCCTCATGCGTATTGCTTGCGGTAGGGCTCGCCGCCGATACACTCGGTGCAGGCGAAGGCGGGTCCGGTACACTCAGGAGGAGAACGCCTCCTACGCCGCTTACAGGGCTCTGCGCGAATCCTTCCAATTGGCAATTGGAAGTTTGAGGAGCATTTCCGGCGGTTGGCCCCAAAGTTGTTGGCCACTGCTGGGGCCCTGGGGCGGATCCTCCCGAACGTTGGGGGGCCTGGAAGTGCATGCCGACGCCTCTACGCAGGTGTGGTGCGCTCCATGGCGCTCTACGGGGCGCCAATATGGGCAGGGCGTATGAGCGCCCAAAATCTGGCTGCGCTGCGACGTCCGCAGCGCGCCATGGGGCTAAGGATGTCCCGGGCGTACCGCACCGTATCGTGCGTCGGTGCTTGCGTGCTCGCCGGTACGCCGCCGTGGGACCTCGAAGCCGAGGTACTCGCCACGGTGTACTGGCGAACAAAGGAGGCGATCGCGGCTGGTGGCCGTCCCCATCCGCGGGAGCTTCGTCACTGGCGAGTAGAAGAGCGTGACACTCTCCTGCGGAGGTGGGCGGCCCGCCTGGACAATCCAAGCGCGAGCCGAGAGGCGGCACGGGCTCTCTCCTTCCACCTGAGACAGATGATCACCGGGCACGGTTGCTTCGGGAGATACCTGTGCCGGGTGGCGGGAAGGGAGCCCTCGGAGGTGTGCCACCACTGTGTGGCGGGAGTCGCGGACACGGCGCTGTGGAACATCGGGTACGACTGGGTGCTGCGGGTGCCGTGTATCCAGGGTGTCGACGTAACGTGTTACGCCGACGATACCCTGGTCACTGCCCGCGGCACGAGGTATAGTACAGCCGCCTACCGCGCCACTGCTGGAGTGGCGCAATTCGTGGGCCGGATACGACGGTTGGGCTTGGAGGTGGCCCTTAGCAAGTCTGAGGCCCTGTGTTTTCACGGGCCTCGGCACGCGCCGCCTCGGGATGCTCATATCGTCGTGAGTGGAGTCCGCATAGACGTCGGGTCGACGATGAGATACCTAGGTCTCGTCCTCGACGGTCGGTGGAATTTCACAGCCCACTTCGGGCGCCTGGTGCCAAGGGTGATGGGCGCGGCGGCTGCTCTCGGGCGGCTGCTGCCGAATACTGGCGAGCCGGGCGCCCTTTGTAGGCGGCTGTACCTGGGGATCGTGCGATCAATGGTGACGTACGGAGCTCCCGTATGGGCGGAGGCCCTAAATCGCCGCAATATCGCCCTCCTGCGGAGACCGCAGAGGGTGGTGGCGATCAGGGCAATACGGGGATATCGCACGATCTCCTGCGAAGCGGCGTGTGTGCTGGCCGGTTCCTTGCCATGGGACCTTGAGGCGAGAGCCCTCGCGTCAGTTTATTTCTGGCGCGAGGAGGCGCTGGCCCAGGGCGAGACGCCGGCACCACGCGAGGTGGAGGGGCGCAGGGCGCAGTTGCGCGCGCTTGCCATCCAGGAGTGGAAGTCCAGGCTGGAGCACCCTAGTGCGGGTCTGAGGCCCATCGAGGCCATCCGTCCAGTGATGGATGAGTGGCTGGAGCGGAGGCACGGCACGTTGACCTTCCGGTTGACGCAGATCCTCTCGGGACATGGTTGTTTCGGGAGGTATCTGTGTCGGATTGCCGGGAGGGAGCCGACCGCCGAGTGCCACCACTGCGACGGGTGCCTCGAGGAGGAGGCACAGCACACATTGGAGGTGTGCCCGGCCTGGGCAAGCGAGCGCAGCGAGCTCTGCGCCGAAGTGGGGATAGATCTCTCGCTGCCGAGCGTGGTTCGTGCTGTGGTTGACAGCGAGAGATCGTGGGACGCACTCCACTCCTTTTGCGAGCGAGTTATGCTCGCGAAGGAGGCGGCGGAACGTGACAGGGAGGACACTACCACCCTGGCTCTCCGCCGCAGGAGAACCGGGCGTCGGAGGGCGGCTTTTTTAAGCCACCTTCCCCCCAACATGGGCCCAAGGGTGGCGGACTCGGGGGAGTCTGCTGCCCATCAACACCGGGCCCGAGTAGTGGAGCGTGTGTTTCCGCACGCTACTCAGGAGGAGACGGCGGAGACAAGAGCTCCGGTCTCTGCCGTCGACGAAGAGGAGGCCTCCGATCAGGCCGTCGCTGCTGGATACGCGGACGAATGCTTCGGCGCCCCCGTATATCCAGCCGGCAGCGACAGGTAGGAACACCGTGGGGTTTTAGTCAGTAGGAGTCTGACATAACCCGGCCGCTCCCCCCGGAGTGCCCGGGTATCCATGAGGATTTCC
This sequence comes from Achlya flavicornis, assembly GCA_947623365.1. Classification (NCBI taxonomy): domain Eukaryota; kingdom Metazoa; phylum Arthropoda; class Insecta; order Lepidoptera; family Drepanidae; genus Achlya; species Achlya flavicornis. Next base: position 14,472,442 of record OX392484.1, read on the forward strand.
CCACGTAAAAAAAAAAAAAAAAAAAAAAAAAAAAAAAAAAAAAAAAAGGTTAGGTTAGGTTAGGTTAGGTTAGGTTAGGTTCCCCCCCGACGTGTTGCCACCTTGACGTGGTGGGGGGGCTTGCGTGTCCCAATGATCCTCGTGGCTATACCGGCAGGGCTACCCATACCGGGAGGCACGGGGTGAGGGATCTGACGAAGAGCAACACATTCCATTCCCTTCCTTTTCCTTTCCCTCGTTCCTATTCCTATCCTCAAAGGGCGGGGCTGCTCCTGGTACTTCTCTTATTATGAGAGATGACCGGCGATGCGGGCTGCCTTATCCTTTCCCCTTTCCTTCCCTTTTCCTTAATTATCGTTCCTGTAGTTTAGGGTGGGGGGGGTATTTTGAGCGTAGGTCACTTAGTTTAGGGTTGGGGGGGTATTTGAGCTTAGGTTATGATAGAGGGACCACACCCTTGGAGCAAAAAAGGAAAAACAAAACATGGAAGCGCAGAGAAAAAAGAATCTACCCCAGGAGGGTACCACCTGCTCAGCAGGTGGAGAATCCCTCCCGAGGTCCTCGGACCTCGGCTGCCCCTCGTATTCTGGGGGGGGCAACTCTCGCTTCGTGTCCTCGGACACGCAAATCAAGGTCGGCCAAACTGGCCCACGTGATGACGACGTCGCGGAGAAGAAAAAGAGGAGTGTAAAAGAAAAGGTGATAAGTGAGGAGAAGCACATGGACGAGAAGTTGGACCCGCGCGCCAGAGAACTGCGCGTCTCTGTGACCCGGCTCTCGCAGTCGAGTCCTGAGGTTGTGGAGGTACAAATCGCAAAGGAGAAAGAAACCACTACCGAAGTAAAAAACAAGGAAGTGGAACAGACTGGTCCTGAGGCCCAAAATGGCCGCGAGGGAGGGACGGGTAGCGACAGCGCAGTTTTCGCCCGTCCGGCCTCCTCATTACGAGGGACGTCACGGGATGAAGGCGCGGATGCGGGCAGTGACAGCTCAATGATGTCAGTGTTATCAGCGACGTCGGGAGGCTCTACCAAGAAGCGTAGGGCTCCGAAGAGAAGGCAGCCCGAAGATGACGGTGTACGGACTGCCCTAAAGAAGCGTACTACGAGAAAGGAGGACAGTGACATAGAGGTCGAGCTGTCTGAAATCCTCGACCCTCTCGCAGTACCTGCAGATACAAGGGCCAAGAAGAAGCTGCCTCGTGTCGCTGACCTTATGGAGGAGTACCGCCATCAGCCGGCTGCGAGCCTGGGAGCTATAATCACCGACTCTCTGTCAGAAATTGAAAGAGTGACTGACAAATCCCGCAACATTAAGGGAGCATTCGTACGTATCATCAGGGTTGCGAATAGAAAAGTCCAAGCGGCAGCGACAGAGTTGCACGGGAGGACCGAAACCGAGCAGTTAGAGCGCGAGAATCAAATGCTCCGCTCGCAGCTATCCACACTAGAGGAGCGCATGACAGCAATGGCTACCGAACTGGCAGAGCTCCGCTGCGGTCCCAGGCCATCTACGCCGGCTCAACGAGCATTTACTGGAGCAACCTCATCCTCACCGGCGCAGCTGGTTTCCTCACCGCGGGCACCGGTTAATGCCCCGGCCTCGGAAGCGTCACGTGACATGCGGGGCAACACCCGGGGACGAAAAGAAGAACAGCGCAGGGAATGTCCCCTAGACCCGCACCTCGAGCAGCTCGCGGCCCTTATGGACCGAAAGCTTTCCGAGTTTGACCGCCAGCTTGACCGCCGTCTAAATACTATGCGGGACGGGATAATGGCGGAGATCTTTCCTGGAAGGGCTATAAGGCCCCCCCTCGGACAGAGTCTCCCTCAGCCACCGGCGCCGCCGGCAGAGCCTGCTGCGACTCTCTCAAAAAAGAAAAAGAAGGGCGGCAAGGGGCGCCGTGGTGCGGCACTTCAGCCGCCGCCCACGCCTTCGCGACAGGCGCCCCTCTCACTTGCACCCCTCACGGAGCCAAGTGTTGAGGAACGGCGAGTCCCCGCTAATCCAGGTTGGTCGGAAATTCTCGGCCGAAAAGCCAAGGCTAAGACGGCCCAGCAACGTACCCAGCCACCAGCCAAGATGCAACAAAAGAAGCCGATGGGGCTCCCACGGCCTCCACCGACCTCGGCCGTTACGATCACATTGCGTCCAGGATCAGAGACGACAATGGCTGGGGTGATGAAGATTGCGAGAGCCAAACTCTCGTTCAACGACCTTGGACTAGAGGAGGGTCTTCGCCCTAAAAGAGCGTTAACGGGGGGTCTTATTTTGAGAATCCCAGGCCCGGAAGGCTCCACAAAGGCTGAAACTATTGCCACCCAGCTAAGGGCGGCTTTGGCCGAAACGGGGGCGGTTGTTGCGCGTCCTGTCCCGATGGGGGAAATTCGAGTGAGAGACCTGGACGAGTCCGTAGACCCCACTGAGGTTGGAGCTGCGCTGGCCAGTGCGGGTGGATGCTCCGAGTCCGAAATAAAGGTGGGGAACATACGATTTGATTCCTTCAACCTCGGCACTGTGTGGGTTCGTTGCCCGCTCGTGGTTGCCCGCAAGCTGGCAGCAGCCGAGAGGGTACGAGTTGGCTTTATGTCAGTTCGGGTTGAGGCTCTCCCCACAAGAGCACTTCAGTGTTTCCGCTGCCTGGAGAAGGGACACGTCGTGGCTCAGTGTACCGGAGCCGATCGCAGCGGATCATGTTACGGCTGTGGTCAGCAAGGCCACAAGGCCCGAGACTGCAAAGCGGGAGCTCCACACTGTCCAGTGTGCGCGGACCTCGGACGACCCGCTAATCACCGGTTGGGCAGCGCAAGGTGTACGCCACCGAAGAAGCGAGTTTCAGCATCGAAGCCGAGGAACGAACAAGCGGGTCCTGACCCGGTTAGGGAGGTAATGGAGGCCTAAAATTCTTTCCCCTCCAAGTTATATTACAGGGTAATCTGAACTGCTGCCGCGCCGCGCAAGATCTACTTATGCAGACGGTCGCGGAGCGTTCGGTTGCTTTGGCGGTTGTGGCGGAGCCTTATTCCGTCCCGGTCCATCCTAGATGGTTCGGGGCGGATGGGAACTCCGTTGCAGTATACTGGGCTGGTGGGGAACGTGACCCCCACTGCAAACTCCTGCACAGAGGGCCGGGGTTTGTTGTTGTGGAGTGGGGACCTGCAGTCGTGGTGGGCTGCTACATCTCCCCGAACTGCGGCCTCGCCGCTTTTGAGGCGTACCTGGACGGGCTGACCTTTTACATCAGCGGATACCAGTCTCACCCGTTAATCGTTCTGGGTGATTTTAATGCGCACTCCGGAGTGTGGGGAGATACTCGGGATGACATTCGGGGAGAGACACTGCTCGAATGGGCCGCTGGCCTGGACCTTCGACTTTTAAATCGAGGTTCGGTCAGCACCTGTGTGCGGTGGCAGGGAGAGTCCATTGTAGACTTGTCGTGGGCAACTCCTTCTGCAATGCACCTGGTTTCGGGGTGGCGTGTTGCGGAGGAGGTGGCCACGCTGTCAGATCATCGACTCATCGAATTCAGCGTGGCTTTCCGCCGCCCCCCAAATGCCCCTGAACGCAGTAGCACTGACGCGCCACGGCGCTGGTCTGTTCGCCGGCTCGACCGCGATATGCTGACGGCAGCCGCCATCGTCCACGATTGGGACGCTGAAGAAGTTCCTAACTTCTTCCCACCCGATCCCGAGTCGCAGGCGAACTGGTTCCGGGGTGTCATGACTAACATTTGCGACGTCTCGATGCCCCGGGTCCATCCGGGCAGAAGGGACTCGGTATACTGGTGGTCGGCTGACGTCACACGTCTGCGGTCAGAATATAATGCGGCACGCCGCCGGCACCAGCGAGCCCGAAGGAGAAGGCGAGCCGACGCCGGGGAGACTGCCGATGCGCACCGCGGGTACCAGGCCGCCACAAAGGCTCTTAGCATAGCCATCGCGGACGCCAAGGCTCGGTCCTGGAACGAGCTCATCGAGGGACTTGATAGGGACCCATGGGGGCGCCCGTACAAACTAGTACTGGGCAAGCTCAAACCGTGGGTACCTCCATTGACGCAGACCCTGGATCCAGATTTCGTGGGGAGGGTAGTTGACACCCTCTTCCCTAGGGTCCAGGATAGTCCCTCTAACCTTCCGTCACCGTCGGACCAATTTTGGAACGACCAGTTCGAGGTGACGGAGGATGAGCTGGACCGAGCCGTGCGGCGACTTGCGGCCCGCAACACCGCCCCGGGACCGGATGGGATTCCGGGTCGGGCTTGGGTGTGCGCTGTGACGATCTTGGGGGACAGGCTGAGACAGCTCTTCACCGGCTGCTTCCGTAGCGGCGTGTTTCCCACCGGCTGGAAGGAGGCCAGACTGGTTCTTCTGCAGAAGGCGGGCAGGCCCGCTGACTCTCCCTCGGCGTTTCGACCCATATGTTTGCTGGACGAGGCGGGTAAGCTCTTTGAGCGCGTCATCGCCGCCCGTCTCAGCGAGCACCTGTCAAGTGTGGGCCCCGACTTGTCGGACTACCAGTTCGGCTTCCGGCGGGGACGTTCTACGTTGGACGCCATTAACCGCGTCCGCGCCCTGTCGGAGCCTGCCGTTCGGGTGGGGGGGGTGGCGTTGGCGGTGAGCTTAGACATCGTCAATGCCTTCAACTCCGTCCCATGGCGGGCGATTAGGGAGGCACTGGCCTATCATAACGTGCCTCCCTACCTGAGCCGTATTGTTGAGGCATATCTGTGCGGCAGGACCATCAGGTTCACGGGTCGGAACGGAATAAATTTCCAGAGGGAGCTCTCGTGCGGGGGTCTGTGTTGGGACCCCTGCTGTGGAACCTCGCTTACGATGCGGTCTTGCGGACTGGCCTCCCTCCCGGGGTGAGTGTCGTATGTTACGCAGACGATACCTTGGTACTGGCCCGGGAGATCACCTTCGAGAGGTGTTGTCGGCTCGCCGAACTTGGTGTCGCGTGTGTCGTCGCGGCCATCGGCAGGCTGGGCCTTCGGGTGGCGCCAAACAAAACCGAGGCGCTATGGTTTCATGGCTTGCGTCGGGGATTGAGACCACCCAGCATGTCGTTGCGTGTGGGTGACGCGGAGGTTCAGGTGGGACAGTACATGAGGTACTTGGGTCTCACCTTGGACTCGACTTGGGCCTTCGAGGAGCACTTCAGGCGTCTGGCCCCCCGAGTGCGAGGGGTAGCAGGAGCGCTGCAAAGGCTGCTTCCAAACCTCGGGGGTCCTCGAGATGAGGTTCGCCGCCTATACGGGAGTGTCGTGCGGTCTATGGCCCTCTATGGGGCGCCCGTCTGGTCACATTGCCTGGCGGGCGCCTCCTCCCGCTGCAGAGCTATCTTAAACGGCCTGCAGCGGGTGGTGGCCATACGGATCGCACGTGGGTACCGGACGGTATCGTTCGAGGCGGCAACCATCTTGGCGCGCTTCACGCCCTTTGATCTCCTGGCGATAGTGGACGCCAGCGTCTACGATGAGACCCACGGTCGCCGGGAGGGTGGTGAAGCGCCGAGCCGGACGCTTGCGGAGTTTCGGCGGGACGCGCACCGGCGCGCCCTCGTAGAGTGGCGCGAGCGGCTGGAGTTGCCGCGGAACGTGCGCCAGCGGGCCGTGAGTGCGATCCTGCCTAACTTTGAGGCCTGGGTTGAGAGGAGGAACGGCTGCGTCACCTACAGATTGACTCAGATACTCACCGGGCATGGGTGCTTCGGTGAGTATCTGAGCCGAATCGGCCGAGAAGAAACGCCACAGTGCCATCACTGTGTAGGCGGCCTGGACTCTGCCCAGCATACGTTGGGTGAGTGCCCGGCCTGGGAGTCCGAGCGGCGAGAATTGGTCGCCGTGATCGGGAGGGATCTGTCGCCGCCGGCCATAATAAGAGCCATGCTGGCGGGAGACACCCTCTGGGACGCCGTGGTCTCTTTCTGCGAAGCAGTTATGCTCCAAAAGGAGGCTGCGGAGCGGGATCGGGAGAGGGCCGATCCCGCTCGAAGACGGAGGCGGCGTCGGGGCGGCGGCGACAACCGCTAGCCCGACACGTCCTCGGGGTTGTGGGGGTAGTCAGAGAAGTGTCCTCTGGCAACCACCGTTAAGCGGCCCCGGGAAGACAGCTGTCTGTGGTGGCCGCAGACCGCTGTGCCGACTAGCAGGAGTCGGCAAATGGGAGGGCAAATTCAAGCCCTTCCCGGGATAGAGTCCCACACCTGGGACATGGCTCGATGGGGGGCACCGGCGCAGCATACCCGCGGTCCCGGAGTCCCTTACAAGGAGCTATGAGGGTGGCCACGGCTGGGTTTTAGTGGGTGCAAGCCCCACATAACCACACTGTAGACACTTTTTGCAGTGTGGTATGCGTTCAGGCATTTCCCAGCCTTAAAAAAAAAAAAAAAAAAAAAAAAAAAAAAAGGTTAGGTTAGGTTAGGTTAGGTTAGGTTAGGTTAGGTTAGGTTAGGTTAGGTTTCGCCGTCGGGTCGACGATGAAGTACCTGGGACTCGTCCTCGACGGCCGGTGGAGGTTCGAAGAACACTTTCGGCGGCTGGCCCCGAAGTTGATGGCCACTGCTGGGGCCCTCGGGCGGATCCTGCCCAACGTGGGTGGGCCGAGACGGACTTGCCGACGCCTTTATACCGGTGTGGTGCGCTCCATGGCGCTCTACGGGGCGCCAATATGGGCAGACGCCATGAGCGCTCGAAACCTGGCTGCGCTGCGACGTCCGCAGCGCGCTATGGCGCTCAGGGTGGTCCGGGCGTACCGCACTGTATCGTGCGTCGGCGCGTGTGTGCTCGCCGGCACGCCGCCGTGGGACCTTGAAGCCGAGGTACTCGCCGCGGTGTACCGGCGAACTAGGGAGGAGATCCGAGGCGGGGGCCGTCCGCACCCGCGGGAGATCGCAAGCTGGAGAGAGGACGCGCGCGGCGTTCTCCTCCGGAAATGGATGGCCCGCCTCGAGAACCCCGAGGTGAGCCGCGAGGTGGTGGCCGCCATTCGGCCCATTCTTCAAACATGGCTCGAACGGGGGCACGGGGCTCTCTCCTTCCACCTGACGCAGATGATCACCGGGCACGGCTGCTTCGGTCGATATCTGTGTCGTGTGGTGGGCAGAGAGCCCACGGAGATGTGCCACCACTGCGTGGCTGGTGTCGCGGACACGGCGCAACACACGCGCGAGGAGTGCCCCGCTTGGGCGATCCCTCGCGCCGCCTTGTCCGCGACAGTAGGAGGTGACCTCTCGCTGCCGGCCCTTTTAAGGGCCATGGTGAGTAGCGAGGAGGCGTGGAGGGCGGCCGCGACCTTCTGTGACGATGTTATGTCACAGAAGGAGGCGGCGGAAAGGGAGCGAGAGGACGATGCTAACTCGCTCCCTATTCGCCGCCGCAGACGCGGTGGGCGGCGTCGGGCCTTTGCGGCCCAGTTGCCGCCCTAACGCCAGGGACCGTGGGTGGTAGATCGGGGGGTCACCACCTGCACAGAGGTCCCATGCTGGAGACGCCCGAGTGTTCCTGGGCGTCTCCAGCGGAAGGAGCGAGGCGGGGCTAAGTTAGAATGAAAACTTAGCCCCGCCCCGCCGAGAAGGGCTCAAACGAGCGACGCCGGCGGGGCAGGCGGTTGAGGGCTTTGTGTCCCGCAGCCCCGCACCAAACGGCGAGAGAAGGAACACCCCAGGGGTTTAGTCAGTAAGAGTCTGACATAACCCGGTCGCCTCCCCCGAGGCTGCCGGGTATCCATGCAGGATTCCCCTGGGTTACCAAAAAAAAAAAAAAAAAAAAAAAAAAAAAAAAAAAAAAAAAAAAAAAAAAGGTTAGGTTAGGTTAGGTTAGGTTAGGTTAGGTTAGGTTCCTCCCCAACGTGTTGCCACCTTGTCGTGGTGGGGGGGCTTGCGTGTCCCAAGGATCCTCGTGGCTATACCGGCAGGGCTACCCATACCGGGAGGCACGGGGGGAGGGGCCTGACTAAGAGCAACACACAGTGGTGGAGACGTCTTTGGATGTCTGGCGGCGTCGTTTCGATTGCTGCGTGAGGCGATGGGTCTGCTGGTTTCTTCTGGCAGACAGGCTTCGGCCACCGTCGGCTCAACCCGTAATCCTGAATGGACAGGACCGGGGGTTCTTCGGAATCGCGGGGAAGAAAACCCCTTAAAAAATTACCCAAATCCCAAGCTCTGGCGCCTGGCGATGGGATGTATGGCTGGGGGGAACCCAGTCCCAAGGGCGTCGTTCGAGGGACCTCACCCTCAAAAAAAGGACACCATGGAAAAAACGAACAGTGTAACAACTACCCAGGAGGGTCCGGACCGCAAGGAAAGGGAATCCCTCAGTGCCTCGGCACTCAGCCCCATCGTATCTGGGGGGGCAACCTGTCGTTTAGGTGGAAGAAGAGGAGCGGGAGAAGTGAAGGAGTGTGCCGTTGTTCTAGAGAGAACTCCGGAACGGAGGAAGGGAAAGGTAGGAGAAGTGTGTTTAGGATCGGGAGAGGGCAGTTCTTCACTCCCTAGTGACGATCCAAAGGTCTGTGGAGCTCAGGATGTGGGTATGGACGTGTCGTCCGAACCATCTGAGCCCAAGTCTAAGCCCAAGGGCAAGTTTTGGGGAAGAAAGCGGTCCCGCTCGAGGAGCCCTATTGGTTCCGACAGTGGGTCCAGCATGGACAGGTCTGGAAAGGTATCTTGTGGTCGTAGTGGCAGAGGCCGGGAGTCGCATAGCCTTTCCAGTGCTAGGGCTCAGTATATCGCTGCAAGGCGTAGCGAAGCTGAGCTACAGGCGATGGAAAAGGTTGCATCCATTGCGGGGAGGCTCTGCTCCTCAAATAGTAGTGGTGTCGTACCGTCTGCGGGAGCCTCCGTAACGGCACATGAGTTGGGTTTGAGGGTGTCGAATTCCGTGTCGATCATTACCGAGGTCGCCGCGAAGTCCTTAAACCTCAAAGGTTCATTTGCACGTGACCTGAACGTTGCAGCTGTAACCATTGAAGAGACGATGCGGGACCTGCAGTCCCGCACCACTGATGGGGAGACTCGGAGGTTGATGGCTATGAATGCCGGCCTCAAGTCGGAGCTCGCAGAAATGCGTAAAGAGCTGGCTCAGCTGAAGGCTGACTTGCAGGGTGCTCCGACGAGGACAGCGGTGCCGCAACCATCTGCCCCTTCAGTGGATTTGGAAGTATCGCAGGGGGAGCTGGGTGCGGCCGTTTTGAGGCTTCGTGCCAAAAATTCGGCCCCCGGCCCCGATGGCGTCCCGGGACGTGTGTTGGCTCTGGCCCTGAACCCCGACGCCCTGGAGCTTCGATTGAGGGGACTATTCGACGCCTGTCTGGCTCAAGCCATAATTCCACAGAGGTGGAAGATGGGTCGTCTGGTTCTCCTCCGGAAGGAAGGGCGTCCAGCGGAGACTCCCTCCGCCTATCGGCCCATCGTGCTGCTCGACGACATTGCCAAACTCTTTGAGAGAGTAGTGGCAGGGCGGATCGTCGAGCACCTGGAGGGTGTGGGTCCGAATCTGGCGGAGAGTCAGTTTGGGTTCCGTAGGGGTCGATCGACCATCGACGCGGTGCTGCGGGTTAAGTCCCAAGCGCAGGAGGTAGTTGCCCGGGGCGGGGTTGTCTTGGCGGTGTCACTCGATATCGCCAACGCATTCAACTCTCTCCCCTGGAGCTGCATACTGGAGGCGCTCCGGTTCCATGGAGTGCCCCTGTACCTGCGCCGAGTTATCGGGGCTTACCTGTCCGAAAGGTCGGTGGTCTATCCCGGCCACGAGGGCTGGGGCCGACGGGAAATGTCGTGCGGTGTTCCACAGGGTTCGGTTCTGGGTCCGCTCCTGTGGAACATCGGGTACGACTGGGTACTGCGGGTACCGTGTATCCGGGGTGTCGGCGTAACATGCTATGCCGACGATACCCTGGTCACTGCCCGCGGTACGACGTATAGTACAGCCGCCTACCGCGCCACTGCTGGAGTGGCGCAATTTGTGGGTCGGATACGACGTTTGGGCTTGGAGGTGGCCCTTAGCAAGTCTGAGGCCCTGTGTTTTCACGGGCCTCGGCACGCGCCGCCTCGGGATGCCCATATCGTCGTGAGCGGAGTCCGCATAGACGTCGGGCCGACGATGAGATACCTGGGTCTCGTCCTCGACACGGTTGTTTCGGGAGGTATCTGTGTCGGATTGCCGGGAGGGAGCCGACCGCCGAGTGCCACCACTGTGACGGGTGCCTCGAGGAGGAGGCCCAGCACACGTTGGAGGTGTGCCCAGCCTGGGCAAGCGAGCGCAGCGAGCTCTGCGCCGATGTGGGGACAGATCTCTCGCTGCCGAGCGTGGTTCGCGCTGTGGTTGACAGCGAGAGATCGTGGGACGCACTCCACTCCTTCTGCGAGCGAGTTATGCTCGCGAAGGAGGCGGCGGAACGTGACAGGGAGGACACTACCACCCTGGCTATCCGCCGCAGGAGAACCGGGCGTCGGAGGGCGGCTTTTTTAAGCCACCTTCCCCCCAACATGGGCCCAAGGGTGGCGGACTCGGGGGAGTCTGCTGCCCATCAACATCGGGCCCGAGTAGTGGAGCGTGTGTTTCCGCACGCTACTCAGGAGGAGACGGCGGAGACAAGAGCTTCGGTCTCTGCCGTCGACGAAGAGGAGGCCTCCGATCAGGCCGTCGCTGCTGGATACGCGGACGAATGCTTCGGCGCCCCCGTATATCCAGCCGGCAGCGACAGGTAGGAACACCGTGGGGTTTTAGTCAGTAGGAGTCTGACATAACCCGGCCGCTCCCCCCGGAGTGCCCGGGTATCCATGAGGATTTCCCCACGTAAAAAAAAAAAAAAAAAAAAAAAAAAAAAAAAAAAAAAAAAGGTTAGGTTAGGTTAGGTTAGGTTAGGTTAGGTTCCCCCCCGACGTGTTGCCACCTTGTCGTGGTGGGGGGGCTTGCGTGTCCCAAGGATCCTCGTGGCTATACCGGCAGGGCTACCCATACCGGGAGGCATGGGGTGAGGGATCTGACGAAGAGCAACACTTCCTTTCCCTTTCATTTCCTTCCCCTCTCTTCCTTCCTATTCTCCCTACCTTTCCTTCCATTCTCTTCCTTTTCCAATTTCCGACGTGGAGGGAGCGGCGGTCACGGTGTGCACTTACACTGCCTCCGTAAACGGCCTTTTTCAAGGCCCCGCCGGTCAACCCGTAACCGCAACGATGGCAGGAGGCCTACGCGAACGGGGGGCCTTACCTTCATTGGTTGGGCCTACGAGGTAGACAACCTCTCTAAAAAGTCACCCGAATCCTAAGCGGCGCCGCACCGCGAGGGGATGGATGGTCGGACGGATTTCCGGCCATTAGTGCGTGTCCCCACACTGGCACCTGTCGCCACCAGTGTGGGTTACCCCATAGACTTACCCGGGTACAGGGGTCTCTGCCCGGGTGGACGTTATTTCCCCCATAATCGTGGGATTTCATATGGATCTTTTAATTAACAAACAAAACGAGGAGGAAGTAGTTAAGAGTAGGGAAGGTGACGTTGTGATGGAGGAAGATGTAGTAGTAGAAGGTAGAGTGGGAGTGGAAATGGCGGGAGCGCCTTTGCGAGAACTTCGCGTTTTGCTACCGCGCTTGTCCCGTTTGTCGGAGTCCGACTCAGACAGCACCGTTGGCAGCTTAGTCACGGTTGCGTCGGCTCAGTCCTCGGACAATGAAAGCGGTCGGCGGTTCCTCAAAAGGCCCGCCGAAGAACAAGAGGCAGAAATAATAGAGCCAACAAAAGGGGCGGCTCATAAACTGAAGAGACGAGTACGCGCGCCCACTACGGAGGAGTACTTGGGCTTGGCAAATGCCAAGGCGCAGCTCAACGCCGCTAAGGCAGAAGAACTGCGCCTTGAGGCTGACGAAGAAATAGCAAAAATGGCGAGGGAATTACGTGACGCGAGGCATGCCTGCCGTCGCGGTATCAACCCGCCAACTATAGGAGAGGACACAGCGCAGACCATGTCTGCGCTGAATAATTTGGTAAATGACGCCGCAAACACGGTTAAAAAAATAGCTTCGAAGTCCAAAAACATGAAGGGGACTTGGATGAAGTACCTTAAGGATGCAGCGGAAACTATTATGGAAGCCGCTGCAGGTATGAGCGCCCGCACCGTGTCGGAGGAAGTGGTGAAGCTGGAGGCGGCGAACCAGCTGCTCTCCGCCCAGCTAGTGGGGCTTCGTCAAGAAGTGGCTGAGCTGCGTAGCCAGTCGACAGCAGCGACGGCCGTCCCCGCCCTTAAGGAGATGTTGGCGCAGGCCTCGCGTGCAAGCATCGCTCAGTTCAGCGCGATGCTGAACGCGAGGTTTGACGGCATACAAGACCGCCTCCTCCCAGAACCGAGGCTTAGGCCGCCACTCGCGGCAGAGAAGAAAAGGGCCGCAGCCACAGCGGATAACACGCAAGAGCCGCAGCCCTCGGGCTCCGGCGTGACTGCCGCCTCACATCGGACTGAAGAACCGTCATCTGCCCCCCTCACCGTCAAGGCCCCAAAGGGAAAGGGTCGGGGGAAGAAGACAATGGCGGCATTAGAGAGGGAGGAGCTCCAAGCAAGCTCGGCTCCGGCTGCCGCAGCGCCTCCTCCACCCAGGATTGGGTGGAGCGAGATAACCGCCCGGGGAGTGAAGAAGACCTCGGCCAAGGGCCAAGCTAATAGTAAAGACCCGACGAAGCGCCAGACCAAAGGTCCGGCAAACTTTACAACGGAGCCGCCAAAGAACAAGGCTCCGAAGCAAAGGAAGGGTAAACCGGTGGATAGGCTGCGTCCTCCGCGAACGGCTGCAGTGGTCATCACCCTGCACCCGGCCGCTGTTGAAAAGGGGACTACATATGGGTCCATAATTACCGAAGCTCGGAATAAAATTGATTATCCGAGTCTCGGTATAGAAGAGATGAGGGCAAGGACGACCGCAACCGGCGCCCGCATGATGGAGATCATCGGAGAAGCGGGTGCCGAAAAGGCGGACGCCTTGGCTGCCAAACTAAGGCAGGTGATAAGTCCGGATGTGGCCCGGATTACTCGCCCAATGAAGAGAGTTGAGGTGCGAGTCTCAGGCCTCGACGATTCAAACACCGCGGCGGAGGTCATGGCGGCTGTCGCTACAGTAGGAGGGTGTGCCACGGATGACGTAAGAGCTGGCAAAATAAACGGTGGCTCAGTCTACCTCAGCTGCCCGATGGCGGCCGCAAAGTCCGTGGTCGAAGCTGCCCGACTCAAGGTGGGCTGGGTGTCAGCACGAGTCACGCTGCTCGACCCCAGGCCCATGAGATGCTTCAGGTGCCTCGAGGTCGGCCACGTGGGCTGCAAATGCTCGTCGGAGGTAGACCGCAGTGGTATCTGCTACCGCTGTGGAGAGCGGGGCCACCGGGCCAGTGATTGCCGGGAGGAACCAAAATGTGCAATCTGCGCAGCGGCCGGTAAACCGGCAGCGCACCCTATTGGCGGGGGAAATTGCGGCAGCCGCCGGAAATCCGGGCCAAAAAAGTCCAAAATAAAGAAGGCGAGGGAGGCCAAGGGCAAAGCCCCGCAGCCGACCCAAGAGGAGCCTATGGAGACTGCCCTCTAAAGGCCCCAGTCTCTCTCCTTGCTGCAGGCCAACATTAACCACTCTGCCAGGGCTCAGGATCTTCTAGTCCAGACACTGGTAGAGTGGAGAATAAAGGTGGCCGTGGTCGCCGAGCCCTACTTCGTCCCAACTCGGGGTGACTGGGTTGGAGACCACGAGGGTTTGGTGGCCATTGTCGCCCCGACTGCTACCGGCGCCCCACCCATCGAACGGGTGATGAAGGGAAAGGGTTGCGTGCTAGCAGTCGTGGGTGACATCGCAGTAATAGGGGTGTACTTCTCGCCCAACCGGAGCCTTGCCGAATTTGAACAGTTCCTTGTTGAAGTCGGCGCTCTGGTTGGGCAGATTGCCCCCTACCCCGTGCTAGTCGCAGGGGACTTCAACGCGAAATCTACTGCGTGGGGTTCACCGGCGACGAACGCACGGGGGGAGACACTGGAGGAGTGGGCGGTCTCAATGGGCTTGGCCCTCCTCAACACGGGGTCGGAGAACACGTGCGTGCGGCAACAGGGTGGCTCAATCGTAGACGTGACATTTGCGTCTGCCGCCCTGGCACGCCGTGTCCTAGGTTGGAGGGTGGTTGTGGGCGTGGAGACACTATCAGATCATCGATACATCCGATTCGATGTCTCCGCGCCCCACACTGACTCACAGAGAGGTGCCCGGCCCCGTGGGGCGGATGGCCCCCGGTGGGTCCTCAGAAAGCTGGACAGGGAGGTGGCAAAAGAGGTGGCCATCATTGAGGACTGGGTGTCTGGTCCCGTCATTGGAGAGGATGTTGAGGTGGAGGCGGGTCTTCTCGGCGCGTCGCTGAACCGCATATGCGATGCGGCGATGCCAAGGGCCAAACCGCTCCCACCTCGGCGTTGGGTGTATTGGTGGAGCGAAGAACTCCGCCAAATGCGTGTATCCTGCGGAAGAGCTCGCCATAGATACACCCGATGCAGAAGGAGACGGGTCCAAGACACCGAAGAGGAGAGCGCCTCCTACGCCGCCTACCGCTCTGCGTGCGAGAACCTTCAGGTGGCGATCGCGCGCGCCAAGGATGCGGCGTGGGAGGAGTGGCTCCGAATCCTTGATGAGGACCCCTGGGGCAGGCCTTATAGGGCCGTACGTAAGAAGTTGCGGCCCTGGGCGCCCCCCCTGACCAGCAGCTTGGAGGAAACCCTCCTGGACGATGTGGTCACCACACTCTTCCCTTCACGGGAGGAATGGGTGCCACCGTCAGTGTGTCGTGCACTCCCGGCGCTGTCTGCCGGGGAGGACACCCCGGCACCGGAAGTGTCGGAGGGCGAATTTGGGGCGGCTGTTTTGAGGCTGAGGTCGAAAAAGACCGCCCCGGGCCCGGATGGCGTGCCGGGGACTGCCCTGGTGATTGCGCTGGGGGAGTTAGGAGGGAGGGTGAGGTCCCTCTTCACCGCGTGCTTGCGACAGGGTCGATTCCCGGGACACAAAGACGGGCGCCCGGCCGGGCAGCCGTCGGCATATCGCCCGATCGTGCTGCTCGACGAGGTGAGCAAACTTTTCGAGCGCGTGCTCGCTGCTCGCCTCGTCGAGTGTATGGATCCGGGCCTCGCCGACGTGCAGTTCGGCTTCCGCCGCGGCCGGTCCACTCTGGACGCGATAGCGCGAGTGCGGGACCTCGCCGATGAGGCGACCTCCCGGGGTGGCGTGTTGTTCGCGGTGTCTCTCGACATCCGCAACGCGTTTAACACGCTGCCCTGGGAAACGGTGTTTTGGGGACTGCGGTATCATGGGGTGCCGCAGTACCTCCAAAAGGTGGTGGCCGACTACTTCGTCGGGAGAGCTGTCGTCTTCCCGACGAGTAGCGGCACTGGGAGGAGGGACATGTCGTGCGGTGTTCCACAGGGATCGGTTCTGGGTCCGCTCCTGTGGAACATCGGATACGACTGGGTGCTGCGCGGGGCCATGTTGCGGGGGGTTGACGTAACCTGTTACGCTGACGATACCCTCGTGACGGCTCGCGGCAGCACCTATCGAGAGGCGTCCATCCTCGCCACGGCAGGAGTGGCCCAGGTGGTTGGTCGGATCCGCGCCCTGGGGCTCGAGGTGGCCCTTGACAAGTCGGAGGCCCTGGTCTTCCACGGGCCCCGACATGGGCCACCGCCTGGAGCTTCCATAATGGTGGGAGGAACCTCCATCGCCGTCGGGTCGACGATGAAGTACCTGGGACTCGTCCTCGACGGCCGGTGGAGGTTCGAAGAACACTTTCGGCGGCTGGCCCCGAAGTTGATGGCCACTGCTGGGGCCCTGGGGCGGATCCTGCCCAACGTGGGTGGGCCGAGACGGACTTGCCGACGCCTTTATACCGGTGTGGTGCGCTCCATGGCGCTCTACGGGGCGCCAATATGGGCAGACGCCATGAGCGCTCGAAACCTGGCTGCGCTGCGACGTCCGCAGCGCGCTATGGCGCTCAGGGTGGTCCGGGCGTACCGCACTGTATCGTGCGTCGGCGCGTGTGTGCTCGCCGGCACGCCGCCGTGGGACCTTGAAGCCGAGGTACTCGCCGCGGTGTACCGGCGAACTAGGGAGGAGATCCGAGGCGGGGGCCGTCCGCACCCGCGGGAGATCGCAAGCTGGAGAGAGGACGCGCGCGGCGTTCTCCTCCGGAAATGGATGGCCCGCCTCGAGAACCCCGAGGTGAGCCGCGAGGTGGTGGCCGCCGTTCGGCCCATTCTTCAAACATGGCTCGAACGGGGGCACGGGGCTCTCTCCTTCCACCTGACGCAGATGATCACCGGGCACGGCTGCTTCGGTCGATATCTGTGTCGTGTGGTGGGCAGAGAGCCCACGGAGATGTGCCACCACTGCGTGGCTGGTGTCGCGGACACGGCGCAACACACGCGCGAGGAGTGCCCCGCTTGGGCGATCCCTCGCGCCGCCTTGTCCGCGACAGTAGGTGACCTCTCGCTGCCGGCCCTTTTAAGGGCCATGGTGAGTAGCGAGGAGGCGTAAAATACTAAAAGAATGAGATCCCTAACCAAATTTGTCTTACTAACAGTAAAGTACCAGATAAATTGTATAAAATGTAATTAAATCATCTAAATAGGGGCCATGCCAAGCCGGCTCCGCCAAAAGAAAGTTTCTATAGGGTTCTAAACTGCCTTTAAAAGAATAAACTGCAATAAAAAATTCTGCCGTCCCTGGTTAGGTTAGGTTAGGTTTTTTTTTTTTTTTTTTTTTTTTTTTTTTTTTTTTTTTTCCTGTCCGGGCGCTATCGGCCCGGCCCGCGATCTAATCTACAGACTCTTACTATCTCTACATCTTCTCCGCACAAATTCTCTTTTTAATACATGTTTAATAGTATTACATACATAATTATCTCATATTTAACACATTATACACTTTTATATATATAAGCTATATAATAAAATTTTAATATTAGTAACATTTTATAGTTATAAATTTAGGACATTTTTCAAAAGAAATTCAAAAGAAATACAAAAGAATATTTTTATATAGAATTTTACACAATTGTTGTTATTTAAAAAAGTTGTTGATTTTATTACTATTACAGTTTTGGTTACACAGTTTTATACAGTTTTGATATTCTCATTGCTTGGCCACAGATGGCGACCCCGCTTTGATTTGGGCCTCCACGACGGTAAGGTCCCTATTTTTGATTGCCATTTTAAGATTTTGAGACCATATTTGGTCGGAAGTTGCCTCCATCGCCCGTTTCGCGAATCGGCCTATTGCGTCATCACCGTCATCTGCGTAGTATACGCAACTGACGGTGTGTCGCGACACTGCTACTACCGCGTGTGGGACGCTCTCGTGGATTTGCAACTTCTTAGGTCTTGTCTGGAGGATGATCACCGACTCGTACGTTGCTCCCTGAGCTTCATGTATGGTGAGGACGCGCGAACCTGAGCCGTTCCCGTATCCCTGGCTGATCAGGGATGCCTTTTCTTCCTGAGTGTGGACTAGGAAAAGGGTGTTCGGGAGATCGCTAGGTATCTGCGCGTCTGTGTACCTCTTCAGCTTCAGGGAGTGTACTATTTGTTTCGACGAGTATATACCGGAGTATATAACGTCTAGGGCGTACGCTACATCCATCGGGTTACGGTGCGTGCACAACAACTCCTGGCTGATGTTGGCTACCAGGTTTGGTCGATTGTAATGTATATTGAACAGGTTGTCCCTGTCAATATACGGTAGTTGATTTATGTCTCCGATGAGGACAAGTTCGTTTGCACCTGACAGACGAGTTGCCATGATAATGGATCCAAAGTGGTTCATAAGAGCCTCATCAACCGTTAGACGGTTGCAGTTTTTCGGCTCTTTGAATCCATTAGCAAGTACGGACGCCATTGTCCGCACTTTACTTTTGGCTGCAGCTTCTCCTACTCGCGGTGAGATCTTTTCGCGTAGGTCTTTTGCTGCCTCATTTGTCGTGGTGATTATGACTTCCTTCTCCTCATCGAAGTTTTTCACTACCCAAGTTGTTTTGCCGCAACCGGGGACCCCATTTACCCATTTTATTTTTGGTACCGCCCAGTTATCCCATGTTGTTCCGGGATCAAGACTGCCTGTGATGGTTTTAGCCATTTCCAGGATCTTGTCGTCCAGCATGATCTTAGTGCACCGGGCGGTGACTACGATGGGGTCGTTTTGTGGTGTGTTAAATGTAGGTGGTGCATCTCCTTTTGTCTCCCCTTCAACTGAGGTCACGAAGCCACTTGTTGCATTGTACGCTGCCATATAATCCCCAGACATTTGTCCCTTTAGGACTTGGGATGTTACGGTGTTATATATGGCTGCGTCCGCCTCCTCGAGTAGGACCTTCAGCAAGCTTTCATTTTGATTCTGGAAAGCTTGCATGATGGTCTTGCAACACAGAAGATTGACCTCTCTGGTCGCTCTTGTGATCGCTACGAACTCGAGAAAGGCATTAAATGCGTGGTCTTCTGGACTCGTTGCTGGTCTGCGAGATGGTGGGATGACCTGCCCCATGTCGGCTCTCGTCCTCGTTAAAGTTGCTGCCTTTTTAAGTAAGGGGGGCTCTCTCGTAAACTTCCCCACTGCCGCTGATTGGATGTCTACAGCTTTGGAAATTGTCGACCGAATCCCTCTCACTGCTGATGTTATGAAGGTTTTGATGGCTGTTGCTGTTTTTTGTGATTTTTTGCTCTCCTCTGGACTGACGCTCTGCTCTGTTGCTGCTTTTGCGTCGGCTACCCTCTGTTGGAGTCTCTCTGATCCGCTTGGTTTTTGTGAGTCCTGTTCTAGGTTGTTAGTCGCGGTTGCTTTGCATCCTCAAGTCTTCCCCTCTGTCCTCGTATGCTATTACCTCATGGTTTTTGGAGGCAATTATGCAACCATATTGGTCGGCGACTTCACCTTTCTGGTACTCGACTACCATTGCGTCGATACTTACAATTCGAGACTCCTCGGTCCCAGTTTCCGCCTCTCCGATTTTTGAGAGCACTGTGCACGCCTGTTTGAACGGTGTCCTCTCACCCCATACGAATAATGCGATCAATTTGTTTTGTGTTCGCACCATCCGGCAAGGGCTGCCGAGTATCTCCGTAACAGGTAACGCGTCGAATGTTTTGCGTTTCATGCACGTTTTGGTTGTACTCCCATTCATCAACGCGGCTAGGCCTGGTGATATGCCAACGCGTTTCCGAGCGCCTACAAAGCAGAAGCTTATGCCGAGTCTCTCGGCGTTTGTGTCCATGAAGAGGGCTACGCTTTTTATCCTGATTCCGGGTGTCCCTGGCTCCCCACATGCTAAGAATTTTCTAACGGGCATGTGGTTTGGAGCTATGTTCTGCAGCATGGTGGTTGGTTGCACTGGGATGGAATCTTGGATAATAGGCGTTGGAGTTGTTGTTATTGTGGGTTGTTGGGGGTCTGTGGTGAGGGTGCTATTTCTTCTCACGACTATACGGAAGATGTTGTCCACATAGTCTAAGAAGTGGGCTCTCATTTTGGTGTCTGCAAGGATTTCCTGTAGGGCCGACTGATCTAACCGCGTATCTATCTCGGTCTCTAGATCTCGTCGGGCTGCCAGAAAACGTGGGCAGTCAAGGATTATGTGCCACACGGTCTCGCTGACGGTTCTGTCACACTCACATCCGGGACTGTCTTTGAGTTTGAACCTATACAAGTATTCGGCTATCCCGCCATGTCCTGTGAAGGCTTGCACTTGGTAGGGCGTCAGTTTTACTGCTCTCACCGTTCTGTACGCTTTGTCGACATACGGAAAGAGCATCTTGGTGACTGCCCCTGTGATGGAGGTATCGTAGCGGTCCTGCCATTTGCGGACCGATTCCTCTCTTATTTGCCTCTTGATGAAGGACAGGGGGATTTTGTCGTAGTCTTGGGTGTTTATGGTGAGTGCCGCCGACTTTGCAAGCTCATCGGCTCTTTCGTTGCCAGCGGTACCCACGTGTGCCCTCAACCAGAACAGCCGCACCTCTCTTCCCTCTGTTCTGATCTCCTCAATGCACTCCTTGATAGCTTTTGCTAGGGGGTGACTCGGTTTGGGATTTTTCAGTAGGTCAAGCGAAGATCTTGAGTCGCTTAATATGCTCACGATTGGTTCCCTACTGTTTTTCACCATTTGAGTCGCCCTGTGGAGTGCGTACATTTCCGACTGGAATACTGTACATGAGGGATGCAGATTAAAAGTGGAGTAGGCGGTCTCCTTTCCCTCCTCCCACCAAGTGACGGCAGCACCTACTTTGCCCTCTATTTTGCTACCGTCCGTGTAAATTTCGGGGCCGATTACTTGGTGGTTGTTTAGGGTATCTGAGTCCACATTCTCCAGGAGCTCGAAGTTGATGGTTGTATACGTGGATGGGTGGGGTTGATCTAAGTACCCGATTCCACTCTCGAGCTCCTTTCCAGGGGGAAGGTAGTTGTTTGTGTGGTGTTTCTTAACTTTATACAGGTTCGCACTCTCTTGTACTCTCAGATCTAGTGGGAGTATTCCAGACAAGGCGAGTGCTGATGTCAGCGACACCGTGCGGTACGCCTTGCAGATTTTTTGAGCGAACCCTCTCTGTATTGTGTTTAGTTGTTTATTGATTAGTTGTAGATCTACAGCCTGTGACCATGCGCTTGAGGCGTATGTCATGATGGGCTCTATTACTGAGACGTATATGGTTCTCGTTACCTCTCCGTTCAAGCCCCACGTCACTTTAGCTGCGCACGCTAGCTGTTTGTAGATTTCCACAGCTTTCTTGCATTGTGCGGTGACATGAGATTTAAACGTGAGTTTGTTGTCTATCACGAGGCCAAGGAGCTTGATTTCTTCAACCAAGTTGAGTCTCGTACCAGCCATGAAGAGGTTTGGGGCTTCATACTTCAACTTCTTAGTTAGAAGCATCGCGTTGGTTTTATGCGATGCGAAGTTGAGTTTATTTTGTATGCCCCATTCTACTATTGTCTCCAAGGTGGTGTTGACTGCTTGCTCCAAGATGTTGATTTTTTGGCCCGTAAATACGAGAACCACGTCATCCGCAAAAGCTTGGCAGTATACTCCCTCTCTTTCCAGTTTATGCAACAACGAGTCTAGGATGACGTTCCAAAAGGTAGGTCCGGCTATGGAGCCTTGGACACATCCCTTCGTCGTTTCCTTCCCGTATGTTGCTCTGGCGTAGTTGACCTGGACTTGGCGGTCGTTGAGGTATGAGTCTACCAGCCTGTAGAGGTTTTGCGGACAACTTTTCCTCTTTAGTTGTTGTTTGAGAGCTGGCCACCATGCATTGTCGAAGGCACCCTCTATGTCCAGTGAGATTACTAGGACGATGTTTTTTCTGTTGACATCCTCCCCTATGTGCTCTACTAGGTCATAGAGGGCGTCCTCGGTGCCTCTTTGCGGCATGAAACCGTATTGTTTTTTATTTAGGGTGGGGAAGATGTGCCATTGGAGACGGCCTACCATTAGTTTTTCGACAATTTTACCGAGAACTGAGAGGAGACCTATGGGTCTGTAAGACTTAGGGTGTGTGTAGTCTTCTTTACCCGGTTTCCTGAGAATGACCACATGGGCTATTTTCCATTGCTTTGGAAAGTGCTTTAGGAGCAGGCATTTATTTGCGATGCCCATAAAGACCTCCCACTCGCAGCGGATGGCCGCCGTGCAGATGTCTGCGGTAAGCCCATCAGGTCCCGGGGCTTTTTTGGGGTTTAGCGCTTGAAGCACCAACTCCAATTCCGCCGATGTGAATGGCGGATCATCCCCGGGTAGGTCTGTGATGTTTTTCTCTGTCAGTTCCCGCAATTTTGTGTGGCTTTGGTTGTCTGTTGCCACAGTGTCGTCTGGGTAGAATGTAACCGCAAGGAGCTCTGCCGACTGTTGGGGATTTAGGGTGTTACCTTCTTGGTTTCTCAGGAGCGTGTCTTCTTGCCTTCTGGCGGTCTTCCTGATTACCCGGTATATCTTGTCCCACATACTCTCCTTGTCTTGAGTCGTGCAGTACTCCTTCCAGTTAGATGTTTGGGCCTTTTCCGCCTCATTTGCGTACTCCAATTTGGCTCGTTGGTATTCGTCGATGACGAATTGCGCTCTGGTGGGAGCGGCATTCTTTATTCGCCTCTTTTTCCTTAGGACATCTCTTTTTAGATCATCTAGCCTCTTCGACCACCATGGGGGTTTTGGATTCCCGCTCCACTTTCCCATTTTGGGGATGGTACCCGAGCAGGATTCATGGATGGCTTCAGTGTAGGCTGTGATGATGTCCTCTAACTCCTCCGGAGTTCCAGTTTCCACTATGGAGTGGGAGGTGATGTTTTTCTCCTCTAGAGATACCTTAAATGATGTTTTGAAATCGGTCCACTTTGCCTTCTTGGTGTTGTATCTCCGCGTGGTTATTGGCCTTAGTGGTTCTAGGGCCTTGCCCAAACGCAGAGTGAAGGTGATGGCATTATGGTCCGACGTGGTAAGGTCTCTGTCCACTTTCCAGTTTTCTACTTTACCCAGAAGTGGCGTACTACAGGCTGTTACGTCTACTATGCTCGTGTACGTTCTGCCTCTTCTGAATGTTTCGAATGTGGGTGTGTCTCCGTGGTTAAGAATCTGGAATCCTGATTCGTTAAGAAAGGCGTTGTATGCTGCTCCTCTTTGATCTTCAGAGCTGCTTCCCCACCAATGACTCCAGGCGTTTACGTCGCCTGCTATAATTAAATTGTTGGTGTTGAGTCTTCGACAGAAGGTCTTAGATCTCTCTATATTTACTTCTATGTCTTGATCCCCTTCGAAATAGACAGATATTACTCCCAGCCTCAGTTCCCCTCCGACCAGTAATACAGCCGCCTCCGTTTCAGTCACCAGCTGAGGGTCATGAATTACCTCCAGCCGATCACCGAAGACGATGATTGCTGCCTTTACTGGTTTTTGTCGATTTAGGGTGCACTGGATGACTTGTGTTCCAGGGTTTGACTTGAGTATCCCAGCTTTCCCGACGTACGGTTCTTGTACTAGGGCCACTGAGATGTTTTTGTCTTTCGCTACCTGGAACAGTTCGGCTGTTGCTAGTTTGGAGCGTTGCAGGTTTGCTTGGATGAAGTGCAAACCTGTTCCATCTATTCTTCGGGGGGCTAGGTGATTTTGAATTGGGGTGCCCTTAACAAATGTATGAGACCCGCGAACGGGCTATAGCGTCCCATTTTTCCCTTTCGCGACAGTCACTGCTGAAGGCGGTGTGTGCGATGTCTGGACCCACCATCTTTTGTGCTTTGCAATTTATGCAGGTTGGTGTTTTTCCCGAGAGCCTTGGTTGGCACTTCTCCCAGGAATGGGCGTCCCCGCAAAAATTGCAGAGATCGTCCTTTTCCCGGCAGAGTTTCCTGGTGTGGCCAAAGCCCAAGCATTTTGTGCATTGCACTAATGGTGAGTGGTCTGTTATAGGTCTCCATTGGATGTCAATGTGGACCTTTCCTGCCTCCGTAAACCTTTTGTGTATTTGCGGGGACACTTCCAGAACCACATGGCACGTTTTTTCATTGCGGGCCCTTTTTCGGTACATGACCCGTAATGTGCTCCCCTTCGTATCGATTCCCTTCAGGAGTCCCTTATTCTGTGTTAGTAGGGTCTCCGGAATTTCTGAATCTTTTAGGTAGGAGAGCACATCCCAGATTATTACCTGAGGGTTGTTCATCCTCGCAATCTCCGCCTTCAGGCTCTTATTTGTTAGGACGCGCGATTGGACCAAGCTGAGGTCTTCCTTCGTGCCGCAGCTCAGAACGACCTTTTGGTTCTTGGCCTTCCTGAACCTGTCCACCTTTGCCCCACTCGTTTTTGTGTCGAGGGCCACTCTTATCCTCTCGATAAGGTCGTCCCCGGTGTTTTTGGGGTCGGATGACGAGACTATAAGAGTGTGGTTCGGTCTAAGTGGGGGTGGGGGTGGTCTCGCAGCTATGTGCGCGTAGGTTGGGGCCGGCTTCGGATCTGCTGGTACGTCCGGCTTTGGTATTGCGGCTGGGCCAGGTGCAGGTCTTTTCTGCAGCTCCGTCACTCCCTCTTTTAGTGACACCAGCTGCTGTCTGACCTCCGAGATTGCCATTTCTGCCTCTAAGTTTGGCACTGCTTGTGGCGGCTCCTGGGGCTTTTTGTCTCGCATCACGCGGATGTCAGACGACACGATGTCCAGTCTTTCGGAGAGGGGCCTCAGATGCTTGGCTAGGTCCAATTGGGGTGGTGGTGTGGGGACTTTGGTGGGTGGTTTGTTGTTGTGGTCAATTATTATCTGTTTTATTTTTTGGAGTTCGCCTTCCAGTTTGTCAATTGAGGCCCCGGGAACTGTCGATGGAAGCACCGCGACCGCCTTTGGTGTTTTTGTAATCTCCGCCCTCACTTCCTCTAGGGTTCTCCTGAGGGCGTCTATCTGGTTAGACAGTTTACTTGTGTTCGAGCCTAGTTTTGTGATCCCTCCCTCGATGTGTTTGAGATTGGGATCTTCTGAGGGGCCCGAACTTGTCTTTCCAAATGTTTCAATTTTGGCGGTCAGTTCCCTCCCCATGGTTGTGACCGCTTGCTTGACCTCCTTTATATCCCTGAAGGGCTGTTCGGTCTCGTAGCCAAGCCAGCTACGTACCGCCTTTGCCTCCTTCAGGGTGTCTGTGATATCGGCTCTGGCCAGACACAACTCGGACACGAGGCTCTGCCTCACTCCCACAAGCTGCATCGGACACAATTAAGGAGGCTGCTGCAGCCATGAGGGCCCGCACCGTGTCGGAGGAAGTGGTGAAGCTGGAGGCGGCGAACCAGCTGCTCTCCGCCCAGCTAGCGGGGCTTCGCCAAGAAGTGGATGAGCTGCGTAGCCAGTCGACAGCAGCGGCGGCCGTCCCCGCCCTTAAGGAGATGTTGGCGGAGGCCTCGCGTGCGAGCATCGCTCAATTCAGCGCGATGCTGAACGCGAGGTTTGACGGCATACAAGACCGCCTCCTCCCAGAACCGAGGTTGCGGCCGCCGCTGGCGGCTGACAAGAAAAGGGTGGAGGATGAGGCCGTGGAAGTGGCAGTGCCACAACCGCAGCCATCTGGGTCGGGGGTCTCAGCCCCTAAACCCAAGCGGGCTTCCAAGCCCCAAACATCTGAGGCGGGGGTAAAAGCCCCCACACCAAAGAAGGCCCCAAAACCCCCGGCGCCCGCAGCTCAGCCTAAGCCTAAGGCTAAGGGCAAAGGCAAAGGGAAAAAGTCGGTCCCGGCCCCCGTTAGGGATCCTAGCCCTGTGCGGGATGCTCCCCCGCCGCCTCCGTTGACGGAGCAGTGGACTTTAGTTGCTGCTCGGGATGCAGTCAGCTCTGGCAAGCAGATCAGCACCCAGAGCAAAAAGGCGGCGGCGGCGGTAGCGAAGCTGCGTGCACCGAATACGGCTGCGGTGACCTTAACACTGCAGCCGGACGCGGCACAGCGTGGTGCGAGCTATAGCTCCGTATTGAGGGAGGCTCGGGATCGCATCGATGAAGTGAGTCTCGGGATAGAGGAGATGCGCTGCAGGACTACGGTCACCGGCGCCCGCATCCTTGAAATTATCGGGGATGGGAGCGCTGAGAAGGCCGACTCTCTGGCCACTAAGCTCAGAGAGGTCCTCAGCGCAGAGGTTGTGAAGATTTCGCGCCCGGTTAAGAGGGTGGATGTGTTGGTGTCGGAATTGGAGGATTCCGTCACCGCCATTGAGGTGGTGGCAGCTTTCGCTGCGCAGGGAGGATGTCATGCCGACGACATCAAGCCCGGTATCATTAGCGACCGGGCCTCGATGTGGCTCAGCTGCCCGGTGGCTGCCGCCAAGGCTGTAGTCGGCGCCGGACGCCTTAAAGTGGGCTGGGTTTCGGCTAGAGTTGCCCTGCTGGAGGCGAGGCCTCTGAGGTGCTTCAGGTGCCTCAACCTGGGCCACGTCGCCAGCAAATGTGAGTCGGAGGTGGACCGCAGTGGTCTTTGCTTCCGCTGCGGAAAGCTGGGCCACCGGGCGCGTCAATGCCGGGCCGAGCCCAACTGCGCTATATGCGCAGCAGCCGGCAAACCGGCTGGGCACCCTCTCGGCGGAGTAGGCTGTGTAAATGGAGAGAAACAGGGGAAGCCAAAGAAGGCCAAATCGAAAAAGAAAAAGGCCAAGGGCAGCGGGCCTACCCAGCGCCCAATTGTGGAGGAGCCAATGGAAACCGCGCCATAAATGTCCGGTCTACCCATACTGCAGGCGAATATTAACCACTCTGCTAGGGCCCAGGATCTATTGTCCCAGACCCTGGTAGAGTGGGGAATTAAAGTAGCCGTGGTCGCCGAGCCCTACTTCGTCCCCGCTCGGGATGACTGGGTTGGGGACCGGGAGGGTTTGGTGGCCATCGCCGCCCCAGCTGCCGCTGGCGCCCCGCCCATTGACCATGTGTCGAAGGGTAGGGGCTACGTGCTGGCTGCCGTGGGTGGCGTCACAGTTATAGGGGTGTACTTCTCTCCCAGCCGGAGTCTCGCCGACTTCGAGCAAATGCTCGTGGAGGTGGGATCTCTGGTTGGGCAGGTAGCCCCTAGCCCCGTGCTAGTTGCTGGGGATTTCAATGCCAAATCTACGGCGTGGGGATCTCCAGTGACGGATGCGCGGGGCGAGTGTCTGGAGGAGTGGGCGATATCCTTGGGCTTGGCCGTTCTCAACACGGGATCGGAGGACACGTGCGTGCGGCAAAAGGGGGGGCCGATAGTCGACATTACGTTGGCATCGACTGCCCTGGCGCGCCGTGTCCGGGGTTGGAGGGTGGTGGTGGACGTGGAGACACTGTCGGATCATCGCTATATCCGATTTGATGTCTCCACGCTCCCTACCGACTCGCGAGGCTCGGCCCGGTCCTCTGTTGTTGGGGGTGGTCCGCGCTGGGTGTTGGGGCGGCTCGACAGGGAGGTCGCCAGAGAGGCTGCAATCATCGAGGACTGGGTGTCCGGGCCCGCTATCGGTCAGGACGTGGACGAGGAGGCGAGTCGCCTTGATGCTTCGTTGGCTCGCATATGCGATGCGGCGATGCCCAGGGCGAGACCCCTCCCCGCGTGGCTTCGGGTGTATTGGTGGAACAACGAGCTCCGCCACATGCGTATCGCTTGCGGTAGGGCTCGCCGCCGATACACTCGGTGCAGGCGAAGGCGGGTCCGGTACACTCAGGAGGAGAACGCCTCCTACGCCGCTTATAGGGCTCTACGCGAATCCTTCCAACTGGCAATCGCGCGGGCCAAGGAGGCGGCGTGGGAGGACTGGCTGCGGATCCTCGATGGCGACCCTTGGGGTAGGCCGTACAAGGTGGTCCGCAAGAAGCTGCGGCCCTGGGCTCCCCCCCTCACGTCAAGTGTGGACGGGGCCTTTTTGGACCAAGTGGTTGGCACCCTCTTCCCACAACGGGATGAGTGGGTGCCTCCGGCGATGGCCCGACTCCATGCGCGATCTGCTGAGGACGATTTCCCCGCTCCACCGGTATCGGAGGCCGAATTCGGGGCGGTCGTCCTCAAACTGAAGATGAGGAAGACTGCCCCGGGCCCGGACGGTGTACCGGGGACCGCCTTGGTGATCGCGCTGAAGGAAATCAGCGAGAGGGTGAGGTCCCTCTTCACCGCATGTATGGCGCAGGGTCGGTTCCCGAAGCGGTGGAAGACGGGCAAGCTCGTCCTTCTACTGAAAGCGGGGCGCCCGGCCGGACTGCCGTCGTCCTACCGTCCGATTGTGCTGCTCGACGAGGTGAGCAAACTCTTCGAGCGCGTGCTCGCTGCTCGCCTGGTCGAGTGCATGGATCCGGACCTGGACGACGCACAGTTTGGTTTTCGCCGGGGTAGGTCGACCCTGGATGCCATCGCGCGGGTGAGGGACCTCGCCGAGGAGGAGGTCTCCCGGGGCGGCGTGATGCTTGCGGTCTCATTGGACATTCGCAATGCATTCAACACGCTGCCCTGGGAAACGGTCAAGGTGGCGCTGCGGTACCACGGTGTACCGCAATACCTGCAGAGGGTCATCGCCGACTACTTTACCGGGAGAGTCGTCATCTTCCCGACGAGTGTCGGCGAGGGGAGGAGGGAAATGTCTTGCGGTGTTCCACAGGGGTCGGTTCTAGGCCCGCTCCTGTGGAACATCGGCTATGACTGGGTGCTGCGCGGGGCCACTTTGCGGGGGGTTAGCGTAATTTGCTACGCTGACGATACCCTCGTGTTGGCTCGCGGCGGCACCTACAGAGAGGCGTCCCTCCTGGCCACTGCGGGCGTGGCCCAGGTTGTGGGGAGGATCCGTGCCCTGGGGCTCGAGGTGGCCTTGGAAAAATCGGAGGCCCTTGCCTTTCATGGGCCCCGAAACAGGCCACCGTCGGGAGCGTCCATTATTGTGGGAGGGACTTCCATCGCCGTCGGTACTTCAATGAAGTACCTGGGACTTGTCCTCGACGGCCGATGGAAGTTTGAGGAGCATTTCCGGCGGTTGGCCCCAAAGTTGTTGGCCACTGCTGGGGCCCTGGGGCGGATCCTCCCGAACGTTGGGGGGCCTGGAAGTGCATGCCGACGCCTCTACGCTGGTGTGGTGCGCTCCATGGCGCTCTACGGGGCGCCAATATGGGCAGGACCTATGAGCGCCCGAAATCTGGCAGCGCTGCGACGTCCGCAGCGTGCCATGGCGCTCAGGATGGCCCGGGCGTACCGCACCGTGTCTTGCGTCGGTGCGTGCGTGCTCGCCGGTACGCCGCCGTGGGACCTCGAAGCCGAGGTACTCGCCGCGGTGTACTGGCGAACGAAGGAGGTGATCGCGGGTGGTGGCCGTCCCCATCTGCGGGAGATTCGTCACTGGCGGGAGGAAGCGCGTGACACTCTCCTGCGGAGGTGGGCGGCCCGCCTGGAGGATCCAAGCGTGAGCCGAGAGGTGGTGGCCGCCGTTCGGCCCATTCTCCGCGAATGGCTCGAGCGACGGCACGGGGCTCTCTCCTTCCACCTGACACAGATGATCACCGGGCACGGTTGCTTCGGGAGATACCTGTGCCGGGTGGCGGGAAGGGAGCCCTCGGAGGTGTGCCACCATTGTGTGGCGGGAGTCGCGGACACGGCGCAGCATACGCGCGAGGAGTGCCCTGCTTGGGAGGTCCCTCGTGCCGCCTTGTCCGCGACTGTCGGGAGCGACTTGTCGCTGCCGGCCCTCCTCAGGGCGATGGTCGACAGCGACGAGTCTTGGCAGGCGGCCGCGTCCTTTTGCGACGAAGTTATGTCGCGGAAGGAGGCGGCGGAGCGGGAGCGAGAAGACGATGTTGACTCGCTCCCAATTCGCCGCCGCAGACGTGGAAGGCGGCGTCTGGCCTTCGCGGGCCAAATGCCGCCGTAACGCCAGGGACCGTGGGCGGAAGACCGGGGGGTCTTCCGTCTGCACATAGGTCCCACGCACTGAGACGCCCAAGTGTTCCCGGGCGCCTCAGTGCTAGGAGGAGAGAGAGGTGGAGTGGGGCGGGGCTGAATCTCAAAATAGAGAACCAGCCCCGCCCCGCCGAGAAGGGCTCCGAAACGGAGCAACGCCAGCGGGGCACGCGGTTGTAGGCCAAGCGGGTCCCGCAGCCCCGTAGGCGAGCGAAGGAACACTCCAGGGTTTTAGTGGGTGCAACCCCCACATAACCCAGCGGTTCCCCCCGGAACTGCTGGGTATCGGTCAGCGATTTCCCTGGGTCAACAAAAAAAAAAAAAAAAAAAAAAAAAAAAAATAGGTTAGGTTAGGTTAGGTTAGGTTAGGTTAGGTTAGGTTAGGTTAGGTTAGGTTAGGTTAGGTTAGGTTAGGTTAGGTTAGGTTAGGTTAGGTTAGGTTAGGTTAGGTTAGGTTAGGTTAGGTTAGGTTAGGTTAGGTTAGGTTAGGTTAGGTTAGGTTAGGTTCCCCCCCGACGTGTTGCCACCTTGACGTGGTGGGGGGGCTTGCGTGTCCCAATGATCCTCGTGGCTATACCGGCAGGGCTACCCATACCGGGAGGCACGGGGTGAGGGATCTGACGAAGAGCAACACATTCCCTTCCTTTTCCTTTCCCTCGTTCCTATTCCTATCCTCAAAGGGCGGGGCTGCTCCTGGTACTTCTCTTATTATGAGAGATGACCGGCGATGCGGGCTGCCTTATCCTTTCCCCTTTCCTTCCCTTTTCCTTAATTATCGTTCCTGTAGTTTAGGGTGGGGGGGGTTTTTTGAGCGTAGGTCACTTAGTTTAGGGTTGGGGGGGTATTTGAGCTTAGGTTATGATAGAGGGACCACACCCTTGGAGCAAAAAAGGAAAAACAAAACATGGAAGCGCAGAGAAAAAAGAATCTACCCCAGGAGGGTACCACCTGCTCAGCAGGTGGAGAATCCCTCCCGAGGCCCTCGGACCTCGGCTGCCCCTCGTATTCTGGGGGGGGCAACTCTCGCTTCGTGTCCTCGGACACGCAAATCAAGGTCGGCCAAACTGGCCCACGTGATGACGACGTCGCGGAGAAGAAAAAGAGGAGTGTAAAAGAAAAGGTGATAAGTGAGGAGAAGCACATGGACGAGAAGTTGGACCCGCGCGCCAGAGAACTGCGCGTCTCTGTGACCCGGCTCTCGCAGTCGAGTCCTGAGGTTGTGGATGTACAAATCGCAAAGGAGAAAGAAACCACTACCGAAGTAAAAAACAAGGAAGTGGAACAGACTGGTCCTGAGGCCCAAAATGGCCGCGAGGGAGGGACGGGTAGCGACAGCGCAGTTTTCGCCCGTCCGGCCTCCTCATTACGAGAGACGTCACGGGATGAAGGCGCGGATGCGGGCAGTGACAGCTCAATGATGTCAGTGTCATCAGCGACGTCGGGAGGCTCTACCAAGAAGCGTAGGGCTCCGAAGAGAAGGCAGCCCGAAGATGACGGTGTACAGACTGCCCTAAAGAAGCGTACTACGAGAAAGGAGGACAGTGACATAGAGGTCGAGCTGTCTGAAATCCTCGACCCTCTCGCAGTACCTGCAGATACAAGGGCCAAGAAGAAGCTGCCTCGTGTCGCTGACCTTATGGAGGAGTACCGCCATCAGCCGGCTGCGAGCCTGGGAGCTATAATCACCGACTCTCTGTCAGAAATTGAAAGAGTGACTGACAAATCCCGCAACATTAAGGGAGCATTCGTACGTATCATCAGGGTTGCGAATAGAAAAGTCCAAGCGGCAGCGACAGAGTTGCACGGGAGGACCGAAACCGAGCAGTTAGAGCGCGAGAATCAAATGCTCCGCTCGCAGCTATCCACACTAGAGGAGCGCATGACAGCAATGGCTACCGAACTGGCAGAGCTCCGCTGCGGTCCCAGGCCATCTACGCCGGCTCAACGAGCATTTACTGGAGCAACCTCATCCTCACCGGCGCAGCTGGTTTCCTCACCGCGGGCACCGGTTAATGCCCCGGCCTCGGAAGCGTCACGTGACATGCGGGGCAACACCCGGGGACGAAAAGAAGAACAGCGCAGGGAATGTCCCCTAGACCCGCACCTCGAGCAGCTCGCGGCCCTTATGGACCGAAAGCTTTCCGAGTTTGACCGCCAGCTTGACCGCCGTCTGAATACTATGCGGGACGGGATAATGGCGGAGATCTTTCCTGGAAGGGCTATAAGGCCCCCCCTCGGACAGAGTCTCCCTCAGCCACCGGCGCCGCCGGCAGAGCCTGCTGCGACTCTCTCAAAAAAGAAAAAGAAGGGCGGCAAGGGGCGCCGTGGGGCGGCACTTCAGCCGCCGCCCACGCCTTCGCGACAGGCGCCCCTCTCACTTGCACCCCTCACGGAGCCAAGTGTTGAGGAACGGCGAGTCCCCGCTAATCCAGGTTGGTCGGAAATTCTCGGCCGAAAAGCCAAGGCTAAGACGGCCCAGCAACGTACCCAGCCACCAGCCAAGATGCAACAAAAGAAGCCGATGGGGCTCCCACGGCCTCCACCGACCTCGGCCGTTACGATCACATTGCGTCCAGGATCAGAGACGACAATGGCTGGGGTGATGAAAATTGCGAGAGCCAAACTCTCGTTCAACGACCTTGGACTAGAGGAGGGTCTTCGCCCTAAAAGAGCGTTAACGGGGGGTCTTATTTTGAGAATCCCAGGCCCGGAAGGCTCCACAAAGGCTGAAACTATTGCCACCCAGCTAAGGGCGGCTTTGGCCGAAACGGGGGCGGTTGTTGCGCGTCCTGTCCCGATGGGGGAAATTCGAGTGAGAGACCTGGACGAGTCCGTAGACCCCACTGAGGTTGGAGCTGCGCTGGCCAGTGCGGGTGGATGCTCCGAGTCCGAAATAAAGGTGGGGAACATACGATTTGATTCCTTCAACCTCGGCACTGTGTGGGTTCGTTGCCCGCTCGTGGTTGCCCGCAAGCTGGCAGCAGCCGAGAGGGTACGAGTTGGCTTTATGTCAGTTCGGGTTGAGGCTCTCCCCACAAGAGCACTTCAGTGTTTCCGCTGCCTGGAGAAGGGACACGTCGTGGCTCAGTGTACCGGAGCCGATCGCAGCGGATCATGTTACGGCTGTGGTCAGCAAGGCCACAAGGCCCGAGACTGCAAAGCGGGAGCTCCACACTGTCCAGTGTGCGCGGACCTCGGACGACCCGCTAATCACCGGTTGGGCAGCGCAAGGTGTACGCCACCGAAGAAGCGAGTTTCAGCATCGAAGCCGAGGAACGAACAAGCGGGTCCTGACCCGGTTAGGGAGGTAATGGAGGCCTAAAATTCTTTCCCCTCCAAGTTATATTACAGGGTAATCTGAACTGCTGCCGCGCCGCGCAAGATCTACTTATGCAGACGGTCGCGGAGCGTTCGGTTGCTTTGGCGGTTGTGGCGGAGCCTTATTCCGTCCCGGTCCATCCTAGATGGTTCGGGGCGGATGGGAACTCCGTTGCAGTATACTGGGCTGGTGGGGAACGTGACCCCCACTGCAAACTCCTGCACAGAGGGCCGGGGTTTGTTGTTGTGGAGTGGGGACCTGCAGTCGTGGTGGGCTGCTACATCTCCCCGAACTGCGGCCTCGCCGCTTTTGAGGCGTACCTGGACGGGCTGACCTTTTACATCAGCGGATACCAGTCTCACCCGTTAATCGTTCTGGGTGATTTTAATGCGCACTCCGGAGTGTGGGGAGATACTCGGGATGACATTCGGGGAGAGACACTGCTCGAATGGGCCGCTGGCCTGGACCTTCGACTTTTAAATCGAGGTTCGGTCAGCACCTGTGTGCGGTGGCAGGGAGAGTCCATTGTAGACTTGTCGTGGGCAACTCCTTCTGCAATGCACCTGGTTTCGGGGTGGCGTGTTGCGGAGGAGGTGGCCACGCTGTCAGATCATCGACTCATCGAATTCAGCGTGGCTTTCCGCCGCCCCCCAAATGCCCCCGAACGCAGTAGCACTGACGCGCCACGGCGCTGGTCTGTTCGCCGGCTCGACCGCGATATGCTGACGGCAGCCGCCATCGTCCATGATTGGGACGCTGAAGAAGTTCCTAACTTCTTCCCACCCGATCCCGAGTCGCAGGCGAACTGGTTCCGGGGTGTCATGACTAACATTTGCGACGTCTCGATGCCCCGGGTCCATCCGGGCAGAAGGGACTCGGTATACTGGTGGTCGGCTGACGTCACACGTCTGCGGTCAGAATATAATGCGGCACGCCGCCGGCACCAGCGAGCCCGAAGGAGAAGGCGAGCCGACGCCGGGGAGACTGCCGATGCGCACCGCGGGTACCAGGCCGCCACAAAGGCTCTTAGCATAGCCATCGCGGACGCCAAGGCTCGGTCCTGGAACGAGCTCATCGAGGGACTTGATAGGGACCCATGGGGGCGCCCGTACAAACTAGTACTGGGCAAGCTCAAACCGTGGGTCCCTCCATTGACGCAGACCCTGGATCCAGATTTCGTGGGGAGGGTAGTTGACACCCTCTTCCCTAGGGTCCAGGATATTCCCTCTAACCTTCCGTCACCGTCGGACCAATTTTGGAACGACCAGTTCGAGGTGACGGAGGATGAGCTGGACCGAGCCGTGCGGCGACTTGCGGCCCGCAACACCGCCCCGGGACCGGATGGGATTCCGGGTCGGGCTTGGGTGTGCGCTGTGACGATCTTGGGGGACAGGCTGAGACAGCTCTTCACCGGCTGCTTTCGTAGCGGCGTGTTTCCCACCGGCTGGAAGGAGGCCAGACTGGTTCTTCTGCAGAAGGCGGGCAGGCCCGCTGACTCTCCCTCGGCGTTTCGACCCATATGCTTGCTGGACGAGGCGGGTAAGCTCTTTGAGCGCGTCATCGCCGCCCGTCTCAGCGAGCACCTGTCAAGTGTGGGCCCCGACTTGTCGGACTACCAGTTCGGCTTCCGGCGGGGACGTTCTACGTTGGACGCCATTAACCGCGTCCGCGCCCTGTCGGAGCCTGCCGTTCGGGTGGGGGGGGTGGCGTTGGCGGTGAGCTTAGACATCGTCAATGCCTTCAACTCCGTCCCATGGCGGGCGATTAGGGAGGCACTGGCCTATCATAACGTGCCTCCCTACCTGAGCCGTATTGTTGAGGCATATCTGTGCGGCAGGACCATCAGGTTCACGGGTCGGAACGGAATCAATTTCCAGAGGGAGCTCTCGTGCGGGGTTCCCCAGGGGTCTGTGTTGGGACCCCTGCTGTGGAACCTCGCTTACGATGCGGTCTTGCGGACTGGCCTCCCTCCCGGGGTGAGTGTCGTATGTTACGCAGACGATACCTTGGTACTGGCTCGGGAGATCACCTTCGAGAGGTGTTGTCGGCTCGCCGAACTTGGTGTCGCGTGTGTCGTCGCGGCCATCGGCAGGCTGGGCCTTCGGGTGGCGCCAAACAAAACCGAGGCGCTATGGTTTCATGGCTTGCGTCGGGGATTGAGACCACCCAGCATGTCGTTGCGTGTGGGTGACGCGGAGGTTCAGGTGGGACAGTACATGAGGTACTTGGGTCTCACCTTGGACTCGACTTGGGCCTTCGAGGAGCACTTCAGGCGTCTGGCCCCCCGAGTGCGAGGGGTAGCAGGAGCGCTGCAAAGGCTGCTTCCAAACCTCGGGGGTCCTCGAGATGAGGTTCGCCGCCTATACGGGAGTGTCGTGCGGTCTATGGCCCTCTATGGGGCGCCCGTCTGGTCACATTGCCTGGCGGGCGCCTCCTCCCGCTGCAGAGCTATCTTAAACGGCCTGCAGCGGGTGGTGGCCATACGGATCGCACGTGGGTACCGGACGGTATCGTTCGAGGCGGCAACCATCTTGGCGCGCTTCACGCCCTTTGATCTCCTGGCGATAGTGGACGCCAGCGTCTACGATGAGACCCACGGTCGCCGGGAGGGTGGTGAAGCGCCGAGCCGGACGCTTGCGGAATTTCGGCGGGACGCGCACCGGCGCGCCCTCGTAGAGTGGCGCGAGCGGCTGGAGTTGCCGCGGAACGTGCGCCAGCGGGCCGTGAGTGCGATCCTGCCTAACTTTGAGGCCTGGGTTGAGAGGAGGAACGGCTGCGTCACCTACAGATTGACTCAGATACTCACCGGGCATGGGTGCTTCGGTGAGTATCTGAGCCGAATCGGCCGAGAAGAAACGCCACAGTGCCATCACTGTGTAGGCGGCCTGGACTCTGCCCAGCATACGTTGGGTGAGTGCCCGGCCTGGGAGTCCGAGCGGCGAGAATTGGTCGCCGTGATCGGGAGGGATCTGTCGCCGCCGGCCATAATAAGAGCCATGCTGGCGGGAGACACCCTCTGGGACGCCGTGGTCTCTTTCTGCGAAGCAGTTATGCTCCAAAAGGAGGCTGCGGAGCGGGATCGGGAGAGGGCCGATCCCGCTCGAAGACGGAGGCGGCGTCGGGGCGGCGGCGACAACCGCTAGCCCGACACGTCCTCGGGGTTGTGGGGGTGGTCAGAGAAGTGTCCTCTGGCAACCACCGTTAAGCAGCCCCGGGAAGACAGCTGTCTGTGGTGGCCGCAGACCGCTGTGCCGACTAGCAGGAGTCGGCAAATGGGAGGGCAAATTCAAGCCCTTCCCGGGATAGAGTCCCACACCTGGGACATGGCTCGATGGGGGGCACCGGCGCAGCATACCCGCGGTCCCGGAGTCCCTTACAAGGAGCTATGAGGGTGGCCACGGCTGGGTTTTAGTGGGTGCAAGCCCCACATAACCACACTGTAGACACTTTTTGCAGTGTGGTATGCGTTCAGGCATTTCCCAGCCTTAAAAAAAAAAAAAAAAAAAAAAAAAAGGTTAGGTTAGGTTAGGTTAGGTTAGGTTAGGTTAGGTTAGGTTAGGTTAGGTTAGGTTAGGTTTTTTTTTAGTTTTCCCAGGCCAGGTACACCCCTGACCTGGGGAGTATATTATCGACAACACTATGCTAAGTGATACAACTGTGTGTCTATACTTATTATAGTTGTCATTATTAGTAATTAATAGTTACATTGAGTAATTTATAGTTTAAGGTTTTCAAGATTGTTTCATATAGAATGGTATGATTACAATTTGGTATTTGTTAAGGCTGGGCAGTTTACCTATTATTTGCAGACAGAGAATTTTAATGGGCCCAGTTTTCTTATACATGTTTATAATAATTGCAGTGTCAGCTGCCTTTTCTAATCCTACTATATATATGGTTATAATTTATTATAGCTAGGTAATTGTAATTATTGTTATTGATAACAAACATTTAATAAAATATCGCAGCCAGGATGCCCATCTGGCACTGGCGGTTTATCATATTACATCAAGTGAAAGGCAAGGCGCAGACACCGTGCGCGGCGCAAGCGACCCTGCAGACAGGCCATCCCTATTGAGCCACTGCTCAAGGACTTGTCCACTAGTCCGCCCACACCGCGCCAGGCACCACCGCCTCCCGCGCGCCCAGCGCCCCCCCCCCCCCCCACACGCCCCTAACAGGCCCCGTGCGCATCAACCTGGGTAATGGTTTGATCCCACGAGGACAGAGAGAGAGGGGGGGGGCGCAGGACGCGCGGCCCCAAAACACAGGATGCATTTACAAAATGTTGCTCAATGGTGAGCCTATTTCTAGTGACAGCTGACACCCCTAATCCTAATAATTATAATACATTGATAGTTTGTTATAGTTGGGCGATAATAATTATTATTATTATAGGTAAGAATTACAAAGTTAAATAGTGCAGCCAGGATGCCCATCTGACACCGGGGGTCTTTCATATTACATCGAGTGAAAGACAAGGCGCAGACACCGTGCGCGGCACAAGCGACCTCGCAGACAAGTCATCTCTATTGAGCCACTGCTCAAGGACCCATCCACGAGTCCGCCCACCCCACGCCAGGCTCCACCACCTCCCGCGCGTCCAGCGCCCCCCCCCCCACCACACCCCTAACAGGTCCCGTCCGCATCAACCTAGATAGCGGTTCGATCCCACGAGGACCGGGTGAGAGGGGGGGGGGGGGGGGCGCAGGACGCGCGGCCCCAAATCACAGGATGTATTTACAATTGTTGCTCAATGATGAGCCTATTTCTAGTGATTATTGACATTCCTAATCATAAAATAAATATAATACACTGATGATTTGTTATAGTTGGGTGAAACTAGTTATTATTATAGGTAAGAGTTACAAGTTAAATAGTGCAGCCAAGATGCCCATCTTGCACTGGTGTTCTTTCATATTGCATCGAGTGAAAGGCAAGGCGCAGACGCCGTGCGCAGCACAAGCGATCCCGCAGACAGGCCATCCTTATTGAGCCACTGCTCAAGGACCCGTCCACGAGTCCGCCCACTCCACGCCAGGCATCACCGCCTCCCGCGCGCCCCGCGCCCCCCATCCCCCCGCACCCCCAACGGGCCCCGCTCACCTAGCGGTTTAATCCCATGAGGACCGGGCGAGAGGGCGAGAGGGGGGGGGGGGCGCACGACGCGCGGCCCCAAAACACAGGATGTATTTACAAAGTATTGCTCAATGGTGAGCCTATTTCCTAATACTAAGAAAAAAATATATTACATTAATAGTTAATTATAGTTGGGTAATGATAGTTGTTATTATAGGTAAGGGTTACAAAGTTAAATAGTGCAGCCAGGATGCACTTCTGGCACAGGCATTGCATTCTATATTGCATCGAGTGAAAGGTAAGACGCAGACGCAGCGCCAGCGATCACGCAGACAAGCCATACCTATTGAGCCACGGGGGGGGGGCAAGAGACGCGCAGCCCCCAAACACAAGATGTATTTACAAAGTATTGCTCAATGGTGAGCCTATTTCTAGTGATAGCCGATATTCCTAATTCTAAGAAAAAATATATATTACATTAATGGTTAATTATAGTTGGGTAATGATAGTTATTATTATAGGTAAGGGTTACAAAGTTAAATAGTGCAGCCAGGATGCACTTCTGGCACAGGCATTGCATTCTATATTGCATCGAGTGAAAGGTAAGACGCAGACGCAGACGCCGCGCCAGCGATCACGCAGACGATCCATACCTATTGAGCCACGGGGGGGGGGGGGGGGGCGAGAGACGCGCAGCCCCCAAGCACAAGATGATTTTACAAAGTTTAGCTCAAAGGTGAGCCCATTTCCAGTGTCAGCTGAGTGTCAACTGACACTAGAAATAGGCTCACCCCCATCCCAATAAATATTATACATTAATGCTTTGTTTTAGTTAGGTAATTATAATTATTGTTATTGATAACAAACGATAACAAACGATAAATCAACATAAAATAAAATAGCGCAGCCAGGATGCACTTCTGGCATCAGTGGTTTTTCATATTGCATCAAGTGAAAGGCAAGGCGCAGACTCCGCGCGCGTCGCAAGCAACCCCGCAGACAAGCCACCCCTATTGAGCCACTGCTCAAGGACCCTTGCATGAGTCCGCCCACCTCGCATCAGGCACCACCGCCCTTAGCGTATATACAATGCACCTCCATTTACAATAACACAAATGGTTCATTAATACAATCATATGTACGTATACACCTATATCCCTATATACCCCGTGCACACACATTCTCCCGCGCACATACGTCCCCCCCGAAGCCCACCGCAGTTCCAATTTCAACTAACCTTTGTGTTGCAAATCCTACCCGCCCACCCTAGTCCAACCACAATACATTTTTATGTTCGTGTGTGTGAGTGCGTGTCAGTTCCCGTGGTTGGTAGATGTAGGTGTAGGTGTATGTGTGGTTCAGTCCGGATGTGTGCAGACGATTTCCATGGCAAGTAGGGGTCCAGGTTAAGTTCTATGCTATGTTAATGTAATGACAAATATCAATGAGTCAGCGTTGATACGGTATCAGCGCGAGCTAGCGCGGGTGGCTGCGGGTGGCTGCGCAGCGCAAGGAGCGCATCTCGCCCCTCACCGCGCGCCCGCGCAGCAGACCAGGTTCTTAGTGCCCACGCTCGTCTGTCCTCTCGCTGCATTGCCGCCACATAAGTGTATGCGCAGTGCAGTGCAGACGTATGCAGACAGCATTAGAAGATGGTAGTGGTAAGAGTCATGTACCATTAAATGCCTTAAGCTTTCTTACTATGTAGTTGATGTGTTTTATAAAGTTTTCAGTGGTTTGTTCCTTGGTTATGACCTGTTCCAGATCGTATGGGTCAATTTTGAGATTGTCGGCGACGATGCGCAAGTCCAGACGCGTTGCTTGAAACCTAGGACAATCTTGTATGAGATGTTTGATTGTCTGGACTGTGAGATTGCCGCACGGGCATAGGTTGTCGCCGACAATTCCGAACCGGAAAAGATATTCTTTATGGTATCCGTGGCCAGAGAGGATTTGTGTTATCGCAAAAGAGGGTTTGATGCATGAGAGCACTTTATGTAGTATATTTAGGGTGGGACACCATTGTCTGAGTATGGGTCCCTTGATGTTTTTAGTGTATGCATCTGCAGCCATTTGATTGCTAATAATTTTATTTAGGCGCTTGGCGTGGCTGATCGGAAACATGTTGTATGCGCTGGAACTGTGACTGGTGGCTGCCTCCTTGGCTGCTGTGTCCGCCTCCTCATTGCCCTCTATGCCG
This sequence comes from Achlya flavicornis, assembly GCA_947623365.1. Taxonomy (NCBI): domain Eukaryota; kingdom Metazoa; phylum Arthropoda; class Insecta; order Lepidoptera; family Drepanidae; genus Achlya; species Achlya flavicornis. The sequence goes on from OX392484.1 coordinate 14,512,434, forward strand.
ACGTGTGCGCGTATCCATGCAAAATGCACCTCAATTCCGTTCGCATGCACGGTGCGGTGTATATCTGCAACCAGGGGGTGCATGCTGTTGGGATTTGCTATCTCCTGTAATCCTGACTTGCTGTCAGACAGGATGCCTATTTTGTTGATTTTATTAGTGGCAGTCCATAAAATTGCCCCCCTGATTGCTAACAGCTCAGCCTGGTACACGGAACAGCAGTCGTGTAGTTTAAGTTTTTTGGTTGTTCTATCTCCATTTGGGTGGTGAACTACAAATGCTGCTCCAACCTTGCCGCCGTGTTTGCTGCCATCAGTATATATAAGATGAGTGTTCAGGTCAACCATTTCATCAATCTCCATTTGACTTTCAGCCTCATGAAGGTTGATGTATGTTCTGTCTGCAGGGTGAAGTAGTTCGTCTGGTTTAATTGGTATTTCCAGCTGCACATCGCCCGGTAGATGTTGTGTGGTTCCAGTGATTTTAGTTTTTTCATTGTCTGCAATTTCCTTGATTTTTATGTTGAGAGGTGTAAGTTGTGCCAGTGCTATGGAGTTTGTTGTGTTTATTGTTCTAAATCCCTTGATTATTTTAATTGCGAATTTCCTTTGCATTGAGAGTAGTTTGCAGTTAACGTGTTCATATCGTAGGGCTGTGCTCCAAACACTCGCCGCATACGATACGATAGGTTCTATAACTTGTTTATAAATTATTCGAATGTTTTCAGCCTGGACTCCCCAGGTGGGCCTGACGAATCTTGCCAATTTTGCATAAATTTTTTGAGCTTTACCTATGGCGTATTTTATGTGGTTAATAAAGTTGAGTTTGCTATCTATGATTATACCCAGAACATTGACTTCGTTAGATAAAATTATGTTGTGGTCATTTATTTTAACTTTGACTTTTTTAGCCTTTTTTGTAAAGGGTGCAGCCACTGTTTTGGCTGGTCCGAACTGTAATTTTACTCTATTGCCCCATTCGTTTATTTGTTTAAGTGCGTTATTGACATTATTTTCAAGTGCTATGATGCATTTATTGTGAACAATGAGGAAAACATCGTCTGCGAATGCTTGGATTCTGCATCCTTCAGGGAGTGAAAGTTCCAAAAGTTCATCCAGTATTAGATTCCAAAAGGTGGGACCGCAGACGGATCCCTGGATGCATCCTTTATTGAGGCTTCTTGTTGTACGGCTCTCAACAACATCAATTGTGACAGTTCTATTATTTAGGTAGTTTTGTATAATTGTATATAGATTTCTAGGGCATTTTATATGTTGCAGCCGAGTCAGAATCGCCGGCCACCAGGCATTGTCGAATGCAGCCTGGATGTCCAGCGATACGGCTATGATGTGTTCTTTTTTGCTTTTGTGATATTGGATGTCGTCAACTATTTTGGTTAGAGCTTGTATGGTTGATTTTTGTTGTTTAAATCCATACTGTGCATCGTTAGTGGTATGGGTTTTCTGCATGTGATAGTTGAGTCTTTGTATAATCAGTTTTTCAAGGAGTTTGCCAAAAACATTTATTAGTCCAATAGGTCTGTATGCGGATGTGTTGGTGTAATCCGTTTTTCCCGGTTTTGGTATTATTTTGACGTACGCTTTCTTCCAGTAGATCGGAAAGTAGTTGAGTTCTAGACATCTGTTCATAATGTCTAGAATAATCCCAGGAAAGGCTCTAGTGAAACATAGGCAAATATCAGAGGTGAGATGGTCCATTCCCGGGGCTCTATTAGGGTTCATTCCCTCGAGTACGTTTATAATTTCCTGTATGGTGAATGGTGGTTCGTTGTTGGTGTCCGGTATATTTTTAGATCTGGTTCTTATTTCCTTTTGTTCATCTGTGTCATTTTGAGTGTCAGTGGGGTAGAACTTTGTGAGAAATTCATTTGCCGTTTCCAAGCTGGTAGTAGTGTATTCGCCATTACCGGTTTGTATGGTGGATGTCGGCTGCGTGGGTGATGCATTTTTGAGCAGTCTGTTGGTTAGTGACCAGACATCCTCCTTGTCCTGGTTGGTGCAGAATTCTCTGAAGTTTCTAGTTGACGTTTCTCTTATTGTCTGCGCATACTTCTCTCTGAGGTTATTCCTTTCTTCCAGTGCCTCTTCCATTGGTCTATTTTTCTTCTTAAGTTGACTTAGTAAATGGTGATTTTTTATAACTTTTTTCTTGAGCTGCTCCAGTTCATCATTCCACCATAAATGTTTTGCAATAGTCTTTTTGGGTTTACCCATGGTGTTCTTGCATGCTTGTTGGGTGGCGTTCGTGATCTGTCTGATGTAGTCCTCCAAGTTGGAGGCATCCATCTCGCAGATCCGGGTGTCAATTAGGTTTCCCTTTTCTAGTTCTGTTTGGATTGCTTTCGATATTGGTTCCCAGTTTTTGATTGGTTTCGTGTTAAACTCAAACGTAGAGGTTTTTTTGCTTCTAATTATGTTTTGTCTATTTATTTGTAGTGAATACTCGATGCCGTGGTGGTCAGATGAAGGGCATATGTCTGCATTGACCCTCCACTCGTGTATTCTGTCAGCTAAGATGTAAGTTGCTAAGGTGATATCTACTATGGATGCACGTATTGAGCCGTTAGTGACCACTTCAAAGGTATTGCAGTTTCCTGTATTGCATATTGCAAGATTATGCGTAATCGTTAGGTCGTGGATTTGCTCCCCTCTTTTATTGGGCTTTGGGGATCCCCATGTAGGATGCCACCCGTTGAGGTCGCCCCCAATAATGTGGGGTGAGTTTTGTGTCTTGTGGAGCAGCATATCCAGTCTATCCATTGTGCGATGTGGGTCTGCACTAGGTTCGATATATATGCATGTGATATACACATTTCCTTTGATGGTTTTTAGACTGACTGTGCACAGATTTGGTGCAGACAGCATGGTTTCTCCCAATATGCCGCCCGTATTTTCCTTGATTAGTATGGCTGCCTTAGTGCATCCATTGCTGGGGTGTTGGTATATGGTGTATCCTGGTACTTTGCTAATGCCATTGAGGTTATTTTGGGTATAGGGTTCTGTGAGTAGAATTATATTAATTTCGTTGTGGAGTGCATAGGACAGCACCTCATGGTGTGCGTCACGGCCGCGGCCCACATTACATTGAATGAATTTAATATTATTCTGTTTCTTGTGTCTATTGTCCCTACTCATAGTCAGTACGTTTTGACAATTTGATTTTCATGGCCCTAACTCCCGGGCAGAGACTAGATGTTGCATGATGCATTACATTTATGTTTGTGTTGTATTTAGTGTTGTGCATTTTGCAATTGTGACAGGTGTTTTTCTGTGGGTCGCCTTTAGTGGGGCAGTTCTTGTAAGTATGGTCAGTGTCTGCGCAGTATTGGCAGTATTGGGTTTCGGATTTGCATTTGCCTATAGTATGCCCATATTTTAAGCATCTAAGGCATTGCTTGAACGGAGAATATTCCTCAAGATGCACTTTGATGTGGTCTATATTTATTCTTTGTGTTAGTATTGTTGGCTGCCAGAGATGGGGAGCTATTCGTAATACGGCATTGTATAGGCTAGGGTTTCTATTGGGCTTGGTAAAGCATAAGGCAATGTCCTCATGATTAGTGTTAGAGTATATTTCATTCTGGTTGATAATTACGTCCACCAGTTCTTTTGTTGGTGTGTCCCTAGATATACCCTTTAAAATTACCATCGGTCTGAGGTTTCGGGCTGGTTCCGCCCTCATCGCACCCCCTTCGCAAATTTTGTTTATAGTTTCATCGCGTTGCTTTGTAGTATCAAACTCTACCCTGAGCTTATTGCCTGAGAGGGGGGTAATTTTAGTAGGGGCGTATTTGACTTTACGGAAGGATATTTCTCTTTTCCAGTTGTCAGTAATCTTTGTGTTAGTTTTGGGGTCGTTATTAGATATTATTGCAGCTGGGTTGGATTTTTTGTATTTTTTATTATTGTTATTATTGTTTTTATGTCTGCCTACTGAGTTAGCATACGTTGGGGTGTCGGGAAGGTCCAATGAGGGCGCAGCCATACCGCAGACAAATACTTCGGTTATGGCCTGGGTGACGCGGGAGACTATTGCCTCCTCAGACTCTTTGATGGCTTCTTTAATATTGTTATTTTCAGATTGCGTGTTGTTTGGGTAGAAAATGCATTGTGATTGTGGTAGTAGGGTAGGTTGTGTTTTGAACTCAATAGAGTTTTTCATTGCATCCTGTATCTTTTTGGCCGAGCTTATAATGAGCTCCTTAGAGGGCTTGGTGACGCTTTTCCCTCGCGTTATTTCTTCCAATATTGTCTGCGCGCATTCTAATACAAATTGGAACCCAGGGGACTCCGGGGACTCCGTAGGGTCCTCGCCCGCGGAGCTCATGTCGAGGCAATTTTGTTTCTTGATGTTGTTATTGGATATATTCTGATTGCCCCGTCACTTTGCTCCGCAGACAATACCGAGCCATGGATGCATCTTAATCTTAAGCGGGGGGGTTAATTCTGGTAGTTGTTGGTTATAAATAAAATTAAGTCTAGCACTTACAGTGTCTGCATAGTTTTGAACTGGTGTCGTGGAGTACAAACTTGCACGGTTGGACGCACTGATTTAAACACTTTCTCACTTGGATTGGGGGGCACTACTGCGTTAGTGTTTTAAAAATGTAGATGAGAGGGGGTGGGGGCGGAGGGAGGGCAGAGACGGGGGCGAGTTGAGATGGCGACGTCTCCAGCTGCCGCAGCCGTCACGCGTAGACTCGAGTGAAGGCGCTGTCGTCCTCAGGAACCACTCCCGGAGATGCAGGACGCGGGACAACCTCTCGACCAACGTGTCGAGAGGCAGGGTTGGCTTGGATTCGGGTCCCGCAGTGCACTCAGCGCCGACGCCCCGCAGTCGGCAGGCGTTGCCGCAGTTGTTGTTGCCGCAGACAGCCCAGCCGGCCGCACAGCCAGGGGGGTAAGCAGGTGGTATAAAGCCTTACGGCATCCCGACAAGTGGTACAGACAAAAAGATGGTTAACTACTGAGCAGATGCATCCGCATTCACACGGAGCACTGGGTCACTTCACTTGCGTTCACGCATACGCTGCACTGATGCGTTTAAATTCTGCCGCACTGAACTGCACTAAACTGCACTAAAAGATGGGAAGGCGCCATGCTGCGCATGCAGCCGCAGCCACGGCCGCGGCCGTCGAGGCCGCGAGCACCCGGCGGGCACGTGTGGTCGTCGCGACTGGATCTTCAAGACTGAGCGACAGTTGGTCGGTCGAACAGTCGAGTTCCCCCGTGCCGTTCGCCGTTCCCCGCACCCTCGGCTTGCCCCTCCGACGCCTTAAGCGGTTTTCCCTCCGCTGCCTACGTTACCCGCTCGAGGGGGGGTCGCGCGCGAATCACTCCGTGGCCGTCCACGGAGTCCGCCGGTCACGCCGGGCGCTCCCGCCGACGCCGACGCAGCCGCGGTGTGCCGACGCGGTCCCAGCCTGCAGGTGCAGGCGCAGACCGCAGACGCAGCCGCGATGCGGTCTCAGCCTGCGGGTGCAGGCGCAAGCCGCAGACGCAGCCGCAGACGCAGCCGCAGACGCAGACGCGGATGCGGATGCGGATGCTGCGCAGACGGGCAGACGCATCCGATGCTGCAGTGCAGCAGCTGACGCGGATCGCGAGGTGGGCGCGTGCGCTCGCCACCGTGGCTCGACGAAGACTGGTTAGGTTAGGTTAGGTTAGGTTAGGTTAGGTTAGGTTAGGTTAGGTTAGGTTAGGTTAGGTTAGGTTAGGTTAGGTTAGGTTAGGTTAGGTTAGGTTAGGTTAGGTTAGGTTAGGTTAGGTTAGGTTAGGTTAGGTTAGGTTAGGTTAGGTTAGGTTAGGTTAGGTTAGGTTAGGTTAGGTTAGGTTAGGTTAGGTTAGGTTAGGTTAGGTTAGGTTAGGTTAGGTTAGGTTAGGTTAGGTTAGGTTAGGTTAGGTTAGGTTAGGTTAGGTTAGGTTAGGTTAGGTTAGGTTAGGTTAGGTTAGGTTAGGTTAGGTTAGGTTAGGTTAGGTTAGGTTAGGTTAGGTTAGGTTAGGTTAGGTTAGGTTAGGTTAGGTTAGGTTAGGTTAGGTTAGGTTAGGTTAGGTTAGGTTAGGTTAGGTTAGGTTAGGTTAGGTTAGGTTAGGTTAGGTTAGGTTAGGTTAGGTTAGGTTAGGTTAGGTTAGGTTAGGTTAGGTTAGGTTAGGTTAGGTTAGGTTAGGTTAGGTTAGGTTAGGTTAGGTTAGGTTAGGTTAGGTTAGGTTAGGTTAGGTTAGGTTAGGTTAGGTTAGGTTAGGTTAGGTTAGGTTAGGTTAGGTTAGGTTAGGTTAGGTTAGGTTAGGTTAGGTTAGGTTAGGTTAGGTTAGGTTAGGTTAGGTTTTTTTTTAGTTTTCCCAGGCCAGGTACACCCCTGACCTGGGGAGTATATTATCGACAACACTATGCTAAGTGATACAACTGTGTGTCTATACTTATTATAGTTGACATTATTAGTAATTAATAGTTACATTGAGTCATTTATAGTTTAAGGTTTTCAAGATTGTTTCATATAAAATGGTATGATTACAATTTGGTATTTGTTAAGGCTGGGCAGTTTACCTATTATTTGCAGACAGAGAATTTTAATGGGCCCAGTTTTCTTATACATGTTTATAATAATTGCAGTGTCAGCTGCCTTTTCTAATCCTACTATATATATGGTTATAATTTATTATAGCTAGGTAATTGTAATTATTGTTATTGATAACAAACATATAATAAAATATCGCAGCCAGGATGCCCATCTGGCACTGGCGGTTTATCATATTACATCAAGTGAAAGGCAAGGCGCAGACACCGTGCGCGGTGCAAGCGACCCTGCAGACAGGCCATCCCTATTGAGCCACTGCTCAAGGACTTGTCCACTAGTCCGCCCACACCGCGCCAGGCACCACCGCCTCCCGCGCGCCCAGCACCCCCCCCCCACACGCCCCCAACAGGCCCCGTCCGCATCAACCTGGATAATGGTTTTATCTCACGAGGACAGAGAGAGAGGCGGGGGGGGGGGCGCAGGACGCGCGGCCCCAAAACACAGGATGCATTTACAAAATTTTGCTCAATGGTGAGCCTATTTCTAGTGACAGCTGACACCCCTAATCCTAATAATTAAAATACATTGATAGTTTGTTATAGTTGGGCAATAATAATTAATATTATTATAGGTAAGAATTACACAGTTAAATAGTGCAGCCAGGATGCCCATCTGACACCGGTGGTCTTTCATATTACATCAAGTGAAAGGCAAGGCGCAGACACCGTGCGCGGCACAAGCGACCTCGCAGACAAGTCATCTCTATTGAGCCACTGCTCAAGGACCCATCCACGAGTCCGCCCACCCCACGCCAGGCTCCACCACCTCCCGCGCGTCCAGCGCCCCCCCCCTCCACCACACCCCTAACAGGTCCCGTCCGCATCAACCTAGATAGCGGTTCGATCCCGCGAGGACCGGGTGAGAGGGGGGGGGGGGGGCGCAGGACGCGCGGCCCCAAATCACAGGATGTATTTACAAATGTTGCTCAATGATGAGCCTATTTCTAGTGATTATTGACATTCCTAATCATAAAATAAATATAATACACTGATGATTTGTTATAGTTGGGTGAAACTAGTTATTATTGTAGGTAAGAGTTACAAGTTAAATAGTGCAGCCAGGATGCCCATCCGGCTCTGGTGGTATTTCATATTGCATCGAGTGAAAGGCAAGGCGCAGATGTCGTGCGCAGCACAAGCGATCCCGCAGACAGGCCATCCTTATTGAGCCACTGCTCAAGGACCCGTCCACGAGTCCGCCCACTCCACGCCAGGCACCACCGCTTCCCGCATGCCCCGCGCTCCCCATCCCCCCGCACCCCCAACGGGCCCCGTTCACCTAGCGGTTTAATCCCATGAGGACCGGGCGAGAGGGCGAGAGGGGGGGAGGGGCGCACGACGCGCGGCCCCAAAACACAGGATGTATTCACAAAGTATTGCTCAATGGTGAGCCTATTTCCTAATCCTAAGAAAAAATATATATTACATTAATAGTTAAATATAGTTGGGTAATGATAGTTGTTATTATAGGTAAGGGTTACAAGTTAAATAGTGCAGCCAGGATGCACTTCTGGCACAGGCATTGCATTCTATATTGCATCGAGTGAAAGGTAAGACGCAGACGCAGACGCCGCGCCAGCGATCACGCAGACAAGCCATACCTATTGAGCCAGGGAGGGGGGGGGGGGGCGAGAGACGCGCAGCCCCCAAACACAAGATGTATTTACAAAGTATTGCTCAATGGTGAGCCTATTTCTAGTGATAGTCAATATTCCTAATTCTAAGAAAAAATTATATTACATTAATGGTTAATTATAGTTGGGTAATGATAGTTGTTATTATAGGTAAGGGTTACAAAGTTAGATAGTGCAGCCAGGATGCACTTCTGGCACAGGCATTGTATTCTATATTGCTTCGAGTGAAAGGTAAGACGCAGACGCAGACGCCGCGCCAGCGAACACGCAGACAAGCCATACCTATTGAGCCAGGGGGTGGGGGGGGGACGAGAGACGCGCAGCCCCCAAGCACAAGATGATTTTACAAAGTTTTGCTCAAAGGTGAGCCCATTTCCAGTGTCAGCTGAGTGTCAACTGACACTAGAAATAGGCCCACCCCCATCCTAATAAATATTATACATTAATGCTTTGTTTTAATTAGGTAATTATAATTAACAAACGATAACAAACGATAAATCAACACAAAATAAAATAGCGCATCCAGGATGCACTTCTGGCATCAGTGGTTTTTCATATTGCATCAAGTGAAATGAAAAGTGAAAGGCAAGGCGCAGAAACCGCGCGCGTCGCAAGCAACCCCGCAGACAAGCCACCCCTATTGAGTCACTGCTCAAGGACCCTTGCATGAGTCCGCCCACCTCGCATCAGGCACCACCGCCCTTAGCGTATATACAATGCACCTCCATTTACAATAACACAAATGGTTCATTAATACAATTTACATAAATACAATTTAATTAATACAGGTGTACGTATACACCTATATCCCTATATACCCCGTGCACACACATTCTCCCGCGCACATACGTCCCCCCCGAAGCCCACCGCAGTTCCAATTTCAACTAACCTTTGTGTTGCAAATCCTACCCGCCCACCCTAGTCCAACCACAATACATTTTTATGTTCGTGTGTGTGAGTGCGAGTCAGTTCCCGTGGTTGGTAGATGTAGGTGTAGGTGTATGTGTGGTTCAGTCCGGATGTGTGCAGACGATTTCCATGGCAAGTAGGGGTCCAGGTTAAGTTCTATGCTATGTTAATGTAATGACAAATATCAATGAGTCAGCGTTGATACGGTATCAGCGCGAGCTAGCGCGGGTGGCTGCGGGTGGCTGCGCAGCGCAAGGAGCGCATCTCGCCCCTCACCGCGCGCCCGCGCAGCCGACCAGGTTCTTAGTGCCCACGCTCGCCTGTCCTCTCGCTGCATTGCCGCCACATAAGTGTATGCGCAGTGCAGTGCAGACGTATGCAGACAGCATTAGAAGATGGTAGTGGTAAGAGTCATGTACCATTAAATGCCTTAAGCTTTCTTACTATGTAGTTGATGTGTTTTATAAAGTTTTCAGTGGTTTGTTCCTTGGTTATGACCTGTTCCAGATCGTATGGGTCAATTTTGAGATTGTCGGCGACGATGCGCAAGTCCAGACGCGTTGCTTGAAACCTAGGACAATCTTGTATGAGATGTTTGATTGTCTGGACTGTGAGATTGTCGCACGGGCATAGGTTGTCGCCGACAATTCCGAACCGGAAAAGATATTCTTTATGGTATCCGTGGCCAGAGAGGATTTGTGTTATCGCAAAAGAGGGTTTGATGCATGAGAGCACTTTATGTAGTATATTTAGGGTGGGACACCATTGTCTGAGTATGGGTCCCTTGATGTTTTTAGTGTATGCATCTGCAGCCATTTGATTGCTAATAATTTTATTTAGGCGCTTGGCGTGGCTGATCGGAAACATGTTGTATGCGCTGGAACTGTGACTGGTGGCTGCCTCCTTGGCTGCTGTGTCCGCCTCCTCATTGCCCTCTATGCCGACGTGTGCGCGTATCCATGCAAAATGCACCTCAATTCCGTTCGCATGCACGGTGCGGTGTATATCTGCAACCAGGGGGTGCATGCTGTTGGGATTTGCTATCTCCTGTAATCCTGACTTGCTGTCAGACAGGATGCCTATTTTATTTTGTTGATTTTATTAGTGGCAGTCCATAAAATTGCCCCCCTGATTGCTAACAGCTCAGCCTGGTACACGGAACAGCAGTCGTGTAGTTTAAGTTTTTTGGTTGTTCTATCTCCATTTGGGTGGTGAACTACAAATGCTGCTCCAACCTTGCCGCCGTGTTTGCTGCCATCAGTATATATAAGATGAGTGTTCAGGTCAACCATTTCATCAATCTCCATTTGACTTTCAGCCTCATGAAGGTTGATGTATGTTCTGTCTGCAGGGTGAAGTAGTTCGTCTGGTTTAATTGGTATTTCCAGCTGCACATCGCCCGGTAGATGTTGTGTGGTTCCAGTGATTTTAGTTTTTTCATTGTCTGCAATTTCCTTGATTTTTATGTTGAGAGGTGTAAGTTGTGCCAGTGCTATGGAGTTTGTTGTGTTTATTGTTCTAAATCCCTTGATTATTTTAATTGCGAATTTCCTTTGCATTGAGAGTAGTTTGCAGTTAACGTGTTCATATCGTAGGGCTGTGCTCCAAACACTCGCCGCATACGATACAATAGGTTCTATAACTTGTTTATAAATTATTCGAATGTTTTCAGCCTGGACTCCCCAGGTGGGCCTGACGAATCTTGCCAATTTTGCATAAATTTTTTGAGCTTTACCTATGGCGTATTTTATGTGGTTAATAAAGTTGAGTTTGCTATCTATGATTATACCCAGAACTTTGACTTCGTTAGATAAGATTATGTTGTGGTCATTTATTTTAACTTTGACTTTTTTAGCCTTTTTTGTAAAGGGTGCAGCCACTGTTTTGGCTGGTCCGAACTGTAATTTTACTCTATTGCCCCATTCGTTTATTTGTTTAAGTGCGTTATTGACATTATTTTCAAGTGCCATGATGCATTTATTGTGAACAATGAGGAAAACATCGTCTGCGAATGCTTGGATTCTGCATCCTTCAGGGAGTGAAAGTTCCAAAAGTTCATCCAGTATTAGATTCCAAAAGGTGGGACCGCAGACGGATCCCTGGATGCATCCTTTATTGAGGCTTCTTGTTGTACGGCTCTCAACAACATCAATTGTGACAGTTCTATTATTTAGGTAGTTTTGTATAATTGTATATAGATTTCTAGGGCATTTTATATGTTGCAGCCGAGTCAGAATCGCCGGCCACCAGGCATTGTCGAATGCAGCCTGGATGTCCAGCGATACGGCTATGATGTGTTCTTTTTTGCTTTTGTGATATTGGATGTCGTCAACTATTTTGGTTAGAGCTTGTATGGTTGATTTTTGTTGTTTAAATCCATATTGTGCATCGTTAGTGGTATGGGTTTTCTGCATGTGATAGTTGAGTCTTTGTATAATCAGTTTTTCAAGGAGTTTGCCAAAAACATTTATTAGTCCAATAGGCCTGTATGCGGATGTGTTGGTGTAATCCGTTTTTCCCGGTTTTGGTATTATTTTGACGTACGCTTTCTTCCAGTAGATCGGAAAGTAGTTGAGTTCTAGACATCTGTTCATAATGTCTAGAATAATCCCAGGAAAGGCTCTAGTGAAACATAGGCAAATATCAGAGGTGAGATGGTCCATTCCCGGGGCTCTATTAGGGTTCATTCCCTCGAGTACGTTTATAATTTCCTGTATGGTGAATGGTGGTTCGTTGTTGGTGTCCGGTATATTTTTAGATCTGGTTCTTATTTCCTTTTGTTCATCTGTGTCATTTTGAGTGTCAGTGGGGTAGAACTTTGTGAGAAATTCATTTGCCGTTTCCAAGCTGGTAGTAGTGTATTCGCCATTACCGGTTTGTATGGTGGATGTCGGCTGCGTGGGTGATGCATTTTTGAGCAGTCTGTTGGTTAGTGACCAGACATCCTCCTTGTCCTGGTTGGTGCAGAATTCTCTGAAGTTTCTAGTTGACGTTTCTCTTATTGTCTGCGCATACTTCTCTCTGAGGTTATTCCTTTCTTCCAGTGCCTCTTCCATTGGTCTATTTTTCTTCTTAAGTTGACTTAGTAAATGGTGATTTTTTATAACTTTTTTCTTGAGCTGCTCCAGTTCATCATTCCACCATAAATGTTTTGCAATAGTCTTTTTGGGTCTACCCATGGTGTTCTTGCATGCTTGTTGGGTGGCGTTCGTGATCTGTCTGATGTAGTCCTCCAAGTTGGAGGCATCCATCTCGCAGATCCGGGTGTCAATTAGGTTTCCCTTTTCTAGCTCTGTTTGGATTGCTTTCGATATTGGTTCCCAGTTTTTGATTGGTTTCGTGTTAAACTCAAACGTAGAGGTTTTTTTGCTTCTAATTATGTTTTGTCTATTTATTTGTAGTGAATACTCGATGCCGTGGTGGTCAGATGAAGGGCATATGTCTGCATTGACCCTCCACTCGTGTATTCTGTCAGCTAAGATGTAAGTTGCTAAGGTGATATCTACTATGGATGCACGTATTGAGCCGTTAGTGACCACTTCAAAGGTATTGCAGTTTCCTGTATTGCATATTGCAAGATTATGCGTAATCGTTAGGTCGTGGATTTGCTCCCCTCTTTTATTGGGCTTTGGGGATCCCCATGTAGGATGCCACCCGTTGAGGTCGCCCCCAATAATGTGGGGTGAGTTTTGTGTCTTGTGGAGCAGCATATCCAGTCTATCCATTGTGCGATGTGGGTCTGCACTAGGTTCGATATATATGCATGTGATATACACATTTCCTTTGATGGTTTTTAGACTGACTGTGCACAGATTTGGTGCAGACAGCATGGTTTCTCCCAATATGCCGCCCGTATTTTCCTTGATTAGTATGGCTGCCTTAGTGCATCCATTGCTGGGGTGTTGGTATATGGTGTATCCTGGTACTTTGCTAATGCCATTGAGGTTATTTTGGGTATAGGGTTCTGTGAGTAGAATTATATTAATTTCGTTGTGGAGTGCATAGGACAGCACCTCATGGTGTGCGTCACGGCCGCGGCCCACATTACATTGAATGAATTTAATATTATTCTGTTTCTTGTGTCTATTGTCCCTACTCATAGTCAGTACGTTTTGACAATTTGATTTTCATGGCCCTAACTCCCGGGCAGAGACTAGATGTTGCATGATGCATTACATTTATGTTTGTGTTGTATTTAGTGTTGTGCATTTTGCAATTGTGACAGGTGTTTTTCTGTGGGTCGCCTTTAGTGGGGCAATTCTTGTAAGTATGGTCAGTGTCTGCGCAGTATTGGCAGTATTGGGTTTCAGATTTGCATTTGCCTATAGTATGCCCATATTTTAAGCATCTAAGGCATTGCTTGAACGGAGAATATTCCTCAAGATGCACTTTGATGTGGTCTATATTTATTCTTTGTGTTAGTATTGTTGGCTGCCAGAGATGGGGAGCTATTCGTAATACGGCATTGTATAGGCTAGGGTTTCTATTGGGCTTGGTAAAGCATAAGGCAATGTCCTCATGATTAGTGTTAGAGTATATTTCATTCTGGTTGATAATTACGTCCACCAGTTCTTTTGTTGGTGTGTCCCTAGATATACCCTTTAAAATTACCATCGGTCTGAGGTTTCGGGCTGGTTCCGCCCTCATCGCACCCCCTTCGCAAATTTTGTTTATAGTTTCATCGCGTTGCTTTGTAGTATCAAACTCTACCCTGAGCTTATTGCCTGAGAGGGGGGTAATTTTAGTAGGGGCGTATTTGACTTTACGGAAGGATATTTCTCTTTTCCAGTTGTCAGTAATCTTTGTGTTAGTTTTGGGGTCGTTATTAGATATTATTGCAGCTGGGTTGGATTTTTTGTATTTTTTATTATTGTTATTATTGTTTTTATGTCTGCCTACTGAGTTAGCATACGTTGGGGTGTCGGGAAGGTCCAATGAGGGCGCAGCCATACCGCAGACAAATACTTCGGTTATGGCCTGGGTGACGCGGGAGACTATTGCCTCCTCAGACTCTTTGATGGCTTCTTTAATATTGTTATTTTCAGATTGCGTGTTGTTTGGGTAGAAAATGCATTGTGATTGTGGTAGTAGGGTAGGTTGTGTTTTGAACTCAATAGAGTTTTTCATTGCTTCCTGTATCTTTTTGGCCGAGCTTATAATGAGCTCCTTAGAGGGCTTGGTGACGCTTTTCCCTCGCGTTATTTCTTCCAATATTGTCTGCGCGCATTCTAATACAAATTGGAACCCAGGGGACTCCGGGGACTCCGTAGGGTTCTCGCCCGCGGAGCTCATGTCGAGGCAATTTTGTTTCTTGATGTTGTTGTTACTTTGCTCCGCAGACAATACCGAGCCATGGATGCATCTTAATCTTAAGCGGGGGGGTTAATTCTGGTAGTTGTTGGTTATAAATAAAATTAAGTCTAGCACTTACAGTGTCTGCATAGTTTTGAACTGGTGTCGTGGAGTACAAACTTGCACGGTTGGACGCACTGATTTAAACACTTTCTCACTTGGATTGGGGGGCACTACTGCATTAGTGTTTTAAAAATGTAGATGAGAGGGGGTGGGGGCGGAGGGAGGGCAGAGACGGGGGCGAGTTGAGATGGCGACGTCTCCAGCTGCCGCAGCCGTCACGCGTAGACTCAAGTGAAGGCGCTGTCGTCCTCAGGAACCACTCCCGGAGATGCAGGACGCGGGGGGGGCACCAACGTGTCGAGAGGCAGGGTTGGCTTGGATTCGGGTCCCGCAGTGCACTCAGCGCCGACGCCCCGCAGTCGGCAGGCGTTGCCGCAGTTGTTGTTGCCGCAGACAGCCCAGCCGGACGCACAGCCAGGGGGGTAAGCAGGTGGTATAAAGCCTTACGGCATCCCGACAACTGGTACAGACAAAAAGATGGTTAACTACTGAGCAGATGCATCCGCATTCACACGGAGCACTGGGTCACTTCACTCGCGTTCACGCATACGCTGCACTGATGCGTTTAAATTCTGCCGCACTGAACTGCACTAAACTGCACTAAAAGATGGGAAGGCGCCATGCTGCGCATGCAGCCGCAGCCACGGCCGCGGCCGTCGAGGCCGCGAGCACCCGGCGGGCACGTGTGGTCGTCGCGACTGGATCTTCAAGACTGAGCGACAGTTGGTCGGTCGAACAGTCGAGTTCCCCCGTGCCGATCGCCGTTCCCCGCACCCTCGGCTTGCCCCTCCGACGCCTTAAGCGGTTTTCCCTCCGCTGCCTACGTTACCCGCTCGAGGGGGGGTCGCGCGCGAATCACTCCGTGGCCGTCCACGGAGTCCGCCGGTCACGCCGGGCGCTCCCGCCGACGCCGACGCAGCCGCGGTGTGCCGACGCGGTCCCAGCCTGCAGGTGCAGGCGCAGACCGCAGACGCAGCCGCGATGCGGTGAGCCGATGCGGTCGCAGCCTGCGGGTGCAGGCGCAGACCGCAGACGCAGCCGCAGACGCAGCCGCAGACGCAGCCGCAGACGCAGCCGCAGACGCAGACGCGGATGCGGATGCGGATGCTGCGCAGACGGGCAGACGCATCCGTTGCTGCAGTGCAGCAGCTGACGCGGATCGCGAGGTGGGCGCGTGCGCTCGCCACCGTGGCTCGACGAAGACGGGTTAGGTTAGGTTAGGTTAGGTTAGGTTAGGTTAGGTTAGGTTAGGTTAGGTTAGGTTAGGTTAGGTTAGGTTAGGTTAGGTTAGGTTAGGTTAGGTTAGGTTAGGTTAGGTTAGGTTAGGTTAGGTTAGGTTAGGTTAGGTTAGGTTAGGTTAGGTTAGGTTAGGTTAGGTTAGGTTAGGTTAGGTTAGGTTAGGTTAGGTTAGGTTAGGTTAGGTTAGGTTAGGTTAGGTTAGGTTAGGTTAGGTTAGGTTAGGTTAGGTTAGGTTAGGTTAGGTTAGGTTAGGTTAGGTTAGGTTAGGTTAGGTTAGGTTAGGTTAGGTTAGGTTAGGTTAGGTTAGGTTAGGTTAGGTTAGGTTAGGTTAGGTTAGGTTAGGTTAGGTTAGGTTAGGTTAGGTTAGGTTAGGTTAGGTTAGGTTAGGTTAGGTTAGGTTAGGTTAGGTTAGGTTAGGTTAGGTTAGGTTAGGTTAGGTTAGGTTAGGTTAGGTTAGGTTAGGTTAGGTTAGGTTAGGTTAGGTTAGGTTAGGTTAGGTTAGGTTAGGTTAGGTTAGGTTAGGTTAGGTTAGGTTAGGTTAGGTTAGGTTAGGTTAGGTTAGGTTAGGTTAGGTTAGGTTAGGTTAGGTTAGGTTAGGTTAGGTTAGGTTAGGTTAGGTTAGGTTAGGTTAGGTTAGGTTAGGTTAGGTTAGGTTAGGTTAGGTTAGGTTAGGTTAGGTTAGGTTAGGTTAGGTTAGGTTAGGTTAGGTTAGGTTAGGTTAGGTTAGGTTAGGTTAGGTTAGGTTAGGTTAGGTTAGGTTAGGTTAGGTTAGGTTAGGTTAGGTTAGGTTAGGTTAGGTTAGGTTAGGTTAGGTTAGGTTAGGTTAGGTTAGGTTAGGTTAGGTTAGGTTAGGTTAGGTTAGGTTAGGTTAGGTTAGGTTAGGTTAGGTTAGGTTAGGTTAGGTTAGGTTAGGTTAGGTTAGGTTAGGTTAGGTTAGGTTAGGTTAGGTTAGGTTAGGTTAGGTTAGGTTAGGTTAGGTTAGGTTAGGTTAGGTTAGGTTAGGTTAGGTTAGGTTAGGTTAGGTTAGGTTAGGTTAGGTTAGGTTAGGTTAGGTTAGGTTAGGTTAGGTTAGGTTAGGTTAGGTTAGGTTAGGTTAGGTTAGGTTAGGTTAGGTTAGGTTAGGTTAGGTTAGGTTAGGTTAGGTTAGGTTAGGTTAGGTTAGGTTAGGTTAGGTTAGGTTAGGTTAGGTTAGGTTAGGTTAGGTTAGGTTAGGTTAGGTTAGGTTAGGTTAGGTTAGGTTAGGTTAGGTTAGGTTAGGTTAGGTTAGGTTAGGTTAGGTTAGGTTAGGTTAGGTTAGGTTAGGTTAGGTTAGGTTAGGTTAGGTTAGGTTAGGTTAGGTTAGGTTAGGTTAGGTTAGGTTAGGTTAGGTTAGGTTAGGTTAGGTTAGGTTAGGTTAGGTTAGGTTAGGTTAGGTTAGGTTAGGTTAGGTTAGGTTAGGTTAGGTTAGGTTAGGTTAGGTTAGGTTAGGTTAGGTTAGGTTAGGTTAGGTTAGGTTAGGTTAGGTTAGGTTAGGTTAGGTTAGGTTAGGTTAGGTTAGGTTAGGTTAGGTTAGGTTAGGTTAGGTTAGGTTAGGTTAGGTTAGGTTAGGTTAGGTTAGGTTAGGTTAGGTTAGGTTAGGTTAGGTTAGGTTAGGTTAGGTTAGGTTAGGTTAGGTTAGGTTAGGTTAGGTTAGGTTAGGTTAGGTTAGGTTAGGTTAGGTTAGGTTAGGTTAGGTTAGGTTAGGTTAGGTTAGGTTAGGTTAGGTTAGGTTAGGTTAGGTTAGGTTAGGTTAGGTTAGGTTAGGTTAGGTTAGGTTAGGTTAGGTTAGGTTAGGTTAGGTTAGGTTAGGTTAGGTTAGGTTAGGTTAGGTTAGGTTAGGTTAGGTTAGGTTAGGTTAGGTTAGGTTAGGTTAGGTTAGGTTAGGTTAGGTTAGGTTAGGTTAGGTTAGGTTAGGTTAGGTTAGGTTAGGTTAGGTTAGGTTAGGTTAGGTTAGGTTAGGTTAGGTTAGGTTAGGTTAGGTTAGGTTAGGTTAGGTTAGGTTAGGTTAGGTTAGGTTAGGTTAGGTTAGGTT